>CM032133.1:4581250-5930000 GCA_018894105.1 Jacaranda mimosifolia
GATGTCATTTCATGCTACAGGATGGGACGGTATACGGTGTGGCGCCTGTCGTGTCAGACAGTGAGGGGATGGCATGCGCCATTAATGCGGTGGCGTGGTGCCAGTCAACGCATTTAATGCGGTGGCAGAGTACTGTGCATAATTCAACCTCCTATCGACCTGATGGAGGTCGAATATGGTCGATATTATCCGAGGGCTCTGAGGCGCCCCCCTGAGCCTGGGGAAGACTGGTCGAATGGAGTCGACGTGTCCCATGGGCCCTGGGCCGTTGTCTGAACGCTGGGCCTTTGGGGCCACCGCCTGGTCGAACGGGGTCGACGTGGCTCCTGGGCCCCGTGCCATTGTCTGAACGCTGGGCCTTTTGGGCCTGGGCCGTTGTCTGAAACGTTGGGTCTTTTGGGCCTGGGCCGTTGTCTGAAATGTTGGGCCTTTTGGGCCACCCTATATCATGAGTCCCCCTACTTCGCAATGCGGATCGAGGGAATCGACGAGCGGCGTTGGGAAGTAGCGAATATTAATGTGTCTCGACCAGGGATTTTAGAAATCGACCAGGGTTTTGTGTGTTTACCGAGCGGTTACTTCGTGGCGCGCGTGGGGCGGTCGTGGTGCGCGTGGGGCGGCGTTATAGTTTCCCCCATTAATGCGGACGCTTGGATAACCGCGCCTCTTTCTTTATAAATACTGACTGGCATTCAGCCCGCTTTCACCTTTACCGCTTCAGATATTCCTTGCTGCGAGAATCACTAACCTTTGCGCTTTCTTCAGAGATTTTCTGGGTTTAGCTTTCCAATCTAGTAAGTACTCTTCCCCCTTTATTTCTTTCCACCTTTCTTTGAAGAAAATGTTTGGGCTATTCAGTTCTGGTGGTACTTCTGGTGGGGGTAGTGAAGCCACTGTGTCTGAGGGCCGTAGGGAGTTTTCTAACTCAAGCAGCTCGAGCTCCGGCGGCTCGAGCAGCGCACGGGGGGGAAAAGATGGGCCCAGCCGGGTACCCTCTTCTCGCGGGCGATTATTTACCCCAAACCACTATAGCGAGATAATCTCTACCGTCACCCCCTTGGAACTGGCCCGCGTTCAAGAGCTTTACCACATTCATCGCGAATTCCAGTTGCTAGCCCCTGGGCCTCCTGGTCGAATGCACCGTGCCCCTGCTGGTTGCATAACTGTTTTTGAGGATGTACTTAGGTGTGGTCTTAGGTTTCCCTTGAGCGAGAGCATAATATGTCTGCTTAGGGGTCTTCGAGTGTGCATCACGCAACTGCTGCCCAACTGTTTCTTGACGTTATGTAGCTTTATAGTTCTAATGTGTGTGTACAACCAACCCCCAATCTTTGAAAATTTTTCAAACTTGTTTTATCTTTGCGTGTCGCATAAATCCAGCAGCACCGAGGAAACGGGCTTTTATTATCTGAGCACTCGGCCTCGTCGGAGGTTTCTCGTGGCGCCTTCCTTGTCCTATGGTCAGGCGTGGAAGAAACGCTACTTCTTTGTGCGGGTAAAGGGCGGGTTTGATATTCCTCGAGAGTGGGCGAGGGGTCCGGTCTAGGTACCAGGGAATCATGCTCCAACCTGGTCGAGCACATTCGTGAGGGACCTGGTTGAGTTTGGTCCCATCGAAGCCACTGTTTTCCTCGAGGAGAGGCAATTGGTGTTGGCTGGGTTGTCGCCAGCCCCATTAAATTTTCCCGCTGATTATGAGATAGGTAGACTAACTGCGTGCGCCATACCCTGTTGTTTGCTTACGCACATTCCTGTAGTTGACATTTTCTGTTGCTTGTTCTTTGCAGACCGCGATGAAATCATGAACAGGTCTAGGGCTAATGCGCTGGCTCGCGCTGAAAGGAATCAGTAGCGCCGATAAGGCGACGCGATTCGAGAAGAGTCATCGGGGGCAGACGAGCCACGCCGATTAATTGCTGCCCCAGCGCCCTCCAGAACACCTTTGCCTGCTCGACAAGAGGAGGTCGAGAGAACCGCGGGTCGGGGAAAGAGACCCATGGGAGAGCTGGCTGCTCCCCCCCCGAAGAAGGCAGCTGCCGGGAGGGGGAAAGGGAAGTCGAAGGGGACGGGGCTGAACGTGCTGATGGGAAAAGACCTCTTCGCGGACCGAAGCCCCGAGGCCCTCTTTAATTTGCGGAAGTTCCCATTTCCTCGATTTGGGTCGGATCCAGGTGTAGCTGTGGGCGACTCATCGAGCATGGTAGCATCAGGGCCAGCTGGGTTGGACCCCTTAAAAGTGTTGATGGCTGGGCAATTCCTGGTTGACCAGAATAAATTCTTGGGCTTAACCCAGCCTGGGCTGCTATGTAAGTTCGCCTATCATGCGAACATGGTAAGATCTAGAAGCCTAGATGTCTACCCGTTTAATTATTCTTTTCTTTCGTTTAGCTGCCCTGTGACATAGTTTCGTGTTTCAGGTCGAGCAGCTGGGCTATCACATGTTTCGCCGCTCCGAGGTGGCGTTGGCCAATCGGGAGCGATTGGAGGAGGGTGAGGACGTTGAGACCTTGAAGGCTCAGCTCAAATCCTCCCAGATGCGGGTCGAGGAGCTTGAGAGAGCAAACGCCCAGTATGCCAAAGATATGGAGGCGAAAGACCGTTAGGTTGTGCTGGTGGTAATGGAGCAGACCCAGATGGAGGCGAAGTTGAAAAAACTGGAGCTGGATATTCAAGTCGCCTACGAGTCTGGTCGTGCGGCCGACCGAAGTGAGCGCCTGGTCGAAGCCAGGGAGGAGTTTGCTCGGGTGATGCCCGAGGTAAGGAAGGAGGCCATCCAACAATTTATGGTGAGCCCCACCTTCCAAGACTCAAGTGTTGTGCTTGCTTTGGATGACGCACATAATGTGTTTAAGAAGGCCATCGCCCAATTGCAACATCTGGGTTACAGCATCAGCGATGAGGATCGCTCGAAGATGGGCCTTGGCTTCAATGAGCAATTGCGCCCGCTGGTGGAGGAAGATGTCGACGAGGCAGATACTGCTGAGGTCGAAGCTGCCGATGTTGTCGACATGAGCCCCGAAGAGAGGCAGAAGGCAGAACTCGAGAAGAAGCTGAATGCAGTGGGCCGAGAGTTCGAGTTTGCTGGCGACCTTGCCTATGAAGTTTCTGAGAACAGGGCAAATGCTGCCGCATTCTTCCCGACTGCTCCATGGCTATTTATGCCCTCTGCTGCCAGTCCCTCCTACCCGGTTACCGCGGTCATTCCCGTTGCAGAGGCGCTACCGGAACCTCCATCTGTTTTGGCTCTAGCGCTTGCTGTCGAAGGGTCTGGCAGTTCTAGCTAGGCTCTTGCCTTGTATTTTTGACTTTTTATTCTTGATATATATGTCTCACTGAGGCTTTATGAAATGAAATTTCTTTGCCCTTTTGCTGCTGTGGTTCGTTGTACATTGTCGTTTGTATACTGCTTTGTCAAATAGAATTAAGTGCGTTTAGTATTTGTGCTTGCACCTTTCATCGAATGGATGGTTATTTGCTCTTCGTTGGTTTAAAATTTTGTATGGCCAACTTGTATAAGTCGATAGGATACAATCAGTGCTTGCTGCGGAACACTTCTTGCTATTGTAATATAAAATGGTTTCGCTACCTTTTTGTAGCTAGCGTGCATTTGCGATCAGGGCTCGACTTCCAGCCTTAAGGGTCTTTTCACCATGTAAAGCATTGGTGTCCTAAATTTGGCAGAACGGCCGAGCCGATGAATATGCACCGAAGGTGTCGACTTTGTTGTATTGAAAACTTTTGGCGACTGCGGGGTCGCTTAGGGTGGTCTCAGCCGGTGGCCTGGACTTAGATGTCAAATCCTTTCGTCGACTTCGGGGTCGACTAAGGTGGTCTCGGCCGGTGGCCTCAACTTAGATGTCCAATCCTTTTGTCGACTTCGGGGTCGACTAAGGTGGTCTCGGCCGGTGGCCTCGACTTAGATGTCCAATCCTTTCACCTTTTCAATCGTGATGTGCCTTGTTTTTTATAACCAATACAACAGATGTCAATTAAACAGTTTACACAAAGAATTTTTTCAAGTTTACCGCATTCCATGGTTGAGGTAGCTCGTGACCTGCAGTGTCCGCTAATTGGTAGGCGTTGTTCTTGCACACTTTGATGACTGTATAGGGTCCCTCCCACTTGGGGTCAAGCTTCCCGACTGGTTTTGAAACCTCCACTTTCTTCAAGACTAGATCGCCCACTTTAAAATTCCTTGGACGGACTGACTTATTGTAGCGATCCGCCATTTTTGAGTGGTACCTTTGCATCTTGTTGTAGGCTACTTGGCACTTTTCGTCTACGGTAATTAAATCCAGCGTCCTCTCCGATGTATTCGCTATTGGATTGTAATGAATCACTTTAGCTGTGTGCTGAATCAATTCGGATGGTATTACTGCTTCGGAGCCATAGACTAGACTGTAGGGGCTGTGGCCTGTGGCCATTCGGGGGGTCATTCGATAAGCCCAAAGAACGCCTGGGAGATCGTCTGCCCAACTGGCTCCTATCCCTGGTATCCGGCTCTTAATGTGGTCTAGGACTATTCTGTTAGTGACCTCGGTCTGGCCATTGGCTTGTGGATTCCCTACTGAAGTGAAGTGCTGCGTGATGCCTAAAGTTTCGCACCATCTTCTAGTGTTTTTGCTCTGGAATTGAGTGCCGTTATAGAAAATGAGGATCTTAGGTAGCCCGAACCGACACACGATGTTCTTCCATATAAAACTCTTGATAGCCGCGTCGGTGATCTTAGGGACTGCTTCGGCTTCCACCCATTTCGTAAAATATTCGACAGCCACTATGATAAACTTCCGCTGGCCAGAGGTTTTGGGGAGCGACCCTAATATATCGATGCCCCACTGGTTGAACGGCCATGTGATACTAACATTGGTCATTGGTGCGGCTGGTTGATGCTAAATGTTCGCATGTACCTGGCAGGATGGGCATTTCTTAGCAAAATCCATGGAGTCGTTGAGCAGAGTGGGCCAGAAATATCCGTAACGGGTAATCTTGTGAGCCAGAGACCTTCCACCCGAGTGGTTGCCACAAATACCCGCATGCACCTCCTGCAATACTTCGTTCGCCTGGCTGGGATCTAAGCACCTGAGTGGCTGCCCGGCAATCGACCTCCTGTACAACTGCCCATGCTCATCTAGTGCATATTTAGGTGCCAAGCCCTTCAACTTTCGAGCCTGCTTAATGTCATCTGGTAAGAAGCCTCTACTCAGATAGAGTTTGATTGGATGTTGCCAGGATGGGGTTGACTCGTCGAGGCATCCGACTTGGCTCCGGTCGGGAGACTGTACGCAGGGCTTATCGGCCACAAAAAATGTTATAGTTATTTCCCGCATGCCTTTTGCCGAACTGGCTAGCTTGGAGAGTACATCTGCCCGCTCGTTCTCTGATCGAGGGATCTGGCTTAGCGAGAAGTGGCTAAACATCTGTTTCAAGTGTTGTACCTTTGCCAAGTACTGCGCCATCTTGTGCTCATTTGCCTCAAAGTTCCCTTCGAATTGCTCAGCCACGAGCTGAGAGTCTGTGAAAGCCGCTAGCCTATCGACCCCACGGTCGGCAGCCATGCGCATTCCTGCAATAAGGGCTTCATACTCAGCTTCATTGTTCGTAACCGGGAAATCGAGTTTCACCGCGAAGTCATAACCCTCTGCTAACGGGGATCGAAGAGAAACTCCTATCCCTCCCCCCGACGACGTCGCTGACCCATCGACGTGCAGAGTCCACAAGGGTGTGCTCTCTACACCAGGACACGGTAGGTCGATCCTTTCGAGGATGAAATCTGCCAGGACCTGTGCCTTGATAGCTGCTCGCGGTTGAAATTAGATGTCGAATTCTTCGAGGTCGATAGCCCATTTAGTGAGTCGACCTGAAGTGTCTGGCTTCGACAATACCTGTTTCAGCGGTTGATACGTTAACACCGAGATTGTGTGTGATTGGAAGTAAGGTCGCAGCTTCCTTGCTGATGAGACGAGGGCTAGCGCGAATTTTTCAATCTCCAAATAGTTATATTCTGGCCCCTGGAGAGCTTTGCTACAATAGTAAACTGGGGCAAGGGTTTCCATCTCTTATTGCGGTTAACACCGAACTAACGGAGGCTGAAGAGACAACCAGATATATCTGTAAGACTTCCCCGAGCTCAGGTTTGGCGAGCAGAGGTGGTGAAGAGAGATATTGCTTGAGGTCGAAGAGGGCTTTATCGCACTGTTCATCCCATCTGAATCCTAACTTCTTTGTGTTTCTTAGGATTTTGAAGAAAGGTAAGCTCTTGTCTGCCAGCCTGGCCACAAATCTGCCCAAAGCAATCACTCTGCCAATGAGGCGTTGAACTTCCCGCATTGTGCGCGGCGGGGCTATGTCGAGAACTGCTTGAATTTTCTGAGGGTTGGCCTTGATACCTCTCTGGCTGACCATGAAACCGAGGAATTTACCTCCCCGCACGCCGAACATGCATTTTCTGGGGTTTAGTTTCATACTAAAGGCTATTAGAATAGAGAATGTGTGATTCAGGTTAGCCAAGTGATTTTCTGCTCTCCCTGTTTTTACAATCATGTCGTTCGCATAAACCTCCATTGAGTTCCCAATCTCATTTTTAAACATGAAGTTAACAAGCCTTTGATAAGTTGCTCCGGCATTTTTAAGTCCAAGCGGCATGACCAAAAAGCAATATACCCCATTGGGAACAACAAAAGTGGTTTTTTCCCTATCCTTAGGTGCCATAAATATTTGATAATATCCTTGAAATGCATCCATCATGCTAAGTAATTCACATCCAGCGGTGGAGTCGACAAGTAAATCAATACGAGGTAAGGGGTGAGGATCTTTAGGCAAGCTTTATTCAAGTCTGTGAAATCATTACACATCCTCCACTTTCCCTCACTCTTGGGGACTAAGACAACATTACATAGCCAAGAAGGATAATGAATTTCAACAACATAGCCAGCTTCTAGGAGTTTGCTTACCTCTTCTTGGATAATTTGTGTCCGCTCAGCATTAAAAACTCTCTTCTTCTGGCGGATTGGCTTATGGGCAGGGTCCACATTAAGCCTGTGGACAATGGTGTCCGGGTCGATGCCCTGCAGGTCGGCCACTTTCCAAGCGAAGACATCAATGTTCCTCTGGAGGAAGTCGACCATGAGGCACTCTAGTCGATCTCTCAAATCAGCGCCGATCTTGGTTGTCTTGTCAGGATTCTCGAGCTCTAGCTCAATTGTCTTGAAGTCTCTCGTCGGCTCGACCCTGGTATCTTCGATCTTTCTCTTCTTCGATGAAGTTCCCTCATCAGGTTTCGCTACAGGGGCGTCTCCCGAGGGCTTCAACTGTGGCCTCCTTCTCTGCTCACCGGAGTCCACAGAGATTGTGTAACAGCGCCAAGCGTCTTTAATATTGCATAAAATCTGACCAACTCCTCTAGGGGTTGGGAACTTTATCTTCATGTGATATGTGGACGCGATGACTCTAAAGTCATTTAAGGCCGGTCTTCCCAAAATAACATTGTAAGCGAACGGGGCGTCGGCCACTAAATAGCTAATCATCAAGGTTCGACTGCGATGGCCCTGCCTGAAATTCGTGGAGAGGGAGATGGACCCTAGCGGCATTATCTTCGATCCCCCGAATCCGACTAGGGGTGTTCTGACTGGATCAAAGTTCAGCTTGCCCAAGTCCATCCTTTTTAGTGTCGACGAGAATATGATATTGGCTGAGCTACCGTTGTCGACCAGGACCTTTCTAACTTCGAAGTTGGCGATCTCGAGAGCGACCACCATAGGGCAGTCGATCTTCCGATCCATGCCTTGGTTTTCGAGGTGGCTGAGGTCTGCGTCTGAAAAGGATATTGGCTCTGTGCTGTTTGTAAGCTGAAAAACCATCTCGACCTTAGATGGCTTGGTCGAGTCGAGCTACCGTTGGGTTTGCTTCCTTGCGTTTCGGGAGTCTCCTCCCTTGGGCCCCCCAGCGATCATGTCGATGATCCCTCTGATGGGTGGGTGGGCTTCATGGGCAGGCTTCTTCCCTTTGTCATCTCTTCGCGGGCTGGCCGACTTTTCTCTACGGGGAGTCCGATTGACCGCGCCCTCCTCTCGTCGATTCCTGTCCTCGACAAATTTCTTTAGGTGCCCCTATCTGATCAACCTCTTAATTTCGTCCTTCAAGTTGAAGCAGTCTTCGGTGTCATGCCCCTTTTATCTGTGGAAATGGCAGAATTTCCCGAACTTCCTCATGGCCTCCTTCTCTGTAATTTTGCGGGGCTTTTTCAGCAGGTTGTCATGTTGAATGGCAAAGAGCACTTCTTTCCTCGCCATGGAGAGCGAGGTATAGTCGTGGAAGCGTCTAATCAGGGACTGACGTCCTTCCCTGTTCTGCTTGTCGTCCTTCTCTTTGCCCTTCTTCCTGTCAGTTTCGATGCTGCCGTATTTCATCTTGTTCATCTCTTCTTGGGTCATGTACCTTTCATCGAGGTCGAGGAGTTCTTCCATCGTGCGGGGCTGAGCGCGTACCAAAGCGTTAGCGCACTCTTTATGCCTTAATCCCAAAAATAGCACATCAATCAAGAACTCAATCCTCGGACTGTCAATTTTCAACACCTCTGTGTTGAATCTGGTGAAAAAATCTCTCAAAGACTCCCCCTCGGCTTGCTTCACCGTGTGCAAGTGGGTATGTGGCAGCTTCACCTTCCTTCTGCTGGTAAACTGGTGCAGAAATTTGTCACAAAACTAGTCATACGAAAAGATGGACGCCGACTCTAACTTCACGAACCAATCCAAGGCCACCCCCTGAAGTGTGGTTACCAGTATTTTTGCATGAATATACTCGTTGTGTCCATGCAGCTGCATGATGTGTTCAAACTGCAGCAAATGTTCACTCGGGTCCGTGGACCCGTCGTACCGTGGGAGACCAGTAGGGATCTTGGCGTCCACCGCGATGCGTTCATTAATGATTTCTTGTGTGAAGGGTGAGTCCCGTTCCCTTCTAAATCTCGAGGGCACCTCCGGCTGAAGGGGCCTGTCCGTGTTCCCCCTCGACAGCTCCTCCAGGCGTTTATTTAGTTGCTGTACTTGGTGGGATACCTCATCCCACTCCTGCTGATCCTACTTTCTTCTAAGGGGCCGAACGTCATGGTCCACGGAGTCTGCTACTTTTTCCCTCGGCGGGGGGCGGGGTGCCTCCCGATGAAAACAACTCTGCCTTGGTTCTCGCCTAGCTGGGTGCCTGGGGGACCTCGGACGCCGTAAGTATTCTACAGGTGGTGCTTGCTCATGCCCCGCTGGAGGGGGCGTGGCACAGGCCGTCAGTTCTGGCGGCGCGGCTTGCCGGTTCAAGGCGGCAGAAAGCTGGGCTGATATCTGTGCGGAGATCTGCTCACTGATGAGCTGCATCAATTGGGGCATAGTGAGGGTGACTACGGGCTTAGGCTGTATACTGGGACCCGGAGCAGCCCTTTCTTCGTTCTGGCGGGGCGGGAGGGAGCTGGATCTTCTGTTCTCTTCCCTCCCGGAAGGGGCTCGCCTAGTGTTTACCATTCTCGACAGAGGATTCCATTTTCCCAGAAACGGCGCCCAATGATGATGGTCCGAATCGTGATACAGGTACTCCGATTTCGATCTATATTGGGTTTAACCCCAAAGGTGGATATCTTCCGTTGATGATGTTTGAGAATCCTGCAATCAAGGCAAACGTCAGGCTAGCCGAGTGGCCCTCGGCTTAGGCCCTCCAACGCTCAAGTCAGTATTAGAAGTATTGAGCAACGGAGTAAGGTAGTTTCAGAGTGTATGAGTGCATACCTCGTGAGGCAAGACAGAGGAGTTTTTATATTCTTCCCCTTGTAGGAAATGACAGGTAAGCCCTTGACTTACCCTTGGGGTCTTCAACCTCATCCAAGGGGCAATTAGTCTATTCCCCCATTTGAATTTTGCCAGCTAGATGTCCTTTCATGCTACAGGACAGGACGGTATACGGTGTGGCGCCTGCCGTGTCAGACAGTGAGGGGATGGCATACGCTATTAATGCGGTGGCGTGGTGCCAGTTAACGCATTTAATACGATGGCAGAGTACTGTGCAGAATTCGACCTCCTATCGGCCTGATGGAGGTCGAATATGGTCGATATTATCCGAGGGCTCTGAGGTGCCTGCCTGAGCCTGGGGGAGATTGGTCGAACGGAGTCGACGTGTCCCATGGGCCCTGGGCCATTGTCTGAACGTTGGACCTTTGGGGCCACTGCCTGGTCGAACGGGGTCGACGTGGCTCCTGGGCCCTGGGCCGTTGTCTGAACGTTGGGCCTTTTGGGCCTGGGCCGTTGTCTGAACGTTGTGCCTTTTGGGCCTGGGCCGTTGTCTGAAACATTGGGCCTTTTGGGCCACCCTATATCAAAAATATTTAGTGTTCTTGAACTATTATGTAGAGAGGCGAGTTTGGATTTAGTGTCCCCAGTAATTTTAACTTCTAAAGGTCTATTGATCTCCATTTATTCCCATCCCTATATTGCAATTTCAGTCAGTTTAGCAGATCATTCTAATTGGTTCATGTATAAATTTGATGATGAATGTGTGACAAAAGAATACATGGAAAAGGCTTTAGAGGAGCTTTATGGTGGTGAAGAAGTAGTTTTTGCCCGCTTATCTTGAATTTCTTGATGCTATCTTACTCTTTCATTATGTCTTTTCAGCACATAACGCAAACAAATCCAGGAACTAATAACACCCTCTTCAAGTTTACCAAGAATTCAAATGCCTATATGCTGGTGTATATACATAAAAGTGACAAGGATAAAATACTGTGTAATGTTGACGAGAAAGACATTGCAGAGCATCTCAAGGTTAGATATCAACATCAGCATAACTCGTTATTCGTTTCTATGACTTGTTAACCATTCTTTTTTTCAATATATTTGGTTTTAATGAAATAAATGGATTTACCTAGGAGAGGATGAAGAAAGAACAAGAGTGTGAGAAGACCTATATTCCTTTACCTAGGCGAGAAAACCTATTGAGATAAATAAGCTTTTATGGTTCACTAAGTTATGGTGGGCCTTCAATAGTTTTTGCTCACTCATAGGGCAACAATGTATTTAGATAATTCTTGGAGTGGTTGAAATTAGAAATTGCCCCTAAAATGTATATCAAATGACTGGATGAAGACATTCATGCCTACTTTGCTGTTAGTATGCTTGTGAAGTTTAATTGACTTATAGATCAGCATTTAGAACTATATGTCTTGCTCTTACATGGATTTTCTTTTTGTTTGGCTTTAGGAGCTCCTCTTATTGGAGCAACTAAACTTGTTAAAGCAACATTATCAAGATTTACATTTGGTCTCCCTGTTTCTGAGGTATTTCTTATATTTTTAATATCTCCATGTCATCACTTTATATTGATATTTCTTATATTTTTGCTTCGGATGATGGTTCTGATGAAGATTCAGATTCTGATGCATCTGATATTGAGAAGAAAACAAGAGCTATTGATGAGGAGAAGTCAGGGGAAGAAGAGGATACAGAAGCTGAATTACAACTTAACATCAAAGAAAAAATTGATGAGTTTAGATTACCAACTACAGAGGTTTGGTTTATTGACTATCTTGTTTCTGTCGAAGGTTAAGAAATATTAAATATAAACCAGTTGAGACATTTTGCCTTGTTTGTTTAAAATTTCTCTTCAATAACATAGGAGCTTGAAGAAGAAGTGTATCAACCCCCAGATCTCTCCAATCTCCAGAGAAGGATAAAAGAGAGTATGTATGGCTCTGTATATGTATCAATTGGTACTTAAAGATTTCTATAATTAGAATGTTGAGATTTGGGTTATTATTTCAGTTGTGCGGGTGCTTTCAAATTTTAAGTCTTTAAGACAATAAGGGGCAACACGAAAGGATTATGTTGATCAACTTAAAATAGATTTAAGTTCTTACTATGGATACAATGAGTTTATGATTAAAGCTTTGGTTGAGGTAATTTTCTTATTCTGAAAACAAAACTCCTTTGCCATTTTCATTGGATAACCTTGGCCCTCACAAGTTGGACTTGGTTCATGGACACATTTGTGCTTTGATTCTCTTTCTCTTTCTCTTGAAATTTTGCTTTTTCTTTTTGGTTAATAACTTTTTTATTAAATCAAAATAATCATCATGCAATGTCTCATAAGGAAGAGTTAATGGTTATACGTTGTTGACAACTTGTTACTTTGAACAGCTTGAGCCAAAATTAGCCAAGCCCATTGGGCGTGGTGCTATACACAAATCTAAATCAGTTTATATCCATGTGCCAAGTTTCATTTGATTAAACATTCGGACGTAATGATTGAGCATAAAGTTGGTTACAATCCTAATTCATGTAAAGGTCCATTGGTGTAGTGATTGCATGCTCATTATAGCACGTTATTCTTTTAGCTTTTGCTCAACTAGTTTTTTGTGGTGTATATATATATTTTCCCTTTCAACTAGCTGACTGTTTCTTCTCAACAAATCCTTACAATCTACTCATTTAGCATATGCACTACCTTATTGAATGTATATATCCAATAGGCAACGTGTATGGTATAAACACTAATATTCTTCTGTGTACTAGGAAATGTTTTATCTTCTTTTCTGACTTTTTTGAATAAGTAGATTGTTTCTCACACATGGGAAAAAATGAGACAGTGCAAGGTAGGCATTAACTAATCAATAGTTGCACTTGCTGATATTGACTTCAATATTTCTGTCCTTGTTAGAATATTGTAACAAAGCTTTCTATATTAACAAGATCCTTCTGTTCTCCCTTCAATTCAGCAAAACTTTTGGTTATATCTTCTAAGAGAACTAGTGGGGACTGTCCTGGTTGTCCCAACAAGGCATATGCTAAAGTTGTATCAGATGGTGTAGATATACTTAGCTGCCCTATTCAAATGACAAATGATGGAGTACCCTTTTGCTTGGGATCTATTACCTCAGAAACAGAACAAATGCTGCTAAAATAGATTTGAGCAAACTGACGACAAGTAATACAGACGTTAACATAAGCGATGGAAGTTTTGCCTATGATGTCACATGGAGCCAAATTCAGGGGTTGACGCGTAAGTGAAACTTGAAACCTGAGCTGTATATAATGACTCCCTTTGCTTAACATTCAAACCCTCAAAATATGAGAAGATAGAAAGCCCAACATTCCCTTATTTTAACCAATATCTGATGGTCTCGCATGTATAAGGTTAGTTGTAATAGTTAACATCTGACTGAGATTGAGGCAGACAGGATCTTCTTTTCCAGCTTTCAAATGTTTCTATTGGAGCTTACATTTCCTGAGATTTACTTGCTTCATGTAATAATAGGGCATCAATTTGGCCTGCTATTTAGCTTTTGTTGACATAAGTTAATATGTCAAATTATTATTTGTGTGAATATTTCCAGCAACATAATAGGTAATGCAACTCAGTATACTAAATATGTATTTTGGCCTATGGCATACCTTTTCTATCTTATTAAAAGCCTTTTTAAATGTAATGCTTCTTGATTGTGGATAACACCGCTTGATATTTGCATCAGATCTAAAATAAGAGGAGCTGAAACTTCATCAAGAGTCGAGGCACAACCTCTTGAAATTTGATTTGCTTTTCTTATTTCACATTGATTTAATTCTTGCATATATTCGTATTCATTTGATTGCAAGAGTTTCAATTGTAGTACGTTCTCTTGGAGTAGTAGTTAAAGTTTGTGCTGACAGATAATTTGGTTTGACTGCAGCTGCTATCTCTAATCCATATTCAAAGTATCCACTGTTTCAAAATCCAAGAGCCAGTAATGATGGGAACTTGACGTAGTTATCTGATTTTTTGGCATTTGCAAATAATGCATCTTCTGTCACTGGAGTCTTGATTAGTATAGAGGTGAGTCTACTTGATGCAAGCTGTATTTGATCATTCATTTACTGCAATATCAAATGTAAATTATATAAGTGAGGTGCCCTAGAATGTTTATTTGCTCTAAGGTTTCTGTGGACTTATTTGTTATATCAACTTGAAAGAATATTGACCAGCTTCAGCTTATAATTCATATTGAAAATGTAGACTGACAAAGATGTGGGAGGCATGATCTAGTAAATTATTAACTCACAATTTTATGACTTAGCTTCCTCTGTTAGAATCCTCTATTTTGTTTCTTATTTCATCTCATAAATATGTGTATTAAATATTTTCATATAAAAATAATTAATTACAAATTAGATACACTTGAAGATAAAACATGGAATGAAATAGAAGATTCAACGTGTAGTCTCCATGGATTCTAAATTCAAATAATTATTTAGTCCACTTTTTCTTTTGTGTGTGAAGCTAAGCACATCTGAGACTTGCTTACCGATGAAGAGTACTACATGTATGAAAATGAGATATATAGGATATTATATTGAGTACTATATATAAAAGATGAAAATGAGATATATAGGATATTATATTGAGTACTATATATAAAAGATGTGAGTTGTGTTGACATACTGACAATAGGCCATCCTAGTTACGTTTTCCACTATCAGACTAATATCTATCTTCTCACAGAGCATTGCTCATAAACAAGTTTGGTCAGATATAAGATTTTACCACTTCTAGTTTAGCGTTTAACATGCGTCGTCACATTACTAAGAATAACGCTGCAAACCAACACCAAGTTTCTGAAGCCCCACCTAGTTATGTGTCAAAAAGTCTGAAATATCAATTCCTTTGATCTCCAATACTATTTATGAACCTCTACCAACAAAATTACCCAAATCTACTTCACATCACTAGATGTATTCTCTTCATCCAGCCTTAACCCAACTAATCATTCATGTTCATGAAATCTACAGTCCTAAGCAATATGCTTTTTGTAAAGTCACAATTTGCAATGCAATTGCCAAAGAAAAAAGTGATAGAAATCTTTTTCCTGCTCAAGTAACTAAACCAATGGCAACTATGGTTCTAATATATTCATAAGAAGCCAACATATATTATGATAACAAACAAACAAATGTTTCACAGAATTACTTGTTGACTCATGAATTGCTAAAAATGATGACTTTAATGTTAAGTATTAATCTAAAGGCGTAAACACAGAACATGATAGAAACACTTGTGTCTCCAAACACAGAAAAACAATTAATTTGGGAAACCTTTAGAATAATACAGATCAACAAAAATATTAGATTCTATAATCTAAATAGTGAAGAACGCATCCAAATATAAAAGATAAAAAAGAAAATATTTTTGTGCAATTGTAAGTGATTAAAAGATCTAAAGTTCTTATCATATTCAATAAACTCTAATTCTATTTTTATCTCCTAAATTTTTATCAAAGTAAATTTGTTTAAGATATAAAAATTGATATTAAACAAATACAAATTTTAGAACTCAACTCTTATGGACATAACTTATTTTATTGTATCACCAGTTCTCATTTAGTGAATGGTTTGATGTCTATGTTGTGGATGTTGTGATTCTTATTTGATTCACGTTGGTCCTTTTCTCTTGGTACTGGTTAATGAATTGATCGTGTATTTTTCAGTTTCCGTCTGCTTTAATTGCTGGCTAAAGTGTATGTTGCTAGACCTTTGCTGGCTAAAGTATATTTTGCATTTATGGAGTAGATTTAAAAACTGAGGTATGTTCTTCTCTTCATGGGGATTTTGTGCAAATTTCTGTTATTTATTCCCAGAATTGAACAATCTTAGTTCTTATTAGTTATTTGTTTAAATAGTCATTAGTTCTTTAAGCACCTCTACCAACTAAATAAAAGGACAAGAAAAGTAAATTATGAGAAAGAAAGGAATGACTGAAACACAGGAAATGGTTACTTTGGGAAAATTTTAGAATCATTCAAAGCAGCAAAAATATTAGATTCCAGAACGTAAATAGTGAAGATCGCACCCAAATATAAAAGATAAAAAAGAAAATATTTTTGTGCAATTGTAAGTGATTAAAAGATCTAATGTTCTTATCTTTTCCAATAAACTCTAATTCTATTTTTATCTCCTAATATCAGCCTCCTCTAATAAATTCGGCCATGTAAACTTGTTTCCCTTGAATTGGTACAGATACTTGGCCAATTGTCATCGAGCAAGGATTGATTTGTCTTACCAATGGTTTGAACATGGCATAAAGAATAAGTTCATATTCTAAATTGTGATACTATCCCATTAACCACGAAGAAAAAACTCATTGAAAATCTTTGTGATTCACCTCATAAAGTTGTTGTATTTCCATCTCGAACATCATCATCATGCAAACATAAAGACCACAGTCGTACATATATAATAATGTATTAGTATTTGAAAATAGAGAATTGCAAAATTTAAGTTTACAATGATTTAATAAAAAACTTGAAAACTAAAATTACGTACCCATTTTTTTGCTGTGGAACTCAGTTTGGTCTTTCATATTTGAATTTCTCTATGTTCATTTTTTCTGTATACCTAAGTGGCTCCCAAATCTTCATTAACTCGTGCATGCGCCCGACCCACATTTAAGCAATAGAATAGAACCTCATTCATGACTCATTATGAAAATATGTAGTAGTCGAATTAGAGGGCATTCAGTTTCGTCATACCACTGTCTTCACTACTTTCGTCTTCTCATCATTCGAGTCATTCAAAGGAAGTGTGTCGCATATTTATTAATTTTAATATCAAAATTTATAATATACAGAAACCAATGGTCTTTCAAGTCATGAATTGGAATAAACAATTCCTCCAAATATTTGAAGTTGCTTATGAACTCTTTGCCATAAAAAAAAGAGTACGGATCAACTTGGCATTAGAATGATCCCCCGTCAGTAGCATTTGCTGCATGTACAAAAAGACAATATGAAGTTAAACTTACTAACTTTAGTATCAATGATAATTATTTTGCACACTATGTGGCATATAGCAAGCATGACAGGAAAATTCCAACATGAAATGAAAGAGGTCTCCATTTTGGTTTTCGAGGCACACATGTAAGCAACAACATCAGTTACTTATAGAAGCACAAAAAATATTATTTTATTAACTTGGAAAAGATAGTCAATTAGAGAAAAACATAAAATTATTGGCGAAACTATACTTTTACGCTGTTGGAGACATAAGTTTTTGGTTGCAAACTCTTTATACTAAACTAATTCACTTTCCAATTGCTGCAATTAACAACTATTGTTCTGAAATTGAAGATAAGAAAATCATTAAATAATGATATGCATATATATATATATATATATTAT
The DNA here is from genome assembly GCA_018894105.1 of Jacaranda mimosifolia. Classification (NCBI taxonomy): domain Eukaryota; kingdom Viridiplantae; phylum Streptophyta; class Magnoliopsida; order Lamiales; family Bignoniaceae; genus Jacaranda; species Jacaranda mimosifolia. Next base: position 4,598,430 of record CM032133.1, read on the forward strand.
ATTGGTATGCCAATAATAATTTGCATAAAAGTACGTAAATTTACTCACTCTGAATTAAGCATGTCATCGAATAAATATTGGATGATATCCTCATCACAAGCCATTGGATTAATTGGAAACTCATTTTGATTGTCAATGGGTTTATTACCAATATCGTCCATGCTTGTTAGATCAATGGGTCTATCTATTGAACCCTTACGTGAACCAACCTGTTTAAAGTCCAATATCCTAACATTTCGTTTACTTCATTCCCTACTTGCTTTGCTTCTTGATTGTGGAACTGTACTACCTTCATTTGAAAACCTACTCTTCACAGTTGGAGAAAGAGTCCGAAAAACTTGGCTTGAGCTTATTGGGGGGGATGCTATTGATTCTCAAAGGGTATTTATTATTATATTTGGGATATTTCCAATTGAATTTTGCATATCAAGAATCATTTCCTTAATCTTCACCAAGCTGACACTGTCTCGTGTGACATTACCCTATTGGCAACATCCATTCTGATTTGCTTTTATTTCAGCAACCATCTCGAACAACGTAGTTATCTACTTTTGTAACTCTTCAAATCTATCATCGATTGAAATTTCTTTCTCATCTTTTAGTTTAGAGCCATATTGTACCTTTTCATCAAAGGTTTGGTTGGAACACCTGTCTTATGATTGTGTATGATCCATATTTTGCTGAATTACATCCTGTGCAATTTGACATTTTATCTACTAGTGTTCCATGAATGTCATTTTATCTACCTTCCCCTGAGTTGAAAAGGTCTCCGCAAATTCCATCATGTATGCCTATTTCATTCGATTCAAAATAATTAGAAATAAAACTAATAAGAATCCCTTACGCATCATAAGAGTAATTTTCTACTTTAACAATTCTCTATTTCTCTTTCTTTTTTCTCTATTACTTCCTTGTCTATTTTGGGGGTGGGGGGTTGCCAATGAACTATGTTGAAGTTGAAACTTTCATAATTCATATATAATAGTTGCGAATAAATGGGCAAATGAAAAGAACTAGTTGTGCCAAGTATAGCAAATAGCCTGTACTAGATGCTAGTTCCACATATATATATATATATATATATTGTTCTGACTGTTATTAGTTAGGCAAATAGGCAAACTGGTTATGCCCAGGATACTAAATAGATGAAATCAAGATGCTACATGTTTTTGTTTCATGTTCTGACTGTTATTATGAATAAGTTGCTTGTAATATCTTTTTGTAGATGATAACTTTTATAGTGTATATGAGAAATAAAACGAAAAAGTATTGAAAGTTCTTGTTTTCTTCCTTTTATTTTTTATTTTTTGCTGTTGGTATCATAATGAAGACAGGGTGCTCTAGAAGCTTGGCACACTACCTCTAGGTCTGATTACCATTTATGGGCTTACTCATCCACTATAAAACCCATCAACGTACAAGCAAGCTTATGCTTCACAAGAGATAGATGTTAATCTCTCTTTAATATCCTTTAAGGTTTCGTGATATAGCTGTCTTTTTTGCCTTTTTTTTAATAAAAAAAAATAGAGTAACAATCAATTGTTTCATAGCATTTATATAATCTCAGTTTATGCAAAGCCCAAGTAAATCATAACAACTATATGTCTCATGACTATGGTTTATTTTGTGTTTCTTTTTGAAGCTATACTTATAGACTGTCACCCAGCAAGGGTGAAAAACTTTGTAGTTTTGCTAGTCTACCCATGTAACATTTTGTTAAATCTTAACCATTACTTTTCTGGAAGTTTTCTGAAATTGAAATTTCATGTCTTGGCCTTTTTGTTTTTGACTAGTTTGCAGGAAGAAGACATCTTCTTTCTAAATCAAGCTCTCCTCAGTTGCAATTGTGATAGGTGCAGAATTAGTTCCAGCCTAGCCTGGCCTGGGAGATGCATTTAGTACTATCTATATTCTAATCATGTAGTAATATTCTAATACAAAATTTTAATAATTGATTTATAACTAATCCTTGAGGCCATAAATTAACAGCCTAAGTTTTTTAGAAATTAAGTGTGTTAATTTACAATTAGTTTCTAGAATTTAAGGCCATGAGTCATAATTAAGTATTAGGATATCTATCATTTCAATTTGGAATTATTCTACTACTATGTGTATGGGTTTTTTTCTTTTTTGTGGAAAAGGAAAGAAAACTTGCAACCTAAATAACACACATTCACTCAACAAGCACTAATGAAATGAAAATTTAAAACGAGTCCATAATCATACAATATGCAAAATCATAATCATGAGAGTTTGGTTCTATCTACTATATAGTGAACAAATGATGCAAGTTGTAAGCATACCTTATTATTCCAATAACCACATTTCCTTTGCAACTCCATTGTTATATAATTAACTCTTTCCTTTGATCATTGTTCAATTAATGGAACATCATGATTATGGGCAAAATGATCCTTTGAATTGATTATTCGAACTACAGCCAAAAAAATAACCTATAATTATAAATGATAAATATGGAACATTATTGTGTCATTGGATGTGATACAGAATATTATATGTAAACATAATATCAATAGGTTCAGAGTTAGGAAATAATAACCTGAGATAGGAAAATGCATCTACCAATGTAACATTTGGAAGTCATCCAATTCTGCACCCCCTTATTCAATTTATTTCTAATTAATCTCACCCAATTCATGTACGGTACTACACTCAAATCTAGTAGAAAATTCAAATATTCGATTGCCATATTATGTTGTGTTTCAAAAAACATCACAATTCCAAAAAGGAGAGCCATGTACATCACTCTGAAATCATATCATTGTTTTTATTAATCTTTATCTTTTCAACTATGGTAGTCAAATCAACTCTTCCTCCGGTAATTTTAAATAAATTATCATATTTGGTTAGTCCAAGTTGGTTATTTGCATCTAGTCGAATAACATCTCCTAAATATAGAACGCCAAAGGCCTTCTGTACCACAACATCATCTATAATTACTTCTTCTCCATGGTTTTTGAGACAATTATTATTCGGGTCATAACACTCTACAATCCATTGCATCATGACTCGATTGATTACCTCACATTGAATAGTTGTGAATGCCCTGAATCCCATGATCTTAATTGTGTCACGTGTCGATTCGTTTAGAGTAGCGTTTACATCGGCAATCTTATGCAGAGATGTTCTATGCTCGAACTTCACTTCCTACATATGGAAATACAGAAGGATCAATAAACTTAGTCACTTAATTAGACATATATATTCACATATGAACATTCATAAAAAAAGATGACTATGTCACAAAGCCAATATTATATGCATAGGTAATTTTTTCATACAAAAAAAACATATAAAGGATTCATATACCTAAGCATTGTTTAGTTCTAATTACATTGTAATAGGCATGAGTATCATACCAATTCTTCCATAAAAAATTGATCCTTCTCAACAATACATCTTGTTTCATATAGAGATCAAATTCTATCAGGCTTTTTACAAAATTATTCGTTGAATCCCGGCCCAGACAAAATATCCTTCATTAACAATGCATTATCAAATTTAATATGTACACAATAATAAAAAATATATATACTTGTCTCAATCGAAAATAATTTCATGGTATAAATTATGATTTAAATAAAACCAAGAATCACCTTATTATTTGCAGTATCAGGTCCACCAATATCCGGTCCACTTTTTCTCGGCTTTGTGTTGCTCATGGGGTTGGATGTTGACGCCAATTTTCTCTTTAATTTTTGTTCAATTGGTGATCCCATGTTATACACGACTCCCTTCTGATTAGTTGAATATGAAATTCATAAATTCTTTTCTGTAAATTGAGTGTATCCACGTGAAAAGTTTTGGCAATAATTTTTAGAAGATCAATTAGCGCCTTATATAATAACTGGTTGCAGAGTTCAACTGAAACAAAAACTCTTAATATTATCAGTAAAAATTTGATTTCAAATGAAACAAAATCTATTAATATGATCAATTGCGGATTTGATTACAACTTAAACTTAAAACTAAAGATAATGATAATTGTTAAAGAGGTTAAATTAAAAATATGACTTTTAAGTGGCAAACAATCTGCCCTCGACAGGAGTCAAAAATAATACTCACACATGGGGGCGCATGCCACGCACTAGTTACATGTCTAGCGAGCCTCTAGTGCTGGGGTGCAAAAATCATGCACCTCAGCGCAAGGTTTCTGCCAACCTTGCGTAGGGGCGCAGAGTGTATGCACCCCCGCACGAGAGCCACTGCCCTGGGCCGGGCAGATTTCTCATGCTGGGGTGCACATTTCTTGCACCTCAGCTCAGAGAATGTTTAAAAAAAATTAAATAAAAATAGATATAGAATCTGTTTTTACAAACCCCCTAGGGTTCTTTCTCCTTATCCCCCTCCCCGCCCCCACCCCCACCTTCCCATTTTCGCTATTCCTCTTTCCCTCCTATTCCTCTTTCCCTTCCATTCTTTTCTCTCTTTCCACCAAAAGACCCATCACATATACACTCTTTTCACCATTTTTTCCGGCGACCGCCACTTGACCGGCTCTGTCTCTATCTTCCTCTTTCATTCCCCTTCTCTTCTCTCAACACCTTCCTTCCCCTTCTTTTCTCTCTACTATTTAGCCTACCAACAAGCCCATCACCACCACCGTACTGGGGCCAAGGGTCCTTGCGCCTCGGCGCATGGCTACTATCCACAATGGCAGTAGTCGTGCGCCGGGGCGCCCTAGGGTAAATCTACAACCATAAAAGATAGTAGCCGTAAATTCTTGAAAGATGTTTTAAATATTTTTTTATTTTTCTTTTATTATAAATTAAGATTTTATAAATTTTATATTTATTACTTTTATTAAATTATTGTGGTCAAACACCCAACAAAAGAATAAGCTTCAAGATGAACATGGAGTGAGGACAATGTATTGCATGTCTACTAATTTTTATTTATTTGTTTATTTATCTATTTTTAATAAAGGTATTTTACTTTTAGGCTTATTTGACATATGGCAACAATTATGAATTTTAAGAATTAATTTGTCTCTATTTTTTGCTTAATTTTTCAATGGAATTTTAGCTTACACATAATGCATTTTTTTGCATATTTTGTTACAAAATGTATTGTGATATCTAGAATTTTTAAAGTTACATACATTATGAATCTCATATAAAAATAGTTCAAATATTTTTAAAATAATTAAAAATTGAGAACAATATAAACAACATGTCTAAATATGAGTTTGTATAAAAGCACACCTAATCTAATACACGAGCTACTTTTGAATAATTTTTGGGTACATTTTCTTGCGCCGGAGCTCACACAAATCACGCCCTGGCACAGGGCATATTGGGCTCTAGGAAAGCTATTTGCACTGGGGCTTAGGATCTCTGCGCCCCGGTGCAAACATAGTGTCCCAGATTGTGCACCTCGTGCGTGGGGTGCAAAAATATGATGCCCCAACATAGGGTGCTCTATAGAACAGAGCACCTTGCGCCCAAGGCACGAGGTGCATTGTCCATCGGGATAGTATGTATGCACTGGGGCTCAGGATCTCTGTGCCTTAGCACAAACATACTATCCTGATAGACAGTGCATTCGCTCCTGGGTGAAAAAATATGGCGCCCCGGCATGAGGTGAACTGTCCATCTGGAAAGCATGCTTGCACATCTGTGCCCCACCTCAAAGATACTGTCCAGATGGATAGTTCACGTCAAGGTGCAAAAATATAGCGCCTTGGCGCCAAGTGCTCTGTCCTACGGACATTTATTTTCGGATGTTGTGCCCCAACTTAAAGTATACTGTCCTGCTGGACATTGCCTTGTGCTAGGGCACAATAAGTTTTTCATCTTATTTTTTAAATAGTTTTTACAGTGCTTAATTTTAATTTTATTAATAATGGTTAAATAATATATTTTGTGATTTTTTTCCCATAGATAAAATTTTAGGTCGGATTCATAGTACTTTTTGTCCAAATTTTAACAAAAAATTGGGAGAAGACTGAAAGTATTAAAACATTTGCAAAATTTGGACTAAAAATGACCAAAATTAAATTATAAGGCTAAAAAGACAATTTTTTCCTACTCTTACAGATTGAATTAAACAAACACTACGATAACATATATATAACGGCTGTACCAGTAGCAAGTTAAAAAAAAAAACCTAATTAGCAAGTTATCGATTAAAAGTGATTGGACGGTATAGATCAATTGATGCATATCACACGGATTAAATTTATTATGACTAACGTTAGTCACCTATGTTATCGCCCAAAATTGCGAAAATTTTGCAGCAATACCTTTGTTAACTTGTTTGAGCATAAGTCCACTTAGGTACTAGCTTTTAGAGATATAGAAAGAAAAACTGAATGATGGGCACAACATATTGAGCCTATTAGGTCGTTCTACTCCGGCTAAAACATAAGTTCATGGGTAACTAAATATATAAAAGAAACAAAACATATATAAACTGACAATACCTCACACACCACATCTAATGATTGGCTGAAAGCAAAAGGGCAGCTACTACGTATAGCTATACAAATGTGCAAAATGTACAACTTCTATTGGTAATATACAAAAATAAAGTGTTGTGGATGCAGCGGCAGGACACTGTGGCAGCCTCTGTATCAACTTGAGAATGAAGCAAAACAGTTCTTGAAGAACAAAATTTCAGACAGAATAAAACTGGTCGGCCTTCATCATCAGAGAAATTGCACTAATTTGCCGACACAAAAACGGCAACTACAGGCACATTGTGGCGCACAGGTGGCGGCGGCAGCAGCAGCAGCAATGGAACAACAAATGCAGCTGACCAAGTGAGTGGTGACAATAACTAAACCGAATATTATAATAACACATAAAATCAAGTAGCACGTCAACAGCAAAATAAACTGATCAATAGAAACCAACACATCACAGTAGACAAAAACATCTCCTCAGAAACATTTAACACCAGAGAACAGCAAACAAGGTGTTGCACCATTTCAATATGTGGAAAACCAAAATACAAAGTTTCATAAGAAATAAAAGTTAACTTTTGAGTTTAAATAAAACTTAATACCTTATACTGCACAAGCACATCATTATCTTTCATAGTTTCACTCACTATATACATTGCTTACCATTTTCATTTCCCATTGCCATCGTCAATGAAGAAATCATAACAACGGTTATAAAAATAAATCAAGAAACTACCTGTGAGCAACAGATCAGTTTCTTTTACACTTATTCTGATGTGATTTACTTATATTCATTGTTAGATAAACACATATTTTGTAAAACTGCTGAAAGCAAAAAGCATATTCGGAGTGCATTTTCTTTCCCCAAAGTAAAATAATACCTAGAAAGAAAAGAAAATGAGAGATTTCGATGGTAGATGAGAACTTACTAAGCAAGATATTATATATCCAAACTAATGAACTGATTTACTTAGGCATGTTAGGGTGGCAACTGGGTTGGGACGACTAGATAGGGTAAGATGACATCCAAGGAGGAATATAATTAACTCCAGTCTACATGAATTTTGTATGACAAATATCCAAAATAAAATTTGCAACTATATGAGTTTGATTAAAAATAAAGAGGCATACTCTCAACTAATAACTTTTCACTTACGCCCTGCAGTTGAGCACCATTAAATGCATTCGCATGAATCTGGTTCAGAATAGCTATGTGACTCATTCCTCCAACCTGAAATACATGTCAGAATATAAAAACTACTAACAATATATAAATTATTCATATAACATTAAATGCACGCCATAATATGAAATGTTTATTAACATATTTTGCAAATGCTGAAAAACAAACTTATAATTTAAATTCAAAATCACCTGAATATGGTTTAAAGGGAGCAAGCCAGTATATGTTTGCATGGGAGATTGGCTAGGACAATGAACGCCTGATTGCGTCACATTATTAGCCTAAGCTTCTTTATTCATCTTAGAAGAACAAAGATAAGGTTGTTGGTTTGTAGTGTTATCGTCGTGTGGCTGTTCATCAGTTGGTGTATTATTGGGATTGGTCCTCTCCTTGTTTGTACTATTGTTACTAATTTTGGACCTACTATTACTTCCAGATTTATTATTTCGGCATGTAATAGACTTATGTCCTGCGACTCTACTCAAACAACATTGCAAACATATGATTAATATAATATAAAACATAACTCACTATGGACAATTATTGCTTAGAATTACAAAAATGATCAAAACATAGCAAAGATAAAAATAGCTTACCTGCATATGCTGCATTTCTGTCTTCTTGAATGAACACCACTTTGACACTTACTTCGACTAGGATCCCGCAAGTCATTCTTTATCCTCTCTTTATTTGGGTCACCAACCTCGTCATCTAATGCCTCGGTGTACATGTTGAGTTATAACTACTATTTGATACTACATTGCTTACAGACTGATTGATGAATTGCTTTTTAGTTTCTTTTGTTGCTTCTTCCACACAATTTATCGAATGCAGACATCCACTATTAGTCTTCGATGCAAAATAACACAAATTCAGACATTCTTTATTGATGCAGGCAAACCTAGATCTCTGAGTATTTGGTCTCAAAAACTCTTTTTTGAATAAAATTTTCAATTTCCTGTCTGCATTAATATGCCACCAAGGATGTATGCTACCTGCTGGAAATACATCAAATCTTAAAGACTTAAAAGCAGATATGATGTGACAACAAGGAATGCCCTGCAATTCAAGTATGGAACATTCACATATATATCTCATCAGCTTGATCAATTTCAACCGAGTACTTATGTCCATTTGATTTTTTTAAGTTCTCAAAATTGAACTCTTATTTCCCGTCACATATCTCCAACATTTTTTCTTGCACCAATCCCTGTTCAATGAGAATTTGTTCCTGAAGCTTTAGAAACATCTTATTTGTGCAAACTTTAGCCGCATGCATCTCAAGCTTCTTTAATGGACTATCCCGGACTGCTAGGGTTATCTTTTCACATGCTTCTTGCTTTTCAAAGAAATCATTATGGATCTTCTAAATGGTGCGGTAATAGTGCTTTAGGAAATCAATAATTGTAAACCTCTTTTTAGCTACTAATTTTACTAAGGAATTCATAGACTCACAACGCTGAGTGGATTTCATACCTGCTGTAAATTGTCCACGGAAAAAGGCTTCACCCTATAAATGTTTCTTTTCATAAGCTTCAACAACCCATGGATTGTTAACAACATCATACTTCTCAACCAATGCAACCCACATCTCCTCAAATTCTTCCTCGGAACATGTCTTTCACAATAATCGTGAGAATCCAATTGCAAAATCATGACCTACCTTGCTAGCAGCATTTCAAGCTAGATGCCAGCTGCACAATCGATGTCTAGCATCAAGAAATTCAGATAGTGTTGCAGCCTTTATAAATGCATCTTGATCAGTGAATACTACACCAGGACATTTTCCATTCATAGTCTCACAAAAGGTTCTCAATAACCATTTATAAGCTTCAGTAGTTTCATTCTGTAAAGTGGTTGCGCCAAACACACAAGTGCTACCATGATTATTTACACCCAATAACATAACAATTGGGAATTTGTATTTATTGGTATGATATGTACTATCAAATAAAAGCACATCACCAAATAAATCAAATTCTACCCTTTACATTTTGTCACACCAGAAAAGCCTAGTCAGAGCACCATTTGTGCAAGTAGTATATTTAAATACGAAATCTTTATCATCAGACCTCATTTCTTCAAGCAAAGAAATTGCAGTTTTCACATTGCCATTTCTAATCATTTCTATTCGTTGCTTTTGCAAATAGTTGTACGCATCTTTTCTTCTAAACAGTAGATTCCCAGCTTTTCCTCTCAAATGTTCTAGATAGTTCAAGACAAAATTAGGAGTCATTCCAATTTTTGTAAGTAATGTCAGCGATGATTGATCTGATGGTGTGAGATACCTGAAAAAATTGAATAAAACTTACATAAATATGATAAATAGAAGCATCACGCACACACTATTTAAAACACCATAACAACATGACAAACTGAATAAATAAGTTAAATTTATTATACCTATCACATCGCAAGCGATGAGCTGAGTCATTAGGGTCCAAGGAATGATTATGTTTGGCCACAAATCGGGTGACATTGTACATATTAGAGAATTTATTATGCGCTACATGAAATCTTGCTTAGCACCCGCATCTGACGTCTGGTTTAACTTTTCTCTGCTGAACATACCCTAGTTTTGGTGTCTTGCAAAAGCCCTCGTAATAACAAACCCACTCACAATTCTTCGCCAACCAAAGTTTTTCATCTTTTCCTAACTCAATGCACTCTTCACAATTACAATATCATTTTCTTACGAACTTTGTCTTGCATGTTTCACGTTTTGGCTTTTCAATTTTGCAAGTTTGTCGACGAATGTCAAAGCCTTGTTCTCTACCATATTCAATGTAGAATGATTATGCTTCGTCGATTGTTTTGAACATCAAACTCATAACCTTATCAGGATTCACATTATTGGATACACGCTTTGGTTCATCAACAAAATCCTCTGCCAAACTTGAATTACTATGGGAATCTTCACTATCAATTATAACACTTCCGTCACTGATGATAGGGGGACTGCTAACTTCTTCATGCTCCATTTTGGCACAGCCCTTTATATGGACCTATTGATATGAAATTTAAAGAAATAAAGTTGAAGTAGAGAGGGCAATGAAAAGTGAGAGACAAATAATAAAATAAAAAAATACTTAAAAAGGATTCTACAACATATACTACCACAAGCAAATTACTATTACATAGCTATTAAGTAACCAAAGAAGATTACAGAAATAAAGTATTAAAGAGAATATACGAGAAATTTATGTTTCCTAGTCTAAAGGAGTCTCCTTTATAGGAGGAGAAAAATATGACAAGGAAGCTCATGAAAAGTTCAAGGTGTGCTATCCTTTCTATATTTATAAGTTCAAGTTATAAAGTTTCTCACTCTTGAGTAATAAAAATTGAGAGTTGTCAAAATATTTCCTATCAGTTGTTTAGTACACAAATATAGTTGACAGTGACACAAAGAAAATAATGCTTGCAAAAACGTTTTTCACCATCACTAGAGGCATTATATGTATGTGCCTAAATTTATCGTATGTCTTCCACGCTTCAATTGATTTAATATCATACTTGAATTTTTGCACATTTGCATTTTGCTTGCAAAATTCCTTAATAAAAAAATAGCATCAACTCATCCATATCAATAATTCCCATGCCAAATTAAGTCCTCCATCAATCTCAATCCAATCAATCTACTGGAGAAGTAAAATTCAAATTAACAAAGCTAAACTAGAAATTTCTATCACCCTACCCATCCCTGCTTTTTATTTTCATGTTTCTTTTTCCGCTTCTTTCAATTTTATTTTACCCATAGTTGAATAACGAAGCAAACCCTTCATGGATGGAGCTCTAATAATTCAAAATTTGGTAATATAGAAAATACCCAATAATTCTACTAAAAGAAAAATTAGTACAACCTCAAAAAATAAAGATTTGTTTTACTCAAAGTTTCAAATTAGAATTAAATAGATTTTAATAAACCATAACCTTCAACTAACGGGTATTAATTTAGTTAGCCCCGCAAGGCGTATATGTAACATTCATTCAAATGTAATTGCATCTATGTTCATACAAGTATAGGTACACGATCCCACACATAAAAGACATAATCTTTGAGCAAGTTTTCAAATGAATTAGTGTCGACACAGGGTTTCTTGATCAGTAGATGCAAAATAATAGAAGACAATAGAGGGTTTCTTAATTAGTCAATACAAAATAATCGAATATAACAATATTAGTAAAACTTAAATTTTCTTTTACATATTAAATGCATATGAGAATGTGAAGATCCAGAAGAGCTAAGTAGCAGTAATAGATCCACCAACTTCTTTATTCAATAACCAACACCAACTTAGAAATCAACTTCATACCATTAATGGCCCAATTTCTTCATTCCAACAAAATGTGTGTATCTTCCTTGTTAGGACTAAAAGTTCCATGTTAAATATCAGTTCTCATTTTGCCTCCGATACTAATTAAATATTCAAGACTCTGATCATATCTCTATAGATCCTTCTTTGTCCTTCCTATCTATATGAACTATGAAGTGCATTTTCATTCTTCTATTGAAATCACCAACATGCATTTAATAATATCAACACAAAGAGTAATTCAAACTGCTACATGTGGTATTCATAAACTAGAACATAACAAGCAAAAAGAAAATGATGGGGAGGGGGGGATGAAGGATTGGCAGCCAATTGCTTGATAAGCACATTGGATCCTACCAACTAGAAATATTTTGGTATCTAAAATCTAGGAGTATACACGTATTCCATTTCCTAAAAAGTAATAGCCACGATTATGCACTCCTAAAATTTTTTGTTTGTGCAACATATACATATAAACTGCATAGAGCAAAAAGAGTTCAATTCACATAAAACTAAATGAACCTACAAAGTTTCCCAAAGTATCACACAGTTTCAGTAATGGCTAGTTTGATGAACTCAGTTTTCCTTTTCATAAGTTTTTCTGCTTTTTTTGAACCACTGTTTTGATATCAATTTACAAGTCATTGCGATAAGCCAACTGATGAGAAACTATCAAGGGCAGGTGAAAACAAGATGAAGAGTTACAGCCTCTAAATGAACCATAACTTTTGAATAACATTTATTATTTTAGAAAATGGAAAATTGATACATAAATAGTCAAAAATAAAGTAAACTTTAGGAAAATTCTCATGGTTTTTGCACTTGGATGACAATATATATGGACATTAAAAAAACAGGAAACATTATCGCCTAATCTGATATCAATTGACTTTAAAATGATATTTGTTACCTTGACTCCAAATTCTTCAGAAACTAATAATTTGAAATCGTCGTAGGTAAGCTTAGTTTCGGTGTATCCATAAAATTGAGAAAAAAACATAAATAAAAATCTAAAAAATATACAAAATAGGGGGAAAAAGGAAGATTAGAACGCTACATACCAACTCCAGCGATTGCATAGAAGAAAGGTGGGGAAGAGAGAAATCAAATGAGGGTCTTACGGTGGGTTTTGAGAGGTGGAGTGATGGCGGGGAGTGGAAAGAGAAGAGAAATCTATACACAAATTCTTAGGACGGGTCTAAGATGTGGAAAAGAAATTCAGGCCTTCAACAAAGGAGAGAGTGGGATGTTTGAGAGAAATGATTAGGCGTGGGAAGAGGAGAGAAATCTCAGGGCAAATTGTTAGGGTGGGTTTGAGAGGTGGAAATGAAATGACATTCAAAACGCGCGGCTTACAAAAGAGAGAGTTGAATGTTTGAGAGAAATGATTTTGAAAAACGAGTTCCTACAAAAGAGAAATGCGATTTTTAGCATTGAGAGAAATAGATCTTTATTAGGAAAATTAAGATAACTTTAAAAATACTATATATATATACATATGTGTGTGTAAAAATAAAAATTCTTTAGTATTGAAAAATAAATCATGATAATGAGAAAGAGGTCTATTGTAAAGTTCATATTAGTATTAATTTTAATATCATGTTTAGAACTTGACAAATAATTTTCTTGTTTAAAAAATTATAATTCCCTTGCTAATTGATGAAAATTTGGAATTACAGGAATATAAGTGGACAAGCCACAAAAGGGGACAAATTGACACAAGTTGGTGGAAATGCTGATGGGATGACACCTCGTGATCTAATCAAAGATGGGCATAAAAGTCTTTTTATTTATTTGAGTCATATTCTAATCAGAAAACTTTTTTAATTAGTTATAAATAGGCCGTCCAGACACTTAGTTATGAAGATTCAAATTTTCTATTTTGGGAGATCAGAAGTATCGCGAGAATTCAGGATTCGGATAAGGACAAAGTGGAGATCTGATTCGTCTAGGAATAGAGTTTCTACCTCTTCCCTTGATTTTATTTTTTTATTCTAAATTTGAAATGATGTTTTGTTTTATTCATGTTTTGTTTGACAATTCAATCATGAACTAATTCGTTACTCTAGGATTATGATGGATTCTTTTGAATAAATTGATGCATGATTTTTTTCCATGAAATTAACAGCGCTTAAGGTTATTTCTTCTATTGTGTGATTTTTCTATTTGATTGTCTGATCAGCAGCAAGTGTATCTTTAAGCCCTAGAGGTGTCTTGGAAAAGAGAATCCAGAGATTAGTTGACAATAGAAGACCTTATGATTAATTGTTCAAATTGATGAATTAATTAATTTGTGAGTAGGATAGGAATATATCTGCTTGCCCTATGGAGTTAATTGAGTGGTACAACCTTATTCATAATTCAGTTAATTCACATAGGAATTTAGTGAATTGAATAAATTAGGGATTTGATTGCGGATAATTTGGAAGAACCTCGTAATTGCATAAGACTCAAGACTAATAACCTGCTATTAATTTCATAAGGGAGAAAATTGTGTAATCAACTTATTCGATTGATAAAATCATAATTCTATGCTTCTATATCTTGGTAGAAATCCTAATTAGTATAATTTTTCTTATTTTCATTAGTTTAGTTTTAGTTCTTACATAATTGACTTTTATCTGAATAAAATAAGTGTGTGATAGATTAGTAATTAATAGTGAATAATTTAGTTCATCGTGGGATCGATACTCTTCTCATTACTTTTTTACTTGTTGCGACACGTACACTTGCATATTTGTTTGCATTATTTATTTTTGCACAACCAACATTAGTTAAATCTTAATGCAAATAAAATAAAATTATAAAAATTATTAGTCGAAAGAATAGAAAGAACAAAAAGTTTCACTTTTCTTTACAGTCTTAACTAAAGATAAAGTTTGAAAATCAATGATATAGCATAATTAGTTCATGAGAATATTTCAGATTAATATTGTTATTTTTAAAAATAAAATAGTAATTGACATTTGAATAAATAAAATAATAGCATCAAATAATTAAAGAAATTAACAGAAAGTGTGGGATAATGCAACATAGTTGCGTGAAGTAAAGAAATTATATTACATGTATAAATTGTTACGTAGATGAACAATATTTTTGCATGGTGAGTTTTGGACAAAGAAAAAACATTAATAATTCATTTCATTAATCAAAGTATAAAATATTAACACACAAGTACAAACTATATGTTATCATCTGACTAAGTGGGTTTAAATTTAATTGTTACTAAAAAGATGTTATTGTCCCTATATGATCTTGAATATAAGAATTATAAAAATATATTATCTTTTAAAACAATCCTTGAAGTGTTTGGATTAAATAAATATTTGAAGCTCATATGGTCTAAATTATTACAGTAATATGTTCAAATTCTACAAATAAGTTAACAACAATTCTTTACACTTTATAGAAGAGCTTATAATATAAAGCACTATATTTTAGGAACTTATGAAAAAGAATTATTAAAAATAATTGGCATTACATATTTATAAAGGGATTATGTATATAAATATATATTAAATAATGGACCAAAACCCTTCAAAATAAACAAAGGCTAAGCCAAAGTGCTAAAGGGACAACAATCTAGAAAAATTTAGTAGTTTGTAGCTTAACCGCCTTGAAATATCTCATATAGCATTGGTCCTAATTGCCGAAAAATATTCATATAGCATCAATTTAGCTTAAATTGCCACGAAATATTTTCCACTTTGCAGAAAATTGCAGTGGTTCAGGGAAATTCCACAAGATAATAAAAAAATAATTTAAGAAAATAGTACAATTCGTGTCCCACAAATATCAGGAGAATACCTAACATCCTCATTCTAATGCACCGTCTCGAAAAAATCTCTCAAAAATATTATAGAAACCCTTATGTTACATATGTTATTGGTTGTTCCAAAAGAAAACGCCAATTATATACCCCAAAAATAAAGCCCAAAGCCCTGGGGCCTATATTGTGCGATAGGGCGCACAAGTCTTGCGCCCCAGCTAGGGGTGGGTGGGGGTCGGGTACCCCCCCTTGGGGGTACCCGCACCGAGGGCTCGGGTATCATTTTTTGATACCCGAGTCCCTACCCCCATCGGGTACCCCCAAAACCCCCACTAATTTTTTTTTATATTTTTAATAAATAAAAGTTAAAATTTTGTTAATTCATTATTTATTTTTGTTGTGAATTAATTGATAACACTACAATTTATTATTCACAAGTTCTAAATCCCACCTAATATATAATTTTAAAACTTAAATATAAACATTAATGTCTAATATATGATATAATATATGATATACAACATATGTTAACACTTCAATTAAATATATAATACTTAATACTATAATTAATTTTTTAAAAATAAAATGGGGGTACTCAATATAATTTTAAAACTTAAATATAAACATTAATGTATAATATATGATATACATCATATATTAGCACTTTAATTAAATATATAATTCTAATAATATAATTTTTTTTATTTTTATTAATAGAATGGGGGTACCCGATCGGGTATCGGGTACCCCACCCCAATACCCGATACCCGACCCCCAAAATTTCGGGTACCCCCATAAATACCCGATCGGGTTGGGGGATTAAAAATACCCGACCCGATCGGGTATTTTCCAATCGGGACGGGTCGGGTATGGGGGTACCTGAACCCGATGCCCACCCCTAGCCCCAGCGAGCCCAAGTGTTGTTGCTGCCGAGTCTGGCAGAAATTTTCCTCTGAGGAGCAAAAACCTTGCCCATCGGCGCAAAGTTATTGGTGTGTCGCGTGTACACATATATTGCGCCCCAGCGCGCCCAAGTGTTGTTGCTACCAAGTCTGGCAAAAACTTTGCGCCCCGGCATAAAATTACTGGGTGCCGCGCACTGGGGCGCACACAAATTGCACCCTGGCATGTGGTGCCCCTACTTTTTGGTGTGTCGCGCGCCTCGGCGCGGCATCCTCATGCTTGGGCATGTGAGACGTCCTTTACTACCCTGTTCCAGTGGCGTTTGGGTGGTCGATAATCAAACAAAGAATATATTATGAATAATAAAAATTTAAACAAAGGATATATTAGGAATTTCAAAAAATATTAAATTGTTTGATTAAATTTTATTTGTTTTTAAATCCAACGATAGCAAAGTGTCACATAATAATAGATAAAAATAAAATGATTAGGACAATAGACAAGCCCTAGAAAACTCCGTTTTAAAGTTGATAAAAAGATTTTTTAATTCAAAATAAAATTATTGAAATTCCAAGGTAATTTTCGATGGAAATTTATCAAAATTCCGTTGAAAAATTAAAATTAATGAACCACCACAGCCTCCTTTCCTTCCTCTTTTTCTTCCTTTCTTCCTTATTTTCTCTCTCCCTCTCTATGCTCTTTGCCTACCTCTTCCTCTCTCACCACCATTGGTTGCCACGCACCACGCCAATCATCGGCCATGCTTGCTCATCAACACCACATCGCACAGTCGCCGCCATTTTTGCCGTTAACTAATTTCTTTTAATTTAAAATTATAATTTATGATTTGTTCCATTAAATGTTGATTATTTATTTGATTAGGTTTTAGGATGTTATGTGTTTGTATCTGTATTTATTTGTTTATTTATTTAATTTTTAATGAATTTTGTGATTTGGATTTATTTATGCAAATTTTATGAACTTTTTGGTTATATTGCATGATTTTTTAATTTTATTTTATTTGAAATTTAATTATGTTTTTAATGTATATTATATCAATGGTTTAGTTTATGGATGAGATCACTACTAAAAAAACTGCTATTTGTGACGGAAAAAATCCGTCACAAAATCCTTCGTTGCAATTGCGATGAATTTGCAAGGATTTGAGGCTCACTTTTGCGGTTTTGCAACGGATTTGTGTCCATTGCAAAAATTATAATTTTTTTTGTAAAAAATAATTGTGACGGAAATTTCCATTGCAAATTTTTTTTTAAAAAAAATTAAAAATTTATGCATCCTATACCAAATTTGGTACCTATAATCAACCAAAAAGTTAGGCATCCTCATTCTATTACAATGCCCAAATAATAATAATAATTCGAATAAATAAATACATAAAACTCAACAAATACAACAAACTCTTAAAAAATATGATAAACCAAGTCCTAACTAAAATATAAATTCACAAAATAATGCCAAAAAAATTATCTTACTCAATACAAAGACTTATACTAAATTTCAATGCCTTGAAATATCAAAGTTTGCAATTTCAAAGCAAAAATAAAATTAGAATAATGAAAAATAGAAACAAAAACTAAGAGGCACATAAAAAAAAATTCAAAATACTCAGAGAAATATATATTTTGAAATCTAATTAAGAAAAAGTATAAGTTATGCTTGAAATAATTCTTACCTCAAACTCTCCAAAACACATCATCCTTATTGCCTTTGAATAACAAAATCTAATGGAAGGATTTCCAACGAAATTGTCCGTCGAAAATCTTTTGAAAACTTAAATTTAAAAGTTAGACAAGTAACCCCTAATTTGGTATAGACTATCTGGATATAGATATAGACTTTGGTGTATAGTGTTCAACCATATAAGATATCTATTAGCACATATACAATGTAAATATCTACTTATTGACATATTGATGTCAATGATAAACAAATTGAGGATTGGAATGTTTTTAGCCCATTGAAAATCCAATTCTTAATTTGTTTATCATTACATCAAACATATTTAGATAGATAAAAGGGCCAAAGATTTAATATGATTAATGATACATTATATCAAAAACTTCCTTTAATAGAATATTTCAAATTGCCAAAAAAACAAGACTCAACAAAATGAATAGCATTACGTCAATTAAAAACAGCTTATAATATTTATAAACACATATTGAATCGAAAATTTTGATATATGTGTCCCTTAATATAACAAAACAACATATATCATAATTTACAAAGTGATTATCAATCTAAAATTTTCTTACAAGTGCATGTATTTATCTATAAATCACAATTCCATAAACTAAAATTAAAATTTATAAACTCAATACAATTCAACATATACTAACATAGAGTTTAACTCAGTCAAAATTCTAATAAATTTTTAATTCACATAAAAACATAAATCTAACATAATATACATCATTTAATACATAAATCAAATTTAAATTAACATAATTTAATCTAATACATAAATTAAATTTAAACTAATATTTACAGTTAATTATAATATTTGTAAATACATAATGACACATAAACACTCCTACTTATATCCATCATCATCACGCAAGAAATTAAAAACCAATCAACAACAAATGAGAAGGCTTCACCCCTTCTCCCAACATCTCATCCACCTTCCTAATTCCACCAACTCTAAATACATACCTTAACTAAATACATAAATAGATAAATGAAATATTAACTAATACATAAATCAAATTTTAACTAAATAAATTATAATTAAAAAATTACCTTAATTAGTGGGGATAATGCAAAATATAAGCTCTGGAAACCTAAAACAATAAATAAACAAAAATCGTTAACATTTTTTAAAATTAGAACAATTTTTTCAAAAAAATAGAAAAAAATAAAAAAAAATGGTCAAATTTGGCCAATTGCTGGATGCGACGGGCCGACCACAATAACTAAAAAGAAAAAAAGGGAGTTAAAAAGGAGAGATGTTATCAAAAGGAGCTCCAAGTGTGTGTGAGTGGGGGAGTTAGGGTTTATTTCCCCCACCCACCTATTTGCGACGGATTCAAAATTCATCGCAATTTTTTTTTATTTTCTTTCTTTTTTTTTAGATTTGTGATAGATTTTTCCATCGCAAAATCCATTGCAATTTTTTTTTAATTTTTTGTGATGGATTTTTTCCATTGCAAAAAGCCAAAATTAATTTTTTCAAAAATTGCTATTTTGCGACGAATTTTGAGAGGGATTTTTTTTTGCGATAAAAAATCCGTCGTAAAATTTGTTGCAATTTGAAATGGATTTTTCCATCATAAATTTTCTTCGCAAAAAATAGTTTTTTTAGTAGTGAGATTAGTTTGTTGATGTTTAATATTTATGTATTAGATATTAATTTAGGGTTTAAGTTTATTTTTTTAATTTTAATTCATCAATTTTATGTATTATGTGTATAAAGTTTTGATATTTTAGGGGTTTTATTTTTTTAATTTAGAGATTATTAAATTTTTATTAAATGTTCAATTTGTTTAATTTAGTATTCATTCAATTTGGGATTTAATTATTAAGTTATGTACTCTAATGTCAATTTAGGATTTAAATAACTATTTTATATTAATTTAAAATCTTTTTAGTTATTATATCTTAGTTAAATTATGTGTGTTAACTATAAGTGAATTTGGAAAGTAGGATGTAATAAATATGTAATTGTTATGTGATTAATTTTTTATACTTACAAATATTTTATTTAATTAATTTGTAACTATTGTTTTAAATTGTTTTATATAGGTACTTTTGTTGTTGATATCTAGCACTTTCCTTTGTTCATTCCCCCAATTGTTCATATTCTGCATATTTTCAAGTAAATGTGTTTTTCTTTTATGTATATGGTCCAGTCTTATGAAATTTTTTGTCTTTATGAATATTAAGCATGCGCTAGGTATAAAATCTAGAATTGGTGGCTAGGAAGGAGGATGGAAATTAGGGAAACGGGTGGAACCTTTTCATTTGTTGCCATTAGATTATTATTTGCTTGCATGTGTATAGAGTAATAAGGAGTTGTGATATTGAATAATTTATTTATAATGTTCTATGATATATGTCTTTGTTTTATGGGTTAGAAAAAACTTGGACAGTCATAGTTCTATGGGCAATGCCGTCAAAAACTTTCTTGAGGCAAAATATTATACAAAATCCCATATAATAACCCCTAAAATTTTGCCTAAACTCTTCTTAAACTTTGAATTAATAAATGTTTGAAGGCTTCTTTCTTAAAACTTTTCAAATTTATATTTATGAAAAATATGCATGGATCTGATAAGTAATGAAGTACTCGAATCCTTAGCTTCAAGTTATAATACAAAATCAATCAATGCCTTTTGTAATCATAGAAATACCTTACTTATAACGATGAAAAAAATATAATTCGTTAGTCTGTCATACATTAACACTTTATGAATATCAGTAACATAATTTTTCTAATAATGTTGATGGATGATATTCCTCCACATAGGCTTTAGACGTACTATAGGTTGTATTATTGTCGTGCTGGAATTAGACAGGAGTTTTTGCATGGGGTTGAGGAATTTATTAATCATGCATTCTATTTACCTCAGTTTTCGAGAGATAAGATGATTAGGTGTCCCTGCAAATGAAGTGAAATGAAAATATCAATTTTTAAAACCCGATGATGTTAAGGTGCACTTGTATTGAGTAGGGTTTCGAAAAAATTACTACTAGTAGTCAGATCATCGAGAATTAGATCCTTAGATGGAAATATATAATTAAACATTTGATTATGGTGCATCAACTAGCGGTCAACAAGATCAGTAACCTGGTGAGTTGCATGAATATACAAAAATGGTATATGATGCAGTAGGGATTAATTGAGGATATCAGGGTGCACCATTTTAATGTAACAATTGCGAAAAAACCAATGAAGAAGCTTAGAGGTTTTATAACATGCTATTTGAGTATAATCAGTCACTATGAGATGGATATGAAATGCACTATTTTGTTCATTATTGTAAGAATACTCAACATTAAGAGAGACTACAATCTGGCTCATAATGCCATGCATGGGGTGCTGCAATTAATGTATAAGGCCATACACCAAGGGAATGGTATACCTACTAAAAACTGTAAGGCATGGAAGCTAGTCAGTTGGCTCAACTTGGTGACCAAAAAAATTGATTGTTATGTCAATGGATGAATGTATTGCAAAAAAGATGCAAACCACAATCAATGTAAGTTTTTTGGAGCACCTAGATACAAGCATAGACATCAGATAAGGAGCAAAGGAAAGCTTCGGGATGTGCCAATGAAAAGAATGCATTATTGGCCCCTGATTCTAGGTTGAATAAGCTATATATGTCGATGAGTTCAGCACCACACATGAGATGGGATCACGAGAATCATTGAGTAGATTCGATCTTACCTATCCTGAATTTGCAGGCAACCTTAGAAATGTAAGACTTAGTCTGTGTGCTTATGGATTTATTCTTTTCAATTAATCAGCCTTATCTGTGGGCCTGTCATAGTGACACTATATAATTTGCCTCCTAAAATGTGTATGTCATTGCCATATATGTTTTTGACATGCATTATTCCTAGATTAAGAAATTCAAAAGCCATGATAGATGTCTACCAACAAACCTTTAATTGATGGATTGAAGCTTTAGATATCATTTGTGCTTACTTAAGATGCCTTCAGCAAGCAAAATTTTATCATGAGAGTTGTTTTCCTTGGACAATAAATAATTTTTCAACTTATGGTATGTTGTCCATGTGGATAAGAGCAAGTAGATTGACTTGCCCTTACTGTACAGAACACTCTAAAGCATTCACTCTAAAAAATAGGAGAAAGAATTGTTAGTTTGATTGCCACATACAGTTTTAGATCATGATCACCAATTCAGAAGAAACTCTACCAATTTCTGGAAGAATTAGGTTAAGAAAGATCTTCCTTCTCCATTGCTGACTGGAGAGAAATTATGGGATTTGGTATATGATTTTCCCAAGATTATAGAATGTAGTGGTGCTCTTAGAATCCTTGAGTATAGTGTGCGGTACAATTGGACCAAGCAGATTATATTTTGGGATTGCCCTATTGGGAGACTAACAGCCCGTTTGGTTTTATTTCCAAAGGCCACTTCCATTTTCAGCCATTTCTAAAAGTTGAAAAGTTAGTTATGAAATAGAAATAGAAATTGAGATGTATTTGGATGAAATATTGGAAAGTAATGATTATAATAGGTTGTAGGATTGAAAAGTAGGTTAATTTATATTTTTTATGTTTAAAAATATTTCTTTTTTAAAATATATGTATATTTTATTAATTTAAAAATGGTACTGGGTAATTTTATGTCAAATCAAATTTGAATTTGATTGATGTGTAATAGGATAATAGGGTAGGTTTAGAAATGGGTTTTGGGAAGAAAATATGTACTTTTTCTGTTGAAAGTTTTGAGAAAGTATTTGTTTTCAATTTCATTCCCACAAGAAAATGAAAAGGGGGCTTGAAAATAAAACCAAACGAGTTGTAAGGGGCCATTTGGTTTTATTTTCATTTCCATCATTTCAAAAATGGTGAAAATTAGTTATGTGATGTGATGTAGAAATGAAAATGTATTTAGATGAGTTGTCTGGAATTTTGGAATTGATAGGGTTGAAAATGACATGTATTTCGACGAAAAGAAGTTGAATCTAAAAATACGTGCCTTTCCAAATTATATGATTTGATATGTTTGGATGGTTGTAATTATTTTTATTTTTTTAAAATTTCATAGTGGAAATAGAAATTTCAAAATATTCTTTTTTTTATATTAATCATTTGAGGAAAAATGTTGAAGCACATAATTTTGATTGCATACAGAAGATGTGGATGACTTTTCTGTTTTAAGAAAAAAATGCATTACCATTGGAATTGTCAAGGTTAAATAAGGAAATGTGTGGTACTTATGTGATTTGTTAATAATTAAAATGGTAAAATCCATTTCGTAAGTGTCTCCATGTCATTGCTTTTCCTAATATGTAGAAATGGTAAGTGGGAAGCAAGAAGTTTCATGCATATGTTGAGTAGAACAGACATAAGCATCACATGTTGACCATTATAAATGAAAGGGGAATGGCATCGGAAAAGAGTTGAAAACTACATGCCATTCCCCAATTCTATTCAGTCCATCGAGTCCATACAAACATGTCCACAAGCATAATTAAGTAGTCCACATGTTCATCATAAGTTTACCTAGATAATTTACACAACCATCGGG
Organism: Jacaranda mimosifolia; assembly: GCA_018894105.1. Classification (NCBI taxonomy): domain Eukaryota; kingdom Viridiplantae; phylum Streptophyta; class Magnoliopsida; order Lamiales; family Bignoniaceae; genus Jacaranda; species Jacaranda mimosifolia. The sequence continues at coordinate 4,622,272 of CM032133.1, forward strand.
AAATCTTGTTGGTGATATCAAGTCAGAATGAAGCACATAGCATCAGCAATAACATAATCAAAAGCTGAATGAACCATCCCATTCAAAAGCTCCCACTCCAGCTACTGTTGGATGCTGTGGTGGACTGCACACTGGTGGTGTCTTTTTTGTCTTCATTGATGCGTAAATCAGTTTGCATATTTCTAGAGTCATGCCCCTACGAATAAGAGCTTGTATCTTCAACGACACCGTTCTTATCAGACCCCGAGGATGAAGAGATGGTGATAGCATTTTGAATTGCACTCAGCTATGACTGCCCAGATTGTTTAGGGTTGCTGTGGTAGGTGGCCGCAATATCTTTTCCATGATTACAGGCTCCAGTCATGTAAGGTGGAGGAGGAAGAGCTTGTATGCTGTCAAAGTTGTCGGAAACAAGTATCGGATTAAAAGATCCACCTATTTCAACTTCGTCCCTTGATGGTTCCACCACATGCAATGGCTTTACCATTTGTAAGTCCTCAGAGTCAAATATAGCCTTCATTGATGGCCAATGAGGAGGGCACTCCGTGAAGAAGTCCTCGGCATTATGCCTACAACAACAATAATGGAGGACTTATTACATAAATATTGTGTGGCATGTATATAAGGTAGTTGAAATAAAGTCATCAATGCATAAATTAAAATGATTATCTGTAGTTCAACACAAATATGTTTACCCTTCAAAGCTGGCACCGCAAAGGTGGAGGAACAAAGACAGTGCACTGCTGCAGGGAGTATTGTACAACATGTGTGTTGATGATCTTTAAGAAAAATTTGTAATCAAGACGGAGTTGGCAAAACCTACGTTTGAATGTCTCCATTTTGTAGTCTCGCCTAAACATGCGATTGAAATGACCACAAATTTCATCAAGCACAAGCTCGAATATTTTTGCATCTGTCAAGGTGGCATAGAGCGTGCCTCAAGTAAGTATTGATGAATTTTTCATCCTATTCTTCACCTCACTGTCCAATCTCATTAAAGTGCAATCTAGTGTGGTTTGATGAACCGGACATAACTATGTCTGCAAATTATTGAAGCATTAGTAACTTGGAATGTAGCTTAAATACAAAAGATATTACACATGCATCTGTACTTGGCGGTAAATGTATTGGGCAAAATATGACAGCATATGGGCAATTTGAAAGAGCATAACACAACATTATGAGATGCAGTGCTTAACAACTATGAAGAGATAGTTATCAAATTAGTAATACATATGTCAAATAGGAACACCTTATATTTAGCACAACAGTAGCTAAAATAATTTGTGATTTAAAGACAAAAGGCTACCTATATTGACATTCAAAACCAAACATTACATCATAATTCAATACATCATTAGTTTAAGTGTAGCGACAGCAACAAGCATGATTATAAGGCACATAAAGAGAGAACACAAGCCCATGTAGCAAAAAACAACAGCTTGGGTGGGTTGCTGCACTGATGCTTCTACCATTGTGGCTAATGCTTAAGAAAGTAACCCAAAGAGGCTTGGTTGTGCACGGTCACCATGGGTAATGTGTGCAGATGATGTTGTGTGGGATGATTCGCCCACATAAGTGGGAAGAACCAGTCCTCTCATGCAACATGTCGGTATATGCTGCACGAGTTGCACTTGAACCTGAGACCTATATGAACGTACCCTGATGATCAGCCCTCAAAGGGCATTAGTAGAAGTAGCGCCCATAGTTAGTTTCTATTCTTTCCATTTGACAGAGCATTGGCCCAGCTCCACAGGGGCACATCGGTGTGTCATGCTTTGCCATTCTGGTGAATTAAGGAGGTTTAATAAGCTACATGGGTTCATTAATCTATATATAAACATATTTACACATACAAAATATAAGCAACAGTTTACATGCATGATGTTTATGTAAATGATATAAAATAAGACCACAATTGTTAATACAATAATATGCATGGAATTTTGAATTTTAATTGAAAAAAAAATAAGACAAGGAATGATAAAAACCACATAATAACATTTTAATTAGTACTTGCATCACAATGTGTTGGGCAAAAGTAACATTACACATATCCACCTAATAGTACAAAGTTAAGCACCACAAAAGCTAAAATCATGTTTAATTAATCTCTACATGCGGCCACGGTTTGCTCACATAATATTCGCTAGATTATCATGGAACCATGACATCCAATGAATATCATTCTGTGAGGGTAGGTAATGGTGATCCTGTTGCCCCTTTTTGGCATTGTTATTTCGTATTTGTTCCTCTAAGAAGAACGGGTCATCCTGAAAATATTTTCTTATAAAATTATGGATGACACAACAGGCGATGACTATTCGTACTTATCGATGGAGCTTGTAATGAGGCATGCACTCAGCTAACATAGGAAATCGAGACTTGAGGACACCAGACGCTCGTTCTACAATATTTCGAAGTTTGGCATGCCTTTCATTGAAAAATTCAGGTGGACCTCTTGCTTGTCGACTTCTACCCCCAAATTGGTTAATATGGTATCGATGCATCCTATAAGGAGCTAGGAATCCTGGAAAGTTGCAAAAGCCAGAATCAACAACATGATACTTGCCTACATAGAAAATTAATAGGTTATTATGTATCATGTTTAATTAGGGATTGATGTAATGTATTTAAATTATAACACCAACCTTGAGGAGGCCAAGGAAAATTAGGATATGTCCTTAGATGGTGCTGAGGCTAACATATAAGTACCGTCCACCGCACCGCACAATCCTGCACGAAACAGTTGTAATGAGAATGACTAAAGTAGAAAGGTTTGCATATTCAAGTCCAAAGTCAAGGATATTGATAGATACCTTAAAGTAAGGATAGAATATGCAGTCGTACAATATTCGAGGGTGAACATTATTGAAGTTGGGAGGGGTGATAATTTTTGGAGCTAAGTAGTTAAGAGCTCTAGCAACTCAACTGACATGCCTATGAATTGTTTCAATCGAACGTTGGAACCTCTCACTGTTGTCACGTGGATATTTACCTTGTCCTACTATTTGCAAGAAGATGGCTATAGACTCCTTTAACCCTATTCTAACTAATCTATTCGACTTAAGTAAACCTCTGCTTTCAAGCATGTTACATATGGCATTAAAACTCTCCTTACTCATTTGTAGTGCCTTCTTAATCCTTTCGGGATGACCATATAATAGCTCCCCTACCCAGTCAACCCCTCTAAGTCAAGATGTGTACATTGGAACTTTATTCTAGAAATGTGATGGGCATAGGACCTGTGGCAAAAAGACAAAGGCCATGCCATCGTCAGAGTCATCGAAATTGTTAACACGATTTGTGATAGTGTCACTGGATGAGGAATTGTCCAAACAAGTTTTTGTTGTTGGGAAGGGAACTACTAGGCCATCTCCATCATTATGATGAGGACTATGATTGCATATGTTTGACAATGATGCACCCTCCACTAAAAAAATTTCTGCACATGGTTTGAAGTAGCTAATATTTGCTGTGTTGAGGAAAATAATATAAGTCATGAATTTCCTTTTGTAAGCTTAGTAGGAAAAGAAGACAAATTATGAGATGTCATAGTTTGGGGTTATTGGTAGGCAATAAAGCACACTAGCTTTATTGTGTGTAGCTTTGGGGTTATACACAGACCATTTGGGGTGGCAGTAATGAAGCTTTAAATGTAATTATTGTATTTTCCATTTGGGAGGTAATCTAATCATAGATATAAATGAACAGTCCTATTGATAATTTGAGGAATGAACCTATTAATTATGTTTACAAATGTAATTAAATTAAATATAAAAAAAATGAATTAAAAATAATGAAATTTTATTTATGTTATTAATAAATAGTTCATTTATTGAACAACATATTTAATATTAGTTATATTTGATATTTAATGTATGAATAAATTATTATGTTTATTCATTTAATAAATAACTTAAGATGTTTTACTTTATATAATAAATAAATTAAGCTCCATCAAAAAATATTGATGATACATATTAATGTTTACATTAAGTTAAAATTATAATATAAGTTGATTATAGGGTGATATTTATTTAATAATCAATTAAATTTAATAGTTAATGTCGATTTATTGCTTAGATATTGTTGAGAGAATTAATTAAATTGAAGTAAAATTGTTTTATTATCACTATGTAATTTATTTACTAAATATAATGTTGAATAAATATTGAGTTAAAGTAATTAAATAATTAATTTAAATTAATTTACTTAATTTCTTTAATTAACTTCATGCTATTCATATGTTTATTGTGTTTCATATTTTAAGTACAATTTGATAATATGTTTGTTTAATTAATGAAAATATGATGTAAATACATTCGTAATATAAACTTTTTTTTTATTTCATGAAATTTTATTAAGTCTTATATATCTAAAAACCTAAAAAATTTATTTTATTTAAACAAATACGTAAGTTTTATTTATACGTAAATCGTAATTAATAAATAGTGAAATAATTATATGTTAATCAATGAACAGTTATTAGTTTATAATTACACAATAGTACTGTAATATTCATTATAAGTACATTTTAACAATTATGAGGTAATTATGATATAAGCTTTATTTTTGTATAATATAAATATATGAGCCTAATTTCATGAATATTAAATCTCTATGAACATAAATATTAATTATCTAAACGACACATCATTAACTAATGTAATAATTTAAGCAAATTTTCGTGTGGCAGAATAATTGAAGTGTCTTTTAAGTAAATGAAGTTCAATATGCATTCCAACCAAGATGCTTGCTACCTATGCTTGAATCCAGTCTTTTTGTTGTAATTCAACACAATTTTATTTAAATGTAATGTCCATTTGGATTATTGAAAAGGATTGAGGATTGAATTGTACTTGTGGAAGTAAATTTTGTATATTACATACTAGTTGAGTGGCAGTAACATCTGCTGCCAATTGGAAACCGAGTGGCAAGTTGACAAAGGGTCAGATGTGGGGTTGGCCCACACTTCTGAGAACCAATTTGTATTATGGAACCATCCGTATGGAGTTTAGGACATTTTTGAAGCTGTTAGGACTCAATAAACATATTTGAATTGAGTTAAAGGCAACTAATTTTACCAAACACTGTAGCCTAACCAAATGAAAATTAGCTGCAAATAAACATAGTACAATAATATTATCCACAAGTCTGTTACATGCTATCCAATGCATTTATACAAGTGCAGAAACCACATAAAACTGACATATAAAATATTGACACAACACAAGTTCCAATATTGAAATACTATTACATATAAATAAGGAAAAACAAGCACGAATTGCAGCAGCCACTGAGTTCACACTTTCAAATAAAACTAAACATGACCAACCAAGAACCCCCATCAAGCATCTCACAAAGACTCCACCCATTCCCTCATCTCCTCATCAGTCATTAGAAAAAACATCCTACGGCGTGTCTTGTTCAAGAGAGAATCTTGAGCTTTGAAGAAGAGACGGTGGGGTAAGCCCTCCATACTCTTCAACGATGCCATGCAAGCTTCAACGCTTGCATTGGAGTTTTTCTCCATCTTCCTAGCATTTGCACTATTAACAAAAGTCCAAGCATCTATGGCTTCATCTATTCTTGAGGAACGGTTGCTCTTATTAGACTTGTTGCTCGGGCCAGTAGGATGCATGGGAGGTTGGGAGAAATCAATAGGGACATCTATGTTTACCTGTTGGAATTGTGGGTTGGGAAACATTGATGAGCCAAAGTCATGTTAGTTTGGCATATCGGGTTCTACGTCTTCCTCACTCTCAATCAGTAGTTGAGATGAAGACCTTGCACCACTCCCACTAGTGACTGTGTTAAGGAACATTTATGTGCACATGTTATAGTGTAGGAGACTCCAATTTTTTAGACAACTCTCGTTTGGATTTTCCTATAAAGAGGAGCAAATGACACAATAAGTTAGTGTCATCATAATTGGGAATTTAGTGGAACATTAAAATTATATTTAATTAGCATTGGTTAAACTTATCTTAATTACCATTTCCCACTCTGCCCATTGCTCCTCTGTGGCTGTCGTTGTGCCTATGTTACTAACCCACCCAAAACTAGTGCGATTACTTATTAGATCATGAAATTTTCTCCACAGAATACGCACCCTAGATAATTTACTTTTTAGTTGCTCAACCTCGTACTGAATACCAATTCGTGCATGCAACTCTCTTTGAATCTCTATCCAAATTGTGGTAACGAAGGTGGTTGAAATTAATTGTCCCTTGAGGAACTGAGCATACATCAACTCAATAAAGATAGCCAATGTGAGCAAATCCTACTTGGTATCATTTGCCCTACTGCATAATCTTGGTTGAAGATGAGGCATCTAATCAAATGGGTAAACATAGTCAGATGAGTATGCATACATATATTGTATATTACATGTCACCAATGACATTGTGATTATGCTAAGTTTTAGAAGGTACATATATGTATGTGAGTACGTCAAATATTTGATCTTGCAAATATTTCATAATAGTACATATACTATAAATCGGACACTAGAGTTATATAGAAACGTGTGCTAACCAAGGAATGATAATGTCTACCACAGAACGTAGTTGCTCCATCCCAACAACACCCAACAAATAATAACAAAACCACATCATCATATTACATAAATATAATCCATACAAGCTAGATGTACAAGAAGATATTTTTTCCCATTTCTATGTCATAAGACAGAAATAGCATACGTTGGTCCTATACCAATAAATCAAAGAGTAAAAAGACTTCAAATATAAGACCAAAAAGTTTAAACTAACTTCTAACCACATCTATAAAGAGAATTTACTAAGTTCATAAAATATGCAGCTAAAGTAAAAAATAGCATGCACCAATCTATATACATAAGCAAGATAAGGGCCATAAAGTTCCTGCACAGAAATGGCAAGCAAGTAGCATAAAAAGAAAAGCAAGCAGCATGACACCCACAAAGTTAATGCATCATAACAGAAGGGGCTAAGCAGATTAAAAAAAAATTACAATCTGGCCAACCTAATCACAAAACAGATCTAATTGCATGCATCACACTTCTGAACAGAGAACGATACCCACAAATCCACACCCTCCACACTCACGACTCTAATCACACATATGAAGATAATGCAATAGGTTATAAACTATGAAACATGCCTCAAGCCTAATAGATCTAATATAAACTACAAAAGAAATAGACCCCACAGCTTGCACTATATAAATCAGTCATATCTAACAGAAAATGAAGTACAATGGAAGCTGCTATTAGGGGTAAATACCGGGATTGAAGGGATAGCAAGATTAATTTCTACGTCCCCTCCACCCGAAACCCTAATTAACTCATCAAAGATGGAGGTGTAACCATTAAAAGGCAAATCAGTACCTCCCGGCACTTAGCTGGACATCGACTTGGGCTATTCTCGTCGGGCAAGGAAATGGTTGATCTCTCCATCGTTGCACCTGAGAGACAGGTAGGGTTTGTGAAGCTATGAGTGTTTGAGGAGTCTGTGATTTGGTGGAAAACATTACGTGAACTAGGAAAGGGGTAAACTTTCCTTTTTTTTAGTTCCAAATGGTCAATTAATGTGAGAGGTAGTGATTGATGGGAGTGCAGCTTTCTCAGAAGAAGTAATGGAGTAGGTAGAGTAGATGTGGGAAAGAAATTTTCGTGGGGATTGTGTAAAATGAGAATGAAAATTGAAAATCTATCGCCTAAGATTGGGCTGATCCAAATGCTTTCCATTTTCTCAACAATGGAAATCTTGAAAATGTGCTGTGGGAGTAAAACCAAACGAGTTGTAACCTGTTGAGACATAATTTGGATGTGATGCACATAGAGAAGAATATGTTTACAATATCTTTAATACTGTCATGAACATCAAGGAAAAACTAAAGATGATGATAAAGCTCGCTTAGACCTAATTGTGTATTCTAAGAGGCGTAGACTCGAGTTAATTCCAAAGAAAAACTGCAGGCTCGAGTTAATTTCGAAGAAAAACTGGCAGTGGAACAAATCTAAGGCTAAGTGTGTCTTCACAACCAAGCAAAGGAAAATTGTATGTGAATGGGTGAAGCAAAGGAAAATTATCTGTGAATGGGTGAAATTATTACAAATACCTAATGGATATTCTTGTAATCTACCTTGGTGTGTCGACATGTATGGGCATAAGATCTATGGATTAAGAGGCATGATTATCACATCTTCATGAAACAATGCTACTGATTGTATTCAGAGAATTATCGGACCATATTTGGAAGCCTTTAGCCGAACTTAGTGAGTTTTTCAAGGACTTATGTTGTACAACTTTAAGGCATCACCATTCGGATAGAATGGAGAAAAATATTCCAACAATTTTGTGCAAGTTAGAAAATATTTTTCCTATAGTAATTTTTTGATGACACTGAGCATCTACCGATCCATTTAATATAGGGCAAGAAATTAAGGGCTGATACAATATTCGTGAATGTCTCCATTTGAAAGATAAAATATTGTTCTTATTTGGATGCTAAATTATTGAAATTATCTAATACTATTGAATATATTGATTTGAAGTAATATTGTTTATATTACACTTAGGGAGCTTGGCAAACCAAAAAAAACTATGAAGCAAAAGGCACAAGTGGAAGGGTCTATGTGTGAGGCATTTTTTTGCAGAGAGACATCCAACTTTTGCTCCTACTAATTCCAATCACATGTATGTTCCTTAAGGACAAGAGTGGGTTGGAATGATGTTGGTCAAAAAGATGATTCTCCACCTACTTTATCTGTTTTCGATCAATTTAATCATGTATCTAGTACCTACACAACTAGGTACTTAAGCAATGTCAAGCTTAAAGCTGTAACACTACATGTGTTGCTTAATTGTGAAGAGGTCAAGAAATACCTTGAATAAGTCGTTCAATTATGTAACTAGCATTAATTTCAATTTCCTTCAAGCTAGGTAATATTTTAATATATTTTGGAATACCATGATGTAGGTATTTTGTGGAATACTTTGGCACCAGAGATCGGGATATCAATGCAAGGATTAAAAACAAATTAGATATTGGTTTAAGTCTAAGTATATTTACACTAACTTCATTATGCATGCCCCGCGTATTGATAGATTTGATAAAAACTTCTATGACAACTAACACTTTATATGATGAATGTCAAATTCATGACCTGAGCAATGGCATAACAAATCCATACTTGTATGACTCAATTTGGGGCACTAACAGACAGGTTGACACATGGCCTAAATACATTGTGAATGGATTTAAGTTCTACACAGATATATAGAATCATTGCCAAAAAAAAAAAAAAAAGAAAGAAAGAAAGAAAGAATAGTAGTGTATGGTGAAAGGAGTCTATGGGTTGGTGGTGAGGAAGATTATTATGGAATATTGAAGGAGATGATTGAGTTGGAATACTCAGTAGGACATATAACGAATGTTGTTTTATTCTGTTGCGAGTGGTTTTATTCTACTCCTGTGAAAGGAACTCATGTAGTGTATCTAGAGTGTAATATTGTTGAAGTTAAGGAAAGGGATAGGTATAGAAAGTATGTTTCATTTATAATTACCCAACAAATATATTAAGTTTACTATATTTTATATCCCGAAAGAATTGGGGATAAGGTCAGTTGGTTGGTTGCTATTAAATCGAAAGCTAGAGGCAAAGTTGAAATTGAAGATTCATCAAAAGTTGCTTATCAAGATGACACTCAAACATGTTGATTTAGTAAATTCAAATTATTCAATAGAGAACTTAATAGATCATCATCCACAGCATGTAGATGGTATCATTAGTGATGACGATAAAGAACATACCAAATCTAGTGATAATGAAGATAAATTTGATAATAGTGAAGATGAGACTAATGAATCTGAATATTTCGATAAAAATTGAATTATGTTAACAGTATGTCATGCTTGTTTGAACTTGTTTGTTTTATTCAATTTAGTCATTAACTATTTTATGTATTCACATATGTAGTTAATTAATTTGTCATATTAAAATTATTGTCGATACATATATTAAATTTTGATGTATGCTTATTTTTGTGCTACAGATGGTAGACCAGTTACATATCCACCCCCCAACCCCCCAAGTGCCGCCACCAACAGATCAGCCAAGGGTTCACCACCCTCCCCCACCAACCAACAGATAAGCTGTGTTTTTTTTTTTTGTTTTTTTTTTTGCATTTTATTTATCATGAATATTTATTACTATTTAATTATGTTTATAAAATCATATTTTTTAAATTATATTTTTGATTTATTTGTGAATATATTTTTTAAAATTCATTGTAACTTTATTGTATTTTATATACAATCAATAGTTTACAAGTGTAATTAAAAATAAATTTAAAAAAAATTAAAATTAAAATTAAATTTCCAATGAAATTTCGATAAAATTCCATTGAAAATTGGAAATAAGTTTTTCACTAAAAGTTAATTTTCCGATGGAAATTCCTCGCAATTCCATTGAAATGCAAGAAAAATGTAAATTTATAAAAATATAAAATCCATCAGAACTCTGTCAGAGTTTCGTTGGAAATTTTCCTACGAAATTTGACGGTCGAAAACTCAACGAAAATTGACCTATTTCAAACGGTTCAGAATTGGAATCTGTTCGGAGTTTTTAGAACTGGAATTGGAATCTGTTCTAAGAGAACACAAGCAAACGAAGCCGAAGGCTCTTTACAATCACTCTCATCTTTTAAATAATAAAATTAAAAATAATAATAACAAATATACCAGGTTAAAATTTTATTTTACCAGATGACTGCAGCACCAAACATACGGCAACCCTCCACCAACAGTCCATACCTTTTTCTCCCAAAATCACACTATTAGATGGTGTTTCTTCCAATATCAGTACCTTCGCAGAGATTTGTGAGGACAACACAATCATTTGATCATTTTGAATTTCTAAAAGCCTCTGCAGCCGCCATGCTAATCAACACCCATCCTTTCATCAGCATTCCATTGATTCAAAGCACACAAACCACAAATCATCTCACAAGAAGAGAAGTCTAAGTTCTGTAAAACCTGTCAAACTTTCATTGGACACAAGCTTTGATCTTTAACAGCCCATCTGTGTCATACTGTTACAGTGATTTTTGTACATTGGACAAACACACACACACACACACAGACACTAATATAATTAAGCATTACACATCTCAAAATTCTCTTATCAACACAACACTCAAGACTGTGGAAACTAGACGAGTATCAACTTACACAAGAGAAAAATGATGTTATAGTACAGATGGATAAAAACTGTTCCACATACTTAAAGGGAGTACCTGAAGCCTAAGAGTGCTGAGTGATGGTAAATTTATCAACCTTCGACTTTTGGTCGCCAACCCTCAATGACATCTTGCGGTTGAGCTCGAGTTTTGATGAAGGATTCCTTCGAGAATATAGTCTGAAATTCGAATCCAGACAAGGTTTATAGCATCATGTCAGATTCATTCATATTTGGCAGAGATATCAATGAAATATATATCAAGTTTCTGAATAAGAAAATAAGAAACATATAAATTATTTGGGGATTTTGGATTATTTCTTGTCAGATAAATAATCTATATTCAATAATTTCATCCTATAGTACGAACATATGACTTAGTAATTTTATTAGAGATGGCATATAAAAGTACTCATCTAATATTGTAAGTATTGCATTACTCATCGGTACAGTGAAAAACTACAAACTCTTTTACCAATTAAATGAATACTTGAAAAATAATTTTTTGCATGATTATATTATTATAATACCATTGCACTAATATTTTCATTCATCCATATGTAGGGTAAGCACTTGATATAAATTTTGCTTTGATTATTCTTAAAGAAGTGTTAAGTGAATGAAATGATATACAGAAAAGATATGTCTAAAATCTAAATGGAACAACCAAACATCAAATGTACAACTCTTGGATTATTAACATGGTGTGCTTCCTTTCACCAACAATATGATACCTCAAACACTACCAATTAACATGTTAAAGCAATAAATAAGCATTGAGGCTACAAAGCCAATTGAAAAATGCTCAATATAAAGAAAGCCATAAAAGTTAACCATGCCTTCATGTATGACTGCAGATAGGTAAGTGAATCGGGAATAGACCAATTCTTGTAGTGTCCCAGAGCAATTTCTAGATGGTAGAGTTTAGGTGCAAGGGACAAATCTGCCGCAGATATCACTTTCCCATTGATAAACGGGCCCTATATGTAAAAAGATCACAGGAAAAAAAATGTTAAGCACAATCTTAGATAAAAATGTCACTTGACTTAATTCCCTAGCATGCCACTGCATCATCGAAGACTTAATTCACCAATCATGTCACAGGAAAAAGGTATTAAAGCATAACAGAAAGCTGTTTAAAAAACTGTTCCCAGAGCACCAAACATTAAGAAGCTGATTAGGTTAGCACAAATCACATACTGCATATCCACTGTTGAAATACGCAAGCAGATTGGAAGTTGATACTCGATTCTATCTATTCTTCCCAGCCTGGATCCTATTCCGGGGATAAGCAAATACTTTGTTTCGGAATAAAGGCAGTTGGAGGTATAAGAATCCATTGCACAGCCAAAAGGTTGCATCACATAAAAGAAGTTAGCTGTGCAATTAAATCATAGGAAGAATTTAGGCACTCCTACTGAAGGAAACGACTAACTATCGAGCCTTTTCTTCTTTTCATTCTTCAAGTGACAGAACCCAGGGGTCAAGCCTTTAACTGATATGCTCACCCCCTGAATGAGATGGTAGGAGTTCATAGCTTGGAAGCCAGCAGTCTAGGCGAGGTGAAGTTGATAGGTAATAGATATCTCCCCCTTTTTATAAGCATGCATGTTCCTCCAGCCTTTCAATGTTCTGTGTCACCACAGGGTGAGCAAGGGCAAGCGTAGGGATTATTTATTGAAAGCTGAATTAGGTAGTGTATATACTTTCTTTCAAGTGGCATATGGAAGATCTTAACGCCCAGTTCGCCAACAGGGCCCCTCTACTATTTTTCTTGTTCCTCGAACAATTCAACTTGATATGTGACCACAATAATGATACAGTTCTTTACTAACCTTTAACATAGAAAAATAGTATTTCACATGGACATCAACACATAAAAACAGATTGCTTACATTTTCTTCAAGATAATTGTTGAAGGCAGTCAGCTCAGTGAGTAATGCCTGCTCTGTTCCATCATTGGAGTCTTTGCTTTTAAGAAACCCAATAAATGTGGAGAAGATCTTCGAACCACTACAAATAACAAATGAAAGTATATGAAAGGCTGTTGAAAACTATCCATAAAATGTTAGCAAGCATATTCATCATTACAAACAGAAACCATAATTTGTTAGAAGATCCTGGTTACAGAGCAAAGTATCAAGCATATGGGCAGCCATTAAGAAAGCATCATCATAGAAAGAGAACAGGTTCATTAACCTGATAGACCCAACCATTTTTTAACAGTGCCCTATTCTGTCTCTGTGCAGCATAGATTTGTGGAGATCTTCCTCAAAGAATCAATTGTGTTTATGTTCTTTTCATAGCACAAAGCTTTAAATGTTTGGGATTGGATATACTATGATGTATTCTTACAACTATTGCTACACATGATCAATTAGCATTATGGGAGTCGTGGAATTATTTTATTTAGCTCTTACTATAATAAATGTAAAAGATGCACCAATCAAAGTGGTTTCTCATACAAATAAATGGCTTGGGGAGTTCAAAATAGCATACATTCTTATGGTGTGAAAGGTCCAAATTTTGACTTGAATGAAATCAGGAGTAGGTCTATATTAACATGTGTCGCGTAAAATACCGAAACATACTTGGGAAAACAGTCATGATCCTTGATAAAAACATTCCCAAAGAACTTGGGGATGCAAGAATACATGTTATTCTAATCTTGATCTAAGTGCAAGAATGAAAACAGGGGATAATATGCTCTAATCACCATATGTTCAATACAAGGTGTGAGGCGTGAGGCGGGCGAGAGCCCCATTTTTAAGGCGAGAGGCGGGTGTTCCAAGGTGAATGAGGTGACAATATAAAAAAGATATATAATATAAAAATTTCAAAAATGTGTTATATATAAATGACAAAAAATAGAAAAAATCAGAAGAAGAAAAAGTAAAAGAAGTAGCAAAATCAGAAAGGAAAAAGAAAAGAGCAAGTCTAAGCTCTAGAGTAGAGCTCAACATAAAATGAGGTATGCATGAATGGCTAATGTGGTTGAAATAATAGAAGTAATTATAGAAAGTTATTGGAAGTGATAGTTAATTAACATAGAAAATTTGATAAAAAATTAATAAGCTTTTGGAAATAGTAGTCAAGGAATTAATGTGGTCTTAGAAACAATAGAGTTATAGGAAATAATTTAAGCTATTTAATATTCTTCTTGCAAATTGCAGGTATATTATTTCTCTCAGGTATATGAATACTAAGTAATTATAGAATGTTATTGGAAGTAATAGTTAATTAACATAGAAAATCTGATAAAAACTAATAAGCTTTTGGAAATAGTAGTCAAGGAATTAATGTGGTCTTAGAAACAATAGAGTTATAGGAAATAGTTTAAGCTATTTAATATTCTTCTTGTAAATTGCAGGTATATTATTTCTCTCAGGTATATGAATACTAAGTAATTATAGAATGTTATTGGAAGTAATAGTTAATTAACATAGAAAATCTGATAAAAACTAATAAGCTTTTGGAAATAGTAGTCAAGGAATTAATGTGGTCTTAGAAACAATAGAGTTATAGGAAATAGTTTAAACTATTTAATATTCTTCTTGTAAATTGCAGGTATATTATTTCTCTCAGGTATATGAATACCATAAATACTTCGAGAGAAAAGAAGATTAGGAAAAAACAAAACTGAAAGATACAAATATATATATATATATATATATAGAGAGAGAGAGAGAGAGAAGAAATGGCAGCTGACCCTGAAATTTAAAGTCACAGCCATTTGCAGTTCAATTAGCTAAGATAGTTCAATTAGCTAAGATGGTGGTAGCAGTAGATAGTGGCAGCAACTGTGGATAAAGTTGGACCTCCCTTCTTTTTCTTTTCTTTTTTTAAGTTTCTCTTTCTTCATTTTTTCAATTTGGTAAGAGGTGCGCCTTACTTACTACGGTAAGGTGCACGAGGTGCCCACCTTGGGCACCTGGCCTCATAGGCTTGCCTGGGCACTTGAGGCAAGCCACGTGCTCGCCTTTAATAAATGTGAATATGCCCTAGGGTTTATAGGGTGGAGTGGAATGAAACAGGGGATAATATGCTCTAATCACTATCATAAGAGAGACTTAATAAAGGCGCCTCACACCTTTCATAATAAAGAAAGCGAAACTTAAGAAATGAAAGAAAACGAAGGAAGGTCTAGCCTTATCCACGGCTGTCGTCACTATCTATATTTCCACCACCATCTTTGTCAATTGAACTACCAACGACAACGACTCCAAATTCCGGTGTCAGCTGCCATTTCTTTTCTGCCATTTTTTTCCCCCATTTCTTTCTGTTTTGTTTTTGCCTAATCTTCTTTTTTCTCGAAGTATTTCTGGAATTCATATACCTGAGAGAAAAAATATAACTACAATTTACAAGAAAAATATTAAATGGCTTAAACTATTTCCTATAACTCTATTGTTTCCAAGACCACATTAATTCTTTGACTACTATTTCCAAGAGCTTATTAATTTTTATTAGATTTTCTATGTTAACTAACTACTACTTCCAACAACATTCAATAATTACTTCTATTATTTCCAACAACATTAACCATTCATGCATACCTCATTTTTATGTTGAGCTCTACTCTAAAGGTTAGACTTGTTTTTCTAATTTTGCTATTTCTTTTACTTTTTTTTCTTCTAATTTTTACTACTTTTTGTCATTTATGTATAAAATGTTTTGAAATTTTTATATTATATATCTTTTTTATATTCTAACCTCGATCGCCTTTTGGACGCCCACCTCTCGCTTAAAAATGGAGCTCTAGCCCACCTCACACCTCACGCCTTTCATAACTACAGGTTGGAGTGGAATGAAACAAGGGATAATATGCTCTAATCACCATCACAAGAGAAACCAATCATGGTATTCATAAGAAGTTGAAGCATTCAAGCATGTGAAAAGCTAGCAAGCAGGACAGCGAAGACAAAAGCTAGAGGAACATCCAAAACCGTTGACAAAATTCTTTCCTTTTTCTTATGGAAAGTAACTAAAATCAAATATTTATAAAGGAACTATTTTCGCACTCTACAAATTATATCCACACTCCACTTTGACTTTTCTTTTCCTAAGCAATTGTCCAAAATGCCCATAATTTTGAGAAATCATTATTTTACACTATGAGATTACTTCATTCATCTTTCATAAAATAGTACCAAAGATAAAGAACCAAAAAGATTTTAAGTTTAAAATTAGCCAGAGAAGTATCAACCATACTCTGAAACTGGCCTGAATAAATTTCAGAAATCAGCTTAATATAAAATCTCTTGGCAATAAGGAATAAGGACATAATGCCAGGCAGCTGTATTCTTACAAGATATATATTCAACCTCATAATTACATTCTTCACTAAACATAAATAAAAACATGCACAATAAGACAGTTAAGCGCAAATGATTTATCATACAGTGTAGCTTTCTCTGGTGGTGTCGCAAGTGATGGTTCAGCGAACTTTTCTTCCAGCGCTTGCGTTATAACATCAGAATCTGGAATCCATTCCCCATCAAGCTTTATCAAGGGAACTTTACCTTCCGGACTTATGTTAAAGAACCTTCATATAAGGTACATAACAAAAAGGGGCATCAAATTGAAAACATCATACTACTTCATATACTCAAAAAAAGTTAAATTATGAGCAAAAATAAGGGGCAAAATGGCAAGTTAACTAGGGTCATTACCACTCAGGTTTGTTTTTCAAATCAACCAACTTTAATTCATATGGAAGCTGCTTTTCCTCCAAAGTAAGCAAAACTCTCTGCGTGAAGGGGCCTGAAAACAGAGTTTAGACATAGCAGAAAACAAATATAAACAACCAGTCATGCACAACCTGCAGCACATACCCAAAATGGACTAGAAATGGAATTTAAAACAAAAAAAGAAAGAAAAAAATGTTTGTTTTCTCATTAAAACCTGTCAAAAACTCATGAAAAATTCACATCAATAAAATATCTTAAACGACTCTTGGCAAATTAACGAAGAGTAACCCTCCGATACAATAGCACATATACACATACATTATCTCGTATTCGCATAACAGCAAACACCAAAAACAAAAATTTCTTGTTTATCATTTCTTGCTCTGCACTTAAAAACATCATTTTTCTTCAAACCAAAAACAAAATTTTGCTGAATTAGTGCGACCTTTTGATGAAGTAGGCAATTTTTTGGAGAAGATTATTATACTTACAGTCTCCGAGCTTGTTGGGAGTAGTGACAGACTCTTTGACGCAGACTTCAAGCGGGTCCGATGCTTTCGAACAGATTGCCATGCCCAGGTCTCTGGGTCGTCTACCAATTCCGGGGACGATAATCCGGGTGGTGAAAAGGGTTCGGGTTGGGCGACGGCGTACGGAGACGTGCCTAACGGTGGCAGAGAGTGCCGCAGCCGACGGTGTAATTTTCGCCGTCGACATTTTTGGGCTTTCCTTCTCCGTTTTTGTTACGAAATTGAAACGTCTAGAGTGAGGGGAGAGTGGGATTTTGTATTTGTGGCATGGACTTGCTTCCCTGCCATACTCTATCTTCGGCTTCTAAAAGAGTGAGTTCCTGTTTTTTCAAAAAAAAAATTGACAATAATAAATTATTATTATTATTATTATTATTATTAAATTTATATATACACATATTTAAAATTTGTGAATCATTAGTGTCTGAATTTCATATTTCACGTATAAAATAATAGGACAATATCTCTGAATTAACTTAAAAATTTTAAAAGAAGTACCTATTTTTCTTTCTTGTTTTTAAAAACTTCGTAGTGATTAGTAAAAGTTTTCAAATTAGATTGAATGTTTTAAACATATTCAGAAAAATTAAAGTTGGCATATGGTTTTTTAAATATCTTTTGAAAATTAAGTGTTTTGAAAGAAGTAATTTGTTTTTACCTTTTTTTAATTTTTGAAAATATTAAAAGTTATTGTATTAGTACTCCAAGTGAGAAATAACATTTAAAGAAAATCACTAATCTAGAATACATAATGTTGTTCGTGAGGAGAAAAGGAAAAGGATGGAAGAAATATTATCTAGTTAACTGAGATTTGCTAATTTTTTTAGGGTTCACGAAGATTTATAAATGTTCTTAACATTAAGTTGTAATTTATTAGAAACTCCTTAAATTAATTTATCAATTTTATGAAGTGTATAATTAACATTTCAAAATTATATATTCTCCCTTTATTTAGTGGAGAACTGTTGTTGAAGTCATAAAATCATACGGTGAAAACTTATGCTACGGTAGATATTCTTATAAATATATGTGTGATATGTTTTAAATAGTTATGATTTAATATGTTATATTAGACGATTATAATTGCAGATATATTAAAGTAATTAATCTTGATAAGGGTTCAATCCGTTGTATAGGTGTCCGGGTTTGGATATAGGAGGAACTCGCCCTGAGAAGTTCGGGTTCCTACTTGATTAGGGAAGAATCCTGCAATCACAGTAAAGTTAGGCTAGCCGAGAGGCTCTCTCTACTTAGGCCCTCCGACGCTCAAGTAAATAGAAATCGATCTCAAGAATCGAACAGCGGAGTGAGGGCTTTTGAGTGTATATGAGTGCGTACCTTTAGAAGGTTAGATTGAGGGTATTTATATCCTTCTCCACTTGAAGAAATGTCTGGGAAGCCCCCCAGTACCCCTAGGGGCCCCTAGCCTTGTGCCAAGGGTAATTAGTCATTTCCCTTATTTGAATATTTTCAGCTAATTGTCCTTCCAAGTTTTAAGGACAAGATAGTACACTGTAGCGGCGCCTGCTGTGTCAGGCGGTGAGGGGGGATGGCATGCCATTAATGCAGAGGCGTGGTGTTCGTCAGGGCATTTAATGCGATGACAAGGTACTGTACTGTTCTCGACCTCTGACTTGACCCGATGTGGTCGGCTGAGGTCAAGGAGTTCTATGGACCTTGGGCGTCTGGCTAGGCCTGGCGGCCTAGTAGAGCGAGGTCGATTAAGTTTATGGGCCCTGGGCACCTGACTAGGCCGACTTGGTTTGGGCCTAGAAACTTGGGTCATCCCATATCAAATCTAATTATATTAATGACAATAAAAAAATTACATTAATCTAGTAAACCACGTTATTATTTGTTCTAAAAAGTTGAGTATATATTTATTATTTTCATTAACTACATATTTTGCAACATTGCCCTTTTCCTTTTCTTTTTGTTTTTTCATTTATTTTATGTTTTTTGGAGGGTGGGGGTGGGGGCGGGGGGTTTGGTGGTGATGACTCATAAAATGCATTCAATTAATTAGTTGGACTAGGGATTCAATTTGGCGTTTGACCAAAAGAGTTTTATTTAATGCAGTTCGCAAGATGGAGACGGCCTCAACTAAAAATTAATTAATTTGGTTAACTGATTTGCATTTGAGAATGCAATCTAAAACTTAAACCAATTGAAAGAGTTAAATTGGTACAATTTAATAAAGAAATTTTGTTTAATATGCTTATGAAATGAAGCTAGCTTGAATGAAAATTAATAGATCGGACCAATTAATTCAGCTAATTGAATAGTTCAATCAATTAATTAATTGGAACTAATTGAAGTTTAGGTAGGGATTACTAAGTCCAATTATCTGATTTTTCACTCGAGCCCAAACAAACCTAAGAAGTTAATTCGTCTCGTGAATCGATGAATTGGATGGCTCAATCAATTAAATTGGGTTGGTTTTGTTAAAGGCGAGAAATGATTTTAATCAAAGAAGAATTCAAGGAGGCATTCTTGAAGAATTTATGAAATGCATGGATTTTAGTGCTTTTGAGTTGGTTTCATGAAGGTGAAAAATGATTTCAATCAAAGAATGTATTCTTGAAGAATTCAAAAAGTGCTTGAATTCTATTACTTTTAGGCTTTTTTCATTAAAGTGAAAAATGATTTCATTTTAGTTTTCAAAGTGTTTTGAAAGTGCTTAAATTCTGGGGGGAAAAAAATATTTCCAACAATTTTAATTAAAATTTCAAGATTAAATTCTAACTACACATTTATTCTGATTCTTCGTGTAATATTGTAAGGACCATGGAGTATGTATATTAATTATAAGTGTATATTAAAAAATTTTAATTTTTATTTAGCCAACATCCCAAAACATATATAAAAGTAACATAGTGTATAATAACGAATCGTATAATATCATATTTCATTCAAACAAAAATTAACTTAATAGTAATAAGTTGAGGCTAAAATTATTAAAGAGACTCATTTATGATAATGAAATAAAAAATTTGATGTTATTTATGATTCAAATTAAACTTATATTAAGACATCATTTTATATCCTTTTGCCCTTTCCTTTTATTATTTTCTAACAAACAATGCTAGCCTCACACATAAATCTCATGTCTCAACACTTAGGATGAGTTTGGTCTATTTCTTGGCTTCTTAAGATCACCTTTAAAGTTTAAATTGCTCCATTGATTTAAAAATTGATGCTTGATGATCCAAATTAAAAGCTATTGATTTTTACTTATTCATAGAATTTTTTTTGTCAATCTTAGAATCATTCTTAATACGCAATAATTAATTATTGATACACAGTATTAATAATTTTTTGCCAACTATTATTTGATGAACCATTCCTTTCTTAGAAATTTAAAAAAATTAAACTTTTGACCACCCATAATTTGATAAACATTCATAATTTCCTACCTTGAACCAAACATAACCTTTGCGAAAGTTGTTGACCCTAACCGACAGTGACGCTCACCCAAAAATTGTCGATCAAAATCAAACAAACAGCCTAAAATCCAAATCGAATTGTGTTCATTGCCAATGATTCTTGAAAAAGAAAAAGAAATTAACTGAGTTAAAACAGTAGTTCAAGTTAACACTAAGGTTGAGCCCCGTCAAGGAACCCTAGCCATGGACTCCACCCTAATTCAACCCCACCACAAGCCCTCCGCTTCAAAACTCCCCATCAAACGCAAAAACCCCGACCCTGATCCACCACCAACCGACCCGAGCCCTGGCCCAATTGATGGCAGGGAGCCGCCGTTCAAGTTTCACCGGATATGGACCGAACCGGACGAGATCCGCTTCTTGCAGGGCCTATCGGATTGTTCCTCTCAGAACCTGGCCTTCCGAGGGACTTAGGAATATTCTTCGCTCGGTTCTCCAACACCATGTCTCAGCCCTATACGAAATCACAGCTCTCCGAGAAGCTTCGGAGGCTCCGAAAAAAGTTTCGGGTCATTTCCACCCGGTTATCTAAGGGCATGGGCTGGTCGCAGCTGTCGCTGCATGATCGTGCACTTTACGATTTGTCGAAACAGCTCTGGCACCCAGACTATGCCGCCACCTCGCCTTTCAGTGGTGCGAGGAATGTGGGTTTGAATCACGATAATAATACTAGTGGTAGTAATGGTGACGGGAAGCCGAAAAAGTCGAGCCTTGTTGGAATTAATGTCGACTTTTCGCCTACTTTGCCGGTGGTCATGCCTGGTTTTGATCAGGAGAATGATGGGAATGATGCCAATTCGGGGCTGGCTTGTGTTGATAATCAGAATGTGGGTGGTGACAAAAGTTGTGGTGCTTTTAGAAATTTTTATGATGTGGATAATACAAATGAAGAAGTTAAGTTGAGGGAGGTGAATGTGGAGTTTGAAGGGGAAGAGGCAGCTATGGTGGATGAGGGAAATGATACATATGGTGGAGGAATTGGGGCTGTGAAAGTGGAAGCCGAGCAGAATATCAATTTCGGCTTTGAGAATAAAGTTGGGGAATTGGTGGCAAAGGTTGTGATGAATGTCTTTGATGAGTGTTTCAAGGACGTGAGGAGGAGGCTTATAGCTGGTCTAGGTGGTGAAAGGGTGGGTGCAGAGAGTTTCCAAGTGCGTTGGCAGCGGCAGAGGATTGCGGAATTGGATGTATTAGGTAGCCGGTTGGGGTTGGTCCTTGAGCATTCTCTTAGAAAGCATTGAATAAATAGAAAATTTTTCTAGATGGGGTTGTTAGAGTAGATAAAAATGGCCCTTATTAGCCGTCTTGTTTTGTTTTTGTTATAGCATCATTTTTCTCAGTTTACATTAGTTTAGCAGCTACTCGAGGTAATTGTACATTTGGTAATGGGTATAAAGAGTTCTTGTTTTTTAGGTTATACACATCTTTTTGGTCTTTAGCTTGTGTCTAGGCAATGTATTATTTGCCTTAATAAAACTGGTTGGCATTAAAATTCAAAAGCAAAAATCACCCACCTAAAACTAGTAATAAATTGTTATCTGAAATATAGTACCTCATAATGGATTGTTCTTTAAACCTTGTTAGATTGCTTGGGAAATTTATTTTACTTTTGTTAATAGTTTCATCAGGGGATATTTTATAGAGGATGGAAATGCCTCTCACTCGCACTACGCTTACAAGAGAGGGGAAAAAATTAAAAAAAGACTCCAAGAAACCATATAGGAAGGAATAACTGTTAAAATGAGCAACATCTTAATGGATTGGATACTGTTTGTTTGTTCTTGTTGACTTACCACATTTATCACCCAGAACCGTTAGTCCTTTACATTTCATCTTTGTGTTAAATTATTTCTTGTCAAAAAGTTACTCATTTGGTAGCTTATATGGTCTAAGCTTTTAGGTATGCATGCATTAGTTAATAGGGATAGTTATACAGTATAGGTGAGGCTTATGTATGATGAAGCATAAAGAGCCTTCTGTTCCTGATGTGTGGTGATGACTATATAGTGTCGCTGAGGCTTATTGCAAACTTCAGTGGAAAGTTTGGGAGCTGAAATGAGCAGAACTGATGAATGAGTTATTTGATTAGCAGAGAAAAGAAGAGAGAAAGGGACATATAGTGACGATACCTTTTCATGTTTTTTTTAAGCTATAATAAGGTATTAAATTTTATTAGTTTTCACCACAAAGCAGGGCTAAATTTTAGAGTTTGCTTGTGGTATAAGTTTGAATTATGACTAAACTATTAACATGTCTGGATCTTGCTATTGCTGGTGGAATTGGCAAGACACCCTTCATACAAAAAACTCAGTCAACTGTATTACTTTCTTTATTAGCACTACAGTATTAGCATTGTCAGGTAATGATTCAAAAATGAGATTACTGCTGAAAAAGCTCTGAGTACCTAGTAGTCTAATACTTTATTGTATTAAATTCTCCATTTGCCTCTTCTCTATGATCATTGCCTTGGACTCCAAATAGTGTATGGTTGATTAACCAATTGAATGACTATAGGTGAGTTGGGAGTTGGGAGTTGGGAGTTGGAAGCTAGCATTACAAAGATGAAGCAATAATGTTAGACTTTTCCTTCTTTCTTCTAATCATCCGTTGGTTTTGTGTCTAGGAGATGCTACGACTGGTGATGATGAGGCACTGTTTATGTTAGTACTTAGCTGCTTGTTATGTTGGTCTTGGTTACATTGATGGGTATGGATATTTGTGGTGGTCAGACTGTTATTTTTCTGTTCTGTCTATTCCTCTCATCTGGTCTGTCCTTTGAGGCACATAACCTGGTTATGTACGTTCTTGTTGTATGGCATGGCCATATTGCTGGGTCTTAGCGAAGATCATTTGAGATTCATGATGATGGAATATCAATAGTGACCACGATCAGCAACCTTTTGGTGGGATAGTTACCTATTTTTCTTCTTTCTGTCTTTCTGCCTTACTGCCTAATTCTAACTCTACTTAACGTGTTTTATGTGCAAACTAAGTTGGGATTTAAATATATGTTCTTAATCCTTCTGTATTTACTGCTGCCCGTCCTTGGGGACCATAAGATGTTGAAACTCGTCCTTGCACGAGCTTGAGCTCGAACTCGACGAGCCTAGAATTTTAAACTTGTTAGTATGGTGAAAGTATTTTGTTATTTTTGACTAACCAAAAAAATTTCAATTGCAGTTAGGGGTACAAACAAGTCGAGCCGGCTCATGAGCCTACCTCGAGTCAAGTCGAGTTGATTTGGGATCGAGTCGAGCTGAATCGAGATCGAGCTCTAATTCGAGTCAATCTCAAGACATCTATCTCTAGGCTCGTGCTCACGAGCGAATATATAATTAAATATTATTTTTTATTTTATTAATAAATATATATTATATTACCTTTTTTTATTCGAGTTTGAGCTCGAGTCGAGCCTACATCTTTTTACAATTTATTTGTCAATTCAAGCCTTATCGAATCGAGTCGAGCCAAGCCAAGCTCGAATTTTTGTTGAGCCGAGCTCAAGTTTAAAATTTTAGGCTCGTCGAGTTCGAGCTCAAGCTCGAAAATTTTGCCTCGGCTCAGCTCCATTGCACCTCTAATTTGCACTTGATTCAATATATTCTGATCTCAGTACCAGTGTTGCAGAAACCATCACTTTATTAATATGGTTGATCAGAGTACTACAAAAGCCATCTTTCTTGACATCTTTTTAAGGATATTGTATGCTTGGACTGGTGAAATATGATTTGTTTTTGGTTGTTTAAAATTTCAAGAAGAGCCAGAAACCGTTCTTTTCTCCCTTCTTGATGATCATTTTAATTAATTAACTTCTATGAATTACAAAACCAATCTCTGAAATTTTATGTACTTTGACTATACATCTGGCTCCTCATTCTCTATTGGTGCAAGAAGGGCAAGCATTTCATGTGGCTAAGTGAAGCTTTCACTGTACATGCATGCAAATGCATACATAGTTAGGTGTGGAACAGCTAAGTTTCTGATGCACAAGTTTCGATCTCTTTCCAATTATGCCAGGATTACTTGCTTGGGTTGGACAACTTCTTTTCATGTAGCAGTAATTGGTGACCTATTTTGACGGGGAATTTGATAAGTCGATCCATCTACACATCTTGCTTTTGTTGCTATATTGGGAGTTACTCCACGTATTGTTTGATGTAGAACAAATAGTGGATTTGTTTGTCTCGTTGTTGAGGTTTTTCATGGCTCGATAGATAATTTCATAAGCCAATGATTTTTTAATGTGGTAGCACATAAATTTTAGATTTGGTGCTGCTATCTCTAGGTGTATTTTAAAATCGGAACCTTAGATACCTTGACGGTCCTGTGGCAATTCTTTACTGTCTACTGTTTCTCTTGTACCTGAGACTTTCAGATTGTAGTTTGGAAAATGCTTGACAGGCCAGTTCATTATGTGAACTCTGAGAACCATTAGGTTCCTTTACATTGTCTCACAGTTTCTTTGGCTGTAAATTTGTTAGCTTAGCTTTTTTGATTGAGAACTCTCAATCCTACTACACATTTGTAACCATGAAAAGATGCTCTTTTACCTATATTCCAGTTCTCAAGTTTCTTGGTTTCCTGTTGTTCACATGTAAACATTATAGTATAATGCCAGAAGAGGTGGTGTAAGAAACTCACTAGGTTGTATGCAAGGTCATGAATAGGAAAAGGTTTTTAAACTACGTTTGTACACTCCGCAAGTCTAGAAACTCTCTTGCCTGAAGTTGAAGACTCCCAAAATTGTTTCGGGAGTGTCATTTTTGTGGTTGAGGGGATAAACTTTATGTGGAGCAATTGGTCATTAGTGTAAGAGTGATCATTACATGGGTTAGGTTACAATAGACACGAGGCCCACTTTCATATCCATTCTTATGAATAAAGTTTGAAAAATTACTGATTTTTTTTAATTAGTTATTGGTCAATTATATTTGGTAAAATTGATGTAAAATAAATATAAATTCTAGAATACATTCATAAATACAGATAATTAGATTATAAAATTAAATAAACAAAAAAAAATTAAAAATTAAAATTAAAATTAAACAAATTAATTGATAATTTGAACCAAGTAATAGACAAAAAGGTATAAAGGGTCTAGAAATTTAATAAACACAAAAAAAATAGGAGCTAAATGATAGACTCCATTCTTGGGTTGATGAGAATTATACAAACTAAATTTCCGAAATCTCTTTTCTCATGCAATATAACAAAATTAAATGAACAAAAACGATGCAACAAAAGTGAACATGAAAATCAGTCAAATAATTAATAATTTGAAGAATGAAATAATGACATATGCAAGGAGAACTAGAAAAAGAAATGCAAGAGAATTGAGAATACTAATAAAATAACTTTCAAAATACTTTATATATAGTGGTACCAGCATTATACCTGTGGTATGCACGAGTTCTTTAAAATATTATATTGATGAGGGTAAGAATCGTTTGAAGAGTGTATTGGGCTAAAATTCAATATGATCGATCAGGGGCCAGGTCGAGAGAAATACTCTGCAACGTATTGGGGTAGAGTCCTGCAATCAACAACAAACGTTAGGCCAACCGAGGTGCCTTCAGCTAAAGCACTTTGACGCTTAAGTCAGTATATCGACTAGAAAATAGAGTAGTAGAGTGAGAGCTCTAGAATGATAAATGGCATACCTTACTGAAGGCTAGCAATGGGGTACTTATAGCCTTCTCAGTGTGGTTGATATGTCTATGGTGCCCTTATCGGGAAGGAAAGGTTTTGTCCTTATTTGAGGTTCTTTAAGCCATCTCCAACTTGTGTACTATTCCAGGTGGCGTTGCCTAGGATAAGGTGGTACATTGGAGGTGCGCCCTGACCTAGCGCGGTTGAAAAGGAAGTATATGTAGTGACATGCGTTATTAATGTAGAGGCATGTCGCCTGGCAGAGCATTCAATGCGGCTTAGAGATTGTCGCCTAATATCGACCTCTAAGGTCGAGATAGATAACTTTAGAAGACTTTGGTCGACATAATGTAACATTGTTGGTCCGAGTCTTCTCGGTTGATCGCTAAACACAATATCTTCAGCGGCGGTCGACGAGCTAAAAATAGCCAGTATGCTCGACATTCAATTGATGAAGCGGTCAGCCCAAAACAAGTTGGGCTCACTGGGTAGTTGGGTCGCCTTTAGCCTGGTCCAGTGTTATTGTTCAGCTGGGCCTGTAGGGCTATAACATATCATGAGTCCCCCACCACTCACGAGTCCTGATCGAGTGTATCGACGAGAAGAAGTAGGGAGAAGATAGTCTGTAAAAATTGTGCATAATCGACTAGGGTTTTCAAGTGTTGATAAGGGGTTTGCTCCGTTGACCAGGGCTCGGCGCATTTAATGCGTCTGTTACATTGTGTCACGTGAATTGTTAACTTGCGTCTGCATAATAATTGTTGTCGCTTGAGTTATAGTACATTGACGCCGATAAATAGGCGTGGTAAAAAAATTCATTTGCACTTTTACTGCAATCCATGAGGTCGAGTCAGCCATTATTCCGTGTTTATATTCGATTGCATCCTAGTTTAAACTTCAAAATCGTGTAAGTTTTTCGAAATCCTTTCGCGTGAGTTATTACTTTGCTGCATCTTGACCATTCAACTTTAGTCAACATTTTATGAGTATTTGAGGGCGAGGGCGACATTAGAGAGAGTGACAGCAAGGAAACAAGGTTGATTGTGGTTTGATTGGGGAGGATAATGGCTCGACTAGCAAGTACAATAGTTCCTCGAGGTGATAGTTCGACTTCGAGTAGTTCTAGTGATGATCGAGCTGCTGCTAGGGGTGGGCTGGGCCAAGTCAACCACCCATTTCTTGTGGTTGGCTATTTACCCCCGACTACTATAGTAAGATACTGTCAAAGATGAATGAGAGAGATCTTGTTCATATTAGGCAATTATTCTATGTTCCTTAGGACTTTGAGTCGATCGTTTCCAGGCCTGACAATAGGATGCACCAACCTTCTAACGGCTGTATCACCGTCTTCGAGGCCGCCCTGAGATGTAGGCTCAAGTTTTCGATCGCCCAACCAATAGTCGACCTCCTTAGGGGCCTCCAAGTTAGCATCACCCAATTATTGCCTAACTGTTTTTCGACCATATATAGTTTTGTAGTCCTCATGCATGTTGTAGCACCCTACCCGAGATAGGCCACAAGTCGGGGTGCCACCCAATTCAATCCTATAGCATGCAAATATCATATCCAAAATGCCCATAAAAATTTCAATAACACTCAAAGAAAACATCATAATCCAATCTTACAGCAGCACTATCGAGGGACCCTATTACATGCCAAGTTCCTTCAGTATCCCAAAAATCTCAGTTAAGCACAATTAAATACAGGCTTAAAATGTCATCCCATGAAATACAATATAAACATGCCACAAATCTTAGGTTCAAACTTGACTATCGCAGCATCTCTAAATTAAAGCTTAGCCACTAGGTGGACCTATGTGTACATATATCCATCAATATTTTTACGAATAGTCACGTTAGGCTAAGTCATAAGCCCTCCTTCCATTTTTGTACCTGTCTATGAAGGAAATAAAAGAATAATAACAAGATAAGTCCGATGGACTTAGTGAAAGAAAACAAAATGACGAGAGTCAAGGGAAAGTTGTCAAGATGCAATAATTAATAAATAATTTCGATAACAGACACGAATTTTTAGATCAAATCAACAATGTAACATAGTACACATGATCACAAGTTTAATAGGCTGTTGGTCATTTCGACCTTATTACTTCCAGATCAATATGTAACTGCTAATACCGATACGGTATAGCATAAATAAGATTTTCTTATCGCTCCATTGCTCGAGCACTCAGCTCGGCGTGTAACAACTTGTTATATGGCATGGTCGATTGTATGCCGAATCCTGCCACTCTCAGTTCGCTACCTCCAGCTCCCTTTGAGTTAGGATCGTAGGTGGGTACTAGCTGGGAGATTTGTCACCGTGGATCCATTCTATCCAATCGTCTTTTCGGACCTAGCCTTAGGCCCAACTTCATATGGCATACCTCCGAGTTGAACTTCCCGAGGGCGTCTCCATGGGTTAAATTAATATAATACCAACAGATAAGAATTTAACTTTTAAAGTAATAAACATGAACATAACAAGATACGAGTCTGGAACAACAATATACACAGTATACTGGCCAGCAAGGCCGTTCTGGAATAATAATCCAAGCATTCCGTTGGGATTGGCACTCGGCTGATACAATCAATAATCAATTATGCCATCAAAGCCAATTAACCGATATACATAATAGATTCAAGAATGCCAACAAGGCCAATCAACTAAAATACAGAATAAATTCAAGTATGCTGACAAGGCCAAACAACCAATATAAAAGATAGATTCAAGAGTGCCAACAAGGCCAATTAACAGAAAACAAGCAAATTCTAAACAATTCACAGATTTTAATAAATCAAAATACAATACAGAAACCGGAGACCCTCACAAGGGTTTATCACAATAACAGATAAGTAAAAGAAGTGCTAGGTTGGCAGACCCTCACATCCGTAGCCTCAGAAAATGGAATCCACAATCAGTAATCTATTGGTCCGCGGGATCTACTTCTTTGTCACCTAACCAAAAGTGTATATTTACAGTGAAAATCCACATTCAACCCCGACAATCACTCTTATACTTATCATTGATCCCCAAATCACTAATTACTCACCTAATAGTAATTTATGGTTCTATTCGTGCTAATTATGCTGTTAATACGGGAATATTTATGGGGTTCATATCTGTACTAGCAAAAGGGCATAATCAGGTTCTAAATTACATATTTAACCTCAAAATAGTCTACCAAGTCAATACTAACAGTCCAACTATCTTAATTAACCAAATTATTGCCACTTAAATCCCAAATCTACAAAATTAGGGTTTTCTTGTTTATCAACCTTAATTAACCAAAGATGCCATGTAATATAATATATCCGAGTCCACTAAGCACATGTATAAATATCCATGCAGGTCTCATTTTCTAATCCCAAATCACAATTTTCCATATTATTTCATATCATAATACAAAATCAAACTTAATTACACTTGATAAAATTAGCAATAACTATGTTCTAATTACCAATCTGGGCTTACTCGTATTGTACACGGCTTATATGTCCAAATATTTTGGTTTGATATCATAAATCTTATCTTGATAGTCCATCGTTACAATTTGGCCTAGTTAACTCAACTTACATTAATAACCCATTTACTTAATGATAATTAGCTCCCAATTGCCAATTTAAGTCTGCAACATCGTACATAGATAAATTTTATGTTCAATCATATACATAATAATTACATATTCCGGCCCAATAACGAATATTCCACATGAAAATTAACTTAACAACTTAACCAATTTAAACCCAAGAATCAATTTAATTGATCAATCGGAATTTACCCAATTGACCGAATTCAAGGTCAAATTGTCAAGCGATAGCAGCATGCATGCACTTAGCTCGTTGTCTCGAACAAACTGATCCTTAGCCGCCGAATCTCCATTGCTGGACCGCTTCCGGAGCTAAGATTCACCACCACCGAAAGGTGTGTCCAGCTGCGTTGATCAAAAACCCCATATCAATTTTATCTTTCATAGCCAAATCACCACTCAATTGGCTGGAACCCGCATCTTGA
This sequence comes from Jacaranda mimosifolia, assembly GCA_018894105.1. Classification (NCBI taxonomy): domain Eukaryota; kingdom Viridiplantae; phylum Streptophyta; class Magnoliopsida; order Lamiales; family Bignoniaceae; genus Jacaranda; species Jacaranda mimosifolia. The sequence goes on from CM032133.1 coordinate 4,652,825, forward strand.
GCTCTTGTGCCACTGCACGCCGCCATGTTAATTTCTCTGTTACTGCCTATCAAAATCTCAAATTTAGGACACCAAAATGATCTTTTATAGAGCCCGTCACTTCTAGCCTTCAATTACCAACTTTGGACATCGAAAATCGATAACCCACCAAACCCGAATCTGCCGCCGATAAGCTTAAATTTTCAGCGTTTCGCCGATTTGTTCATGGTGTCATTGAGTTCGCATCTAGGAGAGAAAAATGGTGGTTGGTTTAGTTCTCCGTTTCAGGGTGTCGCCGAAGATTGTCGGAGAGATGGTGAAGGTACAGGTAGTTCAGTGAAGAAGAAAGAAGAAATGGTGGGGAAAAAAAAATGAAATGTGATATTTAAAGGGAAATTTTTTGGAATTCTAATTTGGCCCCTACAACGTTTGTCCTTACATTTAGGTCCACCAAGATTTCAAAATCCTTCAATTTGGCCCCAAACTTAGTTAGTGCCCTGTTTTGGCCCATTTGACCAAGAATTATAACTATGCAGCCCTAAAACTTCTAAAATGTCATCTAATCAAGTCTTGCTTATTTGCAATTTGACCCCAAAACTTTCAAAATTCTTGCAATTAAATCATTTTTGTTAATTTTTCGAGCCCTAAAATCCGACCAACCCATATCTTGATTTCTAAATCCTTATTTTCAAAAACGTATCAAATTTTAGGGGCATTACACATATGTATGGCCAGCCCCCGACCTTGGCTAACTTTAGCAACCTATTTCATCTCCCTATGTCTTGCAAATTGGGGAGTACAGAGGAGTCGGGCTTTTACTACCTTACAGCTCACCCTTGTCAAAAAATTTTAGTAACCCCATTTTCTTCTTTTGGTCAAAATTAGGAGTCTCATTACTTTTTTGTTCGATCCCCGGATGGGGTTGGATTTAACATACCCCAAGGTTGGATACGAGGTCACGTCGATGTGCCCGAAAATGAAAACCCCACCTGGCCTAATATTTTTTATTAGGGATGTAGTTAAGTTTGGGCAAATGGAGGCTTCGGGCTATATCGAGGAGAGAAACTTGGTGCTGGCAGGCGAAGACCTTTTTGGTGATGCTCGACTATGTAGTTGGTCTATGCTTGTATAATGCAATGGCTCATCGAGAAACTCAGGTTGCCGCCCCGCCCCAAGCTGAACTGTCCGCAGTAGCTGCTCCCCCAACTCGAGCAACAACTCCACCAGCTCGACCAGCTTCTGGGGTGACCATCAGCCACTCCCCTCGACCAAAAAGACCAACGGTCCGGCAAGGTGGGTCAGCTCAAAAGAAACCTACTGTCGATAAGGGCAAAGACAAGGTTGAGACCCCCAAGTAACAGACTGGCTACAACCTCTTTGGGCGGTAAGAGGAAGACCAGCTGTTTGTGCTGCCTAGGCTGCCCTCTTCTCATTTCAGCACCGATAGAGCTACGACTGTCTATAACTCCTTGTCGATGCAGACGGCGAGGTCGACTGGGGCTACGCCCTTCAAAGTGATGATGGTCAGGCTGTTTACGTCCAACCAGAAAAAATTCATGGAACTGAGCCATGACAAGGTGCTGAAAACCCTAGGGTATCACTCCAATATGGTAAGTATCTAGTCGAGTACAAGTTGTTTGCCGAGTACTTTAATCCTCTTCCATTTATTTTCATTCTGGTCAACTAAGGTTGCTCATTTCGCAGGTTAGCCAGTTAGGCTACCATTTTTACAGGAGATCGAAGTTGGCCCTCGGGGATCGCGACCAGCTTTAGGAGGGTCAAGGAGATGCTGATATGCTTAAGGCTCAACTCGAGTCTACACAATCGAGGATCGAGCAACTGACGAGCAACTCAAGAAGAGGGATGAGCAACTCGAGCTGAAAGATCCGCAGCTCCTACTTATGGTGTCGGAAAAGAGCAAGCTGTTGTTGAAGGCTAGGCTTGATGTGCAACTGGGCTATGAGTTTGGTCGAACCCCAGAGGTATAATGCAGTGATGCAGTATGCTCAGGATGAATTTTTCAAGAAGTTGCCACTGATGCGATGAGAGGTTGTGCAGTAATTCATGCTGTGTTTGACATTTCAGGACGCTAGCGTCGTTTTCTCTCTCGATGACATGAAGGATGCCTTCGAGAAGGCTCTTAAGCAGCTGGAATATTTGGGCTACCTGATTCGTCCTGAGGATAGGGAACTTCTTAGCCCGATGCTTACTGAGTAGCTCGAAATGTATCCTGACCCCGATGAAGGCGTCGATGAAGAGGGTGTTGTTGGTGCGTCGGTGATCACGTAAGGAGGCTTACCGAGGTGACAAAGGAGTTCTCTTTCGCAAATGACTTTATGTTTGACATTCAAGATAAGAAGATCAATATAATCGATTTCCTTCCCCCTCCTGGGCAGGTGTTCTTCGATGAAGTGGGGCCTTCCCGATCATCCCCAACAGTTCAACTAGCATCTGTTGCGACGCCTGAGCAGGAAGTCAAGGGTCTTGCGATTGTTCCCATCTCTTCCAGTGATGAGCTCGACCAGACAATCGAGGATGGCGCACGAGCTGAGGGCATTGGGTCTAGCTGAGGTCTCAACTTATTGTACTTTAGCCATATTTCAGCTTATGTTTTTAGTTGCCCTGTGAGGCGTTCGCTTTTGTTTTTCTTTTGACTTCTAATTGAATTATTAGAATATAATGGATGGGTTTTCTGCTCAGCAACGTGTTCTTAAGCTCATTTTCACTTTTGATGTTTTCCCTTTTACTTCTCATTTCTTTTCGTCGAACGCCATTGTTAATAATCTATAGCATAAGCAACTTGATCTCAACGATTCGAGCAACTTTAAACTTTAACGAATTAATTTGGGGCAAGTTTGTGGTAGATTTTTAAAATTCGAATTCGTTTACATCAAGTCAACTTGTATACATAGAAGTCCATGTTTGTTGTTGCCTTCGTGGTCCACTTAGGTTGCCACGTTATCATGTGATATTTATATTGTCGACGTGAGTTTATTTCTAACTGCGAGGTCGATTTTTCATTCATCAATTTAATCTTGAAGCCAAGGTTTATTTAGAAATAAACTTTGAGTTCGACTTTTATGCGGACTCTAATTAACAAGTTCTTTTGTGGGTCTGGCTTGAATGCCTTGCGGTGTGGCTTAAAATCGTTATCAACTATGGGATCGACTTTGAACAATCAGCTCGTTCATTGACTTGGGCTAGAAGCCTTTGTTTGTTAGTTTGAAAACATCATTAACTACGGGCTCAACTTTGAACGATCAGCTCGTTTGTTGACTTGGGATAGAAGACTTTGTTTGGCAGTTTGAAACCGTCGTCGAATATGGGGTCGATTTCAAACGATCAGCTTGTTTGTTAAGTTGGGCTAGAAGTTTTTGTTTTGCTAGGATGGACAAATAGTTGTACAGCCATAAGTAGTTTTCATTGATATAGAACGATTTGGAGATACAGTTGGGTAGAGACTTTGGTCTCTTTATACATAAAATTTCTTCAAATTTATAGCATTCCACGGTCATGGAAGCTCGTTGCCGTTCATGTCTACAAGTTGATAGGCATTGTGCTTAGCTACCTTAACTACCGAGTATGGTCCTTCCTATTTGGGATCAAGCTTTCCTACATTCTTCGACACTTTAATTTTTTTGATGACAAGGTCTCTTATTTTGAAGCTTCAAGGTCAAACTCCTTTAGTATAATGCTTAGCCATTTTCAACTTGTATCTCTGCATTGTCATGTATGCTTGCTAGCGTAGCTTGTCGATTGTCTCCAGGTCGAGCTCTTTTTTCAAAGTATTTCTGACCGGATTAAAGTAGATTACTCAAGCAGTGTGTTGTATTAGTTTAGTTGGAATAACTGCCTATAAAACCGTAGACCAGACTATAGGGACTGTGGCCAATAGCCGTTCATGTGGTTTTGTATGCCCAAAGTACCTCATATAGGTCGTCTCCTCAACTTGCTCCATTTCCTTCCAGTCGAGCCTTGAGGTGGTTGAGCACAGTTCTGTTCGTGACCTCTGTTTGGCCATTGGCTTAGGGGTTCCCAATTGAGGTAAAATGTTGACGGATCCTGAAGCTTTCGTACCAGTTCCTCGTGCTTCTGCTCTCGAACTGGGTCCCGTTGTCCGATACTAAGACTTTGGGCAAATCAAAATGGTAGATGATGTTATTCCATATGAAACTCTTAATGGCCGCGTCGGTTATTTTAGGGACTGCTTCTGCTTTGACCCACTTGGTAAAGTACTCAATCGCAAAGATCATGAATTTCCTTTGACCTGTTGTTTTTGAAAAAATAACCAACAGATTCGATCCCTTACTGGTCGAATGCCCATGTGATTTGGACGCTCACCATCGATGCGGCAGGCTGGTGAGGGATGTTGGCAAGACGGGCATTTTTTGGCAAAGTCGACTGCGTCCTTTAGTAAAGTTGGCCAGATATACCCATATCTGATGATTTTGTGGGCTAGGGATTGCCCTTTTGAATGGTTGCCACAAATAGCTGAATGGACCTCGTGTAAGACCTCGCGAGCCTTCTTTGGTGTCAAACACCTCAATGGGGGGGTCCCAAAATTGATCTTCTGTAAAGCTAACCATACTCATCGAGGGCGAATTTTGCTGCTTGATCTCTAAGCCTACACGTCTCGCCTTTATCGTGAGAAGCTATTCTTTCTCTCAGATAAGCTTTTATTACATCTTGCCAGGAGGGACGTGCTTCTTTGATCTACCCCACGACGTTCTGGTTGGAAACACCTATTGTGGGTTTTATGGCGACTAAAAATGTGATTGTCCTATCTCTGGTCCCTTTTGTCGAGCTCACAAATTTTGATCACGTGTCGGCGCGCTCATTCTCTAATTGAGGAACCTGGCCAAGGGTGAATTTTTTGAACAGTTTGGTAACCTCTTCACCTCAACCAAGTACCTGTTCATTGTAGATTCTCTGGCTTTAAAGTTCCCTTCGACCCACTCTACAACCAACTGGGAATTGATGATGGCTACCAACTGCTCGACTCCTCTATTTGCCACCATTCTCATGCCAATAAGAAGGGCATCATATTCTGCTTCGTTGTTCGTTATGGGATAGTCGAGTTTGATTGCAAAGTCATATTCCTCAGCTTGCCGAGAGCATAGAGAAACGACAATTCCTCCACCTGAGGAAGTTGCTGAAGCATCGACGTGCAAAGTCCACACAAGGGAGTCGTAGTCGCGCTGGTCTGGTAGGTTGAGTCTCTTGGCAACAAAATCAGCTAGGACTTGGGCCTTTATAGCAGCTGGAGACTGGAATGTGATGTCAAATTTTCCCAGCTCGATTGTCCATTTCGTCAATGTTCCCGATGTATCTGGCTTTGATAACACTTACCTCAATGGTTGATAAGTTAAACCACGATAGCATGAGATCGGAAATAGGGTCTCAACTTCCCAGTTGTGGTGATCAGGGCGAGAGCAAATTTTTTGATCTCCAAATAGTTGTGCTCGGGGCCCTACAATGCTTTGCTGCTGTAGTAAACATGTCGATGGGTTCCGCTTCTAGTCAAAATTAAAATTGAACTGATGGATACCGACGAGACTGCTAGATAAATGTGCAAAACCTCTCCGACTACAGTCTTGGCCAACATTGGTGCTAACGAGAGGTATTGCTTTAGTTCGACCAAGGCGTGGTCGCACTGCTCTGTCCATTGGAAGCCAAATTTTCTCGTGTTTCTTAAGAGCTTGAAAAATAGTAAGCTCTTGTCGGTTAATTGGGCAATAAAGCGCACCAACGCAATGATTCTCCAGACCAAACCTTGGACGTCTCTGACTGTTCGAGGAGGTGTTATGTCTAAGATAGCCTGAATTTTTTGTAGGTTTACTTCAATGCCTCTTTAGCTAACTATGTAACCTAAAAAATTACCTCTACTCATCCCAAACGTACACTTGTTAGGGTTGAGCTTCATACCAAATGCTCTTAATATTGAGAATGTGTGGTTAAGGTCGATCAGGTGATTTTGTGCTTTCTCTGTTTTAATGATCATGTCGTTGACATAGACCTCCATGGACCTCCCAATCTCGTTTTTCAACATAAAGTTTACTAGTCTTTGATAATTTGCCACTGCGTTTTTTAGCTTAAAGGGCATGATTAGAAAATAATATACCCTACTAGGGACAACGAAAGATGTCTTATCCCTGTCCTCGGGTGCCATGAAAATTTGATAGTAACCTTGAAACGCATCCATCATACTCAATAAGTCAAACCAGTGGTAGAATCTACTAGCAAATCTATACGAGGTAGGGGAAAGGATCTTTAGGGCAAGTTTTATTTAAATTAGTGAAATCATTACACTTTTGCCACTTTCCCTCGTTTTTAGGAACAAGGACTACATTATAAAGCCAACTTGGATATTAAATTTCTATAATGTATCATGCCTCTAAAAGTTTGTTGACCTCCTCCTCAATGATCTAGCATCATTCAGCATTGAGGGTTCTTATCTTCTACTTCACTGGTTTGAACGAGGGGTCCATGTTTTAGTGGACAATAATACTAGGGTCGATTCCTTAGATGTCCAAAGCCTTCCAAGTAAAAACGTCAACATTCTTTCTAAGGAAATCGACCATGAGGCATTCCATGTTGCTGCCTATATCAGTTCCAATTTCGGTGGTCTTGTCGGGATTTCATGGCTCCAGCTCGATTGTCTTGAACTTACCGATAGGTTCGACCCTGGTCTCCTCTAGCTTCTGTTTCTTGCACGTATGTCCTTCCTAAGGTTTCTCTATTGGGCATCCCCTCAGGGTTTCAATTTGGGTAGAGCTTTTTGTTCATTTGCCTCGATCGAGATTGTATAGCATTGCCAGGCTTTCTTCATGTTGCATAGAAGCTAGTCCATCCCAGCGGCAGTCTGAAACTTGACCTTCATATGATAGGTCGAGACAATGGCTCGAAAGTCGTTTAGCTCTGGTTAACCAAAGGCAAATGGCGCGTCGATGACCAAGTAGTGAACCATGAGAGGTCTCCTCCGGGGTGCCTCACCAAATGATGTGGATAGGCTTATAGAACCTTTTGGGATGATCTCCAACCCCCCGAATCTGACTAGCGGGGTGCGGATAGGCTCGAACTTCAACTTGCCAATGCTCATTCTCTTCAAAGTCGACAGAAAAATGATGTTTGTCGAGCTCCCATTGTCGATCAACACCTTCTTGATCTTGAAGTTTGCAATTTTAACAGAGACCACCAAGGGGCAATCTAGCTTGTTATCGGCCGCGTGATTCTCAATGTGGGAAAGATCCTCATTGGAGAAAGAGATTGGCTCCTCACTAGTCGATAACTGAAAAACTGTTTCAATTGAGGAGGGTTTGGTCGAGTCTAGTCTTAATTGCTTCTATCTTCTGGCTGACTTCGAGTCCCCCCAAGTTAGGCTCCCCGCAATAGTGTCAATTACTTCTCTGACAGGTAGGCGGGGATCATGGGCAGGTTTTTTCCCCTTGTCATCTTTCCTTGGGCTAACCGACCTTTCTACGGGGAGTCTTGTCGATTACACCAGTTTCTTGTCGTGCTCTCTCATCAACAAATGTTTTCAAATGGCCTTACTTGATCAGCCTTTTGATCTCGTGATGGAGGTTGAAGCAGTCTTCCATGTCATGGCTCTTATGTCGATGAAAATGGCAATATTTTTTGGACTTTTTCATGGATTCTATTTTGGTTAGCTTCATGGGTTTCTTAGAGAGGTTGTCGTGTTGGATAGCAACAATACCTCTTTTCTTGCAGCATTGAGTAGAGTGTAGTTATAGAACCATTTGATCAGGGATCGATGACCTTCTTTATGCTAATGATGATCTTTCTCTCTGATCTTCTTCTTGTCGATCTTAGGATTGCCATACTTGAGCTTATTCATATCCTTTTGAGTCATGTACCTCCCTACAAGGTCGAGCAGTTCTTCTATAGTTCTTGGTCGCTCCCTGACAGAGCATTAGTGCACTCTTTGTGTCGAAGGCCCAGAAAGAGCACATCGATCAGAAATTCAATTCAGGGGCTGTCGATCTTCAGAACTTTAGTGTTGAACCTGGTGAAAAAGTCATAGAGTGACTGTCTCTTATTCTATTTGACAGTGTACAAATGGGTGTGAGGGATCTTTGCCTTCCTCCGACTAGCAAATTGGTGAAGAAATTTATCGCATAGCTGGTCGTAGGAGTAGATCGATGTCGATTCCAACTTCACAAACCAATCAAGTACAATTCCTTGGAATGTGGTAACTCGCATCTTAGTATGGATGTACACATTGTGCCCATGCAACTGCATCATGTGCTCGAATTGTAGTACGTGCTCATTCGGGTCCGTTGAGCCATCATATCTGGGCAACCCAGTTGGCACTTTTGCATCAATCGTGATTTCCTCGTCAACTCTCTCTTTTATGAATGGTAACTCCCTTTCTCGATGAAAATGAGGAGTGCCATCATAATGTGGGTTCTTCTTAGAGTTTCTCTTTGAAATTTCTTCGAGTGACCAATTCAATTGTTATACTTGATAGAAAACTTCTTCTCATTTCTCTCGATCAACCTAAGTTAGGTTTCTATTTGTCTAAGGCCTTATGTGTTCGACCTTATCGTGCTACGGGGCTCGATGTCGTCGAACACCATGATCCATGGAATTTGCCACTTCTTCTCAAGGGTATTGTCGGGCTTCTTTCCTTGGAAATCGCTCAGGACTGTCTTTTCGTTGCATAGGAGGTCGTTGGCCTCAATCTACCCCTCTTTTCTCTAGGGGGCCTCTCCTCACACTGTGTGGGTTGAGGCGTAGCACTAGCAGCTGGTCCGGGTTGGTTATGATGTCGATTAAGAGCAGTTGACAATTGAACAGAAATTTAGATAGATATCTGTTCGCTGATCAACTGCATGAATTGGGGCATGGTCAAGGTGACCACTTACTCTAGCTAGGAATTGGGTCCCACCAAATTCAGTTCTTGGGCCTAGGGGTAGGGGCTGGGGTTCTCTTGTTTTCCTCCCTTTTCGATGCGACTCGCCTAGTGTTAACCATTTTTCTCTATCGCGGACTCAGGTTTCCCACAAACGGCACCAAATGATAAGGGTAAGAATCGTTTGAAGAGTGTATTGGGATGAAATCCAATATGATCGACCAAGGGGCAAGTCGAGAGAAATACTCTGCAATGTATTAGGGTTGAGTCCTAAGATCAACAACAAACGTCAGGCTAGCTGAGATGCCCTCAGCTAAAGTTCTCCGATGCTCAAGTCAATATAGCAACTAGAAAATTGAGCAGTAGATTAAGGGATTTAGAATGATAAATAGCATACCTTGCTGAAGATTGGCAATAGGGTATTTATAGCCTTCTTATTGTGGTTGATATGTCTATGGTGCCCTTATTGGGCAGGAAAGATTTTGTCCTTATTTGAGGTTCTTTAAGTCTTCTCCAACTTGTGCACTATGCCAGGTGGTGCTGCCTAGGACAAAGTGGTACATTGGAGGTGCGCCCTGACCTGGCGTGGCTGAAAAGGTAGTACAGGTAGTGGCATACGCCATTCATGCGGAGGCATGCCGCCTGGTAGAGCATTCAATGGGGCTGAGATATTGTCGCCTAATATCGATCTCTAAGGTTTAGCTAAATAACTCTGGAAAACTCTGGTCGATATAGTGTAACTTTATTGGGTCCGAGTCTTCTCGGTTGATCGCTGAACGCAATATCTTAGGTGGTGTCGACCATAGCCCGATCAACGAGCCAAAAATAGCCACTATGCTCGAATCCGATTGATGATGTGGTCAGCCCAAAACAAGTTGGGCTCACTGGGTAGTTAGGTTGCCTCTGGCCTGGTTGAGTGTTATTGTTGGGTTGGGCCTGTTGGGCTATCCTAGATCATATATACTAATATAATTTTTGAATTAAAGACATAATTAAAAATTACAATTCAAAAATTAAAATATTGCAAAAAAAATGATCAAGCAATGAGTAAAATTAAATATTACTCTAGTATATCAAATTTTAGTATTTAAAAGCTAACATATAAAGACATCAAAGAATATGAAATCTTATATACATAATGTCATGGAAAATAAATTTCAAAATTATTTAGTAAGAAGGTAAAAAAGACTCAAAACTTTCAAAGATAAAAGCCGGTGAATATGATTGTATATTTTATTAAAAAAAATATTATGAGACCAAAAACTAATAGATAGTGTTGGAATAGTGCCTCGCAGCCAATTAGATTGGCATGTAAACTATTTCATTTGTGATACAATCTTGATTAAATGATATTCATATTTGAATGGCCATCTTCATCTTATATTTATTTTACTTCACTAGCATTTGGTTGAAGCCCTTAGATCATACAAGACTACGGGACTTGGTCACACTCTAGGTGATGATCATGAAACAAGTCTTACACGATCATGATGTTAAAAGATTCCAAGTTGTAGAATCTTAGGAGACATGACACTAAGATTCAGATAGACTTGCACTAATGATGAATAAATCTAAAAGGTTGGATATTGCTCCATTTTATAAGCAATCCATGTTAGACATGGGTGTTTTTTAGAGAATAAGTTCACTGAAGGCCCACCCAGAGAATCCACTAGATAGCCGAAGTGGCAAGTCGATAGTCACAAGTTCTCCAACTTACACTAGTGCATATAATTAGTCCTTAGACCTGAGGATCCATTGTAACCTTGTATTTAGGTTCTCATGTTTTGACTCTTTCTTGACCACTCTGCGGATCATCCAGGTTAAGCCTGGGTATAAGTTACTTAGGAATGGAGGTTTGTGAGATCCAAAATAGGATCCATCTCTTCGTTGTTGTGAAGTGCATCTCCTATGTATTCTATAATAATCGATTCCAAGAAAATCTTTGCGCAAGGTAGTATGATAATTTGAAAAATGAGTTTTTCAAAGATGAGATTATAAAGAGGAATCGAACATTGGAAATAGAAACATAGTTATCAAGACTATTAGGGCACCAACAAACATATTTCCCTAGGCCTCTTTCGGGAGATACTAGAAGGATCGTATTTGCACGGCAAGCGTAGAGCTAGAATGGTTCACCAAGAACATATTTATTTTGACCAATTAGTTGGGCCACATAGGCTTGAAGTTGGACATCGACCATAGAGAATGGGTACTCTTCAATTAATAGAGATTAATTGGATTGACTTATTAGCTTAAAGGAGTTTAAACTAATATAAATATTTCAATATTCAAAATATCACAAGAGTTGTGAGCCCATGTCTAATGAATGAGAGAACCTAATGGGTCATACACAAAAGCCTAAAAGATGTTCTATTTGATGGAAAGAATTTTCTACAAGTCAGAAAATCCTAGTGAATGATTTTGTGGAGAAAACGGTTGGTTAATTTTTAGTCATTTTGGCTTGATTGATTTAATTGTTAAATTGATCAAAATAATTTAAGGAATTAAATTAGGTCAATTAAATTAAGGAGTTAATTTAATTGATGACATGTAATAATTAATTAGCCAAGTTAACTTAATGGGTTAAGTTAACACCTTCTAGTTTAGGTCAATTAAATTAAGGAGTTAATTTAATTGATGACATGTAATAATTAATTAGCCAAGTTAACTTAATGGGTTAAGTTAACACCTTCTAGTTTAAAGAGTTAAGTTAGTTGATTAAAGGAGTTAAGTTAGTTGATTAAAGGAGTTAAGTCAGTTGACTTAAGGAGTTAAATCAAGACCAATTAATTAAATCAAACAGTTAATTTAATTAATGGGAGGAATTAATTTTGGAGGAAAATTCAAATGAAGGAGTTCATTTGAGGTGCATTTAAAATTAACTTGGATGACATTTAATGAGATGAAATGAAGACTTAAATGAAATTCAAATGCAAGTGAAATTCACATTTCATATGCAAGTGGTGTGATGCCAACTTGCATCACACTTCCTCACCTATGAATAGAGGTGGCCGACCACTTATGATTCATTCATGCTAGATTCTCTTTTTCCCTCCAAAAGTGTGATCAACTCATATGTTGAAGTTTCGCACACTTTCCTCACCTTCTCCACTAAATTCAGCCTTAATCTCTTCTTCATCCTTTGGTGATCCAACTGACTAAGGGTTGATTGGAGCTTGCCTTGGGTGTGTGAATCATTTCATTACAGGTTTGACAATTGGAAAGCTTTGCTCTTGGAGATCCACTGCAGGGCAGAAACTTTGGTGGTGATTTTGGTGCACTTGCCGATCTTAGATTTTGCTGAAATTTTTACTGGATATCCTCAAGGGTGTTGGGGAGGTGTTGTCCAAATTTCATCCAATTCAGAGGTGATTTGATAGGCCAAACATTGCCGGTCCTCTGTTGTGCGAGGAGGAGACAATTTTGAAGAGTTTAACAATGTCATCCTTCCTATCTTGGATTTTGAGCAATCAAGGTAATTTTTTGCAACCAAATCCATTTTAGAAGCATGATTTGATCCTTGGATTGAGTGTAGCCGAGTTTGATTTAGCTATTTTTGTTTTATTACTTGGATCATTATGCTACACTTGACTTCAGATAGTTGCATTAAAAATAAAAATTTATGAAAAGGATAGAATACAAGATTGATAGCTTAAGAGTTGTTAGAAAAACTTAAAATTATAATACTTAAGATTATTTTAAATTTAAAAGTGATGAGTATATAAATGTTAGTTTGAAACTTAAAATATAAAGAATTAGATAATATATAGGTTGCACAAAATTTAAAGAAAGTATTATCAAATATAGCTTTTGATTAAAAATCAATTAAGTCAATACAAAACTATGATATTAAAGATAGAAAAATTAAAAGAATCAAAATAATCTATAAAATAATTATAAAGTTAAAATCAATATTAAAATATAAGGTAAAGAAACATTTTAATTTGACTGATAGCTTAGTTATCGAATAAGTGAATTAAAGAACTTGACATTAATCAAGTTAAAATAATAGTAAATTGATAAAGCAATTATAAACTCAAAATTTATTTGAAAATAGGAATTAATGAAGGACTATAAGGATGAAAATTAGAATGTAAAAAGAAAATATAGAAAAAATAAATTATTATGTTTATTCTAAAATCTTTTATGTAAATATAATTGGATCTTCATATTATATATTGCGCAAATAGCAGAAAAATAATGAATAACAAAAGAAGTTGTTAACCTTTCAAGCAAATGAAAATTTTAAAAAAATAAAAAAATAAAATTAGATATATATTTTGATGGATTAAATTATGCTCAAAGTTGTAACTTAAAAAATTAATGGATGTATTTTCTATTGATACGATCATCTCATAATATCTATCAAATAGATAAACAAAAATTAAGAATATATGCTAATGAAGTAGTATGTCAAATTTTTAAAAAAGAATTCGAAGTATGCATATCCATACAAACATAACTACATATATGAATATTTCTTAATTTCTATAGCCCATGGTCTCAATTTCCTATCTTCATATCTCTTGTCAACCTAATCATACCATCCGTGTCATAACTATGTATACGCGTCAAACACTCTTATTCTTAACGGCAATCTATCTATCACTTTTATCTTTTCATCATGTCATCCCTAACCTTTATAGACACACTGTCATATTTTGATTATTCGTATAAGTCAAAATGTCATTCAATCCTAATAATCACGCATTTCTTAAATGTACCGCTACCTGCAATAATCATTTTCCTGTATACTCACATAACCAAATTTTCCTTACGTAAGTACAAAGCAGGAATTTATTCATCCCAAGGTACTCACTTCCTTAAGGTTTAACGTTATCCCAAAAGTTTGTATCCTACTCAATCCCATGCTTAATTCCACAACCAAACCTCATACTCCCATCAGTAGGATTAGGATATAATTTCCCAAAATGTTTCGTTCTTTATCGTCGTCAATCTATTTATCATCCTCAATCTTCGTTAGAGAATTATGCTCTATGAGATACTAACTCCCATCTCATCTCAACGTTGTCGATAATCATTCAAATCATTTCCACTATTGTCTTAATTACTTTTCCTAACGTAACTATGCCATCTAGTCTCAATCACATTCAGGCATCAAACACTATTCACCTCAAGATAGTCATCCATTGTCAGATTCAACATTAACAGATATTGTCATACATCGACATAATTCCAAATAGCATTATGCCTCCCATTATTCATATCCCATTCAATTCTGCATTCAAGTTCACAACAAAACCTCATATTTTCTTGCCTAAAATTTCACATTCCAAAATCATATCTTGACATGACTTATGTATTCCTTAACTCAAGTATACACATCTAAAGCATTTCCAAAATCAAGCTTATTCCTTACAATCCGAGAGTTATATCCTAAGATCATATCCTACGATAACTCAGGTTTTCCTCATCCCAAGAGTTTACAACTTGCAATACTCAAACTCATCTTACTAATATCAATTGATCAAACTCATCTTAAACCCTTGAATCACACAGGAACTTCCCAATACGCAAGATATCCAAAAATTCATACTCAAACTAATCCAAACAAAAGCTCAGTCACGAAATCTAATGATACCCAAATGCTTAGGTCATCGACAAACCTAGGCTCTGATACCACCTCTGTAGCACCCCACCCAGGATAGTCTACAAGTCGGGATGCCACTCAATTCAATCCTATAGCATACAAACATCATATCCGATAGGCCCATAAAAATTTCAATAACACTAAAAGAAAACAGCATAATCTAATCTTAAAGCAGCACTATTGAGGGACCCTATTACATGCCAAGTTCCTTTAGTATCCCAAAAATCTCAGTTAAGCACAATTAAATACAGGCTCAAAATGTCATCCCATGAAATACAATATTTACATGCCACAAATCTTAGGTTCAAGCTTGACTATCGCAACATCTCTAAATCAAAGCTTAGCTACCGGTGGACCTATGTGTACATATATCCATCAATACTTTTATGAATAGTCCCATTGGGCTAAGTCATAAGCCCTTCTTCCATTCTTGTATCTGTATGCGAAGGAAATAAAAGAATAATAACAAGTTAAGTCCGATAGACTTAGTAAGGGAAAAGAAAATGACGAGAGTTTGGGGAAAGCTGTCAAGATGCAATAATTAATAAACAAATTCAATAACAAGCACAACTTTTTAGATTAAATCAACAATGTAACATAGTACACATGATCACAAGTTTAACAGGCTGTTGGACATTCCGACCTTATTACTCCCAGATCAATATGTAATCGCTAATACCGGTACGATATAGCATAAACAAGATTTTCTTATCACTCCATTGCTCGAGCACTCAGCTCGGTGGGTAATAATTAGTTTATATGGCATGGTCGACCGCATGCTGGATCCTGTCACTCACAGTTCGCTACTTCCAACTACCTGTAAGTCAGGATCATAGGTGGGCACTCGTCGTAAGACCTATCTCCGACGGTCCGTTCTGTCTGACCGTCTTCCGGACCTAGTCCCTGGGCCCAAACCCCTTATGGTATCCCTCTGGGTGGAAACCTCCCATGGCGTCCCATGAGTTAAAATAATTTAATGCCAACAGATAAAATTTTAATCTTTAGACAATAACATGAATATAACAAAATACAATCTGAACATCCAATATATTGGCCAGCAAGGCTGTTCTGGAGTAATAATCTGAGCATTCCACTGGGATTGGCACTCAGCCGATACAACCGATAATCAAGTATGTCGTCAAGGCCAAATAACTAATATATAGAATGAATTTAATATGCTGACAAGATTTCTTGAACAATCAACACGTTTATAAGAAGTGAACAAGTAATACGGGGTCAGCTAGGAAGGCTGTAAGGTACAAGGGATAGAGTCGAATAATATAATAAGAGTTCTGGACACCAAAATAGAAACACGCAATAACCCTCACAGGGGTGTATACATTAGAAACAGATAACAACTGAGATTTCAAATAATATATAGATTTTCAACAAGTACAATACAGAAACAGAAACCCTTACAGGGATTTATCACAATAATAGGTAGGTACAAGAAAAGTGCCAGATTAGTAGACCCTCACCTTCATAGTCTCTGAAATGCAATCCACAATTGGCCCTCTATGGGTCCACGAGACTCACTTCTTCATCACCTAACCAAAGGAATAAATCTACAATCAAAATCCTTAATAATCTCCAATGATTACAGTATTTCTATTAATAGCCTTAATCAATAGCTATCCACTTAATATGGTAGTTTTAGGGCTCGATCAGTACTATTATTACGGTAAGGCTTATTAAGCTGTTAATACGGGAATAGTCATGAGTTTTGTATCGGTTCCAGTAAAGGGATATAATTCGGTCCTTAATTAAATAATTAACCTCAAAATATTATCACAAATCAATAATAACGGTCCAATCATCTTAAATAACCTAATTTTATTACTTAGGTCTCAATTTCACAAAATTAGGGTTTTTTCACTTAATAAACTTAATTAACCAAGGTTATCTTATAATATAATATATTCGGGTCCACTAGGCACATGTATATATCCATGCATGGTGTGTGTATATATACAATTCATATATCACTTCCTCAATTTCTTGCCATAATACAAGATCCAGAAGAAAATAAACGGTACAAAGCTTAAATCCAAATTCCCAATTATTACCCAAGATCTAATTATCGAAGCTCTGAAATCACAAACCAACACCACATCATCTACGACAAGGCGAAGGTTCTGCCCAGAAGTCGTCGGAACGCCGCCATCAGCCGCCACTGAAACTGGGTTTCACTACCACCAAAAGGTACACCTTGCTGCGCTATATCAAACCCCCAAATCAATTTCAGCACCTACAACTACCTTGCCGTTCAATTTGATGAAATTAAGTGCAGCTTTGCCGTTGCGCCGCCGCGTGATTCCACTCCGATTCTGCTCACTCCGGTGGCCCATTTTTAGAATTGAGAGTACCTATAGATCCTTCCAGCCAAGCCCATCAAAACCCATACTTAAGTCGTATCCAACACTCTTCGGAGATGAGCTACCCACCACCACCACCGTCATGAGCTCATTTCGGCTTCAATTTTTCCAATGTTCCGCCGGTCAAACCTGGTTCTTCTTGGCACTGACTTGTTCCCTCAGTTGAAAGGAAAAGGATAGTGTAGTTGGTTTTGAGGTTCGTTGGCTACTGGTGGGGGATTGACGGAGAGAAAGGCTAGAATGTGCATGGGAGAATTAGACATAGTTGGGGGTGGAATTTGCTATTTAAAGATGGGTTTTGGAAATTCTAAATGGACCCCCAAGACTTTTCTTCTATTTTCATCTAGACCTCCAGAAGTCTAAATCAACTTTCAATTCATCCCTTAAACTGTAGTTTAGTGCCTCACATTGACCCAGTTGACTAAGAATAATTCTATTTAGACCCCCAAAACTCTTAAATGTTGTTTAATCAAGTTTTCCTTATTTACGTAATAACCCCAAAATTTTTAAAAGTCTTACAATTAAATCCTTCATATCCATATTTTGAGCCCCAAAATTCTTGTCAAATTAATGTTTTAAAATTTTAATTCTTACTTTCTAAAATGCCAAATGTAGGGGTGTTGCAGACTGCAAGATGCAAGTTTATCAATTGGAATACTTGATAAAAATTAAAAGATTTTATCAGTTGTTAATAATTTATCTACTAGTTAATCAAGAAAATAGGTTATTTGTGAATTTGAATTAAGTTGTTACTTCTCTAAATAAATTTTAAATTTTCTTAGATAAAGATGAGTAATCAACAATTAATGAAAATTAAACTTAATTAAAAAACTCAAAGTTTTGAGAATTCAAAATTTGATAAAAATTACATAATTACAGGTCTCACACCATTGTGTTATATATAATAGTATAGATGTATAAATTAGTTATTAAATATAACAAAAAAATATAAAAAATTATTGAATTATAAAGTTCAAATGAGAGAATCTTCCATATATTGAGGTAAAGATAAAAGAGATTTTGTAGACATATAGAATGTAATTAATTTCTGGTATTAAAGGTAAATAGAGAATGATTTATTCCAATCAAGAAAATGATTTCCAAAATCTAGATATCTTAAATGGAATAATTATTTATTAAATTAATATTCAACAACCAATAAGAATTTTTAAATTTAATTAAAAATTTTTAAATTTTAAGAATTTAAAATTTGGTCAAAATTGCACAATTTTGGTCAAAAACTTTTGTGCTAATATATTATAGATAATTCGCTTAAAATTTTTTACAAACTTATCTAGTTACCCATTTCTTATAAAAAGGATTCCACACCTATTTTTATGGAATATCCAATCATTATTTTCTTGGTAAAAGAGTTTAAATTTTGATAAATGAATAAATTTGCATTGGTTGATATGTAATTCTTGAGCTTAAAAGTTTTTCAAATTTAATTATTTTAAAAATAATCTCTTTTAAATAGTGTACTAATACCTTGTTCTACAAAGTTTACAAGGCCAAATACTTCTTGGATTGTGATGTTATTCATGCACCGTTGGGCTCCAATCCCTCTTTTTCTTGGAGAGGAATTTGAGAATGTCTGCCTCTTTCTCAAGAAAGAACTGCGCTGGCATATCGGCAATGACACTAAAGTCCGCATTTGGCAAGACAAATGGCTTCCTAGAGCTCCGCTATTCAGGATTATTTCTCCTCCTCGAATTCTGCAAGCTGATTCTCTAGTATCAAATCTAAATTATGTTAATTCTAGGACTTGGAATTCTGCATTGATTTCAGAAGTTTTTGCTGGAATCTGCTAGTGTTGCCCTGTTAAGCATTCCACTGGGCAGCAGTGAAAACAAGGACGAGGTGGTCTAGCACTATTCTCGTATAGGTTTTTTCTCAGTTCGAGCGGCTTATTCCTTGATCGCATTTGTATATGCAGACAGCATGATTCTACTCGTGGTTCTAGCAGCTCTTTTGGATTAGATTATAAATTCTTATGGAAGTGTAATGACCCTCCGAAAGTCCGTCATTTTGCCTGGAGGGTAGCTCTAAACATCCTTCCAACTAAGGCTTTGCTTTGCCAACAGAAAGTTCTTGAGGATCCGTTTTGTGAAACCTGTGAATCTTTAGAGGAAGATACATTGCATCGCCTTCTTCACTGCCACACTGCTAGACAGGTATGGGCACTTTCTAATCTTCCTAATGCTGTCATCTATTGCTCTGCTAGTTCGGTCTTGGAATGGTTCCTCAACATATCAAAAGCTATTGATAACAATAACTTTGCCTTTTTCCTTATTTGTTGCTACGGAATCTAGTAAGTGATGCAATTTGCACTAAGTTTCTTTGATTGGTTTCAATAGGCTTCTGTTGCTCATTCCATTAATGACTTGAATGTTGGATTTTCAACATGGTCAGTCCCTCCTCAGGACTATGTCAAACTGAACTTTGATGCCGCCTTATTCAAGGATAAGCATTTTATTAGAATCGGCGTTGTAGCAAGGAATCAAAGAGGGCATTGTTTGGCCTGGTTATCTTGCATTTTGCATGGCACTTTTGATGCTGAAGCCTTAGTAGCGAAGGAGGCTAGTGAATTGAGTTCTAAATTTCCTTGGAATAAATTGATTATAGAAGGAGATTGCTTATCAGTTATTCAAGTTCTTAAGACTTCTATTTTGGACCTATCACATATTGGTCCTCTCATTTCTGATGCTAGGAAGAGTCTCCTTAGTCTTAATTCAGTGTCTTTTTATCCAGTTTGGATCATCTATTCTATTTTATATTTCATCTCCTATTCTAATTCTATGTATATATACCAATTGCCAAGTGTATCCAACTCTCAATCAATAATTTTTATAAGGAAATATTTAATACACATGTCATATATCCATGAAATAGAATAGAAGATGAAACATAAATTGAAATAGAAGATCTAAATTACTTTTAATCATGTTAGAAGATCTGCAAGCAAATGTGCTTATTGTCTAGCTAGGTTAGCTTATCCATTACATTTTTCAAGTTTGGACGATTCTAGTGTAATTCCTGAGGCTTTAGCCTTTGATACTTATTAATATTCACTACCGTTATCTTCTTAAAAAAATGTAAATACACTTCGATAAAATCATATATTAAGAATTTGAATTTAAAATATCTATCTATATATAATATTATTTACAGTACAATGTTGTGGGACTATAATTGTGCAATTTTGATCAAATTCTGAATTTTTAGAATTTTAAATTTTTTTAATTACATTAAAAAATTCTTATTGGTTGTTTATTATTCATGTTTATCCGAGAAATTCAAAATTGTTTAGATAAAAACTTAATTCAAATTTAGATACTGTCTATTTTCTTTATAAACAATTAGATATTTGTTAACTACTAGATAAATTTTTAATGATTGATAATATATTTTTTTCTTTAATAGTTTAAGATAAAGTCAAGATATCTCCATTAAACTAATATTTCAAATTAAATTTAAATTAATTTCAAAGATCAGAATTATGTATTATCTATCCATCAATCTATTTATACTATTATATATTGCATAGTTTGTCGACTATAATTGGTATATGTATTTTAACAACTAAAAATAATTTTTTGTATCATGGCATGATGGAAAATGCTACATAATATAGGCACACTGAGAACATCTATTAAGTGTATAATTAAATTTAAATAATTTAATTACACAAAAATATTAAGATTAATTTTCCACCAAAAAAAGATATATACTTTTATTTTTTTAGTTAACTATATATTTTAATTCTAAGAACAATTTAAAAATATAGCTGATTATTTAAGTTTTGTTGAAATAAACAAATAAAATTTTCTTATCTAATATATTTATATATATATTGTATTTTTTAGAAATATAATCACTTTGTTTAGTTAAGGTATACATTTTGTCAAATATTTTTGAATTATATTTATATCTTAATTAAATTATTATTTCTCAACAACTTAAAATTTTCAATTTGTATAAATAATTTTTAAAATAATTTATATTCAATATTGCAAGGAACAAAACAATTTAGAAACCATGATTATCTTTCACATTTTATAAATTGCTTAAAATCTTTACAACTTACCAGTTTCTTGTAAGAAGGGCAATACACCTATTTTTATAGAATATTCAATCATTATTTTCTTAGTGAAAGAGTTTGACATTTGATAAATAGATAATTTTGCATTGACTAATATGTGATGCTGTACAGAAATTAAGTAGGGTCTTTTTCTGAAGACAGTTCATAGTAGTGTGTTAGTTTGTTTTCTTTGGAATGCGTGCAAAAAGATCATTTCTATTGGAAAGTTCTCCAAGTTTGTGATTTTTTGTGAATAATTTGTTGTGTCTAAGTTCCTTTTAGGACTCGGTAGTTATAGATTTTGCTCTTGATGGGCTTATGCCCATTAGGATTTTTCTACCCTCTTGATGGGCTTAGCTCATCTTCTAAACTCTTCAACCCTTTTACTTAATTAATTAATCTAAGATTTGAGATATTTTTAGTTAATTCATCAAATTGCCTTTATAAATAATTTTTAGCAATATATCCATAATATTTTAGCAGTAAGTCATAAATTTATTTTAAAAAATTAAATTTAATTATTTTAAGATGATCTCTTTTAAATGTGCAGAATGTTTTTAGATAAAAAACATATATCAACAATATAATTAATATTTTAATTTGAATTTAAAGTATATTATAAATGAGATTGGTTCCTACAACTTTTGATATCTCTCAATTCTATTTTTATACAATCAAAATTTTATATTAAAAAAATTTTAGTTTTTCAACAGTTAACACGATAGTAAAAGATTTATTCGTAATATTTAAAGCAAATCTTCTTTTAGGGTACATAAATATATTGTTGGTATAGTTGAAATTTTAAAACTTGATAATGAATGCTTAAAGAGCGTCAATCTTTATATTTTTGTGTACATATTTTTGCATATGTTTAGATATTATGTCATATATATTTATCTACACATTTTCGTTTAATAAAAATATTTGAAAAAATATTTTATACACATAATATTAGGTAGAAATAGTGCTGATAAATAAAGTTTTACTAAAATTCAGAACCATTTTAAATTATTTATGTATTTTGTGTCTAATGAGATATTAATATGTGTTATATATTAAATTACATATTATTCTATAGTAATTTACATAATATGTAAGGTATATTATTTGATAATCTTATAAATGATAAAAGAAATCTATAAGCAAAAATATATAATTCTTATCATGTTGACAAATAACTAATATTTCTAATCCTCAAGCGTTACAATTCAGTGGCCTTCGCATTATTAAGGATATCGTACTAAAGATTTTTTTTTATTTTAAAAAATAGATTGCCTATATCTTATTTTAAAACATATTTTTATATACAATTTAAAAATATAATAAATAAAAATATTTTGCTCCATCATTTATTATCTTTTTTTATTATTTTTTTAATTTTAATAATTTTAAGAATTTATTTATGATCTATAAATTTAAAATTAACAATTCTTGATACTCTACAATTTAGTCAGATTATATATTATAAATCATCTTCAAAATTTAACATTTTCAAAAGAAATCTCTATTTTATGTTATTAATTAATGAATTTTTTTTGAATTATTAAAAAGATATATTTGTCTATTTAATTACATAAGTAAAATGAATAATATTAAAAAAAACTACTTGAATAATTCAATTTATTCTCAATGCATCGAACACACAGTGAGGGATTTTTACATCTCAATAGTGAGATAGAAAAATATAAATTATTTTAAAATATTATAGACAAACAAATATTTCATGATTCATTTAGATTCTACATTATCTATTTAAGTTCTTTTGTAGCACCCCACTCAAGATAATCCCTAAGCTGAGATGTCACTTGTTCAAACTTAAATCTTATTCTATAAACAATCAATAGGCCCATCAAAAACTTTTTAGAACTTATCAGAGACAGCAGCAAACTTCAACTTAAGCAACTTAAACAAAAGTACTATACGCATACCATCACTGATACCATAATATGCATCATATTATACATATCGCAGATCATAATTCAACCTGACATATCACAATATCTCTAAAGTAAAGCTTAACATATAAGTGAACCCATATATAGATATAAACATCTATTATGTTACAAAATGTGTTCGCCAATCCAACCTGGAGTCCAAGGCCATCACTTAATCCCTATCCAAAAAAAAATCACAAATAATACAGGAGGTAAGTCCAAAGGACTTAGTGAGGGATAATTTAACAACAGGCAGTAGGGATCTGCCGAGGAAGAATCAACTCAACAGAACAACAATTAACAGTCAGAACAGGAACATATCAAGGTACAGGCATTAACAAGTTTAGCAAACAGGCATTATCTTATTCAAGGTTATTAGTGCTTACTAACTCGGGAGTTGTGACTATTGGCTCGAACAGCCCGGGATCATCTCAACTAGATCAGTTCGAGAGGAATGGCCCGTCTCAATCGAATTAGTTTGGGAGAAAATGCAGTCAGGTCGTTTGACCTGGACAACGGCCCGATCTAGACTAAGAAACTACACCATCATTGTTGCTCCATGAGCAGATTACAAACAATCAGTATACAATCACAGTAAAAGAAACCCAAATAACATATGCAATCCAACAGATCATAACATGACATGCATATCGGATTCTCCTTATTCCAGTCCATTAGTCAGTCAGTCTTACCAAAGCGTGATAGCTTGGTACATTGCAGATGCCCATACGATCCGTATGGCGCATTACTGATGCCCAAGGGGAGATCCCTAGCGCATCGCTAATACCTAAGGGGACTGTTTAACATATTGCTGACACCCAAGTAGGCTACTTGGCATGTCCCAGGTATCCAAGCATTCTGCTAGGATTGGCATTCAACCCGGTACAATCATTTTTCCCGCACAAGTGTACATATCAAGATATTCAATTAATAGTTTTTGCCAACATGGCCAATCAAACAGTATACAGGACAGTCAACTATGCCGACAAGACCAAATAACAATATACAATACGAATTCAAACTAGACGATAACGATTAAGTCGATAGAAGTTCATGGCGCCAAAACAGAGACAATCAATTTGTTATCAGAAATAATTTAAGAAAATCAAGCCCGCACAAGGGCGCACGATTCAATAACAAATGCAGTTCATAGAGTTCAACCAAGCAAGAGACAGTCAGTTCAAGAAAAGACAGATAAAATTATCCTCACAGGGTGTACAAAGCAATTATCAAATCGGTGGAACCTCACAGGGTTTAACAAGTAACAGATTGCGATAATCAAATCAAATACCAGGTCGGTGGACCTTCACAGAGTTTTCAAAATGGATAACAGACAAGTTCAATCAATACAAGTACCAAAACAGTAGACCCTCACAGGGTTCACGAAACAAATAACAGATAGGACATACAAAGCAAATACTAAATTAGTAGACCCTCAACTCTGTAACCTCAAAAAGTGTAATCACAATCAGCAGTCTACTAGAAAGTGGGATCCAATTCTTCGTCACCTAACCAAAAGTGTAATTTACTATCAAATTCCCATTCGACCCTAATAATAAAATTATACCAATAACAATCTAAAATCACTAATTAGTAGACTAATATGGTAAATTTTAGGGTTTTATTGGTACCGTAATTATAGAACGTGCTAATTTCACCAGTCTCTATAACAGGATAATATCAGGTCCTTAATTACCAATTTAACCTTGCAATGTCACGCCAAGTCAACATTAATAGCCCAATTATCTTAAATAATCCCAATTATTGCCACTTAGGTCTCAAATCTATAATATTAGGGTTTTCATTCTCCAATTAACTTAATTAACCCAAAATTATCATAAAATAATGCAAATTTGGTTCTACTAAGTTACATAACTTCACATGCATGGTCCATCCTAATTCCCATATCAAATTCTTATATCAATTCCTCAACAATACACAAGGTTTAGATGAAATGATGGTCCAAGGTATCAATTCCAATTCCAAGTCTTTACCCAAGATTTGATTAACGGGCC
Organism: Jacaranda mimosifolia; assembly: GCA_018894105.1. Taxonomy (NCBI): domain Eukaryota; kingdom Viridiplantae; phylum Streptophyta; class Magnoliopsida; order Lamiales; family Bignoniaceae; genus Jacaranda; species Jacaranda mimosifolia. Next base: position 4,677,692 of record CM032133.1, read on the forward strand.
CTCAAAACCACGAACTAATGCCACGTACATGATCGTTGTGATGAGCTAATTAAAGAGACTGTCTCAGCCCCGCCGCCGCCGGAGATGGTTACCACCACCACTGTTCACTGCGTTTCAACCTCAACAGTCCAAATTTGTGGTCAATTTCAAGCTCAGCTGCTGCGGAGGCCCTTAATTTCAACCCCGAAAGTCCAACACACCAACCACCTCCATCGCCCGAAGCTTCAGTTCTGTCGTTGCCATGCCAAACCTCAATGCAAGGCCACCAACTTTTTCCTTGAGCTGAACCCAAAATGAAACACCACCCAGAAGTGAGTTTCTGCCGTTGCTCCGCCGTCCCCGTCACATGCCACCGTGAGCTCACTTTGATCTTCAATTTCCCGGTGGTCCGCCGACGTAAAGGACATGCATGTGGTATCTTCGTGTTCTAGGTGATGAGGGGTATAGTTTGGTTAGCTCAATTTTTTTGGAAATGGTGGTCATCGGTGAGAGAGAGATGAGTGCTCAGTGGAGAAGAAGGGGAAAATGAAGGAAAAAAGGTTGGGGGGGGGGGGGGAATGGTTATATAAAATGCATTTTTCCAACTTAGCAAATTGACCGCCAAAACTTCTGCCCTACTTCCAATTAAATCCTCCCAAGTTTAACCCACTTCAATTTCAGTCCCTAGACTAAATTAGTGCCTTAATTCCACCCACTTGACTAAAGAAAATTCCATGCAAACCCCCAAAATAATGAAAATGTGGTCCAATTGAGTCTTGCCTATTTGCAATTTGACCCAACACTTTCAATTTTCATGCAATTAAGTCTTTCTTGTTTATTTTTCAAGCCCCAAAATTTGCCAAAATAATATTTTGATTTTCTAAACCCTTATTTTCTAAAATGCCAAATTCAAGGATGTTACATCTTTATTATTCATCTATCAATACATTAAACCTCTACTATTTCTTGGATCAGAAAATATACTTTCTAACCACCCGAGATAATTAATAAAAAAGGAATTAAGAATAAGGGAAATATATTTGTAACTAAAAATTTACAAAATATTAAAATTGAGTGCCTAATTTTATGTAACAAATTTTCTTTTGCATACTTATTTTATTTGTATAAAATTTTCGTGAGCAATTATGATTCAAACACTCTAGAAAAAGGCCAAATAAATAAAAAGCCTGCAACTTTCTTATATATAAAAATGCAATTGATGGTAAATATGATGGAAAAAATACAAAAAACTAATGGATAGATGAAATATGTATAAAGGCAGCAATAATTTGCAAAAAATAATCACATATATTTTTATTTTCTTGTATTATTTTTAATGTTCATAAATGAAAATCATAAGTTTGTTAAATTTCTACAGTCAAAATGACAAATCATAGTTAGTCGATCATAAATCGAGATTTTAAATTTTTTTCGTTTTATTTTCATTTCAACATTAGAAAATCCAGGAGATAATGATTTGTAAAAAAAAAATAGTGAATATTTTTTAGTTTTTACTATATATGTAAATTAATATTTATTTTATATAATGGCTTACTTTATAATATAACTTAACTCAATTTTCACTTTCTATTTGAGTTGATTTTCTATTGTGCAATAAATTTTTATAGCTTAATACAATTTATCATTTTTCTCATATTTTCCGACATTATATCCTTATTATTTTGTTTGATTATCTTAAATTTATTGAGTTAGTTTTTTTATTGCATTTGACATTTAATTATATTGTACTTAATTAGACTATGAACATACCAAACAATGAATTGTCGATTTTCTAGCATAGTTGAGATTGCATCAATCACCATTCAATAATTCTGATCCAAGTAAGAAAGCACTAAGCAGTGGTTTCAAAGGCAAGATATGATAGGAGTAATTTGTAATCATCCGATGAAAAAGAAAAATGACACACCAAAAAAGAAAAGGTTGGCCCGGGTGATTTCTCTCTCTGTTATCTTGTCTAGTTGTCTTGATCTTGGCCCAGTGAGAGGTTGAGGTTGGCCCAAGAACTCCGGCCGCATCTCCCTCACCCACTCTTCACTGGTCTGCATCTCTCTCTCTCTCTCTATCCCTCTGCAGTTGAGATTCCCATGTTTGTCGCTTCCTAGATTTCATTCGTGTGGCTTTGAAGCTAGCCAAGATTTGCTCATTCGTTGGGAATTTCACGCAATATTAGGTATGTAGTTGAGTTGAGTGGAAAATTATTGTAAAAATATTACGATTGTATGACAGCCTATTTTTGCTATGCTTTACCATTCATCCCTTATTGCAGTTTCCATATAGAGGACCCGCCAAAAAGCAAATACTTGTCCGGAATCGTCTATATCCCACTTCACGATTGGGGAAGGCAACCAAATCTCTAGCTTTTGATTCTAATATGGTCCAAATGGAAACTAACTAATACCCTTTTTGGTATTTTCCTTTTTTTTTTTTAGCCTTCTATTGTGTCCCTTTTCCTTAATTCAAATATTTTATGCATTTATGGACCAATGGAGGTCTATATTTAGGCCGTGATTGACTCTTTTATTGTGTGATTCGAAATCTCAGATTGCGTTTCTGGGGTTTTAGCGAAAAGGCTGTGTGATTTATTTGGTTGTCCTTGTCGATTGGTTGCAACAATCATCTGGGATTAAAGGAACCGAGGAAGGTGAGTTTTTTAGCTTCTTTTCTAGATCATTGTTTGACTCTCTTGGAAAATCGATGACTTTCACAAGTAAACCATAAATGGCTTCTGGAACTCAAATGTATTTGTTCATGTTGTTTTGATGTTATGCTGTGTACCTGTTGGGAGTAAACTTTATAGGTAATGTAGTCCTTAACCTCTGTGAACTCAATGAGTTTGGAATATCTGTCTTGAGGTGAGATCAATATATTATACTACTTCCTGAATGAATCTTGATGTGGATGGTGCTTGGTGTTGACACTCTGAATGGTTTATTGGAGTGAATTCATGTAGATTTATTGGTTATGTATGTAAAATACTAAAATGGGGATCTTATTTGCGATTGTTTTTTCAGTTCTTGATAATTTTGTGATTTTCTGAACAGGAAAAGAGAAAAAAAGTTACTTTGATGCTTTTAAATGTGTATTGCTAACAGAAGAGGCAAAATGGTAATGTATCAAGGTTGCCTGCATTACATGAATCCTTCCATGCAGTCTCAAGTAACCTTTTAGCAAATGGATCTTGAATAGCAGTGTTGTCTGTGGATTCTTCAGTGAAAGCATTAGAAAGATTGACATAGAGAACATGCACCTGTTGGACTTGTCCAGTTTCAGCTCCTCTTTCCATGCCCATGCAACATAATAGTCGCAATGGCGTAATATATATTTGATTGCGTAAGATCATTCATGTCTTATATTGACTGATAGTTCAATGTCACAAGGTGTTGTGCATACCTGATACACGGAGAATTTTGGATGCTCTATGCGATTCTTCTTGAGGTTGGAGATCAGGAGAGTAATTGCAATATTATTTGGAGTAATCCTTCTTGTTTTAGCAGACACCTATGGACCAGTGACGTAATCTAGATTTACTAAGGTATCTCTCTTGGAAATTTAGAAGAAAACACTGGATATTGCTTAACTTTAACCCGTGACAAAATAAAGAAAACTTGAAGCTGTAAGAATAACTTAGCTGTTATTGTAATAAATTTAGACATCCACGGAAATGATGGTGAACTTACCTATTAACTGATGGGAGGACTTAATGTCTTGAAATATTTGTGTGGATTAGTGATGTCTATCATATCTCGGGTCATCTCTGATGTAGCATGATTTGGGCTAAGAGATAATGCGATGACCTGCCAAAGACAGACACCTGTAGGATTTTCCAGTTGGAATATGGGGGACAAGTAGTTCGGACATGGTTTAAATGTAGCTTTATTTGATTTTATGAGTCCAAAACAAATTTGAAATGTTATTTATCACCACTATACTACTTTTTCTTGTTTGGAGTGAATTCTTTTCCTTGGAGTTTCTCGCCTTGTCAAAGTGCTTGTGACAACTTCCTGAGTCAAAAATTCCTGAGGAAAAAAAATCTGAATATAGCTAAAGACTTATTGGGAAGTTGCCGATCCTTAGTTGTATCTGGATCTGCTCTTGAAAACTCTGCTACCTAATTTTTCTAATTTCTTGTGCTGAAATCTGTGTAGATGGGTGATGTAGCTAAAGATCTAACTGCTGGGACTGTTGGAGGGGCAGCACAATTGATAAGTGGGCACCCTTTTGACACCATCAAGGTCAAGCTCCAAAGTCAACCTGCTCCAGTTCCTGGCCAGCCTCCAAAATATACAGGTGCCATAGATGCTGTGAAGCAAACATTAGCTGCAGAAGGTCCAAGAGGTCTGTACAAGGGCATGGGAGCTCCACTTGCCACTGTGGCAGCCTTCAATGCAGTGCTCTTCACTGTTCGAGGCCAACTGGAGGCATTATTGAGGTCTGCTCCTGGTGTTCCTCTTTCAGTGAGCCAGCAGGTTGTTGCTGGGGCTGGAGCTGGTGTTGCCGTGTCTTTTCTGGCTTGCCCCACGGAATTGATAAAGTGCAGGTCAGTGTTCTAGTGCTGTCTTAACTGGATGATAATGTGGTCTTTCTGCTCATTATGTGAATTCCTTTTCTCAACAGCTCAACCTGACTATGGTATTATGTCTTATAGTACTTATTTTCCAGGTCTCAGACCCACTCCTCAATGAATTAGATATTTGTAAAGAACAGAATACATCATTCTTGACCCACATTGAAATAAAGAAGAAAAAGAGCATAAGAAACATAACTATGGGCGAGAACTAAATACTCGATGCATTCCATTTGAATTTTGTTGATGTCTTGGATGGTTAAGAGCATCAGAACTTGTGGTCCCACGGGTCATATGAGCAAGGATATCATAGGGATTCAGTTGGATGACACAAAAGAATTTTCTTTACCTAGCAGCATGGATGCTTGATCTAGTTCCACGATGCAAAACATTTATCTAAACTTATCAAGTCTAAATACAAAAAGAGCACTCAAAAAAAATCTTAAGCGAATAACTAATGGTGATAGTCTCGTTAGATATTGTTCAAAGGCGGAACAAGGCTTGGACTTACTCTGATTTCGGAAATTTGACTGTGATTTCTTGCTGTGATGTGCCAACTTTGTTAAATTGTAATAGTTATCCATGGAGGAGTTTGTAGTGGTTGGTTTTATTACAATACTCAAAAAATCCTCAATAAGATATGTCTCGACACTTGACAAAAAGATGATTTAAAGTGTTAATGTGCAATAATTCTTCGGCCGCTCAGTCCATACATGAGAAAGTACTTGCCCTCTGCTTCAAGAAACACTTGCAGGCACACACAGACCACAATTCTGCATCTGCACTTTTTCAGTGGCTTTTGGCTATGCAATTTTTCTGAGATCTTGCTAATAACTTAACTTGTAACTGCCGAAGACTTCGATGTTTTACCTACTCAACATTAGAATTATCTCATGATGTAGACTGCAAGCCCAGAGTGCACTGGCAACTTCTGGATCGGGTGCTGTTGCCGTTAAGTATGGTGGGCCAATGGATGTGGCAAGGCATGTTCTTCAATCAGAAGGAGGCGCCAGGGGTCTATTCAAGGGGTTGGTTCCCACATTGGCACGTGAAGTACCCGGAAACGCTGTTATGTTTGGTGTTTATGAAGCATTCAAGCAGTATCTTGCTGGAGGCAGGGACACTTCCGGTTTAGGAAGAGGTTCGCTGATATTAGCTGGAGGCTTAGCCGGAGCTTCATTCTGGGCTTCTGTTTACCCAACTGATGTTGTCAAGAGCACACTTCAGGTTGACGACTACAAAAATCCAAAGTTCTCTGGCTCCATTGATGCATTTAGAAAGATCTTAAAATCGGAAGGAGTTAAAGGCCTTTACAAGGGCTTCGGACCTGCAATGACCCGTAGTGTTCCTGCAAATGCTGCATGCTTCCTGGCATATGAAGTTACGCGGTCTAGTTTAGGATGATCGATTAGTTTGGCAGTGTTGGGTTATCAACATTATTCAGAAATAAACCTTATAAGGTTATTTTCTCCCCATTTATTGAATTTTCTGTTAAAAAATGTGAATGTTTCATGATCAAAAAGATAATTATCATTTTTATCTTGGGAAATCTTCAAGTTCAGGTGGTTTGACATGTTTGTTGCTTTATGGTAAACGACTGAGGTATTTGAACAACTGCTCTGATAACTGTTAGTCACATGTAGGGCTGTTAATGGAGTGGATTTTAATCCGAATTTGATTCGAATTCGATTTGATTATTTGGGATCTTTAACTGATAAAAGATTCACGAATATGATCCGATTAAAAAAGTTCGTAATTCGAAATAAATTGAGCAAATATGAATATGACTCGATTTGATCCATAAATAATTTGAATCCGAATACATTTGATATTATACATATATAGTGTTATATATATGCATACACAAGGTCCTATAATAATGCCAATGTAGCTATTTGAATGAAGGAAATAATGAACTCTTATACAATATATCAAATCAGGCACTTTTCATATAAATTATTAGATTTTGATATTATTTACATTATAATTACATTACTTATTTCTCTATTTTTATAACAAAAAATGATGCGGAAAGGAAAAATGGGTAGGAGCCGAATGCAATAATATGGCAAGACTGCAATGCAAATCTCGATTTGATCAAAATAAGTTTTTTTTTTATAAAACTTTGAGTCTATAATTAGTTGATTGAATAATAAAGTATAACTATATATTTATAATGTCAAATAAGTACTATTATCAGCAACAAAACCTAAAATGTAATGATTTAGTAAATAAATGTGATTAAGCTAAATTCTATTGTAACTTTTAAGTTATCAATAGACTTGAAAATTTATTTATTAATTTGTTGTATATTTTTTTTAAGGATTATTGTTATGAATTTGGATTCTACTAAATTTTTAGAAAAATAATAAATATATGATGATTTTTGAAATATTCAAATTTAGATATTTTGGGATATCCGACTTTTATTTGGATCCGAATATAGTTATACCAACTACAGATCTGATGAATTTTTGATCGGATTTGAATTTGGCATATTACTTTTGAATTCGAATTTGGATCCAGCATGATCTAATTCAAATCCGACTCATTGACAACCCTAGTCACGGGGGGTGTTCTCTTCTTGCTACATTCATATTTGCAAAAAGATTTTGTTCTAGGACTTTTAAGTAAATGGGCGACAAATTATGTGGCTTCTTAGCAAAATGGAAATTTATTTCAAGATTTTCTATTAACTACATTTCAGGGGACAATGATGCTTAACCTTTAGCGCTTGTGGCTTGTCCCAACTGTAAACTAATTTCAAATGAAAGTTTTACACTTCTAAAATATTTTATTTTTTTTTGTCAATTTTAAACAATCGAAAGTTTTTTATATGCATCAGGTGTAAAAATAAAATATGTTTAGATTGTGTTTGGTTATGTTTTTTATTTGACTTTATTATGTGTTTTGAGAGAATAAATTATTGGAATGTGAAAATTATTTTTTGGTATGTTTGTTTACGTTTTGAGGAAGATATTTTTTACTATAGCAGTCAAATCAATGTTTTTTTGTTGGATTTTTGGGGTGAAAATGAAATTCAGTAATTATTTTAATATTAGAATAATAATAAAAAATATATAATGTTTATATAATATATGTATGTATATATTAGAGAATGTGCGCTTTGGAAGAAAAATGGGGACATATTTAGTTATGTTTCCCCAAAACAATGTTGTTCCAGAAAATAATAACCAAACAAAGGCTTAACTTTAGGAAGCCTCTCAATTTCTTATTTTATGCGAAGAAGGCAAATATCATGTCTATCTTGACCTTGCATACATAGTAATTGGCATAGATGTGACTGTCAATTGATCGAATTTTAATTCGAATTTGATTTCAATTCTGATGCCAAAAAATAATATGCAAGACACCAATTAACAAAAACAAGAACAATCTTCTTTTTTTTATCGAAGTGTATGAATGTCAATCTGCCTTATAACCTTTTACAAAATCTTTTTTTTATGGGGTTAAGCGTCCCACTACCAGAACTTATAACTGCCCAGTAAAATCAAGCATATAGATGAGTAAATGAAATTGTGTAAAATCAATGAAAAATATTGTGTCTGTCTTGATACTAACTCGTTGAAAACGAATTGATCAATTTTATTCTAATTGTTAGTGAATTTATATGAATCAAGGAAAGAAAATAAGTTATTTGGTTTGAAATTTCATTGCACGTGTAATCAAACTATAAAAATCATATTACATAAGCAAAATATATATTTTACTATTAGGGCTAGTTTGGTTCGATATTTAAGTTATCTCATGATTATTTATCATGTGATAATTTGTGCGATTATTTATCATTGTGTTATAATTTGGTTTGCATGACTATTTTTATATAGGCCCACATGATTGTTGGTTGTTATGTTTGATTTAACACTAAAGAATATTGATTACACCTATCAAATTACTTTTTTGTCCCTCATTCAAATATAAAAATTCCCTTATTTGTCTTTAACAACAACAATAGGGGTGGTAGGTTAATAAACTCATGGAAATTTAAGTGCAAATATATAATTTCAAGACAAAAAGCAAACCCATGGATAAATAAACATATATGGGTAGCAAGTTAATTTATCATTCATCTTGCACATATACATGCGTGCTTTAGGTATTAATTGTTAGATTTTTAGCACCTAAATAAATTAATTTATCTCGTTGAGGAGATATTTTAGTGCCAAAATTAATAAAGTATTGAATGAGCAAATTGAGTTAAAGAGTGAGCTATGAGCTAAGATTATAGAAGATATGGGAATGGATGGATAGTTTATAATAATTCAAAAATAATAATAATTATTATTTTATATAATTATTATTAATTATTATGATAATTTTAAGTTTCAAGTTTTGAGACCGAAATTAATTCTTCCAACAGTCACATCCAATTTCTTTAAAGAGTTGTAATCCATGTCTTTTGAATTTAAAATAAAGGTTACAACATTTTCTTTAGTCTGATAGAGTTAGAGGTATGTCTTATAGGAATAGGCACTTAAGTCCTATAAATATAGGTGCTATCTAGTGTCATTTTATTAGAAAAAATTCATACAAGCATTCGAACATTCTAGTGTTTTAGGCATTCATACTCACATACATACATACATACATACACATTTTTCATTAAACACAAGAGGTTCAAGTTAGTTCGATTTGGAGGTTCAACCAATAGGAGTACTGCCTTTGACTATTCGGTCCTTGTATCTTGGGAGGTTGTCCGTCAACAGTCCTTGAGCACTAATGGGAGGCGGATAAAACCTTAAGGAAGCTGCGTTCGTGCAGGCCTCGTCTCGCTACAATTCTCTTTATGTTCATACATTCAACTTCTGGTTTGATTTCTTTACTAAGTTCTAATTTTATTTGCTGTGTTATTTAGTAAGTTTTGTTGTGTTACGATATAAATATTTTCACTTCTAATTGATTTAATCCTTAGTCGCCACATTTGCGCTACTGAATTGTATACCTACTATGCTCTGGCTATTATTAATTTGGGTCTAAATATTTATTATCATTCTAACCAAATAAATGATATGATGAGATAAAAATATTATATCTTACATTATTATCCCAACCAAACTAGCTCTTGATGCGACATAATTTCACGCACCTATTTCCAACTCCTCTCATCAATAACAAATTGGGAAAAAAAATGAATATTTGCCAAATCACACTGCAAAGTACCTGCTAGCGACTTTAATTTCTCTCAATCGGAAACGCGTTATCAAAATCAGAAAAACAGACATAATCATTGGCTTCCGGCTCCTCCGGCCATGATTGTCAATTTAAATTTCCAACTTAGTAGATTTCAATTGAAAAAAAGTTAAAAAAATATCTTTTGGAAGCTTAGGGAAAAAAGGATTGTGATTTGTGCAGAAAAGAGATGAAAAAGTAGTAGAAAGGAAGCTATCAACCCACTACATGACTACAACAATGCATAAGAGTTTTTCTATATGCATAAAAATGATATAAAGATAATAAGCCAATCGTTATCACACTCCTTAATTTGATCCATTCTTTTTTCACTTTTTTCCAATTTCAACTTTCTTTCCCACGCCCTTCCCAACATGCTGTCCGCTCTTGACAGCTACATTCAATTAATTTATCTCCACAATTTTACCAACATTTGTTTAATAACCCTTTTACTTTTTTGCATTTTTCTTATTATTATTTGTATATTATATTAACTTTTGAAAATAAAATAAAATAAAATAGAATATCTAAGACATAAACACTTAATCCTGTCATTTGAAGTGAAGAATTTCTTTTACGAAGTGTTTTTTTTAACAAAAATTCACAACTCAAACAACGGTAATATTCTTTTTATTGTTTTTTTTTCTTTTTTTTTGTTGTGCTTCAAACCAACAAAAAGAAACTCATATGTACCATTGTATAATCTATTTGATGTCGCAAAATTTGACATCAGTATATTTGTCACAGGTCGAAAGGTCGACCAATAATATGGGGTTCGGGTCAGTGTTTATTGAGTTGCAAGTAGAGTTAGGCGTGGAATATGAAGGTCACTGGGTAGGAATTATGAAGAGGAAGGTGAATTGTGAATCTCTTTAGAAGATGATGAATGCACTAAATGATAGAATATTTATAGTAATGATTGAGTTGGCCATGCACTATTCGGCTGGCGTGGTAGAAATTCGAAGGAACATGTGTCATAATTGAACGGACTAGATTGTCCCAATTCTCGGATTCGAGATCGGGTGGTTGGGTCGACCTATGTAGGAAGGCACATATCTTTAGGTGTTTTAGTAAGTTTGATTAAACAAAGGGACATTTTAGTTCTTAAGTAATTTCTCCTTTATTACTATTGATCTTATTTTATGTGCAACTGTTAGAATTAAATTCCAAGCAAATGAATGTACGTCAAAGCTTCAAAGAATTTATTTCATTGACGAGCTGATTTTAACAAAGGTGATATGAATTCTATTATAAGAATTTGAAATGTACCATTAAAATTCCAAATGATTTATATATTTTTTGTTAACAAGTTGAATGAAAAGAAGATAACACGAATTTTGCTATGAAAATAAAAACTTTTTTCTACTAGCTTGAGGACTAGGATTGCCCCAAAACATTTGGATGCTACAATAGTTCATTGTAGTCTCCCCTAATACTTTGTGATGATGGTTGGATCTGCTTGCTAATGTGTCGGGCTCGGGCCAATGGAGTTGACCAGAAAAGGGGCTGGAGTAGGATGGTTGGATATGATCGGGTCGAGTCTTGCAATCAATAGCACTCACATGCTCAAATCAGTGTTTAATCGACCAAAAAAGGGAGTGACCAAGTGAGGGCTTTAGTAATAATGAACTTATCTTCATGAAGGGTGACAATAGGGTATTTATAGTCTCTCTTGAGAGGTTAATATATCAATAATGCCCTTGCTTATACAGGGAGGGCCTTTGTCCTTACTTGAGGACCTTTAGGTCTTCTTCCTTCTGTGTACTCCTCCAGCTGGCATCTTCTCTATTCTTCAAGACATGGCGGTATAGTTGGAGCGTGCACCACTTTGGTTCTGCAGAATGGTGGTACAGGAGGAGGCACGCACCATAAATGTGAAGGCATGCCGCCTGTCAGAGCATTTAATGCATCAAAGAGGTGGTTGTGGTGCATTCAATGCGACTATGTCCGGTGGCGTGGGACTGCTCTATGTTGCTCCGATCGACCTCCTAAGGTCAAGATGTTTCCTTACGTGCAAGTCATCTATCCACACTCTGGTTGAGATGATGGAACTCTGTTGGATCCAAAGGGCTTTCCAATTGAGGGCTGAATGGCCATTCTCAAGCTGATCGACCATACTCTGGTAGATCGGAAGAGTGTTATTAATTGTGCTGGCAAAATGATCCAATGAGGATTTGGGCCTAGTCGATTACCTGGTTGACTATTAGTAAACTGGACCTGCTGGGCTATCGCATGATATTACCTGATCGACCGCTAGTGGGTTAGGCCTGTTAAGTTATTCCATATCACTTTGATTACCACAGGATGCCCAATTCCAAATTATGTTAGAGCTCAATGGCTTGCCAATTGGTTATTTATTCTAAAATACAAAACCATAACTAATATTGTTTTCAACCCCTCCTTAGCTAGTTTTTTTTAAAAATAAAATAAAATAAAATCTTGATATTTTTTAATCATTTATATATACATACTTATATTAAGAACTTGTTAAAATTTGAATTCTACACCTTGCGCATGTAAATGTGAGAATAATGCTCCGATCAAACAATTTGATATTGATGGACACAAATGAGAGAAAAAGTGTCTACTGTATTTTACTTATTGCTGGCTTTGTCACAAAGATTAGTCCAAGATTACCACTCATTGCTCCATCAAACAATAATTGAACAAATTACGCAGGTTCAATAGTTTGCAATAATTTCCACGATGTACACTTCTCTTTAACTCCACAGTCCTCGAATGCCACATAATAAGAGCGTAGGGTGTGACAATAATGACAAATAGTGTAATAATATTAAAAAGATCATAATGTCCTAAACTTGATTTTTGTCTCTCAACTGCATATGCCTCAAGGCGGATTAATGAAAGAATTGGAGAGCGTCATACAAATGCTAACGAATCCTATTATTATTGTCGTTGTCGTTATTATTATTATTATTATTATTATTATTATTATTATTAATAAAGCATACAATGTGCTATATATAAAGAAAATGATTTGGGGCTTATTGTGCTGAAATCTCAACTGCAATATAATTATTATGGGCCTAAAGTATGACGTAAGACGCATCTAAATTATAGTTTATGCTAATGTGCTCGAATCCCTCTTCACAAAAAGCAAGTTGAAGGGAATTAAAATAGAAATAAAAAAGAAAAAGGTAGGGAATTAAAAAGTTATTATTCCTCATTATGAACTAAACCGTACACTTTTTTGTGGGTTTACCAGCCTTGCATCTCATTATGCAGTGGTGGATGGTGGCCCGGATAATTGCTCTACTTGCAAGAATAAAAAATACTTAGAATATGCTGGAAAAAATTTCTTTCTTTTTTGCATAGAATGTGAAACTTTATCAGCATGATTTCATAATAACATGCTATAAAAATCAATGTGAAAGGTTGAATCCAAAGCCTTAGCCCACATAAATCCCATGAATTTTCTTATTTTCCACAATTATATATAAGTAAAATGGTCAAATACATCATCATATAATATATTTGTATACACAGATCAATCATCGTGAATAAAAAATGAACTAGTGTTACAAGTATTGAGCTTTAAAAATATATAAATATGAATGGCAATAAAATATGAGTGTGTGCGTGTATATATAGCAAACAATTTTGATTTTACATTTTTATAGTTTGTTTAAGTGGTAAAACACCTTTGATTGGCCAAGAAAATTGTAAGGGTTCAAAATATTCGAAAAGATGCAGGGGGAAAACACTTGCCGCTCCAAGGAACTTCAGTCACTGTCACTAATATTAGACATCAGCCTTTTCACATGGAAAATGGCCCAACTATGCCATATGAAACTAACACTTTGATTTAAAAACTATTGTCAAATGTCCTCCACTTTACAGAGCTTCAATTCATATGAGCCTTCACAAAAACACTGATCCTCCACACACACACACACACGCACAAACACAAGTCTTGTGTGTGTAATTAATCACTCTGTTTGTTCATGCACATAAGCCTAGCAAAGATTCAAGAAACATCCATGGCGGGGAACAAATTTGCAACAATGCTGCAAAAAAACTGCAATAAAACCGTTGTGATTCTAATTTATGCTGTCCTTGAGTGGATTCTGATACTCCTCCTCCTTCTCAACTCCTTATTCTCATATCTGATAGGAAAGTTTGCCAAATATTTTGGCCTTAGACCATTCTGTAGATTTTGTTGTAGATTAGATCACATTTTGGACTCCAAAAAGAAGGAAAGCTCCCACCGTGATCATGTATGTGAGGCACATGGGGACGAGATTTCCAAACTGAGCTACTGCTCTAATCACCAAAGGTTGGCTGAATCCAGGAATTTGTGCAGTGATTGCTCGTCTTCTAGGTCGACCCACAATGGGCCGATAAGAGAAATCTCATCTAAACTTGCTTTCTTTACAAGGGTGACTGAGGGTATATCAGAAAACGACAAGGAGATTCGATGTTCTTGCTGTGATGAAATATTGAGCAGAGAGCTGTACCCTCCATCACTGCTCTTCAAGCCTTCTTGGGATGTTCTTGATTATATCCAGAAGAAAGCCTTTATTGCAGAAGTGATAGATGCAGACAACATTGGGGAGCAAGATTCAGACACAACTACTCAAAGTAAATCTTTGTCTCAAGCAGATCAGATGAATCATGAGATAGATCAATTTGAAGAGAAGGGAGGAGATGATGGCAATGATGAACAAGAGGCCTTTGGAAAAGAAAATCAGCTGCATTCTGATGGAAGCCAAAAGACACAATTTGTTGAGGGCTATAGTTGTCCAACTGACTTTACTTATAAATCAACAGATGATCCCTTGTGGAGTCCAGAATGCAATGAAGATGATGAATCACTTTACATAACAGATATGCTTCTGCAGAATGCAGAATACGTCGATTCTGATAGATTCATATGCATAGAGCTGATTGATACTGCCGGCCAAATGCCATTGACAGAAAGCTCGGGAGATATTGAGGAAGAGCACGAGGATAAACAAGTGTCATCAGTTGTAGTAGTCAAAGACCACTCAGAAGAATACATGAAACGAGACGAAGACATTGAGGAATGTAAGAAATTGTTTTCTGACGTAGAATTTGCAGGTCCAAGCCGGGAAAGAAATAATGCTGAAGCAGCAGGGATTGAAATTCTAGACAAGTTTCCAGGTACTTTGCACTTCTATAGGTTTGCCATGTACTATAATGCTGTCTAGCTTACAATATGCATTAAATGAACTCCATTTGGTGATCCAAAAATGAAAAAAAACTTACCTAGTAATATACATTCGAATATAGATAAACAGAAGGAAGAAGAAAAAGTGAGATCAGGAATGGAGGATTCTTTTGATGGAAGTGTGATAAGTGAGATGGAAGTTGATGATGAGACTTTAACTTCAGAACATTTGAAAACCAAAGTAAAAGCTCAACAAAAGGCTCTGAATGCATTATATGCAGAACTAGAAGAAGAGAGAAAAGCTGCTGCAGTAGCTGCCAACGAAACGATGGCTATGATAACAAAGCTTCAAGAAGAGAAGGCTTTAGTGCAACTGGAAGCACTGCAGTACCAAAGAATGATGGAAGAACAAGCTGAGTATGATCAAGAAGCCTTGCAGATTTTGAATGATCTGATGATGAAAAGAGAGAAGGAGAAGCAAGAACTCGAAAAGGAGCTGGAAATATATCGGAACAAGGTTTTGGATTATGAAGCCGAAGAAAAGATGGCAATTGTGAGAAGCAGAAAAGGAAGTGTAAGAAATACACCTTCATCTACTTCTTCTGACGATGGATTGGAGGATTTGGAAGAAATGGGAGAAGAATGCATCACAGATTTGAACATGCCTGACATCTCTTTAGCAGAATTTGATGAAGAAAGGGAAAGCATCCTAGAGGAACTCAAGGTTTTGGAAACCAAACTGTTTGCGTTGCACGATAGTGAGACACAGAGATCTGAGGATATAACGTCATTTGAGCATCTTACTGACTCCAACGTTGAGGATTTTGATCCTGAAGGGAAAAACCATTTTGAGAGAAAAACAATAGATCACATGGCAAAGAAACTGCTCCCACTTTTTGATGTGACTGACAACGAATTTGGAGAGGGAGGATTTGACAAAGAAGAGATCAATAATCATTTAGCAGGGACAGTAAGGCAACTTTTTGAAGGAAATGAGTTAGAAAAGAGCAAATTGTTTATCCAGGAAGAACTTGGCCATGTGTATGAGAGGCTACAAGCTCTTGAAGCAGATAAGGAGTTTCTAAAGCACTGCATACGCTCCATGATGAAAGGAAATAAGGGAGTGGCTCTTCTGCAAGAAATCTTGCAGCATCTTCGTGATTTGAGGTCTGCGGAACTCTCTGTCAGAAACTTGTCTGAAATTCCATTAGCAGCTGTATCACTGGACAAAGAAGATGAAGGGTGAAAGGGGCAAGTACAATTTTCCTTCCTTTTTAATGTTCTTCTTGGGCAAGATTGTTTCTGGACAGTTCATGAATCTAAGGTAGGACTTATTTGTTCCTTTATAATGCAGGCATTCAGATGAGATGAATTAAAATTGTGTTTCTTGTCAATAGCTTGGATTTGGGAGGAAGACTCTCTTGGTTGGCGTTTATGTACAGATAGTAGTAATGAAGTCAGCAACAAATTTGTATGGTCTCAAACCTAAAGATTGCTTTCACTCAAGCAAGAAAGTGCTCTGCCAATTATCTATCACAAAAAGAAGTGCTCTGTCAATTAGATAAGTTACAGCTTGTACTTATCAGTGTTCTTTCCATTTTTACTTTTTCATTTGGTTTAAGTGGGGCAACAAAATCTGTTCAATGTTATCTGTAAGATATATGCAGAAGTTTTTGCTAATTTATAGGTAGAAGAACAGATCAATATGTTAATCACTGTGCAGTGTTTTGTTCAGTAGTTTATCTAATTCAGCAGCCTCATAAACTTTAGAAAGAAAAACTCATCAAGGGTTGCAACTTTTATCCTCAAATCAGTTTAGATTCATCATTCATGAAGTGCGGATAGAAAACAAACAAATGTGAAGGGCATTCCAATTCAATGCATGATCTACTTTTGAACTAAGTATTTTCGTTTCTTTCTTTGTGACAAAGTATTTTTGAAACTTATGAAATATTATATTTTATTTTAAGAATAAGTTGAGTTAAAAAACATTATAAGATCCAACGTCTTATAAAATGAATTGGGTTTCTACTTCTGGAACATACTTGTGTAAAGTTAGGGTTCAAGTTTTTTAATGAATGATTCAATTCTTCTTTTTTTTTTTTTTTTTTTTGGGAGTTGATCCTTATATTAATTGAGTTTTTTGTGGGCTTTGGCCCACTTAGTTTGGATATCTATGATGGTGGACTTAATTATGGGGCTTCTTATTTATTTATTTATTCAATTAGACATTTTTATTTGGTTTTTTCGTTTTGTACTCGAATCTTATTTTTTCAAATCACTAAGGGCCTGTTTGGTTTTATTTTCAACACCCATTTTTATTTTCTCCTCAAAATGAAAAATGAAAGTTATCACTATCTACACCATTTTCTCAAACATTTTCATTTTCAAAACATTCTTTTATATATTCTCTCTCCATTTTCACCTTATTTCAACCCCTATTACTACTTATATATACTTTTTTATCTTCTCAATACTTCTCAACCATCATTCACCACAAAAATATTATTTTATATTATTTTTCAAATAAATACATATCACATCATCAATTTAAATTCAAATTCAAATTCTTTATTCCTTTTTAATACAAAAAATCCAACATCCAAATATAATTCATTTTCACACCTATATAAACCTATAATTTTAAACAACTCATCCAAATACAACTCATTTTTAAAAACACTTTTCCTAACTAACTTTCTACTATGCATTTTCATTAGAAAATGAAAATGGCCTCAGAAAATGAAACCAAACGGGCCCTAAGCCACTGTACTTCTATTTTGGAAATTTGTGAATGGAGGCTCTATCATATCGAGATATTGTCCCGTGTGGCACGTACTCGGTGGGAGGTTTTGTCTTTAGGAAAAGGCTCGTCAAAAGGTAAGAGAGAGAATAATTTATAATTATTTTAAGTCACTGATTCGTCTGATGTAAGACATGATATGACCTGTATCATCATAACCCCCAGTTGATGGACTTGGAAAGAAGCACATGACCGGCATTCTCACTCCGCACTAATAATGATGATCAGATCAATTCACCACCGATACAGAGTTTCAAGCGTATCAAGATTTTATCCTACTGACGCGCACCTAGTGGGGTTTTTTTTATAATTAGGAAAAAGCACCTCAAAGAGTGAGAAATGGGGAATTAATAGCTTATACACTATTCTAAGTCATTTGACTCACCTAATGTGGGACACAATATGATATCATCAATTGTTTGAATAAAGTGAAATTTTGGATATTACAAAATATTATAATAACAATTTTGTAAATAATATAGTTATAATTAAAAAAGTATTAAAAATTTAAAATTAAGTTAAGAACTTATTACTTTTTTAAGAAAAAAAAGAGTTTATAAGATTTTAACATCTTATTTTATAGATTAGTAGATCTATTATTAAAAATTTATTGAACGCCTTATGACATTTTATAAACTTTCAAATATTTTAAGGTTAAATTCCTTACTTTTCTTTACAGTTTATAACAGACTCAACAATTTCAACCATATCCGACATATCCCGCTCAACATGAGATTAGACGAGTTTCAATATGAATTTCATGCGGGGCGGAGCAGGATTCGATTTAGAACTAACCCACCCCACAAGACCCTGAGTATCTATATAATTGTAATATATAATATTTACAAATTTTTAGTAATTCTAAAAAATAAAGCAAAAACTAGCCCTACTTCATTCATTTTTATATTTAAATTTGTAGTTAATATATTTGAGTATTATCGTGTGGATTGAATTTTTTATGTTAATTTTTACGATATTATATTGAATTATCAAATTATGGTTAATTAGATATTGAAAAGAAATAATAGATAGGTGTGGAATGGTGCGAGTTTAAGATTTTTCTTTTAAATACAATGTGAATTCAGGTTTTTTTTGAACATGCTCGAACCTACTCCAATGCCAAGTTTAATTTATAAGATCATAAAATTCTACTTTAAGAATTTATAAGCTCAGATCTTATTAATTTTATAAAAAAAATTAAAAATAATTTATACAGTTTCAAATACTTTATAAGATATTTTACTAAGTCTATTAAGCTCTTTCAAATTTCAATTCGACTGATTCATTCATGTAAGCCGACAATTCAAATATTTTTACACTATGTTTGCTTTAAGGATTTTGATAAAAAGAAAAAAAGAAAAAAAGAAAAAAAAAGAAAATGCTAAAGAATTTTTTTGATAGTTTGATTGATAAAAATAATACTAAAGGAAAAAAAAACATTGAAAAAATATAATGTATTTGAAAAGATGACTTTTCTTCACAAAATAATTGAAGAAAATGAGAAAATAGCTTATTTAACATCTCTTTTATGCTCCAACATATTGGTAGCCCCCATTCTCCCAACATCTTTCTCTACTTCTTTTCAGACATCCAAACAAGCTCACAGTATTATATTTTTTCAAATTTATTTTAATTTTTTAACATTTTTCTTTACTCATCATAATTCTTAAGTTAAGCATAGTGACATCCTATTACTGCAAAAGAGCGTTAGCAGATGCCAAAGCAATTCTAGGTAAAAAAAACATGGAATAATGGAATCAAATAGATATAAAATAACTCCTAAATTTGGAATAGAATTTTGCAATTCAAATACTTTTTTTTTTTTTTTTTATTCACAGAAAGGAGGTATTTTAGAATACCTCAATTTTTCACCCCTCATCACTCCCACTAACCAAACCTCGAACCCTAGACCTATAGGGTATGGATTACCACCTTGAACCATCTAGGCCAAGGGGAAAAGGTTGACAAAAACACCATACTTGATTTATTATATTTATTTAATTAGAAAATTTTAATTACTTGTTTCAAATGGGACAAATTTCATGTTTTATTTTTATCTTATTTCCTTTGGCCACGTTTGATATGGTGATTGGTTAATAAAAGAGATTGTATTAGTGGTTTATATATGGTGGATTAAAATTGATATCATTCGTTTGATACGTGAGATTGACTCTCACTATCAGGCCCTAAAATAATATCACATAATCTCAGTAACTTGTTTGATACTCTCCTCTAATATATGATTTGACTAGTATACCTTCGATAAATGTTTGTGTATCTCCCTTTCAGGCTCCACACATGTAAGGATTTTCAAAATCCCCAAATTGCATCTATGATTAACAGGAAACTAACGTATATTACACGAGGATGTCTTACCCATTGTCAGATTCCCAAATGATGCGTGTAGAAAGTTCTTTGCTCAATTCTCCAACCTTTGAACCAGAAAGACACCACCACTTGGTAGAAAGATTGCTCAACAAATTAAGGAGAGCTCAAATCCCATTTCGTAAAAAGCATTTCAAAAGTGAACAAATTTCAACAAAACTTTGCAAAAATGCAAAAATCGACAGCATCAACTCTGCCCAAGCAAACTCTAAGTAACTTCCACCATCATACAAGAGATCTCACACCGATGGCGCGCCGATTTCGGTGGAACACCTATGCGCTAGGGGTGGGTAAGTGATTGCAGTGTTAGAAGGTATTTTATGTCTGCTATTTGTGGAAAAAATTTTCAAATCGATGTTGGAAGACACAAGTATAATATTTGCTTTGCTGATTAAGGGCAAAATCACAAATTTGTGCCAGCTTATTGTTTAATCTCCAACAGTGGGGAAATAATTGTTAGGGGAAGGCCGCTACGTGATTAGCGCATAATCGGATGAACAGTTGTGGGCAAGCTATTATTATCGGGCTGACCCGCAAAGTTAGTAGTGCATAACAAACATGCAATTATCAACTATTGAACCTTCCAATTAGGGATAAGATGGGATATCAAACGTGCTCTTTACTCACTACAATGATCCAAACATAACTTTAAAGACATCATTTTAAAAATCTGTCATTATTAGCTAAAGTATCCTATGATTTGAAGTAAAACTGAATTAATTATTTCTAAGTAAATTAAATTAATGAGTTATTCTCCTCAGTCCTAACCAGCAAAAACAGGGCAGCCCAGCCACATCATCAATCTGCGTGGTGTTTCTTTACTGGTTTAGATCCGTTCGATCATGCAAATCTCAGCCGTCTGTTTCTTTAATTTTTCAAATTTATTCGAACCGGCGATCTATTCTTTTGTTCTCATCAAACCCTTGTAATAATTTTGTCGATAAGCTAGCTCCGCTCCTCTCTCTCTCTCTCTAAAAGCAATAGCTTTTTGAGGCTTTTCCTATTTCTTTTTTTTAGTTTTTTGACCTTTTACTGTGAAGCTGACCCCTGAGTTCTGTCCCTGTGGGGTTTTTCCTCTCTCTATCTTTTTCATTTTTGGTTTTTCTATCTCTACTCTCACAGTTAGCTTCAATGGCGACTGAAGACCTCAGCAGACCTTCGTTACTCCCTCCGTATCCACAGGTGAAATCCTCAAAATTTCTCTTCGTGGCTTTCTTTTTTTTCTGTTAATCCTTATTTCCATTTTTACATATTATGTGCTCCAGGGGAGGTGTTTTATTTATTTATTTATTCCTTTACTGGGTTTTTCTTTTTTTCTTTTCTTTTCTTTTCTTTTCATTTTTTTGGTCGTATACTATTTGTGCTTGAAATTTTAGAAATCCTTTTTCATTTTATGTTCAAGAATAATGAGGAGCTTCGCGATTGTAGGGGATCCCTTTTTCTTGGTTCGTATAAAACCCTCATTTTTGGTTTTGGGCTTTGTGAATATCTGCCTTTGAGGTATACGTAGCTTGGCTATTTTCATGTATATTTGCATATGCATTTACTTTCTTCGCTGCTCAAAGTTTCAAAATTATTTTCCAAGCATAGGTATGGGGTGTTTAGAATTTTTCAAGAATTATGTGGGGGGCAATAAAAATTTTTATTCTTTTACACCCTTTATTATACAGCAAAGCCTGGATCTTTCCTCACTCTAAGGATTTCAGTTTCACACCAAGTGTTTCCATTTCAAAAGGAGAAAAAAAATTGTTAAAATTTTCGCATTTTTTCCTAACATCTGGCAATGTGTTTTTGCTCCTAGATGATTATGGAAGCAATAGACGCACTGAAACAAACAGAGGGTGCAAACAAGTCATCTATATCAAAGTACATGGAATCCAAGTACGGAGAGATGCCGGCTGGCCACGCGGACTTGCTTACCACCCACCTGACCAGAATGAAGGACAGTGGGGAGCTTCTGCTCATCAAGAACAATTACCTCAAACCTGGCCCTGATGCCCCTCTCAAGCGTGGCCGAGGCCGTCCCCCAAAGCCGAAGGAGCCTCTGCCACCAGGGACTATCCTGGCGCCCCCTCGGCCCCGGGGCCGGCCGAGGAAGGACCCAAATGCACCACCTGCCCCCAAGAAACCAAAATCTCCTGCAGGCCCCCCTAGTGTTTCCAAGACTGGAAGGCCAAGGGGAAGACCAAGGAAGGTGAAGCCCCAGCCTGTGCAGAATGGTGTGGAGGCCTGAGACAGACTTGACTGGTCGTTTAACTTAGAAGTTTATGAGCTTTTGTAGGTGTTGTATTAATGATGGTTTAACATTTAGTGTTTGTCTGTAGCTTTATGTAAATCTGGGAACTACTTGCTTAATGCTATTTGTTATTTTAATGGAGAAAATCATCTTCTGCCATTTATTGGTGTTATGTGCACTGTTTCATTGCATGCATTTCTTGGCAAATGTTTTGTATGTGGATCATCTTTATTTAGCCCTGGAAATTGGATGTTCTCTGTTGCCCAAAATGTTCCATTGCAAGAAAATGATATGAGTGTTTCTTTTCGCTTCACTGCATTTGATGATACAAAGGTTGTCAAAACATGGATTTGACTGTTATAAAGGATGATGAACGCTATTCTATGGGCCATAATCTGAAGAAGGTTCAAAAATTTTGAACCAAGAAATAAAACTGCGTTGAGGAGGACTTGGCGGGCAGGGCAAAGAAATATTTGTGGTGATAGTTTCCTGTGGACAAGAGGAACATCCTACTCCTTTTTGGTGCACTCATTCGTCTTTGAATTCCAGTTTAATGATGTCCTTGTCTGAGCACTTCCGGCCCACCGTGGAATCTTGATTTATTACAAGAAGGCCCCAGTACTACTCCTCGTGGGAAATGGAGTTAAGTAAATAGGGATAGAAATTAAGAAAAAATATTGGTGAAATTGGTGAATGTTTATCTAACACTTCTGAAATTTGGTATTTCGAAAAGTTAGGATTTAGAAATTAAGATTTTGATTACTCGAATTTTAGGGCTCGGAATTAACTAAAAAGGACTTGATTGCAAAGATTTTGAAAGTTTTGGGGTCAAAGTGGAATTAAGGAAGGCTTGATTGGACTAACTTGAGAAGTCTTGGGGGTTTGCATGGAATAATTTTGGGTCAAAGGGCCTAATGTCATCCACCCACATTGTCTTGGGATTGAATTGAAGGCTATGGAATCCTTGGAGGACTCAATTGAAAGCGGGGTAGAATTTAGGGGTCAATTTGGAAATTTCAAAAAGAGGTCCCTATAAATACCACATTTCACATTTCACCCCCATTCCTTCTTCTTCTTCTTCCCGCATCCAAACACCCCCCTCTACCGACGATTTCTTTCCGACGAGCCCCTTTCCCCAAACCCAACTATTCATCTCCTTCCCCACACCTCTGGCAACCACCTAACACCGTGGGCAGCATTTCGACGGAGGAGCATTGGAATCGAGAAGGTTGAAGAAACCCACCTCGGCGGTCCTAGCGGAGCAGCAGCGGAAAGGTGCTTCTGGGTAGCTTTTCTGAAAACTCGTAGCTGGAGGAACAAGGTGGTGCCACTGCATGACCGATCCACACGACGACGAAGGCGAAAACTGACGGAAACCTCTAGGCGGAGCAAGGTGATTTTGAGCTTTCGGGGCGGCATTTGAGGCTTTTCTCGATGGAGAAACTGAAAATGGAGCTGGGCGTTGGAAAGCTCACGGTAAGACTTGTCTCTGGCGGGTGACGCTAAATTTTTCGGCGGCGGCAGAGAGACAGTTTTGTCTCCTCGATGTGACGATTGCACTCGTGTGCTTGGTTTGTGATTCCGGACATCCTATATCATTCTTAAGTTGGAAGTGGAATGCTTTTGGATTATATATGAATATGTATATACATGTATATTGTACTATTTCTCCTACAAATCTTGTAATATGTCAATTGAGGATGTGATATATGAAGTTGGACATGTACCTCATGCTTGGATATATATATATATATATATATATGAATTAGGAACTAATTTATGCTTAGTTGTTAGACTTGATATGAAACGAGACTATTTTGGAACCAATCGACTTTATTAGTCATTTTGGGCTGGTAGTACTGTTTAAGCCTAAAACCTATCAAGTTAATCGGTTAATTAGTGATTTTGGACTATTAATGGTTTAATTGTAATTATATAAGGATTATTAGGGTTGAATGGAGATTTTGATTGTATACCTATTCTTTTGAATTAGGTGACGTGGAATTGGTACCTGCAGATCAGTAGACTGCTGATGGTGATTGTAGTTTTCTAAGACTAAAGAGGTGAGGGTTTGCTAATCTGGCACATTTCCTAACTATCTGTTATTTGTGATAAGCCCCTATGTGGGTTTTCTATTTCTGTACTGTACTCTGTTTGTTTGAAATCTGAAATGTGTTGGAATTCTTATTTGTTATCTGTTATCTGATTTGAACACCCCTGTGAGGGTTATCTTTGATATGGATTTTGTTTCTATATGTTCTGGCGCCCAGAACCTCTACTTGTTATCTATATAGCTGTTGTCTGTCTGTCTGTCTTATATCTGTATCGTTCTGTATCATTATCTGTTGCCTTGCTGGCATACTTGTCTATCTGTTCACCATTAATTGGCCATGTTGGCTTATCTGGATCTGTTTGCTACTATCATGTTGCCTTGACGGCATTTCTGTTTTATTCTGTATCGTATGTCAGTGATATGCTAGGGAAACTCCTAGGTATTTACTGTCTGTCAGTGATATGCTAGGGAGACTCCTAAGTATCGTTCGTACGTCAGCGATATGCTAGGGATACTCCTAGGTATTGACGATGTGTCAGGGATACTCCTGAACATCAATGATGTGTTAGGGATACTCCTAGGCATCTAATATCTGTCAGTGATGTGCTAGGGATACTCCTGGACATCTACCTTCTATCAATGATATGCTAAGGATACTCCTAGGTATCGATCGTATGTTAGTGATGTGCTAGGGACACTCCTAGGCATCTACCGTGAGTTAGTAATGTGCTAGGAATATTCCTAGGCATCTTCTGTATATCAAGCTATCATGCTTGAATATGATCGACTGATTGGAATAAGATTTGTTCTTCTAAGCCTGTCTCGTCTTGATCTGTTGAAATGCATGTGATTTATAGGTTGCTTGTTTGTACTTGTATCCTGATTGATAATGATATGTTCTTGGAACAATAAGGCAGGAGAGATTCTTGTTTACCATACTCGTTCTTGCTTGATTCGTACTTGCACTTGTATTGATAATGAATTATGAACTATTGAGACGTTCTTTCCTTGACAAGTTTCTTTTACTTATTATTATGATATCCCTCACTAAGTCCTTCAGACTTACCCCCGTTCTCCCTTATTTCTGAGACAGGATTAAGTGAAGGAAGTGAAGTTCTAACTGGGAATGAAGAAATGCCTCTTGTAATAGATTAGATGCTCATATGTATAAAGGGGTTTATTACAATGTTAGTTTTAAACTTAGAGACATTGTGATATGTCAGATTTGACCTTAAGATTTGTAGTATGTATGAAGTGATGAATGATGGGATCTATTGTGGCATGTAAATTGTACTTTTGTTAAAGTTTGTTTAGGTTGAAGCTCGACGCTATTCTTTGATAATTTTGGATTTTTTTTTTTTTGTATGGGTCTATCGTCTGAATTAAGGATGGAGATTTAAGTCTAAATTAGAGTGGCGCCTCAACTTAAGTGCTATCTAGACTGGCGGTGCTACAGTTTATAACATAAAATGTTGAAATAAAATTGAGAAACTTTCACCAAAACAACAAGATTTGGATGGTACGAGTTCCTCTTAATTAAGAGGGTGTTTGGGTGAGTTTAAGAGCACATAAGATGTTAAAATATTTGATTTTTTGTTAAAAAAAGAGCTTACAAGTTTCTAAAATAAATGTTAGGAGCTTGTAAATACTTTTTAAAAAAGTAAAGAAATCCTAAGTTATTTGTAAGATTCTTAAAAGCTCCCTTAATTTTAATCATATAAATTATAACATTGTCATTACTAAAGATCTTATTTTATCCAAACACTTGAAGAACTTATTTTTAAAAAAATATCTAACATCTTATAAGCTTTAAAAATATTTTATAAAATGTAGGAATTTATAAGGCCTTTTAAATAAGTTTAACCAAATACCCTTTAAATCAAATTACTACAATCTGGAAATCTTTTCCAATCCTAAAGTTCAAAAAACCACGTACAGCTCCAAAGCTTGTGGTTCAATTTCATTTCTGGCAACGTTGGGTAATCCATGCCAATTAGTTCTTTGACTAAGATATGTGATGCGATAGAATTTTAAGGATTTTTGAACCAATATGATAATAACAATTATATATATATATATATATATATATATTTATTATCATATTGTAATCAATTTGAAATCCATTAATTTTTGCTTGAAAATTAAACCCCTTTTCTAAGTTTGAATTCATTTACTTAAGAGCTCCAAATATTTTCATCACTAGAGTTGGTCCATGCTGCAATATGCTCAAATGAGATCAATGCCATCACTGGCATCAAATTATCACTGTTACATATTTCATCAGCGTCGATGTTATTAATAAGAAAACTTTAGACTTATTAATGATCAGAAACTTGTTTAGAAATATCATAATATAAGGAATATAAAAATTTGTCCCTATGTGTTTAACCAACTAAGATCAATCAGTGCCTATTAAATCTATCACTAAAATCCCTCTCTATATCAATTCTATACTGTTAGCCCTAATTCAATAGTTTCTAATATTTATATTTCATTCTTATATTAGTAGTATAATAATTTATGATAAAATTAAATCACAAAATATTCATATTCTTCACTTAAGGGTATTTGTTTTAATTTATAAACTCATCAAAGTTTATAAGATATTATAAAATGTTATTTTTAAAAAGAGGACCTTAACAACCTTTTAAAATCTCAACAATTTTTTAATCATATTTGATGCTGGTTAAGACAGTCCTAAGACATTGCAAGCCAACACTACTCCAGCCCAAGACTATAAGCCTAGGATAGTACGCCTAAACTCAACCAAGATAGCCTAAGTTCATAGTGTTTAAAGAAGCATATGGCCGATCTGCAGCTCAAAGAAGACTCAAACACAAAAACTAGGCACTTCATTAATTGTCTAAGTTTTAGTTTATTTATTTATTTATTAAATTTATACACATGCACACACATCAAGAGCCTGTTCAGGCTCGAACTCATAACCTTCCACATTATATAGGAGACTTATGCATTGGGACACAACCACTCATCTCATTAATTGTCTAACTTGAGACCTAGATGGAGTGAAGACCCAAGAAGAGAACTGATGGACTCAATAGCCGAGTCAAGATAACTATCGAGCACCTTAGCTAGGCAGATAAAGGCCAAGCTGAAAAACATTAAACATAGCAATTGGGGCTGAATTTCTAATTTATCGAGGTGAAGAATCTAAAAGTTGAGCATCTCTCATATGCTGAGTTGAGGTGCAACAGCCACACGTCTATAACCTGATAAACACGCCCCTAACAATGCCAAGATTTAAGAAATTTGCGAGATAAGCTCTCGCCAAAAGTAAGAAAAACAGTTAGGAAATCAAGAGATAGCCCGATAACCCTAGGATTCTGAAATATAAATAGGAATGTATCACCTTTGCAAAGGATGATAAGCAATTTTTGACTTAAAAGAAAAATAATTCTATTTTCTTCAACATACTTTTTTTTTTAGTTTTTCATTATTTTTGTTTTCTGCACTTGGTAGCATTAATATTAATTACAGAATTATTATTATTAATATTCAAAAAATTCTAAGATATTATATTAGTGAAAGTACAATTCAGTTGTAAAAATATAGAACAATTTTCAGGCTGAAGTGCAGATATCTCGCTCTCTTTAAAGAGATTCAAGCTCACTGTTGTAGAAATTTGTTACTGGTCCAACAATAATACTCTTGACTTGTCCCTTCAAGATACAACATTCCAACAAAGTCATGTAACTCAAAAACTCTAGAGAAGCTTTGAGTTCAAAGCTCCACCACAAGAATACCTTCCTTTAACTAGTGTAACTCTCTTTTAGTGTGTGCAATATAGTAGTTGTAAGAATTATTGTTAGTGAAAGTACAATTACAATTGAAAAAATATAGAACAATCTTCAGGCTGAGGCGCGGATATCTCGCTCTCTTTAAAGAGATTCAAGTCCACTGTAGTAGAAATTTGTTACCGGTCCAACAATAATACTCATGAGTTGTCCTATCTAGGATATAATATCCCAACAACATCGTGTAACTTAAAAACTCTAGACAAGCTTTTGAGTTCAAAGCTCCACCACAAGAACACATTTCTTTAACTAGTATAACTCTGTTTTAGTGTGTGCAATATAGTAGTTGTAAGAATTCTTGTAAGTGATCGAAAGGAAGAAATGACTCCTATTTATAGTGTGGAGGACCTCCATAATATAAATGAGAAGTTGTGGATAGTTAAATTAGATGTTATACATAGGAACATGGAGGGTGGCAAATAAATTGAGGAGTTGGTGGCATTAGGAAGACATAAAAATGATGTTAGTGACTACTAATGTGAATTGAAGAAGAGTAAAGAGAAGACTCTCCACTACACTAATAAAGAATAATGAGGGACTCTTCACTACTCCACTAATCTCCATCATAATGCTTCCATTTTCTCATCATCAATGGAGTAATATGTAGGGACATATAGATTAATTTTAATATTAAAATGCTCATACACCAACATATTATATTATCCAACACTTAAAAAATCATTTAAAAATAAAATTTAATATTTCATAAATATTAAAAATATTTAAAATTAAAAATTTTTAAAGATCCATTAACATAAGCTTACCCCCCCACGTGGTGTAATGGCCTTGAGAAGTTTATGACTGGTTATTTCTATGAGTTATTTTCTTCTGCAGGATGTGCTTGAGATGAGGTGTTAAACTGTGTTTCTCACAAAGTAACAAAGGAACAAAATGAGATTTTAACCATGGACTTGAGCGCAAATGAGGAGATAGATGTTGAATTCTCAATGCACCCTGACAAAGCCCCAAGACCGGATGGTATGAATCCAACCTTTTATCAAATTTTTAACTCATTATTGGTGAATATATTACTTCTGCCTATTTGGAGTAGGGGTGTGTATTCGATTAAAACCGACCGAACCAAAATCAAACCAATCAGTCAATCACAATCAATTTGGTTTTAGTTTTTTCGATTTTGGTTTAACCAATTAAAACCGAAACTGAAACCAAATCGGGGGGAAAAAAAAACTATTTTTTGTATCAAAAAAGTGTGATAAAAGTAAGTTTGTTTAATAAAAAATTTGAATTGAGTTACTTATTCTTTTAGTACAAAATATTTATTTGATAAAAGTATATTGAAAAATATTTACTTTTAGGTGAAAATATTGAATTAGATTACTTTTTTTTTTTTGTATATTGAAAATATTTGTTTTGATAAAATTATAATTTATCTATTTTAACCAAATACATTTAAAATATTATAAATTTAAGAAGATAATAAATATTTTAATTATTTCATGTTATAAAAATTTTAGTACACACATTGAGTGTGCTAAAATTGCTAGCTTATAACTGCCAAGGCAGATGCATGTGATTTTTGCATATTCATACCTTAACTGCCAAGGTCGATTAGTGAATTAAATCTTAAACTCAGTATACTAAAGTTAAATAGCTAATTATCCAATGATATCATATTATAGATTGTGGATTTATAAATTTTGTAAAAGATGCAATTAAACC
This sequence comes from Jacaranda mimosifolia, assembly GCA_018894105.1. Lineage (NCBI taxonomy): Eukaryota > Viridiplantae > Streptophyta > Magnoliopsida > Lamiales > Bignoniaceae > Jacaranda > Jacaranda mimosifolia. The sequence continues at coordinate 4,707,570 of CM032133.1, forward strand.
TTATTAAATCATAATTTCTAAAGAATAATTTTGGAATATTGATAAAATTTGTATCCAATTTATCCTTCAAACTATATTGTCAATTTTTGTTGCTAAAATAATTAAAAGGATAAATTATGTAAATGAACAAAAATAATTTCTATTTTAGACACAAAACGATCTTTGTTTTTATAATAATATAGATAATTTTTTTTTTTTGGCTAACAGATGAAATATACTACTAGTACTACCGTAGGAATAGCCAAATAGGATTCAATCCCTTATCCCTTAGTTTGCAATTTAAATTGAAATTTCAATTTTACTCATCAACATACCCTATAACATATATAGGTTTAATTAATTAATTAAAAGAGAATTTTTAATTTTCTTTTTATGTAATATTTTTTGCTCTTTAAATCATAATCATCTATTTTTTATATGTAATGTGTATTAGTTCGTATAATAAAAAAAAAATGCAATTGTATAGTTTGAGTTCAGAAAAAATATCATTTTTTTTTTTTATCTTTGTATCATAACTATTTATGTTTTTATATGTCATCTATTAATATCTATACTATTTATAAAACGTAGGATTTTTAATAACTATTTTGATATAATGGTTGATATATCTTCGACCTACAACATTGTGCAATGTTCTTTACAAAATTGTGTCAAAAATGTTGGCTAATCATTTAAAGAAAATCCTCCCTTTAATTATCTCGGAGGCTCAAAGTGCTTTTGTTTTAGGAAGATTAATTTCTGATAATGCTATGATTACTTTCGAGGCAATGCATTTCTTGAAAAGAAAAACTCAAGGAAGAACAAGAGTAGGGCGCTTAAGATTGATGAGTAAGGCATACGATAGGGTCGAGTGGGATTTTCTTATGAAGATTATGTTGAAACTAGGGTTTGTCTAGGGGTGAGCAAAATTATCCATTAATCGAAAAAATCGATTAACCAACCGAATCGAAACTGAATTCACCAAACCGATTTGTCCAATTGATTTTCGATTTGGTTAGTGGTTAATTTTTTTTATAATTTTTCAATTTTCTGTTCGGTTCCGTTAATTTTTACAGAAAATCAGTTAAAAATCGATTTAACTGAATTTTTCAAAATGGAAAGTTTATTTACTCTACATCACCCCTAATTTTACTTGGTTTAATAATGTTTGTTGTCGTTTCATGCATCTATATCTACGTTAACTTTATGGTTGTTATTACGGGATAATCTTGATCAATTATATACATATAAAGTTTGCTACACTTTATAAACTCCCATTTATTTGAGAAATTTTTCATGAATCATTATTTACATTAAAAAAATATTGAAGGCCATTGCAAGAGATTGTATGAAAATGCAATATGGATCATTAGATTGCTTGGATGGAGCTACACTATTATAATTTTTTTGAATAATTATGTTGAGAAAAAAATTTAAGTAAGAAGTGGTTAATTATCCAAATCAAACCGAATTTTTTAGGTTAATTTTACTGGTTAATCGAAAATTTCGATGTGTTAAACGGTTATCAATTTTTTTTCATATTGGTTAATTAACTGATTGGTTCGATCGGTTAATTTACCGAACTGACCGATGCTCGCCCCTAGGTTTGACTTTAAATTTGTCAACATTGTTTAAATTGTGTGAACTCAATCAAGTAATGAATTGTGGCATACTTGGTATGAAAGTGAACCAATTATTCCACAACGTGGATTATGGCAAGGAGATCCTTTGTCTCCTTATCTATTCATCTTGTGTGCTGAAGGTTTACTTCTCTTCTTGCAAATGTTGAGAATCAAGGTAGACTTCATGGTTATAGAATAGCGAGAAGAGCTCCTTCCATTACTTACTTATTTTCTGCAGATGACAGTTTGCTATTTTTCCGAGCTACTTTAGACGAGTGTAATACAGTTAAGAGATGCTTAAAAACATATGAACTTACATCTAGTCAGCTGATAAACTTCAAGAAATCATCAATCTATTTAAGCACAAACACAAGTGTGGAAACTAGGAATGTCATCTGTACTGCATTGAATGTACATATGTACGGAGAGTATGGGACTTATTTGGGGTTGCCGGCTTTGATTGGTTGTAAGAAAAAGGAGAAATTCAAATTTATCAAAGAAAGAGTGTGGCATAAGATACAGGGATGGACTAAAAAAATACTGTCACGAGTTGGTAAGAAGATCCTTATCAAAACAGTTGCTCAAGCAATCTTTAATTACGGATGAGTGTTTTTCCGTTGCCTAATGATCTTTGTGAAGAATTGAAAGGATGATGAATGCTTCTTCTGGGGTTCCATTAGAGGTAATTCGACTGGATTAAATGGATCAGATGGGACAGAATGTGCGCTAAAAAGGATAATAGGGGTCTTGATTTCAGAAAGTTAAAGGATATCAATCTAGCACTGCTAAGAAAGCAAGCTTGGAGGCTGCTGTCTCAACCGCAGGCACTGGTATCAAAGATTTTTCGAGCTAAATATTATCATGACAAATCTTTTCTGGAAGCAAACTTAGGATTCAATCCTAGCTTTCTGTGGCGAAGTGTTCTTGCATAAAAAAATCTTATTAAAAAAGCTTGCTGTATTAAAATAGGGAATGAGGTAAATACCACAATTGGATGTGACCCATGGCAGGCCAATAAGCAAAACCCTTCGATCACCTTCAAGCTTGGATGAAGGCTGGAGATCAAAGAAGGTAAGTGTTTTGATTAATCCTGAGACAACAAGCTGGGATGTTAATTTGATTCGTTCTCTGTTTAACGAAAGGGATACTTATCTGATTCTAAACATACCTTTGTAATAGTGCAACTCATCTCGACTGGTTTTGGGCTTTGGATGACAAGGGGAATTATACTGTTAAGAGTGCCCATCAACAGTTGAGGACAACTAAGACGAATCTAAGCCAAGATTCTTCCTTGAATGTGTGGAAATGGTTTTGCAAATTATAGATGTCCCTACAGGTCAAAGTTATGATCTGGGGAGCTGTAAATAACATTCTACGAACAAAGGATAGTGCTATTGGAAATGTTTCTGTTGAGTTTATAAATATGTTAGGTAGGTTGAAAAATCTTTTCTCAAAAATAGGGAAGGAAGATGGAGATCAAGTGTCTATGCTCCTACGGAATATCTGGGAAACAGGAATCAAGCTCTTTGGAATAATAAAACCAGTTCGATGTATTCTATTACCCACAGTGCAAAACCTTCTTGCTACAGCAATGGACCAAAACTTGCCAGCGTAGACAGAGGCTGGATTGTAATTAGAATGATCCAGCAATCCAAACTTGGATGCCGCTGCTATAGGGGTGGCTCGAATGCAACACAAATGCTGCAATCTCTTATAATGAACATAAGTATGGTTTGAGCTGTGTTATTCGTGTTGAAAATGGCCATTTTCGAATTGTGTTTGCTGTTCCTCACCATGGTGATATCTCACATTTATTAGCATGGGCTCTAAGTTTCCGAGAAGCCACGAGCTGGATCAAATAAAATGGTTTTACTTGTCTCCCTTTCTGAGTTAGATGCGCAGGTGGTTGTCGATGCCATGTCTAATAATGAGAATGATTTTGTCTTTCTTTAATTTGATTATTGATGATTAGAAAAACTTGTTAGCCGAGTTAGGTTGTAAGTTAAATGTGTTAAGAGTTTTAACAAATCAAGTGGCTCATTGCTTAGCAAGAGCATCTATTTCTTTGTCTGAATCGATTGTGGGCGGATGATCCCCTACCTTTGTGATGTTCTAGCTTTTGATTTGTAATAAAATACATGATATCAGTCAATTTGATCTCCCATTCCCATCTCTGGAAAACTGAAAACATGCCACGTTTTCGTAGTGAAACTGATTTATTTAAGACAATGCGATCTCGTCAGAGTTATCTTACCCCTTTTGATTTCTGGGCTAACGTATTTTTCTTTCCTTAATGTTTTAGTGAATTTCTTTTGGTCAAGACAATTCCTTTTTGTAAGGGTGTCAAAATCAAATCCAACCCAATGACCTGATAATGATCCACCTGAAAGTATCAAGTTTGGGTTTGATGTTTTTGAATTTGGGTCAAATTGGGTCTGATCAGAGACTGACTCGAGAAAAAAGAATAAGGTTGGATTGGTTTTTGATTAATTTGCTAAACTTGAAAACAACAAGCGGGTGACCCAATAACTCAATAAACCTGACCCAACTCGAAAATAATTGAATAATTAAAAATAAAATTTAAATTTAAAAAATTTAAATCCAATAATTAAACTAAGAAAAATTTTATATCCAAAATTTGAAAAATCTTAAAATCTCTAATACACACCAAAAGAATATTTTTTTATGGAGCTTTGGACTATGAATCAATGAAGGAAACTAGCTATTGGTACAAAGAAGATTTTGGATTTGATGGTTGTCATCAAAATTATCTTTAAATTTTAATTTAAGGTTTTTGTCTTTGGACTTTAATTTTTACTATTTAGTAGTTAATTCTGCATTAATGATTATCATCAAAATTGTTTATTAAACAATGGATTATTACCCTTTTTTTTCTTTTCTTTTCTTTTTTTCCTTGTATTTGGAGTAATTATGGACATAACAAGTTTTAAAGTTATTATGCTTCTTACTTTCTTAGACCTTAATGATTATGTAGAATTATAAATTTTATTGGTAGATCAAACTTCTACTCAATTATAACATTATAATTTATAAATATGACAAATAAAATATATAGAATAGACTGGGTTGGTTGAGTTGGTTTAAGACTCTAAGTTTATCAGGCTGTTAGATCAGGTTTATCATATTGTTGGGAAAATTAGGTCAACCCGAACCTGATTCTATTTTTTGTTAGTTTTAGCATCGGGTTGGATTAGACTTGCGTTTGGTACTTTTATGTTATACTCCTACTTCAACCCAACCTGAACCCACCCAATCCCAAATTGACAACCCTACCCCTCTGCAATTAATTTCTCATAAAATCCTCTCAGAGCCCGTTTAGTTTTATTTTCTAGAGCCATTTTCATTTTATAGTGAAAATGCATGGTGAAAAATTAGTTAGAATAGTTGAATTTGAAAATGAAGTTTTACTTTGATGTATTGTAGAAAATTATATGTTTATATATGTGTGAACATGAGGTGTATTTGGATGTTGGGTATTTTTGTATTAAAAGTTGTGTAGTTTTTAAATTTGAATTAATGATGTGATGTGTGATTGTTTGAAAAAATAATATTATAATTTAAATTTAAATTTGAATTTATAATAATTTTGTTGTGAATGGTGTATGGAAAGTATTATGAAGATAACAAATGATTAAGGTAACGACAGGGATTGAAAAAAAGGATGAAAATGAAGAAAAAATATAATAAAACTATTTTGAAAATAAAAATATTTGAAAAAATTGTGTAGATTGTGATAATTTTCTATTTTTATTTTGAAGAGAAAATTAAAATGAGATTGAAAATGAAAACAAACTCCCAGTAATCACATCTCCCTCCCTCTTTCCCTTTCGGATATCTGTTCTTATTCTCTAATTTTTCAATTTCCTCTTTTTTCATCTCTGAAGATTGAAGATTTGTTTGCAGTCCCTGCTACTTTCGATTAAGGTATTTTTTTGAACTCCGTTTTATTTCGACTTCCGTGGATGCCCATGAATTTCTTTTTCTTCGTTTTATTTTAGAATTTTGTTTCTAATTGCTATCGGAATGCTGAAATATGAATTTTCTTCTGCTGATTCAGGCAACATTTTTTTGCCCCCTTATTTACGGTTTGCTTTCAGCAATAACAGATTCTTTATCTTTTCTCGTCAAATTATGGTTTAAAATATGTGTGCGTGCGTGTTTCTTCTCTTTCCTTCGATCTAATCTTGGGTCCTATAATGCAGCATTTAGCCCTAATTGATTATTATTTATGCCATTCTTATTTGTTGATGTTGTCAGTTTAAAGAGCGACTGTTACTGCATATTCATGGGCATAAATTTTTGCTGGACATAGCTGGGGGTGTAAAGTGCCAAGAATTGGGTATTTGGAGGGTACAAAATTCCATTTCTCAAATCTAAGCGTCGAAGTGCAAATTAGGTATAATTCGAGTGCATATAATTCTAATTACTGATTTTACAGCTCAAAAAGTTTGCCTCTTTGGGAAACAGCATCGCTCACTCAACAGATGTCAGACCTGCCGGTGGTGGGGCGGATATTCTGCTGAAAAAGAAAATGACAGCAGTCAAAGAATGAGCCAACCCCAATGCAATGCCAGCCTTCACTGCACAAGGACTGTTGTTGTTATCTTCCTGCTTGTCTCCCTGCCATATCCTCGAGTCCCTGTTGCCTGTTCAATCTATAATTCTGAATGCAGCTCAAGAATTTTTTTCTACGAGGAAGAATTACTGTTCTCAAGCACCTCCAAGGGTCACTGCCACAACCGTCAAACCTTTGGAGAACGGTGTACTTTTCATCCCAATCTTCCAATTGGGTTCACCATAACCAATTGTTTCAAAGGCACCCCAGATTACAGCTCCTTGAAGGACAATGCAATAAAACATTTAATCATCTCAAACAGCTTCTCTCCTACATATTTGTCTCGGGCCTTCATCGCAATCCATTTGTAATGAGCCGCCTTCTATATTTGAGTTTGATTGAATTGGAAGGAGGTAATGCTATGGAAAAATCGGGCTTTGGGTTTATTGTATTCAATCATATTGGAAATCCCAACCTTTTCTCCTGGAATACAATGATCAGATTCTTTGCTGTGTTTGATCCGGTGATTGCTTTGAATTATTACATGAAAATGCTTAGCCAAGAAATGGTACCTGATAAATACACATTTCCATTCTTGCTGCAGGCTTGTGGAGCTAGTTTTGATCTGGGTTCTGTGAAACAAGTTCATGGTCACATTGTGAAACTGATTTTTGATCATGATTTGTTTGTAGAAAATTCTCTTCTTAATGCCTACATGGTTTGCAATTCTGCCACAGATGCATGGTCATTATTCGATGAAATGCCTGACAAAGACATTGTTTCATGGACAAGTTTGATTTCAGGGCTCATCTCACAATCTTATTATAGTGATGCCCTTCTTGTTTTCAGAAAGTTGTTGGTTGATGGTTGCCAACCACAGCCTAATGTTATTACTATCATTTCCGCAATGTCAGCCTGTGGTAGTTTAGGATCTATGGGCCTAAACATATGCTTACATGCTTTCCTAGAGAAGGCTGGATGGCTTGAACTTGATGTTTCTGTTGTTAATTCACTAATAGATGCCTATGCAAAATGTGGAGATTTTTACTATGCTAGGAAAGTTTTTGATGACATTCAAAATATCAGGAGAGACTTGTATTCTTGGACAGCAATTATCTCAGGATACGCTATGCATGGTCGAGGACATGATGCTCTAAACATGTTTTCTCAAATGGGGCAAGTATATGGACTTCTTCCTGATGCAGTAACCTTTGTTGCGGTTCTTTCAGCATGTGCGCATTCTGGACTGGTTGAAGAAGGTTTATGCATTTTTGAGTCAATGAATGCAAAATACAGGATTGAGCCTGATCTTAAGCACTATGGTTGCATTGTTGACCTCCTGGGGAGAGCTGGGATGATTGAACGAGCTTATAATATTGTTGAAAACATGCCAATGGAGCCTAATTTGGCTGTATTGGGATCTTTACTAAGTGGTTGTAGGCTTCACAATAACTTGGAGTTTGGCAAAGCTGTTTTGAGAAAGATTGAGTTATTGAAAGAGAGGGGAGGAGCCCCTGTCCTTTTATCTAATATGTATGCAAATGAGAACCAATGGGGTAAAGTCATACAGATTAGGAAAGAAATGAGAGGAAGAATGCAGGGAAAACCCCCAGGTAGAAGCTGGGTTCAGGTAAAAAATGCAGTCCATGAGTTTGTAGCTAGAAATGAAACTGATCCACAAGCTATGGAGCTGCACGTTGTTCTTGAAGGACTGGAAAGGATTTCGAAGTTGTAGTAATTTGACTAAAGAGGAACTCATCCTTTCTAAATCCTGTTTTTGGGCGGAAGGCCTCAAAGTTAATTCAATATTTGCACAACAATTACCATATACTAATTTTCTTTCTACCTAGTGACTGTCTTAACAACAGACAAGAGAAACTCCACGACCATTTGTAAGCACTCTCTTGTGAAGTAGGTAGGCTTGTACTCTCAATCTAATTCCTCCGTCTAAATATACTCAAGCTAATTCCAAAATATTGCTTTTAAGTCTACAAAATATTTCATTGAGAAATCATAGGAGTGATCTGAATTGACAACTAAATCCTTGGCTTTACCAAAATCTTAAAAGCATGCCTTTAACAGCTTTGATCCAGTATGCTAGAATTCTATTTGCATGACAAAAGAAGATTCCAGCAAACTCGTCATCACGAGAATTGGGGCCTCGTGATAAATCAAGATTACATGGTTGGCTAAAGTGCTTAGACAACGACATTGTTAAATGGAGTGATTTAATGCTCTCCATTTTTTTTCCCACCTTAAAAATGGATTTGTACCCTCCGAATACTAAATTTGTGGCACTTTACGCCCAAGCTATTTCAGCAAAAATTTCCGTTGGAAATTCAATCTAATGCAGGTGTTTTTTCAAATAGGTATGGTAGAATGTTTCTGGAAAACCAACTTCTACTGCACTAGTAAACTTGATTTGGAGTCTCATTTCTGATTGTATAATAACAATATCCATTGGCTTTTCTGGTTATATAGCAACAATCTTCAATTTTTTTTTTTTTTTTTTGGGTCTGTTTATTTGTAGGGCGGTGTTCTTTGCCTTATTTTAATCTCTCTGTTTGCAATGGGCTGACTTATCTTTCTGTGCTTGAAACTACCATATATTATTTTCACGCATGCTACATCTTACTTTCATACTTTCTTTGGCAGTGCCTTGGTCTTTGTTGTCAATGGTTTCCTTCGATATGTCTTTGGATGAAATGATAAAGCACAGGAGAAATAGCCACAGAGGAGGTAGGGGCCAGGGCAGGACCCGGCGAGGAAGAGGGCTAGGAGGGTCATCCAGGGGTGGAAGAACATTTGGGGCTTCTGGCAGAAATCCGCTTGGAGTAAATGTTCGACCATCAGCATACACAATTGCCAAGGCAAGCTCAAATTATGCAAGTCTTATGCATTTTGTTGACAAATCTGCTATGCTCTAGTACCTTGCTTGAAGGTTCTCTAGTTGGTTTAGAAATTCTTCTATTTGGTTTTTGGAGAAGCCTATGGTCCCTCAGCTGGGAAATAAAGTTGTTACATTCTAATCAATGCTCTAAGTTCTCTGATCCTCTGGGTATTTGTTGAGCATTTTGAATTGGCTATTCGCCAAAATTGAAAGACCTGGTGGCCTCTTATGGAAAAAGTGTATTTAGCATCTTATGTAGAGGAGCTTCATTACCTGAAAACCTAAGGGCTTTCAACTCTTAAAAACCATTAAGAATGCTAGGCTTGAAATGCCTTATCATCATCACTGATTTTTACTTAACAGAGAGCTCTCTAGTTTGTCATTATCGAACTCTTAGATGGGGAGTTTATGATGGATTCTTTCGATATATGAGGAACAGAGGAAGTGTTTTATGATGGATACCATTGCTATACTCTGGGATTACGTTGGGACGATATTTTGGTGACCTCAGTTAATGGCATTTTGCAAAGGTGGCTTCCTTTGCTGAACTTCAGAACTGGACCTGACACCTTCTGCATGGCATTATCTGGCATGCTGTGGGTCAAATCTCAACTTCAATTTAGACTAAAATACATACCTTAATTTTCAATGGTATTAGATTATCTTGTTTGAGCTTTTTGGCGTGGCTTCTTCGGGAACTTTGCTGACATTTCTTTATCTGAAGAACAGTAAACTACTATTTTCTGGTGATATGCTGACATTGACTTTTCCCAATCTCCATATATTTTTTGGTTTGCTTGCATCAGTCCATCCGCAGAATGAAGAATTTAACCTGGCAGAATGGTCTATTTGAAGATAGTATTAAAGCAGCTGGATTATCAGGGTTGGAAACTGGTACAAAATTGTATATTTCCAACTTGGATGTTGGGGTGACCAGTGCAGATATGAGGGTATTCATACTGACTCATGCCATTTTCTGTTTTATTTCATCTTTTACATGTATTTCTATTGGAGATTTGCTGAAAAGGACTTGCGACGCAGGAGCTCTTTTCTGAGATTGGAGAGTTGATACGATATACAATTCACTATGACAAAAATGGGCGCCCAATTGTAAGTTTGGAGCTTTGTGCCATATGATACCCTAAGATTTATTTTTGTCCTACAAAATCTTTGAAATTGATATATAGTCTTGATGCTCGAGGCGGTTCATCTAACACTCTTGTAAAATATAGTCTCCTTGCTTAGTGGGTACTTTCTCCAGAAAGGGTTGTTATTCTGTAAAATTTAACATGCATTGAGGTGCTTGTTCAGAAATGATCTGACTGACTTTTGACACACAATTGGATACTTGGTATTTTTTGTTTGTATCCTTTGATTTTCTAGGCCTTGCATGTTCCCCTGTAGCCTCATGGGGCGTTTACTCTTTCACTGGTGTTAGGTTCATTTTATTAACTCCTTTTCTTTTTTATTCTTTTGCAGGGTGTGGTTGGATATTTAAGCAGTAATTGACTTGAAAATGCACTGTACTTCTGGAGTCTGATTGTGGCAGTTATACAGTGAAGGGCTTCATTGAATCCAACCACTATTGAACATTGTTTTCTTTTCCTTTTTAATTGATTTTCCATGAGACTTTTTATTGCTTTGTTTACTTCTGATGATATTCATGTCTAGTTGACGTCTTAGTTTGCAAATGTGTAGTTTTCCTGCAAAATTGAGATGTTTCCGAACAGTGCTGGTGCTGTTGCTTTTATCATAATGTGATGTATCAGTTTTATCCTATTCAATAGATAGAAATCTAGTATTTTGGTACATGAAGTCCAAGTAGTTATTCCTTTCTCTCTATACATAAACCTTTTCAAGGTACCCATTCCTTTGCTTGGAGATTTGTTGCTTGGCATCTGATTCACTGAATTGTTTAAGTTCAGAAAAGATTAAATTAACTGTGTTTTTCTTGTCTTCAAATGCAGTGGTTTTTGTTTCTGTAAAAGTTTAATTTTCTCATTGTGGTGCAAGGGTCGGCTGAAGTTGTTTTTGCAAGAAGAAATGATGCCTTTCAAGCACTTAACTGATATAACAATTGGATGGAAAGCCTATGAAGATAGAGACAGTTGGTGCAAATGCTGAGGCCCCTGCCTCAGCTCGCATCAATGTAGTTGGAGGAGCAAATGGAAAAAGGAGGACAATTATGATGACGTACGTGACTATAATTTTTTCTACTTTTTCTTTCCTATCAATTTTATCATCTCCTTTATGATAATTTTTTATTTTCCTTTTTGGTTGCTATTGCTACATTCTGTTACATTTTATATGGTTTCAGTTTTCGTGATATGAGCTGCCCCATAACTGCTTTCTACCCCTTTGGTCGTGCTAGCTTGTTATGAGTGCTTTTACTGAATTGTGTCCCTTATCTTTGGCTAGTGTTGGTACTGAAAGACAGTGTCAATACTACTAGTCTTAGAAAATAATTTTCAAAGCGAGAGTTCTTGTTAAATAAAGTGTAACGTGAAGCCTAATTTTGCCTCTTGGTCAATGAATTCTAATGGAACTGATCATGTTTTCATGTACTTTTAAGTATTTAAGAAAAACTTGTTCCAAGAGGCAAATTAAGCCGACCATGTTGAGATAATACACTTACTGATTGGTATCTGAAAATTGTGAATGTAACTGGTAAGTCTGCCTTGATTTTGCTCTATTTCTCCATAATGTTTATGTTGTCTTGATGGTTCATGTGCTGTAGTTTGTTCAGTGGGGGTCGCTTTGGTACTTGTTCACCCTTTTATTAAACTGCTTCCAGAATCAGGCCAATTGACAGATGCCTTGTATCACAGTTTTTCATTTGCAATACTAGTGGGTTTTATCATTCCATCGAGTTGTTAGAAGTTCTGGTTTCTTGAAGGTTGTGCTAGTGAACTTGTGTGGGTGGCAAGCTTTCATGTTTTTAAACTAGATGCTGGTTGTTGTGCAGGTCTGAACCTGGTTGTTCCAGAGGTGGCTTTGCAGCGGCTAATCGTGGTTCTGACTTGTGTGAGTTGCCGATGAGCGTTCTTTGTCTTTTAAGGATGTCCTCTGGTATCTTGGACCTCTTTTGGCCCCTTGACGGTCAGTGATTTTTGTAGTGGTAATAATGTGACCTTTTTTTAATAGATTAAATAGTTGAATTTTGGGTTGAGAGAATGTGGCAAGGATTTCCCTTTCTCAAGTGGGAAAAATGTATTTTTATTTCAATTTGCCAAGGTGACAGTAGTGTCTAGTTAATCAAATATTGTTAATATGGTGTTTATTGTGTTTTTGTCAGAATAGGTTGTGGTGGTTCAAGTAACGGGCAGGGAGGGGGGCATGGCTGGGGCTGAGGTCGTGGTGGAGCTCCATGAAGAAAGAAAACCGCGGAGAAATCAGCTGATGAACTTTGACAAGGAACTGGAGAATTATCATGCTGAAGCAATGCAATCTTGATGGGGCAAACCTGTTTACTATTTAGATCTTTTGCTGTACAAAAGGGATATGCTAACTGCCCCCATGTTTTGGTTTTCTTTTTCTATTGTTGGTTGGATGATATTGCTAGTCTTGTGGGATAACTGAACATTGTTGTGGCTGACAGACGAGAGTAGTGATGCTTTTTGGCACCACCGAAATTGAGCCGACCGAATGACCATTCTGTATGGTGTTCTACAAGGCCTGATTATTTATTTGAAATGATGCGTGCCTGTGCCTTCAAATAATCTGCACTGTAGTTCATTGCCAAGCTGCTGTCACTAACTTAAAGCTGCCAAGAATTGCTTCGGTTCTGTTCTTGTCCGGCAGAAGACTGGCATCGCTCAGTTAAAGAGAGTTTGAACAGACATCGTATGATTAATTTTTATTTCATGTTATCGTTGAAACGTCATCAAGATGGATTGGCATTATGCGGTCAACAAATTCATACTAATGTTAGGATTTATTGCAAGCAAATTCAGAAATGAAAGTAGAATATTAAAAGTACTTGTACTTGTTTGATTATTCACATCGATAGCTTTAAATTTTAATAGTTTACTGATTTATTATTATTATTTCTTTTGGAAATAGGTCTTAGAGAATTTCACCGCTTGCTAATGTGTGTACTCTGTGCGTGTCGTGGAACTGATTATAATGTAGATCGAAGAGGAGTTATATAAAGATTTGCTGTTACGAAATTATGACAAGTTAAACAAGGTGTATTTCCCAAATAATCCAATTTGGTTGAGGATGTCTAAGGTAAGGCTGTTTGCGGATGGGTAGTGCCTGCTACTAAAATAAAATTATTCATGACGAGATTCAGGTGACAAAAGATTTCCTGCTTTGCGTAACAGAATGGGATCGTGGAACACAAATCTCTGTTTGACGCATTATCATATTTTGTCTCCTAAGATTGTGTGTTTACTCTCGTGGATGAAATAAATCTTATCTATACTATTTAAAAAAGAAACCTCCTTTACACATTTAAAGTAATGGTTATTGTGCTGCTACACCAAAATTTATTTTACCTAAAATAACACTACATCTATCTATATAATTATTTTTTAATTTTTAAAGAGTATATAACTCCCCACTTACTCCATTTCCCCATTACCAGTAATTTATTTCCCACTCATTAATTGGTCCTCTCATTATCCATGACTTCCAAGTATTTTCAATCATGGTTAGTATTTTCTAAGGTATTATTCTTCTTATTGTGAAGGTAGTAAATATATTACTAATAATTCTACTTTTTTTCTTTTAATAAATTGAAGTATATTATTTTCTTCACATATTATATTTATTCCTCCGGCTCCTCTGCAAATATGTTTAGGTGTGTTTTTTGTGCCCTCTCAAATTGGATTATTTTGTTGAATTTAAGTTCTTTTCTATGTTTTATTTGTTTGTTTAACCTTTTACTTTATTATTACTACTTTGATTCATAGTAGGTAACAATAATTATATAGCCTAAAATAGGTTTCATATTATTTAAGTATGGTGGTGCAATTCACTCATTTTTGTCATGTTATACAGTATAAATGATAAATTTACACAAAAAAAAATATATTACACCTAAAATTATTGATGTGTGCGAGGATTGCGTGCAAAATTCACTAGTTTATTATAAAATAAGTAGAATAAAAGTATAATTTAAACAAAATTGTAAAATAGGTTTCATAACTATATTCTACTGGTAAAATTTAACTGTAACTTTTCGAGTGGCAAAATTGGTATACCACCTTTAAGAATATGACAATTTTAGGATAAATTAGGCTCAAACTCATCAGGGAGCGGTGCAAGCCTACGTGGCATCTAATTTGACGCTGTGTGGCGCCCTGCCAAGGCATCCACTTCTATCCGGCATGGCATATGGCTTGGCAACTCCTTTTGCCACGTCATCATAAAATTTACACTTGGATACCAATAAAAAAAAAGGCGGAAAATTACATATCAAGGTTAAGATAATGACTCCTCATTATCTATTAAAACTAAAACCTCATGTTGTATTTATCAAGATTCGCAATATTGATATTTATCTTATTGGATAATTTTAGATAATCACATTGATAGATTTTTATTTCATCATAAAATTTTTTAAATATCCATAATCATAGATTTAATAATTTATCTCATCACATAAATTTAAAATTCAAAATGTACTTGATTATCGATTTTTTGTATTTTATTGTTTTCTATTGCAATTTTTTTATTTCTCTAGATAAAAAAGAGTGTGTATTTTGAATAATGTACCTAGAGTAATACAACTTTTTGAAATATATCAATTTTCTAATTAGTTGAAATTAATTTAATTTTCTTACCAAATGAGTGGAAAAAGAATTATATGTTTTTTATATGGAATTTACTTAATTATAATTGATATACATATGTCAATTAACTGAGTACTTACTTACATTTATAATATTTTTATAAAAAAATATTACATTTCTCTATCAATAGACAATAAAATATATCAGATTGTTTATAAAAATTCACATATTTGTACTTAGAGATTTGAAATTCATTACTAAATAAAATATTTTTTTTATATAATATGTATATGTTCCATAATTTAATAATTTATATTTTGATACATCTATTAAAAATAATTTATTTTAGCATGTTGAAAAATGATACACAAATAGATACATTAAGACTATATGTATATTAAAAAGTTAAATAACCTTATCAAACAAGATGTTGAAGTTAAAATTTCACCCTAAAAGGTTAGGTTTAGCACTCCTCTCGGGATAACCCCTAAGTTGAGATGCCACTCTAATTCAAACTTAAATCATAACCCACAATACAAAACGATAGGCCCATAAGAAAAATTCTCAAAATCATCAGAGCCAGCAACACGCTTCAACTTAAGCAGACCTCAACAAATGTGCTATATACATCCCATACGTTCAACATAATATTTACATGCCACAGATTCTAGATTCAAACTTAACATATCATAATATCTCTAAGCATAACATAATATCCAAATAAACCCATAATCACATATAAACATCTATTCTACTACAAATTATATATTCTCCAGTCTAAGCCTGAAGTTCATCTCCATAACTTAGCCCTGTCTGGAAAAATCAAGAATGACATGGAAGGGTAAGTTCAAAGGATTAGTGAGGGTAAAAATCAGTATCAGATCATGAAGGCTCTGTTGAAGAGGAATCAATTCAACATATCATAAATTAACAAACAATGCAATCGGAACATGAACGTATCATAAACACAAGCATTATCAAATTCAACAAATAGGGGTCTCTAGGTCAAAGCTCAACAAGTAGGTACTAGTCCAAGAGTTGCTACTGTTAGCGCGAACGGTCTGGGGTCATCTCAATCGATTTACTATGGAAGGTTGCTATCGGCCTAGCCATCTCAACCAGTTTACTATGGGAGGCATTGCTGAACGGTTCGGCCTGGACAATAGCCCGATCTAGACTAGGAAACTACACCGTCCTTATTGCTCCATGATTAGATTACAAACAATCGGAATATAATTGAAACATGGCAATCCCGAGTAACATATGTAATCCAATGAATTAGAATAGAATATGCATATCAGATTCTCCTTATTCCAGTCAAGCGTGACAATTCGGTATGTAGCAGATGCTGATGCCCAGGGAATAGCCCCCGACTCATCACCGATACCTAGAGAATAACTCCTAGCGGTATCGTGGATACCCAGGGAATAGCCCCTAGCATATCGCTGACACCCAGGGACTAGCCCCTACGTGTCTTATGTATCCAAGCATTCTGCTAAGATCGACATTCGGCCCAAAAAATCTTCGTAAATATATCACGTGACAATTAATAGATTGTTGACAAGGCGAGATAGTCAAATAAACAGACAGGCTGATAGGACAGTACAGATGATAAGCAATACAAAATTAGGCTAATCAGTATCAAACAAGACAAGGAATCATAGAATGATACCAGATAATCAAATAGTAATCGATAACAGAATAGCAACAGATACGAAACGGTAACAAATAATGGAATAGTTATAGATAACAGAATGATAACAGATAACATAATGGTAACTTGTAGCATCAGAGAGCTCTGGGCGCCCGAACAGACATGACAAACTCTTATTAGAGGCAAAATCAACGGTAACCCTCACAAGGATATACAGATCAATTAGCAGATAACAAACAAGAATTCAAACAATTCACAGATTCCAATAACCAAGATTCAATTACAAA
The DNA here is from genome assembly GCA_018894105.1 of Jacaranda mimosifolia. NCBI lineage: Eukaryota > Viridiplantae > Streptophyta > Magnoliopsida > Lamiales > Bignoniaceae > Jacaranda > Jacaranda mimosifolia. The sequence goes on from CM032133.1 coordinate 4,724,316, forward strand.
ACAAGAACATGTTTAACCCTCTCAGGGGTTTATCACAATAACAGATAGGTATATGCAGGTGCCAGATTGTAGATTCTCACAAGGCATACAAAACAAATACCCAGAAGGTTAGACCCTCACTGGGGTACAACAAATAATGAGTAGGCTTATATAAACAAGTACCAAATCGGTAGACCCTCACAAGGCATACAAAACAAATATCCAAGAGGTTAGACCCTCACCTTTGAAGCCTCAAAAAATGCAGTCACAGTCTATTGGTCCATGGAACCCCAACTCCTCGGCACCTAACCAAAAGAATAGATCCACTGTCAAGATCCTTATTCGACGTCATAATCACAATTACACAAATAATAATCTAAAATCAATAATTACTTGGGTAATACGGTGGTTTAAGGTTCGTATGGCAATATCATCATGGAACGGGCAAATTATGCCGTTATTACGGGAATATTTATGGGTTCGTATTGGTTCTAGTGGAGAGATATAATCATGTTCTTATTTACATAATTAACCTTGAAATGTCTCACCAAATCAGTAATAACGGTCCAATTATCCTTAATAACCCAATTATTGCCACTTAGGTCTCAAATCCATAAAATTAGGGTTTAATCCTTCAATTAACTCAATTAACCTAAAATTATAATATAACAATACAAATTTAGGTCCACTAGGCATCTTTACACATCCATGCATGCCCTTGTTTTAATTCCAATACATATTTCCATACCAACATGTGTCACAATATAATATTTATGCAAGGAAAAATAGTATAACGTATATATATATATATACAACCCCAGTCCAATTCTTTACTCAAAATCTAATTATGGAGCCTAGCCTTCATGAACCAATGTCACACACACGATCGTTGCGATCAGGTGAAGAAACTACCTCAGCGCAGCCACTGTGCACCGCTGTCAAAAAAGGTCACCACCACCACCAATCAACGTCTTTCAGCACACCCAACAAAATGCCCACATTAATTTCTCTAATCGCTGCCATGAACAGTGTCAATTTTAGCTTCAAGGTTGCTGGGCCACCACTTGACGCCGTTGTCGTTTTCTTCAATTCTGCCACCGCCGTCGAGCTAAACTTCAATTCAAGGCCACCACGACGTTCCCTGCATTGAACTCTGCCAGATCCACCACTCAGGTTGTAGCTTCAGCCGCTAGAGACTTCGCAACCGCTACCTCCGCCGCGGCAGCAATTTCAAACTCATTTTTGGCCGTCTTATTGGTTGCTTTTGGAAGAGGATGGTACCAACGTGTTCCTCGTGAGGAGAGGAGCAAAATGGTATATGACTTGAAGGGTTTTGCCGCTCGCCGGAGGAGTTGATGGGGGAAATGCATATGAAGAATGAAGAAAGCTAGGGGGAAAAATAATATATATAGGTCTATTTCCAAAAATTATAAATTGGCCCCCAGAAGTTCTGCTTTGCTTTCAATTGGGTCCTTGAAAAAGATAATCAACTGCAAATAAATCCCTCAACTTCCTTAGTGCTTGATTTTCACCTAGTTGACCAAAAATATTTCCAATTTGACCCTCAAAACTCTTTAAATGTTATTCAATCAAGTTATCTCAAATTAGAATTGATCCCAAAACTTTCAATCTCCGTGCAATTAAGTCCTTATTTATTTTTCAAGTCCCAAAATTTGTCAAACTAATATTTTAATTTCTAAATCCTTATTTTCTAAAATACCAAAATTTAGGGGTGTTACATTGGGCATTTTCATTTTTAATTTAGCTATATTTATTCCAAAAACAATTTAAAAGTTTATCTAAATAAAATAGTTGATAATTTAAGTTATGTTGAAACAAATAAACTAATGGTTCATATCTAATAATCTTTTTGTATTTTAAATATATAATTACTCTATTTTCGGTTGAACTATCCATTTTTAATTTTATTTATATCTAAATTAAATAATTATCTCCTCAACAACTTATAGTTTTAAATATATACACAATTTTTCAAATTATTTATATTTAATATATTTCACAAGTAAAAAAATGACTTAGCAACCATGATTATATTTTATATATTATAATTCATATAAAAGCCTTACCTTACCTATTTCATATGAAAAGGATAAAACACCTACTTTTGTGGATACTTAAATCATTATTTTCTTGTGAAAGAATTTAAAATAATTGGTAAATGAATAGTTTTTTGTTGGTTGATATATCATAAGGACCTAAACTTATTAAAAGTTTTTCAAATTTAATTATTTTAAGATAAACTCTTTTAAATATGTAATATATTCGTTTAGATAAAATCATATATCCAAAATATAACTAATATTTTAATTTTAATTTAAAATATGAAGTATTACTTCTATAATCTCTCAGTTTTATTTGTATATTATCAAACTAACATGGGCCCCGTGCTATGCACGGATTCAATTAATTATAATTAAAAATAAAATTTAAACGTATATATCATTCTAATTTCATGTAAAGTAAATTTAAATTACAATATTCTTTTAGTAAGATACATGGTACAAAATTGAAAATTTTTTCACAATTAATGAGTATCAAAGATAACGAAAAGTCACGCTTGACACAATATCATCATATCTACAAAAGGTACAATAGAAAAACACAAAAACTAAAAAGTTTTAGTTTTTCAATAATCAACGCGATGATAGAAAATTCATTCTCAAATATCTAAAGCAAATTTCTTCCGACATATATTAACTACCTTGGTGCACAAGCGTAGTTAAATTCTTCAAAGCATAACAAATGAATGCTTAAAATAGTCAATGACATTAGTTTTTATTTTTTTGAGTAATATTTATTTGCATAATTTTCAATATTTATACTACATACATTCATTTACACACATTTTTGTTTAACAAGAATTTACAAAAAGATATTTTATATATAAATAATAGTTGTTAGGAATAATGTTAGATCAATAAAGATTAATTGAAACTATAAGAATCATGTTAAATCCTTTGCACAGTTTGTATTGATATGCATTATATATCAAGTTAAATATTAAAACTTAATTAAGATCTTATCATAATTTACATAATATGCAAAATATGTTATTTGATAATCTTTAAAATAATAAAATTAATTCATAATAAAAATAAATAAATCTTACTGCATTGACAAATAAGTAATATTTTAAATTATTCAATGTTATAAAAGTTGTTTCTATGGCTTCTGCTCTGTTAACGAGGTCATAATAATATATTTTTATATTTTTAAAACAGTATTTTGCTTATATATCATATTAAATATTATATACATACATATATTATTTTAAAAATATGTTGGACAAATATATATTGCTCCATTATTTTTATGACATTTTCTTCTCATTATTTTTTTCAATTTTAACAGTTTTAGTAATTGATGTTTAATTTATAGATTAAAGTTAGCAACTATTGATACTTTAGTTAAGTTGTATAAATAATCTCAAAATTTAACACCCAAACAAAATCTTCATTTTACGTTATTAAATAACAAGTCTTGCTTTTTGAAATATTAAAGAGATATTTTTAATTTTTAATTAAGTAAACCTAACATTATTAGAAAATAATAATATTTGAATAATTAAATTTATTTTCAATGCACTGGGTATAGAGTGAAGGATTTTAATTATATGAGGAGACTTCTTAATGGTAAGTCAAGAGAACACTTTATAAATTATTTTAAAACCCTATTAGAAAACCAAACTTGACAACTTATTTAATTTTTCATTGCCTTTTCATGTTCTTTCTTATTCATCCATTAAGACATCAAAATCTCAACAATTTCTTGGATTAGAAAATGTGATTTTTAAGACTATGAGAAAAACAAGGATAAAAAATTCAAGAATAAAGGGAATATATCTATAATTAAAAATTCACAAAAAAATATTATAGTTTTATTCCTAATTTAATTTAATGAAATTTATTTTGGCATACTTATTTTTTACTTTTAATATTTACTTTATTTACACAGTATTTTCACAAACACTCATGATCCAAACACATAAAAAAATAAATATATAAAAAGTTTGCAATTTTCTTAAATAAGAAATGTAATTTGTGGTAGATACGATGGGAAAATACCCCGAAAAAGTAGTGGATAGATGAAGCTTGGATAGGTAATAATAGTTCACAGAATATAATAGATTAGAGATAATCACATATGTTTATGCTTTTTTCTTCCTTTGAATATTTGTAAGTAAAAATCATATTATTTTTTAATTTTTACTATTAATATTTTGACAAATCAAAGTTAATCATACCATAAAAAGATTTAGATCTTTTTCCTTTTATTTTTATTTTTAAATTAGCTCATTCAAGTAAAAATGTTTTGTGAAAAAATTGTGATACCTTATCAAAATTTTCCTATATGAAAATTGATTTTTATTTTTATGTAATGTTTACTTTTTAAAAATAGTTTAATAAAATTTTCATCTTTTACACCTTAGTTGATTTTTTACAACACAGTAAGTTTTTATGTTTTCAATATTGTTCATTACTTTTTATGTTTTTATTTTTTCAGGCATTGTAATTTTATTATTTTGTTTGAGTTGTCATAAATTTATGAGTTGTTTTTTGTTATGATTAATGTAATGATATTGTGATAAGCACAACTCTTCATTATCTTTGATACTTATTAATTTTGAAAAAAAATTCAAGTTTGTTCTATGTATCTTATTAAAAAGATATCGTAATTAAATTCACTTTTACATAAAATTAGAACAATATATATATTATTTTTAATTATAATTAATTAAATTCGTGCATAGTATGGGGCATATGCTAGTACTATTATATATAACACAACAGCGTGGGATCCATATTTGTGCAATTTTGATCAAATTCTGAATTCTTAGAATTTTGAGTTTTTTAATTATATTTAAAAAAAATTATTAGTTATTGGTTATTAATTTGATTTTATTTATTCCATTTAAAGACATCTAGATTTTTGAAATTATTTTCTTGATCAAAATAAATTATTCTTTATTTACCTCTAATATTAACAATGATTACATTTTATCTACAAAATCTCTTTTATCTTTATTCTCAATATATGGAAGATTTCTTAATCATTTGAATTCTATAATTTGATAAGTTTTTCATAAATTTTCTCTTATTTTTAATGACTAATTTATATTTATACCACTATATATAGAATAGTTTGAAAGCTATTATCATTAGTATTATCAGTTTCTAGCATTTTTTCCCTCTATGTCTTTGTGTGCATCATTATTTCATTCTTCAAATTGTTCATTGTATGCTTTGTTTTACTGTTCACTTTTTAAATTTCATTTTATTTGTTTAATTTAGATATGTTTCATAATGGAAGAGACTTTTAAGATTTTAGAGCCTATAATTTTCTTTTCAACCATAAACAAAGTCTATCATTTAGCTTTTTTTCTTTTGTTTATTATTTGTAAATTTTTATATCTTTTTGTTTATTACTTAAGTTTAAGCTATCAATTCATTTATTTTATTTTTATTTTTAAATTCTATTTTGTTAATTTAATTTTATAATTCTATGAGATGAGAGATATTAATTATTCTTCAATTTTTTTTTTAATTTTGTTACATTTATATTAGTTATAATTTTCTCTTCAACCATCAACAAATTCTATCATTTAATTTTTATTTTATATAAATCGTCATACATTTAGTATATTTTTATTCATTCTTTAAATCAAGTTACCCAATTTATTTGTTAAATCTTGCATTTTATTTTTACATTCTCTTTTTTTATTCATCTAATTTTATAATTTTATAAGATGAGATTTATTCTTTGATTTTTAAATTATTTCGTTATTTGAATATTTATAATTTTAAAAGTATATCATCTAATTTTTATTTTTTTTATTCAAATATGTAGTTATGTATGTATGAGTATGCATAATTGGAACTCTTTTTAAAAAAATTATATACTATGTCATCAATATATATTCTTAAATCTTTCTTTATCTATTTGAAAAATAGTATGAGATTTTTATCAATAGAAACTATACCCATTAATTTTTTAAGTTTATAACACTAGCATAATTTGATCTATCAAAATATATATCCAATTTTTTTTTTAAAATTTTTTTATTTATTTGAAAGGTTAACAACTTCTTTTGTTATTCACTTTTTTTTTTGCTATTTGTGCAATATGTATAACATGAAGATTCAATTATATTTACATAAAAGGTTTTATAAAAAATAAAATATAACTTTCACCTTAAACACAATAAAATATCTCGTCCCTTGACAAGTTTGTTTCTCTCTTGTCTTCTGACAAGTTTTCATCACCTGCAACTTTCTTCTCGCTTTTTCCCCTGCTTCTTTTGTTCTCCTTTTTCTTGGTTTTTTGCTTCATATAATGGAGAAGTTCTGAAGTCTTTGTATTGTGGAAGAGGAGGAAATTGGTCTGGAGACAGAGGATTCTATAGAAGATTTCCCTTAAGAATTCAAATGGATAGTAGTTGGCTGGTTGCTGATTAATCGCTCGATAAACTTCAATGCCATGAGAAACACCCTTGCAGTGCTATGGCGTCCAGTTAATGAGTATCAGGTATGTATTAAGGAGGTTAGTCCAATGCAATATCTGTTTCAATTTTTTCATGAAATTGATATGCAACGAATGCAGAATAATGGGCCCTGGACTTTTGACAACCATATTCTTTTGTGTAAACACCTCCAGCCTTGTGAGCAACCTCAAATGGTTCAGTTATTTGACACTTTATTTTGGGTTCAAATTTACAAGATGCCTAACGGTTTCATGTCGGAAAGAGTTTGCAAAAAAGTAGGAAATTACATTGGCAGGTTTGTGGAGTCGGACTCCAACAATTTCAATGGAGTATGGCGTACATATATGTGCATAAGAGTCAAAATTGACATCAGGAAAGCCTTGAAGCGTAAAATAAAGATAAAAAAAGCCAGAGGGGAGTGGGTCTGGATAAATTTCAAGAATGAAAAACTCCCTACTTTCTACTTTGTGTGCAGTAAGTTGGGCTATGGAGAAAATTTCTATGAAGCCTTATATAAATGCTCGGGGAAATTCATTGAAAAATTATACGGTCCATGGCTTCGAGATCCAAATAGATGCTCGCTGACTCAGATAGGAGAAAGATGGCTGATGGCTCCGATCAGGTAGAACGGAGGAATGGAACAAGAAAGTCGAAATGGGAGAAGAGGTGAAGTCGACAAATAAAGAAAGAAATCCAGTTGAGCCAGATTTGCAGTGTATAACAAAAGGAAAGGAGATAACTAACAAAAATAAAGGTGTGATTATTGGAGCGGAACCTAGAAAAATGAGACAATGATTGTGGACACGTTAAATGGGAAGCCGAACAAGGAAAGAAGCATGAATAAGGTGAAGATGAGTCAATTATGGAAGGAGTTATCATCTCTGATATGGAACGCTGAAGAATGCAGGATTGTGTGCCAAATGGTTCTCAAAAGGGCTTTTTGTTCAGACCATCAGGAGAAATATTTGGGCTAAAAACCCGTTTTAGATGAGGGTTTGGACTCCCAAGCCTGCCTAGAGCAATGAGTATCCTATGTTGGAATTACCGTGGGTTGGCAAACCCATGCGCAATTTAAGTCCTAAGGGACATTGTAAATAGCAAAAAGCCCAATATTATTGTTCTGATTGAAACTTTATCTGATGGGCAGCGTTTTGCAGGGCCTTAAGAATAGTTTGGGCTATGAAGGCTTATTTGTGTTGATGTGATGGGCCACAGTGGTGGGATGGCTCTCTTATGGAAAACAAAGGATGAGGCTGGTCTTATCGGATATTCAATATTTCAATATACCATATTGATATTGAAGTCAATATCGCCGGAATGGTTGGTTGGAGGTTTACTGGCTTCTACGGTATTCCAAAGCGATCAAGGAGAACATAATCTTGGAACCTGCTCTGTTTGCTTGCCAATGTTTCTTCACTCCCATAGGCATGCGTAGAAGATTTTAACGATCTTCTATTCGAGAGAGAAAAGAGGGGAAAGAACCCACATCCTCATTATCTTATTGAAGGTTTTCGCAGGGCTATTTCGGATGCGGACTCATTGATTTAGATATGTCGGGTTACCCATTTACATGGAAAAGAGGCTGTGGTGGTGATAATTGGGTAGATGAAAGACTGGATAGGGCATCGCCTCGCCAAATTAGATTTCTGCATTTGGGGATTACATGTTTGAAAACATTGAATTTACTTCGTCAGACTATTTTCCCATCACGATAAATCTTCTAGGTAATGCTTGCAGAAACAAAAGCTTACGATTTCGTTTTGAAAACTTCTGGCTATGAGAAAATGATTGTCGAAAAGTCGTTAAGGAAAGCTAGGGAAAGAATGAACTTGATTTTATTCAACAGAAAATTGAGGCTTGTGGGAGAAATCTTCAGAATTGGGCATCCCATCTGAATAGTGGATTCATGGACAGAATTAGTAGACTAAAAAAGAAATTGCCATTGTTGAGATGTAGAAGAGATGCTACTGAGGAAGCTAAAAACTATTTGTTCGAAGTGTTAAACCAAAAAGAAAATCTTCTGGAAGCAAAGGGCAAAGGTTTTCTGGCTTAGGGAAGAAGACATGAATTCAAAATTCTTTCATGCAGTAGCCAGTGGGAGATGAAAAAAGAACAATTTCACTCAGCTTCAAGATGGTAATGGAACCTGGAGAAGTTGGGAAGAGGGTCTGGATATGGTGGTGGTAGATTATTTCAAAGACTTATTTGCCTCACCTGTTTGTGATTGCAACCAGATTCTGGAATAGTTTGTTATAAAGTGACAGATGAAGAGAATAGCTCCCTGCTGGCAGAGTTCACCCCGAAGGAAATCAAAGAGGCTCTTTTTGCCAGGCACCTTGATAAATCCCCTGAAATGGATGGTATGAATCCTGGATTTTACCAAAATTTCTGGCCCATCATTGGTAATTATGTTATTTCTACTTCTTTGGAATATCTAAATACAGGTAAGCTGCTGGAAAGTCTTAATGAGACTGCTAATGTTTTATTCCTAAGAAAAATGATCCTATATGTATGTGATCTGCGCCCCATATCTTTATGCATTGTTTTGTATAAAATTATCTCAAATACTCTTGCTAACCGGTTGAAGTGTATTCTCCCTGATATTATTGATGCTTCTCAAGGTGCCTTCATCCCGGGTAGACGCATTACAAATAATGTTCTTATCTCTTACGAGGTTATGCATTACTTGAAGAGGAAATAGTCAGCCAAGGGAGGCTTTGTGGCTCTCAAAGTGGATATCAGTAAAGCTTATGACAAAATGGAGTAGGGTTTTCTTAGGGTATCATGCTAAAATTGGGATTTAGAAGAAAATGGGTTGATATGATATGTATGTGTATTAAATCAGTTTCTTAAAGATTTGTAAGAGGAAATGATTTATTAGGTCCAATCACTCCTCATCATGGACTCAGGCAAGAAGATCAGTTATCACTATACATGGTTTATCTTGTCTGCTGAAGGGTTGTCCGCAGCCATTAACAAATTGTTGTAAAGTGACCGATGAAGAGAATAGCTCCCTGCTGGCAGATTTCACCCTGAAGGAAATCAAAGAGGCTCTTTTTGCTATGCAACTTGATAAATCCCCTGGAATGGATGGTATGAATCCTGGATTTCACCAAAATTTTTGGCCCATCATTGGTAATGATGTTATTTCTACTTCTTTTGAATGTCTCAATATGGGTAAGCTGCCGGAGGATCTTAATGAGACTGTTAATGTTTTAATTCCTAAGAAAAATGATCCTACTTGTATGTGATCTGCGCCCCATATCCTTATGCAATGCTTTGTATAAAATTATCTCAAAGACTCTTGCTAACCGGTTGAAGTGTATTCTCCCTGATATTATTGATGCTTCTCAAGGTGCCTTCATCCCGAGTAGACGCATTACAGATAATGTTCTTATCTCTTACGAGGTTATGCATTACTTGAAGAGGAAATAGTCAGCCAAGGAAGGCTTTGTGGCTCTCAAAGTGGATATCAGTAAAGCTTATGACAAAATGGAGTAGGGTTTTCTTAGGGTATCATGCTAAAACTGGGATTTAGAATAAAATGGGTTGATCTGATATGCATGTGTGTTAAATCAGTTTCTTATATATTTGTAAGAGGAAATGATTTATTAGGTCCAATCACTCATCATCATGGACTCAGACAAGAAGATCCGTTATCACCATACATGTTTATCTTATGTGCTGAAGGGCTGTCCGCAGCCATTAACAAATAGGCAGAGGAAGGAAAACTTCATGGTGTTCGAGTGGCTCGAGGTGCCTCCCTTATATCCCATTTATTTTTTGTAGATGATAGTCTACTATATTTCAAAGCTAATAGAAAAGAAGCTGAACAGTTGTTGCTCTCATTCATCAGTATGAAAATGCTTCAGGCCAAGCTATAAACTTTGGGAAATCTAAGCTTTTGTTCAGTGCAAATGTTGAGCACTCCAGAAAATAGGATATTTGCTCTATTCTTGGGATTCCAGAGGTTTGCAGACAAGATAAATATCTTAGCCTTCCAGCTTATTTGGTCAAATAAGAGAGAGGTTTTCAATTTTATCAAAGATAATGCTTGGAATAGAATTCAAAACTAGAACAACAAGCTTCTATCTCGAGCTGGAAAGGAAGTGTTACTTAAATCAGTGGTACAAGCTTTGCCAAATTTTGCTGTGAACGTTTATCTTCTTCCTAAGGAGCTTTGCGTGGAGTTAGAAAGAATGATGAATTCTTTCTGGTGGGGTACTAGAAGTAGCAATGGTAGAGGCATCAAATGGTTGAGCTGGAAAAGGTTAAGTGTAAAGAAAATGGATGGTGGCATGGGCTTCAGGAAGATACATGAGTTCAACATTGCTGTGCTTGGGAAATAGTTTTGGAGGATCCTTACGCAGCCAAACTCACTGGTGGCAAGTCTTTAAGGCCCGTTATTTCCCACATGTTTCTATTTTGGAGGCTAAAATAAGAGCAGATCCTAGCTTTGTTTGGAAGAGCATTATGGCAGCACAAGATCTAATTAAAAGATGATGCTGTTTGCGAGTCGGGAATAGTCAGAACATTAAGGTAGCTTTTGATCCTTGGCTCCCCCATCAAACAAACAGATTCATTGAGTCGGATTTGCAATCAAATTATAGTAATATGACAGTTGCTGACCTCTTAATCTCAATGGAAAAGAGTGGAACTATCTGATAAGAACCCACCATTGCAGACTTATGCCAGAAGGAAGCTTAAGGGAAAAGAACATCTAACATCTGACCCAACCCAGCTGCTTGGCATTACTGATGTGGAGTTTGACCCATTCTCCCATGATTTTCTCAACTAACTTGAAGCATATCTGCCACTCTGTTACTCCACGTCTCCACAGCATTTCTGCCACTATGTCACTCCATGTTTCCACCACTCTCCATCATTACCTTAATTCTTGGTGTTTTTAGTTATTAAATTTTAGTATAAAAATGTGTTTAGGATTTGTTTTAAGGGTATTAGAAACATATTATTCTTGTTATTTCTATCTAGAGTTTGTCCACTCGATATGGGCTGAATTATTGGTTGTAAATTGTGTTTAAGATCCTTGCACATTTTTACATCAATAAAATTTCTGTTTTGATTCCAATACTTTGCCTTGTTTCATTTATTAAATTGAATCAGCTCTTATCATTTTGGCATCGGAGCCAGGTTTGATCCATCATGGTTAATACCAGATCCACTGCTTCCCAAAACGAACCCACAAACCCACCCAACGACCCCATCATCCAACAATTATCCGCCATTGCATCTAAATTAGACTCCATAGATGAATTGAAAGCCGATGTTGCGACTCTCAAAGCTCAAGCTAGCAACAACTAACAAGGGGAAACTAGTGTTCGTGATCGCGACAAAGGAAAGGCCGTGTGGTCAAAAGAGGAGGACTTGGACACCCCTTGGTGGCTTAAGAACCCTTCGCGGAGACCATATACCAAGATGGAATTTCCCCGATTTGAAGGAGGAGATCCACGAGGGTGGATATTGAAAGCTGAAAAGTATTTCCGTTACTACCAAATGCCCGATGAAGAGAAGGTGGACATTGTTGCCATGTATTTGGAGGGTGATGCTCTCGATTTATTTGCGTGGATTAACAGCGATCGTACCTTGTTGTATTGGGAGGAACTTGTCAAAGCTTTACAGGAAAATTATGGGCTAGCTGAATTTCAAAATCCCGATGAGCATCTCTGTGGCATTCGACAAACGGGAACGATTCTAGAATATCGTCAAGAGTTTGCTAAACGTTCAACAAGAGTCAAGAATTGGCCTGAACATTGTCTTTTGGCGGTATTTCTTAATGGGCTCAAAGAGGAGTTGAAGGCTGATGTTAGAATTCACAAGCCCAGGTCAGTTTACAAGGCCATGAGCTTAGCCCTTGAATTTGAAAATAAGTTGGGCCTAAATCAAAAGCCCAAAGGACAGCCCATATGGACAAATCAGCCCAAGTCCTCATTTCCTAAACAGAACTCACGTGAACCAACCTTCCCACAACACAGACTCCTGCAAAACACGACAGAAGCAGTGCGGCCCATTCAACCTCGTCCATGGGAAGCCGACCGACAAGCAAGGATTGCAAAGGGACTCTGTTTCAAATGCAACGAAAAATTCGGACCTAGGCATCGTTGTAAACCCTCCAATTTAGCGTCCATGGAAGTGGCGGAAGAGAGTGAAACCACAGACCCACCAATTGAAGCTGAGTATGAAGAAGATACAAGTACAGGGGACTTGGCGAAAATCTCGTTTCATGCAATTTTGGGCAAATCGAATGGCAGCACTATGAAGCTTGAAGGTACTTTGGGAGGAAGGTCAGTTCTCATCTTGATTGACAGTGGCTCAACTCACAACTTTATAGCCGAGTCATTAGTGACGGAGTTACAATTGCCGGTGGAAGAGTTTCAAACATTTGGGGTTCAAATGGGAAATGGAGATATGGTCCGATGTAATCGACTTTGCCGAAAAGTGCAGGTTCAACTTCCAGGCTTAACTATCACTGAAGATTACTACCCGTTTTCCCTTGGAGGTGCAAATTTAGTGTTGGGCATAAAATGGTTAGCATCACTCAATACTGTGCAAGCAAACTGGAATAAAATGTTTCTCATTTTTTATTGGAATGGGAGGAGGTACAAGCTGCAAGGAGTTCCCAAAATTGAGCAAACAGGGGCTAGCCTTCAATGCTTGTCTAAATAGGATGAAATCCCAGGTATTTCTTGGACCACTTCTTTAGCTATTCAATTGCTTTTACGAGAGTTTGATGTTATCTTTTCCGAACCATCAACCCTGCCTCCTTTCCGTAACCATTACCATGCCATTCCTTTATAACTAAATTCCAAAATACCCAATTTACGGCCCTAGCGATACCTATATTACCAAAAGACTGAAATAGAATAATAAGTTGATAACCTCTTACAGTTGGGATTTATCAGGCCAAGTTCCAGTCCCTTTGCTAGCCCAGCCTTTTTGGTTAAGAAAAAAGATGAGTCATGGCGTTTTTGCGTTGATTATAAGGGCCTCAATAAGATCACAATTCTTGATAAATACCCTATCCCCAACATAGATGAACTACTTGATGAACTTCATGGAGCCACCATTTTTTCAAAAATTGATCTCCGTTCCGGATATCACCAAATTCAAGTTCATCCGAAGGACATATATAAGACAGCATTTCGCACACATTCAGGTCATTATGAATTTGTCGTTATGCCCTTCGGCCCCACCAACGCACCCTCCACTTTCCAAGCTACCATGAATGATTTATTTCGCCCACATCTTAGAAAATTTGTTCTGGTTTTCTTTGATGATATCCTTATCTATAGCCCCACATTAGAACAACATCAAAATCACCTATGGATTATCTTACAAACACTTCAGACTAACTTGTATTATGCAAATGCTAAGAAGTGTTTATTTGGACATGAGCAAGTCAATTTTCTAGGACATGTGATTAGTCGAAATGGAATGGGTGTTGACAGTGATAAAATCCACGCAGTCATACAGTGGCCCAAGCCCAACAATGTCAAGGAACTTCGTGGATTTTTGGGCTTGGCAGGATATTATCGTCGGTTCGTGCAGAACTATGGAGCTATTGCAAGGCCTTTAACTGATCTAACCCTAAAAGAGAGTTTCAAATGGTCTTCCGAGGCTGACTCAGCTTTCCAACAGCTTAAACAAGCACTGATTGCTGCCTTAGTTTTGCGTCTGCCAAACTTCAGTCAACCCTTCACTGTGGAATGTGATGCTTCCTCTCAAGGTATTGGAGCCATTCTTTTAAAATCTGAGCATCCAGTGGCATACTTTAGTAAGGGGCTTTCATTTTCTAATTGTATGAAATCTACTTATGATCGTGAATTATTAGCTCTTGTATTAGCTCTACAAAAGTGGAGGCATTATTTGTTGGGACGACATTTCTATGTTAAAACTGACCATTGCAGCCTCAAATATCTATTAAGTCAGCAGATTACTACCAATGATCAATAAAGACTTCTTATGAAGTTGCTGCCTTTTGAATTTTCCATTCTTTACAAGGTGTGTAAGGAAAATATAGGAGCTGATTCATTTTCTCGGCGTCCCTAGCATGCTGAATTGTTAGCTTTGGCGATTCCCATCTCTCTGGATTTCATGGGTTTACAGGAAGCCCTTCAAGCAGATCCGTATACACGGGATATCATGGCGGCACTTATTCAGGAACCTAATTCTTATCCAGAATTTCAACTAGTGGACAATAAGCTCTTCTTTAAAGACCGTTTGGTGATTCTTGATTGCTCTTCTCTCCGACATAAAGTTTTATCAGAATCTCATGAATCTTTAACTGCGGGACATGGGGGATATTTGAAGACTTTGAAACGTCTTTCGTCCACTTTCTTTTGGCCCAAAATGAAGCATGATACGAAGATATTTGTTCAAAATTGTTTGGTTTGTCAACAGAGTAAATATCAAACCTTGGCACTAGCAAGACTGCTGCAACCATAACCTTTGCCTGACAGAATTTGGGAAGATGTCTCACTTGATTTTATAGTTGGGCTTCCCAAATCTGGAGGATATGATACTATTTTGGTAATTGTGGATCGGCTCAGTAAATATTCACATTTTTTTATGTTATCTCACCCCTTTACTGCAAAAACTGTTGCTAATCTATTCTGCAGGGAAATTGTGAGGTTACATGGTATTCCACGGTCTATTCTATCCGATAGAGATGCCATTTTTCTCATTGCCTTTTGGCAAGAGCTCTTCAAACTTAGTAAAACAAGTTTGCAGATGGGGACTTCTTACCACCCTAAATCTGATGGTCAAACTGAGGTGGTGAATCAGTGCTTGGAAACTTATTTAAGGTGTTTTGCACATGAACAACCACATTCATGGAGTAAGTTCATACCTTGGGCAGAATATTCATTCAACACTGGGTTTCATTCATCCACTGGAACCACGCCATTCAAGATTGTGTATGGTAGAGATCCACCATCTATTCATCCTTTTGTTCCGGGGGAAACACGAATTGTTGAACTAGAAGAACAACTCAGGACTCGAGATGAGATGTTGAAGCTCTTAAAAGACAACCTCTTAAAGGCACAATCCCGAATGAAGGCCCATGCTGATTCTAAGCATAGAGAACTCAATTTCAACATTGGTTACTCCGTCTTCCTGCGCATTCAACCTTATCGTCAATGATCATTGGCTAAGCGGAAGTATGAAAAATTATTTCCTCGATTCTTTGGTCCTTACAGAATAATTCGTCGTGTTGGACCTGTGGCATATGAGCTGGACCTTCCTCCATCTTCCAAGGTTCATCCAATCTTTCATGTTTCTTTACTCCGGCCAGCTATTGGCCACAATCCCACCTCACCGCCAGCTCCACTCCCAATTAATTCGGACTGGGAACTCATTCTAACTCCTGCCAGAATTCTTGCCCATCGTTGGACCAAGGAAGGAGGTGTTTCTACTTTGGAACTCTTAGTTGAATGGACAGGTCGCCCTATCGAGGAAGCTAGCTGGGAAAATTATGAGATGTTGGCAGCCCAATTTCTGACATTCCACCTTGAGGACAAGGCGTCTTTTCAGGGGGGAAGCACTAATAAGAACCCACCATTGCAGACTTATGCCAGAAGGAAGCTTAAGGGAAAAGAACAGTTAACAGCTGACCCAACCTAGCTGCTTGGCATTCTCCCATGATTTTCTCAACTAACTTGAAGCATATCTGCCACTATGTTACTCCACGTCTCCACAGCATTTCTGCCACTATGTCACTCCATGTTTCCACCACTCTCCATCATTACCTTAATTCTTGGTGTTTTTAGTTATTAAATTTTAGTATAAAAATGTGTTTAGGATTTGTTTTAAGGGTATTAGAAACAGATTATTCTTGTTATTTCTATCTAGAGTTTGTCCACTCGATACGGACTGAATTATTGGTTGTAAATTGTGTTTAAGATCCTTGCACATTTTTACATCAATAAAATTTCTATTTTGATTCCAGCACTTTGCCTTGTTTCATTTATTAAATTGAATCAGCTCTTATCACTATCACTTGATTGACAATATTTTTAATGAGAGAGACCGAGAGTTAATCTCCAAAATTCCAGTTAGCATGCAAAACACTGTGGATTATTGGATTTGGGATAGAGATAAATCAAGCAGATACACTGTTAAGAGCGCTTACTCTCTTCTTATGCTGGAAGAAGAGCAGCCATGCCATCCTGATTTGGTTACTTTATGTGTTTGGTTCCTGCAAAAGCTCGAATTATTGTTTGGCAGGCGGCTCATGATTGTCTTCCTAGTAGAGCTAATCTTCTGTTAAAGCATGTGGAGATTAATCCGAGTTGCCTGATCTGTGATATATCTCCAGAAACTACCTTTAATATCTTCATTGAGTGCCCTTTTGCTAGAGATGTTTGGACAAACTCACTTGTTGGTTTTATCAGAAGAAATGTGAATTGTTTCGGAGAGTCGCAGCATTTCATGTTCAAAAACATTCCAGAGACATGTGTGACCTGGTCATCTTAATTTGTTGGAGTATATGGAGCAAGAGAAACAATGTGGTGTAGAGAGAAAATGGACAAACAGGAATAGGTGTGGTGGAGTTTGCTACTTCTTATCTTGATCAGAGGAGACAGGCCAGAATTAGGACGAATCTTACTGTAAGACCAAATCAAGAAGAACAACATGCTATCTCTTGGAAGAAACCAAAGGCTGGCTGGATTAAAGTTAATACCGATGTTGCAATTTTTAAGTGCAACAATTCTTCTGGAATCAGTTGGGTGGCCCGAGACCAATATGGTATGTTTATTTGTGCAGGCTATAAAAAGTTTTGTGGTGAACTAGATGCATCTTGGCATAATGCTTGGGCATTAGGGAGACTCTAAGCTAGATTAAGCAGTCAGGGATACAACAGGTGATTGTGGAATTTGTTTTGCAAGTTTGTTCATGCTATTAATAGAAGTGACCATCTTGCCTCTGATCTTGGCCAAATTATTGAGGATTGTAGGAAGCTTAAAGAAGATATAGTTTATCTTCAAATTGAGTTTGTTAAAAGATATGTGAATATTGTAGCTCATGTTATTGCAAGAGCTTCAGGTTCTTTAGTTGATCATGGGGTTCGTAATAATTATCTACCCCAGTTTATTGTAACTCAATTGAAAACTGAGTTAGCAAATTAATAAAAAAATTTATTAAAAAAATAAAGGGTTTGAATGAGCATAATAATTTGTTTTTTTTTCTTCATATTTTCTTTTTATATTCTCATTTTCATCCTTATATCCCCTCATTAAGTCCAATTTTAAAATAAATTTTGAATTTGTAATTGTTTTATCAATTTACTATTATTTTAACTTCTATTACTAATGTCAAACTCTTTTATTCACTTGTTTTATAGCTAAGCTATGAGTCAAATTAAAAGATTTTTTTATTAATTTATATTCTAATATTGATTTTAATTTTATAATTATTTTATAAATTTATTTTAATTTTTTATTTTTACTATCGTTGTTTTGTCCGGACTTAATTGATTTTTAATCAAAAAACTAAATAAGATAAAATTTCTTTAAATTTTTTGCAGCTTATATATTATTATATTCTTTGTATCTTAAGTTTCAACTTAATATATACTCATCGTCTTTTAAGTCTAAGTAATTTTAAAGTATTATAATTTATTTATTTTTTTTAACAACTCTTAAGCTATCTATCTTGTGTTCTATCCTTTTCACACATTTTTATTTTTATGAACTATCTGTTAGTTTTTAATTGCATAGTATTTTTTTTTCCAATAAAGTATACAATCATATTCACAAGTTTTTATCTCTAAAAGTTTTGACATTTTTTTTACCTTCTCGCTAAATAATCTTGAAATTTATATTTCGTGACATTATGTATGTAAGATTTCATATTCTTTAATATCTTTATATATTCCAAACTTTTAAATACTAAATTTTGATATATTGAAGTAATATTTAATTTTACTCATTACTTGACTTTTTTTTGTAATATTTTAATTTTTGCAGTGTTATTTTTAATTACATCTATAATTCAATAATTACATTAATATATAGTATTTTTAAGAATATGTGCATAATACGGGGACAATGCTAGTTCTTATAATATAGCTCCACGATATAAGTGTTCTCAAATCATATTCATACCACCTCAGAAGTTTGACATTGTTACATTTTCTTTGGCATCATCCATGCGGGATCTACATCGTATTAGTGTCGGATTTAGTCAAGTAATGTTTGGTTATGTTTTATGTTTGATTTTAATATGTATTTTGGGGGAATGAATATTGTAAGTGAGATTGAAAAATTTAAGAATTATGTAGGGGAATGTAATGAATTTTTTATTATATTTTGGAGAATTAATAAAAAATTATTTTATGGAGTTTTAGTATGTTTGTTTACGTCTTGGGAGGAGACATTTTTTACTGTAGCGGTCAAATTAATACTTTTCTATTGAATTTTTGGGGTGAAAATGAAATTGAGTAATTTTTTTATTGTAATAATAATAATAATAATAATAATGATATATATGTATGTATATATATTAAAAAAAGGGGGAAATTTTGGTGATAATGAAGGATCAAAGAGGGTATTTTGAAAAAATCTATTTTAATATTTTGGAGGAAAAATGAGTATATGTTTAGTTATGTTTCCCTATAACAAATTTATTTTGAAAAAATATAACAAAACACTGACTCGATTTCTTTTCAAATCGTACAAGATAGCTACTAATCATACGATTCACCAGTTCCATTCCATTTCCCTACGGGAGAAGTGTTCCGGGTAAAATTCAAAAAGATATGGAGGATAATTATGTAAAAAGCCATCCAAATCTGAAACTAGATATGTAATTTAATTGGACACCATGTTGAATATGATTACACATCCAACCAAAATGGTGGGATGAATTATCACTGGATCATCCCAAGTTGAATGGGGCCATAACGTATGGGCTTGCACTCTTGCAAGGCATGCGGATGATGATATTAGAGACCGGATATCAGTAAGCACACAGCATGTATATTGATTACTATTTTTCTAATGATAGATCATAGATGGGGCTAACTTCTTACCCAGTCGTAGAACAAATATTTCTAAATCAAAACAAACTCTGAATACTTCCTTCATATATGACAAACAAAATATTAAGGGTCAAAATTGATTCCTGAGGGCTCAGGCCTTAGGGGATGAATGAAATAGATGCAGAACAGAAGTCAGTCAGGCATAAGCCACTCAGAGGTACATATTCTTTACTTCGAAGATAATGTTCTGTTTTCACAACACTTTGCACACTAATTTACAATTGAACCACCAAAGGATCATAGAACAATATTTCTACAAGCCTGTGTATGAAAAAAGAATATGGTAGGAAAATCAACTAACAGCAAGAAGATAAATTCCTAAACCTGCATAAGCAAGCAGAATGGATGTGGTGAAAAAAGGAATCAGGAGCAGGTTTCTGTAACAGAGGCATCTCTTTTCAAAAGCAATTTTCCTGATTCGTTTCTCTTGAAAAGCTTCTCAACTACTTCATTCCAGTTGGTCCTAGCATTTTTACAAAATGATTTTTCTGTTTCTGAGGATTGATGGTCCCCTGAAGTTCCCTCTCCAGTGTTGCTGGAAGATTCTTCTTCACCAGACATTACAGCATGAGGTATATTCAAACTGACAGCTCTCTCCAATGCATCCTTGTGTTCCTTTTCTAATGTCAGCTTCCTATCAAGTTTCTGTACTCTTGGTGGAGTCGTTACAGTATCTGTACTAAGCTCCTTCAAACTCTGCATGGCAATAGGCTTTTTCTTACAAACATTTGAAGAAAAATATGAATCACATAATATCTGGCACAGCATGACCTATAATAGATGGTTTCCCAGCTTACTAAGTCCTATA
The DNA here is from genome assembly GCA_018894105.1 of Jacaranda mimosifolia. NCBI lineage: Eukaryota > Viridiplantae > Streptophyta > Magnoliopsida > Lamiales > Bignoniaceae > Jacaranda > Jacaranda mimosifolia. The sequence continues at coordinate 4,744,662 of CM032133.1, forward strand.
TTTCCATAGATGAAATAGAATTGTTGATTGCCATATGATGTTATGATTCCAAGGTAGGAAGTCTTAGCTAATAAATTTTCTGTGTTTCTCACACAACAAGCCCAAAAATTATAACTACACCCAGAACATCAACCATCATAAAGCCAATAGAGCAAGTAAAAGCAAGCATTTACGAAATGGCGGACATAAACTAGCATATTAACCAGAATATATTGCCGACCAACAAAAATAAATTGGCACATGACGGCTTGGTTGTAAGAAAAAAAAGAAACAAATATGGGAAAGGGAGGACACAAATTGAAGATCGGAAACTTACCTTTTTAATTGTCACAAATTCAGCCTAGTCCACTTATTGATCCTGTTTGTTACATATTTATTCTAATATGTAAAATTTATCAGGCTTTTGGTCCATCAGTTGATCAATTTTTACCACGTCTCCTGGTGGAGTGGAGAAAATTTTCCACCTATGGTTTTCATGTAAATCCTAAATACTTCTCTTCCATGTGTTTGGTGGCAAGATTGAACAGCAGAACTCCTTTCCGTAGTCCAAAAAAAAGAAAGAAAAGAACACATAATGGCTTTAATGTCACTTCTCTAAGATACACAAAAATTTCAAGCCTGTAAACCAGATAATACTTGGTTGTAGAAAGCCAATATTTGTGCTCCAAGATACTTAAATCAAGTTGGTAAATTTTACTGGACTCGAACAAATAAAGTGCATAGACAAAGAGGAAAAATTGCAAGGAGAAGAGAAAAAGAAAAAAGAATGAAAGAAAAGGAGAAGAGCTCTAAAGCTGTCTTATACTTACTTCTAAGGCCTTTTCTGCCTCTCGTTCTATCCAAATAATAGCATGATCAGAGGTAGCATTGCATGATAAGACAATATGCTCAAATCTTCCATCCACAGGAATAGCAGTTCTAACCTCTGGAGGATACCTTCCACATCTGTTAGCACCAACCAGCAAATTCAATTGGAGAGAAATCATCATGTTTTTCTTGTCACAAGTGCTAGCACAAACGAAATGGCATGTCTGAATTCCCTAACCACAAAGCCTTGCAAAGTAGAATATCGAATTGTAGTAATGCCTCAAGTGTGTAAACTTTCTCAGGTATTAGTGAACCCTTATAAAATGATAATACTTATTCGCAATGTCTTTATGCATGACAATGACTCGAGGCATGAACAAAGATCAATTATATGAAGCTAAATTAGAAGTGTCGTAAGATATTTCCCCGATCCTAATCTCCACTTAGAATGAACTCCACTAAGAAGAAGCCCAAGCTTTTTTGGGTTCAATGAATTTCACACCTTGTGGAGACTAGAAAGAATCTACCATGATATGAAATGTATTACCCTGGAGAAGGAAGTGAATGTGGGGATTCATTCTCTGCAAATAACATATTCTGATTTAATAAGGCTTTGTTTGGTTAGCAAAACAATTTTGTTTTGCCCAAAACATATAAGCAAACATACATTGATTTTCCCTATCTAAATTTGTCCTAAATACCCTCTTCTATTCTTGGTTATCCCCAAAACTTCCCCATTTTCCCATATATATACATATATATTTTGTTATTATTCTTACAATTAAAAAATTACTTAATTTCCTTTTCACCCTAAAAACCTAAGCAAAAAGCATTAATTGGATTGCTATAGTAAAAATTGTCTCCCCCCAAAACATAAACAAGCATACTAAAACTCTCCACAACAATTTTTAACTATTTCCCAAAACATAAACAAACATCCATCGCATTCCCAACACAACTTTCACATCCCCCCTCCCCCTCAACCAAATTCATTTTTCCAAAACACATAATACAAAACACACAAAACATAACCAAACACTACCTAACAGTTTCTGCTCAGTAATTAGGGAGAAGATAGTTCTACATAATTTAATATGTTTTGCAGCAACTATCAAATTTAAACATCCGGGACCGGACTCACTCATAAGACTTGGGAAAAATTACAAAAAAGGACGACACTTTATCATGATAAGGAAATGTTTTCGCTAATTTCAATCTGATTTTACCATATCCTGTAAGAGAATAATATTTTGAGCTCTGGACAGATGGTTGAGTATTTAATATCTCCAGCTTTGAATGGCAGTACTGAAATAATGCTTTTACTAGTTTTAACTCAATTTACCTGCAAAATTTTCTTTCAACAATGTGATATATCCGACCAGGTGCATACAGTCTTCTTTGATCTCTGAGCTTTCTACCTTCAGGTATGAACGTATCCCTCAGGCACATGAGAAATAATAAGCAGGGCAAACTGTCCAAAGCATTAAGGCCTGGTTTAAATGATGGTAAAAATTCACTCCTTTAAGAGGCAAAAACTATGAAAAAACATGAAATTATAGAAGCTTCATGTAGCCTCGAGTATTATTAGCTAACAACAACTAACCAGAAGATAGACTTGAAAATGTCTTCCAAGGGGGTGGGTGTTCTGGGCAAGAAATCATCCTTGAACAATGCGAAGTAACGAGAGCAGCATTAGTTTAAGACATTTGACTATTTTCAACAACTTGCTGTGCACCAAAACAGATCGAAGATGAATTTGTAAATTCATCCTCTTTATAGGGCTCCAATTGAGATCCAAATAGACTCTTACACTGGAGAAATGCAAATATACAGGGGTCTACATCTGAACCAAGGGGGCTGTTTTGAGAAAATTTTAGTTGGCACGCTTTCCCATTTTATAACTATGTCCGTCCAATTTTACATGATCCAATTTCACCTCCTGTATGTAAAATAGAATTTTCAAATATTTAAAAGTTTTCTTAAGTTTCATTTATATTCACTCCTTTCTTCTAGGGTGAGTTACAACGGTAATCCTTGAAGTTTTACCTCATTTTAGTCTTTCATGTCCCATTGCATCACATTAATCCATCGTATCTCAAAATTATCATACCGTGGTTCAATTGAAACAATGTGTCCACTACCAGAATGAACCTGGTCATGCACATTGGAAGGCAACATTGTTAAGGTCATATTTGGCATGAGAAATTTAAGTTTCTCTCAAATATATAAAAATCCCAATTTTTATGTGGGAAAATAATTTAGGACTGACTGACCCCTTCTACTTGCCTAGCAACGTTGCCCAGGGCTGATCATATGAGGAAAGGAGAAATAGACAATAATGAAGGGAACGAAAGAGAAAGAACAAGAAGAAATTATGCAGGAACCACGAGTACAGTGGCGAGATGATGCTCAAAACTTCATCATAGGTGCAAAGCTAGCAAAATGTTTTTCAGCTGCAACAAGTTACCAGTATGGGATGTGAATTTTTGCAAGTTATCTATTTATTTATTTGGGGTGGGGGATTGGTCTTTGAGATTTCCATCCCTTAAAAAACGACTTAAGAATATTGTTCAATATGAAGTGCAGAAAATGAAAGTTGTCATTTTATTTGGTTTGATCCACCACAAAGCAAGAAAATATTCACTGAACGCGCATACTGATTGCGGGCACAAATGATTACTCAATTTTTTTTATACTTAACGAATTTCGTATTTTAAAGATTTCTTGAACACTAAAGCTAGCCAAATTCTTTTTCTAAACAATGAATCGAGGTGTTAGCAAATTGATACGACCAGAAAGAGACGAAATTTATTCCAAAGTGATTGAGTTCTATGGGATCTCCATAATTGTCACAAAGCCTTTTATTAATTTTACCAATTTCTGAGTTTAATCATCTAAAATATTTTATTATGATCCTTTTTTTTTTCAACCAATTAGTGAATCTTGGTGACAAAGCTTAAGGGAAGTGCTAACAAGAGCATTTACAGAGGGTGTCCTTGACTGACCCAGTGTTCCAGCTAAAATTCAAGTAGGAACAAATATACAGAAATTCCGGCTGCGGCTGAAAAACAGATGAAATGGAGCTCCCACAATCAAATTAACCTACTATCAACAAATCAATTAAATCACGCTGAAATTAAAGGGAAGTTATACTAAAAACCACTAACCTGCAGTATAACGGAATATATAATATCAGCGTACTTAACCGCCAAGTTGAGCGACATACACCGTGCCGGCGCTACCGCGTAACACCTCACCAAACTCCTCGGAATGCCCCCTAATTTATTCCCATGATTTGCCACAATCACACTCAATAGAGCTGCAACTCCTGACCCCAAAGAATGCCCTGCAAAAACCATCTTGTACTCTCTTCCATTCTCCTCCCACAGTCTTCTTAAAGTCTCCGATTCAGCGTTCAAAACCCATATAGCTGATTTCAACAATCCATGATGCACATATCCCCCATCAAACATCTGCATACCCAGCCGGTTATCAAGCAGCAACTGATAATCACTTTCTTTAACCAAATTCAAGCCGCGGATCGCAAGTACAATCTCGCGATTATCATGGTCGAGGTATATTAAGTAAGGGGGAGCATGGCCGAAGGTTTGCTCATAGGCGACGCGCTTGACTACCCAGTCGGGGTTGAGACGGTAGCCACCGGCAGGTGCGTATTTGGGACAGCGGAGGTCGGGCTCGTAGACTGCTAAAATGATGCGGCAGACCCGAGGGATGGGTTCGAATTCCTCGGCGGTGGCGATGGGCCAAGTGGCGCTGTCGTCGGAACCGATGTAGGTGCAGCGCTTCCACGCCCAGCGCATGCACCCAAGAACCACCACACATTCCACCCCACAAGACACCGACATTTCATCAAACAAACTACGTGCAACTTGGAAATCTAGGACCTCAAATGGGGTTTTAAATATGATGATTTTCACGTGGGAAGCAAAGAGAGCAGGAAGCTTCACGTGGGTGGGGGCTTTAATTACTTCCAAATCTGCTGAATCTCTGTTTGTGGGCTTGGGAAATCAAGAATCAGAAAACAGAAAAATGGGTTTATTCAGGTGCTTGCCTTGAGGTTCAAGCATGCTATTTTTTTTTTTTCATATTTCATTCTGTAAATAAATGTTGAGTGTGTGTTTTGGGGGCGTTGATGTGAGTGGAAAAAGGGTGGAGAAGAAGAGACAAAATGCGCGTGAAATGTTCGAAGAATTGACTAGCTGGTAAAGAGTAATGAATCGCAGTCGTTCGGAAGGTTTTTAACAAATCAACAAAGACAAATTGGCTTTGTTTCCCTGCATTAAACTGCGCCACTGTCAATACCAATGCGGATAAGTTTGGCAGGCCTTCTATATAGTGCAGCGCTCACTTTTAGGTAATGTTTGGTTTTACTCCACATGTTTTCAGAAACATGTTTAGTCATAAATATTTTAAAGAGTGGGATTGGAAAAATATTATATGTAATGTAAATTGGATAGAAATGTTTTTAAGTAAAATAGTATGTTTTGTTTTATTTTGTGAGAAAATAAATTCTACTATAAACCTTAAATTAATACCTTTGTTAGGTTAGTAGGTAAAAATGTAATTGTCTTTATTATTATTTTATATATGTATAATAAATATATATATATGTAATAATTATATCTCTCTTGCAAAATGAAAAAGTGGGTATTTTGGATATTTTGAGGCTATTTTGATTGTTTCATGAAAATAAAAGTTTCGGTCTATTTTTCCAAAAGAAAAATATTTTGAAAAATAAAAACAAATATAGCCTTAAATAAAGTTTAAAAATGGAGAATTCGATCGACTATCTTACACTTATTTGTCTTTCAAAATAATGGGGAAATAATGGTGCTATATCATTTATCATTTTAGTGATATGACATTTTTTGGAAAAATATATATGCGTTTGATGATCAACTTAGGAATTTCAACAAAATTTATTTTAAGTAATTTTTTTCTATAATGAAAGTTGCTTGTATGGTGAATGCAATCAATTTGTTAAAAACTATTTCCAAGCTACGAACGTGTAGAATAGACGAGGGGTATAACCTAAAGCAAAACAAAAATAGATAAAATGGGGTCTTGACCTAAAATAAAACAAAATTTTAGGAACCTAGCTAGTTCGATTGAGGAGAGATGATTTATTTTTTATTTTAACTGAACGAAGTATTTTTAGTTGAACTGATAATAGTGGAGAATTGTACTATATTTTCTAGTGTTGCATGAAATGTTAGAAAAAAAATCTTGTTACATTTGATCTATTTATGTGATTTATGGTCACACCTTATACAAACTTGTCCTCTTGCCTTTCGACTAATTTTGTATTTCTAATTTTATGGATAAATGTGGTACTCTACCCTTATTAAATGATATTCCAGGCCTAGTTAATTTAATTTTCTTATAATGGATCTCATTAATGGTAAATGTCAAATTTCCCATCTAAAAAGTGAAAAAGGGCATTTCAGAAATAGAGTCGGTTCAAAAGCAAATGCAAAGTTGGCAATTAAATAAAGTACGTGGCATGCTTTACATGGCCGGAAGAAAATAAATGGTTTTCCAGAAGGTTGAAAGCCAATGTTGTGCTCAAAATTCTTATTTTCTTTTTTTAATATTTAATAAATAAAAAAGAGTATTTTAGAATCTTCCCAGGAGGTAATATTTCCGTCAATGTTTTGTGCCCAATAATTCTTGTGAGAATATTAGACAAAAAAAAAGAAAAGAAAAGAAAAGAAAAGAAAAGGAAGAAGAATAAAGCAGCACATTTGCATTTGTTCCCCGTAGCCAGATAAATATTCCTATTTCCTCCCAATTCAAAAAGGAGATGCTAAAGAGCATTCACTTATCAACTTTTTTCTCTTTTTTGATTTCCCTCGCTCTCTTTTTTCACTATAAAATTCCCATTTATTTCTCTCACCTTTATGAGATACCTTAATTTGCTTTTGATTTGACAATAAAAAAAAAGATCGATTTGTCTTTCTTTTTTTTAGGAATTCTTGTATGAATCTTTTGCAGCAATTTTAATATATATTATTTTAACACTTGGTATTATCCAAAAAAAAAAAAAAGAAAAGATATTAAGATAAAAAAATACCAAAAGAAAATTCAAAGATGATAGCTTTTTCATTTCAAAAATATATTTCTTCATATAATATTTTGTCTCATGAAGACAACTTCTGCTCCGAGAAAATTCAATTAATGGAAAAGTATAAAATTGTTTGCTGATAAAAAAAATATTGGGAAAATGTGGAAAATTTGCCAATTTTTCTTTTGATTCTTCCAAGATAAAGTTTAAAGCTTGCTGGTCAATGGCCACACATTTTTCCTCCAATTTTCTTCTGTTTTTCATATATTTATGTAATTGGGTGGGGGCTGGGGTGGGCAGTTTTAGGCTGTGTAGACATCTATATTCATTATCATGTGGTGGGAAGGAAAATAAAGACATTTGGTGCTGCATTATTGACTAAAATATGAGACTATTATATATATGCTTTATTTATGGCTTGTTTGGGAACGTTTCCTCGGAATGTCATCGTTCTGGGGAAACATTCCCAAAAATTGCTGCGCATTTTTTGTTTGATTTTTCTGTTTTCATTCTTCAAAAACCCTTTGCCATACCACGATTACTACACCATTAACCTTTTCATTTCTCATTCTCCAATGCACTGATCCACGCAGCTTTTCTTCTATCTCCTCTCTGCCCCATGTCGCGCGCCTCTCCCCCATACATGCTATCTCTCTTCATCTTCTCTCCCCATTCCCTTCCCCCCCCCCCCCCAACCCTTTTCCTCTTACTCTTGTTGACATGGCAATGTTGAATCTCGTTTGATTTATGTTATTGTACCCAAATGAAGGCGTTTAAAACCCGATCCCCTCAGAAATTTGGGGAAATCATGGAGAGATTTCCAATGCCGATGGGTATATTTGTTTGTACTGTGTGGCTTTTGTTTGAAATCGGTCTTGGCCGTGGGGTGCCTATGGTTTATGTTTCCTTGCGAGTTACCAGTGGACTAAGGATTGTGAGTACTTGTGGACGCTGTTTGTTTTTTCCTATTGAATTTTTTTTTTGATGTTTTGATTTGTACTTTGGATGCCCTTGGTGGTGAGTGTACTATGTGATTTCTTTCTTTATCGCTGGAACTTAGGGTAAGTTCTCCCTTGTCATGAATGTGTAATGGGTTGTGAAGATGTGAAAAGTGTGTTAAGGGTTTGTGGGTAATGGTCTTACTTTCATTGTATGTCAACTTGAGATTTGCGCATATTTTGCCATGTTGAACCTCCTTGTTTTCGGTTCTTTGGCCAGTCTGATGGCTATATTGACATTTGTCCTTGTTGGGTATTCTGGAAAGAACACGAGTTCGAAGTTCTGAGAAATTGTGGCTTTGCAATCTTTTTCCTGTACCCTCTTCTTAGGGCAGTTTCTGTTATTTATTTTCTTGAGGCAAATTAGTATTTCCTTTGACCCAATTTTTGACATATATTGCTCTGTTTAGCTTTAATTGGTAGTTGCATGAATGTTTGAATGAATGTTAGCTCTTTTATCCCTTTTTTCCCCCGATTATTGCCTCAACCGTGTAGTTTACGTTTGACCATGGTACTTTCATACTTTCGTTTAATCTGGGCTGCTTTCATGAATTCTGGATTAGTTCTTGGGTTGCTAAAGTGGCGGATATTTCTGTTTTCACTTGTTAGCATTAAGGTTCTTGTGATGAGTATATTATTTATGCTTGTATTTGTCTGTTATGTTGACATGGAGTCAAATGTGGCAACACTATATGAACCTCCAGTATTTGAGGCTACTGTGTCTGAGACTACTCTATAATCTAGGCCAGAATGTATTTTATATGGCTTTTTTTTGCTGAACTGGACTCATTGTGTTGCTGCTCCTCATTTACTAAGGTTGACATTGTGTTTGTTGTATTGGATTCCTTGAAACTGAACTGTTTTATTTTTCTACCCTCTGTCATAGAATCTTGACTGCTTTTTTTAAATGGTTTCTGCATTTCCTGTGTATGTGTGGGTGTAGTCATATCAATTTGCTATTCCTGCTACTCTATTATTGAACCTCAAAGTGTAGACATACTCCTCCATCTACCCATATATTGGCCCCTTCCTAGCATATTTATGCTGAATCCTACACTTGCACACTACGAGCACATGGAGACTACCAATTCCAAATAATGTGTTGTCTTCACTAAACTTGGGTGTGTATCCCTCTACTATCTAAACAATTTATTAGCAGTGACCCTGTGTCAAAACTAATCTACCAAGACGGCAGGTACTTCCACTCACAAATTTGACACTCCTTATGCCACTCTACTTATGTTGATAATGATATTTTAGGTATTTCTGTCATTAATTAAGCTCATCCACACAGCAGCTTTTGTTAGTGAGACGGGGGACAACTTCTCCATCTCTACCTCCATATCCGCCTCCCTGTGCAACCCTCCACAAGTTTCACCAACCCCAACCTATTGTAGCTCTTCAGTAAATTGTAGTTCTTGCCCTTCCTCTTTGCTGGTTCTCTTGTTTGGCCTTCTCTTGTTCTCATTGGTTGCATTTTTTTTCCCAACGTGCTTGATTCTTTTATGTGCGTACCTATGTGTTTGCTTTGAATACTATGCTCTACATTATATGGTATATTGATGAGGCTGTTCAGGTTGTAGTTTGTTTTAATGTGCTCCTTGTTGTGTTTCTGTCCATAATGAGGCCTTTTGACCCTTTAGTGTGTATAGCATCACGCTTGGGGTTTCTCCATGCCAAAAATGGAGAAGTAAGTCATTTCTCCATAATGACTACTTAGGATTGTATTATTGAAGGCCTCGTTCTGAGACTTCATGAAGTACGAGCCCTCTTTTGACTGGCCTGCTTCTGTAAATGCAATTTGCAGCTGATGATGCTGCAAAACTTTTCACCCAATGTGTGAGTGCCCCATTTGCATCATGATGCTTGGGTGGGTTTGAGGTGCTGCCAACACCTTCTTCACTATCCTGTTAAGTCATTCCTATCAGGTAGCTTTCCTCCTAGTTCTGTTCCCTTTTTTCATTCTGTCTGTGTCAAAAAATTGTGGTCACTCCATTACTAAGTTGGTTTCCTTCAATTTTGATCGTTTTACTCCTTTCGGGGGTAGCAGTCCCTTGCTTGTCATTCATCAGATTCTGATCTGTTTGTGAGTTGGGGTGTGTGGTTTGTTCTCACCTTGACCGTGTCTCCATTTCATTTATCCGGCGTAATGAGGTTCTTGTGCGTATGCGTCGGTTTGCCGAGCAATATAATTGTTTACATAAGATGTGTTCTCTGTGGGTTGTCTATTATGGTAGACGCTCCGTTTTAGAAGCCCCTATACTATCCCTATATTCCTATCTTCTTCCTTTCGTTGTTGGCGTATTTAAGCGGCAAACGGTCAAATAAATTAGCCGTTTTGGTTGCATTGAATGTGAGTAACCACATAAACAAAACATACAAGTGATGGGGCATCTAAGTGGATCACATCATTTCATATTGATGTGGTCCCAAATTTCTCCATCTCACATTTTACTTCTTCACCTAACAAAATGTATCTTTCCCACATAGCTGAGATGCATCGCTTGTTTGGCCTTTGGAACAAAGGGGATCCCTACCATTGCTAGGCTGAAATTGTTACTAGGAAGAAATAGTTGTTGGTTTCACTTTTCTGTATATTAACATTTTCATTAGTGTTTACTTATTGAATAGATTTATATGAAAACTATTGTGGAAGGTTGTAGTTATGATGGTAGCTTGAATTTATTAATACAATGTTATAGAAGTTCCTTTTTAGTGTAATTATTCATAGTGTAGTATGTGCTTACCTTCTGTGACAATTAGGTTTCATGAGTACTATAAATTGGATGGCCAATGAATAAAGTGGATCATTTTTTTATGCCTCTACTGTCAAGCTAAATCCCTCTTCCATTTTCTCCATTCATAATTTCATTGAACATATTGTGTAATGCACATGTAATAAGGGGTTTTTTGGTTTTACATGTGCAAATAAAAAGATCCACATACATGGGACTTACACCTAAAGTAACTCAACTATTCCCTAATCAAATAATAATTTTTGATGGGTAGGAATGAATATAAAAAAAAAGGAATTATAAATCTATGTATATATAAGGAAAAAAGTTTATTTACAAATACCAAAGAAATGCAAGTTATATTTTGGTTTTGGGGAATGTACTATTTACATATTCAGATGTTCAAATATATATCTTCCATATCACACAATTGTTGGAATAATGTACCACACATCACATGCATGCTATACATATTTACATCGATCGACAATTAACATTTACCTAGTACCATCTTGTAGTGAACATAAAGTTAGATTATAAATTTATAAAAACTAATTACAATCAGTAGAATAAGTGTAATGAATAATTAATAAAGTATGAAAAACACATTAGATATAGCAATATATATAATCTTACGTATATGTTAAACAAAAGTTATAGTATGAAAATATACTTGCATGTGAAATATACCATGTTCAAATATTGAAGTATAATAAGACATATACATTTTAAAGAAATAAATATTCTCTTCCTTGTAAATTTTACAAAACACACATGCATATAATCTTCAATATATGTTAAAGAAAATTTATATTATAAAAATATAGGGCATGTGAAATGTACCATGTTCATACATTTAAGTATAATAAGTAATGTCGAATTTTTGAAAATAAATATTATCTTCCTTGTAATAACAAATACAAAACATACGAAATAGAAAGCATCAAATAACCTAACTAAAGATGTGAAAGCACAAGTTTAATAAATTCAAGGATAGGATGGAAATATAATAAAGTATTCGTATATTTAACTTGTTTCCTTTGTTGTGATAGGTAGAAGTAGGCCACGTATATCTACCTATGTATGTGTGTTTGAACTGATATATTCATATAAATATATGTATATGTATACATTAAATTATATATGTAATTTCAACAAATTGAAATTTGTTTACAAGTATGCTGAAAAAGATTAAAAACAACTGTCCATATGTAGATGTGCAAATATGAAGATTTTTATAAGAAAAAAGTGCATACATGTACATTTTATAAATTGTTTATATGTAATGTAATATATGGTTAATATAATAAATTACAAATTTCGGATGAGAAAAAATATTAATACACATATGCAAAATGTCCTTTTGTAAGTAATAATTCACGAAACAATCTAAATATAAATTATCATATTGATAACAATATGTTAGGTAAAAAAATGTAAATTTATATGTGAAATATAATTAGATAATGAACATAAAGTACGTTTTTACATATTGAATACTTTTTCAAATAGTATGAATTCATGAAAAATAATTTCGCTACAACTCGAGTTAAAAAAAAATATACGGAACTACTAATAATTACTACCCAATGATACGAGATAATATAAACATATATATTTATTTATGATAAGCAGTGTGTACTATTAATACTATATATATGTTGACATAAAATAATATTGTGCGTGCAACGATAATATGAAAATTTTGAAATATTTATATAATATAATTTGGTATATATTAAATATGTATTAATAGAAATAGATTCAAAAAATAGATAACTAAAACCAATGGGAAATAAAGTAAAAAGATAACGACGAGAACAATAACTTAGAATATAATGACTACATTGATATGAAAATTAGCTGAACGAGTGCAGGTGAAAATTAATATGATATAATGGAATGTAATGTACAAACTGTCCCTGTTTTATAATTAATTTAATACGTACTTGTATCTCAATTTTAGACAGAGCTATATATTATGTATATATAAATAATTAAGTTAACTAATATAAATACATGTCCAGGAAAGTAATAAATATTTGAAACATTAATCAATATATATAGTATCATAGGACAGCCAAAAAGCAATATAATTAAATACATTGATAAAAAAAAAAATATCTACTCAACCGACATTTACTATGAAAAAGCCAAATTGTACAATAATACAAAAGTGTATGTTATAAATAAATATAAGTTAATCTTTCTTGTATAATAAACATAACATTTCCTTTTATGGAATATATATCCATATGTTTATTTAGATATATATATATCTTTTTGTACAAATATATAAATTCGTACGTTTGAGGTTTTAAATTGAAATTTTGATTTTCCATGTTCCTCAAAAAATTGAAGAACGTCAACACTTTCATTTATTGTATCCCGTGTTCCATTATATTTCTTACTTTAATGATAATACAAAGGATTTAACAGGTTAGGGTGTACTGAGTATATAAGATACAACCCGTGTATTCCACAGGTAAATTTGATCATTACTAAATTACCTGGCCACTTCTGTACTTCCTATATTGTTTCACTTATTCATCTGTCTTGTCGATTCATGAGAAATGTTTAAGCCAAATCTACTCCTATGTACTCCTGGCTATACGTATAGTTGCATAAATCATACAATCTTGCCTTCCGGCGGTGATATATGTGTCATATATTTCACTTAACATTGCTAACATTTTCATTTAACTGTAAGCTTTATGACGTACGTCATACAAAAATACTTGTATAGTATCCCTACGAACATGTCCCATCACATGACGATGAAGGCCAACACAACACCCAATCCGGGGTTAGTAGGTTTGGATTCGTAAGATGGCCATTCGCGAATGAAAAATTGTTAATTGAGTTTGCATATGACTAATACCAAGTTGGTCAACTTCTTTCCACCACATTCTCAGTGTACAAGTGGAATAAGATTTGTCACGAGATGAATGTGGAGCTACATTCTTCATTTACTTACAATGTGAAGCAGCTGAAGCAAAAATGGAATAGACTCCGTGCATCCTGGCGAATGTTTCATTCATTGATAACGAATGGTACAGGTTATGGTTGGGATTATGATCGCAACATGATCATAGCTAGCGAGGATTGCATTGCCCACTAGCTCTCTATACATAAATCCTCTTATCTTTATACAACTTTATCAATTACTCATTTAATGTTGCTCTCTTTCGTAATATAAGAGCACCCGAATCATGCCTCGTTGATGGACCATGGCTTACCCTATTATGATTATTGTACTAAGATGTTCTCGAATAATGTTGCATCAAGTTCCAATGCTAAGTTTTCTGCTCAACCCCATCTAGCCTCAAACAGTAATCCAAGTGATAGCGATAATGTGACTGGATGGAGTATTGGTGGGTCAAAATGCCCTACTTCATCACATGACGACTTTTCCAACATAGCCGGTACCCAGGGGGAGGGTACATCACAACGAAGGAGAGGCAATGAAGGGAAATTCTATGCCAGGGATAGACAAGATCGATTGGATGAGGTCCTAAACAAATGGGATGGCATGATGGACGCCAAGTCCGAGAGGATTGGGCCTAAAGGCCATAACTCAATTGCCCAGTGTGTTGATGCATTGAGGCGCATTGAGGGCTTACCAAACCACTCATTTGGAAGGGCTATTAACGCTCTTCAAAGTATGACGATGAGAAATTTCTTCCTACAACATGATGATAAAAAGAGGCGCATCTGGGCTGAATCCCTAGGCAATTAGACACATCCCCACTCCTGTATTACTCCACGTTCGATGCTGGCTCGTTAAATACTTATGTGGCTTGTTTGAGTGTTCAGTACTTGTTAGTTTACTTTATTCTTGCATTTGTTTGTACGAACTTATTTGTGACTAACTTAGGAACTCGCAATCCCTTAGTGTATGAATTTTTTATGACCCCCCAGTCTATATAGTGATATCGCTTTAGATTTCACTTTGCGTGTGATGCATGTTTTGTTCCCATATATGGCTAGTGGATCGAGCTCGATGCCACCACATGATGATGACTTGGAGTTCAGCAAAGGATCACCTAACGGATGTATCCAAAGTGCTAACGATGTATTATTCATCGCGGATATCTTGTTGCCTAATCTTTACAATGATAAAATGCCACGTAACTCATTTGCGCTCCATGGTGTGGATTGGGTTAGCGAGCTAATAGATGGCCATCTTGATCGATTCTACGATAACTTGCGTATGACAAAGCCCACATTTATGAGATTGGTCCATGAATTAACAAGTCATGGGCTTTTACCTCAAATACAACAGTGTCAAGTATCACCAACAAAGGAGGTTGCAATGTTTATGCAGACAGTTGGCAGACATTAGAGATAGAGGAATACCATGGAATGTTTCCAACACTCTTTGGAGACGGTTAACTTCCATATACGTCGTGTAATTAGGGCACTGAATATGTTAGCGCCTGAGCTCATAACCCCCCCGAATTTTAATGAGGTGCCTAATCAGATTCAATCGAATCTCGACTTCTTCCCATATTTCTAGGTATGAAATATATATAGGACAAGTCTTACTATGCTACCCATCTGATAATCTTTTGTACCTGATCTGCTCACGTTTGATCTGTAGGGTGTGGTAGGGGCAATCGATGGCACATTGGTGTGTGCCTGGGTACCCACTCGCAGACATAATGCATATTATTCCCGAAAAGGGAACGTCTCTCAAAATGTGCTCGCCATAGCCAATTTTGACCAAATGTTCACGTATGTGTACGAGGGCTGGGAGGGTAGTGCCAATGATGCACAAGTATTGTTGAACGCAATCTACTGTGTCTCTGTCTTTCCCTTCCCCCCGCCAGGTATCACGATTTGATTCTAATAACATTACATATTTGTATCTATGTGTTGTACAAAATTTATATTATTCAACTACTGCATAAACTACCATAACACATTTAGATATTCTCATTTAGGAAAGTATTACCTCATCGATGCTGGCATCACGTACTTTATGTGCTTCTTATCCGCATACAGACAGTCCCGCTACCACCTCAAACAATTCGATGGTACCCCCATGTATAGTGGGCTAAAGGAGTTGTTCAACCATCAACATGCTCGAATGAGGAACACCATAGAACATATGTTCAAGATTCTTAAGAAGCGGTTCCTAATTCTAGCTTGGGGTATGCCGAGCTACATGGTCGCCCGACAAACTGATATTGTCATTGCATGTTGTGTACTGCATAATTTCATTTGTAAGTATAGTCAGGATGACAACATTTTGAGATACGGTGGTCACCATGGTCACCCGAACTTGACCCCGACTAGGAGACCTTTGACCACCATGGTCACCCGAGCTAGCAGGAGATACATGCACAATCTGAATTTTGAGATGGTCTGGCACAATGGCTGTAGGCCGACAAGCATTGATCAGCTTAGATTGAATACTTAAATCCACAATATCATCTTGTATGTGTGTTGTTGCACCTATATTGTTTTGGAACTACTTGTCATCACTTAATATTTTGAACTGAAAATTACAGTCGCCACGTTATAATACCTGATGATTGAATATCTATATGTATCATCACATGTCACATGTAGTGATATCTTTGTATTTCTTGTTGCACTGTAACATGATAAAAATATTGTTCTGTAATTTATGTAATGAGATGTATGGTATGATTTTGCTGAAGGATGAGTAGGTTTGATCATCTTATGTGCGCATACGGTGCCGACCCCATGCGAGTCCTCATGGCCAAGACAGAGAGGAGCTACGGATGTTACTTTTTCAGATGTCCAATTGGCCTTGAGCACCCACGTAGCAAATATGTATAGGCAGCGTCAACCATTTGGCGCTGGCTTATCGCATAGTACTTATAGCACATCTATAGCCACATGCAGTTCTTTTGGGATTGCATCGCCGAGTGGCCCTCCTTGCGATGAGCATAGCTCTGTGCACACTTATTAGCAGACACCATTACATTTAACACACCATATAAGGCCATTCTTGCTATTGCCCTTATGTGGATGTTGTATATGTATTTTGTTGCTTGTGTTGTTGCTCCTTCTAGCAATCTTATTTAAAATATTATATGTATGAACACCTACTTTAGATGGAAACAGACAGGTTCATGTAGTAACGGAACACTTATAATTGCCTTTTTGTATGGTTCCGTAATGTACTCAAACTTATTATATATGTTATTTTTTAATATTCATTACTCCTGGGTACTGTCCTCGTACCATACAGGTACGAGTCGGGGTGTATCGGTGGACGGTGCTAGCACATATATTACAAATATATGGGGACTCGACGTGGAGGGGCGCTTCATGTATATGCTGCAGGATGCTAACACAATTGACTCCCTGATGGATGAACGGTACGTACAGATATGCAAGCCCGATACAGCTAACAAAGGCCGACACTTTCAGCGTCCATACATGACTGATTTTGTACGGGAGAAATTTAAGGAGCTTAAGGAGCGCCACAACATAATGAAGGCGATCGTCGAAAATCCTAACGTCTTCTAGGAGCCATCAATCGATGATATTTACGTGCCTACTGTTATGCGATCGGAGCTCCAAGCAGTAAGGATACTGTGCACTGCTATCTTCAACTTAATATTATGTACGATTATATATGTTCCATAACCAATTGTGTTCTTTAATGTGTACGGAAAGATACCAACTTGCAGACCGTTATTGGCTGTATGCGGAGACTAGATACGACCTCCTATCCAAGATATTTACACCGCGTGAAAGACCACAACGAATTGGCAATCGCTCGAGCCAACACAACAGATGTAACGATCTATTATTAAATCAACAGGAACGCCATGTCACCCAATCAGGTGCAGGAGCATCACGTAGTTCTTTTTGCTTCCAAGGGTTATCTAGGCCCGACATCCCACGTTCTTGTTCGACTCGAGTTAGAGTAGACATGCCTGCTGGCTCAGACGGAGGAATAATAGGGGTTTGGGAGTTAGGCCTGTCACGTCATGGTCTGATATTGTTCGATGAATTGGCACGAGACTATCGAGACGGCGTGGCTCGCCTCACACAAGCCAAGTTAGCATGGGTCGCATACCGGACCAACCACCTACATCATCTTAAATTTTCTTCAGTCTGAATGTATTACTATTATGTATCGTACTAATTGTACCCTAAATGACTTTATGTACTATAGAATTCTAATTGTTGTTGGTAATGAGTATTGTACATGATGAATGGACATACCTTGTATGATTTAAGTTTTATTTGTTGACATCTTTACATGTATCACGATATTAACACTACGACCATAGACTATGCTAGGATTATCCAATGGGACACCACCGACTTGTGATGTGCCTGTGCATGGTATATTTCATGATCCCCACTGGAGGCCTGAGGAAGAGGCTATCCTAATCACTTACTTGATGAATATTGTGCCCTCTTGTGATATCTCTAATAGGCAGGTCCTTATAGATGAGTGCTCCCACATTGCACATTGTCTGTCTAGGACGTTTGGGAGGGTGAGGACTATTGATGAAGTTAAGATGAAGATTCAGTAGTTGCGTGGTTGATACTACGCATTTGTGGAGTACATGACTATACTTGGGATACAATACAATGCCAATACCATGGTGGTGCATCTTGACACACATTACTGGGCGTATGTTGGGAATGTAAGTTAAGTTTACCATTTTTTTCATTTCAAATAATATGCGATACATATATACACAGCTCACATTACACATTGAAAATTGTAATGTACCTCGCTCAGGAGACTATCAGGTAGAGCTATTTTCGTGTATTTGGAGAGCCCTTATACCTCCTGCTATGGTACATATTTACCGACGATCGTGCAGCCAACCTATCTGATGGTGGGACAACAGGAGATGCATCAGCACCCCTCATTGGCACCTAGGACACGTGGCAGGTTCCATAATTACACGGATACGTGATGGCTCTACCTCAGAGTGCACCCCCCTGATATCATGATATCTTCAATTATGTGTTATGTACCATTTGCAGGCATACATAATATTATTAGAACACTCCCATCTTTTAATTCTGCGTGCAATATGGACGAATGCTATTTTAAAAAAAGCTGGTGTTTGGATTGATTTATTGTGTTCTTTCTACCGACATAAGTCATGCTTCCTATACTATACAAATACGACTTCCTTTTTAATCCAACACACTCAAACGTAATATACAATCTTATATTGATAATATTACTAATAACAATAAAATTAATAATAGTAATATAAATATTAATAATAACATTTACTAATTCTATTGCTACTGTTCATATTCATGTATCGTAATTATTAATTTCCTCCACCCCGTATTCAAGCACAGTTCAATTTTAATTACTATTTTTATTTTTATTTTTTTTGCATTTCCATCACATTTCTTTGTCCAAGTATAAAGCGTAATAATAATAACAGTAATAACAATATTAACAAAATCGTAATAATAATAATAATAGTAATAATATTAACAATAATAATATTAATACTAACAGTACTACTACTACTACTACTACTACTACTACTAATAATAATAATAATAATAATAATAATAATAATAATAAAATAATAGTAATAGTATTTGCAATAATAATAATATTATTATTATTATTAATATTAGTAATAATAATAATAATTAAACAAAATTTCAACTAACAAACAAATCCATAAAATATTATAATACAACCCACGTAATTATTGCATCAATCATTACAAACTCACAACATAATCATATCTCTTCACTACATATACATACATATATACACAATATTTTTTATTATTATCCTTACAATTAAAAAAATTCTTTAATATCAAATTTTACCCCCAAATACCAACACAAAAGCAATGATTTGACATTTACAATAAAAAATGTCTCCTACAAAACATAACCAAACATATCAAAACTTCTCAAACCCCATTTTTTACTATTCTTAAAAATATAACCAAACATCAATCGCATTCCCCAATCTTCATTTCACATTCTCTCACAATTCTTTCATTTTTTATTCTCTCAAAATACACAATAAACACATAATAAAATCAAACATAAAACATATCAAAACACTACCTTAGTATTTGAAACTCATTTTCTTAGAAATTAAGGAAAGTAAGTCTTAACTCTTAACTAACATGCCAACGAGAATCGTTAGTTCAGAATTTGGAGTTTTATCTACACCTAATAGGCCTTTTGGATTTATTTTCTAGAGGCATTTTCATTTTCTTGTGAAAAGGAATAGTGAAAAGTTAGTTATAAAAGTGTTTTTGAAAATAAAATGTTGTTTGGATGTTTTGTTTAAAATGTAATGACTATGTAGGGTTGAAAATGAATTGTATTTGGAAAATATGGTATTTTTGTGTTAAAAGTTGTACAAATGTGAGTAGGAGAAAATGAAAAGTGATGAAAAGTAAAAATGGAGAGAGAGTGTAAGAGTTGTCTGAAAGAATATTTTGATAATGAAAATGTCTGTGAAAATGAGAGAGAAGTTGATGGCTCTCTGTTTTTCATTTTCAATAAAAAATGAAAATGGATCGAGAAAACAAAAACAAATGGACAATATTTGTATTTTTTTTATAATAGGAATGATTGATAGTTGATATTCGCAAATTAATAATTGATGATTTGCTCTTGATTGATGTATGATTTAATAATATATTTGATTATTTTATTGGAAAAATAACATATTTTGCCATATTACAGGCTTACGGCAAATGTGTTTGGCTTGATGAGTTGACTATTGGTTAAATACTTAAATTACTAATATTAATTGCAAAGCTATGATATTAATTTTTTCGCAAGTATACAAATATTCGGATCAAAATAAATTGTCTTATTTTGGATGGAATTAATTTGGAAAAAATATCAATTTGATCCAATCTTTATCAGATTAGTTCTTAGCTTAAAAATGAGTTTTTGCCAAAGTCAAATCACATATTCGTAAATTCAATTCAATATTTTATTTTATATGTCAAATATATGAAATGCATAAAATATTTTTCGATTAAGGATACAAACGAGTCGAGAGTTTGAATTAATTTCACTCGAGCTTGAATTATTTCGAATTTGAATCGAGTTGAATCCAACAAGATTGCTATTTCATACCTAGCTCAAGTTGTTTGAGAAAGTGTTGCTTTTTCGATGACAACTTCTGTTAAAAAATTTCGATGAATTTTCGATAGTCATGTCGTTATCTCCTCCCGACAAATATTCATAAAAAAATTGCACGGGGCAAGACACCATTTTCGATAGATTTTCAACTAAATTTTTGTTAAAAAAACTCTCGATGGACTTATCTGATGGTTTAATCCATTAAGAAAAAATAGATACCTTTGACGTTGTATTTCCGACGAAATTTCTAATGGAAAAATAACTTTTGTAATTTTTTAATTCACAAAATTTTTTCAATAAAATTTTCATTGGGAAATTAAAAAAGTTGCTTTTTTCTTTTTTGTTTTCGAAAAACTTTCTCAATAGAATTTACGTTGGAAGCTCGATCAAAGAAAAGTTTAAAATTCTTTTTCTATGGGATTTTCGTTGGAAAAATAAAAAATTATTTTTTATTTCAAAATATTTTTTAGACCTAATTTCATTTGGAAAACCTGTCGAAAATCAAAAATTGAAAACCCAGTCCCCGCCTTTTTCTTGTCATCACTTTCTTCTCCTTGGGCAAGTTTGGTTGGATTTTAACTTTATCCTTTGATAACTTATCTCATGATAAGTTGTATGATTATTAACTATTGTAGTGTTGTTTGGTTTGCATGATTGTTTGTTAATATACTCACGTGATTGTTGTTTGGTTGGAGGTATAATAATCCTTGTCATTTGATTGTTTTATAAAATGACAATGCTATCCTTTAGCTTAAAAAAGACAAGCAATTATTTTTCTTCTTTTTTTTTTCACAAATTATTTTTGTAATGAATAGTTGCAGAGACACGTTCATTTTTTTCAAATTATTTTCCTTCCCTATTTTTATTGATTTAATCACTTCCTAAAGTCTTAATAGAAGGAATCTAACCCATAATTTTTAATTTATTTTTTTCTATTTTTTTCTCTCTTTTCCTCCACTTTCACCTGTCGCACCGATCATTTGCCACTCGCCGCCCTTGTCGTTGCATGTCCTCTCCCTTGCTGCCACCGCCGCGCTGCCTGGCTCCTCCTACCGTTGCGCTACTCGCCCATCAATGGTCGTCACTTCCTCTCCCTCTCCTCTCTCGGCCACCTCGCCTCGCCGCCACCTTGTTTCTACCGTCAGATATGCCTTTTTATTTGAACATAATTTTATTTTTTTAAAAAAGTTTTATAGTTATGTATACATGCAAATATATCTTATAGGTATGTGAATACTATAGTAATATATGTGTTAGTATATAACTATATATATTAATGCGAAAAATACAAGTTAAATAGTATTATTAAATGTTCATATTTGTTATATATATATATATATATTAGAACTTAGATATTAGTATATAGTAATGTATAGAAATTAGAGTAAGAAGTTATATTCATTGTGAATATATATTAAAATGTGATAGATACATAATTAGGTTGAAGTTTGTTATAACAATTATGAATTTATAATCATTATAAATATTACTATAGATACTATAACAATCTGTAACTATATAAATATATTCATATATATATATATTAATAATTGGTATAAAAGAACTGAAATATTTTTATAGTAGAAATAAAAAAGTAGATTTAACTATTGTCGAATAGAATAAATCAAAATAGAATAAATTCAAAAAACTAAATGATAAAATGAAAATATTTTTTTATTGCTTATTGTGAAAAAAAATTCAAATTGGAAAAATTGAAAAATATTTTTTATTTAAATATATTTCCATTGGAACTTTATTGAAGTTCCATTGGTTATCCGTCGGGGAATATTTTCAATGGCAAGCTTTCTGACATGAGTGTCTCCATTGAAAATTTGTTGAAATTTTGGATTTTTCGGTGGATTCTATTGAAAAGTTCTTCAAAAACTATTTTTTTTGCAGTATACATAGGTTCGAGGCTCGCAAACAAATATATTGTAGCACCCCACTCAAGATACCCCTAAGCTGAAATGCCATTCCGGTTCAAACTTAATTCATAACTCATAAGACAAAACGGTATAGAATTCCAAAATCATCAGAGTTAGTAACAGACTTCAACTTAAGCAACCTCAACAAAAGTGCTAAGTACATATCATAAGTTGTCACATAACATTCAACATAATATATACATACCATAGATCCTGGGTTCAGACTTACGATATCACAACATTTCTAAGCCATCCTAAAATGTCCAAGTGACCCCATAAGCACATATAAACACCTATTCTATTACAAAATATTTTCTTCAGTCCAAGCCAAAAGCCTATGTCCATCACCTAACCCTGTCTGAGAAAATCAAGACTAATACGGGAGGATAAGTCCAAAGGACTTAGTGAGGGACAATATTCAATAATAGATCACAAGGGCTCTGTTGAAGAGGAAACAATTCAATAGATCATAAACTAACAAACAATGCAGTCGGAACAGGAATGTATCAGAACACAAGCATTATCAAATTTAAGATTACTAGTAGGTACTAGCTAGGGAGTTGTTACTGTCAGCTCGAACGGCTCGAGATTGTCTCAACTGGATTAGTTCGGGAGGAATTGTCCATCTCAACCGAATCAATTCGGGAAGAAATGTAGTTGGCTTGTTCAGCCCGAACAACAGCCCAATTTAGACTAAGAAACTACACCGTCCTTGTTGCTCCATAAGCGGAATACAGACAATCAAAATAAAGCAATTCCGAGTAACATATGCAGTTCAATGAATCATAACATAACATGCATATCAGATTCTCTTTATACCAACCAATGGAAAAGCATGATAGCTTTGTATAATGGCAGATGCCTAGGAGTATCCCTAGCACATAGTTGATGCCCAGGAGTATCCTTGGCACATCGTTGATGCCGAGGAGTATCCCTAGCACATCGTTGATACCTAGGAGTATCCTTGGCATATCGCTAACACCCAAGAGTATCCCTAGCATGTCCCATATACCCAAGCATTTCGCTAGGATTGACATTTGGCCCAATAAGACTCCATACATACATCATGTAACAATAAACAAATTGCCGACAAGGCTAATCAATCATATGCAGAACCGAATCAAATAAGCCGACAAGGCCAAACATATGATAAGCAGAACGAATTCAAACCGATCGATATCAAATAAGACAACAAAAGTTCTTGGCACCAGAACATGAGCACTCAATTTTCAACAGAATCCAAGTTAAAGAAACAACCCTCACAAGGGTATTCGAATCAATTAATAGATAATGACAAGAATTCAACAATTCATAGAATTCACTAACCAAGATGCAGTTACAGAATGGAAACAAGTTTAACCCTCACAGGGATTTATCACAAACATTAGATAGGTATAAGCAAGTGTTAGATTGGCAGACCCTCACTGGGGTATATAAAGCAAGTACCAGATTGGTAGACCTTCACAGGGGTGTACGAATCAATTAACAAATAACAAACAAGATTTCAAACAAGTCATAGAATTCAAGAATTGAGATTCATATACGAAACAAGAGTAAGATAAACCCATACAGGGGTATACCATAGCCAACATATAGGTTTATATATCAAGTGCTAGTTGGCAGACCTTTACCTTCGTAGCCTTAGAGATGTTGTCACAGCTTATTGGTCTGCAGAACCCAGCTCCTCGATACCTAATCCAAAAGAATAGGTTCACTGTCAAAATTCCTCATTCAATCTTATAATCACAATTATACAAATAATGGTCTAAAATCGATACTACTCGATTAATACGGTAATTTAGGGTTCAATCAGCATTATCATTACGGAACGTGCTGATAATGTTGTTAGTACGAAAATATTTACGGGGTTCATACGGTCTCAATAAAGAGATATAATCCGGTCCTTAATTACATAATTAACCTCACAACATTATACCGAATCGATAATAACAGTCCAATTATTCTTAATAACCCAATTTTTACCACTTATGTCTCAAACAAATCCACAATTTACGATTTTTTTCCAATTAAATCAATTATCCCAAAGTTATCATATAATAATGCAAATCTGGGTCCACTAAGCACATACAATTTTGCATGCTTGGTCCATATCTAAGTCCCATATCAAATCCTTCATCTTTCTTAATAATATACAAGATTCGGTAAAATAAACGGTACAAAATATCAATTCCAACTTCTGATCATTACCCAAGATATCTCAACCGGAACCTCAAAATCACAAACTAATTACACCACCACAATCGTTGCGTCGAGGCAAAGAATTTGCCTCAGTACCACTGCTGCCACCGAAAATGGTCGACACCACCACCAATCGACGCCTTTCAGCTCAACTGAGACAACGCCCACATTAATTTCAAGATTCGCTGCCGAATTGATCCTTAGTCAAAGCTTCAAAGTGGATGCGCCACCACTCACCGCCGTCACTCGTTTCTTCAATTCAGCCGTCATCGGTGGCCGATTTCTCAAGCTGAAGCCACCAATCTGTTCCTTAGACTGAGGGCTACAAAACCCACCTTCCAACCACCATTTTTTGTCGTCGCAGCCTTCACTGCACCGCTTACTGCCAAAGCTTAGTTTCGGTCTTCAGTATTCCAGTGATCCTCCGATTGAAACAGGTTGCATGAGGTATGAGAGTGATCTTGGTTAGGTAAGGAAGAGTTTGGTTGGTTTGCTTTTCTGTTCTGAGCTGTCGGGGGAGGAGGAGAGGAGGGTGCGCGAAGGAAAAGATGAAGAAAATTGGGGGGGTAATGAAAATGTTATATATAAGATATTTTTTGGAAATTAGAAATTAGCCCCCAGAACTTCATCCCAACCTTCAATTGAGTCCTCCAAAGTGTTAAGCAACTTCAATTCAATCCCTGGACTTAGTTTGTGCCTAACATTCACCCATTTGACCATAAATGTTTCCATGCAAACCCCCAGAATTCATAAAATGTGGTCCAATTGAGTCTTGCCTATTTGCAATTTGACCCCAACACTTTCAATTTTCATGCAATTAAGTCCTTCTTCTTAATTTTTCGAGCCCCAAAATTTGCCAAACTAATATTTGATTTCTAAATCCTTATTTTCTAAAATACCAAATTTAGGGGTGTTACATATATAATTAAATATTATCTATTATTTTATTTATAAATATATATTATATTTGTATTATTTTATTTCGAGCTCGAGTTTAAATTCGAATTTGCAGTTGTTTATATTTCACTTGACAATGGAGTTTAATCAAGTCGAATTGAGTTGACCTTAAATTTTAATCAAATTAAACTTGAACTTAAAATATTAGACTTGTCCGTTCGAACCCAAAATATGAGGATTGTCGAACTTGAATCATATATATATATATATCAAACTCAAATTTTTTACCCAAACTCAACTTGACTCAGCTAATATTTCTCCCCTATTTTGGATATATATTTGAATACATTTGTCATTTTAAGTATAAAATGAAACATCAAACAAAACCAAAAATATCTTAATATTTTCCTAGACCCAATCCCGCAAACTTTTGGGTTGCCCCAAGTGAGTTGGTGGGTTGCAGGCCAACCATTACCCTTTTAATTTAATCTAACATACGATAACTTAAAAGGCCACCCATGACTATTTTAATTTAATATGATGTACGATAACCTAAAAATAGTATCTTCAGGCACAAATGAAATTTACAAGTGATAATTGATAAACATAAAAAAACATAATTAGCTTAATGAAACCAAATACGGCATTTATTAAAAAATCTTCCCACTTATAACTATAGAATTTGTTTAATCATGTTTTGGTGTGATGGTATTATTATATGTGTGAGGTTTGAAATTTAAAATATAAAATATAACCATTAATGCAACACCCCGAATTTTAGGTTGTAAATTTAAAGTTACTATTTTAGTAAAAATAATACAAATTCACTAAATTGGGTTAGATTAATTATGAGTTAAAATTTAATCAGGACTTTTCGGTAATTGCTAACAGCTGAGGGATTTAATTGGGAATAAGATGACTTGATTGTCTAAAATTATAGAATTTAGGGGGTCAATGTGAGTGAATTAAAAGTCTAAGGACTTCAGAATAATTAAACTTGGATCCAATTGCCCAATGTGAAAAACTAAAATTTTAAAGGACTAAAATAAAAGCTTGGGGCCAAACTGAAATGCGGATCAAACTTTTGGGCTTAAGTAAAAGCGGCTAGAAACTTCTTGGGGGTGGAAATGAATAAACCAGAAAATACCTTATATATATAAGAATAAGAACAAAATTTTATTAAATTCTCAAAAGTCACCCAAACACTACCCAATCTTTGTACTGCCGGAGAATGACCGAAAAATGTGAAAATTGCCTCATAAAAAGCTTCTCCTCACCTCTAGGATTAATTTCATACCAAAAAAATTGAAAACCACCAAAGATTTCACTGGTAAATGAAGGCCGACAACGGAGCATGGTGAGCATGGCAGTTTTGCCATTTTTGGCAGTGGGACAAGGCTGGAAATAGAGGGCTTTTGGTCAGAAATGCTTGGGCAATGTGATGGTGGAATCAATTTGGTGAAACGGCGAGAGACAGTGGAGGAATTGAGAAAGGCAGTGGACAGCGTCGCCTAGGGCTCGCCAACAGGTTTTTGGTCAAATTGATCGGCAAAATGGCAGCTAATGGAGAAATTATTTTGGGGTTTTTCTCGCCTCGATGAGGTGCATCTGGTGGTGGTGATGGCTTCCATCTCTGCCGGCAGCGCGTGGCAGCAGCTTCTTGGCAGTCATGACGGTTTTTGAATTTTGAACTTGTCTGGACTAATTCTGCCTTGAGATTGGATCTCGATTTGATCCAATTTGGGTAAACTTCATATCGAATGTTAATTCGGTTAATTTTTACAATTCTAATTGAATGCTTATTGAATTGAGATTATTGAAATGTAATTCCATTTAAGACGATGATTAATTTTATAATTATTGAACAAAATTGATTATAATCCTAAGTTTGGTGAATTAAGAAAGGTTGATTAAAAGATTTATCCTTCGATCGATAATATAGTATGTTGTGAATGAAATATAGTTAAATTAACCTAAAGCTTAAGTTATATGAATATTAGAACGAAAATGAATTATCAAACTTGGACCTGATAAACTCGTAAAACCCGATTAATTTAGAAAGTTGGACCCTTGCTACGTAATTATAAAATAAGTAAGGTGATGAATGGAATTTTTTGGAGACAGCTACTCAAGAATTAGATCCGGTAACCTATACTTGAACTTAAGTGTTGTGGCAACAAATACCTATAGAATAATGGAACCCTAAACGAGACCATAATGATGTAGATCATATCGATAACCCCTTTATCAACTGATTAGTTAAGGATTAACATATTTAATTGTCTTAAGTATCTAAGTATAAAACAAAAATTAACGAAATTGTATCAAAATAACCTTGAGTTTGATTAAGACATTAACTATCTTAAGATTTAGAGGATTGATAGGATAATAACTTGGGTTGTCTTATGATAGTCCTTGATTTGACTAGAAAGCCAGGACCTGAGCAACCATACAACTAGGAATTCCTCTGCAGTTTTCAAGTGAGTTTATATTCGATAGTACAAGATTTTTTTGCTGGGAAAAGAATATATATTTGTTAATATGTCCTTGTTGCTTGATCATTTTCAATAAACGTGTTGAGAAATTTATCACACTTTGCCACTTTATGCTGATTATGGTTCCTATTGAATTTTATTTATGCCATTTTATCTGAAATTGGTGATCGTGTTGTGAAAACTAAAAATGAATTTCGAAATATATTTTTCTATCATCGCTATGTCTATCTTGGAATAAGCCTAGTGCTGATTTAGTGATTACTTGTTTATCATAGAAAATTGACGTGTTAATTGAAATGTTATTGGATGCATTAAGTGATAATAGTGAGTGTATTTAATACCCTTGGGCGTGGGCCCTGAGATCTGCTTTGAAAGAAGATCGGGCTAAATGGACCAACAATGATTATTCTTTCGACTGATACCCCTACAAGCTATATATATAATCCTCACTCATAGCAAGCTAGAGGTAGCCGTCTATGAGTGGGATCAGGCATGTGGCTAGCCATGCCTAGTGAATGTTTAAGTGGTCGAGCCGATCACTCGGAATTTGAAAGA
Organism: Jacaranda mimosifolia; assembly: GCA_018894105.1. Classification (NCBI taxonomy): domain Eukaryota; kingdom Viridiplantae; phylum Streptophyta; class Magnoliopsida; order Lamiales; family Bignoniaceae; genus Jacaranda; species Jacaranda mimosifolia. The sequence goes on from CM032133.1 coordinate 4,773,456, forward strand.
ATAAGGATTTTCGTGTTTTCAAAAGTAGAGTGATGAGGTAGGAGAACCACCAACAGCAAGATTGTAAGAGTATCTATTAATTTATTCTTGATTAATTTCTCTAGTTAGTTGTATTCCTTAAAGAAAAGTTGATTGGCTCTTTGGTCACACGTGGGATTCAAATTTCTACAAAAAGGCAATGAGTTTTGTGAAGTCTCATTACTGATATGGGACGGTAGTGAGATTGATCACTTAGAATTTTGATTGAAATTCCCTTTTTGGTTTTTGGAAATTTTAATGCTTCTATTGTTATCTTTTGTTCTTTATCCCAGATAAGAGCGAGTGATGAAGATAGACTAAACTATGGGACACATAAGGTAATAAGTCTAATAAATATATAGATATACAGATTTTGTTCATAGAAATACCGATATCAATATAAGAATATGGGGGAAGTGCTAAGTGTGATTCATGATATTTGGTTCTAAGTTGAACTTCTGATGAATGAATGTCGCTTGTGGAAAATTAAATACTTCGGATTTTGATAAATGTATTTTCAGTTCTCTAGAAAACTTGTAGTATAGAATGAGTAGCACTTCGGACGGGAGTAGGTGCCTCCCGGTCGGGGCGCTACAATTAACTTTAAATTTAAATATAACCCATAGTGATAATTTATATGTATGAAGTTTGAAATTTAAATTTTAATAATTTATTATGTGTGTGCCCACGTGTGTGTGTGTGTGAGAGAGAGAGAGAGAGAGAGAGAGAGAGATCTAAAATCTAGCTAGTGCTAATTCTTGTTTTAGCAACATTTTGGCATTACATCATCACTCAAACAATATTCTTCCATATTCAGTAGAGATGGTTACTTTGAATTTTGTAAGGCAAATTTCTTTCTCTGTAATAAATAAAATTACAAGATAAGAAAAATCTATACAAATAAAATGAAATTCAAACTTATCAATTGTGGATTCAATCTCTAATCAATCCTCTCATTCTTTCCTTCCAAATATGATCTTGAAATTTGATGAGCTCCGTGATGAATACCTTGCACACCGTGGTTCTCCTTGAGTTTGATTTGAAATAATACCAATTCGAGGGCTTTGCACCTTAATCTCGAATCAAACGCCAAAAATATATAAGCTCAATGAAGAACACTTTGAGCGATATAGATCTCCTTGAATTTGTTTGAAGAACATAACGCCAATTCGAGGGCTTCACACCTTGATCTCAAATCAAACACCAAAATTTAATGAGCTCCGCGAAGAACGCCTTGAACGTTGTTGATCTCCTTGAATTTGCTTGAGAAAATTGCTGGACTCCTTCAAAGTTTTCTCTCACTTGCTAGGATTTGTGTTGTGTGTTGAATGAACTTTGGTGACCCCTTTTATATAGATGCTTGATGGAAGATGCCTAAATTGACTTGAACTTCTTTGATAAGATAATATCAAATATCAAGAGATAATATTAGATATCAAGAAATAATATTAGATATCAATACATAATATCAAATATCTTTGATTTGATTGATCCATAGACGTATACGCTTTATCTTTGACACTTGTTAATATTTGATTTGAGCATACATTAAATACTAGAGTATTAATTAAAATTAACTATTTATCTTTTGGAATTAAATTTAATAAATTCCAAGATAAATAGAAAATTTTAAATTAATAACTAGCATATTATTGTATATGTGTCACTCTCTAATTGGGCAAAATTAATATGTCTACAAATTTATCTAAATCTTGAGAACCTTTTTTTTTTTAATGTTTTTTAGAGTTCTTTGTTACTAAAAACTTCCTAGTGACGGGAATTATTATATAATTAATTCAAAATACTACCTTTAAGATTTGTGAAATGAGAAAATTCTAATTTAATTTACACTTCATTTGGTGACATAAATAGGATTACAAGTATTAACATTTTTTGATGAAAACTAATAGAAAAAAGAAAATTGAAATGAGGTTCAAATATACCAAAAAATATTTTTCGTGATCAGACAAATAATATCCAATTACAATGTATGTCTTATATGTCGTTCCTTTTCAAATTACTTGAAATAATCCGTATATATACAGATGAAGAGTCTAATTTATTCTACTAACTCGTTTAGGTTTTTGCTAGGGTGAATATGATTTGGATAACTCGAAAAAATGTTACCTAGGCCAAATTGAACTTCAGATCTTAACAAATTTTATTTTGTTGATATTGCAAATTAATTGTGTTGTAATAAAATACTAGACATACAATTATTAGCATTATAAATTACATAAATATATTCAATGCAATATAAGACGAGTAGTTAATTGGTTAAGGGACATTGCCCTAATACTTGTATGTGTAGGGTTTGGGGTTCGGACCCTAATGAATCCTTAATGTACTTACACGTATCTATATCTATACTATTATAAAAGGAAGGCAATTTTGTCTCACAAATGGAAGTTACTTTCTAGATTTTTACAAATTTATTAATTATTCTTGAAACTTTTTGTCAGTTGGAATATAATATGATGGGTGAAATTCGAAATTACAATGCATTCATGGTAGTTCTCATACAACTACTAAAAAAAATTGTTTTTGTGATGGAAAAAATCCGTTGCAAATTGCAACGGATTTTGCAATGAAAAATTCATCGCAAAATCCATTGTGAAAAATAAATAAATAAATTTGTTGCGGATTTTTTTTTTCATCTCAAAATTTCAATTTTGCGACCAAAAAAAAATTGTTGCAGATTTCAAGTTTTGCGACGGATTTTTCTGTCGCAAATCTGAAGAAAAAAAAAAGAATAAATAAATAAAATTTTGCGGCGAATTTGGAATTCATCACAAATAGGCGAGAATGAGAAAATAAACCCTGACTCCCCCACCCACACACACTTGAAGCCCCATTTTGCTTCAAGTGATCTCCTTTTTCCCTTTTTTATTTTTTTATTCTTTGTTCTTTATTCTTTATAGTGGCTGAGCGGGCGCCTGCGTCGACTTGCTGGCCGCAAACTGGGGCACCACCCAACAAGTGCTTGCCGCAAGTCAGCGTCAACTAGATCTGGCCATTTTGAAATTTTTGTTTTAATTTAAAAAAAATACTAATGGTTTTTGTTTATTTATTGTTTCAAGTTTGGATAGTTTATATTTTGCATTATCCCAACTAATTTATGTAATTTTTTTAATTATAATTCATTTAGTTAAAATTTGATTTATGTATTAGTTAAACTCAAATAGTGATTTATTTATTAGTAATATATTTTGACTTAACACAAATAATGATTTATGTATTAGCTAAAATTTGAGTTAAATTTTATATTCATATTAGATGTTGTTATAGTTATATTTTTATGTGAATTAAAAATTTTATTAGAATTTTGATTGAGTTAAACTTTAGGTTAGTTTATATTGAATTATATTAAATTTATAATTTATAATTTAGTTTATGGAATTATGATTTACAAATAAATACATGCGCTTATAATATGTGTCTAATAACATAGGTTATCTCAATTGTGGTAGATACTTTTTGTGAATGTTGAGTTTTGTGGAACATTTCGAGGTAAATGTTGCATACCTTATGCTTTTTCTTAATTAGATTTCAAATATATATATATTTCTCTAAGTGTTTTGAATTTTTTTATGTGTCTCTTAGTTTATGTTTCTATTTTTCATTATTCTAATTTTTTTTTTGTTTTGATATTACAGACTTTGATATCTCAAGGCATTTAAATTTAGTATAAGTCTTTGTATTGAGTAAGGTAATTTTTTTGGCATTATTTTGTGAAATTGTATTTTAGTTAGGACTTGGTTTATTATATTTTTCAAGAGTTTGTTGTATTTGTTGATTTTAATATATATTTGATTTGGATTATTATTATTTGGGCATTGCAATTTAGAATGAGGATGCATAATTTTTTGGTTGATTATAGGTACCAATTTGGTATAGGATGCATAAAAAAAATTATTTTTTTTTAAATTTGCAACAGAAATTTCCGTCCCAAATGGATCGTCACAAAATCCATCGCAAAAATTTGCTACTAATTTTTTTCCGTCGCATATAACAATCGGTGTGGGCGTTAGAGCATTGAGAGGACCTTTCCCTAGTACGAGAGGACCGGGAAGGACGAACCTCTGGTGTACCAGTTATCGTGCCCTTTGCAATGGATTTTGTCGCAAATAGAGTTTTTTTAGTTGTGTACCATTTTTTTATGTTCCAAATTTATCCTTAATAACAGTTGAAACACGTCATCCATGCGTGTTTAAATATATTTTAGCAGTTATAATAATAAAACATTAAATTTTTAAATAGTACTGTTGAATATATACAGTATAAATCACATTGAATAACAATATACAATATTGATTTTCAGTCTAACAAAACTTTATGAAATTGACAGTAAAAAATTTTAAAAAACAAAAAAGAAATATAAAACATATAGTAATTTCAATGGCAAATAAATGAGAATTATTTAAACTTTAAAATTAAATAAATGAGAATTTTTTAAACTCAAAAATTGTTTAAACTCAAAAATTAATATTATGTAAATCCTTCAACCTATTGAATAAAAACAAAACTTGAATAATTGAATATTTGTATTTTAAAAAATACAGTATTGAATCATTCACACGAAGAAGTGAAGAATCCACTTTCAATATTGAAAATTTTGAATGTGACTTGTCCAACTTTTCAATTCAATTATAATTATAACCATAATTTTGTTGCATATTAATACTACATCTTGAGTGCAAATTTGGATATCCAAAAATTGGTGTGAGAACTACCTAATTTGATATTATTGTCATTTTTACCCTTAACAATATTTAATTATTACAACAAATCTTTTTATTATTTGAATGCCTTTTAAAGGGTAGGAGTTGAAAAAGTGACAAAAATATTGAAATAACTTCCATTTCTGAGTGTAAAAAGCTTTCCTTTTTATAATAGTATAGATACTCACCAGACAAGCACAATGAAAGTAGGATATGATTGCATCTATACTATTATAAAAGGGAAGGCAATTTTATCTCACAAATGGAAGTTACTTTCCAGATTTTTACAAATTTATCCTTGAAACTTTTTGTTAGTTGGAAATATTAATGTAATTTGATGGGTGAAATTGAAAATTACAATGCATTCATGGTAGTTCTTATACCATTTTTTTATGTTCCAAATTTATCCTTATACTCACTAGACAAGCACAATGAAAGTAGGATATAATTGTAAAACATCACTTGAAACCACAACCCACTTCCCCAACTTTCATCTTCTCTGTGTCACTCAAATGTTCAAACCAAAACCTCTCTACTTTTTTCATCAATTTATTCCAATTTTATTAGATTAATTTTTAATTGAGAAAAATGAAGTGAATTTGTGGAAGTTAAACGTCAATTTCTTTCTAGATCTAAGTTTGTTATTTGCTTACAAGATAATCAAAAGGAGGAAAAATTTTGAGGTAGGTGTTCACTTTATTTAGAAATTATTTTTCTTCTTTCTATTGGGGACTCGCCTAACTGTGTTTCTCATTTTTTTTCATTTAGTTATTAATTTGTACATTCATTAACTCACATTGACACACAAGCCCATGCATGAATACAATTAAGATACATTTCAAACTTTTAAAAGCAATTTGAATAAATATGTGCAAGTAATATGGGTTTATTATTATGTAAAGTCAAGGGATATAGATATGTATTTTATATGCCTGTTTATCTAACTAATAGTGAAGGAGAAGCATGCACAAAAAATTCTATAATAATCAAATCTATTTATGCACGTGAGAACCACGTGCGATGACTGCTAGTTATATAAAAAAGAAAGGCCACTTACACGTTCAAAGTGGCGGTTACAACTTATTAAAACCAAAATTTATATTACCAATTATACCTTTAATTTTTAATTTAATTTCTAAAGTACATTTATCACTTGATATAAAATTAAAAATACAGCATGGTCAAAATATAATGAGTTTATTTACAAAATGTGTAAGGAGGTGTATCCCATTTTTTTAACTTTTGACATAAGAATTATTTGTTATATATGAGTTTATATTAATTAATAATTAATATATATTATTTAATATGATTATTTTTAAAATTTATACTATTATTTATCTATACTATATATAAAACTAAGTGTTATATTATTTACTAATGGGCTTGTTTGGTTGTGTTTTCTCAAAATATTTTTCAACTTCGAGGACAATACCTAATAAGCAACTTCATTCCTCAAGTTACATTCCCAAAATACATTTTTCCTACCCAAAATATCCATCCCCCCCCCCCCCCCCCCCGCCCAAAAAAAAAAAAAAAGCATACCTAGTCCCTCATTTTTCGCTCTACCTTTCACATCAACTCATTCATTTCTTACTCTCTCAATTCACTTTACTCATTTATATATATATATATATATATACATATGAAAAAGTTAAAACTTTACTAATTAATTTTTTTTTCATATTTAGTTATAAATTTAACCAAAAAATTAAATATAGAGTGATCATTTTTAAAATAATCTAAAAAATTAACATAATCGTCTGAAATTTTTTTAAAAAATCAACTATAATTTAAATATATGATTTTATTCATTTTACCATTTTCAAATAAAATATATAATTTACCAATAATTAGTTTATAAGTCAATGTATTATTTATTAATTACAAAGTAAATATGTTAAGTATATTACAATTATTTTATTTAATGGTTAATATGTAATTTTATTATTTTATTTATTTTTCATTTATAAATTTAATTATTTATTTAATAGTACTTATATTAATTGATCAAGACCCGTTAGTGGACAAGGGACAAGAAGGCCCACAACTGTAGATATAATTGATATAGCATCTTGTCCCTTTTTTTTTTTTTTAAATAGTACAAATAGTCAATAGAATTCAATTATCAAATTCAAAAAAATATCCTTATAATAAGTGAATAAAATTAAATTATCAAGTCAATTAAATGGAAGTACAAACTCCACAACCAAATACACATATAAAGTGCACAAAAGAATATATTCGGATTCGAACACGAGACCTCCTATATATTATGGGAAACTAATGATCCGACGATTTTGGTGGGATGAAAAATCCCAAATCTTCATGCTTGCGAGATGTAGGTGCAAAATACACAATATATCTCATTATGGTCATTGTAAATTACAATGTTGTCCTCTGCATCTAATAAAATTTTGAGAAACAAGAGCAGCCCTTTTTTTTTTAACTTTCTTTCTTTCCTTCCTTCTTTTCTTTTTTATTTTTTTTCTTTAATTTCCTCCACCAAATCAAGGCAAAGAGCTGAATAAACCAATTTTTCTTGGAAGCAATTTTTGGGAAGAAAACTTAATCCAACCTCCCTCTAAAATAGGAATATGGTGATTTACTCCCCTTAAAAACAAAAAAGAAAAAGGGTCAAAAAATCACCACATGTTTTTGAAAATATAGCCAAAAAACTCCTTGAGGCCATAAGTGAAGTGCACGCGCCTTTTTATACGAGTTTTTATGATTTTTTTATATGTAAAATGACTACTATGCCCTTATTATATCAACCATTGAATTTTTTTTGTTTAAATGAACAGCTCAAATGGAATAATACTTAATATTTATAAAAGATATATAAAATTTATAAAAAAAAATATTTATAAATTTATATATACACAACATATCATATATATATTATAATATACTTATCAATATCATATAATATATAATATAATAATATAATATTATTATATAATATAATAATATAGTATTATATAATATGTAATATATTATATACAAATATATATTTGGTTGTCATGGTAGCCATGCGAACTAGCCAGATTCTTTCAACAGCAGCACTCTTTGGCAGTCGGCGGCCTGCGTGTATTAGTATTAAAAATAATTTTTTAATATATTTATATATACATATTGTATACATATATATAACATCACCATATATATCCACCGACCATCATTCCAACTCATCCTAAATTTTTGTGGCTATCCCTAGTGGTCATGGCTGCCGTCAGTGGCCGGTGTGTATTAATATTATAATTTTTTTAATGTATTTATATATACCTTATATTGATATATATATACACTTTATATACATATATATATTAATATATACACATCCACCTACCTCCACCCAACAAAGCTTGACATCATAAAATAAAAGGAAAAAAGAACAACCCCCACGGATAGATGGCAGTGGCGGCCATCGGTTGGACTTGGCAAGATCTAGCCAGTTTTCAGGCTATCATGGCAATTGACCATGGCTGCCAGTAGTTGAGGTATTTGGAGAGGGGAGGAGGGGGAGGACGAGGGGGGGTGGGACGAGTTATACTATATATATGTATATAAATGTGTTATAAATAATTTTACATGTATATGATTTTATATATATGCATGTATATAATATTTTATAAATATTAGATAGTATTTATGTAACACCCTAGTGATTTTATGATTTCATTATTTGTTATATTATTAATATTTGAAAATTATTGAATTTTAATTATTAATTTATTTTTTTCAATTGTGTGGTCATTATAAATTTTGTACTCAATTGCATGATTTAAAAATTTCCTAGGGACTAAATTGCAAAATGAAGAATTTGATTTATTTAAAAAAAAAAATCAAAAACCCCGGCAGCAGCTCTTTTTCTTTTTCTCCTTTCTTCTTTCTCTTTTCTTTCCTTTTTCTTCTTCATTTTTCTCCTTCTTTCTCCTTCCTCCCGCAGCCAGCCCAACCACCACCGGTGAACCATCCTTCTCCAAACACACCTCCAAAACTTCACCTGCACCACCACACTCGGCGGCAGACCACCGGAGTTGAGCAACGAAGAACGACCAAAACTACCGTCATGGTGAGCAACTGGGTTACCATTTTTCTGGCGTCAAACAGGGCAACTAAGGGATGGTTTAGCTAGCGCTCGACAAGGTGAACAAGGTGGTAACACTGCATGGCAGAGATACGCAGTGGAGACGCGAAAACTGGCGGCGGAGCTTCAAACCGTGAAGACTTCGGGGCGGGTTTTAAGGGGTTTTTCAGCGGCTAAATTGGAAATCAAGGGTACCGTTGGAAATCTCTCAGCGAGAGGATTCTGTGGAAGGCACCATCTCATTTTTCGGCGGCCGGCGGCGATGACAAGGCAGAATCTTCGCCTCATCGTCGTGAACACATGCACGCGGTCTGATCGTGAAGATTCTCCTTCGTTAGTGAGATATTGGTATATAATGCTATTTTTATGTATGTATTTGCATGTATACGTTTATACGTTCTGATCCTTGTAAAACTTTGTATTTTCGTATATTATGATGGTCTTGGTCGATCAGAACACTCATGCATTAGATTAAAACACCTTTGATTGATTAAATAGGCATAGTAAATCCATAATGGTATTATGTCATGTAACTATAGGTTATATAGCATACTAAGTGTAGAAAACTTTCATTTTTATGTCATCGAGATTAATCGACAAAAGCTTGGATGTTTATGGACAACTGGATTATTATGATTAATATTGAAGATCGATATGTACTATATATATATAAGCGAACTCGTATACATCTATATCCGATATTAATAGTATGTTCAGGGCAGTAGTATCGAAACAAACCTTTACCAGCGTATCAATAGGATAATCATTTAGACTTGGGGTTACTGTTGATATAATTATAAGTGTTAGTGATCGTTAGGGTTGAACATGGATTTTAATATAAGGTTACCTTTTGAATAGGTGACGGAGGATTTGACCCTAAGGATCAGTAGAGTCTGACTGCACTGATTGACTGATTAAGGTGAGGATCTACCGCTTTGGTACTTGTTTAAGTAAAGCAATGTGATTGTTGATTCTGAACCCTGTGTGGTTCTATTGTCTTGATTCCTGTTATCATTATTGTTGCTATCTGAACCCTGTGTGGTTCCATTGTCTTGATTTCTGGTATCGTTATTGTTTTTATCTGAACCCTGAGTGGTTCCATTGTCTTGATTTTTGATATCGTTATTGTTGTTATCTGAACCCTGTGTGGTTCTATTGTCTTGAATCTTGTTATCGTAATTGTTGGTTTTTGGACTCTGTAAGGTTCTATTGTCTGGCTATTGATACTGTTATCGTTAATCATTGAACCCGTGAATCGTACTGAGTTAATCATGTATCGATACTGATTGAGTCAATCAATTGATTACTATTCTCGCCTTGAACATTTCCTCGTTCGTATGTTATTGATCAAAGTGAACCTGTACTTGGTCTTGTGATCTGCCATGACGGCATTGTTGGAAATCATTTTGTAAAGTTCATTGTTCTACCATGTTGGCAATTAATTGATTGAACTACCGAATTGAAAGATATGTGTACAGGAGAACTGTTGGGCCGAGTGCCTTGCCAAGCTGTTATGCTTGAGCTAATGTGATTGCCAAGCTATTATGCTTGAGCTAATGTGATTGCCAAGCTGTTATGCTTGAGCTACTGTTATTGCCGAGCTGTCATGCTCAAGCTACTGAATTGAACGGTTATTGAACTGTTATAGAGGCACAAGGCTAGAGTGGTATCCCAATCTAGATTGGACTGTTGTTCCGGGTAAACAAGCCACCTTTATACCTCCCTACTGTGATCGGTTGAGATGTCCCTATACCTCCCGAGCAGGATCGGTTGAGATGATCCCTCCCAACTGTGACTGGTTGAGATGTCCCTATACTTCCCGAGCAGGATCGGTTGAGATGAACAGGCCGTAAAGCCGACGATCATAGTTTCTGACCTAGCAATTGTTATTAACTTTGTTTCTTGATGTTCCTTTTTGCTGTGACTCATCATTCTTATAATGAGAAATCATTGATCGTTATTTGTGTACCTTATATTTTTAGACTGGTTTATGCATTGCTTACACCATCCTCACTGAGTCCTTATGACTCACCCTCATATATTATTCATCTTTACTCAGACAGGTACGAGACAGGAGATTTTGAGGACTGATGAGCCGGGCAGAGATGTTTATTTTGGAGCTTGCTTTATGTATATATGTTTTACTGAGTTTGGGATGTTTTGTTAAGAGATGTTGTAATATGTCATGAATACTGTTATACTTATGGATGTAAATTCTGAATCTTGGTACTAGTAGCAACCTTTTGGCTTGGATGCTATTGAACCTTTTGTGATGGTATTTAAGCACTCTGATATTGCTTCCGCATTTGGGTTAAGTCTGCTATAAGGTTATACTCTTGCTGATGTTATATTGGGAAATTGTGAAAAAAATTATGGGTCTGATTTAGCGTCTCAGCTTAGGTGCTATCCCGAGAGGGAGCGCTACAATTTAATTTATATAAATATGTTATATATTTTACAAATGTGAAATTATTTAGTTTAGATTAAACAAAAGAAAAAGAAATATACATTTTATATAAATGTATATAGATATGTTATAAATAGTTTTATCTACATATATGTATATATATAATTTTTTATATGTAAATAATTTTATATATGTATGTATCTATAATTTTATAAATATGAAATAGTATTTAATTTATATAAATATGTTATGTATTTTATAAATATGAAATTATTTAATTTAGATTAAATAAGAAAAAGAAGAACATAAGGATACAAAATAATTTTTTTATATATATGAGGTATTTTTGTCTATGCAGTGTAAAATTAAATTTAAATAGATGAAAGGAGACAGTGAGCCACAATTTAAAAATATAAGGCGGCATTTCAACTTTTTTTTTTTTTTTATCCCAAAGAGATAAACCGTCATTTCACATTTCGGGAGTAAAAAGATTTTAACCCAATTTTCATGCCCTATAATATTCTGCAAATGACCGATAGGAAATCCAAGAAATCGTCAAAGATTTATTTTAAAACAAATGCTACTCAATACCTCGAAATGAATAACCAATTTATATACAAATTTTTCCAAAAGCAAATCTTCATGAAGATGGAAAATACTTGCTACAGTGTTAGAATACCAAATAATTAAGAAAAAATTGGGTAATGGCAGTGGACATCGGCAACCCTAGGAGGAGGAGGAGATGTTATGTGTTTCTGGGATGGGGAAAATGTTCGCTTGCAAAATTTTGAATCTGAAGTAGAAATCAAAATTAAGTTCCTTTAATATTTTTTAAAGAGAGTATTATGGTCATTTCATTTTTTTTTTTCCAATTTCATCATCCAAATATATAAACAGCTAACAAAAGTATCAGATTTCATCATTTAGATTATCACAAAAAATAAACACACAGCTTTCCTTACAATATTATTCCAATCCTTAACTTCACCTATCAAATTATCCCATCACATTACATCCCATTCCCGCTAAATAAACGGATCCTTATAGGTTTATCCTTGATTTCTAGAATTACGTTTCTTTTGCCACTCATTATATTTTCCCGAATATTCCAAAGTGTTGTTGGTGTTTGGTATACTTATAAACCTTTCGAAATAGTTTATAGAATATTCGAAAATATTTAAAAAAAAAAATTTAAAAGAGCAGTTTATAAACTCATAAAATAAAATATTATAATATTGTGTTAATTATGTACTTAAAAGAAAAGATAAACAATTTCTAACTTTTTTTTAAGATAACAACGAATTTTCCTTAGTTAGACCATCGTTAGTAACAACCTACAAGCTCTCACGAATTTATTTAATCCAAATATTTTAGAGTTTATTTTTGAAATCAAATTTAATTAGTGTTTTATATTCTTAAAAAATATTTTTTAAGATGTAAAAATTCATAAAAAAATTCAGATAAATTAAACTTAAACTCTTAGTTTAATTATATCTTTAATGTAGAACATTCAAATAATTTATATTCGAGTTGTTTTAGATATTTTAAGCTATATATATCATGAGTATCTTGTTCTATTCATCTAATCATAGATTATTACTAAAGCTAGATCTTTTCTATCATCTTCCCACTTTTAGGGTGACAGTGTTATGGTATTTCAAAATATTCCACTAGGTGCACCAAATTTGCTCATGATCAACTGATATATTTTAATTAAAAAAAAAATCTTATAATAATTAATGTAACTATTGTCCTAAGTTTGGCGGCCAAACAATGCTCGAATTAAACCATAAAAAAATTGTCAAATTGATAAAAGAAGAACCTCTAATTAAGACAGTATTGTAGATGAAGAACAGAATATCAAAACGCATATGCTAAGATCCGTGCTTCTGTTGTAACCTTAATCACGCATTAATGCCGTTTCTAGTACCTAATCATCTAAAAAATTATTGCGTCAAATCCAATGTAGACAGCATCCTTGGCAACCTAAAGACTATTAATTACACTGATCCACGTTTGTAGTATCTAGACTTATGAGGGTTTACCAATTAATCAGTTTATTTTTACACTGACATGGACCAACATGACAAATGTGAAAAAAATCTCAAATTTTAAGCCCCATTAAAGCTGATTGGGCATTGTCCGGGGGCCTAATTGAAATTTTTTCACTCTGATGGACCAAATCTGTAAAAAAAATAGACTAAATATGCTAAAAATTTATACACAATGGATGAGCCATGGACGTGGCTCATCCATGGCGGCCGCACCTCCATCGCAGACTCATGGCTGCCATGAAGTTGATGGCGTCAGGGAGGGCGGTTTAGTTGGGTGGGTTGGCGGCGGCAAGAGTTGTTGTGATTGGTGTAGGAAATGATGACGGAGAAGAAGATGAGGGGGAAAAGAAGAAAACAAAAAGGTTGGGGAAAAATAAGGAAAAAATTATTTTTTTAATAAAAAATGAAAAAAGTTTTGAAAAAAAGAAAAGAAAAGAATATTAATTAATTTCAAATTATCAAAAAAAATTATTTTTTTATTTGAAGTTAGAATTTAAAGATATTATTTAATATTTATAAAAAATTATTAATATCCAAATATATATATAAATATTGATTATGAATAATTCAAAATTATTGAAATTACACTAGTTTAAGAAATAAAACTATTTTTAAATTATAATAAATTTGTATTTTAGTTAATAATTTTTAAAATATTTAAAAGTATAAAATGTTATGCATATAAACAATGTTAATTCATCCTAATGTAGATATGTATAAATATAATATCGGGATTAATTTGTTATAATTAGACTTTAAATAATTAAAATTAGTAAATATATTTTCAGCCACTACATTACTATCTAATAACTCACTTCTAGGTTTCTTTTATTATAATTAGGTCTATACATGCACAGCACATACATAAATAGTACAAGGCTATTTTGATCCTACAAAATATTTAGGCTTTGTTTGTTAATGAAATGGGGCATTTCGTCAAAATTCTTTGGCAAAATGATTTTTGGGAAGTGAGGTTGGGAAATGTGATGGTAGAGATGTCAAATCGGCCGGGCTGAGATATACAGCTCATGGTGATCCCAAGTCAATCTGGGTCGGCTTGTGGGCCGTTCACGGTCCGGACCATGACGGGCTGAAACTTGAAAAATTCAGCTCAGCTCAAAACCAACCCATTATATAAGTGAGTCGGCTTATATATGAGCTGGGCTAGGCGGGTTGGCTTGTGGTTTGTTTGTTTTTTTTTTTTAATTTTAAAATAATTTTTAAATTTTTATATTTATGTGATTATTAATGTTTTTTTCAACACTTAAACTTTCTTAAAAGACTTAATAATTTATATTTATGTGATTTTTAATATTTTATAACATTTAAATTTTTATAAAAACTTAGAAATTTATACTTATATTAATTTTTTGTATCAATTATATTTTTTCAAAAATACCACCAAATAAGGTGGTGAGGGGTTTGACATGGACTCCTCTACTGTCATTAATTTAAAAAAAATAATTACATAGAAGTAGACATGATCAAACCTCTAAATGAAAGTACATAATAATAACAAAAATAAATAAGCAACTTTCTAATATCTAAATATCTAAATATGCCCAATGATAAACCGGTCGTTCACTTAAGTAATATAAATCGCTCTTGGATTGAGATGCAGTGGTGGATGCGGTTTCGAGGCATTCTTCACCGTCTTCTTCAAATGGAGGCAATATGGTCTTCACCTTTCTTAATTTTTTGTTTCTATACTCTTAGTCTAGCCAATCCTTCCAAAGAATACAAAACTTGATCGAATCGGGTTTTAACCGCCATCTTGTATCAGTCAATGTGTGCTTGCCCGCACGAAGACACTCTCCGATGCCACCATCAACATTTGTGGTGCGAGCGATGCGTGAAAGAATTGGATACACTTTAGCATTATTCTTCCATCACTCTAATATGTCGAATCCTTCATAATCTTCTTCACATGCATTTTGTAAGTATAGCGATATCTCCGCGCTACTTTCGAGTCTTGAGCTAGACGGTTTTTCATTCATCAAATTACCTAAAGATACAAACATTCCTCTTTTGCTAGTACATGATTGTTGCGTACCTACATGTACTTGTCCTATCCTACAATTTTGATTATAAACACTATACAAATTTTTCAAAATATCTAAAAAAATTTTTTTTTCTTTATCATAGTTAAAATGCTCATGAAGTATAAAATCATTATATTTTTGCATTAGTACAACACACATCTAACTTTAATATAGGATCTAAAATACTTGCAATAATTGCTATGTAGGGTATTTTTTTCATAATATTTAAGAATTTTTTGTTTCATTGCATAAATTACTTGACTTAAATATTCATCATATCTATGATTATCAAATAATTGAACAATTTCATATAGTGTATAGAATAACAAGTTAGATGGATAAAAAATGACTGGACATAATTTTGGTTTTATCATTAAATGTTTGAAGAAGTGGAGCGAGAACTTCCATAATATCCCAATCCGCATCATGCAAAAATGGTTCACCGTAATTATCAAACATTTCTTTATTATAAAATTCACTAATTATATGACGATAAGGTATTGTCTCACTAAGCATTTTATATGTTGAGTATCTAAGTAAGGAATTACAAATCTTGTCCTATGGTCTTGACAAAATCTTATTATATTCTTGTGTTTTAATTGATGAAGCCATAATGTGTTAAAGCACTTCTAATTTTACTTACCAAAAGATCAATTTTTTCTAAATCATCTTTACAACATAACTGAATCATATGACAAAAACATCTAACATGGAAAAAAATACCATTTTCTGAAAGGTCTATTAATTTAACTAATTCTCTTACGGCAGATGTATTATTAGATGCATGCATTATCAAAATATATAGACATAACTTTATCCATTAATTTCCAACCCCTAAGGCAATCTCTAATTGTTTCATAAATATGAATACCCCTGTGAGGACCATCAAGTTGTTGAAATTCAATTATTCCTTTTTACATGCATCGATTATCATCAATTCAATGAGCCGTAACACATAAATAATGCAAATTGCCTCCACTTAACCACATATCGGATGTAAACGAAACTCTACATTTTAAATTATCAAAATTTCAGTTAAATTTAAAATTTACGCTAAATATTGTTTATACCCATCATCATAGCAAGTGTTACGTGAAATGGGTTTATAAGCCGGTTGTACATACATTTGACTATATCTAGTTACTAATTCATTTTCAGCATAAGGAAAAGATAACTCATTTTGTACAACTAATCTAGATAAGCTTATTCTCATATTTTCTTGACTATATCTCCAACTTTGTAGTGCACCCAATTCATTTCGATAAAGTTGTGATTGACCCTCTACCCCCACACCCTCTTCATTCCAACCCAGATGATGAGTGTTTAAATGTCTTTTAATTGTACTCGTTCCACCTCCTTTTTTATGTTTATAAACTGCACGACAAATTTTACAATGCACCGAACTAGGTAGGCCAACAGCTATACATTTCTATACATCACTAGTTAATCTTCTTTTTTTGTTCTCATGTGTATCTTCATGTTTGTCAATATCATCGGGTGCTTGTGTTTCATCATCATCTAGGGAATTTTCTTCATCTATTCTATTATGCAAAGATGCAGGTGTTTGTGCAATAAAATTATATTCTTTCGTGTTTAAATTACAGTCCATATGATATCGGGCTGTAAAACTAGAAGAAGATGGAGTGGTAGTAGTAGGTCTTAGGGGCGGATCTATAAACTGATGACTAGTACTACGCCTAGCGGGTTAAGTGGAGGGACGAATTGAGGGTCTTTAAAGGAGAATGTTGGTCTACCCTCGAAGGGGCCGTAGAGCAATTACTAGTTTTTTTTATTTTTAGAACTACTAGCAAGATTCAAAAATTTCTTCATTTTTATAATCAACTAAATATGAACAATTAACAAATAAAATTCACAAAGATTAACACGCAAATTAAATTGTAAAAAAGGATAAATGTTATCGTAAAAGACATAATAACAATTAAAAAGTTGCAACGAAGTTGCAAATTGATACATCTCTATTCAAAGCTCCACCAAATAATATATAGAAAATAAATTTAATAATATGTACGAAATAAATAAAAGATATAATTTATTTATAAATTATTAGATTTGAGAGAAATTGAGAAATTGTAGAATAAGAAATAAAATTTTAGAGTACTTGAGGCTTGAGAGATTTGATAGTAAACATTCCTATTACAAATAACCAATATTTATAGTGGTTATTTGTTATTTAAAAAAAAAAAAAAAAGGACAAGAAGGAAATTGTACCGTTGGAATTTCCAACGGTTTCGCTATCACAACATAGCTTGGACTCAAGCTTTATAGCATTGTTGCAAAGCTTGAGTCTAATTGATAAATTGACTGTCAATTGATAACCACTTCCATATTCCAGTTTACAGAAGGCTAATGTCTATCTTCTGTGTAGTAGCCGTTATTTAAATGGCTACTTTTCCTTTTTTTTTAATTTTATATTATAATTTATAATTTTTATAAATTTATTAATTATATTTCTTATTTTAATTCTTAATTTATAATTTTTATAAATTTATAATTTATATTTATAAATTATAAATTATAAATTTATAATTTTTCAAATTAATAATTTTTAATTTGTAATTTAAAAATTATAAATTTCTAATTTTTTGAAAATTATAATTTATAATTTAAATTAAAAAAATATTGGGGACTAAGCGGGCTAGCCCGCGAGTCGGCCCGTTTCGGGAGCTGGGCCAGCCCACGATCCTTCATGGTCCACTGGTCGAGCCAATCCCAGGCTGCGAAATTTCAGTTGAGATGGGTTTTTAAGTGAGTCGGTCCTGCCCAGCCCATATTAAATAATTAAATGATCGATCCGACCCGTTTTGACATCTCTATGTGATGGTTGTTTGTTTGTATTTTGGGTGGAAGGTAGAGAAGGAATTGAAAGAAAATTGTTTGTTTGTATTTTGAGAAGGGACAAGATGTCATACCAATAATTTTTTGGTTGGATTGGTGGGGTAAAATGGATATTTTAAAAGTATTTATATATGTATACTGTATATATAGATTGAATAAGTGGTAGTATGTGTATATATGTGTAATATGAAGGGGATAATTTATGACAAGCAGTATAGCATTGGGGGAATGTATTAAAGTGTGAATAGTAAGGGTATTTTGGAGAATGAATTTTGTGTTTTGGGAGTGGAGTTGGGGAATGTGTATTGTTTGTTTGTTTAAAGTTTGGGAATTAGAAAATGTATTGAGAATTTGCAGCCAAACAAGACCTTAACATTTAGATTCAATCAATTGAAGAGCAAAATTGAATTTATAAATTTTCAATGATGATATTAATAAATTCTGTTAGTTTGATTGACAATTGGATCTACTTTGTTAGACGACAACAAACATGAGGAAAGACAATTGTAATTTCTAAAATTATATGAAATATACTTGTAATTACCCCAAACATTCAGGAAGACCAGTACAATTACCATCAACTATTATCATAATGTAACAAGTTAATGCAAGGACCAGTTACTATTAGGTATGGAAATAAGCTAAGTTAGGCTAGGCTTTGGCTTAAATAGGTCATGCCAGTTATACAAATGACAAGCATAAACCTAACTTATTATCTATGATAATTTTTTTTAAGGTTAAACCTAGCATTTTTAATAAATTATAAAGTCTTAGCATTGCGTGAAAGCCTACCAAAAAGCCTATTCTCTTACTAAAGCTTCAATTAAGTTTATATATGCCATAAATCTAAATTTTTAATATGCTCATACTTGTAATAGACCTTGATAGGCAATAATTGAAATGACAAATAACAAATACATAATTATAGAAGTTCAAATTTAAATATAAACAACATAAAGGATTCCATCAAGAACTAATTAAAGAAATCAAATACAACTAGCTATTTAATATTATATCATTATTATTGTGTTTTTTTATATGAAGAAGATAAACTGGCTGGCTTATTAGGCTTTGCAAACTTTTAAAAGAGCTTAAATATAGCCTATCTAATTAAAAGGCTACTTTTGATCTGACCTTTTTTTTAGGCTAAGTTAGACTATAAGTAGTAATACGGGATAGCCCAAGTAGCTTGGCCTAAACCGTGTTGGCCCAAAGATGCAGCGCCAAGCCCATCTTACGTCCAAGGCCCATGGGCGCGATCGACCCATGTCGACTTCGGTACTTGGTGCCATGTCCAGGACTCACCCAAGACCATGGGTCTATATGTCGACCTGCGCTACTAATTCGTTCCCAGTACGCTGTCAGGTTGACTTTTCCCGCAACCAGGGAGGTCGGAATAGCACAGTACCAAATCTGCCGCATTAAATGTACTGACAGGCAGTGTGCCTCTGCATTAATGGCGCATGCCGCCCCATTACCGCCTGACGCAGCAGGCACTTCAATAATGTACTACAATGTCCCTAGAACTTGGGATGACAGCCACCTGAAATAGTATAGAGAGGGAAAATGACTAATTGCCCCTCACGCAAAGACAAGGGCCCTCTCTTCACCTCAAGGGCATCTCAAACAAATCCCTAAAGAGAGAAGGTTATAAATACCCCCACTCTAGCTTTTCAAAGGTATGTGATTATATACTAAAAAGCCCTAACTCTACTGCTCGTCATTTACTCAACCTCATACTAACTTAAGCGTCGGAGAGCCTAAGCCGAGGGCGCCTCGGCTAGCCTGATGTTTGCTCATGATTGCAGGACTTGACCCAGGTATCTGAGGAGCTCATTTACTCGACCAGGCAGGTCGATCCACTCAGACTCCATCCCAATCCAGTTATATACAGTTTTTACCCTCATTATTTGGCGCTGTCTGTGGGAAACTCTCGGAGTCCTCTATCGAAAAATGGTGAACACCAGGTGAGCCTCCTCGGGAAGGGAAGAAAATAAGAGATCCAGTTCCCCCACATCCAGACCACAGTAAGAACTGAACGTCCCAGGGTCAAGCGCCCAACCGGAGCTGGTGGTCACGTTGACCATGCCCTAGCTGATGCAACTCATAAGTGAGCAGATTTTAGCCCAGCTCTCAACTGCCTTGAATCGACATGCCACTCAACAAGAGCCGACAGCCAGCGCAACTCCACAGCCCATAGCCCCAGAGAGGAGGCAACCTAAAGAGAACTCCGACCGGCTAGAATCCCGAAGGCCCCCGTCGAGATGAGAAGCAAGTCCAGGCCATTTTCCCAAAGAAATGGCTCGTCCTGTGCCTTGGGAGGAAGTGGCGGATTCTGCCGACCACGACGTTCGACCCCTTCGAGCCCCGTAGCGCGATAAGGTTGAACGCTCGAGACCTTTCACGAACAGGAATGAATCGCAAGTAGATAAAGAGGAATGAGAAGAGGTGTTCCACCAGGTACAGCAGTTGAACCAACGGCTTGAGGAGATCTCGAGGAGAAACATGAATGGGATGCCCTATCATGAGGAACCGCAGAGGTTCCGTAGAGAGAGAGGCTCCCCATTTGTTCAAGAAATCATCGATGAGTGCATTGCTGTTGATGCAAAAATCCCAATTGGGTTGCCGAGATACGATGGCTCGACCGATCCGAACGAGCACTTATTGGAGTTCGAGCATATGATGCAGCTGCATGGACACAACGAGTATATCCACGCTAAGATGTTGGTAACTACTTTTCAGGGGATAGCACTCAATTGGTTTGTGAAATCGAAACTGGCGTCGATATTCTCATATAACCAGCAATGCGACAAATTTTTGCACCAGTTTGCGAGCAGAAGAAAAGCTAAGGTTCCCCATATGCATTTGCACACAGTAAAACAGAACGAGGGAAAATCCCTTAGGGATTTTTTCGCCCGTTTCAATACGAAAGTGCTAAAGATCGACAGCCCAAGAATTGAATTCTTGATCGACGTGTTATTCCTGGGCCTGAAGCACAAGGAATGTGCCAATGCATTAGTTCGCGAGCAGCCCAGGTCGATGGAGGAACTTCTCGACCTCGCAGAGAGGTACATGACCCAGGAAGAAATGAACAAGCTAAAATGCGGTAGCCTGGAGGTGGACAAGAGGAAAAATAAAGAGAAAGATGACCGTCAGGTTAGGGAAGGACGTCGATCCCCTATAAAACGCTTCCACGAGTACACTCCGCTTAACCTCCTAATAAAAGAGGTATTGTTTGCCATTCAGCATGATAATCTGCTCAAAAAACCCAGAAAGCTCATGGAGACTGAAGCCATAAAAAAATCAAAAAAGTATTGTCATTTCCATCGACAGAAAGGTCATGACACCGAAGACTGCTTTAACCTGCAGGATGAGATTGAAAGACTGATCAGGCAGGGCCACCTGAAAAAGTATATCGAAGAGCAAGCCAAGCGTGAAGAGGAAGGCCGACCGAACTCCCCGTAGAGAAAGGTCAACCAGCCCGAGGAGAGAAGACAAAGGGAAAAGACCCGCCCAAGACCCCCACCTGCCCATTCGAGGAGTTATTGACATGATCGTGGGAGGTCCCACTGGGGGAGACTCCAGGTCCACGAGGAAGCAGACTCAGAAGAATCTTCAATCGACCAAATCAGCTAAGGTCGAGACAGTTTTCCAGCTCTCAACTAGTGCAGAACCAATCTCTTTCATCGACTCTGACCTCGAACACATGGAAAACAGGGGAGCCGACAGAAAAATAGACTGCCCCATGGTGGTAGCCCTGCAAATAGCTAACTTCGAGGTCAGAAAGATATTGGTCGACAATGGCAGCTCCATGAACTTAATATTCTTGTCTACTTTGAATCGAATGAAGCTTGGGGAACTAAAGTTCGATTAGGTCAGAACATCATTCGTCGAATTTAAAGGGTCCGAGATCATTCCTGAAGGATCCATCAATCTTTCCACAACATTCGGGTAGGGCACCCGGAGCAGAACTTTGATGAACAACTACCTAGTGGTCGACGCTCCATTCGCCTACAACGTCATCATTGGCCGACCAACCCTAAATGACTTCAGAGCATCGTTTCCACGTACCATATGAAAATTAAGTTCCCAACCTCAGTAGGCGTAGGAGAGCTTTTGTGCAATTTGCAGGATGCATGGCGTTGCTATACCATTCCGTCGAGGCTAATGAACAAAAGAGACAACCTCAATTGAAGCCCTCGGGGGACGCCTCTGTAGCGAACCCAAGGAGGAGCCTGCATCTAAGAAGAGGAAGTTTGAGGACACCAGGGTCGAGCCAGTCGAAGAGTTCAAAATAATCGAGCTGGAGCCAAGAAACCCCGACAAGACCGCTCGAGTCATGAGTGATATGGGCGATTGCCTGGAATGCCTCACGATCGACTTCCTCCGATGAATCATTGATATATTCGCTTGGAAAGCGTCCGACCTTCAGGGGATCGACCCGAATGTCATTGTCTATCGACTTAGGGTCGACCCCGCCCATAAACCAGTGAGATAAAAGATCAGAACCTTTAATGCTGAGATAACCCAAATCATCGAGGAAGAGGTCAGCAAGCTCTTAGAGGCAAGATATATTGTAGAAATTCAATACACCTCTTGGCTTTGTAATGTAGTGCTAGTCCCTAAGAATGAGGGAAAATGGTGGATGTGTAATGATTTCACTAATTTGAATAAAGCTTGCCCTAAGGATCCTTACCCCTTGCCTCGTATAGATTTATTAGTGGATTCTACTGTTGGATGTGAATTGTTGAACATGATGGATGTTTTTCAGGGCTATTATCAAATATTTATGGCACCTGAAGACAGGGCAAGACTTTTTTTGTCGTCCCCAATAGTGTATACTGCTTTTTGGTCATGCCTTTCAGGCTCAAAAATACGGGGGCAACATACCAAAGATTAGTCAACTCATATTCAAAAGAGAAATCGGGAGGTCGATGGAAGTTTACATCGACGACATGATAGTGAAAACAGTGAAGGCCAAAGACCACCTCGCCGACCTCGACCATACATTTTCCATTTTAAGGGCCTTTGGCATGAAACTCAACCCCAACAAGTGCACATTTGGAGTCCATGGGGGCAAGTTCCTGGGATATATGGTTAGCCAGAGAGGCATCGAGCCAAACCCGCACAAGATCCAAGCAATATTGGATGTCACCCCTCCCCGCACTGTCCGAGATGTTCAACGGCTGGTTGGTAGAATCATAGCCCTAGGCAAATTCATTGCAAGGCTGGCCAACAAGAGCCTCCATTTTTTCAAAATACTTATAAACGCCAAGAAATCGGGGTTTCAGTGGACTCAGCAATGCGTTCAAGCCTTAGTTGAGCTCAAGCAATATTTGTCTTTGCCGCCCATGCTCGCCAAACCCGACCTGGGAAAAGTGCTGCAACTTTACTTGGTTGTATCCGCTGATTCGATAAGCTCAGTTTTGACATCGACCAGAGACAGAACTCATCGCCTGGTGTATTATTGCAGCAAAGCCTTTCACGGCCCTGAACATAACTATCTTGAGATTGAGAAGTTCGTTCTCGCCCTAGTTACTGCTGCACGAAAGCTTCGACCTTACTTTCAATCACACGCTATCGTGGTGTTGACAAATCAACCGTTGAAGCAGGTGTTGTCGAAGCTCGACACTTCAAGTCGACTCATCAAATGGGCCATTGAACTAGGAAAGTTCGACGTCACATTCTGGCCACGGACCGCCATTAAAGCGCAGGTCCTGGCTGACTTCATCATTGAAAGACTTAACCCTCCAAGTCAAAAGCTAGAAAACACCGCAGTATGGACACTATGCGTCGATAGTTCGGCAACCACATCAGGCGGCGACATAGGCATGTCTCTTCATTCCCCACTTGCCGAGGAATATGATTTAGCAATAAAGCTCGATTTCCCGATCACCAACAATGAAGCAAAATATGAGGCTCTTATTGCAGGAATGCGCATGGCTGCGAATCTCGGTGTCGAGCACCTAGTGGCGATCACTGATTCCCAGCTGGTCGCGGAATAGATCGGGGGTAATTTTGAAGCTAAGAAGGCCATGATGACCCAATATTTGGCCGAAGTCAGGTAATTGCGGCAGTCATTCAAAAATTTCAACCTGAGCCAGGTCCCCCGAGCAGAGAATGAACAAGCAGATGCATTATCAAAGCTGGCGAGCTCGACCAAGGGCACCACAGAAAGAACCATAACATTCCTAGTAGCCAACAAACCTTGTATCCAAGACGCCAATAATAATCTCGTTGGATCGGTCGAAAAGACAGCACCATCCTGGTAATGGCCAATCAAGCTTTACCCAACTCAGGGATCTTTGCCCGACGACGAAAAGGAAGCTCGCAGACTTAGATGGTTGGCAGCCAAGTTTGCACTCGATAACCATGGACAACTCTATAGGAGGTCAATATCGGGACCCCCATTGAAGTGCCTAGCACCTGAGGATGCAAGCAAGGTGCTACAAGAGATTCACGCTAGCATCTGCGACAACCATTCGGTGGTCGATCTTTAGCACACAAAGTTGTCCATTATGGTTATTTTTGGCCCACCATATTGCAAGACTCAATCGACTTCTCCAAAAATGTTCGTCATGCCATGTCCACTCGAACATATCGCACCAACCAGCCGCATCGATGGTCGACATTCAGATAACTTGGCCATTCGACTAGTGGGGGATTGACGTAGTCGGATCTCTCCCCAAGACATTTGGTCAACGCAAATTCATCATCGTGGCAGTCGAATACTTTACTAAATGGGTAGAAGCTGAAGCAGTTTCGAGAATCACCGATGCGACCATTAAGAGCTTCATCTGGAAAAACATAATATGTCGATTCGGTTTGCCCAAAGTCCTGATCTTGGATAATGGCACTCAGTTCCAAAGTAAGAGCACGAGAAAATGGTGCGACGCCATGAGAATCAACCAACACTTCACATCGATAAGAAACCCCCAGGCCAATGGCCAGACAGAGGTCACGAACAGAACAGTGTTGGATCACCTCAAGGCTCGAATAACTGGCACAGGAGCTAGTTGGGCAGACGACCTCCTAGTGGTGTTATGGGCATATAGGACCACACCCCAACAGCCACGGGCCACAGCCCGTACAGCTTGGTCTACGGATCCGAAGCAGTAATTTCGTCTGAGTTGATCCAGCATATAGATCAAGTAATTCACTATAACCCGGTCAAAAACGCGATGGAGAGAACGCTAGACCTAATCACCGTTGACAAGCTGCGCCACACAGCCACAACACAATGCAACGATATTGATCAAAAATGACGGAACATTACAACAGAACATTACGACCCTGGTCATTCAAGGTTGGTGACCTCGTCCTCAAGAAAGTGGAAGTATCAAAGAATGTGGGAAAACTCGATCCAAAGTGGGAAGGACCCTATTCAATGATCAAAATGTCAAAAAATAATGCATACTGACTAGCAGACGTGGCAGGCAACGAACCGCCCCGACCTTGGAACGCCGTAAACCTAAAAAAGTTCTATGTATAAATGGCTATTGGCCTCCTTTGTACTACCCACCAGCAATAAAAGCTATAACACACTCTGAAAACATAAAATTTGCACAAATAATTTCCTCAAAGTCGACCTTGTAGCTGACTAAGCAGGCTTCGAGCCGGTAAGTCAAGGCTCCTCAACCAAGACAAATCAGTCGACCCCATAGTCGACTAAGCATGCTTCGAGCCGTCAAGTTGAGGCTCCTCAGCCAAGACAAATTAGTCGACCCCGTAGTCGACTAAGCATGCTTTTAGCCATCAAGTCGAGGCTCATCAGCCAAAACAAATCAGTCGACCCTGTAGTCGACTAAGCAAGTTTCGAGCCGACAAGTCGAGGCTCCTTAGCTAAGACCAATCGATCGACCCCATAGCCGACCAAGCGGGCCCCAAGCCGCCAGAACAGGCTTCTCAGCCATTTCTCCACCGTCAACCCAGACATCGACCATACCGTTGAGGGCTATTAAGTTGAAGTCCCCCTAACCCATACTAACTAGTCGACCTCATTGTCGTCAAATTATGGGTAGTTTATTATCCATTATTGGATGATTAATCGTGTAGTCGCAGAACTACTTGAAAATCTATCATCAAGTGATTAATTCACCTAACCACTCAATCCGTACAACGGTCCACAATTCTAGAAGTTGATAACTTTTTCAATTAAATCGCGCCCACCAGGTGGCGGTTTAAAGTCTCACCTTAGTTATATTGTATATTATTTATGATCTACTCAACAAGGTCCTTGAATTAATCTTGGCTAAGTGCCAAAGCCATATACGGAACGAAATAAAGATAGTTAAGGTAAAAAGGTCAACAAAGCTTGCTAAAAATAGAAAACATTCGTCTGTACATCAACCAAAGTGAATCAAAAGTACAACGCTTCATCGAAGCACTTCCATTCTACATTCACAAAAAGAAAAGCTACAATAACTAACTAGCAGTAGGCTCAGCTCGATCCGGCACCCTGATTACCACTCGCTCGAGCACCCTCCTCAATGGCTTGCTCGAGCTTGTCACTTAAGGGAATGGCTATCGGCGTGGGCTCTAGCATAGCAATAGCAATAGGCACAACGGCGATCGCCGGTTGAGAGGGACCAGCCGCATCGCTAAGGAATCGCCTATCTTGATGAGAAAAGTATGCCGCTGCATTGACCACCCCCTCCTTAACCTCGAACGCGAAGTCGCCGGCGAACTCAAACTCTTGGGCAATCACCTTCAACCTTTGCTCGACCTCAGCCCGTCTCCTCTATTCATCGGTCAAAAAGGTCGATGGCGAAGCCTCCGTGACACCCGCTGCTACAGTAGCTTCGAGGGCCCCCCTCAGCCCGTCGTCCTCTAGATAGAGCTGTAACTGCTCGTCAAGCAGGTGGTTGAGGCGATGTCTATCTTCTGGTCGAAAGGTGTAGCCCAAAAAGTGCAGTTGCTTAAGGGCCTTATCGAAGAAGTGCAAGCGTCGTCTAGAGCGAACACAACGCTCACATCCTGGAATGCCAGGCTCAACATGAACTACTACACCGCCTCCCTACATATCAGCGGTAGTATACGGTAGAACTCAGCCCGAGCCTCATCCAGACCAGCATTTCGGCCCGCGGTTCGACCAGAATTAAAGGCGACTTGCCCATCCAACCGCACCTTCTTCAGCAACTCGTCCATTTTTGTCCTCTCTTGGACGGAAGCAACCAGCTGGTGATCCCTCAGTTGGAGCTGCTTGTTCAGTTCCTCGACCTGCTTAGCGAGCTAATCGACTCTCATTCGCGAAGACTCGAGCTAAGCCTTCAGAGTCTCCACGTCCCTGCCAGCTTCCAGCTGTTCCCAATGGGCTAGGGCCAACTTCAACCGCCTGTAGAAGTTATACCCCAGCTGGCCGACCTGAAAGACAACACCGTTAGTGAGGGTACCAACATTTGACCAGCATGCAGTAACATAGTAAACTTGGAGAAAACCTTACCATGTTGGTGTGATAAGCCAATACCCGAATAGTAGCATCTTGGCTCAACCCCATTACTTTTTTCTGGTCGGCCAGGAACTGACCAGCCATAAGCACTTTTAGTGGGGACAACCCCGCTTGCCCTGCCATCTCCAGAGAGTTATGAACAATCATGCTCGGCTCAATCCCGAACCTGGGCGACGACAATTTCGGCAAATGGAACAGAATGTCATCCCCGAATAGGTCATCTCCCGTAGGCGGGGCCGGCCCCACGATCTTCGATTTCCCCTTGTCGGAAGTGGCCCTCTTCGGGGTAGGTTCGGCCTGCTCCACTATTGCTCTTTTACCCTGACCTGTAAGGCTGCTATCGATAGTTGCAATGGGTCGAGCGGGCAACAGCGTCGGTGAAAGTATAGGCGTCGCGGCCTCTTGATGAGGCGCCTCAATCACAACGGTTGTTCGACAAGCCGCAGTAGCCTGACGGCGCTATTGGTTCCTCTCCGCTCTCGCCAAAGCCTCGACCCTTGAACGGTTCATGATTTCCTCACAATTTGCCAAATAGTAAAATGGCAAAGGTCAAAACTGAGCACAAAGATAGAAAAATAACAAATTAAAAGAAGCACAGTCTACCTAGTTGGTCATCCGCAGGCAAATTTAACGGAGTTGGCGATAACCTAGTCAATACCAAATTCCTCTTCTCGATAAACACCGAGGCCTCCATTTGGCCAAATTTGACCAAGTCCCGAATGAAGGTGTTAGGCCAGGTCGGGGTAAGGTTACCTGGTGTCTCGACATGCCCCATCCACCAGTCCCAAGGAATATTGAAACCCCCAGCGACCCGAACAAACATATACCGTTTTTCCACTCTTGCCCGTAAGAAGAGGATGGGGTTACAAGGAATTTACGGCGCAGTCGAGTAGTCAAATAGTAGAAGCCCGACTCGTCGATGCTACCCGACTTGGAGGACATAGGAAGATGAAAAAAGTTCAAAAAGTTGTCAAAGTTGGCTGGCTGGTCGAATAGGTGCATTAGGATAATGAAGCTACAGATGGTCGAGAAATAATTGGGTAGTAATTGGGTTATACACACCTGAAGTCCCCTAAGGAGGTCGATCATATGAGCACTTAAAGGAAATCTAAGGCCACATTTAAAGGCATCCTCAAAAATAGTGATACAGCCGGCTGGGGGATGGTGCATTCGACCAGAAGCCCCAGGCGTCAATAGTTCATATTCTGCAGGAATATGGTATAACTACCTAATGCGTCTTAAGTTGACAAGGGTGATAGTTGACACAATCTCACCATAATGGTCGGGGGTGAATAGTCGACCCTGCAAGGGAGGAGCCTGACTTGGTCCAACCTCATCTCCCCCGCGGTCGCCACTCGAGCTATTAGAATTGGAATCGTCACTCGATGACTCATTTGACTCCCCGGATAAATCACCGAGCCTATCAGACTGGGTAGCCTCACTATCTTCCCCCCGAGTACTCTCCGAAACAGATAAACCCAACATCATGCCAATAAATCTAAAGGACACTGAGGAGAAAAAAAGAAGGCACTTACTGAATCGAAGAACTAAGAGCAGAAAGTGTTGGCAGCAAAAACGGTTGACTAGGCCCTCGACCAGATGCTAACACAGTAAAAGTAAAAATGTCTAGTTTTACAAGGGGTATTTATAGGCGTGTAACCGCGCAAATCCAAACGGTTGTAATAATGTCGTAACTGCCGCACCGCCCCATGCGCACCACGACATAACCGCTCATTAAATACGTTAAACCCTAGTCGATTTTCAAAAACTCTGGTCGATTCACAAAAACCCTCGTCGATTCTTGCAACGGTCCATCCAGCTATTTCCCTACGCTTCTCGTCGACCCCTCGTTCAGTCTTGGGAAGTAGGGGGACTTATGATATGAGATAGCCTATGTAGCTCGGCCCAAACTGTGTTGGCCCAAAGATGCACTGCCAAGTCCATCTTACGTCCCATGGGCGCGATCGACCCATGTCGACTTCGGTGCTCGGCACCATGTCCAGGACTCACCCAAGACCGTGGGTCCATATGTCGACCTGCACTACTAATTCGTTCCCAGTACGCTGTCAGGCCGACCTTTCCCGCGACTAGGGAGGTCGAAATAGCACAATACCATCCCTGCCGCATTAATGGTGCATGTCGCCCCATTACCACCTGACGCAGCAGGTACTTCAGCAGTGTACTACAATGTCCCTAGAACCTGGGATGACAGCCACCTGGAATAGTATAGAAAGGGGAAATGACTAATTGCCCCTCACGCAAAGACAAGGATCCTCTCTTCACATCAAGGGCATCTCAGACAAATCCCCAAAGAGAGAAGGTTATAAATACCCCCACTCCAACCTTTCAAAGGTATGCTATTATATACTAAAAAGCCCTAACTCTGCTGCTCGTCATTTAGTCGACCTCATACTAACTTGAGCGTCGGAGAGCCTAAGCCGATGGTGTCTCGGCTAGCTTGACGTTTGGTCATGATTGTACGACTCGGCTCAAGTATCTGAGGAGCTCATTTACTCGACCAGGCAGATCGATCCACTCAAACTCCATCCTAATCTAGTTATATACAGTTTTTACCCTCATCAAATAGGCTACACCAAATGCCCCTGACTAGTATTCTGACCTATTTCCATCCCTAAGTACTATATATCACTTCATCTAACAAATTCAACATTTAATCAGCTTAATTTGTAGAAGCACTATGGATACTAAGTTGGGATTGACTACGCTTCGATACCTATACTTTTTGTCTAACATCCTACACCCCTTAAAAAACTGACACATGTCCAAATACCTTTTTAAAATGAATAGTAATTAAGTTAATTTACTATATAACTTTTTCTAATTAAATTAAAAGTAAAATATTTTTTAATATGAAATACTTTAAATGTCCTTATCAAAAATTAATATATAACTAAAATCAAAATCAAAATATAATTACCTAAAAAAATAGAAAAAGAAAAAAAAATTAATTAAACCATTAGAACCCAGTGAACCCACAATTCCAATTCTGTTCTTCAAATCCACCAACAAATTCAAAGGCGGAAGCCTATGATTAGTGAACCGTGTTGGTGAAGCTAAAATTTTCTCCAACAGTGGAATTTGAATCTCCATATAGTGTCCTGAACGAATTGGAGAAAACACGCACAAAGAAGTCAAAATCAATTGAATGGTCGGGGTTGTCATGATTGAATCAATAGAAGTAAAAAGCAATTGAATCTCAATAAAGTGTCATGAAGGAATTGTCCTGATTTCCTTTGTTGCTGTAAAATGGCCGGGGTTTTTGCTTCTGATTTCCGTTGACATATGGGGATGATACGTGCCTTCGCAAAAAATTGGAACACTAGTTTTGGGGGCGGGGGGGGGGGGGGGGGGGGATGAAGAATGGAAGGGGTTTGAAGAACAGAAACTGCTTGAATAGAAATTGCTTTTGACGTATATGTTGAATTTGGGAATTGTGCATGCTGAATTGGTTTAGTTTAAAATTCATTTTTCTTTTTTAGATAATTATATATATATATATTGTCTTCGTTATATATTAATTTTTGATAAGTATATTAAGTTATTTCATATTAAAAACTATTTTATTTTTAATTTAATTAGAAAAGGTTAGTATAATAAATTAACTTAATTATCTTTAATTTAAAAAATGTATTTGAACACATGTTAATTTTTTAAGGGGTGTTAGGTAAAAATCATAGGTATCGGACCGTAGCCAACTCCTACTAAGTTAAACCAACATGAAATGGAAACCTACATAACTCTACAAGGTATTATTGTCAATTTATCATCAAATTTACTCATCAAAAAGAATTTCAAATTGGTCAAGTTCCAATAGAATCTTCAATTAAACTATTTCCAATCCTCCGTCATTCACTTGCAAGAATCCATACTCAAATTGTTCTCTGTACATGCTACTTCTCAAAATTACATGCACCTGAACTTCTATCCTGACCCTCTAAATTCATGCTACAGGTGACACCAAGAAACCTCTACTAACTTTTTTTTTTTTTCTTTTTCTTTTCTTTTCTTTTCTTTTCTTGGAGGGGTATTTTGCAATTTCTGCTGCAGAACTTGGCCAAAACTGCTTTAGGTTGGCGCTATCGAGCTTGTTTGGGATAGCAAGCTACAACAGAACTGCAATCCATAATGCACCAATCGCAATATTTGCTGCCAAAAATGCATTGCGGTAAAGGAACTTGGCAGGAGAGGCTGAGCTGCTTCTGGAATCCATTGGAATTGTGCTGTTCAGAAGAGTACCATTCCTATCACTGCTGCACCAATACACAACAAATAGTATGTGTTACCAATCATCTCTACCCAAAAAGCCGTATTGCTTTGGAAGAATTAAGCTTGTATAGTTTGGGAAGGGGTTTTGATTGATCAAAAAGAAAAATCTACTTCAATCGATATGCCCTTAGGCACGGCTATGCATCACACTTGGAAAGAGTGGAAAATTACTTAGAGCACCAGGTGCTGTGTGAAAGTATTTCTATAAGAACGGTGCGTTTTGAGGGGTATGTGTGTGTTAAAAGTCCAGAAGTTTATAAAGTGCGTGTTGAAAGGAAATACACGTACCTTCCAGGGAATATGCATGAACCATGACCTGCAATGATGTTGTTAGATAGGTGATTAGCTTAAACATGCCAGTTTGAATGCTAAATGATAATGCAATTTCGAAAAAGTTCTACTGTTTTACTTGGATTTGTGGTGGTGATAGTAGCCACCCCATTGAAATCACAGCTGCCTGAAGTCTTCCCCATCTGATGGTAATATGTATTGAATGCATATGTTGCATGAGCAAAGATGGTATCCGGTTCATAGCATACTTGCCCCTGCAACAATTGTGAACAGTCCACCTTTCCAGATCCACAAGCCCAGTCCAAAGCAGCCTGCAGCATTTTTGGGTCTGCACCTTCTTTTGCAGCACAATAAGTTTGGTTTGCAGTATCATTTGCCAGCACTGACCCCGAGCCAGTCAAGCGCAAAATGTATACAGGAACTCCATTTGCATCAAACAAGCCCCAATTCTTCTCAGACAGAGGCCCGGGTTTCATGTCTTCATTGTAGAGCTCATAAATGTAACTGCTAACAGCAATACCAGGATGTTTGGGAGTTCCAGTTTTGTTCAGCACATGTCTTATTAAATTGCTGTTATAAGTGTTGGCATTGTCTAAAGTTGCGTCCGGCTCGTTTGCATCGCCTTTTGACGGCCAGCCAGACTCAGTCACCAAAACGGGAACATTGGTGATGTTAAGATCAGCCATTGCAAAGTAGGCAGCATCAACCATTGCATCAAAAACATTAGAATAGTGAAGGAGTGTGTTTGCATCTACTGCTTCTTTGTTTGGGGCGAGAGGCTTGAAGAGTGCATAATCTAACGGAATGACACCATT
Organism: Jacaranda mimosifolia; assembly: GCA_018894105.1. NCBI lineage: Eukaryota > Viridiplantae > Streptophyta > Magnoliopsida > Lamiales > Bignoniaceae > Jacaranda > Jacaranda mimosifolia. The sequence goes on from CM032133.1 coordinate 4,806,485, forward strand.
TGACTGCATGTAATCAAAGTAAGGATATACGTTGAGCATGAAATACGAACCCGTGGCCTGCAAAAACTTGAGCATGGGGACTAATACTGGATTCCAAGTACGGTTAAAGAAGGCTTGAGACGGAGGAAAAGAGTCGAGGATAATGGAAGAAGCAAGAGGAGTTGAAACTTTGATTTGCCGGTCGAGATTGGATGCCACAAGTGCTGACTGGATATATTTGAGTGCATTGATTAGGACAGGCGCCACATTTGGCAGTGATGTTAGAACCTCAGAACCAACACAGATTGTTGTAATGTTGGTAGCAGGATAATGCGCCACCACATTCTGTGAAACCCAATTAGCAGCCGTCGAATTGGATTGACCAATGCCAAGAAGTTGTTCATTGGGCACAGAGACAGCAACTCTGATTCCTGTATTGGCAAGTGCAAGAAGCATCCCTCTGTCTGCATTGTACAGCCTGACATGCCGGATTTCTTGGGCTTTCAGAAGTGCAACCACCTGAGTCGGATGTGGCATATCCGAGAGCTCTGTTCCAATGTTCACTCCAATAAATGCATCTGCAAGAGAGAAATCGAAGTCCTCCCAGTTATTTTGGCACTCTTGATTGAACAAATGGGAGAGAGTAATGATGACATAGCAGTAATATTTCAAGGATTTTTCGAGCAATGAAATTGGTAAGACAAAACTAAGTGGGTTTTAGTCGTAACAAGTATGTCGACAATGAAGATAGGAGTCCACAAATATTTATATGTGAAGCGTACCGTAGATAACTATTTAGAGGGTGTTTGGTTGAGAACATCTTAAAGATGTTGAGAGCTTATAAGAAGTCAAATAGCATTTAGTAACTTTTCTTAAAAATCTTAGCATTTAGTAACTTTTCTTAAAAAACTTTCTCCCAAGTAAGATGTTAGGATTTTACAAGTTCTTTTTAAAGAAGTAAGGAGTTCCTACTGATTTTTAAAATCTTAACAAACTTCTTTAATTTTAACCATATTAATTATAAAAACTAACATTACTAACATCTTATAAGATTATCATCTTTTTTTATCTGAACATTTAAAAGTTTTGTTCTAAAATAAGACCTAACATTTTATAAGCTCCAAAAAAATGTGCTACAATATAGAAACTTTCAAAATCTTTTAAATAAATTTAGCCGAACATGATGTTCCTCTTATTCTATTGATCTTTGATACTCCATATAATCACGTTTTTGCTCTTAATTAGCAGATTATAGAAACTCTTGACTCAAAAGCTCAAATTTATGATCTAAATATCATGAGGCAAACTATTCCACTCAGGGAACCAAAAAAGGAAAAAGTTAAAACAATGTAAACTTAAGGCACTCAGCAGCATAGCAATTATTGATTTGTGGGAAGCAAAATATCTTCCCCAGGAATCTCTCCTCTGGCACATGGATATATAACTATTCTTGTTGTGGAGTCCCCACAGAAGGCTTGAACTTTTTGTTGCAAATATTTGGACACACACACATGATAGAGCAGACATAGAAGTACATCAATGAGCTGGAAACCACATATTCTTAGGCCTTTTTGTTTGGTTGCTGGATTTCTCATCTCACGAAAGAAATTGCTTAACAAAAAAGGTATGGAAAGAATTACAATAAATCAAATAAAAGACTACAAAAATGACATTGGCTTCAGTTGGTCCTTATTCATACAAGCAGTGCAGCCAGGTTTTAAAAAGAACAGAAAAACAAAAAGGGTCTGAAAATTTGGAAATGTAGGCCCAGGGCTCTGCCGCAGTCATTAGAGTAATGGTATTTTCCTTTTACATTAAATGCCACCCAACAAAATTTCTCTGGACAAGACAAATATGGAGAGAGAGAGAGAGAGAGAGAGAGATTGAGCAACGTTTTGGACTTTACCATCCTTAAGGCAATCTGCATCCCCAATTTTCCTTGAATCCTAATACTAGGTAATCCTAAGAAGTAAAACATGTCTAAATTGGTTGTTGGGATTCTACAAAATATCAAGAAGCTAGATAAATGAAGAAGGATTAATCCACTGGTTTTCTAAGCTGGAAAATATTGAAACACAGATCTCATGATGAAAAACATGCAACTAATCCAATCCAGATTGATCTCATGAATCTCCAGTTCTTGGCTTATCTCAAATGGTTAAAAAATGATAAAAAATTTCAGGCGAACAGCACCATAAGCTCCCATATAAAAATAACAAACATGCAATTAATGCAGATTAATCACACAAACAACCTTCAGTTCTTAGCCAATGTCCAATGCTTGCCTCAGCATAAAAAATCATTAAAAAATATAAAAAAACCCACAAGCCCACATATAAACAACCATAACCCACCAAACCAAAACTTACAAAAGCTTAAAAAAATTAAACAAGCAGAAGAACCCATCATTAAAACAACCACAAATTTTCTAGCAAAAACTTTTTCAAGAGCAGCAAGAATGTGTTTATATTTTACCTTCATCAGCAGAAACAGCTGACACGGTCAAAACCAAAAGAAAAAGCACCAATGCCATTATCTCCGGAGTCTTTCTTCTAAAGCCAAATGCAGAAACTAAACCAAGAAAACTTGAAAGAGAGAGGAAAAGTGCAAATGGAATAAGATTTTCCAGGGAATTTAGAAAGAGTAGGGGCACGGTGAGTTAAAGGGTATTTATTTAAGAGAGGAAAAATGGCTGAGCGTCAATCACAAAAAAGTTGTTGTCAGGTGGATCCAACGGCTACAAAATCATATTCATTTCTGTCCTATTCTCTGTTTTCTTTGATTGCTTTTCTTTCTTCTTTCTTTCATTATTTTGTTTTTGTTTTTATTAGATATGAACTTTTTACAGTCCCACAGTATGCAGTATGGGTTATTGGAGTTTCTGCCTTGAATAGAGTAAAGCACTTTGTTGGTGGCCGTTATGGGCTACTTTTTTTTTTCAGCTGTTTGGGTTAATGTGTGCATTTTCGCGAGCTGGGGAGGGGATTAGCAGATATGGACATAGGTCCAAAATATGCCAACAGTGACACGATCGCTGAGGTTGTCGGAGAATACAGCTGGTTTCAACGGTCAAATAAGTTGCTTTTCTTTTTTTATTTGGGTTTTCCGGAAGAAAAAAAAAAAAAAGACACTTGGCAAAATTCGAGCAATATATTTTAATTTTGGGGCCATTGCTCATTAATTAAAGTAGTATTTGATTTTATTTTGAGTGTTTTGCAAAAATATTTTACAAATTGGGTTGAGAGAATGGCCGTATATTTGATTTTGTTTTAGAAATTTATTATAGATTATTTTAAATTGAAATAATATGTTTGGTTTTATTTTGAAAGAAGATATTATAGATATCAAATCAATATCTTTTATTTAGTTAGTAGGGTAAAAATATAATTTTGTATTATTATTTTATGAAAATATCAATTGTAATATGAGATGATATGCATATATATATATATATATAATGATTATATTTTTCTTGAGAAATAGTGGAGGAAGAGAATTTTGGAATGTTTTAATATTACTTCAAGTGTTTTAGGGGAAATGAAAATTTTATGTTTATTTTTATATTTTCCTTCGGTTTCTCAAAAGAAAAAAAGAAAAACAAAACACTCCGCAACATAGGACTAAAATTCTTTACCTTTCATACTATATAAAAAATTTATGTTATTGAACCACAAACAACTCAACACGCAACCACATTTAAGCAATATATTTTTGCTTTTGGGTCGTTGCTCATTAACTAAATTAAATAAATCAATGCGCATGGCCAATTTTGAGTTTTAGGGTGGGGTGGACATTAAATTACGAATTGCGGTGCAAATAACTCAGGACGGGTACTTGATATATTGAGTGTATATCTACCATTACTCAATAAAAATCTGTACACGATGTATAAAATATTTTAAAATTATACTCGACATTTTCTTGTTTGTTTGCAATAGGCAGGTGCTAATAGAATTTCCTTCCCCCCCTCAAAGTTGGATATTCTATGCTTAATCTTAACTTTTAAGTTAGGTTATTGTATTATATTTTCTTCTTTAATTTTGATGCGAGCTCTTGGAATTAGAAAAAGCTTAACAGCGAATGACGTTTTGATCATTTTCTCTATCTATTGAACGAGAGTTTACTTTAAAATTATTCACCTTGCACCTACCTCAGAGTATGTATACTTCAACAAAATTCTTATGGCCTACAAGAGTATATTAGAAATATTTGTTAACATGCTCAGTTATCACCCAACAAACAAAGGGCATGTTTGGTTGGCTTGATAAGGCATTATAGAGTTATTAAATCCCGCCTTATAATTTGTTTGGATTGGATGACAACAATCTAATAAACCCGTTTTATAACCATCAGCCCGCATCCATATGCGTAAAGTGTGTGATAATTAATCCAACCACTCACCGTATTACTTTCCCACACTTGTGTGTTAGTATTCTTTTTACTTTTTGCCCCTGATATATACAAGAAGTTTAGTCTTGTAAGTTAATTTATTTTTATATTAATTTATTAATTTTATAAAATAATATTTTTGAAAAATTATAAAAAGAAATTAAAAATTATGGGTTAGATTCCTTCTGTTAAGACTAAAGGAAGTGATTAAATCAATAAAAATAGGAAAGAAAATAATTTGAAAAAAGTGAATGTGTCTCCGCAACTATTCATTGCAAAAATAATTTGTGAAAAAAAAAGAGAAAAAAGAATTGTTTGTTTTTTTAAACTAAAGGATAGTATGGTCATTTCATAAAATAATCAAATGGTAAGAATTATTATACCTTAAACTAAACAACAATCATGTAGGTATATTTACAAACAATCATGTAAATCAAACAATACTATAATAATTAATAACATATCTTATGATAAGTTATCAAGAGATAAACTTAAAATCAAACCAAACTTGCCAAAAGTACATTATAGACTTTAGGGGTTGACAACTTTCTCATCCAGCGCCCTAACCTATGTGGAATAATTATATTGCAATACTTTTAAATTCGGTCTAAATGAATTCAACAAGACTCCGAATAAGATTATATTTTATTGTTCTTAAGAGAAGTTCATGTCATTGTATTTTGATTTGTCATGATTTTTGCTAGTAAAATCTGCTTAACGACTTTTTTGTTATTTATATAATCATCAAAGCAATTTGATTTTTGGGCATCTTGCTCACTGGCTGCGGATTATATCAACGAAAAATAATTTCTTTTTATTACAACATAAATTACTAAAAAAGAAAATTGGCCCTGACGAATCCATTCCATGCTTGCTAGCCAAGTTCAATTAAAACAATTATTCTCTCTACTATTAAATACAAAATTGCTGTCAATATAAATTCTGAATTGTGCTTAAAGGTTACAAATAAAAGTTGGTCTTTCTTATGTCTGAACCAATATTTACATTTGCAGCCATAAAAAGTTATAGAACTCACGAGCCTGCCTGATGAGCTGGCTCGTAAAGTGTTCGATTGAGTTTGAGCCAAGTTCGTATAAAGTTCGAATAGAGCTTAAACTAAATAATTTTTGTTCGTAGATTCGTGAACTTGCAATTTTTTTAAAAAAAAAAATATTTGTACATAAAAATTATAATATATTATTTTTTTATATATTATAAAATAATTTCACGTTTTGAGCTCGAACTCGAGCCCGTAACTTTATTACAATTCACAATGTCGAGCTTAACGAATTGAGCTGAGCCCGAACAAGGGCTTGAGCCTCAATTTTCTGAGCTCGTCCAATTCGAGCATGAAAAAATTATTAAAACTCAATTCGACTCAACTCATTTGTATCTCTAATCTATTTCAATCTAACTCCACGACCCATGCCAATGTACAGTGAAGTACAAAACATCTCTCGAATTGGGCTTTCTCCATAATCAAGATTTAGGACCCAATTAACACAGTTAAAAACTATCTTGTTAAGCCCATAATGTAAAATAAATGGGCTTCAGTTACAAAAGAAATAATTATAATTTCTTAATCAAGGCCCAATTTAAAGCCCAAAGCATTATGATCCTAAGCAATAATGACCCTATCATCTCCCATCTCTCAACAAATTCAGTACCCAGCAAATCACTTGTGCCCGTTTGTTTTTATTTTCAAATTTCATTTTTATTTTTTCTATAAAAAATTATTATTATTTACACTATCTTCTCAAATATTTTCATTTTCAAAATATTTTTTATTATAGTCTTTCTCTATTTCATCTCTTTTTCAACCCCTATCATTACGTTATTTATTTTTTATCTTTCCAATATTTCTCATACACCATTCACAATAACATTATTATAAATTCTAATTATAATATTATTTTTTCAAACAATCACACATCATATTATCAATTCAAATTCAAAAACTACACACTTTTAATACGAAAACACACAACATCCAAATACATCTAATTTTTCACACCTATATAAACCTATAATTTTTTATAATAAATCTAAATAAAATTTTATTTTCAAATTTAATTATTTTAACTAATTTTTTATTATATATTTTTATTAAAAAATACAAAATGACCCAGAAAGCGAAATTAAATGGGCTCCGAGCATCTCTCCGTAGTCCGTAGTTAACCCCAGCGCGCCAACTCATTGTACGGCCACACAGACAGAGATCTATCTATACATAAAACGTTACACATCTTCCCCCCTTCTGTCTCTCGAGACATGCCACTCTGCGTGTGTATAAAAAACCCTAGTTTTTTTTTTTTTTTTGAATTCAATTTCCACAATGCTCTTCAATGCTTCCCCAAAACGTATCGTAGCAGCTAATCAGCATTGCCCTTTATAGCCAGAGAGAGAGAGAGAGAGAGAGAGAGAGGGAATCTGTGCTGTAATGGCTCAATCTGTAATCGATTTTGAAAATGGTGCTGAAAGAACGGTGTGGTCGGAAGAGCACGAGCGTGTGCCTCTGAAACAGCGGCTCAAGTTGCTATTGGCGAGCCACAGTATCCCCGTCGATTCCGGCGTGAATTCGGAGAGTCTAATTCTACCACCGTGGGTTATTGATTTGTTCCCAAATTTTCTTTTACTTTTTAATTGCTTTATGGAAATTAGGCTGCTTTTCTTTATAAGCACATGCTCTTGGAAATGGGTTGATTGTGTGCAGAAATGTGGGTGACTCTGTGGCAGAGAAAAGGGGCAATGAGCAATGTGATTCACAGGTAATAGTGTTAGGTTATATCCTGTGCTCCCTTTGTATTTGATTGAAGGTTGCTTTTCACTTTATGTTGATCGTTTGCGCCATAGACGATGCTTCCTTTAAATTCAACTTTCTGACACTAATGTTATGCTTGTAATGAAGTATGGAAATAGGCAGCTTTGGCTTAAATAGGCCATGCCTGTTATTCAAATGATAAGCTATTATCTACTATAGGCTTTATTTTAAGGTTACACCTAGCCTTTTAATAAATTCTTCTAAAATCTTAGCTTGGCTTGAAAGCCTATTTTCTACTAAGGTTTTAATTAAGTCTAAACATCACATAAATATAAATTTTTAATATGTTCAAACTTGTAATAGACTTTGATAGGTAATAATCGAAATGATAAATAACAAATGCATAATTATGAAAGTTTAAATCAAAGTATAAAATAGTATTATTTGAACTAAAAGTAATGTTAAACAACATAAAGGATTCCATAAAGAACTAATTAAATAAATCAAATACAATAAGCTATTTAATATTATATCATTATATTTGTGGTTTTTTTTATGTGAAGAAGGATAAACGAGCCAATCTATTAGGCTTTGCAAGCTTTTCAAAAAGCCTAAACCTAGCCTATTTAAGTAAAAGGCTACTTTTTATTTTTTAAGCATTGACTTGGCCTTTTTATCAAATCGGCTAGGCCATAGGCCCCTAACGAGTAGCCTGACCTATTCCCGCCCCCCTACTTGTAATCACTAAACCTACATGGTGAATAAGTTTTGGTTGGGCTGGTAATATTTGGAATTGTGTTGGATTCATATGGTTAAGGATTATTTCTATGGCTCAGCAGAATAATCCTTCAAGAGTAGAAAGTTGAAAAACAGCATTCAGTTTCTGTATGTAGGTTGGTTTCCAGGATTGAGAGACTAATTGTGCTTTACCTGCCACTAATTATTCCTCTGCTTCTGTTGAATCAAAAGGTTGGGGAATTCATCTATAAAGGAAAGGATATTAGAAAATGAAAAGAATAGGTTAGAGCCTTGATTTCAAACCCCAACTTGAACAGGAGGGCGCTATGAGTTGTGTGCTTCATTAGTAAAATGGAAATCAGCAGTATGCACCAATATCATTCTGGCTTGACATGGAGAATGTGAATGTGTTACAATTGTCACGTGTGCTTCTGCATTCTCTGTTTCATGTACAGTATTGGAAAATTATGTGCTCTTGGATCTGTCATCATAAACACATATTTCATGTCAATTTCTTTTATTTCATTTATTGAACTATGATGCATTAACAGTCTAGTTGCACTGCTGAGGAGCAGATGATTGAGACAGTATCAAGGCAAGGAAAATATGCAGGTAATAGATCTTATAATGTATGCCATGTTGGGATTTGGAAATTCTGAAATCTGGAAATACTCATAGTTCAGTTTAGTCCTTATTACTTGGTTTGGGGTGGAACCTTGCAACATAAGAAGGCGCACATCCTATAATAAGTAAATAGTCCAACTTATCTCCTTCTTCTACCACATCCTTAAAAAATTGCTAATGGAAAAAAAGCCACCACCACCACAGACAAATAAGAAAATTAAGAAAAGTGAGGCCAATTCCTGCACGAAACATGGGGCTATAAAAATAATTTTTCTCCTTCTTCTACCATATCCTTAAAAATTGCTAATGGAAAAAAAGCCCCCACCACCACAGACAAATAAGAAAATTAAGAAAAGTGAGGCCAATTCTTGTGCGAAACATGGGGCTATAAAAATAATTTTTGCTACAATAATCAGAAAGTTTACTGGTGTCTCCATAAGGCTCATTTATTTTCCTCAAATTTTGATCTTAGAAAATGCAGGCAAGCTGGAACAAACTCTAGCAAATAAGTGCATGAACTCAAGACATACTATTGTTGCTGCTGCTGCTACATCTCAGAAAGTTAATTCAGTTGACAGCAATTCGCTCCATGGATCATTGCCTGCTAAATATCCTGTCAAAGTGAAGGTTGAGTATACTGAAAATGGTGTTGAGAGGCCACCCTCCAACTGTATGAATGGTTCCTCTCTGGATGGGATCCAAGCAGTTAACTTTGAACCTGAGATGAGTGATGAACTTGATCATGTAGCGTTGGAAGAGCGGTTGAGGAGGCTTCTAACAAGGTTTCTCTTTTTGTCTATAATGAGTTCCTTTGATTTTGGTACATGTTACTGCATCTTTAGTCATATCCTGAATTAGATTCTCTGTTTATATCCAGGATTTGTGGATGAGAATTTAAAAGGTTAAGAAAAATCATCTAAACTAAGTTTCATCACTTTTTTATTTAGGAAAGAAAATAGTAGAATTACGGATGTAGTTGAGTTTTATGAAAGAAGAAATGAAATAGATGCATAAATGAATAAACATCTCTCGTATTGTGCTCGCATAGGCATTCCCTTTCATGTTCTCCTTTCAAAAGCAAATGAGTGAAAAAGGTTTCCTCATTGTTTCCTGCACTAAATCCAAGGTTTAAACATACTGTTAAGTTTTATCTTCTGTAACTCTTCATTCCCACAATTTGATATGCTTATGGAAAAATCTGTTTTCCTGCTGTAATTTTAGTTCTTCTCTTTTGCAGTAAATGCTTGGGAATGACACCAATGATGCTGGAGGTAGTTACCTTAACTGGCTTTTTTAGCTACCATATTTCACATGCTTGTCAAACTTAAGTAGTAACTGTAACTGTGATGTTTGGCCTGGTTTTCCATATGCATCTTTTAGATTTTAATCTGGTAAAACTTGATATTTGAGCCTTGGGGTTTAAGCAATTGTCGCACTATAATGTATAGGCATCTCATATTAAATCAGAATTGCCTTTTAGAAAATGAACCATATTTCTGCACTCGGAGCTTTCTTACTAGACCTTTCAATTGTTAATACATTCATGCATTCCTATACTTGATAAAATTGTCGCAAAGTAATTTATAGGCCAACATTTTGGAAGTTGAGGACTTCTCTGATTACTGTTGTCTTTCTTTGTCCAACTTTGTCTTTGCTAACAGCATAAAAATCATCTAAGCAAGGCTATAAGTGGTGATGCCCAAAGTCTCTCTGGTACAAGGCATATGACACAAAACTGGCTCTTATTAAAGAAATTATCTTGCGTTTTGATTTCTCACATGGAAATGATTCCATGATGATGATTTCTAATGAGTGATCCATAAAGTAGAGAACATTAAGCAACTGATTCAGGAGTTTTCTAGTTGACTCTTGTTATCATGGGGGGGGGGGGTGGTCATCTTACAAGAAAGATTATTTGAATTGATTTCTGGATGAATATTTGTTATGCTTTTGTGAAAGCAAAAGATGTTAGAGAACCTTATCCTTATATGTCTTGTCCTTGTGGACCTGGAGATATCTCTCATAGCCTTGCTTTTCCTGTATGGATTAGCCTTTCTGGCACTTTCACCATCATCCGTTGCTGGTGTTCTTTCCCTTTCCAATCCACTCCTGTAATTGACAATATATGTTAGATCTGGCCTGGTCTTATCTTTCTTCTGGTTCTTAAGATCCGAATATTAGTTTAATTATTTGAGTAGTTTCATTTCAGTATTCCATTTTCAAATTAAATAATACTGCCTCCCTTTTCCAAAGGAGAATTCTGCTGGAACTGGAAAAGGAGAAGTGGAATTTGGTGATCGAACACTTGCAGCATCTGGGAATATAATTCATGAGCTTGATAGGAATTTGAAATCTGGTTCATGGAAGGGTACTGCGAGTTCGTGTAGAACTCTTCAAGCATTGGAACATTGCTGTCAAGGAAACAGATCCACTTATGAAGATTCATCAGAGCTTCAAAGAAATGATGCAGTATACTATTCTGAAGAGAAATGCTTGAAATATGAATCAGGTGGAGGAAAGACTCTTTTGCCCAGTGGCATTAAGACTGTGCAAGGTTCTGAGATACCAAGCTTCGCAAGCGTCAAAATTGAACCACCAAATTACGATGAATTTCAGAATTCCCATTTAACTACGGTGGGCCAAATGTCCTTCAGGAACTTGGTCCTAGTGAAAAGTGAAGTTGACTTTGCTGGTGACAAAGATGAGTTGGATCATATGCTTTTGCGACAGCGGATGAAATTGCTGGCATCAAGAGAGGATCCTAGTTTGAATATTAACCTAAGTCCAGAATCCGTAAGCAAAATGGTTCCTTCTGCCCGGGGTTGCAGGCCGGTTTTGTCAAAATCTGCTCAGTCGCTGAAAGTCAACCGACCAAGAAAAAGGCGAAAAACTGTTACGTAAGTTCTTTGGTTTTGGGACCTATGCATAATCAAAATCCTAATCCAAAATGATGCTCCTGATTTATAGTTGTTCCTCCGTGATGCTAATTGCAGGGATTCAGTTGAAACTGCCATGGAGGAAGATGCTCCTGGACTCCTGCAGGTACTGTAGGAAGCTAAGCATTGTTGTTCTGTGAAATTAGGGTCATGCTGATAAATTTATGATGGACAGGTGCTGATTGAGAAAGGTGTTTCAGTTAATGAAATTAAGCTTTATGGTGAACCCGAAAGCAATGATGCTTTGGATGATTCATCCACCAACGATAACTTTTCAGAGCTTGAAGCAGTTATAACAAAGGTTGTGAAAAAAATCATGATTTATAAATTTCCTTTCTGTTGGATATTTATTATACAAGTTCCCGCGCATATTGGTCAATAGATAACTGCTGAGTATTCCATCAAGTGGTCTAGTCTTCTTTTGTTTATAAGTCAAATAAAAGGGAACTATAGTGACCAATTGCATGAACATTTTTGGCTGCTCATAGATTAGATTAAAGATCCTTTCTGCTACCCTCATATTTTTATTTATTTGATCTTCTGTAAGCACATTTGCAGCATCGATAGTGTTTTTGGATCTTGCAAACTATGGTGAATTTTAAAATACCAAACACTGCACTGACTGTTTCAGTGCCTTGTAACTATGGATTCAGAACAAAATTTCTTTATGGTGCCATTTCAGATGCTGGAAATCTATACTAGATGGGAAACCAAATGGAAAGTGATGGTTTACATGGAAAAGGATGCAGGAAATTTACCAATTTGATTTTGATCCATTCTGTGCTTTGATATTTTTGGCACATAATTATTGATTTCTTTATCAATCACTGCAACAGCTGTTCATCACACTTTCAACGACTATGCCCTATAATTTACTAACTCTGTTGTCAGTTGTTGGAGGTTAAATTGACATACAAAGTGGATATGTTGGTTATTATTACCTTTTCCGGCACCTAGTCCGGGGGTGGACTGCATCTTTTTTGTTCTGATTTATGTATTTAGATAAGGATATACTATCTCATTGCCTTTGTATTTTGACTGGGTGATTTGATGTGAAATAAGGAATCCTGTGAATGATACCAATTCTTCACCCATGGTCCTTGTCAACTGCCCTATGAAGTATCGAATATCTTTTGTCCTGCTGGTACTGCTAATATTGTGGACTTATTTACTAATGATGGTTTGCCAATTCTTGCTCTACGAACACTTTTTAAGACGTGCAAGATGCCAGTTGGTGTGTCCATAAATTAAACAAAAATAAAAAAAATTTCCACCACATTTGATGGCATGTCAGACATAATCAATAGCGTGGCCAACACATTTCGGGCAAATGGAGTATTTTTTTTCCATATATTGTAGAAAGCATGTCAATAATAAAAGAATTAACTAGAACATCAAAATTTTTCGAAATTACTTGAAGAAAAGAGTAATTATCTGATTCAAAGTCAATGTCTTTTACATTTTTTGTGAAATTACAACCTTTTTGTCCCAAAATACATAGTATTCAAACTACACTAGTCAAAATCCAATAACACTAACGATTTTAACTTTTTTATTACACTCTTACCTATATGTCTTTATAAAGTTGTTAGCAATTGCTTGTCTACATGTGTATGTATACATGGATATATAATACAGATATACATAATACAGATATATAGTACAGAAGTATTCATATATATCGAACAACCAAGTAGTGTCTTGGAATTTTTAAGATATATGCTGTGATGCCGTGACATGTTTGGGCATTATAGTCTACATGTTTCTAGCAGCATATTGTTATAAGCGGCAGTCTAGCATTGATATATTTTCAAGTACACACTATCTTTTGAGGCATCTTTTCCTACGAGTCTGATCTTGTTTACCTGGGACAGCTTTTTTCTCGGCGAGATTCATTGTTAAAGTTAGGTCCTTTGCGATGCTCTAGAGTGGAGAAGGCTAGTTATTGTTTGGAGTGTCTATTTTCACTTGTCGAGCAGGTATTCGCTTCCCTTAGATTTGGTTCCTGTAATTATTATCTATATACGGACAGTATCATTTGCATAACCATGCACAATTATTTTTTCTCATTGTCATCAGTTGTTTCATTTTTCTTGTAGGCACGATATCTACAGTTTCGAAACTGGCCAGTTGAATGGGGATGGTGCAGGGACCTCCAGTCATTTATTTTTGTCTTTGAAAGACATAACAGGTAATATTGGTGCAACCATCTTGAGACTTCAGGAGTCCTTCACATATATATGGATGGAATTGTATACAATACTAATTTTTCCATGTTTGCAGGATAGTTCTTGAACGCCCTGAATATGGTTATGCGACATACTTTTTTGAATTGGAAGATTCCTTGCCCATAGACTGGCAGATCAAACGACTAGTAATTGCCATGAAGCTTACTAGCTGCAGTAGGGTTACCTTAATTGAGAACAAAGCACTGATGGTGATTACTTTACATGGAATCTTTTACCAAATTGAAAATGCTTGAGTGATTTTGTTTTCTTTAGCATCTACTAATTTACTAGCTGTCTGGATTGAACTTTCTGATATGTGAGAATGAAAGCATGAATAAGATGCACTTATTGTTGGTCCTAGCAGCTAAGTTAGAGAAGTCTATTCTTTAGTATTATGCATTAACAAATGGGATTCCTTTTCTACTTCCTGTTGGTTTAATTTAGTACTCAAATCGATACAATCTTAACTAATTAATAGATTGACTTGGGGTCTGGAGTTCTAACCTAGTGGATCCAGTTTTACTTCACCTTGTAATTGTTTTGGAAAAATAAATGGAACGGACTCCAGCTATTACTTCAATGCCATGGTTTCTACTGATAATTCAAGAGAGATTTTGAAGGATCTGATGATTATTATCGTCAATTAGGACCAGTGAGTTGTATCTGTCTTATGTTACATGCCCTTCCATGGTAACAAAAGTAAAATTGAGATGTAGGAATGCGACATCTGACATGGTAAATTTGTAATAGGTTCTATGTCGTTCTCTATAAATGGTAATATCAGCTTTTGATTACCGAGTCAGTTTGTAAGGGTATGACAATCACTTAGAAAATTGTGATGAATTCGTATTGCATGTTTATTTACCTGATTTGTTAAAATCACTTGCATTGGCATTCTCATCAGCTCATTGAGCAAGTAGTTAAAGCTCCTTCCTGTAAAAGTGGGATCTCCTTGATTTAATTGTCTATTGATAAGATTACCACTTCCATAAAGTCAAGGCTCATTTGTAGCAGTCAATATTTGAATATGAGAAACCATGGTGCCATTTCATCTGACAAACTTGAGTAGCCTCCCCTATTATATATTCTAATTTTTGTGCTTGCTCATGAGTTATCTCCATGCAGCAACCTCTTGTAAACTGTCAGTAATCCATTATCATTTCTACTTGGGCCTGTCGTTGTGGACAGTTGACTGGTTATTTGGTCCAAAGTTCATAAAAATTGAGATTTCATGGACTCAAGAAGTTGTCAGATTGAGGGTGGTATTGGCTTTATTGGAATTAAAAAAGGAGAGTGGCAAAAAAGAGAGGAAAGGAGGACTGCATTTTCCTTTAACAACCTTGTTTCTGTGCTATTTGCAGCCTTTATTAGCTTCTTCTTTCATGTGATATTGTAAAATCCTTATAAAATTCCTCATCTTTTATTGCTTATTCCCCATCTCCTAATGTTTCATCATTTCACTAAGATTGCTTTGCTACAATGAAAACTTCTTTGTCTGCTCTTTGCTTTTGTTTTCAAATGATGTCCGGAAAAGGGGTGAGGTGAATGGTTCAAGTTTCAGTCTGGTTTTGGTGTGGAAGTGTTGGAAAGAACTGTTTATACATGTCTGCCAATGATAAAGGAGGATGGGTATCTGGGATAGTTGCCTATGTTCTTTTCCTACTTTTCATGTGGACATCTTCTGGCCTGTAATTTCACCTCTTGTTTTTTCCTCAAAGGACTATAAAAGTTTTTTAATACAAACTCTTTTGAATGGATATATGATGTTTTGCCTGAAAATCTGATGTGCACTGTTAGCTGCATCTTGGATTATTTTCTGTAATTTCACTTCTTACACATTGGAACTCAATAACTTACAGGTGGGCGATGATCTGACAGAAGGAGAAGCTCGGGTGCTAATGGAATATGGTTGGACGCCAAATACTGGACTTGGAACAATGCTCAATTACTATGACCGAGTTGTTCATGACAGGAAGACTGAGAATGATAGCTCTGATCAGTGGAGATCGAAAATCGGGAAGCTGCTTATGGATGGTTATAATGGTGGTACCTTAATCTCTGCTGGTATTCCAGGAAAGGTTATGGATTACAATCATCCAATCCAAGTCAAGCTAGAACTTAGTTGAGGTTAGTTTTTATTTCTCAAATATGTAAATTCTTGTTGGTAGAAAGCAGCATGTAGCATGGCTTCAGGTTCGAAACTGATAAGAGTCTTTATTGCAGATTTCAACTAATTTCTTAGTTTGTGCCCCTTCTCATTGGCTGAAAATGTAAATAGTTACTTATTCTTCAGGATGAAGCGCTTTATGCATCCATTACATTATATTCATTGTAGTTCAGTAACCTAACTTGCGTGCGTCTGTCTTATTTTGGTTTGTTCAGCCGAATCAGAGTTTTACTTTTACTAGGTTTCATGGGATTGAAACAATTCTGCATTTGTTCGTTTGACTTGCTAACTGGGATTCACTAAATATTTACATCTATTTCTTGGTGGTTCAAGATTGTTAGGTGGCTTTATGACGTTGGCATGATCTCTTTGATACAGACTATGAAATCCTTCCCATTAGTGTTCTATCAATCAGTTTATAGCGGTTCTGTTGTAGGTGTGGTGACATTTAACAGTATTCATCTTTATCATATATGTGCAATAGCTATGGTGTTTAGCTAGTTTTATTTAAAGATTTTATAACTTTCATGCTGTGATGCTGTGTTTGGGGACCTTTAAGCTTTTTAGGTTATTATGTGCGAGAGAGCTTATGGGATATTTTAAGTATAAGGTAAAATTTTTGGGATAAGAGCTTATCTTAAAAATAAAATCATGGAATTTTATTAGTTCTTTTTGAAAAATTATGCAGATCTGATTTTAGTTTCTTTTTTAACTTTAGATCATGTTAGCTACGTAATTATCACAAACTAGCGATTTTAGTTTATTCAATTACTTAAGCAATTGTTTCTGAAATAATATTTAATATCTTAATAAGTAGAATTTATAAAATCTTTAAAAAAGGATTGGCGATACTTTCAAAATAAATTTGGACCTTTTAAGACGTTAGTAGTTTAATATTTTATGATTAATATGGTTAAACTAAAAAAAATTACTAGTAAGGATATCAATTATTAAAAGCAAGTTAAGAACTTGTAATTTTTTCTCTGTTTTCTTTTCTTTATTTCTTTCGTTCTTTATTTATTTATTTATATATTTGTTTATTTTTTGTTTTTGGGTTGGAAGGAGTACATAAGATCTTTCATCTTTGACATCTTATTTCCAAATAGGCCTGTAAATGGGTAGGGTATCACCCTACTCATACCCATATCCTAAAATACCCATACAAAAATACCCAATTTTTACCCTACCCTAAAATATCCAAAAGAATGAGACCTTAATCCTACCCTACCCTAACTAACCCAAGACCCATTGGGTCTAGTTTATTAGACTTATGTTTTTAATGTATACACTAATTTTCTTAATATATACTAAAAATATTATTTTGCATATGACAACAAAAAATAATTTTTTTTCTATATTTAATTTAATCATTAAATTTAAATTAATTAATTTTAAACTTTTTGCTAATTAAATTAACTATTTTATTAATATAATAGTTAAACTTTATTAATATTATTAGCAGTTAAATTTTTTGCTAATTAAAAAAAAATACAGTTTAAAAGTAGTTAATTAAAACAGTTCATAAAAACAGTTTATTAAAAAACAGTTTAAAGTAATAAAACAGTTTATTAAAAAAACAGTTAATAAAAATAGTTTATTAAAAAAACATACAGTTTATTAAAAAAATAGTGAATAAAAACATTTTATTAAAAAAATACGGTTTATATACAGTTTATTAAAAAAATAGTTAATAAAACAGTTTAAGAGCAAAAACTTTTTCTATATTTAATTTTATAAAAACAGTTAATTTCTATATTAATAAACTTTATTCATTAGCAAAATTAATTTTATTAACTGTTTTTATAAAAATATTTATTCCATTATTAATTTTATTAATAAAAAGTGTTCAACTGTTGCTATGCTATTTCAATTTTTTTTTTTAAAATTGCAATCTCAATTTATTAATTTTATTAATTTAGTTTAATTTTTAATAAAAAAATTTATTTAATTGTTACCGCTCATTCACATATTTATAATTTTTATATATAAAAAGTTTATCATTAATATAAATTTGATTTCGGTATAAACAATTTTTAGATTCATAAATTAAATTTAAATATAAAGTAATGGGTAATGTATGGGTATGGGTACATTGGTAATTTATGGGTATAGACCCTACCCATACCCATTACATTTTATTTAATAAGTATGGGTACGGGTATGGGTATGTGTATGACATTTTGGGTCTGGGTAGGGTAATACCCTACCCATTTACAGGCCTATTTCCAAAGCTCAAAGACATTTTGTGAACTTTGAAACATTAGCAGGTAGAGCTTGCAAATTGAACCAAATGCACTCTTACTCGATTAAGTTAGAGAAGTTTATAAGATCTTGACAGTTGCTTTTCATTTTCTTCTGGAATATTTAAGAGCTGGTAGAATCCACACTACAGCTAAAAATTCTTGAGAATATTTCTAATTTCTGTCCATCATTCCACCGAAAACCAGCTAATAAACTTCATCCGAATTGCACAAAATTACTTTGGCGGGTTGGAGGGAGTGGGGGCTGGGCTTAGGCTTGGGCCTGGGCCTGGGCCTGGGCATCAATTCTTTCTTGATGGGTCTTTGGTTGAGCTAAACAATTCAAGGATGGCGCGGGCCTCAATTCTTAGTTCGGACTAATGAACTCCAACCCATTTAGTACAAAAATTAATCGAAGAAAAAAGTATACAAATTTCATCAATTCTTAGGGACTATTTTCTTTTTTCTTTTTAATTTGTGGGAGAGAAGGAAATTTCGTTATAGAAATGGAAGCCCGAAATAAGGAGGATTCAAATGCATCCTTACATTGGAGGAGAGAAAACATTAGTCAAATGTTGAACGAGTGGAAATAGTTATAAGTTGTTCGAGAATAAGTTTTAGGGTCACAAACTTATGCTATGTTTGGATTAAGGAAAATAGTGAGGAAAAAGAGAAAAAAAAATAAAAAATGCAAATGTGCAAATGTTTAAGGAGTTGCATCATTTAAAATACTAAAAAAAATTTCTTCACATTTTTTACATTAAAATCCAAAATTCAAACATAGGGTTAGTATGTGTTTTAAATATGAAACTCCAAAGTAAGTTGAAATATTTTTTCAAGTGTTGATATTAAAACTCCAAACAATTCTCTTGTGGAGACCATTTTCTTATGCATTTTGTACGAGCAAAGGAGTGTCATCCTGGAAAAAAGATGACTAATCTAAATCGAGCATCTAATGAGGATTTTTCAATTTGGATTTATCAAACTCTTCATATTTAATTTAATAGCTAAAATTTTAAATCTTGCCCATAGTTTTGTGCTATAGCCCACAGGATAATAACACTTTAGTAATGATAATGTATTTCTAAAAAGTATCAATGATGTAGTAAGTCCATATTTGTTTAATAAGAGTTGTTTCTTTTTTATGTTTTGACAATCATATTACCTTAGGTTTTTTTTTTTTTTTAATTTTAATTGATATTTTATTTCTTATTGCGTATACACGATTTATATTAGTTGTATCTAATTTACAATTAAATACTTTTATAAAAAATGTTTGACATATTTAATATTTATTTATAATTTAAAATAAAAAATGAAACACACGTTAAAATAAAGGATTTAAGCTGTAATCATAAACTTATTTGACGTGGCATTCATTCCCTCCAACACAACATGGTGTTTGACTAAAGGCAGGATTTATTCACACCTCTCAACCAATAGAAATTGTGGATTTTAGGCAATGGATAAAGAACCATTTCTTTTTGCAACTCGAATGAGTAATGCCAAATACTATTCACCAAACCCTTTCCTCCAACACATCCCAAAGAGATTGCCAAAAAGTACCCAATCCCAACTAACTCCATAGAATGGCAAAAGTGAATGAGATGTGTTAGAAAATGGTTGAAACAAGTAAGCTCATGAGTACAAAGTGCCCCCAAAACAAAATGTCCCCCTCCATTTTGCTAGTCCACCCCCACCCCCCACCACAACACACCAAATGGCTACACCTTGCAAGAATTAAGAACAATGTGGAAACTTGTAGTGTGGTAGCAAAGGATAAGGTTAATATATACAAATTGGAGGGACATTTTATTACAAATGATAAGGTATCAAATGTACATAAAGTCTTGAGCCCATTATCATTGTAAAATACAATCATTAATGAAAGTGATAGACATATATCAATGTATGACATGGAGAAGATGCTAGCAAACTTGTGGGGTTAATTTGTTTTGTCATTTGTTCGCAATGTCAAGGCATTAGACTCACATCACATATGGGCTTTTAATCAACTATAATTTTCATTTTGGTACTATTTCTAATCAAAAGGGGTATAAACCGCGTACCTGTTTTTTTTTTTGGTTTTTTCTTGTGATGGTTATATACACCGCGTAATTGATATATCAATATTTGATGATTAAGAAAAAAAAAATGAAGTGACAAAAGAAATGTGGACCTCGATGTAGTACAATTGAAAAGATGCTTGATCTCACATAATTTTCAGCCTAAGAATTAGAGGAGAAAAAACTAATGAAGTCCCTTTTTTATTTTTGTCATACCTACAAGAATAATGATATAAAAATATTAAAAAAAATTAATATCTTATATGCCTACACAAAGTCTAACTAAATCTAACAGCATATTGAATCTAATCAAAACTAAGAGCATCTCAAGAAATACACCCTATTATACGCCATATACACCATTACAGAAACTTGTACTTAAATACTCTCACTCTCATTTATTTTAATTTATTCAAAATAAAAAAAATAATTTTAGATATTTATATTGTTTTAAAACTTAAAACAATATGATCATGTTGAAAGCAAATTCTCTTTTTCACACTTAATGAAGACAATCAAATTAAAAATGAGACCACACCACCACTTTTGAAAACATCAAAAATGAAAAGTGAATGGTAATATCCAAAAGAATATGGCTTTGGAGGTCACCCCAGTTGCGTACGTCAGCAATACATCACACAAGTCATATAAACAACAAACTTTGGTGTGCGTGTTTTTTTCGGGGGGGGGGGGGGGGGGGGGGGTTGTTTTAGTGAGTAAACATTCGATTGTAACTTTGTCCCAATTTAATGAAGTAAAGTTGTTTGGACATTGACGCGTTGTGCTATGATTGGTTAGATTGAACATAACTCTTGTATAGATGCATGGATTTGTATAATGTGCATTACTCTGAAACAAAAGTAGTGTTTGTATGTGTTGGAAAGGAAACATTAATTGATGATGATAAATATAGAGTTCAATATAATCATAGGAGAAGATAAATTAGTGATGCAAAATCATGACATAATTTTGACACAAGGAAGGGAAAATTCTAGTCTTCTTCCAACTAATCATTTAGTAAAAATAGATATTATTATGTGGTAATTGATCACTCTTTTTAAAATGTAATTGAATCGTACTATTTGAACAGTAAATTTCATGCGGACTAAAACAAAGTTGTAATTACTTAATTAACTCATTTTATGTATAGAAAGTTGGGGAGAGCTAATTAATCAATTTTTGGAATGTGATTATGTGAGTTCTCGAGACTATAAAAATGTTAGTGGGGTGAATTTATTTTCACAATTCACCAAGATGTGTGATCATAAGAATCATTACCGCTATAAATTGTTAGATTGAATTATAGCTATTGGGACGAATTAATTAAACTCCACAAAAATAGTATTCAAATATTGAAGCCTCAACTAGTAACCACCTAAGCACAATCATATATAATATATTTTTATTGATTTACATCTATTGAGCCAGGCACTTATCTACAACCCATTAAAATATCAATTACCTGTTTACTATTACACTACCAAAAAATTTAAATATCTGCTATATAAAAATTAATACAAAATTAATTTCGTAATTATAGCTACAAACTATAGTTATAAATTTTCATAGTAAATATATTAGTTATAATCAACAAAAGTTATTAATCATCAATCAATAACCTTGTATATTCGTAGCGCAATAAATTATTTATGCATTATCCATATGAAAATTAATATATATATATATATATAAAAGAATAGTTATCAACTACGAATTAATTTTAGTGAATGTTAGTTATGAGATCATTTACTTCAAATTTGGATGGAACAACTTTATTATCAAAATCATGAATATTTAGTATTCGCTATGAATTGATTGTAGTTCACGATGCCTTAATTTTTTGCAATACTAAAATAATTGATTATCACAAAAAAGTAAAAAATTTAACATCCTTATAAAAAATAATAAATCAAACCACTCAAAGTACCAAATTGATGATGACCAAGGAATTCATTTGATTCATGATGATGATGATGAAGGAAAAAAAGAAAAGATTTTCCAGACCATCTCATGGATGTTTGGGGGAGTGGAGGTATGAGGGTCCCCTCATCCACTTCAAAAAACCAATAGGATTTCTGCGCATGGAGAGGCCAAAAAGGGCCCCTGTGATTCCGGCCAGCCACCGCCCCAGTCCCAAGCATGCTTCTCTATATCCCCTTGAAAAGGAAAAAAGAAAAAAAAGCTTATAAATTGTGGCTGAAATACAATCTTTATTTCCATAAATAAAATACCGAATTTGCCAACCTATACACCTTTTTCTTGTCTGTAATCTATCAATATAGTATATTTGCCAACCCCTACGCTTTTTTCAAAGACCATCATTATCAAACACGATTTCTTCTTCTTTCCTTCCTCACCTTCCATCTCAATATTCCACTACGTTTTTTCCTTTCCCATTTGTTTATTTAAACTTTGTTTAGGGCAATCATTATTTTGGGATATCCTACTTTTTTCCATGTGAATATTTTTATTGCAACCTTTATATCCTCAAAATTGATATTGTTCTTAATGGATTTACTATTTTATAGTCTCCTCACACTTTGTTTCTTATTTTAGTAATTCGTTAAAATTAAAATATAAAGTAATTTGAATTGTAGAATAATATTAAAATTATATTAGGCATTTGATGTGACAAAAAAAGGCAACGAATAATGTAGATTTATGAGTTTGTTGATTTTGTGAAAAATATAATTACATAATTATTGAATCATCATTTAATTTCTAAAGAATAATTTAGAGAAGAAATTTAGAATATTAGTAAAATCAATACCCAAACTATGTGCTTATGCTGAATTTTTTTATTTTTATTCTTCAAACTGCATGTCTACTTTAGTTGTTAGAATGATTAAAGGACAAATTATATAAAAATTTTGAAATATAAAATTGCCTTCCTTTTGATTATATCAATAGTGACACATATCATTCGTGTACATAAAATTATATATAAAAAAATAAGAATAAATTTTTGATCCGACAATTGTTTTACGTACATATATAATTATTGGCATACACAAAATTATACATAAGAAAAACGAAATAAATTTGATTAATACTTTACGTGGTATTATAAGTATACAGAAGAACTAGAAATGGAGCTAGGTATTAAAATTCTAGTTTGCGGGTAAAAGTGAATTTTACATATCTTTTTTTTTCTTCTGTAATATTAGAACTATAAATGTACTATAGTTTTATGCAATTGCTTGTGCACTCCTCTACTCATGTTGCAACGGGGGAATATATATTGATCAAATACTTAATTTCTTAATTTTTTTAGGCTCTTAAGAAAAGTATTACTGATGATATTTATTCTTTTACCCTTTTTTATTTTTAAAAAAAAATTGAATTCCAAATTCAGACAAGAACATAGAAAATACAGTGTTGATCACATCATTCTCTCGTCAAATTTGAGTTAAAGTTAAGGAATCTGTCTATTCCACAGAATTGAGTTGGATTTCACACGGGAAAAAATAAAATAAAATTGTAATTATATATATGCTGAAAAATGATTGGTCCCCAAGAACCTTTTGACTTTAGCTTTCACTTCTTTTCGTTTTTAGCCTATTAAAAAACGCGTGTTAGTTTGTAGCAGAGCCATTTGGCTTCGTTTACTTAACAACTTGTTTTAGTGGCCATAGTCGAACTCCATTTCTTAAAATAATTTTCTTCTTTTTTCCAATCAAAAGTACAATCTCAACTAAAATAATGATCTAATATGACAACTTTTAATTATTACCTTTGAGGATAGTCTTATATTTTTATAAAACAATTTTATATCTTAATTTTTATTTAAAATTTTGTAGCGAGTCAAAATAAATACATACAAGAATATAAGATAACATTACGGTTAAAATATAGAAAAATAGTTTGTGATTCGTGTCAAAGAAATTGAATTTAAGGATGACAATGGGTCTGTGTTCTAGGTCTAACTCAGTCATTTCGTTTAAAGATTTCAGTATTATAGATGCATTCTGTTTAAAATTATGGTGTATAACTTATTAATTTATACATATCTATAAGATATATGTATATATGAAAAATAATTTTACATAATGCATATTGGATATCTGAAACATATATACATATAGTTCTCTAATGGACTAAAATAAGAATGAAAAAAAATAAAATTATTAAACAATTTATGAGTTTCAATAGACATGAGTAAAAGCAAAAGTTTCACATCATAATATTTTAAAAATTAAAGCCTGCACTCATAAGTTGCAAATAATTTGTATTTTATTGGTATTCATAGTTAATGTGATGATAT
This sequence comes from Jacaranda mimosifolia, assembly GCA_018894105.1. Lineage (NCBI taxonomy): Eukaryota > Viridiplantae > Streptophyta > Magnoliopsida > Lamiales > Bignoniaceae > Jacaranda > Jacaranda mimosifolia. Next base: position 4,830,877 of record CM032133.1, read on the forward strand.
AATATTATATATGTTTAAATATTTGTAAAAGTATAGAAATGGTCTAATTAGTCAAACAGCTCCAATTCATTAGGTTTTGAGTAATTCGATCGAATCTCAAATACATAAAATTGTTGATAAATTAGATTTCAAGTCTTAAAAAATTTGCCTCATATCCTACTTTTGTTCCTAAATATATATTTCACTATAATTTTGTTTTTAAGCCTTCGATTAAGGTCACTAGCATTGAGTTGAGGTATGTTGTGAGTTCAAATGATTTACGATGAAATGCTTATGCAATGCTTACAAGAGCAATATTTCATCTAATTTTTGCTGTTGCATATTTCTGTTGTCCAAATCATTAGTACCAGGTTAGACGTGGCTGCATAAGATAGAGCAACGTGTAATAGAGTTGCCCAATTGGAGAGCACAAGCGAGACAAAAAGAGCAAGATTGAATATAAATAATTGAATTTCTTTTAATGCTCCAACAAATTTTAAATGAGTCTAGTGAGAATAAAATTTAAGAGACTTAATTTGTTTTAAGACATTAATGTATAAAACTTCATCAATAGAAGATAATAAATTATGAGAGTTATTGTACGTTAACACATTATGTGTAGGTAGAGGTGGCAATTTCTAATACGACATGATAATCTGACATGAGTTCAACACGAAAAAATTGGGTTTGAGTTGATCAATTTTGGGTCCGGTTCCAATAAGGTTGACACTAATAAAAAATCAAAGAAAGTGGATTGGGTTGGATTGAGTTGAATTTTAAGTTACACGAACAACCCAAAATTTGATTGTGGGTCACACGACGAGCTGAACGCACTTGAACCAACTCGATCCAATTCAAATTAGACAAATAAAATTTAAATTTTATTAGGAGTAAAAATATAAAATAACAAAATAAAGTTTGAAAATTTGAACTTTAGCAATATCAAAATTACTACTTTGGCATTTTTTGGCCTTATTTATTTTCACAACCATGTGGGATGAATTATTATAATTTTAAATTACTTCTAGTCGTTATCTTTGTATCCAATTGGATATGAAAATTTTACTGCAAAAAGTTAATAAAACACTGCTTTAACTACTGAATTGTCCTAAAAGTTTTTCTTAGGCCTTATATAGCGTAAGATTTTGCATAAATAAATAGATAAAAATTCTTTATGTTGAGAGGTTATAAAAAATTCAAAAGACTTAAGCAAGCTTTTATAACAAAATTATGTGTATAATTTAAAATATTTGTTTACTTATTTACTTGATGATATATTTTTCTTAATTTATGTATTGCTTAATTGAATCAATATAAAGTTAAAAAATATTGGCATTAATTTCAAAAATTAAAGAGAGTGGTGAGTAAACTTTGGAAAAGTATGATATTTTTAAAAGTAAAACACTTTGTGATTTCAATATTTTTATGATGCAGATAAATACTAGAAAATGAAAAGGAAAAAAGAAAGTCCTAAAAATTAATATATTATGTGGTTCAATTAAAATTATTTGAGTGCATTTGTGAAGTTATAATGAGAACTCCTTACTCCTATTCTAATTTATTAATAATTAAATATAGATAAAAATAAAAAATAAAAAAACCAAAAAGTTTCTAAAAATTAAAACAAATATTTAAAATAATTATTTAAAAAATCAGGTTGACCTGAACCTGACCTAATACGAATCAGGTTGGATTAGGGTTGAGCACTTTTAGGTTGTCATCAAGTTGGGTTAGATTGGGTTCAAGTTGAGAAAATTAATGTTATACCTCTATTTCAACCCAGTCCAAACCCACCCGATCCACACATACTACCACAAGTGTTTGAAGAATCGGACCATAATTCATTGAATCAAAAAACTTACTAGTTCACCGTTCACTGGTTTAACCGTTGGTCGGACCGTAATTGACCGTGACGTCATAATTACGAAATATATATTTATATTATATGTATTACTTAAAAATTAATAAAATGTCAAAATATAAAACATAAAGAGCTTAAATGATATTATCTAACATTACAATCCAAATTTCACAATTCATATTATAAATGATTACAACAATTTAAATATATCAAGTCCAAAGTTTAAAGTTGAGAGTGTATAAATCAATTCTAAACTCTAAATTAAGATTTTTTTTTGACTTTTAGATAGCTTGTGAAGTGTACCTTAACCTTCAAACTTTGTACTTAGACCAAAAAAATTTAAAAAAAATTAATTTTATTAAAAGTTAAATGAAAAAATAGGTCCTACCGGTTTTTACAAAATATGGCATTTTTTTTCTTTATTTTTTTGGTTTTTTGAGAAAATCGGACCGATTCACTAGCCGATTAACAGTCCAATCGGTCCGATCCGATTTTTTAAACAGTGATTGCCACCCCTATCTGTAGGTTGTATTCGGACGACTTACGAATATTTTGAACACAACTAAAATATGCATTCAACAAATAAGAGCATGTTTACTTTGTATTATATATTTGAATATAGTATTATATTTGAACTAATGAAGTGTTATTATACGGATGATGAAGACCCATGATAAAGAGATTTTCAAGTATCATTTTGTAAATATATTTTATGAAAAATCCAACTTAAGAGTTGTGATATAATAATCAATGCTTTGATCTAATTTATATTTCTTTGAAAAACCATTTTATATCTTAATTTTTAATTATATTGCATTATTAGAATATTCTTATTTTTGAATGTTTCTACATAATTGATTGGTAACTAATTGATCAACAAAATATATATTTTTTTCCCCTTCAAATTATCGCATCAAACAAATTAAATAAAACACGTATTTGATTGGAAGTAATATAAAAGGTTATCCCACATCCCCACTACTTAAATTTGTATATTAGGAAAAAGAAAGTTCATTTTAATAAGTGATCCAATTGTTTAAACCAATTTATCGCAAACTTAACCCCACCATTAATTATATATCTTTGGACAAATAAACATCATTAAAATGATTGAATTTGGAAAAGTGTCCAATGTAGGCAGGCGACAAGAAAAGTAAATCCTTTGTTTACGAGTTTTTCATAGAAAGTACTATTCTTTGTTTATTACTTGTACATAGAAAGAGTCAAGATTGTCTTAATATTCTTGAACAATAAATGACGTATGCATTTGGATTTGGAGTGTAAAGGAGTTCAGTCTGCGTTCAAGTGATTTCGCACTCAAATTGAGTTGAATCCAACGTAAGCTTTATTAAAATTGATTTCGAGTTGTTTATGTTTAGATTCGGGACTTGTCAGCCGGAATATAATTAAATAATATTTTTTATTTTATTTATTTATTTATTTATTATTATTATTATTATTATTATTATTATTATTATTTCGAATTCAATTTCAAATTTACAGTTATTTAAAACTTGTTTAACAAGTTAAATTTAATTGAGTCGAACCTGAATTTTCATTAAGTCAAATTTAAGCTTGAAAATTTCCGTCAAACTCACCTAATTGATTGTCACGTCATGGGACTATGAGGTTTGCTTGAGGCGTTATTCCAAAATCCAAACTGTTCATTCAATCTGAAAATTTTATAAGGTCAAAGGGTTTGCGTCATTGATGATGCCTAATTGAACTAGTAACAACAAACTCATATTATATAAATAATAAAAAGTAAGAAATACATATAAACATTTTAAAGTATATATAGCAGAGAATCTAAAATATTTTTAAATTCAAAAACAGAAAAAAAATAAAATAATAAAAACACATTAGCTTTATAAATTAAAGTTAAAGATAGAACGAGGAAATAATCAATAAAAAAGTGACCTACTTAAGGTTAAACGAATTTATATTTATTGCCAGCAAACGACAAGGTACTCATTCTTATAACGAAATACATTCTTTTTGAATAGCAAATCCATGTATAATTATTACTTTACGTGTTCTTCATGCTGCCAAGAAATGAGTAAGAGCGTTTGGGTTCTCATATGTGCGTGTGTGTATATATATGCATGAAGTTGAAAATAATCTTTCAAGAAGTCGGTATCTATTTAGGATGGCGAGATCTGTTCAATAGTTTACGAGGTTTAAGAACTTAAAATTACAGTAAAGTTGTTAAATTTATTGAGTGATGGTTCAGAGAAAATCCTTCAACACACAAATCAAATTCATGAGATTGAATAAATAAGAAAAAAAATTGGAGAGTAAATTTGAATAGTATATCTTTCAAATGGAATGAGTTTAGCGAGGCATTTACATTGGTGCTAACTGTCAAATATATATTGATTGACTTTACACAATTTGAACCTCCATATCCTGCAATATTTATAACTCAAATTTGTTTGCGTCAAATAAATCAGACCCAACCTAGTTATAACAAGACGCAATTTTCTTCGCTAAGAATATTTTTATCATTCTTGAAGCACCCAATCATTGTTTTAATATTAAATATTAATTATTTGTTGATTATTATTGTAATGTAACCGTAAAATGAAAGATTATAGGGGTGGCCATATAGAGTCAATGATTTTAGGATCAATTAATTCAAATAAAGATATGATTCTCATGAGTTCAATAATTAATTAGTTTATTATATACAATTAATTATTGAACACTTGGCTAGATCCACCTTGGAATATATACCTATTTATTTTCTTAATTTTCAAAATTATAAGTAGTATTGACAAGAGGAAACCCTTTGGAGCTTGCTAGTGGTAATAAACCCACCAACGAAAAACAGCGTGTGAATGGAATCGTCTCTAGGTTGGAAGACTGGCATAAAACATAAACAAATAATGGCCCACCAAACACGGCGTTGAGTTTTCTACGTTTTCACACATAGAGGAAACGCGTTTTATTCTGAATTTTAGGTTGGGTTGAGCTCCCACAAACTCAGTGTAGTGGGACGACAGTGATGAAATGATTCTGGAAACGCGTTTTTCTTTCAGACACAAAGTCTGTCTTTACCGAGGATAAAAGTAGAGATGGATGATGATGGATGTCAAAGGAGATTACTTTGATTGCCCGTATTTCAATTTCATTTCCCGATATTAAAATATATATGTGCATTTTGGGAAAGTCAAAATCGAGACTGAAAAAGAACTAATTTGCTTGCAAATCTTTAAGGATGTTTGTTTGAAAAATTCTCTCAGAATATAAATAAATTTAATATCTTTTCAAAATTTATTTTTTTTAAATTATTATTAAAATTTTTAATCATTTCAAATTATTACATCAATCAAAACTATATATGGTGACGTTTTAGTTAATTATTATGTTAATATAGTACATATTTTTAATTATTATATTACTATAAAAAATAACATATATACATATAAATGTAATATAAAACCACTTATCAGACATTAAAAAAATATTTATTTTTCTCCTAAAATATAATTAAATATAATTTCATTTTCAATCTATTCTCCAATCTCATTTTTAAAAACATTCTTTTATAAATTCTCAAACGCAAGCAAACATTTCCTAAATTATCGCAAGTTTTTATTAAAAAAAATTATGGACTAATCTATATATTCACGTAATTGACTTCATCTTGGAAGATGTGCTATAGAATTGACTTCCGTACACCTATTTTTTCTTTTCTCCCTATTTTTGTTAAATTTGGTGTGATTTTGATTTTTCGTGCCATTGTCTGCTTCACACCCTATTTTAACCATTTTATAATGATGTATTAACAACGACTCGTGTCTGTTTATTGTTTATTGAGTTGAGATATGAAATTCTTTTTTCTTATTAAACTGTTTATTTGTTCATACTATATACAAAATGCAAATAATTAATTTAGTGCATTCATTTATTTTATGAATTTAACAAAATCAACTCCTTTTTAAAAAAGATACTAATTAGGTAATTTATTTTCTTTTCTTCCTACTCTATAATACATATATTTCTCTCTCATATATTATTTATTTTTTATTTTTCCTTTTAATATTTTATTTCATCCTAATTTTTTAATTTATTTGAAATATTAAATAAATGAATTAAAAATATTTTAAAATTACAGTAACATATAAAACATAAATAATTTTTTTTTTTACTATAAACTTTTAATACATATATTAAGTGTGCCAAAATCACTAATTTTATATAAATTCTATCTATCAAATAAAAGCTTGTTTGCTTGGTGTGTATGGATTAGTTATGATACACATTATTAGGATAAATAGTGGATTATTGTGTATTATATCTAATGTTTATTTTCATATTTTAGATAACTTAATATCCAAGTTTTATTGTTTGCTTGGCATGTCTATCCCATTTGACAAATTATAATTTATTTACATTCTACGTTGGAAAATATATCACACCCCAGGGCTTTGATATATATTATATAAGCCAAATTTGGTCTTAAATGAATGTCGGGCCATAACTGTACAAAAAACTTTTAAAATGAATCAAACATTAAAATTGATTTGGATTGTGTGTTTATTATGCAATATTAAAATTGGTGTATTTGGATTAGGTATGATGCACATGACTAGGATAAATAGTGAGTTATTGTATATCATATCTAATGTTTGTTTGTATATTTTAAATAATTTGATATCTAATTTTGATTGTTTGCTTGGCATGACTATTTCATTTGACAAATTACAACTTATTTCCAATATAGGCTAAAAAATAGATCACACCCCAAGACCTTGATACATAAGTCAAGTTTACCCTTAAATGCATGCAAGGCTATAATTATATTAAGGGCTTGTAAAAATGAACCAAACATTGAAATTTAATTGAATTATGTATCTATCATACAGTATTAAAGCAAGCAAATGAGCTTTAATTAAGTATATTCGCATTCATTAGGTGCGAAGAGCAAACCCTTGAGTAAAGGTAATTTCTTTACAAACACAATTCATTAGAGGTACTTTTGAATTAATAAATATCACAATTTTTTAAGTATAACTACTTTGAGCCTTTTTTTAAGGGTATTATTATTTACACTCCAAAATTTATTATTCGCACTCAAATTGATTTTTAGTATATGAAAATTGACCATTGTATCCCTTTATTTTTAAGATATCATTTAATTTAATTGAACAATTATGCCCTTAGGGTACTATTTCTTATCGTATTAAATGTAATCTTAACTCATTCTTAGCTTTAATCCATTCTATGTCAAACTTGATAGAGCACATAAAAATAAATAAATTACCCAATTTCTAAATTCAATCATCTCATGAAGACATGGTTATGAACTGCAATAGAAAAATGATAGTATCACTACAAAATATAATATTATTACATCCCAATGATGGGTCTTGTTTTACTTCATAAATACTGTAATATAAAGTTATTTCAATCATAAAAGCGAAATAGAGGAAGAAAAGAGCATTGTATCTTGTTATTTACACATGGCAAAAAATACTTATACTCGTAGGTACCTAATAAAATACGGACAATGGGTCTCATTTTCTCTACCCAATAAAATACAGGCAATTTTATGCACCCTATTTACTTGCCACTTTTGATCCAACCCATGGTAATCCATGAATAACAATATGTGTGTGTGTGTGTGTGCGCGCGCATATATATATATGTATTAAATTTTTTTCTAATTCTCACAACTAATTTAGAAGTTATAATACATTTTTCTATGATAACAATAATAAGGGGTGGCAATTTGGGTGGGTCGGGTGGGTCCGGGTTGGGTTAAAATAGGAGTATAACATTAATTTTCTCAACCCTAACCTAACTCAACCTGATGACAACATAAAAATGCTCAATCCTAACCCAACTTGAATCGTATCAGGTTAGGTTCGGGTTGATCTGATTCTTATTATGTCAACTTACCAACTCAAATCCACCCAATCCAATTCGCCAATCCTATTTAAAACAATTATTTCAAACATTTGTTTTAATTTTTAGAAATTTTTTGGCATTTTTATTTTTTAATTTTATCTATTCTTAATTATTAATAAATAAAAATAGGAATAAGGAACTCTCATTATAAATTCACGGTAGTGGTTTTCTAAAAAATATTTAACTGGGCCATATAATATATTGATTTTAAGACTTCTTGTTCATTTTATTTTGTAATATCTATCAATTTTATAAAAATATTGAAATCACAAAGTAATTATTTTTAAAAATAGTATACTTTAGTTTTTTATTCACCCACTTTCTCTAGTTTTTGTATTTTTTATATCAATCAAGCTATCTCTTTTAATTTCTTAAAATGACATTATTTCTTTACTTTATATTGATTCAATTAAGCAGCACATAAATCAATAAAAAAATATATCATCAAGCAAATAATTAAACAAGTATTTTAATTGGACACATAATTTATCATAAAAACTTATTTGAGTCTTTTGATTTTTTTATAACATCTCAATAGAAAGAAATCCTGTCTATTTATATATGCAAAATTTTGCATTGCATAAGGTCTAAGAAAAATTTGTAGGACAATTTAGCAGACAAAACACTATTTTGCCTACTCTTTGCAAAATAACTTTCATTTCCGTTTGGATACCAAAAAATAGCCATTAGAAATAGTATAAAATTATTATCATCGATTCTATATGTTTGCGAAAACAAATAGGACCAAAAATACCAAAGTAGTAATTTTGATATTGCTAAAGTTCAAAATTTCAAGTTTTATTTTGTTATTTTATATTTTTACTCCTAAAAAATTTAAATTTTATTTGTTTAATTCGAGTTAGGTAGAGTTAGTTCAGGTGGGTTCGGGTTGTTGTGTGACCCAAAATCAAATTTTGAGTTGTTCGTATAACCTGAAATTCAACCCAACCCAACCTATTTTCTTTGAGTTCTTATTTGTGTTGACCTTATTGGACCCAAATCCAAAATAGGTCGACCCAAACCCAATTTTTTTGAATTCATGTCGAGTTATCGTGTTGTGTTGAAAATTATCACCCCTAATAATAATGTTTAAGTTATATTTGAATTTTTAATTCAAAAAACTTTTGACATATAGTGGAATTTAAACTTGAACTTCGAAATGTAATATAATTTAAAATTGACATGTGTTTAAACACTTAAGTTGTACATCTCAATCTAAAATACTTGACATACTTTAAGTGCTTGTTCATTGTAATATTTAAAATTTGTAGTTATGTAAATTTAAAAATATATATTAATTTACTATCAAGTATTAAAAAAAAGAAAGAAAAAAACCCTACCGGTACGTGTGGTAACCCATCACTCATGACTTGAGTCCACAATCTTGTATTCAATAAAAAATGGACAATTTTACTTATGGGTAAATTTACCTAACCTGTCAGTATTCATTTTTGGGTTTCCATGGTACTTATTTGTCAGGTCTATTGTTATTTCATATTAAGTTAGATAAATTGAGGTGAAATATTTTTATGAGTAACAAAATTCAAAGTGATAATTATTATATTAAAGGGTATATTTGTCTTGCAAATTAACATAAGTAGATTTAAAAAGTAAGTGGATATTTTGGTCAATAACCTAACATAAAAAATTAGAATGGAGTGCGAATAATAAATTTTGGAATGCAAATAACAATACTCTTTTTTGAATTATGTAACACAAACTCAATTAGTAATAATACTACTTCATTTATTGTATTTTATTTTATTTATGAGGTGGATACTACAAGAAAAAAGTTAGTGACAATACAAAACTTATCATTAATTAATAATTGTTTATTCAAAATGACAAGAGATTTTATTTTATTACCTTAATAATTTTTACAAGTTTAATAATAACAAGAATAGTATTTGAGTTGTCACAATTGACAATGGGTATACACATATAATGACAACTCAGCAATAATAAAAATTTTGTCACAGCCACTCTAACCATTTCACTTATTAGTAATAATGATATTTAAAACACTAGTTCTTATCACTATTAATTTATATCAAGAGAAAATAAAATTTATTATTATTTAAAAATATTATCAATGACAAAATAAAAATTATTGTTATTTTTTAGCAATAAATTTTTATGTTATTACTCATTTTTCTGTCACTGACGTTATAAATTTTTGCGGGGTTGGGTATGTGGATGTATCTTTCATTCCTCTAACAAGTTACTTATTTCTATAGTTTATTAATCCGATATTAACTATTTTCACATTTCACATCAATATATGACCTCAAAACTAATAAGGAAAATGAAATAAAATGTATGAAAATTGAAGCAATCCCTTATTGTGGATTGACAATAGCATTATGTTACATCTCACGTAGTTGGAAACAACTGTCGATTGATAAAGTCCAAATCAATCCCAGTAGTGGATGATCCAAGACTAATCCTAAAGTTTGACAAAGCCTTTCAGATAATGCATTATATTGGATTTTTTGATAATTAATTTATTATATTAAAATATCAATTAATTATTAATTAATAACCACAAATTGAAGATAACAACACTTGTATAAATATTAATACACCCGTGCGACTTAAACTCAAGACTTTTATAGAGTTTTGAGACCTAAGGGGGTGTTTGGTTTTATTTCCAAACCCCATTTTTATCATTTTTATTATTCCAAAAATAGAAATCATCACTTTTTAAAAAAAATCACCCAACCTAATTTCAATTTACATTTTCAAAACACATTCTCCAACAACCTATATATCTTTTCCCAATAATCTATATATCTTCTCTCTCTATTCCATTATTTCTATCTCTCTCCACCTACAACCTATTAAAATCAACATAATAATTACATTTCCAAACATTTCATTCAAATATATTTTCATTTCCACATTACATCACATAACTAATTCTCACCTATTTTAGAAATGATAGAAATGAAAATTGGAAATGGAAATAAAACCAAACGGGCTTTACAAACATGTTTGAAAATATAAAATTGAGTTATTTGAATATACATATAAGTCATGAATTCGATAAGTTTTGTAATATTTAGAACCGATGTTGAATTTTCCATAATCCTAATAGGCTTGATTTGGTAATATTAGTCGAACCTTAGTTATATTGGTCTAAATTATTTAATGGTTTGCATGATATTCAACGTATAACTTTAATTATTTGACTAAATAAATGCAATTTATCAGTCAAAATTTGTGATTTTGGCCATAAATGGATTCGGTAATTTCTTAAGTGGGAGTCAAAGATAAAATAAGGACAATAGATCAAATCAAATTATCAAAGTGGGTACGAATATTTTTGGCAAAGTTCTTTTATATTGTTATCTTTACCTTGACTTTTTTACAAGTCCATAACAGATTTTTGGGATTATAGTATACTTATCTACTGTTTGATATGCGACAGTGCTGGTCTAGCTTCCTTTAGTAAAATTACACATACTGAGACTTTTTTCAGAGGTATTTAATTTTAAGGACCACCGCAAGAAAATGATGCCTTTAATTACAATAATTCCTTTATGAAAGATCAAAATACTTTGTGGAATTGGACTCTTTAATGAAATTGCATACATTTCTTATGTATCTTCATGTCTTAGTTCACTTATATCAATGCACATGAGGTTTTATGCATGAGATTGAGATAATTATATTTGTTGTCAGATCGGAAATTAATTGTGTCGAAATATTGTACTGTTGGCACATATTGATGAGAAATTTTATTTTTATGAAAATATTTTTTGAAAGTGAGAAAGAAGGGCAAAATCTCCCTCAGTGCGTACTGTCGGAATAATATTTCAACACAATAAGGACGAGAAAAGCAGTTTCTAAATTGGTTCAAATTTTTTGACTACTTAATTGTAAAATAAGATTTAATATAATTAAAATTTATAATTGACTCAAAATTCATGATTACTTTAATATGAAATAGTGCCTGATACAAGCAACAAGAATAATCTATTCATGTTTGAATTCATCTTAACTATTTGAAAATTATGTGGCCAATACGATGCAATTATAAAATAATTCCTACTATTTTCATCTAATTCTATATTTACGAGCTAATCATATCTAGTCAAAACGTTAGAATATGCATTAAGTACTATTAGCAACTTGCATACCAACTCTATGATTCCAGGAATCTTAAGCCAGAAGAGAATAACCACCCCCACTACGCCACCCCCCCTCCCGCCCCCAACAAAAAAAAAAAAAAAAGAAAGAAAGAAAAAGAAAATGGCTTAATTGTATATGTTGGAAATTGGTTCAAATTTGATTTGGATCCAATTTTAATCGATTTTTTTAAATGGGTAGCATTTAGTTTTAGTGAGCATTTTGTAAGTTAGCACTATTTATTCTATGAGTAAATGAGTATAATATATTTAATTGTTCAAAAATTAATTTTTTTAAATAGCAAATTAAAATTAAAATCAAAATCAAAATCAAGTCATTTAGAATAATATGAATTAATGAATTACAAAATGGTAGAACGAGGAAAAGATATGCTTTTCGCGTTGGAAATTAGGCCTGGATTAGTTGTGTTTTCATTTTTAATTTCTGTTTTCATTGTTTTAGAATGTGTTTTCATTTTATCATTGTTTTGCATATGAAAATGAAAATGTGATTGGTTGTGAATTGTGAAAATTTTGAAAAAAGGTAGATTGAAAATAATATTTTAATATAATAGTGTTAAATATTTTAATGTAGTAGTATTAATTATTATTGTTTAATTGATTGTGGGCCCCATTTTCTTGAAAAGATAGAAAAAAAAATAATTATTTAATAAGTTAGTGGATGATAATCTGATGAAAAATTAGTATTAAATTTTTTGTGCGTTCCATTGTCTTGGACTGATAGAAAAAAATTAATATTTAATTAATTAGTGGATTTTAATTATTTTTAAATTGGTAGGTATTGTAGATTTTTTATGGTATGAAAATGAAAATAGACAGTGTTTTCATTGAAAATGGTACAAACAATGACGTTTTCTATTTTCAAAATAATGTAAAATGAGAACATGGTGCTCTAGAACACAACCAATGCAGCACTAAAAGACTTAAACGACTTTAAGCAGCACCTATTATATAATCATGCGTACTTTAGGCCTAATAATAATTTAAATTTTGCTTCTCTAATTGATTGTATACATTTAACCTTATATATATATTTAATTAAGAGAAAATTTATCAATTAAAATCATATGATCACTGGTTGGAGTTTCGTATACCCTAAATATGTCCTAAGGACACATAACTCAAATCTTCCTTAAGACAAATGCAAAACATTACGATGGGCTACTAAGATCTTCCTTAAGACAAGTACAAAACATTACGATGGGCTACTAAGCATAGTAAGAACGTATTTGAGTGAGCTTATAAGCTCCTCAAAATAATCTTATAAAATGTTTGACATAATTTTTTTTAAAAACAGCTTATAAATTTCTAAAAGAAAATATTAGGAGCTTATTATAAGCTCTTAATAAACAGTTCCTAACTTATTTTTAAAATCTTAATAAAATTCTGCCATTGTTAATATTTTATAAGCTCTAAAATCTTAATTTATCCAAAAATTTTAAGAACTTATTTTTAAAAAAAGATCTAATATCTTATAAATTCCAAAATCTTATAAGATATAGGAGTTTAAAAGACTTTTTAAATAAATTTAATCAAAATACCCTCTAAATCAAACCTATGAAATCCAAACACTAAATATTAACATTTATAATCGAAAAAGATATATGGTTAGTTCATTTTATTCTACTCGAATAGATTTTTTGAGCAAATGCGCTCTTGAATCAAAGATGGACAATCTATGGTATTCAATTGTAAATTTTTTAGGAGCCCTCGAAGATAAATTTGAAGTCTAATTAACTATGCATCACGTGAAATATATTTCTACGCATTCTTCCAAAATTTGTTTCCTTTAAAATCCTAATGGGAGAAATACTTTTAACCAGATGTCCTTATTGTTATGCATACGTGTGATTTATATTAAAATATAGAAATAAAATTTTATCATCATGATAAAAACAATATGTAAAATTATAATGCATAAAACAATCAAATATCATAAAAGATAAAGAAAATTGAGTCGGGGTCAGCGGAGAGTCATGATACTTGTCGCTGTCTTAAAACAATGATTGTCTCCCCACGTGCGGGTACTGTCGGCTGATTAGGACTTCAAAATAAAACCTCATTAGCTCTTAGCGGTGCCTCATCTACATATGGAAATAGACTAGCCTAGACTAGGCTCCGGCTAAAATAGGTCAGACTTATTATGTAAATGACAAGCTTGAGCCTATTCTTTTATCTGTGATTGTTTTTTCTTTAAGGTTAGGCCTAACATTTTTAATAAATTTTAAAGCCTTGGCACGGCTTGAAAGCCTATTTTCTACTACGGCTTCAATTAAGTCTAAACATCACATAAATGTAAATTTTTAATATGCCTAAATTTGTAATAAACCTTGATAGGCAATAATCGAAATGATAAATAACAAATGCAAAATTATGAAAGTTCAAATTTAAGTATAAAATAGTATCACTTCAACAAAAAATAATACTAAACAATATAAATAATTCTAGAAAGGATTAACAACACAATATTATTATTGTATTTTTTTATGTGAAGAAGGATAAATGTGTTGGCATGTTAGGCTTTGCAAGCTTTTAGAAGAATCTAAATATAGTCTATTTAGTTAAAAAGACTATTTTTTAAATCTTGACTTGGTCTTTTTATTAAATAGGTTAGGCCATAAGCTCCTGACGAATAGTCTAACCTATTTTCATCCCTAAATCTCATCCCATGTGCACTGTCATGAGGAGATTAGGAATCAGTCCATATATAGTCATGCTGTCAAAGAATATAAAGTTTTGTGGGAAGTATAAAATCAAACACTTTAAATCTCACAAACGCTATTTGCCTAAAATGGATTATAGCCCCTTTATATAAGAGTAAAAAGTTTGACCATTAGAAAGGATTAATGGGTCACTAAAACATCATAAAAACACCAAAAAACCAATTATAATTAGGCCCAACTAATGATAAAATAAAATTGGTCAAACAATTATAAAATTCATAATAAAATGATTAATGAGACCTTAAATATAAAATAAACAAAATAAATTAGCACATTAGATGGTAATTAAAAATACATTATAGAATAAATTAAAGAAATTTTAGAACCTACTTTCAACACTTATAAGTGAGGTGATCTAATATTCAATTTTTGAACTGCCCAGTGCACAGGCCCCCTATATATTCTTATTACATATGTTTACCAGCTTAATATTTTTTGTTTTTTTTAAATCTCAATCTTCCATGATTCATGTGGTTTAAATACAATCAAATTTATCAACTAATTTTGTACATCAGTGCCAACTATACAAGTCTATATCAGAATATCAATTCTGCTATTATATTTTGCAAAGTTTGATACTTAAATATTCTCTTCTATATACTTGGAATGCTTGGAGGATGAGGTATTTATAAAATTAAGGAAAAACAAAAATATTTCTTCTGGTAAGAGTTTGTATTAATAGATAGTTGTTAATGTACTTTTACGCGCTTTGTATCTTTTATTTCAATTTATATTTCATTTTCTATACTATTTCATAAAAATATATTAAGTGTATTTGATCCATAATTTATTATTCATTTAAGAAAATATTTAATATATTTGATATTTTTATAATAAAAATTAATAGATAAAAATAAAAATTGAAATAGAAGATCCAAATTGACTTTTATGTCTATTTGGATTTTATGGGCCATAAGGATTATCATGCCTTAAGGGTTGTATGAGTATATTAGAATAGGATTGCAAATGAATCGAGCCAGCTTGCAAGTTTTATGAGCCAAACTTAAGTTAGTTTGAGTCGAGTTGAATTGAACGCAAATTCTATTTCAAGTTGATTTTGAGCGGCTTGTGTTTAGGCTCGAGAATTGTGAGTCAACTTGCAAGCATGTGTGTATATATATATATATATATAATTAAATACTATTTTTAATTTTATTAATAAATATATTATTATTATTATTATTATTATTATTTCACATTCATGCTCAAACTCGCGTTGGAACTCGACCTTGCAGTTATTTAAAGCTTACTTGACAAATTGAACTTAAAGATGTCGAACTGAGTTGAATCGAGCTCGAATTTGAGCTTAATATATATATATATATATATATATTTCAAACTGAATCTTAAACTAAAAAATTTTCCTTCAACTTCATTCGATTGTACCCCTAACACTAAAATGTAATGACAAAATAGTCTCTATTATACCAATTATATGAATATGATTGAACTTTCATATTTGATGAGTGCATCTAAATTGAACATCTATTAAATAGATTACAGTATGTGTATGTATGTATGAACGTACACACACACATACACACACATATATATGTATATGGATGTAGCTTTGCTATTCACTCAAAGAAAGAAGAAGTAAGGTTGGCCTCAAGGTCTTATCCATCATGACGATAATTTAGTATACTTCACTGCAGCTGTATTTTTCTTTTCTTATAATCTTTGGCTATTAAATCTCGGACATTATTGCTTTGCACATAAGAATGTGGGTCCCGTTTTCAGAGTGTAGAAAACTAATGTTACACCACAAGTATAATGACAATGATTTCTGCTGCCCCAGTGTCCGCATACCAATTATCAAGAATTCCTATTATATATTACTATTTACCCTTTAATAATGCGTTCTTAATTTTTCACTTTTTCTGTTTTGCAACTTCCATTATTTGGGAAAAGACAATCTTTTTAAGGAATGGAATTTTATTTTTAAATTATTTAAAGAGAAAAGACATATAACCAATAATTTTATGACATATTTTATATGGGCATTAATCATTTTCCAAGTGTTAATTGTTTTTCGACCTTTATGGTGAATTTTCTGGGTTTGAGTATGAGAGATTTTATGCTTGAAATTCAAGTAAGGTGAAAGGAAGTTGAGGTGGCGCTGTCCAGCGGTTACATGAACACGGGCGGGGTCAAGACATATGTCTGACCAACACCTGTGGATGTCCGAAAATTTTGAAGGAGGTTCTAAAAATTCTTCCTTTTTTCTTTTTCTTTTATCTTTTCTTTTCTTTTCTTTTTTTTTTTTGGCAAATAATTTTGTTAATTTCCCACTTTTATTTGTGGGGGGTCACTGTGGACCTGAGCTGTCTGTAGCATTTTTTAGTATATATAAGCAGGGGAGTCTGGTGCTGGTTAAGTCTTAGCTTGCCAGCTTCCTCAATTCCTTTGCAGCATATATTAATCAGTTCTCTCTTACAACATTTGGATTTCTGAGTTTGGGATTTTCGGACAGCTAAATTGAAGAATATGGGAAGGCAGCCATGCTGTGACAAAGTAGGACTAAAGAAAGGACCATGGACTGCTGAGGAAGACAAGAAACTCATCAATTTCATTATTACCAATGGCCAATGCTGCTGGAGAGCTGTACCTAAACTTGCTGGTTAGTTTTTCCCACTCCTAATTTTTGTGGGCTTAAAGTGCAAGTAAAAAATAATCATCAGTTTTCTCTTTAATTTCGTACAAAAATTTCTTCTTCTTTTTACTGGATGTGAATGACTAGAAAATGGAATTTTGATCAGTTGCTTGTAATGGGTTTAACTGAATATGGTTGATGAAAATGTTGCAGGGCTTCTGAGGTGTGGAAAGAGCTGCAGATTGAGATGGACTAACTATTTAAGGCCAGATGTGAAGAGGGGACTTCTTTCAGAGTATGAAGAGAAGATGGTCATTGATCTTCATGCCCAGCTTGGCAATAGGTTTCTTTTTATCTTCTTTAGTGGATTTTCTTGCGTTGACAGCTGAACAGACATCTTTTCTGTCTAATTTGATTTATAAGTATTATGAATGGGAGACTCTATAAGCAGAGGTGTAAAATGTTGTCTTTAACTGAAATCTAGAGTGTCTTTTAACTTTGTTCAAAAAATTTGTGCAGATGGTCCAAAATTGCTTCTCATCTCCCTGGAAGAACTGATAACGAAATCAAGAATCACTGGAACACCCACATTAAGAAGAAGCTAAGGAAAATGGGAATCGACCCTCTCACCCACAAGCCTCTGACAGCACCCACCACCACCGATCAGCCGCCGCAAGAACCACCAGCAACCCAACAACCACCGCCGGAAACAGCGGAGGGTCAGAACAGAGTGGAAGAGCCGATCAATCCTGCGGCTGACGCCGCCGCCACATTGGAGTCAACCATTGCCGCGTCAGCCAAAGACGATGAAGACAAAATCACATTTGACTCCATGGAATTAGTCAACAATGATTTCTGCATAGATGAAATCCCAGTGATTGAACCCCATGAAATCCTGCTTTCCTGCGACGAAAACTCGGCGACCCCTTCATCTTCATCTTCATCTTCATCTTCGACGACGTCGTCCTCGTCCTGTACGAACGTACTGGAAGAACTGCAGTTCCCGCCGGCTTTTGATGATTATTACAACGAAATCATGATTAACAATATCTGGGACGATGATTTCAGCGATTTGGATTCGCTGATTAACTATGATAGCAACGTGAATAGGGATAATGTAACAGTTGCTGGACCTCCTTTGGTACAGTACCACCCCATAATCATCACGGATGAAGAGTCTTGGAAGTTTTGAGCTCTTGTTGTAATGCCATGTAAATTGGTTAGTTCAAATCAATTTTATGTAAACATTTGGTGAATAAAGGCCCAAAGGTCCATCATCATATCAAACTTTCTTGTTATTCGGGGTCCAAACGTTCATTTAAAGAAATATTAAATATTTTATACATTTGTATTAATTTATTTGTGAGATGTATAAAAAATAAAGTATCAATTAAAATATTTGAAATGTCTTTATTTCGCTAATGTTTTATTAGACAAAAAATGATAAAAGTTGTGGATGAATGAGCGATTGAGTACAACTTACTGAATTGTATAACTATTTTCTCCAAATATATTTTCAACTCTTTCATTTTAATAAATATTTGGAAAATAGTGGTACTTGATTTATTGTTACTCAATCAAATTCACTAAATTTTTGTATGATAATATCATAAAACAAACAGTTGAAATCATCGTCTGTATTAAAGAAAGTTGATTGTGGAAACAAACTAGTATTTAAGCTGATTAAAGAACAAAGTAGGCATATTGGGCTTACGATGAACTTCCAAATAAGCATATGTCGTAGTTCATCAACCATGACCAAGTTCAAATCGAACAATTTAGGATCAAATTTCTATTTGGAAAAAAAAAAAAAAAAGCAGGATAACACAAACCTCGTTGCATACGTTACTTTTGTTTCTATTTTAGTCCCATTCATATTCAAATCTTAAAATTTCAATTGTCTGAATCCTTGGATAGAATTGACTAGAAAATTCACATAATTATCAGTACATACTTGAATTGTCTGACCTTGTAATAACTTCAACTACTCTATATTTAGTGATCATCACGTCACTAACATATATGTGTATGTATGTAGCTGAAACCCTGGAACCGGATCGATCGATTAGCACAAGAAAACACCATATGAACTTAGCTGCTGGTTTTGCAACTGGTTGCGTGAAGTCTTCACGAGCATTTTCTTTGTTTCTGATGTTAGTTAATTTGTCTGTTTCAAAAATTTGCTTATTGTACTAAGTCAACTCTTTTAATTAAATCTTTTACTAATTTCTATTATTATTTTTTCAATTAGAAAAAATATAGGGAAAGGACGACCAGTGTAGCAATCCTCTCCCGTCACTGTGGAATGTTCGGTTTGAGCCATAGCTATTACTCAAAGCGTGAACCCATCACCACAACCCCACCGAAACTCTAGTCAGCTAAGCCCCTCCACCATAGAGGTGACTTGTTCACGAACTACTACTACAAACGGATTTGAACTCATGACCTCCTTGTGAGAAGTAATAGGCCCTATCCAATTTCTATTTCTAACTTTTGTTATTCATTTTTTGATTATTTTGACTATTTTTAAAGTTTAGTACATAGGTCCGGCCCCTTCATTTTATTTGATGTGGAGAATGCCAAACTATTATGTTAAAAACATAAATAACAAATTTTAGGATTTATTTAGAATAAGGATATTTTGATATATAACATATAAAAGTTAGGATATATTTAGAATAAGGATAATTTAATAATTGAGACTTGAGAGGTAAACTGGTTTTTTTGAACGAAATATATATATATATATATATATATAATGATAGTCATGATTGTTATATCATAGTTTTTCAGGTTGAACTTTTTGTCCAATTTTAATACCAGGCAATATTTGCACCAAAAAAACCTTCATTACTCGGAAAGAATATATACTTGATAGCCAGCTGTATACAATATAGTATATTTGAACATATTATGTAGAATAAATATATCCTTATTTTATTGTTTGATATTACCTAATTAATTTTATGGAATCATCGACTAAATTATTTATTGTTATACTTGAAAAATAGTTAGTTAATTATTAACTTGTAAACTTTTTGGGAACGAATAGAAAGTATAGGTACAATTGGGAGAGTATAGACTGGGGTAAGGTGGGCGATTTTCAGGTCCCCATTAAGGATAATGTTGAGATGTATGTTGTAATATTGGAAGTTGAGGTTATCTTCTCCATGAATATTTTTTAATTTTAAGCAATGTTTCATGATTTCATAGTTTAACCAGCTTTGAATATTTAGTACACAAAACTATGATCAAACTTGAAATGTGAAGTCAATTTTGTTTTTATGTTATTCTTTTTGGCGTCTAAATCAATTTCCAAGGTCTAACAAATCACAAGGGCTACTCTTTTTTTTTTTTTTTTTTAATCAAAGAAATTGAAAAAAAAAGAAAAAGAAAAAAGAGAAAAGTGGGACTTTTAGCTTGGTACTCCAATAGATAATAAAAATAGAGAGGTCTTATAAATTGTTTAATATTTTTTTCTTAAAACACGAGCATGGCTTGAGAATAACTACAACTGCATCTCGGGATAGAGCTTTTACTTAAATTTTTATTTTTTTAAAAATTATGAATAACAAAATAAATCCAGCTTATCAAATAAAAACAACTAACAATCAACAAACGAGTTCAAATTTTTAAAGGGAAGTTTTGGAATTTATAAATTTATATATAAATTTTATGTATTTATATTTATTCATTCTTATAGAATTTATGTATAATAAAATTTATAGCAATGCCGAGTTAATTTACACTGAATTCACCTCTACTTATCCTTAATTGTAAGGGTGTAAATGAGTCGAACTCAACAAAATTGCAGACTCGAACTCGAGCTCAAACTCAAAATAAGAAAAAAGAACTCAAGAGCCAACCCGCGAGCGTAATACCAGTTCACCAAACATTCCTAAATCAAATAAAATACTAAAATATTAATATATTACAATAATAAATATTTAAAATTAGAAAAAAATAAGTTGTTGATATATATAGTCAAACTATAATCAAACCAGCTCAACACTCCTACTCAATTATTTTGAATTCCAATTCTAAATTTAAGTTTGATTTATATATATATATATATATATATTTATCTAAATACATTAAGAATTTGTTAGGATTCAAAATCTGAACCTCACATTTATATGTGTGAGGATAATGTCATTGAGTTAATTGAACACTTGACAAAATAAATTTAATTTGAACCATAGTAAGTTGGACTAATATTATCAACTGACTTCAATTTATTTTTATAGTCCCATCCACAACTAAACAATAATCACAATTTGTAAGAACAAAAACCATGAGACGCGATTACCAAGTTTTGACATAATTTGACAAAATCTGCTCAAGCCCACAAACAATATTTGATTTTTCTTGGGAGAGAAATACTATCAATACAAGTTACATATTTGAATTCATTGCACAAACTCAAGTAAAAAATTCTGGTAGGTGTGTTCCAAGTAGACCAAAATCACTTTGTTTAAAAGAGAAAATTGTTTGGAATAGACGGAATCCCATGATTTTCCACCTTTATTACAAAGTTTGTTTTAAAACTTACGAATCATTTGCCATATTAAGTAACAAGACCCCTTTAAAGTTGAGCATCCTTAAATTACACCTCGACCACTTATCTCAATATCCAGTAAAAATTAGGAGCCTGATATATCAACCATGTATTAATAGTACAAGAAATGTACTTTTGGATTAGCCCTATATATAATTAAATTAAAACTAATAAAAGATTAACCTTCAACCTTAAAAAAGACAAAAAATTAGTGCTAGGTTTGGTTTGAAGGTGAGAGGACATCTTTTCTTTTATTATTTTAAGGCTTAAAAATCAAAACAAATATGAGAATGATCAATGTTCAACACGGAGAAAGTGCATTACAATTAATTGATAATGACTAATTAGTTGTAGTCTTCTAGATTGAGCCCATCCACTAGTTTCATTTTTTAACTAAAATTTGAAAATTTATTCAGACAACCGAAATCAATGAATTTTATTAAAAGTTTTTGAGTAATTTTTTGGTCAAGGGGATGATAACGATTTTTCCTTTAGTTATTGTCTGTCAATAGGCTCATGATCATCGAAGAAACTTCACACTTCACGTCCACTTCTCTATATTATTACCTCCTAAACAAAATTCATAAGTCGTGCCTAAATAAAAATAATGGGTTTCATATTTCAGCAAATCTACCAGAAGTTGATTTAGAGGGCATTTGAGTTAACTTATAATAAGCTTTTCAAAATATTTTATTAGATGTTTATATTAGAAAGTATTTGGAACTTTTTTTTTAAAAGGAGCTTATTATATGGTCCTAAACATATCTTATAAATTCTTTTGAGAAAAGTAAGGAGATTTTAACTTACTTCCATTATCTTAACAAGCTCTTTTAATTTTAATCATTTTAATTATAAAATTGACATTATTAACATCTTATAAGCTCCAAAATTTTATTTTATCTAGACACTTAAACAACTTATTCTAACAATAAGATTTTAATATATTATAAATAAGTTCAAACAAACACCCTCTTTTGGAGTCATATTTCGAACCAAATCCTCAATAAAATATTTATTATGTTATACCTAAACTTGAACATAGTTTCAAAGTCTTCTACATTGGTTCAACTTGTCCATTTTCTATGCAGTCTTGATGACAATTGACAAATAGTGTTTTTGCTTGCTTATTAAGTCAAAAATAACTGACTTTGTCTCTTCGCCTCATTCGTGTAATAATTTAGATAAATTAGTGATGTCCGATAGCCAAACTTCTTCTATGATGGGTTTAGTGATGACATCATTAATGACCTTTGCATGATGTTATAAAAACAAATTACTCATTCGTTATTCTGTTTTCCCTTGTTCTGCCATGATTACAATAATAATAATAAGCACAAAACTATATTTAAAATCAGTCTCGATTTTATTACTTGAAACAATTTTAGTGTAGATAAACTTTTATGTTTGTTGTAGTTATTCTGAATTTCTATATGAAACTTTTTGTTGTAAATATGGAAAAGCCGACCCCCAACTTTGGGTTATTTATTTTTTTGTAAACATGTTGTTCCTAGGGCTGTCAATGGATCGGATTTTAATTCGAATCCAATTCAAATTTTAGGATTTTTATCCGATTAAAATGTCCGATGGATCAGATCCGATTATAAATATCCGTAATCCGAAATAAGTGGATTGGATATGGAATTATACAATCCGATCCGAATCCAAATTTTATTAAATATATTATTAAATTGATAATTATATAGTATAAATTATATTAATGAAGACTTTTGACTGGAATGCAATATATGTGATATAATAATTAATAATGCCCTAATTTTTTTATTTCTTTGAAGCAATTAATTTAATAAAGTAATTATATATATACGTATGTTTCATATTATAGCCTAAATACACAATTTATAATGGCTTATGCACTGTAAAATATACATTACCGAATGATCAATTTGATACAACCCCTATGGATTATGCCTTAAATCTTTAGCTTTTGCAATGATATGATAAAAAGTTATGAAAAAAAATCCTAATTTGAGTTCTCTTAACTTTGTAAATATTATATTTAGATTAAAAGGTAATCTTGAAATCTCATATAACATGTCTTATAAGACGGTTCTTTCTAATAATATAAATTTTAAAGAACGCAATTTTTTTTTTGACTTTCTTATCGGATCGGACTTTCTTATCGGGTTTTGGATTTTTATCGGATCCGGACATGAAATTTGCATGCATAGATCCTATAGGACTCGGATTTGGATTCGGTTATATATACATGTTATTGGATTCGGATTCGGATTATCCTTATTTGATCCAAAGCCGACCCATCGACAGCCCTAGACTGGTTCCGACCTTCATAATTGGGTTCATATTGATGGCCCGAGTTCATTAGGAGGATAGCCCAGAAGATGAGTGTGGAGGGAGCTGGTTGGATGTTGGCCCATTCATTTTCAGTCTTCATATTAGGGCTGTCAATGGAGCAAAATTTAATCTGATATAAGATCTTAGGAGATACGATTCAATTAAAAAAGTTCATAATTTGAAATAAATGGAACAAATATGAATTTTGTTCAATCCCGATCCATTAATAATCCAAACCCAAATATATAGAGCTAGTTTGATTGGATTTTTAAGTTATCATGATTATTTATCATGTGATAATTTATGTGATTTTTTTTTTATTATTATGGTATAGTTTGGTTTGCATAATAAATAAACCCATGAGATGTGAGATGTTAATTTATCATGAGAGTTGCACATATAAATATAGACTTTTGGTATTCATGAGAAGTTGAGTGTTTATTATCATTCTAACCAAACGAATGATAAGGTGGGATAAAAATATTGTATCCCATCTTATCATTCCAACCAAATTAGCCCATAGTGTTATACATATATCCACACATGGTCCTTATAATAATGCCAAAGTAGGTTTTTGGATGAAGGAAGTAATAAACTTCTATTCAATATATCAAATCACTTGATTAGCTATTTTTATAATGGAAAATATGTGGGAAGAATAATGAGCGGGACCATAATGTCATGATATGGTAAGAATGCAATGCAACTCTTGATTTGATCAAAATGAGTTTCTTTTTTATAAAACTTTAAGCCTATAATTAGTTGATTGAAGAATTAAGTGTAACTACTTTGTATTTATAGTGCCAAACAAGTACTCGTATCAGTGACTCAACCTAAAATGCAATGATTTAGTGAATGAATATAATTAAGTTATATTATATATGATGATGTATTTTTTAGTAATATGGACTACTTGGTTTTGACCTGGTGACCCAAATTGACCAGAAAGATGGAGGATGGTATATAATGCGGGTTGAATCTTGCAACCAGTGAACAAACGTTAGGCTAGCTGAGGGCGACTTCGGCTAAGCCCTTCAATGCTTAAGTTAGTTCTCGACCTGAGGATAATTTGGCAGAATAAAGGGTTAGAATATGTTAAAAGGCAAACCTTTGTCTCTAAAATGAGGGTATTTATAATGCTTGGCGAGTAGTGGAAAAGACAAGTTTCGCCTTGATATAAGTCAGGCCTTCCCTTCCTCGAGTAGGGGCAATCTAGGTCTTTTGGAGCTAGCTTAGCGCCTTGCTTGTGATCAACCGGCCAAAAGGAGTGCCCTTACTGCCATTAATGCAGAGGTGATGCACCGTTAAGGCCATTTAATGCGGACATGAGGGTGGTTTAGGTGCATTTAATGCGGATACAATGGTGGTAAACTCTACCAGTAATGCATCTGCGGCCAGGCAACCAACTTACCTATTGCAAGTTCTCGACCTCGTGGTGTTGGGGGAATTCAACCTTTTCGACCTGAGAGATTGATTTGAAGTTTTAGAAACATTGATGTGGGCTAATCTGTCTAGGCCCAGGGCTTATCTCTTTTGGGCTTGATACTGAGCCTAAGCTTTTTATTGGGCATGTGGGCTTACCCACATCAATATTATTACTTTTAAAATGATTAATAGACTTGAGAATTCATTTATTAATATGCCCTGTATGTTTCTTTTAAGAATGAATATTTTAGATTTGGGTTCTACTAAATTTCTAGAAAAATAACAAATATATGATGATTTGGGAGTATTCAGATTTGGATATTTTTTTTTCCTGATATATGATTTTATTTGAATTCGGATATGGTAAATCAACTACAAATCCGATATAATCTTGGATCTGATTCTAATATAACATACTATTATCATATTCGGATTCGAATCTATCATGATCTGATTCAAATCCAACCCATTGACAACCCTAATTCAGATAAGGTCCTTAATGATGGTATCAAGCCTTTTTTTTTTTCTTTTTTCTTTTTTCTAAATTTATTTATCCACACGATCAACTCCGGACCTCACATAGTCACACTTATATGTAAGAGGATGGTGCCATAGAACAAATTCACCACTTGACAATTACGCTTATATTTTTAAGGTAAGTTTAACTATCATAAAAGATATAGTGGAACATTTCCATATTATTATAAATGAGATGTTAATGTCCAGAGGTTTTCCATGAGGAAACAAAATCAGCACTCCTAACGTGTGATCTTTTTGCATATGAGAGATGAAGCGAAAAGTTATTACGAAAGATGAAAAAATTTGGGTACTAATTCAGGCACAAAATTTTTATATTCATAGTTGTTTCATATAATGTTTTTGTTACTTTTTGATATATCCAGATATCTTTACACAAATATTTTTTTCATCACTATGATAGTATTCTTGATGCACAAATATGATTAGGTGTGTTGAATTTCGATCCAACGATAATTCTTTACTATTTAAACCAAATTATACTCATAAAAGAGACATATTATGCTAGAAAAAGATATAGAATGATAAAATTAAAAGACAAGCTTTTTGTACATTTTTGACGAGGGTGATAATTAATAATTTCCTTCTTTGATTTAGGTCACCGAGTGCTAGCTGAATTCAACCACATATTCATGGGCTGAAGCCCACGTCAATTTTAAGCTTTGAGCTCTTTTACCTTGGGAACTCAAGCCCATCTGGCCGGTAGTTCGGCCCATAATAATGGGCCCATCTTAAAATCAACCTACTAGAATTAGGGCTGCCAATTGATCGGATTTTAATCTGAATTCGATCCGAATTTTAGGATTTTTATCCAATTAAAATATTCGATGGATGAGATCCGATTATAAGTATCCGTAATTTGAAATAAGTGAATTGGATATGGAATTAAGCAATCCGATCAGTTAAAGATTTGAATCCGAAATTCAATATTTTTTTATTAAATTAATATTTTATATATAATATTAATAAATATTTTAAAATAAAATCTATATATTACATTGACATCTATATTATGCTATTAATATTGAGTCTTTAGTCTCAAAAATAAGAGGGATACTGATAAAATGTCAAATATAATAATGTATAATAGTTCATTTATGCATTAATATCTATATGAAATAGGGATTTAGTATCCAAATATTTAACTTTTAGGCTAATATATAATAAAAAGTTGTTAAAAATTCAAATTTGTCGTTAATTTTACTTTATAAATATAATATTTTTATAAAATCCAAAAGGAAAAAAGAACAAAAAAATATTAAATCGGGTTGGATTTTTTTTATTGAATTTTGGATATCTATCATATTCGAATATGGTACTAACTAACAAAGTTCCTACAGAGTATCGGATATGAATTTTGATAATCAAATTTGAATATGAATATGATTGATCCGATTCAAATCCGATATATTGATAGCTTATGTAGAATTACTTCGCCTATTGAAGGCTCTCTATTGACAGTTAATTGTTCCTTCCTCTTGCCAAGTTGTACAACCATTTGTGCATCATCAATCAACAGTTTATCGTTGTTGTTTGTCTTTCCTTGTACTCTTGAAAAAGTGCAATATATTTGATTACACATCATGGGATATTTTGTCCTCGTACAAAAGACTAGTCTCTTTAAACTACCTTTTGATGTGATATCCATGACAAGATATTTGGGAAAGCAGAGGTGAAATTAAATGAAAAAGAATAAAAATGTTTAAGCACATTTAGAAAATTGATTTCTACAATTTGCAATGACATAAACTTGTTTGAAGTGCAGAAATTGACATTGGGACTGTCTTCTTTACGTAAATGTCCACAAAATGGATGCAAATGAGTATGGACAAGTGCCAATACCACATGATAATAATTGAGGGTAAAAATCCGAGCATATTGGCCATAGTTTTGGATGTTTTATTTTTTATTTTAAATTTAATGAATATACGTTAATTATATTAAATTTTTAATAAATTATTTTCATAATTTTTTTTTAATGCACTTGAAATATATTCATAAAATAAAGTATGAGATAAAACATGAAATGAAACAGAAAATCCGAATTAAGCCCAACCAAAATTAAGATATTATTCTATCAACATGCATTGGTGGAGGTTTTTTTTTCTCTTTTTTATTTTTATTTTTTCTTTTTCCTTTTAAGGCAATTTGATAGGTGAAAAAAGAAAAGTAACTTATCAATTAGCGCAAGACAATCGACCCCTTCGATATGAGATAAAACTTGATATCATCAAATATATCTTATTGTCTAAGATTAAGGGATAGTCTAAGCAAACTGAGATAAATGGTAGATGAAAAACTTAGGTCCCATTTGATTTTATTTTCAAATCCCCTTTTCACGTTTTCTACTAGTTGAGAATAGAAACACATCAATTTATGTACATTTTCATTCGACATATTTTTATTTTTATTCTCAATACACATATTTCAATAATCTATACATATATATCTTCTCTCTCTACTTTTATTATTACTATATATCTGCACCTATAACTTACTGAATTCTATATAATCGTTACTTTTTCAACAACTTATTAAAATACAAAATTATTTCAATTTATTTTCACTAACTACCTTTTTAAATTCTGAAATTATTGAAAATAAAAAATAAAATTAAAACATAAGCAAACGGGCCCTTAATGTTAGGAAATCAAATGTAGGCTTCGCATTCGGGCATGTTTTCCTTAAATATCCGAAACCCCCTCGTGCTTGAAAAATATCTTAAGATCCGTCCCACGGGTTCTAGGTTTGAAAATCCTAACTCGCCGTGTATTAAAATTGTAAAACCTGCACCTGCTGCACCCCACCACGCACCTACCATTTTTCTTAACAAAATTATCTAATTAATCATAATTTAATAATTCAACTACAATTTCATGAAATTATACCAAAAAATTCAATCAACATGACAATATTTAAATATATCAATCAAAAATTAAAATATAAAAAATCATACAAGTACATAATACATTATATATTATAATTATATAAATATTGGGGACAAGGTGGGTTGGTTTTAAACCCAAATTTGCTCGCCCGTATGAAATTTATATTAAAATCCATTTCGTCTCACACGGAGCAGATTTTCAACGTACCCTGTACAGAGCGAACGGCATAAATACCTGCGAATTGGGTTGAAATCACCGAACCTAATCAAATGCCTCTCGCTGTAAAGATTTTGAATGGGTTCAAATGTAACATAATTGGTTCATTTATTGTCATTAAATCAAGGGAAAGGGTGGATGATGAAAAATAACCTTCCTGGAAACCTAATTCCAGCAGTGGACTGGCTGAATTAGTCCATTCATAGCCATTGGATCAAGAGAATAATGGAAAGGATGATGAGAAATACCACCCTCCATAATTCTCAATATAAACATCCCTCAAAATTCTCACTAATCCTATGCCATGTAGTGGTTGGTGAATTATGTGACTTCAAATGGTAAAATTATAGTCAATTTCTTTTCTTAGTATTTGAAATCTCTTGTGTAATAATTTGTAGTTAATGAATTTAAAAGAGCAAGTAATATGCATTTGACTGTTCTAATATATATATATATATATAACAGTTATGTGAATGGCAGAATGAGTAATAATTAGGAGGCCGGAGGCGAGACCAATTGAATTTAAGCTAGGACAAGAAAATATAATTAAATAAAAAGATTTAGTAGACTAATTAAATTATCACTCGTCAAATTAATTAGAGACAATATCAATATATATATATATATATATACACACATAACAATTTAATCATTACTAATATTCTTCTAATAATTTCCAACGGAAGTTGAATCCATCCATATATAAGTTAAATGATTAAATACAAGAAAAGCAAATCAAACTAAAGAAGGAAACAAAATCAACTTCCAATCCAGTATACAGATTTCAAAGAACAAAATTAAAATGGGCAACTTGTAAAAGTACTCCCTTTGCGTGGATATACTCACAACCCTTTCAAATCTTCTAAATAATATTGATAAGTACATTTATGTGATCTAAACTAAACAGAGTACAAGAAAATGCAGCAATTTTAATTCGTAGTTGGAACCCGCAGCAAGCAATAACCCATCCCCATCAATATGGACATAACCATCACCCATCTCCCATCCTTACTTGTGATTCTTGAAGACCAAAATCTGCCCCTATATATACATAACCCATTGTCCATTGTAGCTGCAAGAATCTGAGAAAAAACATATATATACAGATAATCCAAAATGTGGAGAAAGGATACCTTGGCTATCAGTTTTGTTTTCGCAGCTCTTTTGGCCGCCTACGGCGGGGCAGCCAGTGGTAGTTTTGTGGAGACAAGGGGCAGCCAGTTTGTCATAAATGAGAGGCCATTGTATTTCAATGGCTTCAACACTTACTGGTTGATGTATATGGCGTCGGATCCGTCCACTAAGGGAAAGGTCACGGATACCTTCCGACAGGCTTCCAAGTTTGGAATGAACGTGGCGAGGACGTGGGCTTTCAGCGACGGCGGCTATAGAGCTCTTCAGATATCTCCCGGTTCTTACAACGAGGATATGTTTAAGGTACACACACATATGTCATATTATATATATATATATATACATACAGTCGGTTTATGTTTGAATGCTGTTAATTTATCAGGGGCTGGATTTCGTGGTGTCTGAAGCCAGAAAGTATGGGATTTATCTAATATTGAGCTTGGTGAACAACTGGGAAGGTTTTGGAGGGAAAAAGCAGTATGTTCAATGGGCTAGTGATGGGGGCCAATCCTTGAACAACGATGATGACTTTTTCACTAATCCTGTTGTCAAAGGTTATTACAAAAATCACATTAAGGTAAATTAACTTGTGAACCAATTGTTCTTGGAATAGTATATATGAAGAAGAGGGAAAGCCATTTTGAAATCATTTTCCAATTATAATTGAATGTACTAGAGTGTCATTGTGAAAACATAAAAAAGAAAATAGCTTTAAATACAAAATATATAGACATATATCAAATAATTATTTATGTATAACTTTTTATTTTTCTTGAAAATGGATCGAATGGAAAGATCTTTTCCTTAAATATATATAAATTAAAATCATGATCTTGAAGTTTAATGGGAGCAAAATTTAAAACAATGATCTTTAATTGGTTCAATTCATGTAATATTCTTATGTTTTATTTTACGAAAATTTTATTTCATTTTCACATTTTCTTCAATAAAAATTCAAAATACAAAGGTAATCTTAATTTCCTAATTGATGTGGGGTGCATGTAGGCCGTTGTAACAAGAGTCAACTCGATAACTGGGATAGCTTATAAAGATGATCCCGCCATATTAGCATGGGAGCTCATGAACGAACCTCGTTGCCAATCTGACATCTCTGGCAAAAATATTCAAGTATCTCTCTCTCTCTCTCTCTCTATATTATATATATATATATATATATATAGCAAAAGAATTCTCACAGTTATAACTATAATTGTTTTTCTTTTTGAGATATATAATTAATCAATGTAACTCTGGTCTTGATCAATCTTCAGGATTGGATCGTGGAAATGTCAGCTCATGTAAAATCAATCGACAAGACCCATCTTCTAGAAGTTGGTTTGGAAGGATTCTATGGGGAGTCGATGCCTGAAAAGAAGCAAAAGAATCCTGGTTTTGAAGTTGGAACTGATTTCATTTCTAATAACCGTATACCTACAATAGATTTTGCAACAATTCATCTCTACCCTGATCAATGGTGCATATATTTACGTGACTTAATTGAGTATATACACATAATTTTTTTTTTCCATATTTAGATACACATAAAAATATAATGCTGACAAATAACTGAAAAATTATTTGCATTATCTGCAGGATCCCTAATGCTAACGACCAAGGCCAAGCTGAATTTGTGGAGAAATGGATTCAATCACATATCGACGACTCGAAATCAATCCTGGGGAAGCCATTATTGCTGACTGAGTTTGGCAAGTCTTCAAGATCATCTGGTTACTCCGTGGGAGCCAGGGATATATATTTTGGTAGCATATTCGATAGTGTGTACGGCTCTGCAAGAAGTGGAGGCTCATGTGGGGGTGCACTCTTCTGGCAAGTGATGGCTCAAGGAATGGAGAATTGGAGCGATGGTTATGAGGTCGTCTTGGAGCAAAGCCCTTCCACTGATGGTGTCATCTACCAGCAATCCCGTCGAATCTCTTCTCTTAATTAATAATCTGCAGCCTCAAACGGTGAAAGAAAAATATTGGCATATTCTTTGGCCTAATAAACATATAATGGCCTTTTAGATAGAATTCATGAATTCAATATAATGGCGTTGCAAGATTAACAAGATATATTAATCAAAGTGTTTTTTTATTTATATTCTAAATTTATTTCTAGGTACAATGATATTTATTATGTGATTTAGTTATTAATCATCTATGGGCGCATCAACATTTACTGTCGTGAAAAATACATGTTGAAGTATTTGAACAAAAGTGGCAACAATATTAACTTTTTAGCAAACCAACTAATATAGTAGTACAATTGAGTCAGGTTGACTTGAGTTAGACAGAAAATTTTTGAGTTCGAACTCGTAAAATATATATTAGGCTTGAATTTGACCTCGACTAACCTAATTTTTTGAGCTTGTAATCAATTCAATTTGACTTGATTAAACTTAAAATTTTAGGTGAAATTTGATCTACTATAAACTGAAAGTTTTTAATATAAGCAATAGTAAAAAAATTCATAAAACCAAAATTATAAATTGTAAAATGCAATTAGTTCATCATAAATATTAGGGTGAATTACATATCAAAATCCCTGAGGTTTGATCTAATCATAAAAAACCCTCGTTGTTTTGAAAATTACATATACCATCGTCGAATATTTTAACCCAATCGTTAGTCAATGTTAGGGTTTCAACCAGTGCCGTTAAAAAATTAGTTGAAATTTTGAAAATAGCCTCATATTAATTGACCTTACTTTTGACCATCTTTGACTTTTTTATGGACGAAAATACCCTCAAGTGTGGTATTATAAGATTTTTAAATTTTTAAGGATTTTTGTGTAATTAATATTTTTTGAGATCTAAAACACACTTAATAAAGTAAGTTTTAAATTACATACTTGATAATATTAAATCACAAATATATTTAAAATAACTAATTAAATATATTTATTGATAAATAAATAAATAATATAGAATAAAAAACAAGCAAAGCATGTCTCCCCTTCCCCAGCACACCAATAAGTCATCTCTAATTTCACAACAGATTATTACTTTATATTAGGAATAATTATAGTTGCCTCCACTAAAATTTGGTATAGATATAATTGAATCCCCTTAGATTTTAAAAATTATATTCAGCTTCCTTTTATTAATGAATATCCAAAAATTCTAATTGAAAGTGTTAAATAATCAAATTATCCATAATAATTTGAAAAAAAAAACCAAAAAATAAAAAATTTAAAAGATACAAATATCCATCTATTATATCAACCTAAAAAATATTTATATATTTATATATAATAAACATATATACACATCTACATATATAATCATATGCATAATATATATAACTATATATATACACACACCTACATGCATGTACTTTAAGGAGTGGGGGTGGAGTGCGACTGCCGGCCATGGTAGCCGCTGGCCAGATCTGATTTTGAACCAGATCTGGCAGTGCAGAAATAGGCAGCCCACCATGCTGCCATACACCCATGGCCATGGCGACCATGGTAGCCATAGTGTGCACGTGGCCGCCATGGTGGGCTATCATGGGTGGATGGTGTGGTGAGATGGGGTGGCCACGGTCGGTTACCATGAATTGGGTTTGGAGGCTGGGGAGGGGAAGATGAGGGAAAAAATTTAAAAAAATATTTGAATAATTTAGAATTATTTTAAAACTAATTATGTATTTAAAATTATTAATTATTTTATTTTATATTATGTGATATTTATAAAATTTCATTAACATTTACATCTATGTAAATTTGTTATGAGTAATTTAAATTTATAGCAATTTCATAAATAATACATTTGTATCTTTTTAAGAATTTTGTTAGAATTGATCATGTATTTAAAATTTCTAGAACTATATTGTTAATATCTTAACATAATTATTTAGTATTTGTGAAATTTTATTAATATCCAATATATATGAATTTATAATAGTTAATTTAAAATTGTTAAAAATATGCTAATTTAAAAATAATTTATTGATATTTTTAAATTGCAATCTAATTTTTCTTTCATTGTTTTAGAAATGAAAATGTATCAAAATATATTAAAATACATTACGTATAGAATTTAAAAATAATTTGAAGTAGGATAATAAATAGAATAAATCTATTCGCCTTTTTAAGGATATAAAGAAAAAAATTATTTAAAAAAAATTCAATTTAATGAGTCCAATATATATATATATATATATATATATAAAGAGTGTGTAATTGGCTAAATTCCAAATAGTAAAAAAAAAATAAAAAAATCTTATTAGATCAATGGCAACCGCCATTTTAGTATAATGAACCATCAACATAGAATTAGAGTTTACTTTAATAGTTTGTACAGATAGCAAGTAAAATATATTTTATTTCATTGCCAACTAATTAGTAAAAAGAATGGCTATAAATTTACATTTTAAATCTAATGGCTCATATTGAAAGTATATTTACAATCCTCATATGAGGTATGTACAATGAAGTTTTCACGGTAGAATACTCCAACCATAATAAGTTTAGAAATATATACATATATAGATATATTATATTAGCAATATGATATATATACATATATATACTGATAAAATAAAAGATATTAAATTATATATCAACTTGCAACCCCTGAGTCTATATACAAACTACTCGAGATTGGCTTGAATTCATGAATTCAATGTAACCACATATTGTAGGATTAAGAAATATTAACCAAGGTGTTCTTATTTTAACTATACTATTAATGAAGTATCAATCCTTTTTTGGTGTGTTTTTTAGTGATATGTTTAAAATGTCCTTATTAAATTCTCATAATTATAACTTATGCAATAGCTATTATTTATCATTCGTCCCTGTTATATATCCCACTATTATTATTTGGTCCTAATTTTTTATTTTTATTTATATAAAAATTTAAATAAAGATATTTAAATTATTAAAAGGTATTGATATTGCACGGAAATGGCGTTAGGGTCATTTCCAAAATCAATGTAATGTTGGGCTTCTGCACTTAAAATGCGCTTGCAGAGACTTGGAGCTCGTGTTTTCCACAAATGATTGCTTAGATGTCTTTTTGATTTTGAGAGTTAGTGTTTATATTAATTAGGTCCTTGATGCATTTTGGCCTACTTGGATTGGGCAGCTCATATTGAATTGGCTTAAATTAGTGGGCTCATTAGCTCCTTTGTTTTTTAATTAATTAGACTTCTTATTTATTTTACTTTTTTGCTCTTAGAGTTTTAATTTATCATATCATCAAACCCCCTACCGTAATTATAAAAATACCTTTTAAAATTGAAAGTATAACTTAAAAGTTAATTTTATTTGATATTACCATAATAATAACTTTCATTATATTTTGTTTTAGCTTAGCCTTAATTTAATTTTAAATAATGTTAGTAATTCTTCAATTAAGTGAGAAATTCTTAACTCTTTTTATTTGTTATCAAGTAGCGCTTTACTAGTGAATTGTATCTTCCAAGGAACTTAGTAATTAGATATCTCTTAAGACTTGGGAAGTTGTCTTTTTATACAGGGTGAGTGCCTATAGTGA
Source organism: Jacaranda mimosifolia (assembly GCA_018894105.1). Taxonomy (NCBI): domain Eukaryota; kingdom Viridiplantae; phylum Streptophyta; class Magnoliopsida; order Lamiales; family Bignoniaceae; genus Jacaranda; species Jacaranda mimosifolia. The sequence continues at coordinate 4,866,671 of CM032133.1, forward strand.
GAGAGGTAGATGGACTTCTCCTAGTGCTTCTATAGCTTTGCCAATAAACCCCACTAAAAGAGTGTATATCTTTTGCAGTTGGGCATTATTTATTCTAAGTTGGACGAATGCATTGTGAAAAAGTATGTCAGACGAATTACCACTATCCACTAGTATCTTCTTCACCCAAAAGATGGCAAGAGATATAAAGATAATCAATGCGTTGTGTTCTTTTCATTTGGGCTCCATATTCTCCTCTCCAAAAGTGATGCGAACACTTCATAAGATCTCAGTATGGGATCAATTGAATGAACCTACATCTACCTTACTATCTGCACTAACGCCTTTCTTGCATTTAAAGTCCCCCTCCAGATAGTCCTCTTAAAATTACTAAGATGATACTGACATTGAACGGGTTCTCCGGGTCACGCTGATGTTGTTGGTCATTGGACTCTGGATGATTCTTAGGTCGTCGCCGATAGTCCTCACTTCCTCCAGCTCTTAGACCTCTTTTGGACTGGTCTGCCTCTATGCCATATGCTCATTGAGGTGTCATCTTTGGATTAGTTTTTCAATCTCATCCTTTAGGTGCCTGCACTTTTTAGTGGTGTTCCTGCAGTTGTAGTAGAAGCGACACAACTTATTAGATTTTTATTTTTTTGGTCATTTGTTCTCTTTTGAGGAGGGTGTTGGCCCTGCTAAAATGCCACAACCAAGATCTCCATTATGGGGGATGTAAGTGCAGTGTAGGCAACGAAAGCTCGAAAAGGATTGTGCCACGCTCTTTTAGCTTATTGTTACTATTATTGCTACTTTCATCATGTATCTTTCATTTGCAAGCATATTGATATATCTCTCTGCTCACACAAGGGGCTCCCGTAGAGTAGCAGGGGTTTTCTAGCTATGGATTCTTGGAACTTCTGGTGTTTCAGATTTTATTGGATGATGTTAGGTAGGAGGTCTTGGTTAATATCAGGGATCTCATTTATCACCTGGACAAAACGATTGAGATAGTTTCTTAGGCACTCTCCACCTCTCTACTTGTTAGTGAATCAGTATGTTGTCGTCTTCGGGTAATTACGGTTGATGAAAAAGTTTTGGAGGAGCATTGCACCAATTGCTCCTAACCCTTGATGGATCCAACTGGTATCTCTGATTGAACCACATTAGAACATGCTTTGTAAGCGTGGTGTGAAACACCTTACAATATACTACTTCACTCATATCATAAAGCTCCATCCTCACCAGCAAGTTTTCAAAATGTTTTTGTGGGTTCGTCGTGCCATCAAACTCTGGCAGGTTGACTATCTTTGTTCCAATATGAAGCACCTCCTCCAAGATAGCTGGGCAGAAGAGACTAGGTCTTGGAGAGTGAATGGTAAAATAAGGTACTAGCTCCCTACTCCTCCTAAGGGTTGAGGCATTAGTAAATGAGTCTGGACTCCAGTAGTAACCAGCAATCGCGAGGATGAGTCAGCTCAGAGAGATGAGTCCATGTTCCCTTTTAGAGATAAAACGGAAGGAGCAACGTCTTGCTCTAAATTGGTTATTTGCTCTATCCGCTCCAGAGATGACGAAGGCCTACGGCTCCGATGAGAGGACTGTGGCTACTCTTAAGGCCCTTATTCCTTAGCATATTTTGGGCGATCACTTTGGTCACAACTTTGGTAATAGCATTCTCTAACAAAGTCTTCAATGCCTCATGAGTCATTTGCAGAACTAGTTATCTCAGAGATGGTGCTACTACGAAGGTGTATTCTCTAACGTCCATTGCATTTTTGGGGGTGAGCTCCGAGCCTATATGTGATTGTACCATGTTCTCCAACCTTGGGATCACCTAGTTGTTGGAGTCGTGAGCTTTGGATGTCATCTAGATCGCACTACAAGAAAAAAGGTCTTTCGTTACAATTTTTTTAACTACAGTTAAAATACCGTTCTAAAAGGTAGTTTATTACTACCAAAAGTACTCCGTAGCAAAAACCAAGTCAAAATGGCATCCTATATGTTTTTACTATGCCTAAACCATTGTAAAAAAATTATTTATTTACTAAACTATAATTTTGTAGTAAAAATGCTATTTTTTCGTAGTAAAAGAATTTGGCTCCAAAATATTGGAGCCAAAACTTTTTAGAAGCCAAAATTTTTTCCTACAAAAAATTTTACAATTTATAATTTTTAGAAAATTTAACTATTTTTTTTCTTCATTATTTTCATTTTCTCTTTGCTTCACATTTTCAAAAAAACTAAACAAATTAGTATTTCCTCTTCATTTCCATTCATCATTATGTCTTTTACCGTAAATCCTCTTCCTCTCTAGCTTCAACAAAATCCCCTCATTTTCTCAAGTTTTTCTTCTTCTTCAGCTTCTAATTTGTCCCGCAATCCACCCACCAACCTCTTTCCTCTTATAAACAAAATCCCCTCATTTTCTCAAGTTTTTCTTCTTCTTCAGCTTCTAATTTGTCCCGCAATCCACCCACCAACCTCTTTCCTCTTATAAACAAAATCCCCTCATTTTCTCAAGTTTTTCTTCTTCTTCAGCTTCTAATTTGTCCCGCAATCCACCCACCAACCTCTTTCCTCTTATAATCAGCCAAAAATTGGAGATTTTTGAAGAGTTAAAAAGTAGATATGGGTTAACTTCAAGAGACTACATTGGCTGAGAATATCCAAGGTGGGTACCAATATTTTTAAAGTTGTTTTTTAAATTTTGAGGTTTTTTGATTAAGTGGGTTTCTAGTTTGATATGAGTTTTTGTTTTATAATTTTTTAGGGTATCATAATGGATGTTTATTGGTGTTTCGGGTCTTCCAGAAGTTAACATTACATCTCAGGTATGCTCCCATGGTTGCTCATTTCATTTTTAAAAACATGGTTTCATAACATGGACATTTTGTTGGCTGTATGATTTTGGTGGAGGGAATCAGATCCCTTTGGATGGATTGGACAAAAGAGTGGGGTTGAGTATCCTTAGGTGGCTGGTGTTAATTAATGGTCTCAGTGCTGATTAAATATGGCAAAGAAGCTAATGTTGGATATGGAATGATTAGTTAAAGTTTCTGTTGGAATTGTTTAAACAGTTTGCGTGGTGTTGCTTAGTTTTTTGCAGGTTTCAGTTGGGTCATTTCCTACCTTTGGTTGAGTGCCCCTACAGTCTAAATTTCGTGGCTCTTTTTGGCTTGGTTTCATTGAAATTTGCTTATTTGGAATATGTGGTTTTGAATCTGATGTTACCACTTGCTGCAGGTATGCAGTAGGAATTTTGTTCAGTTTTTGGATGTTTTTTGATTTTGAACTATTAAAGTTGATCACAGCACAATGCTTATTTTATTCAATCTGTTGTCCTTAAATGTTTGTCGCATCTTAACTGGTAGCCACTAATGCTGCTGCTAAAACTTGTTTTGGAATTTGGCTTTTGAAATTTGTATGGTTGACAATTGAAATGGTGAGTTGTTGCTGGTGACAGAATTTTTTGGAGTTAATTTATTGAAGGAGTTAGTGTTTGGAAATGCTTAATGAGCTTTATGTACAACGTTTTTCATGTTTCTTGCAGCATTTGATTGCTTGAGCAGAGCATTGAATTGTGCCTACTGCTGCTAAATTATGCGGATGTTCCTAATTTTTGTAGTTTGTTTTGTTTTGAACCTATTTCTTGGAACTCTTCTGGAGTTAGCAACCTGTATCTAAACTTTGGCTTGGAGGAAATATTCTGGGGATATTAGCATTCTGTTAGTTAAGAGCAGATTCAATAATATTTGCCTTGTAATTAAATTGTTCCAACCTGCAATTGAAACCTGGTCAAATGTGCATTTCATGCAGTGGCAGAATTTCATGTGCATTTCAGAATCTTGCATGCTCAATTCAATATCTACTCCCAGGCATTTCTTTTGACAAACTAGCCAAGAGTCTTTGTTTCAGTTTTCAAGTGTACCTTTTTTTGATCATGAGGTTTAATTTTATGACAATAATTTTGCTCAGGTCTTATTTTTCTAGACTCAAAATTGCAGCTCGTCTCTTTTTAACAGTTTTTGCTATTCTACAAAAGCATAATATCTTCGTAAGAAGGATTTTTAGAAACTGAGGTTAGCTTTTTCTTCTTTGATGAGATTTAAGTTTGCTTCTTGCCCGATGCTTTATGAGTCATTTTTTCTTCCTTTACTTTTCCTTTGTAACAAATTGAAGTTCTTTGCTTCTTTCGCTACTCATTTCCTCACTGAAAATTCCATTTTGCATTTGCCTTCCGATTGAAAGAAATATTTTATTTTTTTTTTTCATAATAAATTCCTATTTTTGTATTCATTCTAAGAAGAAGAAAATGAGCTACCTTAATCTGTTTTCATCAGTTGAGGGTGTGATAGTTATGATTCACAAGAATCACAACAGAGCACAGGAAAGAGAGTCATCATTAATTGATTGTCAGCATAATATGTTAACATATAATTTTCTCTGTATAATTGTCAGCCTCTCTTCAGTTATATTCCCCTTTTATATAGTTGTATTATGTCAATCAATTAGTTAACTGAAGAAAAACAAGGTTGATATGTCTATAACTTTTAACACCGAAAGCAAATTTCACTAGTATAGGATGTTGTTTATTAAAAGTTGTTATGTGCAAATGCACATAGAAATGCTCTACATGCTATGGTTTTCTCGTGCAGTCAACATATACGATGAGTCGATGACTGAGTTTTTCTCTTTGTTGCAGCCTGGTTATTACATAAAAAAAGTTGGACAATTCCTTTTCTTGTCAAAAGCTCGGCCAAATTTCTGTTGGATTATATTCTAGAGAAGACAACAATGAGCCTTTTCCTTCTGTTCTCTTGTCGTTGACTGGCGAAGATGGATATAGAAACAATTCAGTAACTGGTGTTGGTGGAACCTTTGATAACTTATTTCCAGGGAGCTTTTATCTCCAACCTTTATTGAAGGTACTTGAATTAACATGCTACCATTTGTTTTTGTCCACCTTTTACCATGCAAACTGTGCCATACACATTCCATCAACAAACCCACAAATATCACACTAACGTTTGACTTATTCTTATAACAACAACAACAACAACAACAACAACAACAATAATAATAACAATCTGAGTTCAATTGCAAAAATTGTTTGATCCTCCCCCATACAGTAGCAAGAGACATCTTACCTTTTTTGGAAAAAATTATATTGCCTATTGTAAACTTGTTTGGCTAGGCTCATATATTGCTTGCCTTTTACAACTTTCTATGTAGGATTTTCTGTGTGTTAACATTCTACTCATCTAGGAGTTTATTCGTCCAATATTTTGGCCCCTTGCTTATAATATATGCTTTTAATTCCTCTTAACAAGGACAGGTATTTAGAAAAGATTGCTTTAGGGGGACTCCTGTAATGGATCTTTGGTGTTCTAGATCTCAGCCTCCTCTTGTTATTGTGTCATACTGCATCAATTTGAATGACATAGTATTCTATGTAGTTCTATGTTTAGATGTGCAGAAAATAATAATAATAATAATAATAATAATAATAATAATAATAATATTATTATTATTACTATTATTATTATTATTATTATTATTATTATTATTATTATTATTATTAAAAGCATGCGTTTCCTTTATATAATAACTCATATAAAAATATTGACATAAATATAGTTATACTTACATTTCACTTATTCACTAAAATATTTCTTGAATAATAATAATAATAATAATAATAATAATATTATTATTATTATTATTATTATTATTATTATTATTATTTATTTTTTTATTTTTTTAAAAGTATGCGTTTTACTTATATAATAACTCATATAAAAATATTGACATAAATATAGTTATACTTACATTTCACTTATTCACTAAAATATTTCTTGAAACACATTAGAAACCACTTGAAATCATTTTCCTTCACTACTGAAAGATAAATTTACAAAATATTAGAATAAATTGCTTACAATAATAATATTAATTTATTGTTATATTAGTATTGTCACACTTACAAATATGTTATATTTTTATTACATAACTATCTATTTAACTTAATTAATTTATAATACACTAATGTATTAATGATGCCAAAAATACTTTTCTGGAAGAAAAATGCCTTTTCATCTTAATTAAGTATAATATCAAAGAGTAAAATCAATATCAAATTATTTGACTCAATTTGCTACCATCCTAAAAAAATCGACTAACTTAAAAAGTAACATCCTTTTAAGGTTACATTAGATAAGTAAATTAATAAGGATCTTTAAATTACAAGTATTATATACTTCAAAGTCACCAATATAATTCTTTTCGAACCTCTAACATTATTTATCTCTTGTAACCATTTCTTATACTTTTATGTTTAAGCTATCCAAATCATTCTTTATTAATTTTATTTGAATGAATGTTTGATTGTAACAGTCTACAAAAAGAAAAAGAACTTTCAAAATGGACAAAAGTTGGATAGATTCATCTAATCATCTATCTGATGAGTATGTCCATGGAGTTGCTAAATTCTTAGAATTTGCACATTGGGGTAAGCGAGTTGGTTCCCGAATCTGTTGTCCATGTAGAAAATGTCAAAACCGTTTTAGCAAGATTCGTGAAGATGTGATGTTACATTGTCTTCGGGATGGTTTTGATCCTACATATAAGAATTGGACATGTCATGGGGAAATGTATGTTCCATTTCATAGAAATGAGGACATTGGATATAACCATTCAGGTTTAGGCGATGACATGTTTGGTATGCTATGTGATGCAATGGGAATTCCAAACAAAGTGTAAATATGGATAGTGACCAGCAATCTAGCTTTAATAATGAAAATGGTGCTGATCCAGAAACAGAAAGGTTCCTTAAATTATTGCGAGATGCTGAAACTAAGTTGTTTCCAAGATGCAGAAAGCAAACAAAATTATCTTTTATTGCTCGATTGTTGCATATAAAAGTGCTTTGTCATTGGTCTAATAACTCGGTGGATCTACTACTTCAATTGTTGAGAGACTCATTCCCTGATGATGTAGAATTTCCAGCAAACTATTATGAAGCCAACAAAATAACAACTGAACTTGGCTTCACATGTAAGATCATTGATATATGTTCTAATAATTGCATGTTGTTCAGAGGTGAAGATGTGAAATTTGTGGTGAACCTAGATACAAGGATGAGCCAAAAATATAGCAACAAAATGGATGAGGTACTTCCCCTTAAAGCCTAGATTACAGAAATTGTTCATGTCATCAAAGACTGCTTCCCTTATGAGATGACATGCTGAGGAACGGGTAGATGATGGAATACTTAGCCATCATGCTGATAGCCAAGCATGGAAAAATTTTGATATGAGAAATCCAATATTTGCCAGTGACATTCACAATGTTAGACTTGGCTTAGCAACAGATGGATTCAACCAATTTGAAACAATGAATGTCAGTACTAGTATTTGGCCAATTATGCTTATGACATATAATTTACCTCATTGGCTTTGCATGAAGCAACCTTCATTTATATTATTTGTTATCATTGATGGCCCTAAAGGACTGGGAAATAAAATTGATGTGTTTTTGCAGCCTTTGATTGATGAATTAAAGGAGTTGTGGGATACTGGAGTACCGACTTATGATGTCTCAACTAATCAAGTGTTCCAATTACATGCTGCATTATTATGGACAATTAGTGATTTTTCAGGTATGGTAACATATCAGGTTGTAGTACAAAGGGTGATTTGCTTGCCCCAATTGTGGTAAAGAGACTAGATCCAAATATTTGAAGAATAGGCACAAGTTTTGTTATTGTGGTCATCGTCGTTTCTGGTCTATTGGGCATAGACTATGCAGGGATAGAGTATTATTTGATGGGACAATGGAACTAGGTTAGAAGCCAATTCCACCTTTAGAAATAGAGTTGGTACAACAATTGGAGAGTGTAGCTACTGAATTCAAAAATTAGGATTTAAATATGAGATTGATGGAAAAAAATGACAAGCATTTAGCAAAAAAAAAAGAAAATCTGATGAAAGCACATAAGTTATTTGGTAGAAGAGAAGTATCTTCTTTGAGTTTCCATATTGGGCTGGAAATCTTGTTTGCCACAATCTTGACATCATGCTTATTGAAAAGAATGTGTGTGACAACATACTCTTTACATTGCTAGATGTTAAAGGTAAAACTAGGGCTGTAAACGGATATTAAATAGATCAGATAGATTGTATCCATATCCGTATCCGTATCCGTTTAAGTTTTACAATATCCGTATCCGACGGATATTTTTTAATAACATCTGAAATTCGTATCCGCCGGATATTATCCGAATTTGGATATATCCGTATCCGATTATAATTATTCCGAATATTCACTTATAAAATCCAAATATCCGTTTATAAATATCCGAATCCGTTAACTTATAATAAAATGCATATTTTTTTCTAAGAAGTTTCATTTAAAAAATAATCAAATAAATAACATAATAAAATCTAGAAAAAAAAAATACACAACTAATAAAATTAGCATACTCCTAAGATCAAACAAACATACAAATCTCCTCAAGAATCAAAGGAAATAACAATTTTCAATACATAATACAATAATACAAAAGGAACAAAATAAAGGTTCATTTCAATACAAGAAAAATCTACATATAATCCAACAACATGACCATGCTTGAACTTCTCATCTGTTTAACACTGCAAAACATAATAAAAAAAAAATTACTGATAAAGTTTAAGAGATTATCTATTAAAGGGGGGGGGGGGGAGAAACACTGTATAAGAACTTATAACATACTTTACAAATAATCTCAAAAATAAAAATAAAGTAAAGAGAAAGTACACCAAAAGCAACCATTGAAACATCACAATAATTGGCACCATGTACTCCAAAAGTTCAATCAATTATACCTATAGAAAAGTATATATTAGTCTACATTTATATGTTGATATATAAAGAAACAAAATTAAATAAATGAAAAAAACACTCATTTATTGTTCACTAGTAATTGGAAGATTTGGAGTATGTGACATAATTCAACAATTTCTTTTTCAAAAACCTGTTGAACAATAAAAAAAATAATCAAACATTGCCCGAAAATAATTTACACTAAAATAACTACATAATTCATAATCACAATTTATATAATTATAACTTTAACACTAAAATAATTTACCTTTAACAATGCCCAAAAATGTAAAATTTTAAACCTGCACAATTAAATAAAACATCAATATAATTTAATTATAAAAAAATAAAAATAAAAAAGTGGGTGGGAGACAAAAATAAATAAAAATAGAAAGGGGGGGGGGGTTTAAGAGTCTGGAACCAACCTGGTTCCAGATTTGCTGGTTCCAGAAGCTGTTCTGTTTCTAGCTTCTGGAACCAGAAGTTGCTGGTTCCAGAAGCTGTTTTAGCTTCTAGAATAGCTTCTGGACTGCTCCAACTTCTGGTTCCAGCAGTCCAGAAGCTGGAAATAGCTTATGGAACCAGCAGTCTAGCTTCTGAAACCAGAAGTTGCTGGTTCCAGATTTGCTGGCCGCCGAGGCTGCTGGCCTCGCAACCCCGGTGAGCCAGCAAACAAAATGGGGCTAGCCGACGGAGAGGCCAGCCCTGTCGCCTCCCAGCAGCTTCTCGCCGGCGAGAGATAGCTACATGAAAATCAAAAAAAAAAAAAATGAGAGAAGGGAAGAGGAGTACCGTGTGGCTGCTGTAGAGTGAAAGAGGGAGGTGAAATTGAAATGTAAAATGGGAGGTAGGGTTTAGTGAATAGTGATTTGGTTATATTTTTATTTTTATATTTTTTTATATTTTATTTTGATAATTTTTATTTTATTGTAGTAATTAATTTTTAAAATTTTTAAATTTAATTATTCATCAATTTGTTATATAGACTCTGATTCATATTTTGATATTTAATATTTTTGCATATTATATTTTAATGTAAATTTAAAAAATTAGTTTTTATGATGGCTATTGAATATTGACATTTAATTTTAGATATGTAGATATAACAATGTTAATCAATAAAAATATTCTCTATTATTAATATTTTGGGGTTTAAAATTTATAAAATTATGAGATTTTAGAATTTAGAGTTTAAGTTTTATACTTTTCTAAATTAATAATAGTACAACTCTACAAAAAATAAAATTATGAAATGATATTTTCATCTTATATTACATGTATATAGTTAGATATTGTAAAATATTTAAAAATTATTTACATGAGTTTATAAGCTTCTCAAAATATTTTATAAGATATCAGTGTTTCGTAATTTTTTTAAGAAAATAACTTATAAAATTTTTGAAATAAGATATTAAAACTTATAAGCACTTTTTAAGAAAGTGAGGAGTTCTTATCTTATTTTTAAAATCTTAACAAGCTCTCTTAATTTAATCATATTAATTATAAAATTATTATTACTAATACCTTATAAGCTCTAAGATCTTATAATTCAAATACTTTGAGAATTTATTTTTTTTTAAAAATCTAGCATCTTATAAGTTCAAAAAATCTCTTACAAAATACAGGAAATTAAAAAACATCTTATAACATGTAAGAACTTATAAGACGTTTTAAATAAGTTTAGCCAAATACTTTCTTAGAGAGTGTATACCTAAACTTATTTAAAAGATCTTATATAAGTTCTTACATCTTATAAGATATTTTCTGAGCTTATAAGTTGCTAGATTTTTTTAAATTAGTTCTGAAAGTGTTTAGATAAAATAAAATTTTGCAACCTATAAGGTATTAATAATAACAATTTTATAATTAATATGCTTAAAATTAAGGGAGTTTGTTAATATCATAAAAATAAGTTAGGAATTCCTAACTTTTATAAAAAGAGCTTATAAACTTTCAACATCTTATTTTAAGAGCTTATAAGTTTCCTTCAAAAAAATTTACTAAACACTTTTTGATATCTTGTAAGATCTCAAATGTGTTATAAGATGTTTTAAGAAGCTTATAAGCTTACCCAAACAATCTCTCAAATCTTAATGTCCCTTTAGCTAGTTAATAATTTACGTATTTTACTATTTTATTTTAGAATTAAAATGTTAATTATTCTTGATTTTTTTTTATTTTTCTAATTATTGATTCACTTTATGATTAATTATTATTAATTCAATGACACCAATATAAATTAGTTATAAAATTTTATCATTTACATATTGATTTTTCAATTTTTTTGATTTAATATTATTTAATTATCATCATTATCGTCTAATTTCTTTATTAATTTTTTAATTACTAATTTATACATATATATTCATTTATATATATATTATGAAATTTCATATTGAAAAAATAAAAATAATTTATTATGTATAATAGTATATTATATATGATAATTTTTTAAAATATTATTTATATATTAAAATACATAAAAGTAGATTATATTATATATAATAATTTTTTAAATATTATTTATCGGATATGGATAGCGGATTTAATTAAATTACGGATAATCGAATATGTAAACGGATATATCCAACGGATATGTATTAGGAGCGGATATTAAACGGACTGGATCGACATTTACCATATCCGTATCCGTTTACAGTCGGATGTCTGCTAATCGGATACGGATAATATCCGTTTTAAATGGATACGGATAATAGCCCTATAAACGGATTCGGATGCGAACGGTAAACGAATTTTCGAATATTCATTTACAGCCCTAGGTAAAACAAAGGACAACCTCAATGCTAGGAAGGATCTCCAACTTTTGAGAATCAGGAGTTCTTTACACCCAGTTCCAAGGCCTTCTGGAGGTTTTTATTTGCCCCCCTCATCATTTACAATGAGTAGTAATGAGAAAAACATATTTTGTGGTATTCTGAAGAGTTTAAGACCTCTTGATGGATATGCATCCAATATATCTCGCCATGTACAATTAGAGAAACAAACTATATGGGGTTTAAAGAGCCATGATAATCATACTCTCATGCAAAAGATACTTCCAATTGTTGCACATAGAGCATTACTAAGAATGTTGTTGATGCCTTAATAGAATTAAACAACTTCTTTTGGATAATATGCTCTAAGATGAACACTAAACTTGATTTGGAGAAAATTCAAGATCGAATTGCCCTCACACTTTGTCACCTTGAAAGAATTTTTCTTCCGACCTTCTTTGATATGATGGAGCACTTGCCGGTACATTTGGCAGAAGAGGCGATATTGGCTAGACTAGTTCAGTTTCGATGGATGTATCCTATTGAGATTTAGTGTTTAATTCGCCATTACTTGTCGTGAGTAATAACACTTCAATGATTTTTCTCCATCTTAATATATCTTAATTGATTAGGTACCTATGTACCCTTAAGAAGTATGTGCGCAATCGAGCACATCCTGAAGGATCGATTGCACAAGGGTATCTAATGGAAGAATGCATGAATTTTTGTGCTAGATACCTTAATGATGTGGAAACTAAGGAGAATCGGCTACCCCGCAACTATGATGGAGATAATCATTTAGGTCGGGGTTTATGTGTGGGCAAAAGGTGTATCATTGACAAGGATAGATTAAGTAAAATTCATTGCTATGTGCTGGCAAATACTGATATAGTAGCACCATATCGTGAGTAAGTAATCTCAAATAGTCAAACTATTATAAGTATTTCAATCCTTAAAACTTCAAAAATATCTAATGAAAAAAGTGCAGAATGCATCAAACAACTATTAGAAGGGAAAAGCATCGAGAAACTCCTAGAGAAATCCAACTTATCCATGGTCGAACTTTCCATGTGTGGTTTAAGTTCTATGTAAGTATATTAAATTATTAGTATTAGTATTAGTATTAGTAAATTAAAGTTATTTTTTATTGTCAATATATGACTGTTGGTAACAAATATAGGTACAAAGTTTGCGAGAAGCATCTGAATTACCACTTTCCCAAGGATTAATTGCTCTAGCTGATGGTCTAATTCAACATGCAAAGAGATACAATGCATGCATTGTCGGAGGATATCGATACCATGTGAAAAGTAAAGATGTGAATAAGAAGACTCAGTGTAGTGGGATTGTAGTCAATGCAGATACATTAAGCTTTGCCAGTGTGAAAGATTTGAATCCTCATTCCGGGAATGTCTATTACTATGGAGTTTTAACTGATATAATTGAGGTTCAAAATACCAAAGATAGCCGGTTCTTAATGTTTAGATGTGATTGGATTGACAACGAGAAGGAACTTAAACAAGATGAGTTCAAGTTTACGCTGGTGAACTTTAATCATCTTATGTATAACAAGAATTTGCCTACTGATGAGCCTTTTGTTTTAGCAAGTCAAGCTTAACAAGTTTGGTATATTGATGATCCTTTAGAGCCAGATTGGAATGTGGTGGTGACTATGTCAAGAAGAGATAATTATGATGTTTATTTAATAGTTAAGGCTGAACCACATTGCAAGCTATACTTAGATGATCGCATTCCTAATCGAAATGAGGATGTTTGTTGGGCGAGGGAAGGAGTAGAAGGAATCATTGTTGATGAGACAATTACATCTATAGATAATGTTGAAGCAGAAACTGATGCTGACATGGAAGAAGACTTTGATGATTAAATTTCTGTAATTGATACTTTTTCTTTCAAAAGAACTACTTCATGATACTTCATATATGAACATTGTAAAACATAGTAGTGTTTCAGTATGATACTATATCCAATATATTAGGATATTAGTTTTTGTTTTTTTCTATTTGCATGAGTATTATTAAAATTTAGTATTATAGTTAGCCATTAAATACTAGTATATATAAGTTTCCATTCATGTTTGTTATTCTAATAATTCAAATCTTTGTTTTTACATGCACATGCATGGGTAAAGGAAAGAAGAGGGGTGGTGGTACAATGGGAGAGATAATTCAAGCAAGGAAGAAAGAGAATAGCTCAAAGGAAAAGATTGTGTCTGAAAATGTGTCTTCTTCACCAGTACACTCTCCAAGTAGACCACAAACTCGTTCCCAACAACATGTTCCGAATAGGCCACAAGTGGATCTTGTTTCTAGTAGGCTACAAGCATGTTCTCAAGAACTAAAAAAAGATCAAGTGATTTTGCAATCAGGAAGCCAAGCCTCCTCGAGTAAAGGTGCAACATTCTTCAATTTTTCTTGTTGTCAAGGAGAAAATTCAAGTCTAAACTTATTTTGAACATTTAATTAATTCCTTGAATGAAAGTCCATTTCGGAGCAAAGTGAACTAATTTTTGAAAAATAAATTATGGATTAGTTTCACGAACTAAACTGATTTAGAAATAATATCTGGAACTGATTCAGAATTAGTTCAAGAAACTATTCCAGAAACTGATTCTGAATCAGTTGAACAACTGTTCTGGAACTGATTACATCAACTAACATCAGTTGCTGAAACTGATTTAGCAACTGATTCTGAATTAGTTTCAGTACTTAGATGAATCAGTTCCAAAAACTGATGCATAAATTTATTCCAAGTATTGATTCTGAACTAATTTTGGATCTGAATTTAGAATCAAGTTTAGAATAGATTTTGTGTTCCAATGTTTCAATAAGTTTTGTATCATGTTTCTTTATTCATAACTCTTGATCATATATTATTTTTGCTCTATTTTTGGTAGGACCATGTACAACCAATTCAACTCCAAACAAATCACTTACCATTAAAAAAGGAAGAGTTCCTGCACAATTTCCGAAAGGTTTGGGCATGGGAAAGAAATTTGAACTCACATTGGATAGACATGTAAGAGTGCTTGGACCAGACGAGAATCAGTATAAAACAGGATTAGGTTGTTTAGCTCGCATAGGGGTTAAACTACCCTTAAACTATGCTGAATTTCATGATATACCACAATATATGAGAGATATGGCTTGGGAGGAGGTGGGGGTCAGATAAATTATTACTTCTTGTTTACTGTGGTGCTATTAAGTCTCACTTTATGTCATATGATATTCCACAACTTTTCATTTCTCTTATGATATTTGGTTAAAAATTATGATTTAGTATAATACCACTCTCCCTCCTGAAGGTAAGGATGTAGTGTTGTCTGATTCGATGAAATATGGAGGAAATGGAAGCATCATATCAAAACGAAATACTTTCTACCATATAAAGATGATGAAGAGTATCTCTCACTTTTACCAACTGAATGTATAAAACTAGATCAATGGTTGGAATTTGTGAAATATTGGAAAGATGACCACGTACAGGTTATCAACGTTTATAGCATATGCATCTTTGTACATTGAACATGCAAATTTTTCATAGAGATTATAATTACTTTTCCATATTTCATGACAAAAAATTGCTGAAAAGCATGCAATAAATGTTGGAAACAAGCAGTGTCTTCATAGGACAGGGAGGACCTCTTTTGCTGTTTTAGAACAAGAGGTATGATTTACTTTTGCATAACTTTAATTCTTATATATTTACAAATGCGTACAATTTTGTGTCATCACTCCTTGCTTATGTTTCAGATGATGATGAAAGGAATAGATCCTACCAGACTTGATGGTTGGATGGAGTCTAGATCTCGTGGAAAAGGCATTGAGGATGACTATGACACAATAATTTGCATGTAAATTAAAGTAGCTAGAAATTCTCATTGAATCTACATGCTTTCTTGGTGTTATATAATTATTCCATATAATATTTGGTTGATATTATTGTTTCATTCCTAGATTTGGAAGAAAAAAAAAGAAGATGAATTTTCTATCTATTGTTAAAGAATTTGTAATGTGACTTTTGATGCATAAATTTGCTTCTCTTTATATTTTCTCTGCATACTTAACGCTATCAATGCCTTGCATTTTTCTAATGAAACTTCTTTAACTCTATTCATATTAAATCAATTGGTGTATTCTAGTCATAAATCAATATTGATGAGTTTAGAGTCATATTATTTGCATATTATAATTGTTAGTATGTACTAGCAACTACTGGCTACCTAATCGTTTACTAATGCAAAAATATTATTTACAGAAATATTTCACTCAGAAACTTTCTAAAATGCTCGAGTCAGAAATAACAAAAGATTTTAAGGAACAAATTTTCAAAAATGCCATAGGGGAGGATAATCATGGCCACGTGAAATGTTTAGGAAGAAAACACAAACGAGCTGCATTTTTTGCTGGTGCATCGTCAAGCATCCAACATCAAGATAAAGAAGAATTACAAAAGCTTAAGGATGGATTGGCGGAGGAAAGAGAAAAGATGCAACAAGTGAAAGATGACTATATTTGTGAGAAAGAACAATTGCTTCTGGAGAAAGAGAAGAAAAATCATCTAACTATGAAGTTGGAACTTTTGATAAGTCAATTTCCTACAATATCTTCTAGCATATCTCATAATGCTCAAGTAAGTAGTGAAAATTTTATGTATCAATAACCTAAAATTTCTAGAGTTTTAATATAATGTAAATTTGTATATAGGTTTCAGATGCATCAAGCTTGCATGGGCACTTTTTGAATGGATTGAGAGATGTTTCATTTCTTCAAGAAAAATAGGTATCGAATCTACCTCCTTTCATTTTTGTTGTAAAACACACTTATTAACATGACTTTAAATAATTATTGGCAACTTCATGTGCTAAAAATTGTAGACTCTCAAGTTGGTGAAATGAAAATATGTGTGAGTCATTTTTCTTGTAATTGCATTAGAAATAGCTTATGTTATAAGGGTATGAATCTACAGGCATTTAACTTAATTTTTGAAGGTCGTATATTTTAAGAAAAAATACAAAATTTACAGTAGAAAATTCTGGATGCTGAAGCTGAAAATTTTCAGCATCAACGACAAAAAACTAAATGTAAATTTTTAGTTTTGTTTACATTCAGTTTTGTTCTATCGATGCTGCAAATTTATAGCAAAAAAATTGATATAAATTTTCAATTTTATTATGCAAATTTTAAGGACATAGTGTTTTGCATTCATCTAAAGTATAATGTATGTCAATTGTTAAGTTTATATTTTCTTATATACATGCTAAGTTAATTAATAAAATTGCTTCTATACAAATTAAATGTATTTTTTACCACTCTTTATACATTCTTGATAGAAATATAATTTAAGTTCTCTGAATTATATTTTGGGGATGTTAGAACTATAGTATGTTGTGATAAGCTTCTATATTAATTTTTTTACAATGTAATTATTGGTTATGATTTGTAGATGAAAAATATTGGTGAAAGATTTAAGAAACAAAAAAGTGTGGAAGATTATTGTTCTGTGGCTATTAAGGTATGTATTATTCATTGCAAAATATTGTTATTGTTATTTCAAAGTTCGTGCAAAAATTTTTGTGTTCTAATTAATGACATGATTAAAATAATTCAAAAGTTAACTAGTCTATATCTGTAGATTGGGACTTGAGTACACTTATTTTGCCATGAAATACCAAAACAAATTGTTGCAAAAGGTATTGTTGTTGCTATGGTTAATGAAGAAGAGAGAGTTGTTTGTGAAGGTGTATATTGAAAAGGCAGTGATATCCAATGAAAAGCTATTTAGACATCATGAAGGTGCTAGGATAATTGGAGAAGCAGTTCACAAATGTATTGAATGAGTATGTGAATGTATGTAAAAATTTGATATTTCTTTTCATTCGAACATTAAAAGTTCTAGTTTTATTCTTCAAAAATACTTCAAATTTTATTTATTTACTGTATTTTTGGTTATGTTACAGGTTTTGGAGATTTAGGTGATATGGCTACATAACTTTATTTGGATGCTTTCACAAGATATATTAGTTGGCTTATGTTGATGAAGTTTTGTATGAACTGACTTTTTTGATGTTGAACTTATTTTATTATAGTGGGAAACTTATTACTTGGTATTAGTTTTGTATGGGTTGACTTTTATGATGTTAACTAGTTTTTACAACCTAACCTTTATTTATGTTAACTTATTTTGTTGGACTTATGAAACTCATGCAATATTTATTAGCAATTTGACTTTGTGTCCTACTAATTACATATATAGGTGGCAATTTGAGGTTTCGATTATTGATGTGCATATTATGTTATCTCCTAGCAGGAACTTATAATTGTTGTAGTTTTGGACAAATTTAATGTATAGAAAATTCCTAATTTAAAGCTACAAACAAATTAGTGATATTGAAAATTAATTTTAGGTGCACTAAAAATGAAGTTTTCCCCTACATTCCTAATATTGTAGCAAAAAGTGTTACCATTTATTTGCTATGAAATCCTAGTTGTACCAAAAGATCAAGATGCAAATAGTAAAGATTGTGTTTTTCCTACAACTAAGATACCGTAGCAAAGTAACAATACTTTTTTTCCCTATAGTTAGGACACTGTAGCAAAACAGGGTAATTTTACCATTTATTTGTTATGAAGTTTCAGCCGTAGCAAAATGTGGAAAATTTGTAGCAAAAAGTATTTGCTATGGAAGTAAAGCGTAGCAAAGTTTTTGTCACGCCAGTATTTACTACGGCTATAAATCCGTAGTAAATGCATAGCAAAGCTCTTTTGCTACGAATTTAGGCCTTTCGCTATGGAGTTCTTTTTGTACCAAAAGTTATTTTTTTTTGTAGTGAGATTCTCAATGTACCTTTTTCTTTGATCGGAGTTCCAACAGATGATGTCAAGATGACGCTGCCTGGAAATGGAGTTAGGGTCCTTTACGAAAGTCAGTGATTATCAGGATTTTTTTTCTCTGGAACGCAGTGCAAAGAATTCCCAATTCTCAAGTTTTTACAAATAGTTTTCCATGCCTCGTTTCTCTCTAGGGCTTAGTATTTATAAGTTTTTTTTTTTCATAGTGGGCTTCGACCCATTAAGATTTAATATATTTTTTGATGGACTTACTCAATTGGTTATTGATGAACTTTTACAAAAAAATCTCAATTCTCGAACTTTTACAAATGGTTTTTCATTCCCTATTTCTCTTTAGGGCTCAGTAGTTATGCCTTTTTTTTTTTTTTTTGTTCCTTTTTCATAGTGGGCTTTGGTCCATTAGGGTTTTGATATATTTCTTGATGGACTGAGTCAATCAGTTCTTTGACCTTTTTATTTATTTATATTCACTTAATCAATTCAACCTTTTTAATTTATTTTTATTTTCTTTATCCTTCAGAATTTAAAGTGTCATATCAATATGATTATTTATTTAATAAAAAATATTCAATACACTTATTTGAATTATGGATATTTATAATTAAATCTTATTTATTATATATCTTAATTGAATAAAAATTTTAAAATATATATTGAATTTTAATAAATTGATTTCAAATTAAAATTTGACTTGTGGAAAACCTTATTTAGCGTTGTAAGATGGGATTGAGCTTAGTTAAGGTATATAAAGAAAAGTAGAACGATGGAAGACTAGAAGATAAACCATTTTACACCTAGAAGGTCCTTATGAAATTGAGCATAAATCAGGTTCTTATGGTAAAAGACGTAGAATGATGAAAACTAGAAGATAAATCTTTTTATACCTTTTAAATAAGTGTGTGATCTTCTTCTATGATTTAAATTTCTAAATCCTAGAAGGATTCAATTAGGGCCGTCAACAGGTTAGATTTAGATCAAATTAATTATATTTGAATTCAAATTCAATTCTAAAAATTTATACTCGACTTTAATAGATTATTAAAATTCATATCCGTATTTGATTCAATATCCTATAGGATTTTTGTTGTTAGTACCATTTTCAAATCTGACATATATTCAAAATTCGATAAAAAAATTCGATCAAATTTAATATTTATTTTTATTTTTTTTCTTTTGGGTTGTATAAAAAGAGTATACTTACAAAGTAAATTTATGCCATATTTGAAATTTTAACAACTTTTTATCATATGTTGGCCTAAACGTTAAATATTTGAAATAATAAACCCTAACATACCAATATATTAAAATATAGACAGACTATTATACATTGTTATACTTGACATATTTTTAAGGTATCCTTCTTATTTTTAGGCTAAGGCTCAATATCAATAACATAGTATAGACATTATGTACCAGAAAAGAGCATAATATAGACATAAACACTGGGCCAACATAATATATATTTTAAAATTTTCATTAATATTATATATATAAATATTAATTTAATAAAAAAATATTAAAGTTTGGATTCTAATCTTCAATAGATCAAATTGCTTAATTTCATATCTGATCAACTTATTTCGAATTGTAAATATTTATAATCGAACTTGATCTATCGAATTTTTAAATTGATTAAAAAAAATTAAATCTAAATTGAATTCAAATCAAATTCGGATTATTCTATTGACAGCCCTAGATTCAATTATGTTTTAATGGGCTTCGATCATGTTTAACTCTTATTGGATTCAAATGAGTTGGGCCTAACATCTTTCTTGACCTCTTTTAGTTGGGATTCAAGCTCATTAAGCTATATTGAATTGTTTGAATTAATTGGGCCCATCTAAAGCAACCTAATAGAATCACTTCTCGCCCTCCCTAAAGGCTAACCGTCAACTCCTTTCCTCCTGCCAAATTGCACAACCATGTTTGCATCACCAAATAGCAATTCACCGTTATCGATTTCTTTCCTTGTACTCTTGAAAAAATGCATTATATATGGGATATTATCCTCAGACGAAAGACTTGTCTCTTTTAACTACTTTTGATGTAATCTCCACGACAAGATAACTGGGGAGAAGAGAGATGAAGTTAAAGAAAAGAAAAGAAAAGAAAAGAAAAAATGGTATAATTAAATACATTCTATAAATCGATTTCTACAATATGTAATGACATACGCCTATTTGAACTGCATAAATCGATATTGAGAAAGTGAATTTGGTTAAGTGTCGATAAGCTGGATTCAACTAAAATATTTGGACAAGTGCAAAATATATAACATGAGAACAAATGAAGATAAATACTATGTATTTAATGGTTCTTTAAAATATACATGCTTTATGCGAATGAGTAAGAAAAAATGTCAAATTTTAGTTTAATGATGTTGTGGAAGGAATTGCGGCTATAAGGTCAACTGATGGATATGGAATGAGAAAATTTAAGAAGAAAAATCAGGAAAACTAAAATTATTCATCAAATTAAAGAAAGTATCAATATAAATACATATATTTTACTATAATAACCATTCTTAAAATTGTTCTAATAATATATAATTTGCAGATGAAATTAATCGAATCCATCCATATAAAAGTTCTAACATTAAATACAAAAAAAGCAACTAGAATAAAATAAAACTAAAGAAGGAAATTAAACTTCAAATCCAGTATATTTGATTTGGAAAGACAGTGGAAAGTGTAAAACTCCCTTGCCATGCATATGCTTAATTACTTACAACCCTTGCAAAACCTCTAAACAATATAGATAATTATACGTATATATTGATGCGATCTAAACTAACAGAGTACAAGAAAAAGCAGCAGTTTTAATTTGTACTTGGAACCAGCAGCAAGCAATAACCCATCCCCATCTATATGGACATACCAATCTCCCATCCTTACTTGTGATTCTTGAAGACCAAAATCTGCCCCTATATATTCATACCCCATTGTCTATTACAGATGCAAGAATCTCAGAAAAAACATAGATAGATAATAAACAGTGAATAATGTCCAAAATGTGGAGAAAGGATACTTTGGCTATTAGTTTTGTTTTCGCAGCTCTTTTGGCCGCCTACGGCGGGGCAGCCAGTTTGTCATAAATGAGAGGCCATTGTATTTCAAAGGCTTCAACACTTACTGGTTGATGTATATGGCGTCGGACCCGTCCACTAAGGGCAAGTGACGGATACCTTCCGACAGGCATCCAAGATTGGAATGAACGTGGCGAGGACGTGGGCTTTCAGCGACGGCGGCTGTAGAGCTCTTCAGATATCTCCCGGTTCTTACAACGAGGATATGTTTAAGGTACACACACATATGTCATATTATATATATATATATATATATATACATACAGTTGGTTTATGTTTGAATGCTGTTAATTTATCAGGGGCTGGATTTCGTGGTGTTTGAAGCCAGAAAGTATGGATTTATCTAATATTGAGCTTGGTGAACAACTGGGAAGGTTTTGGAGGGAAAAAGCAGTATGTTCAATGGGCTAGAGATGGGGGCCAATCCTTGAACAACGATGATGACTTTTTCACTAATCCTGTTGTCAAAGGTTATTACAAAAATCACATTAAGGTAAAACTAACTTGTGAACCAATTGTTCTTGGAATAGTATATATGAAGAAGAGGGAAAGCCATTTTGAAATCATTTTCCAATTATAATTGAATATTGTACTAGAGTGTCATTGTGAAAACAAAAAAAAGAAAATAGCTTTAAATACAAAATATATAGACATATATCAAATAATTATTTATGTATAACTTTTTATTTTTCTTGAAACTGGATCAAATGGAAAGATCTTTTCCTTAAATATATATAAATTAAAATCCTGATCTTGAAGTTTAATGGGAACAAAATTTAAAACAATGATCTCTAACTAGTTCCATTCATGTAATATTCTTATGTTTTATTTCATGAAAATTTTATTTCATTTTTACATTTTCTTCATCAAAAATTCAAAATACAAAGGTAATCTTAATTTCTTAATTGATGTGGGTACTGGATGTAGGCCGTCCTAACAAGAGTCAACTCAATAACTGGGGTAGCTTATAAAGATGATCCCACCATATTAGCATGGGAGCTCATGAACGAACCTCGTTGCCAATCTGACATATCTGGAAAAAATATTCAAGTATCTCTCTCTCTCTCTCTCTCTCTCTCTCTCTCTCTCTCTCTCTCTATTATATATATATATATATATATATATATATCAAAAGAATTCTCACAGTTATAACTATAATTGTTTTTCTTTTTGAGATATATAATTAATCAATATAACTCTGGTCTTGATCAATCTTTAGGATTGGATCGTGGAAATGTCAGCTCATGTAAAATCAATCGACAAGACCCATCTTCTAGAAGTTGGTTTGGAAGGATTCTATGGGGAGTCGATGCCTGAAAAAAAGCAAAACAATCCTAGTTTTGAAGTTGGGGCTGATTTCATTTCTAATAACCGTATTCCTACAGTAGATTTTGCAACAATTCATCTCTACCCTGATCAATGGTCCATATATTTACGTAACTTAATGGAGTATATATACGTATAAATTTTTTTTCCATATTTAGATACACATAAAAATATAATGTTGACAAATAAGTGAAAAATTATTTGCATTAGCTGAATTTGTGGAGAAATGGATTCAATCACATATCGACGACTCGAAATCAATCCTGGGGAAGCCATTGTTGCTGACTGAGTTTGGCAAGTCTTCAAGATCATCTGGTTACTCCGTGGGAGCCAGGGATATATATTTTGGTAGCATATTCGATAGTGTGTACGGCTCCGCAAGAAGTGGAGGCTCATGTGGGGGTGCACTCTTCTGGCAAGTGATGGCTCAAGGAATGGAGAATTGGAGCGATGGTTATGAGGTCGTCTTGGAGCAAAGCCCTTCCACTGATGGTGTCATCTACCAGCAATCCCGTCGAATCTCTTCTCTTAATTAATAATTAATTATCTTGATCAGCTGGTTTAATTTGTAACTCGGAGAAAAACAACATCCGCATTGTTTGGCATAATAAATATAATGGCCATGAATTCAGTGTAATCGCAATATTGCAGATCAATAAGAAATGTGAACCAAGATGTTTTTATTTTATTTTATTTTTCCTTTTTTAAGATGTTTTTATTTTATGTGTATCAAATGGTTCCAGGTACAACATTAATTACGCACGCGCTTTGGTTACTAATTGTACCATGTCATCAATTATTTAGCACCGAATAAATGTCTGAAAACAGTCCCGTTTGGTTTTATTTCTATTTTTCATTTTTATCATTTCTAAAATTTGAAAAGTTAATTAATTAAAATGAGTTGAAAATGAGTTTGTATTTAGATGAATTGTTGGAAAAGTAATGATTATGTTGGTTTTAATAGGTTGTAGGTAGAGAGAGATATAAATAATGGAATAAAGAGAGAAGATATGTGGGTTATTGGAAGAAGATATATAGTTTATTAAAAACATGTTTTGAAAATAAAAATGAAAATGATGTCGGGTAAAAATGTATAAAAAGTGATGTATTTTATTTTTAAAATAGTAGAAAATGTGAAAATGGAGTGTGGAAATGAAACCAAACGGGCTTAGTGAATTAAATAGAACAAAAAAAAAAAAGGGTAAAAATTGGAGTATCTAGAAAAAAAGTGGCCAAAGCATTCATTGTTTTAAAAAATGACTGTATATTCATTAAGTGCTAAAAAAATGCATGAAGGAAAAACCGTTGAATCTGATTTGGTTTTTGGAGGATAAAAATGTTCAAAATAATTTTAACTATTAATTACCAAAAATTGTAGAATTGTTCACCCAAAGTTACTTTTAACTTTTGATTTTTTTCTATTAATTTTAAAGAATTAAGAACAAAATAGAACTAATAAATACTTTAAAACAATTTGATTATATTTCATGCAAAATGCTGAAAAATTAAAATTGTTATCAAACTTTATGTTTGTACAAATTACAAGACAGTTTTCTCGTTTCTCTAGCTCACGTGATTTCTGCACGACACCTGGATTAGCTTTGGTTATCAGGTTGGCCGGAATATTTCAAAATTTCATTAACATGTAGAATTGATGCTTTGTAAGTTGTAACACCCTCTTATATAACTATTTATAATTACATAAATCCTCTTTCTTGATTTTTAAACTACACACATTTTTTTAGTCTTACAGTTAATCCTTTTTTAATAGTCAATCTAGCGTAATTTGATAATATTATCACTAAGATCTTAATAAACTTTTTAAATTATCCTCATATATATTGATGAGTTCTAGAGTGCAGTAGAGAAAGATGGTGGTTTTGAGAGAAGTGATTGAAAAGAACAATTGAGAAAGACAATTATGAGAAAGCTACTGAGAAAAATGGTAGAGAATTGCCTAAAATATGAGCTCTTCAATTCTTGTAAGACCTTTGAGAGAAAGAGAAGGTGATAATGAAGGTGAACATTTGGGTAGAAAATTGTATAATATTGGTAGAAATTAAAAGGCATATTTGTCCTTGTATTTATACAGTTTTAAATAATTTTATATTTTTATCAAATTTTATCAAATATTATATTTTTCATTTGTAAATTTTGATGGTTATAGGATTGTAATTTTGATACCAAAAAGGAAGGCCAATGTATGGGTTGCAATCGAGTTGAACCTGGAGGAAATTTTTGAATCCAAACTTCAGCTTAAAATATATAAATATATATATATATATATTAGGCTCGAGCTTAATCCAATAAAAACACAAGTTTAGTCTAATCGACTTGATTAAGTTCAAGTAAGCTTTAAACAACTATGAACTCGCTCATGGGCATAGCACGAGGATGGACTCAAATAATAATAATAATAATAATAATAATAATAATAATAATAATAATAAATATTTATTAATAAAATAAAAATAACATTGAATTATATATCGACTTGTGAGTTTCGAGTTTAAATATATGCGGTTTGACATTAGCCGATATAAAAAACAAACTTGAAATTGCTTGAGTTCGAGTAGAGTTAGTGTGAACCAAATTCGACTCGTTTATACTCCTAAATAAATGAATTACCCATAATAATAATAATGAAGGATAACGATGCAAATGTCCCAAAAATTAAATGAAATGAATGGGGTTTTATTCTCTCTATATTTAGGTCGGTCCAATGGTAAAAGTTATAACAGAAGATTATCTCTTATAAAAGAACAAAAAGAAGTGTCTGTCAGCTATCTCAACTATTTTTTTGAGTTATTAAAAATAAATCCACTTACGAAAGAAATCATAAATGATAGCGGTTATTTGCTTTACATATTTCATACTTTTTTGCTTGTTCAATTTATTCGCGCTTTAATAATTTACACTATTTAACTTATAAGGCTAGTAAATACTCGTCTTTCTTATTGATACGTGGGTAAAATTATTTTTAATTTGATTGAATTCAATGTAAATAATTTTGTTTAGAAATCAATGCAGTCACAATTTACACTATTTAACCAATGACTACTTAAAAATGGATAAAAAAAATTATTATGATACCAAAAAGAAAAAAATAAAAATAATTATATGAAAGCATCTCTCTAAAGTATTTTGACTCACCTTACTTTTGGGGTACAAATTTATAGGTTTTTTTTAAAAAAAATTTAAAAAACAAATTACAAAAATATAGCAAATTGGGAAGATTTACAAATTTATAGTAAGTTGCACTCACCGAGTGCAACTTCTATTTATTACTGTTGAAAGTTGCACTCGGTACCAAATTTTTTTTGGCTTTTTATTATTTTAAATATTCTAAAATAGTTAAATAATTAATATGAAATTATTTTTAATTTTTACATTTATAATTTATGAAAATTATTTGCAATTTATAAATTTATATTACTAATTACAATAATTTATATTAATTAATCAGTCTAATTAATAACTATCATAAAGTTTAATAAGATATTAAGATTTACATTGTTCAATATTTCTACAGTACAAAAATTAATTAACACTATATATAACAATGAACAAAAATATGATTAGAAAAGATAAAAAAAAAAAAAAAAATCAACCCATGTTATACACTAACCTGAATATTTGTAGAAAAGAAAATTGAATCGAAATGTTCAATTCCTTCCAAATTTGTGTTCTACACAAAATGCAAATACAATAAATAAATGTTCATGTAAATAATACAGTACAAAAAATAAACATATTATGAATATAAATTATAAATACAGACAAAAATATGAATTTAATTTTTTATTATTTTAAATATTCTAAAATAGTTAAATAATTAATATGAAATTATTTTCAATTTTTACATTTGCAATTTATGAAAGTTATTTGCAATTTATGAATTTATATTCCTAATTTCAATAAAAATTACAATTTCATTTCTAATACGAGTTAAATATATTTAAGGTCATTTTTAATGCATTTTTGTGCATAATTGAACTAGCATTTCTTCTGAAAGAATTTTTTCAACAGTACCAAAAAATTTTGACATGGAAGTATAGATAGAGAATAGGAAGGAAGAGGAAAAAAAAAAATTCAAAACTTTGCAACCTCTTTCCACTTTCGATTTTTCTTTGTTTAAACTCCAAATTAAAAACTAAAACCATGGTTGGATTCCTTTCAACTCAAGGATCACAATCATATGAAATGTGAAACAAATCGACGGTGATTTCGTCAGAAAATTTTAAGGCAACGGACCAAGGCGGCGGAGGTGGTGGGTTGCTCACTTCCTGCGACAGAAACGTTTAAAGGTTAGGTGGGTTTTGACGACCAACGAAGGAGTAATTGAGGCGGAAAGAAGGCAGGGGCGCTAGGGTTTTAGAGGCGGTTGTCGTTTAATTCTTCGGCTAGGAGGCGGTGAACCGCGGAATTGGTTGAGGGATTTTAACGGGCTCGGCGAGGCATACCTTTTGGTCCAGACAGTTTCCACACAGGAGGCGGCGGCGGGCGGGCGGTGACCAGCTTGCTCCAAATTTAATTTTGGACGCGACTGGACTAAATTTGGGACGTGATTTGGACTCGAACTCAATTTAATTTGGTAATTTTCAATTCTATTAGATTATTAGCCCTGATTAATTAAAATTTCAATTTTATTATATTTTTAGCCCTAATTTGATACGATTAAGTTATATTATGACGAAATTAGATGCATAAATTAATGTTGAATGACATAAACAGTTATTCAAGATCTTGTTATTAGTCTCAAGTTGATACAACTTTTGTTGGAAATTATTAAATTGGATTGATATAGATAGGAAAGCTGAAGAAAAGAATATTTAACCAAATATGGATCAACCAATGAATTTATGAGTATGTTGATTGTAGCCTGTTGAGTTACTCATGTCAATATAGAGGTAGATTTTGAAAATATTTGGTGTGATTTATTATAATTTGATAACAAGTCAAACTCTTAATGGATATTACTTGTGGGAATTAATTATTTGGTTTTTAAAAGACCTGTTTTTTGTAATTCAGAGAACTTGTGGTATTGATTTGAGTAGCACGTCAGATGGGAGCATGTGTCTCCCGATCGACACGCTACAAAATTAATTCATTCAAAATAAGAAAATATTGTTAAATAGTTAAAAATATTTAATGTATTAATTAGTTAAAAATATTAAATACCTTACTAATATTTAAATAAAAAATTATTTAAAAAATTATTTAAGAAGAAATGCTAGTTCAGTTATGCAAAACAATGCATTAAAAATGACCTTAAATATATTTAACTCATATTAGAAATGAAATTGTAATTTGTATTGTAATTAGTAATATAAATTCATAAATTGCAAATAACTTTCATAAATTGCAAATGTAAAAATTGAAAATAATTTCATATTAGTTATTTAACTATATTAGAACATTTAAAATAATAAAAAGCCAATAAAATATTTTTGTCTGTATTTATAATTTATAATGATATGTTTATTTTTTGTATTGTATTATTTACATGAACATTTATTTATTGTATTTGCATTTTGTGTAGAGTAAATTTGAAAGGAATTGAACATTTCGATTCAATTTTCTTTTCTACAAATATTCAGATTAGTGTATAACATGGGTTGATTTTTTTATTTTTATTTTTTTATCTTTTCTAATAATATTTTTGTTCATGTTATATGTAGTGTTAATTAATTTTTGTACTGTAGAAATATTGAAAAATGTAAATCTTAATATTTTATTAAACTTTATGATGGTTACTAATTAGACTGATTAATTAATATAAATTATTGTAATTAGTAATATAAATTTATAAATTGCAAAAAAATTTCATAAATTGTAAATGTGAAAATTAAAAATAATTTCATATTAATTATTTAACTATTTTAGAATATTTAAAATAATAAAAAGCCAAAAGAAATTTGGTATTGTTGAAAGTTGCACTCACCGAGTGTAACTTTCAACAATAACAAATAGTACCGCCGGCTGAGTGCAACTTTCAACAGTAACAAATAGAAGTTACACTCACCAAGTGCAATTTACTATAAATTTGTAAACCTTCTCAATTTGCTATATTTTTGTAATTTTTTTTTTTACAATTTTTAAAAAAAAAAACCAAATTTATAGCTCACTTCACGTTTAAGGTTTTTTAAAAAAAAAGATTGTGAAAAAAAATAAAATTACAAAAATACTACAAATTAGAAAGGATTACAAATTTATAGTAAATTGCACTCATTTAGTGCAACTTGTATTTGATACTGTTAAAAATTGCACTCACCGAGTGCAACTTTCAATAGTAACAAATAGTACCGACAGCTGAGGGTACTATTTGTTATTGTTGAAAGTTGCACTCGGTGAGTGCAACTTTCAATAGTACCAAAATTTTTTTGGCTTTCTTTGGTTGTAAACCTCCAATACATTTTCCAACTTCCAAAACTTAAGGGCTTGTTTTCCTACGTTTTGGGAAAATTTTTTCCAACCCCCACAAAAAATTCAAAATGCATGCACATTCCCCAATCTTTTTCCCAAAACACTACACTTTTTTACCTAAAAAATCCCTCACAATTAACCCAAAAAACCCTACATCCTAAAAAGTATACCTACTCCTTCATTTTCCCACTCCATCTTTCATATCACTCATTCATTTATCATTATCTCATTTCACTCATATATATATATATATATATATATACACACATATATGAAAATGTTGAAATTTTACTACTTAAAAAATTATAAAACTTATGTGTACAAATTTAATTAAAATAATCATCAAGAAAATTAATTAAATTTAAAAAATAATTTATTTACTAAATAACATATTAAATTAATTAAATAATGTATTAGTTATATTTAATATTTAATGCATTAATTAAATACTATATTTATTCATTTAATAAATAATTTAAAATGTTTTAATTTGACATAACAAATAAATTAATCTTTTCAAAAAATTAATCTTCATTAAATATTAATATTCACATTTATTTAAAATTATTATAAAAAATAAAATATAGTGTGATATTTATTTAATAATCTATTAAGTTTAATAAATTAATATTAATACAATTAAAATAATTAACAAGAAAATTAATAAAAATTAAGTAATTTTTTTTTTGATAGTCACTAAGTAATTTATTTATTAAATAATGAGTTAAAGTAAATAAATAACTTATTAAATTAATTAAATTAATTTATTTAATTATTTAAATAACTTATTATGTATATATTAATTATGTTTCATATTTCACGTATAATTGAATATTACACTTATTTGTTTAATAAATAATTTAAGATGATTTAGTTTCATAAAATATAAAATAATTTATTTTTTTAATTTAATGAATCGTTGTTAAGTCATATATATATAGATATATTATTTTATTTAAATAAATAACTAAGTTTTATTTATACATAAATTGTAAATAATAAATAGTTAAATAATTATATTTTAAGAATAAACAATAATTAGTTTATAATTAATGTACAATAATTAAATTTTTTTAAAGAATGTGTGGTGCCTTGGAGAATGGTGTGGAGTTGGGGATAATTAAAAAAAATTAATTATTGTACATTAATTATAAACTAATTATTGTTTATTCTTAAAATATAATTATTTAACTATTTATTATTTACAATTTATGTATAAATAAAACTTAGTTATTTATTTAAATAAAATAAAAAATATATATTAGACTTAATAACGATTCATCAAATTAAAAAAATAAATAATTTTATATTTTATGAAACTAAATCATCTTAAATTATTTATTAAACAAATAAGTGTAATATTCAATTATACGTGAAATATGAAACATAATTAATATATACATAATATGTTATTTAAATAATTAAATAAATTAATTTAATTAATTTAATAAGTTATTTATTTATTTTA
Organism: Jacaranda mimosifolia; assembly: GCA_018894105.1. Taxonomy (NCBI): domain Eukaryota; kingdom Viridiplantae; phylum Streptophyta; class Magnoliopsida; order Lamiales; family Bignoniaceae; genus Jacaranda; species Jacaranda mimosifolia. The sequence continues at coordinate 4,897,463 of CM032133.1, forward strand.
ACTCATTATTTAATAAATAAATTACTTAGTGACTATCAAAACAAATTTTACTTAATTTTTATTAATTTTCTTGATAATTATTTTAATTGTATTAATATTAATTTATTAAACTTAATAGATTATTAAATAAATATCACACTATATTTTATTTTTTATAATAATTTTAAATAAATGTGAATATTAATATTTAATGAAGATTAATTTTTTGAAAAGATTAATTTATTTATTATATCAAATTAAAACATTTTAAATTATTTATTAAATGAATAAATATAGTATTTAAGTAATGCATGAGATATTAAATATAACTAATACATTATTTAATTAATAAGTAATTTAATTAATTTAATATGTTATTTAGTAAATAAATTATTTATTAAATTTAATTAATTTTCTCGATGATTATTTTAATTAAATTTGTAAACATAAGTTTTATAATTTTTTAAGTAGTAAAATTTCAACATTTTCGTATATATAAATATATGTGTATATATATATGAGTGAAATGAGATAATGATAAATGAATGAGTGATGTGAAAGATGGAGTGAGACAATGAAGGAGTAGGTGTATTTTTTAGGATGTAGGGTTTTTTTGGATAAAAAATTGTAGTGTTTTGGGAGAAAGATTGGGGAATGTGCGTGCATTTTGAAATTTTTGTGGGGGTTGAAATTTTTTTTCCCAAAACATAGGAGAAAAATCCCTTAAGTGTTGGGAGTTGGAAAATGTATTGGGGGTTTACAACCAAAGAAAGCCAAAAAAATTTTGGTACTGTACTTTCAACGTAACAAATAGTACCGGTGGCTGAGGGTACTATTTGTTACTGTTGAAAATTGCACTTGGTGAGTGCAACTTACTATAAATTTATAAACCTTTCTAATTTGCGGTATTTTTGTAATATTATTTTTTTTCACAATTTTAAAAAAAAAAAACCCACTTTTAACAACCACGGAGGAAAAGAAAAAATATTCTAAAATAAGAAAAGAAATAAACGCTAATATGACGGCTGCGTTATGGCAGAGAAGTAACATAGTACCAAATACAAACGCGATTCTCCTTTCAGTCGGTGAAGTTTCCCCAGTGTTCTGGCATTTCCCCATTTCACGCAGCCCTTTTGTCACCTTACTGCGCCCCCTCTGAGAATTCAAGAACTATACTTGCGAACCAACGCCTCAACCACCTTTCTTCAGTTTTTCGTTGAATTTTATTTCCTTAAGTCGTTGGACATGGGTTTGTGGGATTCTTTTCTCAACTGGCTTAGGAGGTATCTTTTTTGTTTTTCTCCCTCTTTTATGTAATGGGTATTCAGTTCATTTTTCTCTCCAGGTACTGTTTTTCTTGAATTCGATGCAGACATGTGTTCATTGGCAGTCTTTTCCTGGGTTGAACGTGTATAATGTTTTATGTTATTTATAGTCTTTGTTATATCGAAGGATTGAACAAAATGTTTACTCTTCATGATGGGTTTTAGTTAGTGATACTCTCGAAGACGATTTGACAGAAAAGAATCGATAAAAGGGGGAATTATATTATGAAGTAGTATTTCTCTGTTACGCATTGTTACTGGAGAAGGAAAATGGATATATTAAACCCTGAGTGTTTTCGTGTTGCAAGGAGATTGAAATTATAGGGTACCAATCATTCGAATGTTAAATCTTTCGATGCTGTATTTTTAGGTTTTAAATTTGATGATATTGGCACCTGTGTAATTATGGACTGGGAATTTTGTCTCTGAGCTCTCTGATAGTGAATATAGTGGAAATTTAGTTGTTCGGCTGACCTCTTACACCATTAGCTTTCAACTTTGAACTCAATTCTTCTATCGTGTGAAGCTTTTAAAAACTTTAGCTCAGTCTGAATTACTGATATAGCATGGTTGATGAAGATAAACTTGAAATGGGTTGAGTTCAGTTGGTTGTTTTGAAGGTGAGCAGATTACCTTTTTTTTTTTTCCCCCCTGATGCCCTAAAATTTTGTTGAGCGGACATTTCTCTCTAAATTTAGCCAAACTGGATTTGTGAAATTGACATATATATTCGAAATTGATGTGGGTCACAAAGTCTTATCTTAGAATTTGCAAATGAAATCATTACAATTAGTGTTATTAAGGTAATCTATAGATTAGATATGATCTAATAGCCGGAGAAATCTACTTAATGATATAGTGAGAGATCAAAAACATAAATAAATAAAAAAATAAAAAAATAAAAAAGAAAACTTGTAAACATTCACGAGGCAACTGTAACCGATGGAATTACTTTGGTGTAAACCCTCCAAAATAGATTAATTTAGATCGGGCTTTGATTTCAAGATTCCCTAAGTGATTATTTTCTCTTCTCAGGACATGTTTTATACTTTCACGTATGTGCATAATTTCATGTTCCTAGGGATTATTGTACTGTCTGGTTTCTTCTTGTCATGCATTGATATTATTGTTCATTAAGCATTAACCACCAAGTATACTTAAAAAACAAATCAAACACCAGACAGAAGAGTCTATACTGTAGATATATCCAAAATAGACGTAAGAAGTATATGATAGCTACAAATGTCATGCATTGGTATCATTCTTCTGTAAGCATTAATCAGCAAGCATAGCTAAAACAAACCAAACCTAGACAAAAGAGTCTATATTGTAGATATATCCAAAATAGACTGAAGTATATGATAACCACAAATGCTATGCTGGGTTTGCTAAACAATAGAACTTCTAGCAGTACGGAGAAACCAGATATCCATCCAACTTGACCTAGCTAGTTTATTCGAAGGTATAGCATTTTACTTGTATGCAAATCTTCTTGTTGCGCTTTCACATCTTGAGTTTCTCGTAGACATCGTTTGTATGGAGAGTCAACAGAAACTGTTGGGTGGGAATTTCACTTTATAGCATATGGTGCACACATGGGTGAGTTTTGTGCAAATATGCCACATAGTGCAGACATTAACAAGGAAGGATACAAGTAATTCTTTTAACTCCACTAGCCTTTCCTTTATATCACCTCTAACCATAACTTACCTTATTTCTAATGGCGGTCAATCCTCCATATATGTCTTAATCTCCTCGTGTTCAGCTAATGGATAAATTAAGAGTCATGTTCATTTATTTCCAAATCATCTATCATTTGGATTTTGTTGTAAGGGTGGAAGCTGCCATGATAAGCATTATATAGAAAACATTGTCATTTTCTTATATAGTAACCTGATTTTCACATCTTTTAACTGTTTATTTCCAACTGTTCCTCCTCAGCTTATTCTTCAAACAGGAAATGGAACTGTCCCTTGTAGGTCTTCAAAATGCAGGGAAGACATCACTTGTCAATGTCATAGCTGTGAGTGAACTTGAAATAGTTGCACATCTCTCTCTCTCTCTCACGCCCACACACACAGAGCACCCATACACTTCCTATCCCAGGTAATCAGGCACTTCAATGCAAAAACACCTGCACAAACACACACTAATTTCCTGTTCCATTTAATTTTTGATTTCGCAATTCTTACTGAAATTGCTTTTCCATCAGACAGGAGGCTATAGTGAGGATATGATTCCAACCGTACGTATCTTGTTCAATTGTTTATGTTAAAACCGCCTCACTGCCAGTCTTCTGGCAATATGCTTAACAGAAACATTTCTTCTGCTATCGGACAACAGGTGGGGTTTAATATGCGTAAAGTCACAAAAGGAAATGTGACCATAAAACTTTGGGACTTGGGAGGGCAACGGAGATTCCGTTCCATGTGGGAGCGTTATTGTCGTGGTGTCTCTGCCATACTGTAATTCTCATGCTTCTAATTCTTCCTTATTTGTTACGTCATGTAGCCTGCTTGAAACAATTATTTGTTTCTGTTATAAGTAATAATTACATCTCGTCATTTTTATTAAGATCCTGTTGTTTGCATTGAATGAATGAAATGCATGCTCTTAACTGCAGTGCGCCAAAACAATTTATGATATCTTTAGAGGCTTATAAATGTGCTGCATTGTTGATCCCAGCTCTTGAAATTAATAATGTTAACGTAAAACCTTTCATGAGTGACTTGAAATGTGTCTTGAGGCCAGAGAACCAAATCCCAAGGGACAACTTCTAAACTCTCAATTAATCTTATGTTCACTGAAAATTGGATTTTCCGTTCTTTTTGCCTTTATCTATCCATCATTATATGGAAATTAGATTAAAACCCAGTGAATTGCTAACTGGTATTGAAATTAGTAAGATTTTAATTTCTTTCATTTCATGCTCTAGACTTTTGGACTATTTATAGATAGATTATATTCATTCAGTCCCATGTTTCTCCATTCCGTCCATAGATCACATTATTTCGTGGATTGAATTTTCCTTCCTTGTCTATAGTTGCATTGCGTGGGCTTGGGTAGCAGTTTTACATTATTATATTGCCACATTATTGAGTATTTTTAATTAAGTTATTTTTTCTCTAATAGGTAGAATGGATAACCTAGTTGAAGCATAATTATCATATTTATGTATTGTGTGTCCCACAATTAATGATCTTTCATCTTATTTGAGGCAGATATGTCGTTGATGCTGCTGATAGGGACAGCATCCCCATCGCTCGGAGCGAATTGCATGATTTGCTGAAGAAACCTTCATTAGCTGGGATTCCTTTGCTTGTCCTTGGAAACAAAATTGACAAGTCAGAAGCTCTTTCAAAGCAAGCACTGGTTGATCAACTGTAAGTATAAATGCACTCAACAATCTGTCGTATTCGTCCGTTTTCTCAACCTTTGCAGACATTTATTGCCATTCATTTTTTTGTTCCTCCAGAGATCTAAATTCGATCACAGATAGGGAAGTGTGCTGCTATATGATTTCTTGCAAAGAGTCGGTAAACATAGACATAGTCATGGATTGGCTTATTAAACACTCAAAAACAGCAAAATGATCGAGAACACTGTGAAATACTAGAGTCAAGTATTTTGTAGCAGATATTGAGCCAGAAGTAGAATGTGCAGTTCAATCCATATTTGTGGGGTATGCTTGTATTGTTTTTTCTGTTGCTCCCCTGGCAAGTTTGTATGTAGTACCTTAATAATCTGAGTGTATCAGTTGTTGATCTATCCACCAGTTCATGGATTCTGTGCAATTATATGCTTATATGAAGAGAAACAGTGTGTCAATTATTTGGTTCTTTAACTTTTCCGGTTGAAGTTGGGATAGACTTGTGCTTGATTTCAGTTCTGTAATGTGTAATAAGAAAAGTTCCTGAACCTGCTGGCGATTGAGCAACAGAAAACATACAAATCTCCAAACCACTTCAAATTTTACATAGTTTTGTATACACTTGAGTTCAGTTTTCAAGTAGGCACCCCACATAATAATTCATGCATAGCACGAGCATATGCTAGTACTATTATATATAGCACAATTTTGTTGATTATAATTGTGCAATTGTGATTAAATTCTACATTTTAGAATTTTAAGTTTTGTACTTAAGTTTAAAAATTATATTTGGTTGTTAATGTATTTTTTTAATTTAATTTTAATACAACTTACTTATCGATTATGATTAAAACCTCATTTTGTATTTAGCAAGAATTGCAACATTAAAGGCTAGTTGGTAAAGTGTGATATAATGTTTTTATTCCATTTTATTATTCGTTTGGTTGGAATGATAATAAATACTCAAGCCCACATGAATATCAAAAGTCCGTATTTATGTGTAATTTTTATGATAATAACCTGTCACATTTTATGGATTTATTTATCATGCCAACTAAATCATATCACAATGATAAAAAAATCATACAAATTATCACATGATAAATAATTATGAGATAATTTAAAAAATCCAACCAAACTAGTCCTAAGTTTTAGGAATGGCAGTGGGGTGGGTTTGGGTGCATTTTAGGCTTGCCCCATACCCCACCCGCCCCAAAAAGGCTCCGTCCCACCCCACCCTGCCTCATCCTGTCGGGTTGGCGAGTTTAACCCGCCAACACGAAAAGAATTAGAAAAATTAAAATCAATTAATGAAAGCATGTGATTCGAATCATTTGGTAGCAATTAAAATTCAAATTTTAGGTACAAAAATGAAAAATTCATGTGAACAAGATAAGATTCTAAAGTAAAAAAGGAGATAAGAATAGAATTAAAGTAATAATCAGCACAACATTCAAATTTTTATATATTGTGAGTTTGGTGGGAAGTGCCGAAGTGGAAACCCTAAACTATTTGGTTTAGACATTATTTTTAATTAAAAAAAATAAAAAATATATAATATATTTATTATTATATATATAATACTTATATGGGGTGGGGTGGTGGGGCGGGATAGGTAAACCACATACCCTGCCTCAAATAATTAGAGTTACGAAAATCCCACCTCATATCCCATTAAGTCGCCCCGAAGCCTGTTTCATTTGGGATGAGTTGAGCTTGGGTTCGGGTTTTGACCTGCCCCATTGTCACCGCTATTAAGTTTTACCTCATGTGATAATTTCAAATATTCATAATAATAATTTTTTTTAATCATAAAAGTTCAAAATATTCATAATTGTGGATTTAATATTGTATCTCATGATATAAATTTAAAACCTAAAATGTGTTGGTTATTGAAAAAAGAGTTTGCTTATGTATAATATTAATATATATATATATATTTTTGTATATATAATTTAAAGGTATATTAAATTAAAATACTTTGATCTATCCTTTGACAGCTTGAATTATTATTTTTTAAAGATTTAACAATTTTAAGAATTTGCATATAGTTTATAAATTTAAAGTTAGCAACTCCTGATACCCTATAATTTAGTTAAATTATATAAACTATCTTCAATGTAACATTTTCAAATGAAAATTTCATTTTATGCTATTAAATAATAAGTTTTCTTTTTTGAAATATTAAAAAGAAATTTTTGTTATTTAATTACATAAAGTAAAATGGATATTATTGAAAATAAAATTATTTGATAATTAAATTTATTCTCAATGTACTGAACACATAGTGAAGGATTTTGTATGTATAAAGATACATTTTAATATTGAGAGAGGGAAACAATTTATAAATTATTTTTAAGAATTTGCATATAGTTTATAAATTTAAAGTTAGCAACTCCTGATACCCTATAATTTAGTTAAATTATATAAACTATCTTCAATGTAACATTTTCAAATGAAAATTTCATTTTATGCTATTAAATAATAAGTTTTCTTTTTTGAAATATTAAAAAGAAATTTTTGTTATTTAATTACATAAAGTAAAATGGATATTATTGAAAATAAAATTATTTGATAATTAAATTTATTCTCAATGTACTGAACACATAGTGAAGGATTTTGTGTGTATAAAGATACATTTTAATATTGAGAGAGGGAAACAATTTATGAATTATTTTAAAATCTTAGTGAACATTAAATACTTTGCACTTGTTTAAATTCTCCACTGTCTAACTGTTCTTTGTCATTCATTCATCAACATGTCAAAATTCTAAGCATTTCTTAGATCAGAAAAATATGTTTTCTAAGCATCGAAAAGTAGTAACGAGAATTGAGTCAACAATTAGAAGAATATATTATACTTAAAAATTTACAAGAAAAATTACGGATGTATCCTTATTTGTGTTTACTTAAAATTAATTTTGGAATATTTATTTTTAATTTTAATATTTATTTTATTTACACAAAGTTTTCGTAAATATTCATGATGCAACAGACAAAAATAAATTAATAAATAAAAATTTTGAAATTTCTAAAAAAAGAAAATAAAATTGTTGATAAATATGATGAAAAAGACAAAAAAAATAAAAATAAAAATAAAAATTGGATTGACTGATCTGTATAAAGGCAAATATAGTACATGGAAAATAATACGTTATAAATAATCACATATATTCATATTTTCTTATTTCTTTTAATATTCATCAGTGGAAAATCATATTTTTTTAATTTTATATTCAATATTTTAATAAATCAAAGTTGGTCATACTATAAATTGAGATTTTAATCATTTCTCCTTTCATTTTTGTTTTTACATAAGATAGTCTGAATAAGAATGACCTCTGAAAAGAAAAATATAGTTATATATGATCTTATTTTTTCATATATATGTAAATTAATTTTATTTTATATAATGTTTACTTTTTAAAATAATTTGATACAGCTTTTACCTTTTTGTTTGAGTTGATTTTTTATTGTGCATCAAGTTTTTATGTTCTTAATATTCTTCATTACTTTTCCATCTTTCCAGGTGATACAGTTCTATTATTTTCTTTGAGTTGCCTTAAAATTTTCATTGTCTTTGATGTTTGTACATTGTGATTTTTTAAAAAAGTTTTTCCTTTTATACTATATTTCTTATTAAAAAATAAATTCACTTTCACAGTGAAATTAAAATAATGATATAAATTATATTTTTAATTATATAAATGCTAGTACAAAATTATTTCCGAGTTAGTAGATTTATTCTTTTATCAGATGTGCAATAAGTAGTACACAGAAGGCTTAGAGGGTGTTTGAGTGAGTTTATAAAGTTCTTGAAATATTTTACAAGATGTTTGATAGGTTATAAGATGTCAAAAAGTGTTTATAATTTTTTAAGAAAAGAGCTTATAAACTTCTAAAATAATATGTCAGGAACTTATAAACTCTTTTTAAAAAAGTTAGGAACTCCTAATTTATGTTTGGGATCTTATCAAGCGCACTTCGAGGGTATTAGGTGAGCTTATAAGCTTTTCAAAACATCATATAAGATGTTTAAGAGCTTATAAAATGATAGAAAATATTTGGTAATTTTTTTTTAAAAATAGCTTATAAGATTCTAAAATAATATGTTAGGATCTTATAAGTTCTTTTAAAAAAAGTAAGAAGACCCTAACTTATTTTCAAGATCTTAACAAACTCATTCATTTTTAACTCTTTTGATTGCAAAATTGACATTGCTAACATCTCATGAGCTCTAAAGTCTTATTTTATCCAAGCACTTCAATAACTTAATTTAAAAAAAAGATCTAACATCTTATAAGCTCCAAAAACATCTTATAAGATATATGAGCTTATAAGACCTTTTTAAATAAGTTTAGCCAAGTAATCTCTTAATTTTAAGCATATTAAATACAAAATTGCCATTAATAACATCTTATAAGCTCTAAATCTTATTTTATCCAAACACTTTAAAAGCTTATTCTTGAAAAAAGATCTAATATCTTATAAATTTCAAAAATATCTTATAAGATCTCAGAACTTAGAAGATATTTTGAACAAATTTAGCCAAACACTTTCTTACTTAGAAAAAGCAATCATCTAATTTCAATGAGATCCACCTATATGAGTTCGGATGCGTTGGCTATTCTTCAACCTCTAAAATTAGTGTTGTGGGTCATTTGCACTTATCTATCCTGAGTTTGGAAAATTTTTTGTAGTTGTCTTCTTCAAAAGATTCAAATAAAATTTTATTTGAAAACCGGAATATCCCTAATTTTATACTTTTGATGAAGTGCGTAACTTTCAACATATTAATTATTTTCATATAACATAATTCTTTTTTGAAAAGAAAAATTAATGAGGCCAAACTTTAAATTCTTTTCAATGACATAAATGTCATAGATTTATTTTTATAATAAACAAAATATAATCACAATATTCAAAAATGGGTCACAAGAAATGCATAATTTTAAAAATGAAATTAGAGATTAAGTTTAATTACAAAAGCCATTTGTAATGTTGCAAATAAATCCTACTAAAAATCAAAAGGATTTATTTTCAAATGCATTATAGATTCTTTGTGGATAATAATATGTGTTTGATGTTTATTGAACTTTATAATTCTAAATTTGGTGTTATAATTATTTCTTTTCAGAATTCTGCATAATTCAAACTCCCACTTACTGTTTCCAAAATTATGTACTATTTTATACATATTAAAGATGGTTTATACTTTTTTTCATTAAGTGCAGTTAAACTTTATTTTGAATATTTTATTATTATTTTAAAATTTTATGCATTTTTATAACTATTTGTCAAAAGATTCATCTAGAAAACTTTAGTTTCAGGAAAATAATTCTCATATATAAAATTTTGGTTGAGATAATTTATATTGTTGAAGATGGTCTTGAATTAAAATTTTGGACTCTCGTATTTTTTTTAAAACTATACAATTCCCATTACAAAAAATTAGAGCATCAACTACGGTTAATTCATAGCTGATGCTAAAAATTTGTAGCTTTGGCTATGGAATTGTTCAAGCCAGGTTCGAAGGTAATACTCTCGTAGCTAATTCTCACTACTATCAACTTGTATCTAATGATCATTTTTTTTTTATAAATATATTAATTTTTTTTTATGGATAATGCATACGTAATATGTTATATATCGGATTATAATACTGTAGATTAATAATTCATAATTTTTGTTGATCATAATTAAAAAAATTATATTTGCTATGAAAATTTGTAGCTATAATTTATAGTTATAGCCATGAAATTTATTTTGTAGCAGATGCTTAGTTTTTTAGTGGTGACTTTATATATGTTTGTTAGTAGGATGTATTTTGTGCATAATTGAAGATTCAAAGTCTGAATTTTGATTTTGCTTTACACATTTGTATTTGAAAGAAAGACTCAATTGATATTTTCAAAAATGAGAGGTTATTTAGGCTAGAGTTTTTTAGTCCTTCAATGTAGGTTTTATTTGGAACATTCGATTTGAAGTATTAAAGAAGAGATCATTGTCAAAGTTCTTTATCATTTTAGGAGAGGTAAATACCAAAATTTAAGACCTCCAAAAAAGAAAGGAAAAAAACGAGAGAGAGGAGAAGGAGGAGGAGGAGGAGGAGGAAAAATGAATGCAATAACATAATATTGTGCTCTACATATAGCTAGTCAAGCCCTAAACTAGCTATTATGGTGTTATGAAGTTTTAAATTCAAACTCACAAAGAAACTCATAAATATGGCTAAAGTCCGTACAACACATTGAAATTTCCTCCAGACAATTTATTAATAATGAGCTTCTCTGACTAAAAAAGGAAAAAATGAATAGAGAGAAAAAAAAAAAAAAAAAAAAAAACTCAAACTAATTTAAAGTACATGTCAATTTATTCCACCCTACTACCACTGAACTTACTCAAAAGTTAAAAATTCATGGAAGCAAAGAGGAGATAGAACAACATCAGAACTTCAACAATGAATAAATCTAAATGTTTGAAGCAAAATTTCTTCATTACACATGAGCTACTAATCTGTCTCCACGTCATGTTGATCAACTCTAGATTAATGTTTATCTGCACGAAATGCAGCTACAGTGTTTGCCAGCTGTCATATGAAAACTTGGCTCCCGAGGAACTGTCAAAGGCCGAGTTGATCTATATAATTGAACAAGCCTAAAAATGTTAAAGACATTACAGAAGTAACTTCTTTATGCATGCATGTATACCATCCTTATTCCTTACTGTGATTTACCTTTGAGGTAAAAACGGTCTATCAAAAAGGGGCATCAACTGGGCTCTAGGAACCATCTCCCTTCTAAGCATTCGAACCTCTTCCTCCTCTATTACCTGGCAGGCCCAAATCAATTAATTTAGTTACAATAAATTCAACTTAATTAGTAACATATGATTAATTTATAACCTTTACAAGCTTAATTCTGTACACACACACACACACACACACCTTGAGCACCTTCTCTACTTGTTTCTTGTGTTGCTCTATGATGCATGACTTGATTGCAACCTGTATCTGCTTACGTTAGTTTTCAAAAATGAACAAAAAACTGACTGAAAATTGAGCAATATCTTTTAGTATTGTAAAATCTTCACTTACAGAAGAGTTGAATATTGCCCGTTGGGCTGCTCTTTGCTGAGTATGGAGTCTGAATTCAGATGGCTTCGTGTTTTCTTTTATCCAAGACCTATGGACAACCTATTTACACACAAGTAAATTAACAGCCAGCTCCACACAGAGTGTAAGATGAGATTTGTCTGAAAAGAACTAAATTTGGATTATATTTACCAACTAATTAATGGATCTTTTAACTCATTTCCTCAAAATATTAAGCATTCATGACAGATTTAATACTTAGAATTCTAACACCATCCCAGAAAATATATACATTTAATATGCATGATGACAGTTAATTTAATCCTACCCCAGAAAAAGAATTGCTGCTGAGTGGTGGTTCAGAAAGAGTATTCCTCATTGACCCTCTGTTGGCTGATGAAACTGCAGACTGAGAACTGCTCTTCACAAACTAAGCAAAAACTTAAAATAATCACAAGTCTGGAGAAAGCCTAAATTTAAGCTAAAAGAAGAATAATTATCCACGAAATGCTCACCTTTTGAGCAGATTTTCGGTTTGGGCTCTGCATGATTACTGGCTAATCAATAGATTTAATTATGTGGGCTGCCTGCTTGTATACTGAACTCAAGTATATATATAGAGCTATTTAATTTGAAGCAGTTTGGAGATTTGTATGTTTTCATGGAGAATTAATAATCACTTGCTGTTGCTCAATCAGCAGCATGTTCATGAACTTTTCTTTGCTCTTTCTTACCAAACTTTCCGTTCAAACCTCCCTCTCATATATACATATGACATATGCAGCTTAGAGCTCTTCAAATGTTATCTTTATTTGGTTTCATTATGGGAAACTAATAGTACCTGTCTAATAATTCTTTTTTAGCTTTGATTCATTTGGGATGCCTCCAATAACATAATAACATAATGGTATTCTTATAGTTGATTTAATTGATCTTGAGAATTGAGTCCTAAATTAGAATTGATGAAAATCTACTCATATATGGATTGAGGTGTGGAGGTACTTGCAATTCCAATTTGTATTTATAAATCGAAAGAAGTTGATTGTTCAAATAGATTGTCATAGGAAATGTTGATCTAAATCAAAATTTCTATAATATAAAGAAAAGTGCAATATCTTCTGTTATACACATTAGTGCACAACACATGTATAAAAAGACAAATATTATAGAGAGAAAATAATATAAAAATAAAATTTTCAATTTTCTTAAATATCACGACATTTTTCTCATCCATTTTATATTCCACATTTCTTTACATATAAAGCAAAGTATTACATACTTGTTTGATAGACAATTTGAAATGGGATTTGTACATTACATATGGACTACATATTAAAAGAGTGGCTATCATATAAGTCTTGTCTAAAGAACTTATGTGCATCCATTGCATATCCCTTTAAGGCAAGTTAATCATAGCACAATTTTAAAGTGTACTCATTAATTTTAGAGGCAATTCTCGCGTACAATGAACTTGTAGATCTAGGCTGTGAGAGGGTTCTTCATTATATTCTTGTAATTGTCTATACTACATCTTATATAAATACGAGCAATTTAACTATGCTATCTAAATCCATTTAATAGTTATTACAAAAAGTGCTTTTATGTTTTCCACTATTTAAGTACAGAGCATGCTTATCGTGTTCAAGAATCCCTAATCTAGTTAGACATAAAAGTAGACAATCATGGAAGAACAAACTTGATGAAGTAGTTTGAGTGAGTAAAGGAGAAACTACAACTTTCTTTTTTATGATATTCTCCATCAAACATCATTCACAATGGAATAATTTTGGATTAGTGATGATTGACTAGCGCTAAACAGGCCTAATCAAGTATTTCTTGCTGAATCTGTAATCGATTTTTTGTCAAGAGTGGAAGGTAATCTTTCTCTTGTGGGTAGTTATTGGCTTCTTATCAATATGATTTGAACATAAATAAAGAGAACATTTGAAGAGCTGTAAGCTTCATATGTCATATGTATATATGAGAGGGAGGTTTGAACAGAAAGTTTGGTAATAAAGTGCATATGTAGCATTAACTCTCTTAAGTTTCATCCAACACGAAATCGTATTTTGATTGCCCCCTTGTTTTATACACTTGTAAAAGATAAACATTGACTTATTATTCATACAAATAGGAAATCAACGTGTTCCTCGTGATTAGGCAGTATATTATTCCATTTTGTTAGAATAAGAGAAAACATAAGCAGCATGATATATGAGATGTTCAAGAATCCGAAAGGAAGAAATTTGTTCTTTTGATTGTAGAAGTGAAAGGGGATATGAATCATTTGGATCGTTTACAATTATACATACATAATACAATAAAAAGAACAAATCATGGAAGCTTGTCTGGGTTTTGCTCCCTCCCCATAATCTCCTGCTTTAATGCTTATTTTTTGGAATTAAATTGTTGCTACTGTACGAGGAAATTTTCCGCGTGAATTATCAGTTTCCCCATCATCTTCTGTTCACATAGGTACAAAGTTGTAATCAATAATTGCATTTTGTGATGAGCAGAAGAACAGTATTGAAGTTGCTCCTCCTGTCTGGATCTCTTTCATTAATCAAGTCTTACAACTTATAATTGAACCCCTGTGGCAATTAGTAACAGAGAGAATTAAATCATTTACCCTTTTGAGGTAACTACTTGAAAAAATTAATGATTTCCTGTTATACACATTTTTCCTCTTCATAGGTAGCCGCACATTTATAGAAACTTAGCAAAGGAACCATATGGTTGTAAGAGCAGTATGCATAGGATGTTACCTTCCCACATCATGATCTGATGAGGCTGTTGTTTGTGGTAATAGTTTTTTCAGAATTGGTGGCGTTAAGTGATTTCCCCACGAGCCTTGCTTGCTTCATTCTGTTCAAAAGTTCGATTTCATCGTATTCATAGAATTAGCAATATTATAATTTCGAATTTGTTATGCAGGCATTTGGGTGAGCTCCTTTAAATATATTTTATAAAACTTCAGCTAATTAAGAACATCGCTCGAGTTACCTATGCAACCGTTTCTCCAAAAATCTGGCCAAGGTTGCCCTCCGAGCCATAGCCACTGTTGGGGTATGACCTGTTTTGTAACAATATACATATAGATTAACATCCATATAAATCATCAAGCAAATTAGTATCATAGAATAGCAAAAAATACCATTAATACCACACCTCTCGTGCATATTCTTGGATTTCCATCCATATACATGCTGTTATCCGCCTGTAGATGGGGATTAAATTATCATGATAAAGGTACTAGGAATTACTGAAGAAAACTTGACAAAAGATAGAATGGTGGGGAAGAAGGACCTTTTCCGGCAAAGTATCATTAAAAACATTGGAACAACCAGAATAGAGCATAGTTAATGAAGCAGTCTCTGGTGGGAGTTCAGAAATCTTCCTACAAAACAACATATTCCAAAGTCAGACTAGATTTTTGCTTTTTCTGTTACATGTTACATCATTATACTTGACATGTGATTAGTTAGGACACCCACAAACTAAATCTACAGAAATTTTCGCGAAAAATGGAGTGAGGTCAGGATACCTTAAGTTGCTGGACCTGTCGTTTAGGTTGTAGAGAAAACCAGTGGTGGGAGAAGTGTGGAAAACAGGCCTTGGGATCAGAACTAGACTAGGTTGTTCTGTCTTTGAACCAGTTTCTTGGTTGTAATGAGCCAAGCTCCCACCACTACATGAAGGAATCATCTTATCAGTAGGGAATTCCCATGTCTTCCTCTTCTTCTGTGACCGCCAAAAATGCATCAGAGAATTTTTTTTCATCAGATTCAAACTCAAGTATAAATTTGAAAAAAAATATATAAAAAAAATAGAACTGTTTAATATATATAGAAAAGAAAAAAAATTCAACCTCGCAAAAATTGAGGAACTCTCTCTGGCAATCGAGTGAAGAACTTGTGCTAAGCGACAAGGATGTCTCAACTCCTTCATTGGCTGCAAAGAACATTAATTGTATCGAAGAATTAATTTTAGGCCATAGTACTATAACTTATAATTTAGCTTCATTTCATCGGAATTTGTCTACATAATTAGTATTTAAAAAGAAAAGATTGAAAAGGGGAAAAAGCAAAAAAGTTAAAATACCTGAGTCTGTGAACGCATCCTTGGAACCCTCTTGCACTATGTTATGCTTGGGAGAATTCAGACCCAGAAAATCTATCTCCATTTCAGAATAAAAATAACTGAAATAGGAATATTTAATCAGAAACCAAAAAACTGAAAAGTGAGAGACTGAGATGAGGATTATAAAATAAGGAAAAATCAATAAAGAAGAAGGGTCATATATAATGGATGTTTGCGTGTGGGTGAGGGGGGGGAGGGGCTACATAGGAGACAATGAATGGCTGGCCTTTTACAAAGTGAAAAACACGTGCTTGGATTGAATGAATGTGATAAAAGAAGAAGAGCCACCACATATGCTCCTGCACGTGAAATCTTTGGCCATTTAAATTGGATTTTTCATATGTCCCTTTTACCCAGCGTGACAATGAAAAAGAAAAAGTCGAAAATAAATTACCCGAGTTGGAAATGATAAATGATGGGAGGACGGGTTTAATTTATCTTTATCGACGGATTTAGAGCTCAAAACATGTGTTTTGAATTATATTTTGGACTTGATAGACTTTGGCTGAGTCAGCATATTTTTATTCAATATATAGTACTATATTTATTTATAGATTCTTGTGACCGGGCCGGCCAATTGATATGTATTTAGTTATAGTTTAGGGTATGGTTGGATTTTATTTAATACTCCTATTGAAATTTAATGATGGTGATGGATGGAAGATTAATTCAATTTATAACAAGTTGAAAAAAAATACAAAGGTCATGTAGGGTTTAATTAAGGCAACTATGTTAGCAGTTATGAATTCGGTATGGTCAACAGCAAGCAATATAGAAAATTCATGCTTATAAAAAGCAGCCAATGCTTCGCCGTTTTAGATACGTCATTAATTGGGAAACTATTGAGTTAAATTTGCCCAAGAGTACCTATTTTATTTTATTTTATTTCATTTTTTACATTTCTCTTGGTTTCATGAGAAAGACACAAGATTTGAAAAAAATATTGAAATAAATCTACGCTTGTTGAAGGTCAAGTTTGAAAATAAAACAAGTCCTTCTATTGTGTATCCTAGATTAATGCAACCTCATATGCTATGTTTCAAATTTTGAATCTAGCATTGAGTGCAGTGTTCGAAAAATTGAACCGTTCATTGAATCGAAAAATTTACCGGTTCAAAGTTCATTGGTTTAATCGTTGGTCAAACTGTGATTGAACCGCAATTGAACCGTGACGTCGTAATTATGTAATATGTATTATATATTTTATATATTACATAAAAGTTAATAAAATATCAAACATAAAGCTAGAGTCTAAATTATATTGTTTAACTTCATAAGTTAGGATTTCTTGAAAGAGACAACCAAGAGCACATAGGTTTGATAAGGGACTAAAGGTTTCTGCCTTCTAACCGGATTTAAAATTAGAACGTTAGATTTGATTTGGGATTTTTATTTTGTAGATCTATTTGAATATTTTAGGTTTTTCCCTTTTCAAGATGTATCTTAACTTTGGAGCTTCACATTAGGCCAAAAAGATAAAAAGAAGTATTAATTATGTCAAAAATTAAAGGGAAGAAAAGAAAATAAATGAACCGATTCAGTTTTCATAAACCGTGAATGGTTCAACGGTTCAAACTGACTGCCAGTTCAGACAGTTTTCACAAAATAGGACGATTTTTTTTGTCCACTGATTTTTACTCAAATTTGGACCGGTTCATATGGCAATCGATGATTCCACCGGTCCGACCACCTAGTTTGGTTCGATTATTTAAACAGTGATTGATCGAAAGGTTACACCTAGATTATCGGACAATCCTACTCCACTAGTACCAATGGGCAGCATAAGGGAAGAACACATAAAAATCAACAACACGAAAATCTTGTTAGATATTACCCCTTACAATAATAGTTATCGAAAGTAATGTAAAGTGATTTAAAGAAGATGAATAGTAGAATTAATAAGTTTAATCAACAATATAATATGTTAGTAACTTTTTATGCAAGCAAGATTGTTATCTTGTAGTTTAAAATAACGAAAATTTATTTTGAGACAGATAAGTAGACCCTAATGTAAAGTACTAAATAATATTACAAAGTGGAAGAAATTCATAATAGAGAAACACATAAGTTTGGAGCCTGGATTTAATGTTAATTTAAAAAAAAATAAAATCATGTTGATCAATATGAATTGGTTATTCTTTTTAAAAAAAACTCTTAGGTGGTGATTGATATGCATTAACGGAATTAGGTGGATTAGGAATAGAATGAACATGGGAAATGAATTATATTAGTATAAGTTATCCTATATTTGATATGATAAAGGAATAAAATTGCCATTCTTTACTTATTCCAATATCATGATTGATATTTACGATTTAACAATGATAGGTAAGAATGGAATGAAAGTATTTTAAATGACCAAATTATCCTTTTGTACAAAAATTATTAAAATAAAATATTTATTGAGAATTTATTTATATCTCATAATCCTATGCTTTTTATGCAATGTTTAATTTTTTATTTCGCAAAAGTGTATGATAAAGACAATGATTTATTTATATTTTGAAAAGTAAAATTAATTTTTTATGGGTAAAAATAAAAGAATGCAATACTTGCTTAATTTTTCTTTTGCCAGAACTTAAAAATTATGGGAGAAATCCTTGTAGATGAAAAAGATACTATCAAGAAGATATATATCAAGGTTTTTGTGATGGTTTATAATTTTGTTATTAGATATTAGAGGGTAATTTTCTCAAATACAAAAATAAGTTCATTTGGGAATAGCTAAATGTATGGGAAGGGGAGGAACGGCTAAACTCATATTTTTAGGAATAGGGATTCCTATGGGAAAGAGAATTGTCATTCTTAAATTATACCAATCATAAGTTTAGGATTAAAATTGGGAATGCTCATTCCATTCCCGCTTCATTCTTGTATACCAATCATATATCATTAATTCTACATTTGAAAAAAAATAGCAAAATAATTTTCAATTGCTATACATGGACAAGAAAGCACATTGATGCCGATGCATAAGGACATCATAGGTAAAAAAAAAAAAAAAAGAGATGGTGTACTGATTAGTTAAGGTCATAAGGATAAAATGGTAAAAAGACTAAAAAGAGCCTAAGAGAATAATTAAATAAAAAAGGTCAGAGAGCCCAAATTAATTAAACTCTTCAAGAAGGGCATTAAAATTTTAATGGGCTCAAGCTCATTAAAAAAATTAAATATAAATACTAAGATCTAAAGAGAATGGGGCACGAAAAATTATTCGTAAGAAATCACGAGTACTTGAGAATTGAGAACTCTTGGGATGCATTCTAGAGAAAATGAGCCCGATATCTTGCTATTTACCTGAAATGACTCCAACTGTACTTTCGTGTAGCATCATTTTGGTGTCCATTGTGGGAACTCAGTACGGTAAAAAAGGAACATTCAGAATGCAAACAAAATTTCGAGAGTGAAGTGGTTGGAGATAAAATATTCTTCCCACCATAGCTTGCAAACCCACAGGTTGTTAACTTTAACAACCAAGTAGCCTCAAGAACAGAGAACATGGAGAGCTACCAACTTGAAGGACCATCGTGCTTAATGTTAGAGTTGCCTCAAACACATCTATATCGAAGAAGACACTCACATAGCATGTACCACTTTTCTAGAGATCCTGTTTTTCATATGATACAGGGAGGTGTTAGGGACCTTGTTGGAGAATGCCACTGCTCAAGATGCGGCCAAAGGGTTTCTCCAATATGCTGAAAAGTGCCGCCTAAGGAAAAACAACAATTTTCTCGTAGAAGCTAGAGAGCTTCGTCCATCCTAAAAGAAATTGAGCAAAAAGCAACTCTGAGCAGATAATGCTCTTTCCCCTTTGCCCCAGCAGGTGGACACCTATTCCTTGCTCCAAGCATATTCCACCTGGCGCATGCTCGCTGCTACTGGAGTTCAAACTTACTCATTGGTGCCATAACCTTCAGAAGGAGTAGGAAGCCAGTACCACCCTTTGGCTGTTGCTCTTTCGAACTGCAACCCTTCCCAGCTATCTTGGTGGAGGCACTTCTCTTTAGGACAAAAATAGCTAACTTGCTAGAGTTTTATAGCACTACAGACCCCCAAGAGCACTTGGACAACTTCCTTGCAAAAATAAAACTTCACGACTTGAGTGAAGCAGCTTATTGCAAGTTGTTCTATATCATGCTTACCAAGCACGTCTTGACATGGTTCAACCAAATGACAGTTGGATCTATCATGGGGTGGGAGTTGTTGGCCCAATGCTTTCTCTAGAACTTCTCCATCAACTGTAGATACTCAAAGACAAACGCATACTTGTTTACCATCAACTATTTACCCAGATGATGCATGAGATCTCCGCATCAACTAAAAGTTCCTGTCTAGCATCTAGGGGTGTAAACAAGTCAAGCCAAGCTCGAATTTAGAAAGCTCAAACTCGACTCACTTATTTACTCATGAGCTCAGACTCAAGCTTAAGCTTGGTCAAGCCCAAACCACCAAGCTCAAGCTTGTCTCATTGGAGTAGATGAAAGCTTGGGCTCAACTAGAAGGTCATCATACGGCAGCAGAAAAGCTCGATTTGTATAGGCTTAGATAAGCTTGAGCTTATTTAAGCTCATAAGAAAATATATAATTATAAACTACTAACCCACACAACAAACAACATTATAAAAATATAATGAAATAATAATGATACAACTTATCATCATGAGCTTTATTATATGGGCTTGGATTGTAACTATATATATAAAATAAAAAAGTTCATTTAGACTCATAAGCTTTTTGAGTTGAAACTATTGAGCTCAACTCAAGCTTAAAGAGATTTAATCGAGTTTGAGCTTTCAGCGAGCTGAGCCTGAATCATTTGCGAATCATCTCATCTGATTTATAGCCATACTAGCATCATCTTATAGAACTTAAAGCACTTAAATTGCGAGGAGTCGACTGCTGGAAGACCCTCCGTTACTCTGGAAGAACTCCTAGTGCATGTAGAAAAGCATAGCAAAATTGAGGAGGTCGTGAGTTCTTAAGAGGCCAACAAGTGCAAGATGAGTGATGAAGGAAACAATAATAGCAAGAAGCAGGGAGATCGTGAGCATTCACCTCCAAAGCAAAAATTCTAACTATGGTGCTGCAGCGTGGCCCCATCTAGCACCCTCCTCAAAAAACAACGGTGAACTCAAAGACAAAGAAATCTGATAAGTGTTGCTGCTTTCACCATAACAGTAGACACAACACTGAAGAGTGTTGACACCTAAAGAACGAGACCAAAAAGTTGATTGAAAAAAGACACCTCAAAGTAGTGTAAAAGTCAAATAGTCCTGAGAAGAGTATAATAGTGGGAGAAAGTGATGACTACTGGTGATGATCTAATGAACATTTGGGTCCTAAGGACTAGTAGCATCAACATGATTCGAAGAATCTCCCTACGGCTGGTGTCTCCACCAATGCGAGGAAAGCACTGATACAAGCGGCTAGATATATGCAAGCTTATGTTCTTGATCCCATCCTAGGAATTTTTGAAGTACATCACCCAACGCTCTACATCACTTTTGGAGAAGAAAACCTAAAACTAGATGAGTAGAATATAATAATGTGCTAGTGATCTTTGCATCCCTTGCTAACTTCTGGATAAAGAACATATTAGTAGATAATGGTAGCTTAGATGATATACTATTCCATGACACGTTTCTCCAGCTAGGAGTGGACAATGCTCAGCTGTAGAAAATCAACATCTCTCTAGTAGGGTTCATTGGCAGCAACATAGAAATGCTGGGAGAAGTGTGCTTCCCTCTTCTTTGGGCACTCATCCCAAGTGAATAATAAAGATGGTGAAATTTATGGTGTTCAAAACGCCTTCTGCTTATAATGTGATCTTGGGAAGGCCTTCCCTAAACCTATTATGAATAGTGATCTCAAAGTACCACATGAAGTTGAAGTTCCCTAACATAAGCGGAACTGACGAAGCTGATGGTGACTTACGAGCAGCTAAAGAATGTTATTGTTAGAATCTCTTCTTAGATTGATTTTAATTATGTCTATTTGTATCAATTATTTTATTAAATCTACTAATATAATTGCTTGATTTGTATTTTCAGAATAAAGGAAAGTAACTGTTAGAAAGTTGGCATAGAACTTACCTTGATAATGTAGATTCTATTTAAAGGAAGCTATCGTTGGGAAGTAACAAGGAAAGTGGACTACCTATAGTGAAATTTCAACATTAATTCAGGCAACTTTCATTTGGAAATAATTCACAACCCTTATTGTACTTAAACCAAGAGTTGTTGCACTTTAAAATGGTAAGTATCTTTACTGAATAAGCTTTATAGAAAATTTATGTTCTTTCAAGATTAGTCTCCTCAAATTATTATTATAGACTAGCCAAGTTAGGTATTGTTGCTAGCGAAGTGTTGAGGGATCAATCTTGACTATTGTACTTTTGTACTAATCCTTTTTTTGAGTAAAGTGTATGTTAAAATTCTAAGTCTTATGGCTTAATTAGTGGAGTAAGCTTGACAAACCACTATAAATCCTTTGTGTCATTTACTATATCAATTTTTTGTTTCTGTTGGAACTTCAGTTATAACTGGAAGTCTCAGTTCATCGTTTTCCTGAAATACTATAAATTATTAGACTCCTTTGAGTCGTCTTTCTTTTTGGATTCTATATCCTTTCAATAACAATACATTAAAGAATATCAATAGTCCTGTCTCTGGGACCAACCAAAGAAAAGAGCTATAGCAAAGCAAGAAGAAAGATAAGGGCAAAGAAATAATGTTTGATAAACCGGACTGGTGATCAAATTGGTAGCCTTATTGGTTTTTCGTTCAACACCGGTTTAACCACCGATTCAACCTGTGTGACATCATAATTATATTTAATATTATATAAATATATTAAAAAAAATATATATATATATATAAAGGAAAAAAATAAAAATTGCCTAGTATCATGAATCTTTCTCCAAACTCTACTCCATAATAATATCCATACATCAATTTAAAATGTCAATTCATGAAATAAGACTTGATGGAAAATATCCTTACAGAATCCATTATAACTTACGAAATAATAAACACCAATTCAAATAACATAAAATTTTTAAATGTAAATAAAAACAAATATTATTGATGAGGGTGAAATCCATTTTGAGCTGGATCAGATGGTAAGTTTGGAGGTGTTCAACCTTAGTGGTCGATATTTAAAGGTAATTGGGCTGAGTCCTGCAATCACGAGCAAACGTCAAGCTAGCCGAGGTGCCCTCGGCTAAGGCACTCCGACACTCAAGTTAGTATAGAGTCGACTAGATATAACGACCAGCAGAGTGAGGGCTTTTGGATATATAATAGCATACCTTTTGAGAGGCTGAAGTGGGGGTATTTATAGCTTTCTCCTAGTGGGGATTTGTTTGAGATGCCCTCGACATGTAGGAGGGATCCTTATCCTTGCATAAGGGGCATTAGGTCATCTCTGATCCCTGCACTATTCTAGATGGTCGCCTTTCCAGGTTTCATGGGTAGGTTAGTATATTGTAGACTCGTCTCCTGCCTAGTACGCAAGCATGGAAGGTATTGGGGTGGCATGTGTCATTAATGTGGAGGCATGCTGCATATAAGGGCATTTAATGTGGCATAGTTGATTCTGCGCCGAGTCGACCTCCCTGGGCAGTGGCAGGGTCGATCTTATGATGGGTTAGCGCGTGACGTGACAGGTGGACGAGCGTCGCGGTCGAGGGGTCGATCAACGGCTTTATCTGTGACCCAGTCAAGTGCCCGTCCGCTAGAGTACGACGTCGATCTGTATGGTTGATTTGGGTCACCTGACGTCGATGGCACCATTGGGCCTGGGGTATGAGATAGGCCAAGCCCATTGGTTTATCCCATATCATGAGTCCCCTTCACTTTCGAATGCTGAATGAGAGGATTGACGAGAAGGATTGGGGAGTAATTTGTTGTGTGGTTACACGGGTTCCTCGATGAGGGTTTTTGAATTAACCTGGGTTTCACGCATTTAATGAGTGGTTACATCATGTTGGGTGTGGTGTCGAATGACGGTTACAGTATTATTACAACAGCTTGGATTCCTACTCTCGTGCGCCTATAAATAAGCATAGTTAAAATACTCATTTTTACTTTTATTGCCTTCGCGTCGGGTCAAGCCTTGAGCCAATTGCATTTGCTGCTGCCATACTGTGCTTTTTGTTCATCGAGAAAAAATAAGTCTATTTCTTCGCTTTTCTTAGCATTGTTCCTTTGTTGTAGTCATGTTGCATCTGTTCGATTCTGAGGGTAGGCATAGGGGGGGGGACAGCGAGGCTACTCACTCTGATAGGCCTAGGGGTTCATCAGAGGTGTCGAGTAGCTCGTCGAACGACAGCTCGAGTTTCAGTAGCTCGAGCAGCGATCGTGAGGGTGATGGAGCTAGGTCAAGTTAGGTTCCTTCGTCACATGGTCGATTATTTACCCCTGGCCATTATAGTGAAATAGTATCTACGATCACCTTCGCTGATCTGAGGCGCATTAGGCAACTATATTATGTTCCTGCTGAGTATAAGCTTTTAACACCTAGGTTTTTTGGTCGGATGCATCGACCCCCGGTTGGTTGTATAATTGTGTTTGAGGACACCTTTAGGTGTGGTCTTAGGTTCCCCTTAGGTGGTCCTGTAGTCGACCTGCTTAGGGGTTTACAAGTGTGTATAACCCAACTGTTGCCAAACTATTTTTCAACTATTTACAGCTTTATCATCCTAATGCACATTTTCGACCAGCCTGCCAATTTTGACAACTTCTCTAATCTTTTTCATCTTTCGATATCTCGCAAGTCGGGTAGCACCAATGAGTCGGGTTTCTATTATCTCACTGCTCAACCCCACCGTAAATTTCTTGTGACCTCGGCCTCTTTTTACGGGCAAGAGTGAAAAAAATGTTATTTATATGTTCGAGTCACTGGGGGCTTCAATATCTTGAGGGTGGTGGATGGGGCATGTCGAGATACCAGGTAACCTAACTCTAACCTGGCCCAATAACTTTGTTCGGGATCTGATTGAGTTTGGTCAGGTGGAAGCCTCAATATTTATCGAGGAAAGAAGTTTGGTGTTAGCTGGGTTATCACCAGCCCAGCTGGGCTTGCCAGTGGACGATCAACTAGGTGGATTGTGCTGTTGATGATTCATTATTTTTCTATTTTTCTGTTCGATTTTAACCCTTTGCTGTTATGTTGCTTGGTAGATCGAGAAGAAATCACGAACCAATAGAGAGCTGAGGCTTTGGTGAGGGCTGAAAAGAACTAGCAATGCTGTTTGGCGATAGCGGCTCATCAGGGGCGGCTGTGGTTGGGGCACCTCAGCCTGAGGCGATGACGCCTTCTCTATCATCGAGTCCATCAGCTGCTCGGCCCGTGGAGACTATAGGGAGTAGTCTGGTGGGTTGGGGGAAAAGAGTATGGTCGAGTAGGCAGGATCTGTTCCGAAGATGACAGTAGCTGAGAAGGGTAAGGGGAAGGCCACGGGGTCGGGCCAACCCTCTGGCTACGATTTGTTCGGACAGTGAGGGATAACTTGCTGTTCCATCTACCCAGACTACCATCATCGAGGTTCGAAATAGAGTCGAGCCTGGCTGTTCACAACTCTTTATCGATGGAAATAGCGGGGCCGATCGGAGCTGCTCCACTGAAGGTAATGATGGTCGGGCTGTTCGTGTCCGACCAGAAAAAATTGATGGGGCTGTGCCAGGATGCCGCGCTTAGGGCTCTGGCTTATCACTTAAATATGGTAAGGCTCTGGTCGACTATGTTGTATTGTCGAGCTTTATTCTTCAGTCGAATACTATTTTCTTATTGGTAATGCTGTCTTTCAGGTGGGCTAGCTGGGCTACCATTTCTACAGGAGGTCAGAGTTAGCCCTTGCCGATCGTGAGCACTTGCAGGAGGGTGGGGATAAGGAGACATTAAAGGCTCAGCTCGAGTATTCCCAGACCCGGGCCAAGGAGTTGGCCAAGATGGTCGAGGAGCTTAACAATTAGCTCAGATTGAAAGATACTGAGCTGGTTACCTCCATTGAGAAAAAGACTAGAATGGATGAGCTGCTCAAGCAGGCTAGGGTGGATTAGCAGCTCGGCTATGAATATGGTTGGTCAGTTGGTCGGAGGGCGGCACTCGATGAAGCTCGAGCTGAATTTTACAGGAAGCTGCGGCTGATGCGGCGAGATGCAGTGCAACAATTTATGCTTTGCTCGACGTTCCAGGATGCGAGCGTTGTGTTCTCCTTGGATGATACCTGGAGTGCGTTTGAGAAGGCCCTTAAGCAGTTGCAATTTCTGGGCTATTTTTTTCGATCTAAGGATAGGGAACAACTCAGTCATCTCCTCAACCAACAGCTGCAGCCTTATCCTGAGGATGAAGAGCGTGTCGCTGAAGAGGGAGGTACAGAGGCTCCTGTGGTCGAAAGAGTTGCAGAGGCTCCGCCTGCCATACCCTTACCGAGGCGCAAAGAAAAGCGGCCGAAGTGGCTAAGAAACTGGATGAGATCGCCAAGGAATTTGGCTTTACCAAAGAGTTTGCATTCGAGGTTCTAGATGGCATGGTCGACGCTGCCGCGTACCTTCCTCCGCTGGACGGGAGCTTTCTGACCGATGAGGCTAGACCCTCTTAGCCGGTGATGGCCACTGTTGCTGTTGCAATGCCTGAGCTGAGGGCGAGCAGCCTCGCTGTAGTTCCTATTTCGATTCCTTCGAGCGATGAGCTTGAACAAGCTATTGATGAGGGTGGTCGATGGGGGCATGACGAGGGTGCTGGATCGAGCCGATGCTCCTGCACTGATGTATTTTTCATTCTAATTGATGTACTTATTCTGATATATGTACTCAAGATTTTTGAAATGAATGAAGTACTTCTTTTGCTATTCGTATGTGTTTGTTTAGTTGAATAACATGTGTTCTTTTATCACTCTTTAAAAATGATGAAAGTTATAGTTGAGTGTTTGTGTTGTTAAATTTTGGTAAAATTAGTTCAAGATCGTCGTCGAATGAACCATGATTACCTAATCCAATGCATATTTTAATTCACGTTATGCATGTTCAATTTATCGACTCTGGGGTCGTCTGCAATCTATCACGTTGATTGCCTAATTGAACAAGATAATTAATGATAACCTCGTATAATTGGTTGACTACAAGGTCGATATTAAAAATTTAGGGTTCACAATGGCGGCTGGGGGGTTGCTTGGTCAACTACGAGGTCGACAATTTGGTCTTGGCTGTGAAGCCTTGACTTGGTAGCTAGAAGCCTACTTGGTTGACTATGGGGTCGACAATTTGGTCTTGGCTGTGAAGCCTTGACTTGACGGCTAAAAGCTTGCTTGGTTGACTACAGGGTCGGCAATTTGGTCTTAGCTATAAAGCCTTGACTTGGCGGCTCGAAGCCTGCATGGTCGACTACGGGGTCGACAGCGAGTAATCAATTTATGCAAGTAGGTATTCGCAAGAATTTCCATAAACTTTCATTTCTGCAAGGAAATACAACGGTAGCCATTAACCTTTTTAAATATAGAATTTCTTCAGATTTGCAGCGTTCCAAGGTCGTAGTAGTTCATTGCCTCATGTGTCTGCTAGTTGGTGTGCATTGTGTTTCGACACTTTGACCACAGAGTAAGGTCCGTCCCATTTCAGGTCTAGTTTTTCCATATTTTTCGACACTTCAACTTTCTTGAGGACTAGGTCGCTGACTTTAAAGCTATGGGGTTGAACTGCCTTGTTGTAATGTTCCGTCATTTTTGACCGGTATCGCTACATTATGTTGTAGGCTATGTGGCGTAGCTCGCCGATGGTGATTAGTTCAAGGGTCCTCTTTATTGCATTTCTGATCGGGTTATAGTGAATCACTCGGGTTGTGTGTTACACCAATTTAGATGGAATATACCGCCTTGGAGCCGTAGACCAAGCTGTAGGGGTTGCGGCACGTGGCTATTCGAGGTGTGGTTCTGTATGCCCACAACACCCCTGGGAGGTCGTTTGCCCAACTTACCCTTGTTCCCGCTATTTGAGCTTTGAGGTGGTCAAGAATTGTTCTGTTCGTGACCTCCGTCTGACCATTAGCCTGGGGGTTTCCTACCGATGTAAAGTACTGGCATTCCCAAAGCCTAGCATCATTTTCTTGTGCTCTTATTGTAAAATTGGGTCCCATTATCGGAGATCAGGATTTTGGGCAAACCGAAGCGACATATTATGTTATTCCAAATAAAGCTCTTGATGGCTACGTTGGTGATTTTTGGAACTACTTTCGCTTCGACCCATTTAGTGAAGTACTCGACCGCTAAGATGATAAATTTTCGCTGGCCGGATGTTTTTGGGAGAGATCCAACTATGTCGATTCCCTATTGGTCGAATGGCCAAGTGATCTGGACGTTTACCATCGACGCGGCTAGTTGGTACGGTATGTTCGAGTGGAGCTGGCACAACGGGCACTTTCTAGCAAAGCCGACTGAGTATTTTAATAAGGTGGGCCAAAAATAACCATATAGGACAACTTTTTGGGCCAATGATCGACCTTCGGAATTATTGCTGCAGATGATGACGTTTAAGTAGTACTAGCTACGTGAGAGGTGGACGAGTGTTGCGGTCGAGCGGTCGACCCGCAGCCTTATCTGTGATCCGGTCGAGTGTCCGCCTGTCAGAGTATGACGTCGATCTGGGTCACCTGACGTCGGTTGCACCATTAGGCCTAGGTTATGAGATGGGCTAAGCCCATTGGGCTATCTCATATCAATTACAATAGATAATAAAATCACAATATATAATTTTTCAATCATTATCCACACTCTCATCAAACCTTGTCAAATAAATAGTATTCATAATATCACCACCATACTTTGAAAAGGAATTAAATGAGAAAATAAAAGGAAGAAAAAAAGGGAAAAAGAAGATTGAAAATGAAAAATGATACTAAAGTCTGAACTCCTACAATCGCTTTACGATTTTTACTTTTCATTTAATTAGTTTTTAGTTTTTATTTAGAAAAATTAAAAATTGATTTTAAAAAAATCGATTCAGTAGTTGAACTGATTTGTTACTGGTTTGCACCGATTTTTAACCAAACTAATTTTATATATCAAATCGGACCGGGACTTTGGCCGTTCTCGGTCAAACCTGCCAGTTCATTGTAAAAGAAGTACTCTAAGATACTGTTGTTATGGTGATGGTAGCCCTAGAAGGCTCTTCCTAGAATAATAGAATGCGTCACCACAGGTGTCTTTTCTGCTACCTTAGTACTTTCATTAGATTTTTCTTGAATAAGCTAGAAGTAGTTATCTTTTTGTCTTAAAGCAGTGATTTCTTATGATTTTGAGTTACGTATTTCAAACTAAAATAAAGTCAACCTATATAAGGACAACACCTAGTTTTGCACTGATGTTAATTACATGAATGAAGTCTGCTTTATTTTCATTATTATCTTTCGTTGACAATTGAACTAATTGAAGCACTAGCGCAATGCTCTCTGGAGCAAACTTAAAATCCTTGAAGCACTTGTGCACCGCTCTCTGGAGCTACCTTGAACCATTTGAGGCACTTGCGCACCACTCTTCGAAGAACACTTGACTTATTTGGCATAAACACATTATACAGTCCCCTAAGGGATACATGGTAGCTGTGTTCAAGCCCATCGTGAATCCTCCCTAGCACATCCCTCGAAGGTAAGTGGCAGCACATCTTTTATGAATGACTTTGGCATAAACCCACCATACGCTCCCTCTGGAGGTACGTGATAGTTGTATGTCATGCTATCGTAAATCCTCCCAGGCACTGTCCTTGAAGGTAAATGGAGGAACCTTGACATCTTTAACGAATCACGCCAATACTTAAATTGATTTGGCATAAACCCACAATTCAGCTCCTCTAAGAGTATATGGTTGCCATATGTAAGCCCATTGAACACGCTCTCGGAAGACAAGTGTCAGCATCGTTACAATTATTAATAATTCACTATAACACTTAAAATTGATTTCACATAAGCTCACTAGGAGACTTCTCAAATACGGGTGGCCACATCCTCGAATTCAACTATTAAACCTCTGTGCAGGCATCTCGTCAATGACCCACTCTCATTGCAAAAACTCAACATCCAGCGATAACACCTCTTGAGCTAGTTTCGCACCTTGATGTCATTACAAAACTTAGCGTCAATAACAAAAGCCTCATGAATAAGGCTCGCCATTAGACTTTCCTATAACTTTCGGTAGTAGCATTGAGACCTCTTGAATGGACTCATTGCTAAATGCCATCACAACTCTTGATTTTTATAAACCCTCACCAATGAGGCACTCAACTACATTAAAAACTAATGACTAAGTATTGCAATGAGACTTCACCACTGAGGCAACCAATTGATGTTAATGTGAGTGAGTAAGTATTGTAATAGGACCTCATGGACGATGCTCGCATTCGAACTTTGTTGAGATACTTGATGTCAGCTTGAGACCTCCCGAATGAGGCTCACTACGGAACATCGTGGTATCTTTTAAAGTTCGCATGAAGACTTTACTAGTAAGGCACTCAATTGAATTTGATTCAGATAACTAAGTATTGTGGTAAGACCTTACCAGTGAGGCACATATAATCTTAATACAATTGGTCAATTATTGTAAGGAGATCTCTCTACTAAGGCTCGCATGTTCCTTCATGCAGCACTTTGTGCAACTTGATGAAACCCATGTCGGTGAGCTTATAATAAAACTCTATGAAACACGACTTAATACCTCACTCAATCGCTCTTGTTGTTCATTAATCGTGCATTGACAACATGACGACACTTGGAAGTTGTACATCTGACTAAGTGTATGAACAAGAAATAAAACAAAAAATGAGTCAAGTAACTACTTATGCAAAAGAAAAACACAAAGTACTCTTAAACAAAATGATTATTTGAGTTATTCATAGAGATGCAAACTTACGTTGAACATTATAGTTAATTCCCTATTACGAAGCCAAATAAATCTTCTTAATCATTTACTAAGTACTAAGTTTTGCCAAAAATTTCAAGTGAACCCTGAATAGTTGTATATACTAAATGTCAATATCTAAAAAAACTTAAGTATTCCTGAGAAAACTGAACAATTGGGTGCCCAGTGAGCAATCGACGCCTTAACATGATCAAGCGCCCAACAAAATAAGCTAGGCTACCGAGTGCCCTATGAGTTGGGCTATTGGCGCCCAACATGATAGAGCACCCAAGAAAATAGGGGAATGCCCAGCACCCTGGTGCGGCTGAGTGCCCAATGTGCACCCAACGTCCCAGCAATAGCCGGTATCTGATGCCACACTCGGATCCATCCGACAGTTTCCATAATGATCGCTCCAATTAGGCAATCACCATGAGGGAAATACAAAACCACAACAATATGTAGAAGACGCCCTGAAAGCAAAGAAATTTACGTAAGATAATTCTTTCAAATAACTCAGCGCAGGAAAAAAAAAGTATGACAATGCCCAAACTCTATAAGAAAAGACACAGAATTTTACAATACTACATATACAGACATCACTATGTCTGGCTAATACTTAGCCATTTGAAGAAAAATAAGGATAACTCATGAAAACCACAATCATTGTGAGACCCCTTGAAGAGACCGCTAAAAGACACTCTTGACAACGAAATCATAACTGCACATTGTAGAAAAATTATTAGAGTACAATGTGACATGTTCAAAATAAGACCTTCAAAGATTGCACAAAATGGTGTGATGCAGCCGTACATCCTCAGAAATCCCTAAAGAAGCACCTCCTTGAGAGGCCCCCGAAAACTTAACATTTAAAGAATTCATGAACACAAAAATTCACATAACATCAAGAGAAAATTCCCTTCAATGTAAACGAAGTCAATCTTATTGTGGCTGTTTGCTACAGAGATAACCACCTCAGGGGTACCTAGAGCAAAAAAATAACAAGTTATTTTAAAGATTTATCATGGCTATAAAAGTAGCTTAACATTTGGAAAATGATTAAGTACTTTAGAGAACATAAAAAGTGAGATATACTTTCACCTCACTAAGACATATAGATCCACAAATTTACATCTGATCCACACTTAGTCACCACAAAATTTTAAGTACTTTCCTTACATGAATCGGAGTTAACGCGACTCTAAGTCATTTGAAGAAAATCAACCCCCTACAAATTTTGAAAATAACATCGGCGACCTAAAGCTCGATAGGGCCCCTTGAGACACATGATAAACAAAATACTCTTTAAAAAAAGCAAGAGTTATTGCCGAAACCATGTTCCATATTAACGATCCTAAAGGATCCCCCAAGTATAAAGCTTCCAAGCAAAAAAATTTTGAGCCCTTCACATAGCGCAATCTTTCAATGAACACCCTCAGCAGTCTCTAAAGCACTTGTCTTCATCTAGAAATTTTTTTAAGTCTCCAAGAGAAGTCATGTTATTTTCATCATTATCCAGCACTTACATGATCCGTTTCACGAGAAAAATGAATGATCACATTCAACAAAAGAACAAGTACTTAAAGATTTTTGACAAAAAACCCTATGACTCCAAAAAGGGCTGGGCAAACCTGGATCAAAATAGACATGAGAACCCGACTTGCATGCCAAAGAAGATGCTATTGTCCAACTCGAGCACCCGACAGAAACCCCTTTTGGCAGCCACCATGCTAGTCATTAAAAATAGGAAGGCTTGATGATATGATTAATTAAGTTCACAAGGGTAAAATGGTAAAAAGACTAAATGTGGCCAAATGAATCAAAGAGAATAATTAAATGAAAAGAGCCAAAGAGCCCAAATTAATTAAACCCATTAAAAATTGTATCAAAATCCTAATGGGTTTGAGTCCATTAAGAAATAAATTGTAAATATTAAGCCTAAAAAAGAAATAGGGCACGAAAATTATTTGTGAAAAATTGCAAGTACTTGAGAATTGAGAACTCTTTGCATGCACTCTAGAGAAAATGAACTTGATATGTTGTTTAAAAAAAATGACCCTAACTCCACTTTCATTCAACATTATGTGGCAATGGAAAAATTAGTGCTTATATATAAATTAAAGGAAAAAAATTTTAATTTATCAAAATAATAATTTTCACAAATTTAATAGTGTCAAAAATTATAATTAAATTGTCACAATTGACATCTAGTGATACATCTCTAGCATCAACAGACGAAATTTGACTAAGTTGTCAATACACACATGTACTAAACTTTAGTTGCAACAACTAAAAATATTAATTTTTATTTCTTAATAACAAATTAAATCTTATCATCGCTTAAAAAAGTTTCAGTAATGGTAAAATAAAAATTATTGTCATAAATATCAATATCAGTGACATTCTCACATAATCAATTATTTTTTTGTCATTAATAGTATATTCTTTTTCATGTTCCTAATATAATAAAATAAGAAATTTGTAAGTCGAAAATTTGGGATTATTCATTTCTTATGGAAATGTTAAAAAAAATTTCAACGTGAATCAACCAAAAAACTATTGTAAGAAATTGAAGCATATGAGTTTTATGTTTGTTATATTCACAAAACCAAACCGAAATGAGGACAAGAAATTGAAACAGACATACAAACTTTGTATATAACATTTTCTTTTTTAAGTTTTCAAAACATAGAATTCTCATAATTGCAAAAAGTTTCATATCCAGACAACAAAAAGAAAAATATCTATGTATTTATGAAGATGAGAAGGAACACTAGTAAAGGTGACAAAGACTTCACCAAGTTGGTATCTCATCACGCTATACACGTTTGTGATATTCATTTCATAGCTAACATATTGCCCCGGTTTGAAATGCATTATTGGGCAGGACAGATAAAAACCATTGCACCAATTTCAAGTATTTGGATTGGGTAATAAGGGCTCCTAAAATCGGGTTCAAGCCAGCATTTTTAATCAACCCTAAAATTCAAGTTGATTAAAATCAAACCTTAAAAAATAAAATCAACTCTATAACCAACTAACGTTACTCTCATACATAAAATGTAGGGCAAAAAATTCGAACCTAACAAACTGTATAACATGTGTGTATAAATATTATTCTTTATATAAAAAGTACAATAATAATGATATAATATTGAATAGCTAATTGTATTTGATTTTTTTTTTAATTAGTTCTTTTTGGAATTCAAATGTTGTTTAGTATCATTCTTTGTTGAAATGATACTATTTTATATTTATATTTGAATTTTAGTAATTATGCATTTGTTATTTATCATTTTGATTATTGCCTATCAAGTCCATTATAAATTTGAGCATGTTAAAATTAAAATTTTTTTTTACATTTAGACTTAATTGAAGCCTTAGTAAAAAATAGACTTTTAGGTAAGTTTTCAAGCCAAACTGAGGCTTTAAAATTTATTAAAAAGGTTGTGCCTAACCTTAAAAAAAAGGTCTATCAATATAATAGGCTAAGCTCAGGCTTGCCGTTTGCATAATAAGCTTGGCCTATTTAAGTCAAAACTTAGCCTATTTCCATGCCTACAAGTAGTGTGTGCATTTCAAACTTCCAAATTAATAATCAATTCTAAATTTAATATTGGTAACTTTAAAAATTAATTTCAAATTAAGAATATGTAAATTGAAATATGACAATGTTTTTTAAATACTAGGCATTAAAAATTGAGCCTGAATTCAAAAGGAATATTTTTGTTTTTCAGCTTTAAAATCGTAAATTGAGACCTCCCCAATCTTTTATATGGTAAACTAGCACGTGCTCGATGGATGCATTGAAAATAATTTTAATATTGAAATAATTTATTTTATTTTATGTGATTAAAAATAAATTGTAATTATTTTTAATATTCAAAGAAAGAAATTCTATTACTAATTAAATAAAACAATATGAATATTTCAATTAAAGATATTGTGTTTGAAATAATTTTCACTTGAATAAGTTGTAGAATATCAAGATTTACTAACTCTAGGTTTATAAATTATACGAAAAATTTTAAAATAATAAAATTTTAAAAAATAAATAAATAATTAAGAAAATAAAAATATAGTAGAATATTTTAACCTTTTAAATCAGATATATATTTATACTTTTTGATATGATAAATAAGGAAACAACTTTTTTAAAATATAAAGCTATTTTATATGATTTTTTAATAATGTGGAAGCTACAGTTATAATTTTCATGATGTTTGAGATTTTTAAATGTTAAGTATTTTTTTTTAGAGTAAATATATTACCTCTTTGTATTTTATCTATGAAAATAACTTACATGAGCTTATTACTTGATAACTAATTCAACAAGTAGTTTATAATATGAAATTTTATAAACTAAAATATCTCTTGGTATTTCATATAACTCTAATAAAAAAATTTATTTAATATATTTATACATATTATTTCATTATTTTTGAAATTATCAAATAATAAGTGAATTTTCAATATTCAGTTCAAAATAAAATATCAATCTCTCATAACTTTCTTTTATAAATGCATAAAAATGTATGAATAATTAAATGGATACTTATTTTTAGTTAATTTTTTTTTTAATCTAACATCATTAATCTATGTAAAAAAATTTCTATGAATTATAATAAGCAAAAATATTAAAATAAATGTACACAATATAATTATAAAATTATATAACCAATTATATTGAAAAATATAAAAAGTAATATCTTTTGCTATTTAAGTAGTCATTTATCAAACTTTGAAAATTTTCAACTATGTTAACTACATATATGTCCCATATAAAAGAATTTATTTTAAATAATTGAAAATGAGTCATCCGTCATTATATTTCTAAAAAATGAAAAATAATTTAAATTAATAATGTAAAAATAGAGTTCAAAGTTTATAGTTGTTGTAGGAAGTAACTTTTTATATTTGAAATAAATTCTTCAACTTAAATTATTTGTTATATACTATATGTATTTAGTTCTATCTAAAAATATTTTACATGTTTAAAAAATATTATTGTAAAAATAATTAAATTTTAAAGACTTTGATAATTAATTGAGGACTTACATATCAATTAATTTAGAATTATTCATTTCTCAAATTTCTAACTCTTTAATAAAGAAGTGATTATTTGATATTTTACATATATTTGTCTATCTTTTTCATAAGCAATAGATATATAAGTTGTAAATTTTTTTAAATAAGTCACAGTATTAAGAGATAATTATGAGGGTTAAGTACTTTAATTTTACTTTTGAAGTATATTTAATAAAAATTATATGTATTTAAATTCTTAATTGACTAAAAAATAATTATTTCACTCATAATATTTTATTTTAAACTCGTTTTCTCAAATTCTTACTAAATACTCTTAATGCATTATTAGATGATGAGTTAATCTTATTTAAAAATAAGTTTTTTCAAGGGGTTGGATCGAATATAATCATAAAGGTTTTAAAAATTCTAATTATATAATGATAATTTTGTTATTTATAAAGTCAAAGTAATGAAGTATTAAAGATTTTAAAAAGAACTCGGGATTTCACAACTTTTTGTTAAAGAGCCTATATACTAATAAAATTTTATTTTAAGCTTATTTTGAGCTCTTAAGTTTTTAATGACATATTTTAAAGACTTGACAAACTGTCTTAACTACCCGATAAATGCACCTAAATTTTATTTCGTACCCAATTTACTATCCTTAAATCTCTAATTATTTTTTTCATCTCCAATCCTATTTCGCATTTATTGTCCTCCTCCTCTAGCCGCTTCTTCTTCTAATAATTATAATAACAAATAGATGCAATTTTATCATCATCATCATCTTCATTGTTGTTGTTGTTGTTGTTGTTGTTGGTCCTCCTCCTCCTCCTCCTCCTCCTCCTCCTCCTCCTATTATTATGTCTAAAAATTCATAATCCAATATATAAAGATATTTATCTATTCGAGCTGGATTAATGGAATCCTTATATATTTTAAAGCAAGTTGACTATGACCTATTGATTTGTGATTTTGCATCTATAAAACCTCGTGTTAAACCTGTTCCTTGTTTCATTCAGTAGTGGGCGCACACATAAGTGTCTCTTCTCCACTTTGGTTGAGAAGTCGTGTCTCACAAGGACTTTTCTTTTTCTTTTGTGAAATAAAAACATGGGTTCATGAACGCACCATGTTCCATCAATTAGTCATTGATCGTTTGGTCTATTTATTCACACTTGTGTCATGTTATCTATTGACGAAATTTTTTTTATTTGTTTTTGAAGAATTTAAAATAATTTTATTATCTTTAAAGGATATTGGTAACTACGGGTGGCAATTTTCGATATGGCACGATAATACGATATGAATCGACACGATATTATTGAGTTTG
This sequence comes from Jacaranda mimosifolia, assembly GCA_018894105.1. Taxonomy (NCBI): domain Eukaryota; kingdom Viridiplantae; phylum Streptophyta; class Magnoliopsida; order Lamiales; family Bignoniaceae; genus Jacaranda; species Jacaranda mimosifolia. Next base: position 4,934,615 of record CM032133.1, read on the forward strand.
AGTTGGGGGTTATTGGGTTGGGTTGATACCGGGTTGACACGATAAGCAACATGAAAATTTTGGGTTGTTTCGAGTTGGATTTCAGGTTACACAATAAACACGATAATTTTATCGGGTAACCCACTAACCTGATACAACACAATTCAACCTAACCCAATTCAAATATTTAAGAAAGAAAAAAAAAAGTATATATGCATGCATATGTTTTATGAATTAATACTTTTACGTACTTTTTCAATGGACCAAATCTCAATTGGAATAAGAGAATGACAATAAAGAGATATATCTGGAATTAGAAGTTGGAATATGTTATGTTTTTTGCATTTTTAATTAATGATTTGATGTTAGTTTTAAATAATTTAATTCTAGATTGGTTTGTAATGAACTAAATATTACTATTGTTGATGTTGTATAGAAAATTATATGAAGTCTAATTACCAAATTGTTTCATGATACAAAATATGGGGTACTGGAATATAAGGTTGATTTTTTTCTAAATTTTAGGATAAGTTGATTTTTTTCGAAAATCTTGGTATGAGTTGATTTTTTTGTTAAAATTTAAATTGAATATAAAATATCATAGGTTTTTTAGATGAATTATTAATAAAAAAAAATAATCACAAGTTGAAATGGATTGAGTTTGGGTTGACACGAAAACTTTTGGATTGAGTTCGGATTGAGGCTTATTGAATTGAGTACTTTTCGGATTAGATTCGGGTTGAATGAAATTTTATAATATTTTTATCTCAACCCGACACAAAACAATCTAACATGATACAATTGTCACCCCTATTCATAACAATCTTCGCAAGTTGTTTGGCCTTGGAGATGTCAAACTTAAATTTTGCAACTACTGTTTGACACAAATCGATCCCTTTTTTTTTTTTTTTTTTAATTCCATTACTAAAATGTTGAGCATGGTCTGATTATTAATTTGCCATAAAATCAATCACTGACAGTATTAATGACCAAACTTATGTGTGATCACAAAATACTTCGTACAAAGTGAATTTAGTGACCACATATCCTGTCTATCACAAATTAAGGACTGCATATAGGGTCACTAATGTTTTGACTTTGGTCACTAGCTTTACTGCATAAATTTTTTCATATGAAAAATAAGCGGCATCTGATAGTCATCAATAAATATTGAGCCAGCAAGTTGATGAGATATTAGCCACAAGTCTGTTGGTAATATTTTCAATCAGTCTTCTTTGTGATTGCTAGGTGCAGCCACTTTTTAGTGACCATCCATTGGAGTAACAAATTTTTAAAATAGTAAATCTAATATGGCATAAAATGGTAAATGAAATTATGTGGAATACTTTGGAATTAATAAGTAAATTGAGCCGATAGAGAATAGGTCTCAATTGGGTTATATGAGCAAGCGCCGGAATGGGTTTGATCGAAGTAATTTATTTTATTTGATTATCCATACTAATTCCAAAATATTATTGTTTTGAAGATTTGAATTTATTATTCATTCAGTAAAAATAAATCAAAATACAGTTCTTATCGGCCATTTGAAATATATATATATATATATATATTGATTACAAAAACCTCCTTTATATTAAGGACACTCACTCTTTGTGATATTCTATCTCTTGCCTGTTTTTGGTTTTAAAAAAATGAGATTATTAACGGTAGTTAATTAAATTCTTGATTTTTACAATGCGAACTTGGACCAAAAAGATTCATTGTATTTATATGTTGTCTACCAATATACTTACTTTTAATGGGTATCTAGACGTTTATTTGCCATAATTATTTTAAAATCATAATTGACTTCTTAAGTTATATAGGTGTTAAGCCCATATTAGTATTAATTTTAATATCATTTTAAGACTTAACAAATAATTTTCTTGTTTAAAAAATTATAATTCCCTTGCGAATTGATGAAAATTTGGAATTACAGGAATATAAGTGGAGAAGCTACAAAAGGGGACAAATTGATATAATTTGGTGGGAATGCTAACAGGATGACACCTCATGATTTAATCAATGATGGGCAGAAAAGTCTTTTTATTTATTCGAGTCCTATTCTAATCAAAAGACTCTTTTAGTTAGATATAAATAAGCCTTTCAGACACTTAGTTAGGGAGTTTAAGCGGATTTTGCTATTTTGGAGATTAGAAGTATCGCGAGAATTCGGGATTCAAAGGAGGACAAAGTGGAGATCAGATTCATCTAGGAATAGAGTTTATTCTTCTCCCTTTGATTTTGTTTTTAATTCTGGATTTGAAACGATGTTTCGTTTTATTCATGTTTTGTTTGACAATTCAATCATGAACTAATTTGTTGCTCTAGGATTATGATGGATTCTTTTGAATAAATTGATGCATGATTCTCTTCCATGAAATTAATAGCGCTTAAGGTTATTTCCTCTATTGTGTGATTTTTCTATTTGATTGCCTGATTAACACACAGGTGCATCTTTAAACCCTAGAGGAGTCTTGGAAAAGAAAATCTAGGGATTGATTGACAATAGAAGATCTTAGGACTAATTGTTCAAATTGATGAACTAATTAATTTGTGAGTAGGATAGGAATGTACCTGCTTGCCCTAGGGAGTTAGTTGAGTGGTACAACCTTATTCATAATTTAGTTAATTCAAATAGCAATATAGTGAGTTGAATAAATTAGGGATTTGATTGCGGATAATTCGGAAGAACCTCTTAATTGCATAAGACTCAAGACTAATAACCTATTATTAATTTCATAGGGAGAAAATTATGTAATTAACTTATTCGATTGATAAAATCATAATTCTATGCTTCTATATCCTAATAGAAATCTTAATCAGTACTTTTTTTTTCTTATTTTAATTAGTTTAGTTTTAATTCTTATTTAATTGATTTTGTTTGAATAAAACATGTGTGTGATAAATTAATAATTAGTAGCGAATAATTTAGTTCCTGGTGGGATCAACACTCTTCTCATCATTTTATTACTTGTTGCGACATGTGCACTTGCATAATGGTTTGCATTATTTATTTTGCATAACACAACCAACAAGTTTTTGGCGCCGTTGCTGGGGAACTAAAATTATTTTGTTTATGCTAATATTAGTTTTAAGCACTAAGTTTTAATTCAGATCTATTTTATTTTATTTTATTTTTATTTATTTCAGAAATCCTTGCAATTATATGCAGGATAATCAGGAAATAGATAATCAAGAGCTGGAATTAGTGCCTTTTGATCCAGAAATTGAGAGAACTTTTCAAAGACACAGACGAGCACTTTAGTGAGCAAATGAGGATACTACAAAAATGGCAGAATAAGATGGATATCTGGGTGATTATGCTGTTATCCCACAGATTCAGGGCTTTCAGACAAGAATCACTAGACCATCTATTCAGGCTAATAATTTTGAGATCAAGCCCGCTATCATTCAGATGATACAGAGTTCAGTACAGTTTGAGGGGTCTCCAATAGAATATCCGAATGCTCATTTAGCTAACTTTTTAGAGATTTGTAACACCTTCAAATATAATAGTCTCTGATGATACAATTCGATTGAGGTCATTTCCATTTTCACTAAAGGATAAAGCAAAGAGTTGGTTGTCATCCTTGCCATCGGGATCCATTGCCACTTGGGAGAATCTAGCGCAAAAATTCTTGGCTAAGTTTTTTCCACTATCACGATTTGTAAAGTTAAGAAATGAAATTACATCATTTGTCCAATTTGATCAGGAAACATTTTATAAGGCATGGGAAAGATATAAGAAGATGCTTAGAAAATGCCCTCATCATGGATTGAAAAAGTGGCTTCAAGTGCAAACATTCTACAATAGATTGATTGCACAAACAAGAGGAATAGTTGATGCTGCTGCAGGAGGTACACTTATGAGGAAAAAGATTGGGGAAATATTTGAGTTATTTGAAGAGATGGCAGCAAAGAGTTATCAGTGGCTAATTGATAGATTAACTCAACAAAAGAAAATTGTAGGAGTCTATGAGGTAAATGCTACTACATCTTTAGCTGCACAGTTAGAAGCTTTAACAAAGAAGATGGACACGCTTGCAAGTATTATGACCCAGCCAGTGCAGCAAGAAAGCCAATTTATTACTTGTGAAATTTGTGAGGATGCGTATTCGAGTGATCAATGTCAGCATACTTTGGAATCAGTGCAGTTTGTTGGGAACTTCAACAGGAATAAAAATAATCCATACTCAAATACTTATAATCCTGGATGGAGACACACCCCAGTTTTTCTTGTAGTAATAATCAAGGACAAACTTCAGCCCCTAAACCTCCACTACCAGGCTTCTAGCAACAAATAAATCCACCAACTCAAGAAAAGAAGCCATCATTAGAGGAGATGTTTATGCAGTTCATGACAAAAATTGAAGCAACACTTCAAAGTCAAGCAGCTTCAATCAGAACATTAGAAACATAAATGAGCCAACTAGCCATTGCATTGAGTATAAGACAGTAAGGAACTTTGCCAAGTGATATTGAGATAAATCCTAAACGAGAAGGCAAGGAACATTGCAATGCTATTTCTTTGAGGAATGGTAGAGAATTGAAAGAATTTTAGAAGGTCCCTCTATCTTCAGAGGAATTGGAAAAAGAATCACCAGTTGAGAAAGGAAAAGATGAGAAGCAGAAAATTGAAGAAGTTGATCCATTCAGACCACCTCCACCCTTTCCTCATAGGCTTAAGAAGCAAAAGTTAGAAAAGCAATTTCAACAATTTTTAGAGATTTTCAAGAAATTCCACATAAATATTTCATTTGCTGAAGCTTTATAACAAATGCCTAGTTATGTAAAATTTATGAAAGCAATTTTATCTAAGAAAAGGCGTTTGAATGAATTTGAAATAGTGGCTCTCACAGAGGAATGCAGTACAATCATCCAAAAGAAGTTACCTCCAAAGCTTAAGGATCCTGGGAGTTTCACCATACCATGCAAAATTGGTACTAAATTTTCTGGAAGGGCACTTTGCGATTTGGGAGCAAGCATAAATTTAATGCCACATTCCATCTACCAACGACTTGGATTGGGAGAGATCAAGCCAACTAGTGTAACCTTGCAACTTGCGGATAGATCATTCAAGTATCCAAAGGGAATAATTGAAGATGTATTGGTAAAAGTTGATAAATTTATTTTCCTTGCAAATTTTATTGTGTTGGACATGGAGGAGGATACTGAAGTTCCAATCATCCTTGGTAGACCATTCTTGGCCACATGTAGGACTATCATAGATGTGCAAAGAGGTGAGCTAACCATGAGGGTCCAAGATGAAAAGGTAACTTTTAATGTGTTTAAAGCATTTGATTTTCCTAAGCACATTGACAAGTGTTTTGCAGTTAGTGTGGTAAATAAAAAAGACAAGTCATATAGAGAAAAGACTAAATATAGGAGTGATCGAAAATTTTTGAAAGACCAATTAGAGCCAGGTGAACAAGTACTATTCTACGGCTCCCGTTTTAAGTGGTTATAAGGAAAATTAAGATCACAATGGTTGGGGCTATTTTGCATAATTGAAATCTTTCCACATGGAATGATGGAGTTGGAAGAAATTGGTTCAAGAAGAAGGTTTAAGGCGAATAGGAAAAGAATCAAACACTATTGGGAAAGTGATTTGATCATCAACAATCTACAACCACCTTAACCAACATCAAGTGAAGCCCGAAAGTCAAGCCGAAGACTATAAATTATGTGCTTATTGGGAGGCAACCCAGGTATTTTATTGTTTTATTCTTTTTTCAGTATTTATTTATTTATTTGGTTTTTGTTTTTTTTTTAAAAAAAAAAAAGAGGTAAGTGGCAGTAGTCTGCATGCCGAGGCACAATAAATTTGCGCCCTGGCGCCAAGGCGTGAATTTTCACGCCTTGGGTTGTGGCCTGCGCGCAGGGGCGCAGACCACATGCACCCCCACGCAGCATTCCAGTAATGCATTCGTCGGGGCACAAGCAATTTGCGCCCTGGCGCACAATCTTTAACCAAAAAAAAAAAAAGAAAAGGAAAGAAAAGAAAAAAGTAAGTCAAAATTGGGGGAAGCCAATTTTGACTACCCCACATTCCCCCTTCCCCTCCCCCTAAACTCTATCTCTTTTTTGTTTTTCCTTTTTTCCCTTTTCCTTTTCCATTTTTCTATTTTCTATTTTCTTTTCTTTTTTTTTCTTTCTCTCTACATTAATCTTCTTTTTCTCAAACAAATGAAATGGACCTTTATTAACTAATAAATATCTAAAAATTCAAATCAATTTAAAACACTAATATAGCTAAAATATGCTAAAGAGGAAGTGATGAGAATGGTGGTGTAGGTAGGTTTGTTTGAGAAAAAGAAGATTAGTGTAGAGAGAAAGAAAAAAAAAAGAAAAGAAAAATAAAATAGAAAAATGGAAAAGGAAAAGAGAAGAGAGAGAGAGAGAGAGAGAGAGAGAGAGAGAGAGAGAGAGAGGGGGATGTGGGGTAGTCAAAATTGGCTGCCCCCAATTTTGACTTCCTTTTTTCTTTTCTTTCCTTTTTTTTTTTGGTTAAAGATTGTGCACCAGGGAGCAAATTGCTTGCGCCCCGGCCCATGCATTATTGGAATGCTGCGTGGGGCCGCATGTGGCCTACGCCCCCGCCTGCTGGCCACATCCCAAGGCGTGAAAATTAACACCTTGGCGCTGAGACATAAATTTCTTGTGCCTCGGTGCGCAGGCTATTGCCACTTACTTTTTTTTTGGCAAAATAAATAAATAAATAAATAAAATAACAAATAATAAATAATAAATAAATAAAATACAAAAAAAAAACAAAACAATTAAAAACTTAGGTTGCCTCCCAATAAGCGCTTGATTTATAGTCTTCTAATTTCTACCAACTCCATCATTCCATGTGGAAAGATTTCAATTATGTGAAATAGCCACAACCATCGTGATCTTAGCTTTCCTAATAACCACTTAAAACGGGAGCTGTAGAATAGTATCTGTTCAACTGGCTCTAATTGGTCTTTCAAAAATTTTCGATCACTCATATATTCAATCTTTTCTCTATATGACTTGTCCTTTTTATTTACCACACTAACTGCAAAACACTTGTCAATATCCTTAGGAAAATCAAATGCTTTAAACACATTAAAAGTTACCTTTTCATCTTAGACCCTCATGGTTAGCTCACCTCTTTGCACATCTATGATAGTCCTACCTGTGGCCAAGAATGGTCTCCCAAGGATGATTGGAACTTCAGTATCCTCCTCCATGTCCAACACAATAAAATCTACAGGGAAAATAAATTTATCAACTTTTACCAATACATCTTCAATTATTCCCTTAGGATACATAAATGTTCTATCCGCAAGTTGCAAGGTTACACTAGTTGGCTTGATCTCTCCCAATCCAAGTCGTTGGTAGATGGAATGTGGCATTAAATTTATGCTTGCTCCCAAATTGCAAAGTGCCCTTCCAGAAAATTTAGTACCAATTTTGCATGGTATGGTGAAACTCCCAGGATCCTTAAGCTTCGGAGGTAACTTCTTTTGGATGATTGTACTGCATTCCTCTGTGAGAGCCACTGTTTCAAATTCATTCAAACGTTTTTTTTAGATAAAGTTGCTTTCATGAATTTTACATAACTAGGCATTTGTTCTAAGGCTTCAGCAAATGGAATATTTATGTGGAGTTTCTTGAAAATCTCTAAAAATTGTTGGAAATTGCTTTTCTAACATTTGCTTCTTAAGCCTCTGAGGAAATGGTGGAGGTGGTCTCATAGGATCAACTTCTTCAATTTTCTACTTCTCATCTTTTCCCTTCTCAACTGGTGATTCTTTTTCCAATTTCTCTGAAGATGGAGGGACCTTCTGAAATTCTTTCAATTCTCTACCATTCCTCAAAGAAACAGCATTGTAATGTTCATTGTCTTCTTGTTTAGGATTTATCTCAGTATCACTTAGCAAAGTTCCTTACTGTCTCACACTCAATGCAGTGACTAGCTGGCCCATTTATGTTTCTAATGTTTTGATTGAAGCTAATTGTCTCTGAATTGCTGCTTCAGTTTTTTTCACGAACTATTTGTGTGCATAGTGGCCTTATCTACACCCGTTTTTTTTTAAGGAAGAAAATCAAACTCGTGGGCTACTTGTTCCCATTTCAAATAAATCTAACAAGTAATTGTGGGATTTATTTGGTGGGATCATGTTTCTAGATTGGTTGTTGAGTTAGTTATCGATTGAAAAGGATATTTAAAAATAGGCTCAACAAGGGACCTAAGGGATATAATATCATTTGGTAGGCTTGAAAGGCTCAAACGGGTCAACAATGTCCTAAGTCATTTCCTTTAATTGAGTGTTTTCTAGGATTTCGCCTTGATAGGGAATCAAACAAATTCTAGAGTTTAAAGTATTACTTTTGTAACTCATGCATAAATGTCTTCTAAAGTAACCAATAACTAGAAGTGGGAAAGAGAGTGCTCAAAAATAGAGGATGTCATCCTAGCATTGCTTATACTCAAAGTGCACAGTTCCATCATCACACAAGTGCAAATTTTCACGAAACATAAAATTAAAGGAGTAATATCTTCATTAATTCAAGCAAATTAATTTTTGTATATGCAAAACATTGACTCCATTACTGAACCCTAATCAAAATCAAGACAACAAAAAATAAAAGGACAGAAAGAACTAAAAATTGACGCACAAAGCACAAAAAATTATTGGTTGTGTTGTGAAAAATAAATAATGCAAACAAATAGACAAGTGCACGTGTCGCAACAAATAATAAAGTGATGAGAAGAGTGTCAATCCCACGAGGAACTAAATTATTTTCTACTAATTATTAATCTATCACACACTTATTTTATTCAGACAAAAGTCAATTATGTAAGAACTAAAACTAAACTAATGAAAATAAGAAAAAATATACTGATTAGAATTTCTACCAAGATATAGAAACCTAGAATTATGATTTCATCAATCGAATAAGTTGATTACACAATTTTGCCCCTTATGAAATTAATAGCAGGTTATTAGTCTTGAGTCTTATGCAATTATGAGGTTTTTCTGAATTACTTGCAATCAAATCCCTAATTTATTCAATTCACTATATTCCTATTTGAATTAACTAAATTATGAATAACGTTGTACCACTCCACTAACTCCCTAGGGCAAGTAGGTATATTCCTATCATACTCACAAATTAATTAATTCATCAATTTGAACAATTAATCATAAGGTCTTCTATTGTCAATCAATCTCTAGATTCTCTTTTCCAAAACTCCTCTAGGGCTCAAAGATGCACTTGACTGCTAATCAACAATCAAATAGAAAAAGCAGACAATAGAAGAAATAACTTTAAGCGCTATTAATTTCATGGAAGAAAATCATGCATCAATTTATTTAAAAGAATCCATCATAATCCTAGAGTAATGAATTAGTTCATGATTGAATTGTCAAACAAAACATGAATAAAACTGAACATCGTTTCAAATTCAGAATAAAAATAAAATCAAGGGGAGAGGTAGAAACTCTATTCCTAGACAAATCATATCTCCACTTTGTCCTTCTTCGAATCCCTAATTCTCGCGATACTTCTGATCTCCAAAATAGAAAAATCCACTTTCCCTTCCGAAGTATCTGAGAGACCTATTTATAACTGCTCAGAAGAGTCTTCTAATTAGAATAAGACTAAAATAAATAAAAACTCTTATGCCCTTCTTTGATATTGGCATGTCATCCAATCAGCATTCCCACCAACTTGAGTCAATTTGTCCTACTTTGCAATTTCTCTACTTGTATTCCCACAATTCCAACATTTTCATTAACTAGCAAGGGAATTATAACTTTTGAAACAAGAAAATTATTTGTTAAGTCATAAATATGATATTCAAATTAATACTAATATGGACTTAACAAATACCCCAAACTTAATATGTTGCTCGCCCTTGAGCAACGCAAAGAAAAGACTCAAGGACACTCAAAAAAAAAACAAATCAGCACAAAAATGTATATACAAAAACATCACTTTGTTTTGCTACTCTCAGAACTACTTCAAAGCTATGCTCATAGTCAACCACAATTGCAATCTAATTTCACTATGCACAAATAAGCAGATACAATGCTCAAATGAATCCCCTGTGTATGTGTGTGCTTTCTCTAAAAGTAGTTACTGGCAATTCGGATTAATTTATGTACAAGTACAAGACTCTATTCTAATACTCCATAGGTTTGCTTTTCATCTCTATCTCCACTAATGTAGAATACACTCAATAAAGGATTATTTAGGACTTGCATAGCTTGTAATGTAGGCTTGGGTAAAGGTAGGAAAAATATAAATAATACTGGCTCAACATCCACAGCACTTGTTAATCATCACCTTTTAATTCTCTCCCAAACTTATTGAACAATACTTCTCAATTTCTTTCTTTCTTTCTTTCTTTCTTTCTTTCTTTCTTTCTTCATTTTTTTTTTTTTGAACGGTGCTCATGCCACTATGCACACATTTGTGTGCATGAGGCCTTATCTACACCCTTTTTTTTTTAAGGAAGAAAATCAAACTCATGGGCACTATACGACTTGTTCCCATTTCAAATAGATTTAACAAGTAATTGTGGGATTTATTTGGTGGGATCATGTTTCTAGATTGGTTGTTGAGTTAGTTGTCAATTGAGAAGGATATTTAAAAATAGGTTCAATAAGGGACCCAAGGGATATAATATCGTTTGTTAGGCTTGAAAGGCTCAAACTGGTCAACAATGGCCTAAGTTATTTCCTTTAATTGAGTGTTTTCTAGGATTTTGCCATGATAGGGAATCAAACAAATTCTAGAGTTTAAAGTATTACCTATGTAACTCGTGCATAAATGTCCTCTAAATTAACCAATAACTAGAAGTGAGAAAGAGAGTGCTCAAAAATAAGATATGTCATCCTAGCATTGCTTCTATTCAAAGTGCACAGTTCCATCATCACACAAGTATAATTTTTCACAAAACATAAAATTAAAGGAGTAATATCTTCATTGATTCAAGCAGATTAATTTTTGTACATACAAGACATCGACTCAATTACTGAACCCTAATCAAAATCAAGATAACAGAAAATAAAAGGACACAAAGGACTAAAAATTGACACACAAAGCAGCCCTCAAACTTGAGAGGTACTTTGCCCTCAAAGTACTAATACTATAATGAAAGAGAAAGCAAGAAAATAAGAGACACTAATATGGAAAAAATAAGACTAAAAAAAATACAAATAAAAACAAAAATAAAGATAAAATAAAATAAAGAAGAAAAAAAAAACCTCCATGATTAATCATTGGCGTCATCGTCTTCCTTAGCCTCCGGGGTGGAATTACAGTAGCAGGAAAATCAAAGTGTGGTGGTTGTAGAAAGGTAGGATAATCCTCAGGTGGAATGCTATGATATTGCACCAACACCGTATACCATTGTTGTTGAGTGTCAAGACATGCTTGGCGATGCTCCTCTGCAGCCTGCTGGTTCGTTAATAATTGTCTCATCATATTCTCCAACATATCTAGACGTTGTGGTATAGATCGATGGCTTTTTTGATAAGCTGGATCCTCTTGATGTGGTCATAGAGCTCTCCTTGATTGATCATCATCAATTATCTGTTCAGGATGTAGTAATTTCTCACTTGGATCTCATTGAACCCTTGTTGCAGCGCATAACTCTGAGATCAAATATGGACATACTAAGCTATCTTGTATTTCGCCTGGCGATGCCTTCCGAATAGCAGGATTAATAATTAGTTCGATATCAATAGGGAGCATCTGATGTATAGCATATAACAAAATAGCTCGCTCCCTAGTGACATCATTGTAATGAGAAACTGGTAACAAACAAGCACAAATGAATTTGAACCAATGGTGGATATATGGGGATAAACCTGCCCTCGAGAAGTGCCTATACTAATTTTTTGCTCCCATCTTCCACTCGACAGTTTGACTACACAGATGATTTTTCTCTTCTTCCATATCTATTTCTGTAGTTAGAAATTGTTGGAACTCATCATCACTGTCAATGTTAGGTGTCTCAAAGACGTCACTAATAGCTTCCCAAGAAAATGACACCTGTTTACCTCGCACAAATACCATATCTCCAGTAGTGAATGCTAAATTGCTATAGAACTCCATCACTACTACTATGATTACCACCTTTGGGGTGCTAACAAACTTTTGCTAACCTCTCCATGTTATAATTGGGCTTCTAGTAGGATCACGGCATGAGTGCTCCCTTAATCCTCTTTCCCTAACAAAGGGTCGATGCATGGTGATTTGTGAATATAGTATATTTGCCTCTGCTGAAACAAATCGGGTGGTATCAAAAGTTAGTTGTCCACTGCTTGAGGCATTCGTCTTATTTCTTTTCCTGCTTGCTTTTAGGTGCCATCTCACTGCTATTCCAATTCACAATTTTTGCAAAAATCAAACAATATCATTCCAAATTGTCAAGAATAATGTTAATAAAGCCTTAATCCAAAATCTTGAAAGAATTAGCCCTTTTTCACCAAATAAATCCATCAAATGAAATTCCAATTTTTCTCAAGAAAATTCAATTCCCTTTTCAATAATAAGCTCAATGTGCCACAATACTATGATTAGTGTTGCTTGATAATATTCAATGAATACTTCCAAATAATGCCCAAGAATCCATATCTAAGCATTCAACAACGGCAAGATGAAACTTAGTAATTTCCAAACGTTAGATCAATGACATACTAAGTTTTAGCCTAATCAAAACAATATGGTGGCAAACTCACACAAACCCACAAGATTTTCATATAAATCACTTGTTTTCCCAACAATCAATCATATTCCACAAAATTCAAGTAAACAATCCCAAAACACCTAAATCCAAAGAAAGTTTAAGCAAGAAACCAAGCAAACAACCTATTATGAGTATTAGAAGTACCAAGAAGTGTAGCCCAAAGGAGATGAAGAATGTTGAGTTCGCCGGCGGAGGGTTACTGGCAGTAATGGCGATTGTCGGCAGTGGGTTGTTGGTGGATATGGTGATGGTTGGCGGAGGGTAGAGAGAATGGGAAAGGTAAATGGGTTTTGTGGTTTGGAAAATTTAAAAACAAGAGAATGAGAAAGGGGAATAAGGGTTTTATTTTTGAAAGGAAAGAAAATGGGGAAAGGGGAATGGTGGCTGCTGACAGAACAAGGGTATTAAAAACCCAATCTTATTTTTATTTTTATTTATTTATTTTTTCATGGGATGCAACTCGCGCCTGGGTGTGGATTATTTGAGCCCTGGCACAGAGCATCCTGCCTTGGGCAGAACACGCTTTACGCCTGGGTGCAAAAGTCTTGTGCCCTGTCACCATACTGTTTGTTCCTATCTTCATAAAAAATTCAAATAGATCTAATAAGTAATTGTGGGATTTATTTGTGGGAACATTTGTTTAGGCTAGTTGTTGAGTTAGTTAACAATTGAAAAGGATATTTAAAAATAAGTTCAACAAGGGACCTAAGGGATATAATATCATTTGGTAGGCTTAAAAGGCTCAAATGGGTCAAAAATGGCCTAAGTCATTTCTTTTAATTGAGTGTTTTCTAGGATTTCGCCTTGATAGGGAATCAAACAAATTCTAGAGTTTAAAGTATTACCTATGTAACTCATGCATAAATGTCTTCTAAATTAACCAATAACTAGAAGTGAGAAAGAGAGTGCTCAAAAATAGGGGATGTCATCCTGGCATTGCTTCTACTCAAAGTGCATAGTTCCATCATCACACAAGTATAATTTTTCACGAAACATAAAATTAAAGGAGTAATATCTTCATTGATTCAAGAAGATTAATTTTTTGTACATGCAAGACATCAACTCAATTACTAAACCCTAATTAAAATCAAAACAACAGAAAATAAAAGAACACAAAGGAGTAAAAATTGACGCGCACAGCACCCACCAAACTTGAGAGGTACTTTGCCTTCAAAGTACTAATACTATCATAACAGAGAAAGCAAGAAAATAAGAGTCACTAATATGAAAAAGGATAAAAATAAAAATAAAAACAAAAATAAAATAAAGAAAAGGAAGAAAATATGCCATGATCAATTGATGATGTCATCGTCCTTCTTGGCCTCCGGGGTGGAATTTCAACAGCAATGTAAGGATATGGTTGTCGTGAGAATTAATTTCAAATAAAATTACTCCCAATAATACCTAAAAAAAATCAAGAAATTCCAGTCAATAAATCAACATCCAAAAATTTAATTCAGTTTGCATCCAAATATCCATCACTTCACCTCAATAATGAATCAATTATTTATTGAATAATCTTATATAATAGCCACTAAATTAAAATTATTCAAAAAATAATCTAACTAATTCCAAACTCTCAAATCAATAAAATAGGCCTTTATTAACTAATAAATATCTAAAAATTCAAATCAATTTAAGACACTAATATATCTAAAATATGCTAAAGAGGAAGTGATGAGAATGGTGGTGTAGGTAGGTTTGTTTGAGAAAAAGAAGATTGCTGTAGAGAGAAAAAAAAAAGCAAAATAAAAAAAATGCATAGTGGCATGAGCACCGAGAAAAAAAAATTCTGAAAAATGGAGAAAGAAAGAAATTAAGAAGTATTGTTCAATAAATTTGGGGGAGAATTAAGAGGTGATGATGAACAATTGCTATGGGTATTGAGTCAGTATTATCCATATTTTTCCTACATTTACCCAAGCCTACATTACAAGCTATGAAAGTCCTAAATGATCCTTTATTTAGTGTATTCTACATTAGTGGAGATAGCGATGAAAAGCAAACCTATGGAGTATTAGAGTAGAGTCTTGTACTTGTACATAAATTAATCCGAATTGCCAGTAACTACTTTTAGAGAAAGCACACACATACACGGGGGATTCATTTGAACATTGTATCTACTTATTTGTGCATAGTGAAATTAGATCGCAATTGTGGTTGACTATAAGCATAGCTTTGAAGTAGTTCTGAGAGAAGCAAAAAGAAGTAATATTTTTGTATATGCATTTTTGTGTTGATTTATTTTTCTTTGAGTCCTTTCTTTGTGTTGCTAGAGGACGGTTTTCTTGTTTGGGGGTATTTGTTAATTTCACATTAGTATTAATTTTAATATCATGTTTAGGACTTAACAAATAATTTTCTTGTTTAAAAAAATATAATTCCCTTGCTAATTGATGAAAATTTGGAATTACGGGAATATAAGTGGAGAAGCTACAAAAGGGGACAAATTAACATAAGTTGGTGGGAATGCTAACCGGATGACACCTCATGATATAATCAAAGATGGACAGAAAAGTCTTTTTATTTATTTGAATCCTATTCTAATCAGAAGACTCTTTTAATCAATTATAAATAGGCCTTTCAGACACTTAGTTAGGGAGTTTAAGCGGATTTTGCTATTTTGGAGATTAGAAGTATCGCGAGAATTTGGGATTCAAATGAGGACAAAGTGCAGATCAAATTCATCTAGGAATAGAGTTTTTTCTTCTCCCTTAGATTTTGTTTTTAATTATGGATTTGAAACGATGTTTCATTTTATTCATGTTTCGTATGACAATTCAATCATGAACTAATTCGTTACTCTAGGATTATGTTGGATTCTTTTGAATAAATTGATGCATGATTTTCTTCCATGAAATTAATAGCGCTTAAGTTTATTTCTTCTATTGTGTGCTTTTTCTATTTGATTGTCTGATCAACAGTCAAGTGCATCTTTAAACCCTAGAGGAGTTTTGAAAAAGAAAATCTAGGGATTGATTGACAATAGAAGACCTTAGGACTAATTGTTCAAATTGATGAATTAATTAATTTGTGAGTAGGATAGGAATATACCTGCTTGCCCTAGAAAGTTAGTTGAGTGGTACAACTTTATTCATAATTTAGTTAATTCAAATAGGAATATAGTGAGTTGAATAAATTAGGGATTTGATTGCGGGTAATTCGGAAGAATCTCATAATTGCATAAGACTTAAGACTAATAACATGTTAATTTCATAGGGAGAAAATTATGTAATCGACTTATTTGATTGATGAAATCATAATTCTAGGCTTCTATATCCTGATAGAAATCTTAATCAGTACCTTTTTTCTTATTTTCATTAGTTTATTTTTAATTCTTATTTAATTGATTTTGTTTGAATAAAACAAGTGTGTGATAAATTAATAATTAGTAGTGAATAATTTAGTTCCTCGTGGGATCGACATTCTTCTCATCATTTTATTACTTGTTGCGACACGTACACTTGTGTAATGGTTTGCATTATTTATTTTGCACAACACAACCAACAATAGGACTTTTTGAACTCCATTAAATTAATGTCTCAATACATATATGCATACACAAAGAATTTAGGAACCAATTTAGAGCTTCAAACTCAAAATATTATGGACCGAACAAACTTAGCAACTGAACTCACATTTTCACCAACAATAAAATAATTTGTGATCCCTTTACATACAGCTAAAGTTTAACCATTATAAAAGATTAACAACCGACCATTGAAATTATCATTAAATCACAAGAAAATTGATTATAATTAAGTTCAATAATAATATAAATTGAAGGTGATCGAATCTGTTAGTCAGTGGATGGGGCTCTGACCTAATGTAATTGACCGAAATATATGTGGGATTAGATGGTTCGAAGAGGGTGGGTTAAGTCCTGCAACCAATAGCACGCATCAGGCTTGCCGAGAGACCTTCGGCTAAGGCACTCCGACGTTTAAGTCAGTACATAGTTGGCCAGGAAGCAGAGTAACAGAGTAAAGGTTGAAGGATAATGAATGTACCTTGCTGAAGGGTTGTAATGGGGTATTTATAGTCTCTCTTGAGGGGTTAAGATGTCCATGATGCCCTTACTTGGGCAGAGAAGGCCTTTGTCCTTGAGAACCTTCAGGTCTTCTTCCTTCTATGTACTTCTCAAGGTAGCGCATCCTCCTTCTCTTTAGGACATGCGTGAGATCTCTGCATTTAATGTAAAAGCAGAATGGTGGTACAATAGAGGCATGCACCATAAATGCAAAGACACACCACCTGTCAGCACATTTAATGTGGAAACGTGGTGGTCGTTGTGGCACATGTAATGTAACTATGACTAATGGCGTAAGACTGCTTTATGTTTCTCTAATCGACCTCCTAGGATCGAGATGTTTCCTTATCTATGAGTCATCTAGCCACACTCTGGTCAAGATAATGGAGCTTTCTTGGGTTCGAAGGCCTCTCTAGATGAGAGCCTAATGATCATTCTCGAGCTGATCAACCACACTTAGGTCGACTGAAAAGATGCTGGTGTGTTGAGCTGGCGAAAAGGCCCAATGAAGAATTGGGCCTAGTCGACCACCTGGTTGACTGTTAGTAAGCTGGGCTTGTTGGGCCATCCTATATCATGAGTCCCCCCCCACTCTTGAGTCCTGATCGAGTTATTCAACATGAAAGAATGAGGAGTAGCTGAATTGGGAAACTAAAATATGTTCGACCAAGAATCCAACGTGTTTATTATCTTTTCGTTTCCAACCTCGACTAGGGTTTCAGTGCCATTAATTGTGCCAGTTACATCAGGCAGCGCAACTTCTTAATCGATAATTGTGCAATAAGTAGCTGATAATCGATTGTTTTAACCAGTTGACTTACCCCGCAGATGGAGGTTATAAATAGGGGTTGAAAATTTTCATTTCTCACTTTTACTGCAATCTTGAGAGGTCGAGCTCAATGAGTTTACTACATCTGACAAGGGTCGAGAATCATCTATTCTTGTCAGCGTTGCAAGTTCCCTTCGATCTTACCTAGTTTTTAATCTTCTTACTTTCAATTAGTTTTATAGCAATCATGCTTAGGATTTTCGGAGAGGGTAGGGATAGGTCATCTGACTCTGAACAGACTCAGTCGACTATAAGAGGAAGTTATTCAACTGACAGAAGTAGCAAATCTTCTAGTAATGGGTCGAGTTCAATTGAGAGCTCGAGTGAAAATAGGGTTGATGTTGTAGGGGGAGCTGTGCCCTCTGGGGAGGGTAGTTGACCTTCAGTATCCTAGTATAGGTTATTCACTGCAGACTATTATAGTGACATCACGTTTGAGGTCGAGGAGGGCGACCAAGATTTGATTAGGTGTACATACTATATTCCTTCTGATTTTGAACTGATTTTGCCTGAGCCTATCGATAGAATGCATTGACCCCCCACAGATTGCATAATTGTATTCGAGGAGGCTTTAAAGTGTAGGCTTCGATTCCATATTGCCCATCCCGTAGTCGATCTTCTTATTGGTGTTCAAGTGTGTATCACTTAGTCACTCCCCAACTGTTTTTCAACCTCTGTAGTTTCGTGGTTTTAATTGCTGATACAGACTAGCCTCCCTACTTTGTAAACTTAAGCAACCTCTTCTATCTCCCCATGTCCCGTAAGTCAGGTAGCATCAAGGAGTTGGGCTTGTATTACCTAACCGCCTACCCTTATCGAAAAATATTCGTCACTCCATCATCTTCCCATGGCCAGTCTTAGAAGAAATTATATTTTTATGTTCGCGCCCCTAAGTAGGGTTGCTTTCAACATTCCTGGGGGTGGTTGAGGGGCCGAGTTGAGATGCCTAGTAACAAAAGTCCATCTTCGAATAATATATTTATTCGATATTTGGTCGAGTTTGGGGAGATGGAGGCATCGAGATACACGACAGATAGGAATCTGGTATTAGCGGGCTTATCACCTGCTCGATTAAACTTGCCTGCGAATGCTAGATTAGGTGGACATACTCTACTGGTGCTATTCGTTATTTATTTTATTCTTACTTTTTCTTTCATAGTTTCTAGTCGATTTTAATGCTTTTATATTTTTGTGTATTTTTTCAATTTTTTGATTGAGCAACAATAATGAATCGTACTTGTTAATAAGCAATAGTCCACCAACAAAAGGTGCTAGAGTGCCAATAAGTAGCTGCTTACCAGGAGGTTGATTACCAAAGTGTTCCGCAACAGCAGGCACCAACGTCTGCAACTCCCCCTATTCAACCAGCTATGGTTGAGGCTAGCTACCTAGAACCTCGACAGAAAATGACGGCCGTCAATGAGCAAGCTCTCCCTCCGAAGAGAACTGTTGTGGAGAAAGGGAAAGGAAAGTGTAGCGACTCTTTGCTCTTCGACCCCGACCATACGATGAACTATTTCCCCTGCATGCTTTTCCATCCCCAAGATTCAAGCCTAACATTGGGGTCCAGAATACGGCATCGATATTAGGGGCGAGGTAGGATAGAATGGGCCCTCTGAATGTACTAATGGTTGGTCTCTTTATGTCCGACAAAAGAAAATGCTAGATATGGGGCAACTGCAAGCCTTAAAAGTGTTCGCATACCATGCGAACATGGTAAGTTTCTAGTCGAGTTTTACTTGTGGTCGAAACTGATCATTTAAGTTTAATTTTGACCAGACTTTTTCTTATTGCAGGTCGGCCAATTGGGCTATAACTTTTATCCGAGGTCTAAGCTGACTGTAGGTGATCGTGAGGAGCTCCAAAAAGAGCAAGAGGAGACTAAAGTGATGAAGACTCAACTCGAGTCGTTGCAATTGAGAATCAGTGAGCTCACCAAACAGGTTGAGGAGAAGGATACGAAGCTACTGGCTGTCGTAACTGAAAAGAGTTATTTAGATAACCTACTGAGGAAGGTGAGGTTGGAGCCGAAAGCAACCTATAATTCTAGTCGAGCGCTAGGATACAACAGTGCTACTTAATACGCCCGAGATAAGTTTTTCAAGGCACTGCCGAACATTCATAAGGAGACAGTTCAATAATTTCTGTTATGCCCTGCTTTTCAGGATACTAGAGTTGTCTTCGCAGTCGATGATGCGAAAGAGGCCTTCGAGAACGCTGTGAAGCAGCTGGAGTTTTTAGACTACCAATTTTGACCAGAAAATAAAGCTCGTCTGAATATGTTGCAGAACGAGCAGCTTGAGGACTGTGCTGACCCTGCGCTTGTCGATGAGAATGCACCTACTTATGTGGCTAGAGCTTCGATCCACCCAAAGGCAATCGAGGTGGGGAAAGAGTTTGCTTTCGTATATGACTTTGCTTTTGACATCAAAGAGGGCAAGGTTGATATGGTGGCATACTTCCCTCATGTTGGTCGCAAGTCCTGTAGGGAGCAAGAGGTTGAGGACCCCGCGATGCTTGTGCAAGTGAACTCTAGCGATGAGCTCGATCGAGTCATCGATAAGGTGGCAGCGGGCGCTGCTCGGGGTGCTAGAGGTGAAGGGGCAGGATTAAGTTGAAGTTGTTATGTTTTTGTTTATTTCGTTTCTATTTGAATTGATTCGCTCTGCAAGGCATGGTACTCAACCTGATTTAATCTGGCATTTTTTTCTGAATATAACTTAAATGTGTTTACTTTATAATATCAACTTTTTGTTCACTGTTTGTTGACTCGCTACTTTTATTTGTTTTCATTCAATTCAATTCTTTAATATGACTGCGTAAATGAATGAAGAAATAAATTTTCCTCCTATCTAACCAGTCAATTAGTGCGATCTTTGGATGAACACTCAATTAGTCCATAACCAAGTTAATGGTCAACTGTGAAGTCAATTTTAAAGGAACTAATTTAAATAGATCTAAGAATTTTTGTATCGATTTGATCTACTCAAAATTGGTTGATCTAAGATAAAATTTACCACTGCTATTAAATGAATAGGCTAGAAGCCATGGTTGTTTATGAGTCGACTTTATCGAATTGAATTCAAGTTGCTATGAAATCTTTGTGTCATGGCACGTACATCCATTGGGTGACTTGAAGATGATGATCCACTACGGGATCAAATTTAAATTGTGGTCGACAACGGGGTCCAATTTAAACATTTTCTCATTTATCAAGTGATTAGGCTACACGCTGTGATTATGGTCGACTACGAGGTTAACTTTAAATAATTTTCTCATTTACATGATTGGGCTAGAAGCCTCGGTTGCAAGTGAGAACAGATAGATGATCGAATTTAAACCGACTTTATTGATTTGAAAACACATTACAAAAGAGTTGAATACAGACCCAAATCTCTTCATACATAGAATTTTTTCAAATTTACTATATTTCATGGTCGAGGGAACTCATTTCCATCTATATCCGCTAGTCGGTAAGAGTTGTGTTTTGCCACTTTAATTACCAAGTATAGGCCCTCCCATTTTGGGTCAAGTTTTCCCACATTCTTGAAACTTCAACTTTATTGAGGATGAAGTCTCCCATATGAAAATTTCTTGGTCATACTCCTTTATTGTAGCATTGGGCCATCTTCAACCTATAGCTTTACATTATTGTGTACGCCTGCTAGCGCAACTCGTCCATTGTTTCGAGGTCAAACTCTCTTTCAGATTCATTCTTGATCGGGTTGTAATGAATTGCCCGAGCTATATGTTGTATCAACTCTGTTGGGACTACTACTTCTGATCCATATACCAGATTGTAAGGACTATGGCCCGTGGTGGTTCTGTATGCCCGCCCATAGGACCCCAGGGAGGTAGTTTCCCCAACTTACTTTGGACCCTTCAAGTCAAGTCTTGATGTGGTCCAGAATAATCTTATTTGTAGCTTTAGTTTGTCTATTGGTCTAGGGGTTTCCAACCGAGGTGAAATGTTGTCGAATTCCCAAACTTTCACACCAGTTCCTCGTGTTTCTGCTTTGCAATTGCATTCCATAATCTGATATCAACACTTTTGGCAAACTAAAATGGCAAATGATATTTTTCCACAATAATCCTCCAATGGCCGCGTCAGTTATCTTTGAGATCACTTCTGCTTCGACCATTTTGTGAAGTACTCAACCGCTACAATCACGTACTTTCTTTGACCTATAGTTTTTGAAAAAGAACCAACTATGTCTATCCCCTACTGGTCAAATGGCCATGTGATTTGAAGTTGCACTAGTGTTGATGTAGGTTGATGGGGATGTTGGACTGGACTTGGCAAGATGGACATTTTCTAGCAAAGTCAATTGCATCTTTTAGTAAGGTTGGCCAAAAATATCTATGTATGATGACTTTATGGGCCAATGCTCGTCCTCCAGAGTCATTACCACAGATACCCAAATGGACCTCTTGTAAGATCTGCACAGCATGCTCCAATGTCAAGCACCTCAATGGTGGTCTAGAAAGGGATCTCCTATACAGCTAACCATACTCGTCGAGAGTGCACTTCGCTACTCGACCTCTGAGCCTGCGCACTTCTGTTTGATCCTCTGGCTCTTTTCCTTCCCTTAGGTAGGTTTTGATTTCATCCTGTCAGGAGAGAGATGACTCTTAGATTTGCCCAATCAGGTTCCGATTGAGACCACATATAATAGGTTTGTCGGAGACTAAGAATGTAATGGTTTTGTCTCTGGTTCTTTTTGTCGAGCTAAAAAACTTAGATAGGGCAACTACCCTTTCATTCTCTGATCTCAGGACTTAGCTGAGAGTGAACTTCTTGAACTGTTGTTGCAACTGTTAGCAAATTAATTTTCGATCAATTGAAAATTGACAAGTGTAAAATAATATATTAGTTATTAATTAAAAAATTTTCTATTTATATTTTGGGATGTATTAAATTTAATTTTAAAAGATAAATAGTTAGTTTTGATTAATATTCTAATATCTATTTTACACAAATCAAATGTTGACAAGTGTCAAAATGAAGAGGTACCACCAATCAAATCAAGTCTGATGGCCTAGCAATCTCAAGCTAACCAAGTTGACACATGGCGTATCTATATCCATGGATCAATCAAGTCAAAATATTTGATGTTATCTCTTAACATGCGTATCAAAGAGATAACCATCAGAGAAGTCAATATCATTTGGAGGTTTTCTACTAAACACCTATATAAAGGAATGTTCAAAGACACATTCACAGATTCTCATGTACACATGTTCTCAAGTTAAAGACTCAAAGTTTGCAAACTTCAAGTTTCTGCTGCGACGAAGTATTGATACTGCGAAGGTCCTATACCTCTTCAAAGCATCAAGTCATCAAGTCCTTTGATCTCAGAGTCAAGGTTTGAGTTCAAAGTTTATGTAGTGTTTCTCATCTAGTCAAAGGATACTACACCATATATCTAGGAACAAACTTCAAGCCCTTGGATCATATATTAGGAGAAGAATTAGGGGATCAGTTTTGTTAGAAAATTTATTTTTTCTCTTATAAATTGTAATTCTCTTTTATTCTCTAAATATAAATTCAATTTGTCCATTACTTTTTTTATCTTGTGATTTAATTTTGTAGACAACGAATTTGTGTAAAAACATTTCTGGCACACCCAATGGGACTAGAATCTACCCCTCATCTCTTTCTTCCATTTGAATTTTGAAGATATTTGCAACCACTCAATAGCACCTAAGAGGAACCAACTCCCCTTGGCCAAGAAAGATGCTGCTGACCTTGCTACTGAATCTGTTAATCAGCCTATGCGTGGGGCCAAGAATACTGATTTCATTCCATTTGATGATTTTGACTCTGGAAGTCCAAGGGAAACAAATCCCAAGACATCATCTTTTGCTGAGCTGTTGGCTACAGCGATTGGAGTGACAACAACGGATGGACAACTTGCTTGGTTGGCTCAAGCTATAGCTTACCTCCAAGAGATTATAGAAGAGAAAGATCTACAAATTGCACAACTCATGAACAAATAGGAATACTCCCATCTTGGAGGGTTTAGCTACAACCATCAATCTTCCCTTGGCCATGCAATGGTGTAGAAATAAGTTGAGGATATGACTTAGAAGCGAGAAAATGATTGAAAGATCAATCACTCTGCAACTTTTATTGCTACACTGTCTGTTCAACAATTGCAGGACATGATCACCAATACTATTAAAGCTCAGTATGGCATGTCTTCTCAAAGTTATATTATGTATTCAAAGCCCTATATAAAGAGGATTGACTCGATAAGAATGTCGATAGGATATCAACCACCAAAATTCCAGCAGTTTGATGGGAAAGGAAATCTAGAATAGCATATGGCCCATTTCATAGCGATATGCAATAATGCAGGGACTTATGGTGATCTTCTTGTAAAACAGTTCATGCGTTCATTGAAAGGAAATGCCCTCAATTGGTACATCGACTTAGAACCTGAATCCACCGATAGTTGGGATCAAATGGAAATGGAGTTTTTGAATCACTTATACAGTACACACCGGACTGTGAGCATGATTAAACTTACCAATGTAAAATAATGGAAGTACGAGCTAGTGGTAAACTACATCAATCGTTGGCGAGCATTAAGTTTGAATTGAAAGGATAGATTCTCAAAGACGTTTGCAGTGGAGATGTGTATTCAAGGTATCTACTGGGGACTTCTCTACATTCTTCCAGGAATCAAGCCCCACACTTTTGAGGAATTAGCTACTCGTGCCCATGATATGGAGCTTAGCATTGCTAATTACGATGTTGGAATTCTTATTAAAGACTAGAAGAAAGAAAGGAAAGATTCAAAGAAGAGTGAAAAATATGCCAAAGCTACTACTAAGAAATCCATGGCGATCAAGACAGTCTCCATAAAAATTCCCATAACTAATAAAAAAGATGCTGAGAAAACTGAAGATCAATGCATCTCAATAGGCAAGGAAACATTGAAAGAAATGTAGAAGAATGAGTATCCATTTCCTAATTTTGATGTTTGTCACATATTTGATGAATTATTGACGAGGAAGTTGATTGAACTGCCGTAACCAAAACATCCTGAAGAAGCTGGAAAGGTGAACGATCCAAAATATTGCAAGTATCATCGAGTTATCGGCCATCCAATAGAGAAACATTTCATCTTCAAGGATAAGGTCATGGCATTGGCAAGAGATGGAAAGATAATTCTTGATACAAAAGATGTTGTTGGGTCAAACCTTGCTAACACTATAACTAGATACCACATGTGTTACAAGCAAAGACAATGTCTTTTCCTCATCTTCACTCATGAGGGCATCAATAATGCTTTAGTTTGGAATTTTAGATCCAGTGTTAGTGGAGACTCAGTTCATTGATAAAGTGACTAAGCTAAAAACAAGTTCTACTACTGAAACTGAAGATAGTAGTGCGTGGACTCTTGTGGCGCGCCAACAAAGGAGAAGATAATGTGTCAATCAATCTCATCCATTAGCATTAAGATCTCGCATGTGGCCAGACACCATCAACCAAGGATGACAAAGAGTCTAAAGGCTATAAATGGCAAGCTGAAAAATTCATTGACAGGTTACAAAATGAGCCAGGTGACTTTGAAAGATTATTTTCCTACAGGATTCTTTCATCAAAGAATTGAAACAGTGCATGCTATATCTTGTGAAACTGAAAAGCAACACTCTACTTATTGTTGTACGACCATTACTTTTACAGACGAGGATTTGTTGTTGGGGTCAAAACCTCATAATAGGGCTTTTTGTTTCAGGGTTCATGCAGGAGCAGAAGGTTAACCACATACTCACTGACAAAGTATCTCCTGTCAACATCATGCCAAAGTTTACCATGAAAAATTTGGGAATTTCTATTGAAAAACTCGCACGCAGCCGCCTTACTATTCAAGGTTTTAATCAAGGAGGCCAACGAGCTATTGGTATGATTCATCTAGACCTTACAATTAGGGAGTTGGAAGCAAGTATTTTGTTTGATATCATTGATGCAAGGACTTCCTACCATCTGCTTTTGGGATGGCCGCGATTTCATGAGAATAAGGTGATACCTTCCACTCTTCACAATGCTTCAAGTATTCAAAAAATAGAGAAGTTATGAAAGTTGACATAGATGTGAAGCCATTTACTAAAACTGAATCATATTTCGCTGACGCTAAACTTTATCTAGATCCTGACTCAATAAGTGAAGTGCAACTTGCAAAGGCTCCAGGTAACTACTTCATTGAAGAAAGATAAGATTGTTCTAAAAATTTGAGTAAACTGACAATTATTGAGGTTTTGACAAGCAAAAAATACAAGCATGGTGATGAGTCCAACTTACCAATCCTTCGATATACACCACAATCATATCAAGACAAAAGGAAAATTCCACTTAAAGTATGTATTGAGCCAAATGACACTAAACCAATTAAAGATGGTATAATCAAGCGACTTTCAAACTTCGAGGAAGGAGTTGACCATGTCTATTGTATTCACATGTGTTGACCATGTCTATTGAAGATTCAACACATGAGGCAACACATGCAAAATTGGAAGGAAATGAAAGAATCTAACAATTAGATCTAATTTTGCTTGTATTCATATGTAAGTGGCCGGCTACACCCTCTATATATATAGATGGAGGAAGCTATGATGCCAAGGTGGCATCAAACTTTCCTCAAGGTTGGCGCCAACTTGCTTGTGAATTTAATGTGCATTTGAATTTCATTTGAAATCTTTATTTCATCTAATGAAATGTTATCCAAATTAAATTATAATGCACTCCAAATGAACTCTTCATTTGAATTTTTCCTCCAAAAATAATTCTGCATTTTAATTAAATTAAACACTTTAATTTAATTAACCTTTGACTTAACTTTTAAGTCAATTAGCTTAACTCTTTAAGCTAGTTATTGTTAACTTAACTCCTTAAGTTAACTTAACCAATTGATAGTCATGTGGCACCAATTAAGTTAACTCTTTAATTTAATTGGTCTAATTTAACTTCTTAAATTATTTAGATCAATTTAATTGTTAAATTGATCAAGCTAAGATGACCAAAAATTGTGTCAACTGTCTACCTCCTCAAATCAATCATGAAGGAATTTCTAACTCTTAGAGAATTCTCATTCATCAAGTAGGATGTGCAGTTGGTTTTTGTGTGTGACTCATTAGGTTCTACCATTCATTGGACATGGGCTCACAACTCTTGTGATTTGTAAAATATCAAATATTCACATTAGTTTAAACTCTTTTAAACTAATGACTCAATTCAATTAATCTTTATCAATTGAAGAGTACCCAATTTCCATGGTCGATGTCCAACCTCAAACCCATTGAGCCCAACTAGTTGGCCGAAATGTTGAGAACTATTCTAACTCTACGCTTACCATGCAAAAATGGTCCTTCCGTCTTCTATCTCCCAAAAAAAGCCTAGAGCAAGATATTTGACGGCTCCCTAATAGCCTCAATACTATGTTTCTATTCCCAATGTTCTCTTCTGGTTTATGACCTCATTTTTGAAAAATCCTTTTTCTAAATTGTCATACTGCCTTGCGCAAGGACTCATTGGAATCGATCATTATAGAATATATAGGAGATGCACTCGCCATTCACAATGACGAGAAGTCAGATCCCATCTTGGATCTGACAAACCTCCATGTCTGAGTAGCTCATACCTAACCTCAACCCAAAAGACCCGCTAAGTGGCCAAGGAAGAGTCAAAGCATAAGGACCTAAGCACAAGGTTACCATGGATCCTCAGGTCAAAGGACTAATTATATGCACTAGCATAAGCAGGAGAACTTGCCACTACGGCTATCTACTGGATACTCCGAGCAGGCCTCCGATGAACTTGTTCTCTAACAAGCACCCACTAACATGCACCCATATCTCATATGGTTTGCTCATGAACAGAATAATATCTAACCCTTGGATTTATGGTCGTCAGTGCAAGTCTATTTGAATCTTAGATGTCCCTGTCTCATAAGATTTTATGACTTGGAATATTTAAGATCACGACAATGTAAGACTTATTTCATGATCATCACCAAGTGTACTGACCAAGTTTTGTAGTCTTATATAATCTAAGGGCTTCAACCAAATGCCAGTGAAGTAAATTTAGCATAAGATGAAAATGGCCATTCAAAATGAATATCATTCAATGAAGATTGTATCACAAGTGAAATAGTTTACATGTCAATCTCATTGGCTGCGGGGCACTATTTCAACAATCTCCCACTTGCCCTAAAGCCAATGCCCTATAGTTTTAAGACCCATCTTCTCAAGATGTTCTTCAAAGACCTTTTGGGTTAGTAGTTTAGTTAGTGGATTTGCTATATTCTATTCCGAGGCAACTCTTTCCACTCTAATGTCATCTCTACCAATGATCTCCCGGGTCAAATGATATCGCCTCAAAATGTGCTTGGATCACTAATGAGATCTTGGCTCCTTAGCTTGTGCGACCGCACCGTTGTTGTCACAGAAGACAACTACAGGCTTAGACATGCTAGGTACTATATCCAACTCTTGGATGAGGTTTTTGATCCGAACTCCTTCCTTTGAAGCTTTCAAAGTAGCAATATATTCCGCCTCTGTGGTTGAATCAGCCGTGGTGTCTTGTTTGGAACTCTTCCAACCTACAGCGCCACTGTTGAGGTAAAATATAAATCCCGAAGTGGATTTTAGGTCATTTACATCACATTGGAAACTAGAATCCAAAAACCCCTCACATTTCAATTCTCCATCACCATATACCAAAAATAAATCCTTAGTTCTTCTCAAGTATGTAAGGATTGCTCTAACGACCATCCAGTGACTCTCACCGAGGTTAGATTGGAAACGGCTCATAACACTTAAATCTTGTGCCACATCCGGTTTGTACATTGAATGGCAGACATTATGTTCCCAATGGCAGACGCATAAGGTATGTGGGATATCTTACGTCTCTATTCCACCATCTTAGGGGCCATGACTTGGATAGACGAAGACCGTGTCCCATAGGGAGGAATCCCTTCTTGGATTCTTCAATACTAAACTTCTTTAGTATCTTGTTAATGTACAGGATTGGGGAAAGCCCCAACATACTTCTCAATCTATCTCTATAGATACGTATTCCTAATACATAGAATATTTTTCCCAAATCCTTCATTAAGAATTGAGTAGATAACTATGCTTTAGTACACTCTAACATTTCTCTCTCATTCCCAATGAGAAGAATGTCATCAACATAAAACACAATAAATTGTATACTACTCCCACTAGCCTTCTTGTACACACAAGGTTCATACATATTTTTTAAAAAGCCAAATAATTTGACTATCTTATCAAAACGTATGTTCCAACTTTAGGACACTTGTTTGAGTCCATAAATAGATCTCTCAAGTTTGCAAACATTTTGCTCACTCCCTTTAGATGTAAAACCTTGCGGTTGCTCCATATAGATTTCTTCTTCAATTTTTCTATTGAGGAAAGCGGTTTTTACATCCATTTGTCATATCTCATAGTCATAATATGCGCTGTGGCAAGTAAAATCTGAATAAACTTAGGAATAGCGACCTGTGAAAAGGTTTCCTCAAAATCAATACCGGGTCTTTGAGTATAACCTTTTGCCACTAGTCATGCCTTAAAGGTCACTACCTCTCCATCGACTCATAGCTTTCACTTATAGATCTACTTGCAACCAACGGGAACTATTCCCTCCGGTGGATCTACCAAAGTCCATACTTTATTGGAGTACATGGAGTCTATTTTAGATTTCATGGCGTCAAGCCAATGTCCCAAGTCTATGTCCAACATATCTTCCTCATAGGTCTTCGGATTACTATCCGATTAGCCCATCTCATAAAGGAATGCGAACCTTTCGGGTTGCTTCTTGATTCAGTCTGACCTTCTTAGAGGTTTTGTGTAAGGCTCTTGATGCTCATTTGTTTCCACCGCTTGTGGGATTTGTTGATTATTTTGAACTTCATCAAGTTCAATAACAATGTCATTTCTATCTAATAGAAATCCCTTTTCCAAAAAGTGAGCGTTCTGCAAAACAAATACCTTTTGTTTCGAGGGATCATAAAAGTACTAACCCAAAGACTCTTTTGGGTATCCCACAAACTTACACAAGATGGATCTACTATCCAACTTGTCTCCTACTAACCGCTTAACGTAAGTGGGAGACCCCCAAACCCTTAAATAATGGTAAGAAGGTGCTTTTCCATACCACATCTCATGTGGTGTTTTTGTCACCGACTTTGAGGGTACTACATTTAGTAACCTCGCTGCCGTGTGTAAGGTCTATTTCCAAAATGATATAGATACATCAAAAAAGCTCATCATGGAACGTACGATGTCCAACAAGGTACGATTTCTCCTCTCAGCTACTCCATTATGTTGGGGTGTGCCGAGTGTAGTCCATTGAGAGAGAATCTCATTCTCTTTTAGATAATACAAGAATTCAGTACTTAAGTACTCTTCCCCTCGATCCAATCGAAGAGCTTTAATACTAAGTCCCTTTTGCTTTTTTACTTCATTCCTATACTCTTTGAACATTTCAAAGGTTTTGGATTTGTACTTCATAAGATACACATGTCCAAACTGAGTATGATCGTCGGTGAAGGTAATAAAGTAAGAATGGCCTCCTCTCGCACTAACTCTTAGTGGGCCACATACATCAGTATGGATCAAATCTAAAGGATTTATGATTCGCTTCGATTGTCCTACAAAAGGAACCTTGGTCATTTTTCCCTTCAAACAAGATTTACAAGTAGGAAGATCCTCAATGCTACTAACATTTAGTGCTTTGAGAGCTTCTAACTTGTTCATCCTATTTTTAGAGATATGCCCAAGTCCTACATGCCATAGAATGGCATCTTCTTGGATATCTAATTTTTTTTACTTGATTGAATGTGCATCAATGAAGGTTGAGAAACAAGTATGTACAATCAATTGTTTAATATACCATGTGCAATTAAAGAAACATTCTTTAATGCTTTCAATTTTTCATTAAATATAGAAAAATCGTACCCTTCATTATCCAACTTAGGAATCGAAATAATATTCTTCATAAGATTCGGTACATAAAAACATGGATTAAGTACAATCATAGAATTCCCCAAGTCTAACCATAGCCACAACTCTTGCTCTATTTTCTAGGCGGAGGATCATATCCGCTTTATAGAGACTCTTTCGTCTTTTCATCCCCTGTAACAAATTACAAAGGTGAGAACCACAAGCGGTATCAAACACCCATGAGGAAAAATTAGTCGCCAAGTGCACTTCAATAAAGTACATACCCTTCTCAAAGGTTGCAAGGTAAGCTTTGCAATTTCTTCTCCAATGCCCTTTCTCGCCACAATGGAAACATGTGGCATCGGTTTTAGCCTCATTTTTCTTCTTAACTCTCCCCGAACTTTTCAAGGATTGATTCCCTTTTGAGGAAGAACTTTTCTTCTTCTTACCTCCCTTTTTAGGACCCCTAGGGCCCTTAGACTTGGAGAGGATGCAAGCATAAGAGGCTTATCATTTTTCATCGTCACCTCGAAGGTCACTAACATGTTTACCAATTCATTAATCATCACTTCTTGCTTGGACATATTAAAGTTCATAACGAATTGGTCGAACGAGCTTGGCAATGATTGTAAGATCAAATCTATATAAAGGTAATTGTCCATGCATGATCACATCTAATTGTCCAAGTTTCTCGATGAGTCTAATCATCTTAAGCTTGTGATCATGGACATTTGAGCCCTCTACCATTCTAGACCTAAAGAGCTCCCTAGACAAAACAAACCTTTCGTGTCTAGTTTGGACACCATACAACTCTTATAGGTGTGTGTAGATCTCACTAGCATATTTCATATGCTTATGAGTCTTTTAGAGCTCATTGGTCATAGAAGCCATCATGAGACACCCTATTTGTAGATCATCATCCACAAACTTCTTGAACAATTCACGGGCCTCATTGGTGGCATCATTGCCAATAGTGTCCGGAGGACTTTGATCAATGACATAAGTCCTCTTTTCGGAGTCAATAATTATTTTGAGGTTTCTCAACCAATTACGAAAGTTTGGCTCGGTTAGTTTATTAGTTTCCAAAAGTACATTGAGTGGATTCTTAGCCATTTTAAGTTTTGAAGATTTCAAAAATCTAGAAAGAGCAATAAAAAGAAAATATAAGTATGTGATTGAATATTGATATTTAAAAATATGCTCATGGTCTTTCAAGCATGTATTTCTCCTATTATTTTGTCAAATCCTTCACCCCCTAGAAGAATTCAGAAATCATATTTCCTAGTGAAAATCAAGACCCTAAGGACTTGTAAGTGGACCCCCGTGACCGAGTGCCATCCATAAACAATCGAAAGGTGAGCAACTTTTGCTTATTGCATCATATGCAACTCTTGATATATTTTGCCTCACTCTTTATGTAAATCCCCGTGACCGGACGACCTCCATATTACTAGGTGTTAAGTTAGACCTACCAATCAAACTTTGATTCGAGACTGCTTCACGATTTCCCCTGTGACTAAGTGCCAATGCATGGGAAGCCTTAAATCAATGGTACAGCATATGCTTAAGTATATGGTCACAGCTTTCCACCTAGGTGTGACCCTCATGAGCAAGTGCCATGACACAAAGATGGTAGCCTTGCTATGCCATATACTATTGGTAGAAGGCTTTGATTAATTAAAACTCCTTTTAATTTATATCTATTTTGACTTAATATTTTGGAAGCACTTAGATATTCTATGTGGAGGGATTTTCTTGCTTGCCAAGATCTCACCAATTTTTTCTTCTTATTTAGGTTTTCTATATCTTGAACATGCATCTCATACATCAATAAGATATGAAAAATGTGAATAAGTAAATGTGCCTAGCATGCTCCTAGGGTGGGATTACCATGAGCCTTAACCAAGTGGTACACTTAGAGCCATAGATGCACCACCTAGTTAATTTTAAATGGGTTGATTAAATCTAACTATTATATAAGTGTATCTCATACATTCATGGGTCTTCATGCCTCCAATGGTCTTCTTTGCTCCTTGTAACATTTAAATGAGAAAGAAATCCTCACTCTTAGTGATTCTACTTTCATAACATTTATAAGATAGAAATTAGGAGGCATACAAGCCCCAATTTAATACAACCCTTTCAACAACATGAAGCAAATAAAATCAATATTAAAGGCTCATGATCATTCCTAATCATTCAGCATCCATTCAATGATTAAATGAACAATAAATAAATCAACAATCAACATTCAATTCCAACAATTAAAAGCTTATCTCATAAACAATTAATTGATCAAGCAAAAACAAGCATAACATTTATGCATCATATTTTTGCAACAATTGGAGATCAACTTTAACATGATTTTAAAAGCAATCAAAAATGTCAAAAATAGTTTTGAGAACTTGCACAACACTTGTGCATCTATTATGTGTGATATAGAACACTTTTGGTTACTAAAGGAACACACAATAGCACTCAAAACTCACCTCAACTCAAAATAGCCACTGTAGGCCCAGCTTGGGTGCATGGCGGGCAACAGGCGCGCGCCTGTTGCCTACCAGTGCCCGACAATAGCTGGCAACAGCCTCTATTTTCGAGTCATGACCAAGTTAAGTGATTTTAGGCTCAACTTGTGTGCACTAAAAAATGTAGGACACCTTCTAAATACTAAATTACACATTAAAGATAAAATTTCATATCTAAAACACCTTTTAAAAATGAAATTTCAAGTGCTCAATCATGCTTAAAAAAATCAAGTTTAAATGAGAATCACATTCTTCAAAAATCTCCAATACCTTAAGACCAAATTTAACATGCTATATTAATATATAACATCAACTAGCGCCAAATCAAAATTCAACATTAGCAAATATGAATTAAAACATATTAATCATATGAATTAACACTTAGAACACATATTACCATGCTTTCAATTCATCAACCAAGGGAGCCACATACATTATCATCCAAACACTCCTATCCATAACTTGGATAAAGTATTTAGAGATTTAGATCAATTCATCACATGAATCAATCAATTAAAAATCCAAATTAAAGCACGAATTAGGCTCCGATATCACTTGAAGTCAAGTGTAGCACTAGGATCCAATAATCAAAACATAAAACACCAAAATAACTAGGCTACACATGAAGCTAATGATCTAAATATGCCTTAAATTCGGAATAGAATGAGGAATACCTTGAATAGCTTAAATTCGAGTAAACAAGGAAGAAGATTTCAACACCTTGAATCTGTCTCCCAGTAGCGCAGCAAGTTCACAGCAACTTTTGCCCAACCAAACTACTCGGAATCTGCTGAAATTTGGACTGGAGAACACCAACACTTTGATCAATCTACAGTGGAAAAATCAATCAAATTAGAAACTCCAAAGTGCTTCCATAACTGGCTCCAAGTTTCTGCCCAAACAGAGGATCTCCAAAAGCCTAGCAATCCAATTATTTTGCCTCTAATGATAAGATCCACACACTATTGCACAATTCAATTCTATATTAGCTGGAAGACAAAGGAGAGAAAAGCAAGGATGAAGGCCGAAAATAGAAGCAGAAGATGAAGAAAATGTGAAGCTTTAACACATGAGATAACACATGCAAAATTGGAAGGAAATGAAAGAATCTAACAATTAGATCTAATTTTACTTGCATTCACATGTAAGTGGCCGGACACACCCTCTATATCTATATATACATAGAGGAAGCTATGATGCCAAGGTGGCATCACACTTTCCTCAAGGTTGGCCAACTTACAAGCAAATTACATATGAATTTAATGTATATTTGAATTTCATTTGAAATCCTCATTTCATCTAATGAAATGTTATCCAAATTAAATTCTATTGCACTCCAAATGAACTTTTCATTTGAATTTTTCATCCAAAAATAATTCTTCATTTTAATTAAATTAAACACATTAATTTAATTAACCTTTGACTCACTCTTAAGTCAATTAACTTAACTCTTTAAACTAGTTATTGTTAACTTAACTCATTAAGTTAACTTGACCAATTGATAGTCATGTTGCACCAATTAAATTAACTCTTTAATTTAATTAGTATAATTTAACTCCTTAAATTATTTAGATCAATTTAACAATTAAATTGATCAAGCTAAGATGACCAAAAATTATGTCGACTGTCTACCTCCTCAAATCGATCATGAAGGAATTTCTAACTCTTAGAGAATTTCCCTTCATCAACTAGGATGTGTAGTTGGATTTTGTGTATGACCCATTAGGTTCTACCATTCATTGGACATGGGCTCACAACTCTTGTGATTTATAGAATATCAAATATTCACATTAGTTTAAAACTCCTTTAAACTAATGATTCAACTCAATTAATCTTTATTAATTAAAGAGTACCCAATCTCCATGGTCGATGTCCAACCTCAATCCTATGGAACCCAACTAGTTGGCCAAAATGAATGCTTGGGAGAACCATTCTAGCCCTACGCTTACCATGCAAATATGATCCTTCCGTCTCCTATCTTTCGAAAAAGGCCTAGGGTAAGATATTTGTCGGTTCCCTAATAGCTTTAATACTATGTTTCTATTCTCAATTTTCGATTTCGGTTTATAACCTCATCTTTGGAAAACCTTTTTTTCTAAATTGTCATACTGCCTTGCGCAAGGACTCTTTGGAATCGATTATTATATAAGACATAGGAGATGCACTCGCCCTTCACAATGACGGGGAGTCGGATCCCATCTTGGATCTCACAAACCTCCATGTCTAAATAGCTCATATCCAACCTCAACCCGAAAGACTCGCTAAGTGGTCAAGGAAGAGTCAAAGCATGAGGACCTAAACACAAGGTTACCATGGATCCTCAAGTCAAAGGACTAATTATATGCACTAGCGTAAGTAAGAGAACTTGCCCTACCAACTTGTCACTACAGCTATCTAGTGGATTCTTCGGGTGGGCCACTAGTGAACTTGTTCTTTAACAAGCACCCACTAAGATGTACACATATCTCATATGGTTTGCTCATGAAATAGAGCAATATCTAACCCTTGGATTTATACATAATCAGTGCAAGTCTATATAAATCTTAAATGCCCTGTCTCATGAGATTCTATGACTTGGAATATTTAGGATCACGACCGTGTAAGATTTATTTCATGATCATCACTGAGTGTACTGACCAAGTCTCGTAGTCTTGTGTGATCTAATGGCTTCAACCAAATGCCAGTGAAGTAAATTAAGCATACGATGAAGATGGTCAATCAAAATGAGTATCATTCAATCAAGATTGTATCACAAGTGAAATAGTTTACATGCCAATTTCATTGGCTACGGGGCACTATTCCAACAT
The DNA here is from genome assembly GCA_018894105.1 of Jacaranda mimosifolia. NCBI lineage: Eukaryota > Viridiplantae > Streptophyta > Magnoliopsida > Lamiales > Bignoniaceae > Jacaranda > Jacaranda mimosifolia. Next base: position 4,970,493 of record CM032133.1, read on the forward strand.
AGGCAACTATTAATGAACTCAAGGAGTTGAATGTTGGCACGATAGAAGAGCCCCATCCTATATTTGTTAGCAAGCTTCTAAATCCTGAAGAGGAGGAACAATATTTAAAAATCATAAGTGAGTATAAGGATGTCTTTGCTTGGACATACAAAGAAATGCTAGGATTAGATCCAAAAGCTACAATTCATCACCCTGACATAAAAATATGGGTCCCATCAGTAAAGCAGTCACAGCGAGTGCTTCGCTTAGAGCTCATCCCTCTAATTAAAGCTGAAGTCAACAAGCTTATTGATGCAGGATTTATCAAAGAAGTTAAGTATCCAACTTGGATCTCTAGCATCGTACCAGTCAAGAAGAAAATTGGTCAGATACGCATTTACGTTGATTTTTGAGATCTGAATAAAGCATGTCCAAACGATGATTTTCCATTACCTATTATTGAAATCATAGTTGATACAACCACTAGACATAAAGCTTTATCTTTCATGGATGGATCCTTCGGGCACAATCAAATCAGAATGTTACCACAAGAAGAGGAGTGTACAGCTTTTCGCATACCAAAGGGTATTTACTGTTACAAGGTGATGCATTTTGGGTTGAAAAATATAGGTGCAACTTATCAATGAGCTGTGCATAATATTTTTTATGATATGCTACATACAAGGGTAGAGTGCTATGTTGATGATCTAGTGGTCAAGACTAAGAAAAAAGAGAATCACTTGGAAGATCTCTATGTGGTATTTGATCGATTGAGGAAATACAACTTGAAGATGAACCAACTCAAGTGTGTTTTTGGTGTCACATCTGGCAAGTTCCTTAGCTTCATAGTTCGACATCATGGAATTGAAGTTGATCCTACTAAAATCCATGCTATCCAGAAGATGCCACCACCAAGGAATCTTAAAGAATTGTGTAGTTTACAAGGCAATCTTGCATTTATAAGAAAGTTCATATCAAATTTGGCGGGAAGATACCAACCATTTTAATTACCTAATGAATAAAGATGCTCTTTTTGTAGGGGTAAAGGGTGTGAAAATGCTTTTGAGAGCATAAAAAAGTACCTCATGAATCCACCAATTTGGAAGCTCCTACACCTAGAAAATCATTGATATTATACATTGCAACAGAAGAATGGTCAATTGGTGCTCTAATAGCTCCAGAAAATAATGAAGGAAAGGAGAAAGCTTTATATTATTTGAGTGGAGCCTTAACTGAGAACGAATTGAAATACTCCCATGTTGAGAAGATTTATCTTGCCTTATTTCATGCAATCAGAAAGTTGAAGCACCATTTTGAGGCATATTCCATCTGATTCATCTCACGTGCTGATCTTATCAAATTTGTGATGTCAAGACCAGTGCTTTTAGGAATATTGGCTAAGTAGTATGTTGTATTCATAAGATTACATAAGTACCTCAAAAAGTTGTTAAAGGACTCTTGTTAATTTCCAGGCAGATCACCCCATTCTTGTAGATTGGAAAGTATCCAATGAATGACTTGATGAGGATGCCCTCTTCGTTGAGATCTTGCTGGCATGGACAATGTTATTTGATGGAGTAGCTCAATCTAATGAAGCGGGGGCAGGGACTGTCTTTGTTTCACCTGAAAAGCAACTTTTCACGTATTCCATCATATTAAATGAATTGTGCTCTAATAATGTTGCAGAATACCAGGTTTTTATTATTGGGCTTCAAATGGCACTTGAAATGAAAATTTTAGAAGTTGAGGTCTATGGTGATTCAAAACTGGTTAGTAATCAACTTTTAAATATTTATGAAGTTAAAAAAGAAGATTTAATTCCTTACTTTCAACTAGCCTCTTGTCTATTGAAGAAGTTTGAAAGTGTTGTCCTAAGTCACATCCCGAGGAAAAAAAATAGGAGGTCAAATGCACTGGCTAACTTGACTATTACCTTGGCCCTTTCTGAAGGAAAAATTACAAATATCCCAGTGTGCAATAGATGAATTGTGCCATCACCCATTGAGCTTGATCGTGAGGATGCAAATGCCATATCAATCTCAGTTAGTGAAGATGAATATTGGAGGACATCATTGATTGACTATATAAAGCATGGGAAATTGCAACAAGACCCTCATTGTAGAACGGAGGTGCATCGAAGGTCATCTCGCTTCATTTTATATAGAGATGTTTTGTATCATCGATCTTATAAAGGTACTTATCAACGTTGTTTAAGTGGTGAAGAAACAACTGAATCTATGGCTTAGGCACATTCTGGAGTTTGCGGAGCTCATCAGTTAGGTCTTAAGCTTTATTTTTATATTAAAAGGATGGGCTATTACTGGCCTACTATGGTTAAGGATTGTATGAGTTATGTGAAAATGTGTGAAGCTTGTTAGATGCATGCTAACTTTATACATCAACCTCTTGAAACCTTACATCCTATAGTTGCTTTATGGCCGTTCGATGCATGGGGTCTTGATGTTGTAGGTCCTATTGCTCCTAAGTCATCGGCTGGTCATGCTTACATATTGGCAGCTACAGACTATTTCTCCAAGTGGGCAGAGGCGACTCCCCTCAATGAAGTGAAGAAAGAAAATATTGTTGAATTTATTCGATGTAATTTGATTTTCAAGTATGGAGTGCCTCATTACATCATTACTAATAATGGGAAGCCTTTCTACAATAAGTTGATGGACAAACTTTGCGCACAATTTGGATTCAAGCAATATAACTCCTCGATGCACAATGCGCATCCAAATGGTCTAGCAAAGACGTTCAATAAAACTTTATGCAATCTACTGAAGAAAGTGGTGTCAAAATCAAAAAGAGATTGGCATGAGAAAGTTGGGAAAGCTCTATGGGCATATCGAACAACTCATCGGACTACTAACCAAGCTACTCTATATTCACCTGTTTATGGAGTTGAATTTGTTCTCCCTCTTGAAAGTCAAATACCCTCACTTCGTATAGTAATTCAATAGGGACTTACTGTTGAAGACAATGTTCGCCTTCAACTTGAGGAATTAGAAACTAGGGGTGTTCGCGGTTCGGTTTGGATCGGTTTTGGGACAAAAGCCAACCGATCCAAACTATATAATGTATATTGGATCGGTTGGACTTTTATTGTAAATCCAATCCAATCCAATCCATTTTAAATCGGTTTGGATTGGATCGGTTAATCAATTTTTCAATTTAAATATTTAATTGAAATATTTGACAAATTACTATTGATAAGTAAACTAATTTAATCAATCAATTTGTAAATTTTATTTAGCTATCATATCACACTAATCTTGTGGAATTAAGTTAAATTATGTAAGAACACACAACTATAAAGTTATAAGTCCACAATAATTATCCCTATATATTTGATTTTTGAAAGTGAAAAAATCCTAAGTTTAGTTTATTTTAATTTATTTGTGTATTTTACAATTAAGATATATATTTTTTATATTATTAGTATATAAATTTTGGTTCGGTTTGGATTGGATCAGTTTTTTAGATTAAAACCAAAAACCGATCCAATCCAATTGGTTTTAAGAAAACAAATCCAATTCAATCCAAAAAAGTTCGATTTTGATCGGTTTTCGATTTTTTGGATCGGTTCGTCGGTTTTTTTTTGGATTGGATTGGATTTGAACACCCCTATTAGAAACATTAGATGAGAAAAGACTTGAAACGCAACAACTTGAATGTTATCAAGCACGTATGACAAGGGCATTTAATAAGAAAGTTCATCCACAATCTTTTCAAGTTAAAGATTTGGTGTTGGCAATAAGAAGCCCATTATCATCACCCAGCGAATGGGAAGTAAATTCATGTCAAAATGGGATAGTCCATATGTGGTAAAAGAAGTCTATACTAATGGTGCTTACAAGTTGGTTAACAAAGATGGATGGCACATAGGCCCCATAAATGGCAAATTTTTGAAGCGATATTATCCATGAGGAATGTTGCTCCTTGACGCAGAAGCCTAAACTGCATGTTCCTCCTGGCCCGTATAAGTATAAACTATGTACGGTAACCACCGAAGGTAATGCATGTGGTTAAACTGCTAACTTTCCCCACCAAAGGTAGTGCATGTGGTTAAACTACTAACTTTCCCCACTAAAGGTATTTTATGTGATTAAAATACTAAATACCCTACCTAGTCCAAAGTGGTTAAGCAATTGATACTCCTGGCCCGCATGAGTGTAAACAGTGAATGACATCCCCCTAAAAAAAAGGAAATATTTATTTTGAACTACGTAATGACTTGATCCCCTTAATAGGGTACGTAGGCAGCTTGGGAGTTATTTCCCAAGTTCAGTCACATCACTAAAAAAAAGAAAGGTTTGAATGGCTTACCAAGTTCAATCACGTCATTTGAATAAGTTTGGATGACTTCCCAAATCAATCATATCATTGAAGCAAATATGGATAACTTACTTCCCAAGTTCAATCTCGTCATTTGAACAAGTTTGGATTGCTTGCCAAGTTCAATCATATCATTGGAATAAGTTTGGATGGCTTACCAAGTTCAATCGCATCACTGGAATAAGTTTTGATCGCTTCCCAAGTTCAATCAAATCATTAGAGTAATTCTGAATGATTTATCAAGTTCAAGCATATTATTGGAAGAAGTTTTGATAGTTTTCAAGTTCAATTATAATAAGTTAGTTCTATTCATTAGGTAGCCAATTTTACACATGAACTTAAGTTTATTTTTCTCTCAATTATTGGGGGCATGCAATGCAATTTTTCTTTGAAGTTGGCATCAATTCGAAGAAATACTCGACAAACGGGAAAAAAAAAGGTAGAATGCACAAGGAGAATTTATAAAAAGAACAACTTTTTTATTTCATATGTAGTAATCAAGTGTTCTTTCACATCAATGATGCTAAAAAAAAAAAAAAAGAAGGAAAAAAAATGCTAAGTAGTTAAGTGCTCATGCACGTATATCAAAAGCTACTAGTTCTTTGCAAGATTCTTCAAGTAGTGCCTCCATCCTTTTTAAAGCCTCAACTTCTTGGTCAGTTAAAAATGGAGTGTCTTCAAGTTTTGAAATTTTATCTCTCTTGGTGGCCACTTCTTTCTAAATAATGGACAAGTTTTCTTTAGCCTTGTTGAGTAATGAGTTTGCAAATTCTTCCTTACTGCTTAACTCGGCAAGTTGTGCTCTCAATTCTTCTTGCTGCTTGGTGATTTGAAAAAGTTCATCCTTGAGACCATTCACCTTCTCAATCTTTTCAACTTCTATTACCTCGACCTTAAAAAGATCATATTGTGCAAGAAAAAGTGTTTTCTCATGGATTTCTTGTGTTTCTTTTTTAATTGAACTTGACTTAACCTTTGTATAGTTGGAAGCACCCTCAAAGAAAGATCTCAAGTAGTTGTCCAAAGATGATGTGTTTTTTATGTATAATCTTATCTCAACGATCAAATTATCAATTATTGGTTTTATCTCTGAGAGTTGCTCAAATGGAGTTTTCATGATTTTTTTAACATATTCGTTCCCAATATAATTTGAGTAATATCTGCTTAGCTTCAGTCTTTATAACTCAAGGACAAAATTCAGAAACTTCAGCAACTGGAAGTGCCCAAGATGAAGCTTCAAATGTCTTTTTGGGCTTTTCTTTCTCGGCAAAAGCCTTATCATTTGCACTCTCATGTAATATTACCTTTGGTTGCTTATTGGAATTAACAATATTATGGGAAGCTTGCATGCCATCATCAAGAGGTTGAGCAATGGTTGTTTCAAGCAGCTTAAAAGGATTAGCCCCATTTATTGAACCAACACTATCTTCAAAAGTAATTGGGATTGGTATTTCAAGATCTGCAAGCCATAAAAAAAGAACAGGAAGAAGAAAAAAAAAAGAAGAGATTAGTGGAAAGGATTGGCAAATATAAAATTAAAAAAAAAAAGAGGTGCATGATAAATATATATATATATAACTATACATATTTTGCTAATTCATCCAAAGGTAAAGAAGAACTTAGGACATCTGCAAAGAAATTTGAATTAATACTGATGTTATTTAAATCCAAAACCTTTGGTTTCTTCTTGAGAATGCATTGGTTGCTAGAGTCGTAATTTGAGTAAGTGTAGAAATTATTTAATTTCCTTCCATTTGAGCATCAGTGGGGAATGAAACCTTGAGTAAGCTACAACATCTTTTGGATAGCACTTTAGGATAAGCAACAATGTTATACTCCTTGGGCTCCAAATTTTGTCCTTCAACTTGCCTTGAAATAATAGGATTTTGAAGAAGTGAAGCTACTGAGTTATTTTTGGGATCTTTCGTTAAAGCTTGTTTAAAATGAGAAGGATTCTTTTCACGACGCCCAGGCTCAAATGCATGATGTTCAAATCTCTCCCAAGTTGATTGAATTGACCGAAATTTGATTCCACATCTCTTTTATTGACTTTGTGAACAATTTTAATACCTTTTGTTTGTGAAGCCTTCTAGTGTTTGTCCCACCAATCCGCATATTCCAGTGTTTGTCCCACCAATCCGCATATTCCTTTGTGGCCAATGGAAAGGAAGAAGTATTGCCAAAAATGATAAGTTTGTAAGATGTGTTCAGTAAGGTACATGATTGCCAAAGTTGAACAAGCTCGTGTAAATCACAAGTAAGGATCTCTTTCTTTAAGTTGCCCAAGACGTGTTGACAAAATCCACATTACCAACTAAATTGATGATGGCTATAAGCTTCAACGATATGCTCTTTTCCACATTGAAATGTCAAATAGTTGGAACGTAAAGCCACAAAAAAGGTATTATAAGTATTTGATATGCATGGGCCATCTATTACTATAAACTGCTTGCATGGAAATAAGCGTAGTTTTTGAATAACTGAAGGATTGATAGTGAGGAACAAATCTCGTGGCTTTGAAAGATCAAAATATTTGACCATGTTCTCCCCTGTATATTTGACCATCTCAGCTCCTCCTACATCAATCTTAGATAAAAAAAAAAAAAGTGCCGAGATAGTGCCCTATCCAACTATGAACATAATGAATTGGAAAGATAGAAGAAGATTCCTGAAAACTTGGTGAAGTCAATATATTCCTCAAACCACGGTAGATGCCTGCCAATACAAGAACTGCAAGAGAAAAGCAATCACCATTTGCCATTCTACTAGCAACTTTGAAGACAATGGCACGAATTAGATTTGCCTTATGATGTGGTAGAACAAAGCTGCATAACCAACATGCAAGGAAGGCAGCCAAGTAGGTCTCCCCTCTAACATCTTCTTCAACCTCTAACATCATAAATGGCTCATCATAATCCTTGGTGCGAGGCAAAAATTATGCATCGATTCTTCCATATGGATTGTGAGAGATCTTTCGCTTAGTAGACCTTTTTCGGGAAGACCTCAAAGGTGGTTCCGCATATCTTGTTGGTCCTTTAAACCAAAAGCTAATCCGATCAGAAATAGGAATGCCATTAGAGTCCTTCAGGAGCATATGATAAGCCAGGAATAAATACTTGCAGCTTCGTGATAGAGAAGGGGCATGTCTGTCATCACTATGTAGCTCCTTCATAATTGGAATGGCTTCATTATAGAAACCTCCACAGATAGACAATCCACCAAGTACACGAAGATCCCATAAAGAAACTAAAAATTCACCAGTAATAGTGTGCAAGGTGTTCGTGGAAGGGCACCATAGCTCAATGAAGGCTTGGAGGATGTTTTTTGGCATATATATGTAAAGAGCGAGGCATGGGCTGTTGCATAGATCCTTGCTTGACAAAGAGCATCTGCATGATGGCCTAGCACATCCTCTGTCCTTTCCCAATAATCTGCATGAAAAGAAACCTCACCAAACCTTAATGTGGGAATTCTTAATGAATGTCTATTAATGTTGGGGTGATAACCTGTAAATGAAAATTCTGAGCTAATGGTTTTGGCATCATAAAGAGAAAACTTCAAGAGAAGTATCCTAGAACGAGATGAAATGCCAGAATGTGGATCAATCACTTCCCTGGTTGCCTCTTCAGACCACTCTTGGATATACATGGAGTTATTAGGAGATCAAGGTATGGAATGAAGAACATCATTGGCTGATTTATGGATAACTAATCTGATACTATACATCCTCACGAGTTGATCGGGAATGAGCTATATTTCTTAACCTGCAAGAGAAAAGAGAAGAGAAGAAAAAAAATTAAGGAAGTATCTAAAAGAAAAAAAGGGTGGGAGAGGTGATGAAGAAAAAAATAGAAATATATAGAAACATCCCTCAATTTGATGACTCATCTAAAGTCTTCAAAATTTGTGTATTTACTATGTGTTGTTGCCCTTAAGGAATAAGGATTTTCTATTGATAAATGTTGAGGGAGCCCAAGCAATCCTCTTTTAATGGTGCTAATTAACCGTTGGAATAGAGGTAGTAGTTGTTGTGAGAACTCTATGAGTATTTTCTACAAACAGTTGATGTGCAGGAGTTAAGAGGAAGAGGATGCCCCTAATTGAGTCGAGGAATTTTCCACAATAGTTTCCCAACTCGATTTTCAACTCTACTAAGTGGTTTAACTTTTTAATATCATGCTATTTTTATAGTGTTTTTTTTAAATCCAAGTGTATCTAGGAGATTAAGTCTTCATTTAGGTCAATCTCTTGATCACTTCACCTTGCCAATAATCTGCCTCTCAAAAGCTAATCCCCGCAAGACTAAGAATTCTACTTGCACTAGAGTTGATCATTTGCAGTCGGCAAGTCAGTTTCCCTTTGCAAGATAAGACCATGATTAGGTCTTGCAATTAAATTTGAATTCGTCTGGGCCATATATTTAAGTAAGGAAAAGTTGAAAGAAGTCTAATTGTTTGTTGCAAGTAAAGATCAACTTGTTTTGCTTGGCCACGACAACATAATTTTGGAGCTTTTCTTTTCTATTTGCAACAATTGGAAACCATGTGGTTTCCCAAATGGCTCATCTATATATATAGATATATTTATATATATATATATTAAAAGCTCATATGTTTTGTATATATATGTATTTAAATATATATACATAAAATAATTATATTGACTTATTCACTCAGGAATGTATTGGAAGATATTGTTTGTGAGCAAGTCTCGAGGGGGAATTCGTTGGCAAATTAATTTTAGGTCAATTGAAAATTGACAAGTGTAAAATAATATATTAGTTATTAATTAAATTTTTTTCTATTTATATTTTGGGATGTATTAAATTTAATTCCAAAAGATAAATAGTTAATTTTAATTAATATTCTAATATTTATTTTACACAAATCAAATGTTGACAAGTGTCAAGATGAAGAGGTTCAACCAATCAAATCAAGTCTAACGGCCTAGCAATCTCAAACTAACCAAGTTGACATGTGGCGTATCTATGTCTGTGGATCAATCAAGTCAAAGTATTTGATGTTATCTCTTAACATATGTATCAAAGAGATAACTATCAAAGAAGTTCAAATCATTTGAAGGTTTCTTACTAAACACCTATATAAAGGAATGCTCAGAGACACATTCACAGATTCTCATATACACATACACACATATTCTCAAGTCACAGACTCAAGTCTTCAAGCTTCAAGTTTCTGCTACAACGAAGTATTGCTACCGCAAATGTCCTATACCTCTTAAAAGCATCAAGTCATAAAGTCCTTTGATCTTGGAGTCAAGGTTTGAATTTAAAAAAAATTCGTAATGTCTTTCATCAAGTCAAAGGATACTACACTATATATTCAAGAATAAGCTTCAAGTATTTGGATCATATATGAGGAGAAGAATTAGGGGATTAGTTTTGTTAGGAAATTTATTTTTTCTCTGATAAATTATAATTCTCTTTTATTCTTTAAATATAAATTCAATTTTTCCATTATTTTTCTTTGTCTTCTGATTTAATTTTGCAAACAATGAAATTTTAGTGAATAGCAACTTTTTTACCTCAGCCAGATACTTGCTCATTGTGGTCCCCTTTGCTTCAAAGTTCCCTTCGAACTGTTCTGCAACCAATTGGGAGTCCATAATGGCCACTAGCTGCTCGACTCTCCTATCGACGATCATCTTCATACACACAAGAAAGGCCTCATGCTCAGCTTCATTATTGGTGACGGGTTAGTCGAGTTTTATGGCACTTTAGCCTGCGGGGAATCCAAGGAAATGCCTATTTCTCCTCCTATAGAAGTTGTTAAGCCATCGACATAGTCCAAATAGGTGAATCTGGGTCGATTTCTCTAGGCAGGTCAAGACATTCTACTGCAAAGTCTACTAACACTTGGGCTTTCATGGCAGTTCAAGGTTGAAAAGTGATGTTAAATTCTCCTAGCTTGATAGCTCACTTGGTTAGTCTTCTCGACGTGTCTGGTTTGGATAGTACTTATTTCAACGGTTGGTTCGTCAAGACAACAATAGAGTGGGATTGAAAATAGAGCCTCAACTTCCTAGTTGTTGTGACCAAAGTAAGAGCAAACTTTTCGATCTCCAGGTAATTGTGTTATGGGTCTTATAACATTTTGCTACTATAATATACTAGCCTATGAGTACCATGTCTAGTCGCGACCAAGATGAAGCTAATTGCTACTGATGAGACTGCTAAATAAATATGCAGGACCTCTCCAACCTTCGTCTTGGCAAGCATCAGGGGTGCTGACAAATACTGCTTTAATTTGACCAAAGCCTAGTCACATTGTTCTGTTCACTAGAACTTTCTAGCATTCCTGAGGATTTTGAAAAACGGCAAGCTTTTATTGATAAGTCGAGGGATGAATCAACCCAAGGCTATGATCCTTTTGACTAGCCTCTACACGTCCTTGATCGTTCGAGGCGGTGAGATGTCCAAAATCGCCTGAATCTTTTGTGGATTTGCCTCTATACCACTTTGGCTAACCATGTATCTCAAAAAATTTCCTCTTCTTACCCCAAACATGCATTTGTTAGGATTGAGTTTCATGCTAAATGCTCTTAGTATTGAGAAAGTATGGTTGAAGTCGACTAAATTGTTTTGTTCTTTTTCTGTCTTGATAATCATGTCATCGACATAGACCTCCATGGTCCGCTCGATCTCATTCTTGAATATAAAGTTCACAAGTCTTTGATAAGTTGCACCTGCATTCTTGAGGCCAAAAGGCATGACTAGGAAACGGTATAAACCGTTAGGTAACACAAAGGAGGTCTTATCCCTGTGTTCAGGGGCCATAAAGATTTGATAGTAACCCTGAAATGCATCCATCATGCTTAAAAGATCACAGCCTACTGTTAAATCAACTAGTAAATCTATTCGAGGCAATGGATAAGGGTACTTAGGACAAGCCTTATTCAAATCAGTAAAATCATTACACATTCTCCACCTCTCCTCATTCTCAGGGACAAGAACTACATTACAAAGCCAACTAGGATATTGAATTTCTACAATGTAGCCTACCTCTAAGAGTTTGTTGACCACTTCCTCAATGATCTAGCATCTTTCAGCATTGAAGGTACTAGTCTTCTGCTTGATCGACTTGAATGAGGGGCCCACATTCAAGTAGTGGATGGTGATGTAGGGGTCGATTCCTTGGAGATCAGCAGCTTTCCAAGCAAAAGTATCAATGTTCTTTCTAAGGAATTCGACCATCATATATTCCATGTTGTTTCCCAAATCAATCCCAATAATTGTAGTTTTATCGGGATTTATGAGCTTGAGCTCTATGGTCTTGAATTCTCCCACTAGTTTGACCCCAGTTTCTTCCAGCTTTCTCTTCTTGCTTTGCTGTCCCTAATCGGGTTCCGTTACTGGGACATCCCCTAAAGGTTTCAATTTTAGTCAAGTCTTCTGCTCATGCGCCTCGATAGAGATGGTGTAGCATCACCAAGCTTTCTTCACATTACACAATGACTCTCATATTCCAGCAGTTGTTGGGAACTTGACTTTCATATGGTAGGTCAAGACAATTACATTGAAGTCGTTCAATGTTGGTCTCCTAATTATAATAATGTGAGCAAAGGGGGCGTCGACCACTAGGTAGTTGATCATGAGCGTGCGCCTTTTAGATGCTTCAGTAACAAAGTAGATAGATTTATGCATCCTTCAGGGATGATTTCAAACCCTCCAAATTCGACCAGGGGGTGCAAAACTAGTTCAAACTTCAGCTTTCCTAAATTCATCCTCTTCAAAGTTGACAAGAAAATTATGTTCGCTGAACTACCATTTTTTACCAGAACCTTTCTGGCCTCAAAGTTTGCAATTTCAACTGACACGATGAGGGGGCAATCTAGCTTACTATACGTTTCTTGGTGCTCTATGTACGGGAGATCATAATCAGAAAAAGATATGGGTCCCACACTATTGGAGAGTTGAAAAACTATTTTAGCTAGGGAAGATTTGGTTGACTCTAGTTTTCTCTGGTTCTGCCTTATGGCTATTTTAGAATCTTCTGTTGGAATAGTACCCCTCAAGCCAATTAGATTGGCGTTGTAAACTATTTTACTTATGATACAGTCTTGATTGAATGATATTCTTTAAATGGCCATCTTCATCTTATGCACATATTTACTTCACTGGCATTTGATTGAAGTCCTTAGATCACACAAGACTATAGGACTTGGTCATGCACTAGGTGGTGATTATAAAACAAATCTTACATGATCGTGATCTTAAACACTTCCAAGTCGTCGGATCTTCTGAGACCAAGGGCATCTAAGATTCTAATAAACTTGCACTAACAATGCATTAATTCAATGAGTTGGATTAGGCCTGTTAATAGGTAAGGTATTGCCCTCCCCAAACTCATACCCTAATATACCCAAATAATTAGACCATATATTTACCCTACCCTACTCTATCCATAGACCCAATTAGACGCTTACCCTAAAATACCCAAATAATAGGCCCTACCCTATCAAACCCAAGACCGATTGGGTCTATGGTTGGGTTTACTTTATTAAACCCAATTTTTGGATTGTGTTTTGATTTGACTAATTTTTTCATCTTTTCCAAATTTTTGTAGTGTCAATTAAAATCCTAAAACTATCTAATATCTGAATGCTAGAGTAATTTATTAATATTGGCTAATTTTTTCGGCATATTTTAGAAAAGTTAACTCAATTTTTTTAAAATAAAAAAAGAGTATGCATTTAATTTTAGTCGTTTAATTTAATTTAATTAATTTTAGTCGTTTAATTTAATTTAATTAATTTATATATTTAATTTTTGGTATATTAAACAAATAAGAACCACAAGAGTATGCATCACTTTTTTCTCTCCTCCCCATATTATATTTTTTCTCTCTCTATTTTTCCTCTAATATATTATTTTTTCTTTCTTTAACTTTATTCTTTTCATTTTTTTTAAAATATTTTTATTTCATGTAATATATTCAATCAAATATATGTAAATAGTAGAAAATTTTTAATTTTATGTTACTGAAATTTTGAATATTTAGCACCAAAATATAAAAATCTTTCTTTCTCCATTGTCCAAAGCTACTGAAAATAATTCAAAATAATTTTATTTTTTTTATTTTATATATATTAAAATTTTAAATATACACTTCAAGTATGCCATGATTATTATTATAAATTTAATTTTGATATGAGTAATTTGGGTTAACTAGTTAAATTTGAATATATAGATAATGAGTAATTTTGAGGTACGCCTATCAATAAATTGGATTTTAATTCGAATTCAATCTGAATTTTAGGATTTTTATTCGATTAAAATATCTGATTAATCAGATCTTATTATAAATACTCGTAATTCAAAATCAATTATTTTTAATATATTTTTGGGTTTAGGTTTGACAAAAATGGTAACTAAATAAAGTTTTATGAGTACAAAAGATTAAGGTTGGGAATGAGGGAATTGGAACATGGATATTTGATATTGGGTATTTTTTGGGTGTTGGGTATTTGGGTATTCTATGGATATAAATCCTACCCGTACCTATTTCATTTTTTTAATGGGTCTGGGTAGGGTCCGGGTGTCATATTTATTTATTAGGTATGGGTATGGGTATTATACTATTGTCATAGGCCTTGGGTAGGGTTTTACCCCACCCATTGACAGGATTAAGTTGGGTGTTGCTCCGTTTCATGAGCAATGCCATATAAGATATGGATGCATATTAGTAGGTGCTTGTTAGAGAAAAAGGCACTCCCATATGGAGAATCCACTAGATAGCTGTAGTAGCAAGTTCTCCAGCTTACACTAGTGTATATAATTAGTCATTTGACCTGAGGATCCATTGTAACCTTGTGTTGAGGTTCTCATGCTTTGACTCTTCCCTGACTACGTAGTGGGTCGTTCAGATGGAGATTGGGTATGAGCTACTTAGACATAGAGGTTTATGAGATCCAAGATGGGATCCGATTCCTCATCGTTGTGAAGGGTTGCATCTCCTATGTATTCTACAATGATCGATTCCATGAAATCTTTTCACAAGGTAGTATGACAATTTGAAAAAGGAGTTTCTCAAAGATGAGGTCATAAACGGAATTGAACATTGAGAATAGAAACATAATATTGAGGCTATTAAGGAGCCGATAAATATCTTGCCCTAGGCCTTTTTCAGGAGATGAAAAACGGAAGGACCGTATTTGCATGGCACGTATAGAGCTAGAATGGTTCTCCAAAAGCATTCATTTCTTTGAACTAGTTGGGCTCCATGGGCTTGAGGTTGGACATCAACCATGGAGATTGGGAACTCTTCAATTAATGGAAATTAATTGAATTGAGTTGATTAGTTTAAAGGAGTTTAAACTAAAATGAATATTTGATATTCCAAAGTCACAAAGAGTTGCGAGTTCATGTCCAATGAGTGATAGAACCTAATGGGTCACACACAAAAGCTAATTGCATATCCTAGCGATGGAGAATTTCTAAGAGTTAGAAATATTCTCTCATGACCGATTGACACAAATGATGTGGTTATTTTTGGCTTGATCGATTTAATTGTTGAATTGATCTAATTAATTTAAGGAGTTAAATTAAGACCAATAATTAAGGAGTTAATTATTTGGTGCCACATGACTATCAATTGGTCAAGTTAACTTAAAGGTTTAAATTAACAATTGCTAGTTAAAGAAGTTTAGCTAATTGACTTAAAGAGTTAAGTCAAGGTGATTAATTAAATTAAAGGAGTTTAACTTAATTAAAATGGAGAATTAATGTTGGAGGAAAAATACAAACGAAATGTTCATTTAGTGTGGTATTAGAATTTATTTGGATGACATTTCATAAGATGAAATGAAGATTCCAAATGAAATTCAAAATGCACACCTAATTCACATTCATGCCAACTTGCAATGCAAGTAGGTGGTCCCTCCTTTGAGGAAGCTATGATGCCACCTTAGTATCACACCATCCTCCCTCTATATATAGATATAGAGATGGGCGGCCAAATAAGTTGCAAGACATCACATTCCATGTGAATTAGATTCTCTCAAATTTTTCTTCCAATTTTCAAGTGTTGCATCACGTGTTGAAGCTTCACTTCTCTTCTTCTCCAACCTCCAATTCAAGCCTTCATCCTTGCAAGTTCTTCTCTTTATTCTCTAGCTAATATTGAGAAGAATTGGTGTTACATTGGTGTGTGGATCTTAACGTTAGAGGCAAGACAATTGGATTGTTGTGCCTTTTGGAGATCCTATTTCTAGCAGTAATTTTCAAGCAACCTTTGGAGATCTTTCTGAGTTCTAATTGAGCTAAATTTTCGACTAAGATACATCAAGGCGTTGGTGATATTTTGGTGCAAGTTTCACTCAAATCGAAGTTCATTTTCTTGGTCAAAAGTTGATTGGAATCCGTTATGCCGCTGGAAGATAATTTTTGAGTGTCAAAGGCTTTCTTCTTGCCTCCATGGTTTTTGAGCGAAATAAAGTAATTCTCCATCTAAATCTAAATCAATGGCAAGTTTAGATCCTTGTTATCATGTGTAGCCTAGTTAATTTCTGTTCTTAATATTTTGATTATTGGATCCTATGGCTACGTATGACTTCATCTCCCCTCATCGATCCTCCAGCAACAGTATCGATCACGCCCTTGAGAGGTGGGCACGGATCATGAACTAGCTTCTTTAATTGTCTTCCTTTCTCGGGCTGACCGACCTTTCTCTACGTGGAGTCTAGTCGGTCGGGCCCACCTCCTGCCTTGCTATTTCATCAACAAATTTCTTAAGATGTCTCTGTTGAATAAGACGCTCGATCTCGTCATGTAGGTTGAGACAATCCTTAGTGTCATGCCCCTTCTACCTATGAAAGTGACAATATTTCTTAGACCTCTTCATAGCTTCGATCTCAGTCAACTTTCTGGGCTTTTTGAGGAGGTTATCATGTTGGATAGCAAACAGGACCTCCTTCCTGGCAGTGTTCAATGGGTTATAATTGTGGAACCTCTTGATGGGAGATCGATGACCATCCCTTTGCTGCTTATTATCTTTCTCCTTGGCTTTCTTCTTTTCATTCTTAGGGTTGCCATATTTAAACATATTCATGTCCTCTTGTATCATATACCTCTTAGCGAGGTCGAGTAGCTCTTCCATCAACCTTGGTCTCTCCCTGACCAACGCATTGGCACATTCCTTGTGTCTGAGACCAAGGAACAACACATCAATCCTAGGACTGTCAATTTTCAACACTTTGATGTTAAACCTGGTGAAAAAATCCTGAAGAGATTCTCTCTCGTTCTGTTTCACTGTATGCAGATGAGTATGGGGGAGTTTAGCTTTCCTTCAGCAGGCAAATTGGTGGAGGAATTTGTCACAAAACTGGTCATAAGAAAAAATGGATGCTGGCTCCAACTAAACAAACCAATCAAGTGTTATGCCCTAGAATGTGGTGACCAACACTTTTGCATGAATGTACTAATTGTGCCCATAAAGCTGCATCATGTGCTCGAACTAGAGCAAATGCTCATTCAATTTGGTTGAGTCATCATATTAGGGCAGACCAATCAGAACTTTTGCATCAACGACTATACGTTCATCGATTATCTCCTAGATAAACGGTGATTCTTGCTCGCAGCAAGTCAAGGTACACTATCATACGGGGGATTCTTTTCCGTGTTTCTCCTCGAGGCTTTTGTTCAGTTGCTAGACCTGGTGTGACGTTTCTTCCCATTTTTCTCAATCCGCTTAGGACATATTTTTTGTTCAGTTGGGGTTTCTATCGCTCGACCCTATCACGTTGCTAGGCTCAAATAGGTCGATTGAGATGATCCATAGAATCAGCCACTTCTTCTCGAGGACGTGGGCAGGTCTTTTTCTGTGGGAATCGACCTAGACTATCCTCACGCCGAGTAGGGGGCATCTTATCTCTTGTCTAGCCCTATCCTCTATCGGGAGCCTCTCTTCATGCTTGAAGGGTAGGAAGTAGCACTAGCGGCTAGTCCGGGCTGGTTGTGCTTATTAAGGACAACTGACAATTGAGCTAATATCTATTTACTAATTAACTACATAAGCTGGGGCATAGTCAAAGTTCCCACTTGTTCTAGCTGGTAACTGGGTCCAACCACATCCTGTTCTTGCTGAGGATGAGGAGAGGGTTGGGGACCTTCTACTCTCCTCCCTTTCTGAAATTGCTCGCTTTGTGTTTACCATTTTCTCTGATCAATGACTCTAGAACCCAAAGACAACGCCAAATGATAGTGATCAAATTTGTCAATTAGTGGATGGGGCTCTAACCCAATGTAATCGATCAAAAAATGTGCTAAGGTTAGATGGTTCGAAGAGGACGGCTCGAGTCCTACAACCAATAGCACACGTCAGGCTTGTTGAGGGGCTCTCGACTAAGGCACTCTGACGCTCAAGTCAGTACACAGTTGACTAGGAAACGGAGTAGCAGAGTGAAGGCTAAAGGTTAATGAACGTACCTTGTTGAAGGATTGTAATGGGGTATTTATAATCGTTCTTAAGGGGTTAAGATGTCATGATACCTTTGATTGTGCAAAGAGAACCTTTGTCCTTACTTTAGGACCTTTAGGTCTTCTTTCTTCTGTGTATTTCTCTAAGTGGCGTCTCCTTCTTCTCTTCAGGACATGGGTGAGATTTCTGCATTTAATGCAGAAGCAAAATGGTGGCAGTAGAGGCATGCACCATAAATGTGGAGGTACGTCACCCGTCAGCGCATTTAATGTGGCAGAATAGTGGTTGTGGCTTATTTAATGCGATTATGACTGGTGGCGTGAGATTGCTTTTTGTTTCTTCGATCGACTTCCTACGGTCGAGATGTTTCCTTATCTGCGAGTCATCTTGCCACACTCTAGTCGAGATAATGAAACTTCCTTGGCTTCAAAGGCGTCTCTAGCTGAGGGCCCAATGATCATTTTCGAGCTGATCGACCGTACTTAGGTCGACTGAAAGCATGTTGGTGTGTTGAGCTAGCGAATGGCCCAATGAAGACTTGGGCCTAGTCGACCACTTGGTCGACTGTTAGTTAGCTAGGCCTGTTGAGCCATCCCATATCATAAATAAATGGTCAAATAATTATAAAACATAGTAAATCATTATAAAATGATTAATAGGACTACACATTTAAAATGATCAATTCAAAATAAGAAGCACAATAATTATTACGAAATGAAAAAGTACAATGAAATAATTATTAGGGGGAGCTAACTTATCAATTGAAGATCTTCAACGCTTTATTCCAATTCACACATGAATAAAATAAAATCTACTGTTTGATTTTAAGATTACTCTCGTGGTGCACATTTATGCTATTAATCTTTTACTTTCTTTATCCTGAAATTTACTTTTCTCATATTATAAAGTCAACCAATTTAATTTTTGAAACAACTCATATTATTATTTCTTTGTAATTTTAAAATTAATAATTTCTTAAATTTGAAATTTATTATGTCAGTCAATACTAATAATGGATTGTAGTAAATTGAGTAAATTTTTGTTATTCGTCTGAAAAAAAGTCAAGTTTTTCTTAGTATTTTTGGATGAATAGATCCAATATACTCCATTCATCCAATTGCTTATCAATTGGATAAAGAGAGACTATTAGTAGGCTGTCAACGGGTCGGATTTGGATCGGATCTGCCATATTCAAATTCGATAAACAAAAATCAGATCCGAATCCGATGGATATCCAAAACCCGATTAAAAAATCCGATCCGTTTTATTTTTTTTCTTTCTTTTTTTTTCCTTTTAAATTTTATAAAAATATTGTATTTATAAAATAAATATATGTCATATTTGAATTTTTAATAATTTTTTATTATATTAGTCCAAAAGTTAAATATTTGAATACTAAACTCCTTTTTCATATTATATTAATGTATAGATAAACTATTATATGTTATTATATTGGATATTTTTTCAATATTCCTCTTATTTTTTAGATTAAAAACTCAATATTAATAGTATAATATAAATGTTAATATAGATATTAGGTTAATATAATACATAGATTTTATTTTAAAATATTTATTAATATTATATAGAAGAGTATTAATTTAATAAAAAATATTAAGGTTCGGATTCGGATCTTTAACAGATCGGATTGCTTAATTCCATATTCGATTTATTTATTTCGGATTTCGAATATTTATAATCGGATCTGATCCATCGAATATTTTAATCGAATAAAAATCCTAAAATTTGGATATGATTCAGATCGAATTCGAATTAAAATCCGATCCATTGACAGCCCTAACTATTAGGCTTATTTTAGGGCTAAAGTTGGGCTTCAATATGGTTGAATGAATTTGTGCCAAGCCTGTTCAGAAGAATCAGAACAATACAATTTCCTTGACTTTACCTGGCCCAGTCCTATTATCTAAATTTCATGAATGATGATCTCTATTTTCCACTCTTTTAGCTAAGGTTATCAATGGATCATATTTTAATCCAAATGCGATTTGAATTCGATCCGAATTTTAGGACTTTTATCCTATTAAAATATTTGATGGATCAGATCCGATTATAAATATCCGTAATTCGAAATAAATGGATCGGATATGGAGTTAAGCAATTTGATCCGTTAAAGATCCAAATCCGAACTTTAATAATTTTTTATTAAATTAATACTCTTATATATAATATTAATAAAGATTTTAAAATAAAATTTATATATTATATTGACCTAATATCTATATTAATGTATATATTATACTATTAATATTGAGTCTTTAGCCTTAAAAATAAGAGGGTTACTAATAAAATGCCAAATATAATAATGTATAATAGTTCATATATGTATTAATATAATGTGAAATAGGAGTTTAGTATTCAAAAATTTAACTTTTGGACTAATATATAATAAAAAATTATTAAATATTCAAATATAACCTAAATTTACTTTATAAATACAATATTTTTATATAATCCAAAAGGGGGGAAATATTAAATTGGGTCGAATTTTTTTATCAGATTTCGGATATCTATTGAATTCGGATATAGTATTGACTAACAAAGATCCTATTAGATATGGGTTCGAATTCGGATATGATTCATTCGATCCAAATCCAACCCGTTCATAGCCACACTTTCAACATGTAATAATGGACGTTATTCATTCATTTTTTATTTATCTTGAAAATTAGAATGGGAAATATAACTAGGGCTGTTTTGTTCATTACCAAATTGTAATCACAAATGACTGATCCGATGTTTTTCATGGAACAACTAATCTTCCTTGTTATTTCTAAGATCTATTTATAAATATTAATTACTTTTTAAAAAAGAAGGAAAAAAAAAGTGCAAAACTAATTGCATCACATCAACCATCCATCCTAATGATTCTAACATATCCATCGACAGCTCTGCTCCATAAGTTGGACCCATATCTTAGGACAATTTATTTAAAGTTTGTTTGCTTAAGTTAATTAAGTACGAATGTATGATACATGTGACATGCCCAATAAAATTTAATTCAATATTTATTTGGTTTGAAAATGGCCCATGATTAGCGTTGTCAATGATTGGATTTGAATTAAATCAATGTTATTCGAATCCAAATTTTATTATCAAAAATTGTATTTGAATCTAACCCAACATCCTATAGAATTTATATAAATTAATACTATATTCGAATTCGATTGATATTTGAAATACAATAAAAAAATTCAATCCAATTTAATATTTTTTTCTTTCCTTTTTTTTTTCCCTTTGATTGTATGAAGAATATTATAATTACGAAGTAACTTGAGCCAAACTTGAATTTTAACAGCTTCTTATCATATAATATATTTGTCCAAAAGTTAAATATTTGGGTTATAAACGCTTATCTATACTATTATACTTGCATGTGCCTCGTACTATGTATGAATTTAATTAATTATAATTTAAAATATAATTTGTGTATATTATTTTAATTTCATGTAAAATGAACTTAATTTACAATATACTTTTTAATAAGATCCATAGTACAAAATTGAAAAAAAAATCAGTAATTATAATGTATGAATATCAAAGACACTAAAAAGTCATACTCATCACAACATCATCACATCAACAAAAGCACAACGTAAAAATATATAAGCACTTATATTTTTCTATAACAAAAAATAATTCAATAAATTTAAGGTTATTAAAACAAAACAATAAAAATATGATACCTAAAGATATGGGGAAAAAATGATGAATGATATCGAGGACATAAAAACCAATTGTACCATAAAAAATCAACCGAGACAAAAAGTAAAAATTGAATTAAACTAAATGACAAAGTAAATATTATACAAAATAGAAACTAATTTATATATATTGAAAAAAATATGATCATGTATAATCATGTTTTGACAAATCATTATTATTTGAATTATCTAATTTAGAAATAAAAATATAAAAGGATCAAAATTTTGATTATGGTATTACTACCTATGACTTGTCAAAATGTCAATTATAAAATTAAACGAAAAAAATTGATTTCACTTATAAATATTAAAAAGAATAAGAAAATATAAACATATATGATTATTTATAATTTATTATTTCTGTAAACTATTGTTTCCTTTATCCAAATTTCATCTATTCATTATTTGTTGGTATTTTTTAATTATATTTACCACTAATTACTTTTTCTTAATTAGGAAAGTTTTAAGATTTTTATTTATTTATTTATCTGCTGTCTTTGAATCTTATTATATTTGCTGAGTATTCATGTCAAAAAAATAAATAAATAAAAATCTTAAAACTTTCTTAAATAAAAAAATACAATTGATGGAAAATATGACGAAAAAATGTCAAACAAATAGTGGAATATGAAATTTGGATAAAGCCAATAATAATTCGTACAAATAATAAATTAGAAATAATCATATATATATTCTTGTTCCTTTTAATATAATAAGTGAAAATCAATTTTTTTTTTTTTATAATCAACATTTGGACAAATCACAATTAATCATACTATAAATCAAGATTTCGATCTTTTTTCTTTTATTTTTATTGCTAATTAGATAACCAAATAATAATGATTTGTAAAAATATAATGATACCTTGCCATATTCTACATATATATATAATAGTTTTTATTTTGTATAATGTTTACTTTGTAATATAATTTAACTCAATTTTTAAGTTTTTGTTTGAGTTGATTTTATGTTCTCGATATTTTTCATCATTTTTTTTATTTCATATTGTTAGGTATTATATTTTTATTGTTTGTTTCAATTACCTTAAATTTTGTTATGAGAAATATAAGTGCTTTTATAATTCTACATTGTATCTTTATAGATGTAATGATGTTGTGACCAAGAACAGATCCAGAAATGAGAGTGTGAGGGGACCAAAATTATAAAGCCTAAAAGTTTAAGTATAATTTTCATATTTGTGAATTCAAAATACATATTTTCATCAAAATTGAGTGCGACACTCTTTTATATCAAGAAATTTGTAAATGAACCAAATCAATATCAAAATTTCTAGTAATAATTTTTTCAATATAAGTAACTAAAAAGTCGAAGAAAAAGTTCTAAAACATGCTTTCATCTTATTATGAAACATGTTCTTGAAAATATTTATAACAAAAAAAAGTTCTTCAATTTGTAGCTGTTGAAACATAAAGAAAAATATTCACTCACATTTATTCTTATCTCAATCTTATTAAAATCAAAATGAGATATTTTAATTATTTTGCAAGTCCCTTAAAATTTAATTGGCTAAACTCCCGTAATGTTTTCTCAAACAAATAACATAGAAATGCCTTAACTAGCCTATTTAATAGTCTTCACTTGATTATCTGATTGTAAATAAGGACCTAAGAATTTCTTTTGTATTTTAAAAAATAAAATAGGTAGATATTTCATTAATTGATTTTAATTTTTATCTTTAATTAAAAATAAATTCAATTCAATTCAATAAATCTAGAAAAGTAATTTTTAATTTAAGGCTCATAATAAAAGATTTTTAAAATTTTTCATGAAAGAAAATTAAAATTAGTTACTTTTAATTAATATAAAATAACTTTTTCTTTTTAATATATTCTTTAAATTAATTATACTAAAATTTATATATATTTATATTGTAAGAAACCTGGGGGGCAATGGCCCCTGCTTCCCCCCCCCCCCCCCTCCCCTGGTTGTGACGAGTATGATTTTTCAGTGTCTTTGATATTCATATATTATGATTTCATGAAAAAAAAAATTCAATTTCATATCGTGTATCTTATTAAAAAATTTACCGTGAATTAATTTATTTTTGCATGAAATTAAAATTATATATAAAAATAAAATAAAAAAATAGAATAGAAGAATTTAAGTACGCTCCTCCCCCAATTAGGATAACTACCATACGTAAACTAGACATTACTCCCCTCTAAACTGAACTTGAGAAGCAAAATCTAAACTAAAGTAAGTAAAAAACAAAGATGATTACAAGTAAGAATATGGAATCATAACACTATGTTTGGTTCACAAATTTTTGGTGAGGAAAAGAGAAAAAAATGTTAAGAAAAATATTTTTTGTTGTTTGATTGGTAAAGAAAATAATAAAGAAAAAAAATTGGATAAAAATATAATGTATTTAAAAAAAAAAAATTCTTCACAAAATGATAAGGAAAATAAGAAAAAAGTTTATTTAAACTCTATCTTATTATCCAACGCATTCATCACTCTTCTTTTTTCCATCCTTTTTTTCATTATTTTTTTTTTATAATCAAACAAATTTAAAATTTTATATATATATATTTTTTTAATACTTTTATTTTCTTATCAAAATTCTTAAATCAAACATAGTGTAAGACTCCATAATTGCAACCCCAAAGTTAACAATTGTAGAACTGTCATCATGATTTATATATGTTCGCAATTTGTTTAGTCCCCACTTTTTAATTATGACTTTGGCGAATGCGGTATTATTATATTATTTGTTGATAACTGTTTTCGCTAAAGCAGATGGAATGGAATGGTCGGTCCAATCTTATTTACATACAAAAGTCGAAGGATAAGATAGAAATGGGGCACTGAATTGAGACAGCCAATCAAAAAGTTGCTCCTCTGTTTCTAAAGGGAAAATTATGTCTGGGGAAAGAAGCTAAAGTACAATTCTCTCAGCTGCCAATTGCCATCCATCGCCCTTTTAGGATATGAACAAAAATAGGAGTGCCAAATGGACGAGTTGGAGTGGTTTTGATTGGTGTCTAACAGTCTAAGCAAATTGTATTTACAACGAATTAATTCAATATGAGTCTAGTTAAGTAGTTGAAAATGAGTCTATTACAAAATGAATTGGAATTAGAATCATTTTATAAAATCTTTAAAAACTTATAAAATTATAAAAAGTATTTAATAAATTTTCTTAAAATAAAGCTTATAAGATCTTTAAAATAATGTCTTGGAATCTTAGAAACTCTTTTAGAAAAAATCAAGAGATCCTAATTTATTTTTAAAATTTTTATGAACTTGTTCAATTTTAATCATTTTAATTACAAAATTGTCATTGCTAATATCTTATAAGTTCCAAACTTCACTTTATCCAAATATTTTAATAACTTATTTTAAACATAAGATCTAACATTTTATAAACTTCTAAAACATCTTATAAGACATAGGAACTTATAAGATCGTTTAAATAAGTTTAATCAAAACATCCTCTTAATCGGATTAATATCAAAAAACTTCTTTTATTTATTTTTTACTCATTTAAAAATTTAACTCAAAAGATTAGAAACATTAACATGCCTTTTTACACAATATTCAAATACAATTTTATAATATAATGAAATGATTTATTAAATTATATACTTATTTCATTAATCTTTTTTACCATCAGTAGCTAGGCTAAAAGATTCATTATAAGTAGTACTCATTTTGTATCAAAATCAATAATTGTGAAGGGAATTGCATATATCAATAAAAGGGTGTTTGGCTAAACTTATTTAAAAAATTTTATAAGCTCTTACATCCTATAAAATATTTATAAAATTCATAAGATGCTATAGCTTTTCTTAAAAATAAGTTCTTAAAGTGTTTGGATAAAATAAGATCTTAGAGCTTATAAGACGTTAGTAATGACAATATTGTAATTAATATGATTAAAATTAATAGAGCTTTTAAGAATCTTAAAAATAACTTAAGAATTCCTTACTTTTTAAAAAAGCATTTATAATCTCTTTTTTAAAAAAAAAAAATACGAAATATTTTAACATCTTATGTGTTCTCACATATCTTATAAAGCATTTTGAGGAGTTCATAAGCTCATCCAAACACCCTCTAAGTGTAAATCAAATTGTTAATTATTAATTTATTAGTTCTCATTTTTCAAGAATCAATAGACATGACTTGCATGTCAATCTTACTCTCATCATGCAATATTAACAAAGCAATAAATTCAGAATATTTTTCTGATCAGTAGATATAAATTTGTATCCTGAAAGAATCCTAAAATGACTAATTTGTTAATAGGTTGAAAGCTTGGGATTTTTACTTCAATTGAAAATTTATTAATAATCCAAAAGCACAAGACTTTTGACATTTTCAAATTTGTGATTATTTATTAAAAATTAATTTCTTTAGATTTATTGAATTTTAATTAAATTTTTAATTGTGCTCATTTTGATTTTTGAATCCACTTGAATTTGTTTTGGACCAAAACCCACTTTGACCCATCTTTAAAATTTTAAGACTCAGCCCAACCAAAATTTTTTGAGTAATGGTGAACTAATGGACTCTACCACATTTTGCCACCTTTGAATTAAAATTAAGAGAATGAGATATGAGCGTGTGCGTGTGCGTGTGCGTGTGCGTGTGCGTGGGTGACTGGGTGTGCACCGATGAGTGGGGTGGCGTGGGGTGGGGTGAAAGAGGTATAAGTGAATATACTCCAAAATTATATTTGAAAATTACTTATTTCAAGTCTACTCGTTTTTTCTACAACAAAAACCTATAATAAACTTTATACTATGATAAATAGTGAGGTATTATAGAACTGTAAATGGATATTTAAAAATTCGTTTACCGTTCGCATTCGTATTCGTTTATACAAAACATATCCGCATCCGTTTAAAGTGGATATTATCCGTATTCGATTAGTAGATATCCGATTATAAATAGATACAAATATGGTAAATGCGTATCCGATTCATTTAATATTCGATCCGAATATATATTTATTAAATAATATATTATTTATATTTTTCAATAAAAATCTCATAAACCATATATGAATATATATAAATTATAATTGAAGAATTAAGAAAAAAAGAATAAATTTAAAAAATTATTGTCATATAGAGAAAAAATTAAAGAATAAAGTTAATCAACATAATTATTATTGGTTGACTTTATATTTAATATACTTAAATATCATTATTATTATTAATAAGTACTAATAATCAATTATAAAGTCAATTATTAATTAAAAAGTACACTATTTGTTTAATTACTTTCGTTTTAATAAAATTATATACTTTCTTCTATTAATTAAAATATGTATTTGTTATAGGGTTATAGATTCACGTATTTAATATTCGTAAATGGACATCTAAATAATTATCATTGAATATGAATATAAAACAATAATTCGAATATGGATAAGTTTAATAAAATATAAATGCATCTGAATAACTATAATCGAATACGGATATATCTGAATCCGACCGATATCATACGGATACGAATTTGGATATTGTTTTTAAATATCCGTCAAATCCGTATCCGTATTCGAATATTCGAAAAGTTAAACGGATACGAATATAGAAACAATGTATCCGATCCGTTTAATATCCGTTTACACTCCTAGGTACTTATCTAAGTTTAACATTTTATTAGAAGTTTGCATCATATGCTATACACAAATATCAACAATTTAAGGATATATTCGCTTTATATATATGTTTGAATATATTATTAGACATGAGCTAATCAAGTATTTTTTTTCAACGACGAAGGCGTGTAATGTAGAAATTATCTAATAGAAAACTAAGGAATGTTAGATAAAGCGTTTGGCCTAGAGCTATAAGACAACAATAAAGACTATTTGATCTCTTTTATATTGCATCAAAGATACCATCTTTTCTTCCAATTGTTAATTGAATTACCCAATTTTCTTTATGTTTGGGTGGATCCCATAATTTTTATATGTTAAACTATTTTACAAAGTATAATTATTTAATAACTAAGTATCAATACAATTTTGTTTATATTTTTAAATAATTATTCAAATTTCCATCACATCAAATAAAATGAGTATGATTAACACGTGATAACGTACGTAAAGCACGTTATATGATTAGATGTGATAACTGATACTACAACTTTGACTAGTGGTTATGACAAGTAAAGCCTTTTGCTTTCAAGTAAACACAGAATCAATCTTACTGAACAGAACAGTTCCTATAATTCATTCATTTCTTTTGGTCTCCAAGAAAAAGAAAATTGACATTTGCTTCATTTCTGAAAGAACCAAACAGAAGAGCATCACATGGTACTACTGTTAGTTGATGCCATGGAGAAATAATCACAGAGAGATGGAGGTGGGATATGAAAGCAAAACTAACAACTTGAGTGATAAGGCTTTGTTTGGAAGAAAAAATATCTAATTTTAAAAGGTCTCAAGCTCAGAAGGAATAATGCGACATATATTACACAGTTTTAGGGCTTGTTTTGTTGACTGATAGGGTTTGATAGACTATTCTATCAAGCTGTATCATGTGCTTAATATACTGTTTTACAAAATATATAGATAAAAAAGATCAAACGACAATTAAAATTTTCTAAAGTATATGAAAAGTGAATATTATCTCATTCAAACTAACTTCGTCCCTCTTTATATTTGTTTATGAGACCCAAAACTTTTCCTTTTCTTTTTCTCGGCATGCATAATCTGTAAATGACACTAATGTCTTCCAACATTACTACCATAATTTATTTCTTTCATATACTCACATTAGTGGCTCTATATTTATGAGTGTCTGTGTCTATGCACGTTTATACATACGTATATATAAATACTTATATAACATAAAAATGTTAATATATATTAAACAATCCCACCAAAGTCGTATGTCTTATCTGTACCTATATCACCCTGTCTGTGCATCAAGGTGGATTCCCAGCATAAATCACATGAAATGCAAAAGTACAGGAGAAACACCTTTCTATTAGAAGGGGTGTTAAAAGAAGCAAAAGATAAAACAAGAAAAGAACAAAAATCTGACAGATTAACATTTGATTCTCAATCAAAGAACCTCAAGAATGGTAAGAAAAACAATCAAAGTATCTCACATAAAAATGAAAACTTTTAGCAATGCAATTTTGTCCTCTAGATTGGTGGTGACCCTGAATGAACACCACCCTGTTCTTCAGCAACATCAATAATATCATCACTTGAATGCTGCAAACTCCGATGGCAAAGCTCTTCGATTTTGCTAGTTACTTCGACCATTGATGGACGCTTATCCGGGTACTGTGCAGTGCAGTCAACTGCAAGCTGCAAGAGCTGAACCATATCCTCCTCAACATTTTGATATCGAAGGAGTTCAAGATCAAACACTTCAGCCGTCCACTCTTCTCGGACCACAGAGTGGACCCATCTCGGGAGATCAAACCCCTCTTCATTCAACAATGAATGGGTCGGAGCCTTACCCGTTAGCAACTCCAACAACAAGACTCCAAAGCTGTAGACATCTGCTTTCTGGGAGACTTTGTGAGGATCCGTTACCTCTGGTGCCCTGTAGCCAGCCACACGGTTGGGAGTGGCAGCAGGACCGGCAAGCTGAGCAAGACCAAAGTCAGAAACCCAAGCTTCGAATGATTTAGTGAGGAGAATATTTGATGACTTAATGTTGCCATGGGAAATAGATGAGCCTTGTGAATGAAGATATGAAATTCCCCGGGCAGCCCCAAGTGCAATAGCAGCCCTCGTCTCCCAGTTTAACGGTGTCCTGCCAGCTCCCTTGTTTCCTGCAACGTGGAATAACAAGCATATAAACCGATAAGGAAAATAATTATCAGCCAGTTTTCATTTGGGATAGAGTTCTAGTCTTTCGTATGCTAATCAGAAAAAAGGATGAAAGTAATAAACTCTGTTTCAAAATAGAATTGTTCGCTAATATGCTTAAGGCTTAAAAATTATTTAGAATTTTGGCATGACTGAACAAGATTAGGGCTACCCAGAGGACAGGGTTAAAAATGCACCAAACAGCACAAAATGTTGATCGTTATAGCCAATGTAAGACAAATGCTTACTGTCTGTTCACGAGATACTTCGAATACAAAAACAGATAAAAGCTAACAGACAAATAAGAAGAAATTAGGCCGTCTGAGACAATCTCGGCCACCCAACTCATTGTCCAATGCCAAGAAATCATTCAAAACTATAAGTCATCAACACCAATCCCTGGAAGAAATAGATTGAATTCAGGTAATGAGGCAAAGTGTCTAAAGGTAAAAACTCATATTTTCTAGAACAAAAAGGTGCAGATTTGAAGTCAATGGCAGAATCCATGGCAAAATGAGAACACAAAAGGTAACCAAGATGGCCATCATCAGTTGAGCAACAGAATGGACTAAATTCAATCATTACAATCAATCTAATATCCAAACACACTGCAAGAAAATCAAAAAGAAATCTGAATGAATCAAGTATAATTCTCACCATGTAATAGTGCAGACAAGCTCCCCATTGGCAAGAAATCATATACAAGCAGCTTCTCATCCCTATTATAGTAATAAGCCCTTAAGTGTACCAAATTCTCATGATCCATTCTCCCAACCTCTTCCATCTTTTCCCTGATATCCTTCTCCCCCATATTAACATCTCTCAATCTCTTCACTGCAACCGACAGCCCTGTTTCCAGGACAGCCTTGTACGTGGTCCCAAAGGTTCCCTTCCCCAAAACCTCAGCCGATGCTCTCAGCAGATCCTCCAAATCAAAATTCCAACCAGTCTTTCCAAAGAAAACTAACCCCTTCTTCCCACCACTAGCCACATTACCTTCACTCTTCTCCTTATCCGTCGCCTCCACTGCTGCCGCGAAACTACTGCTGGTCCCGTCCTTTCCTCCGCCGCTCTCCACCGTTTTCTCTCGCGGAATTTCAACTTCTTTTCCCTTAGCACCACCCTCATCCTTAGATTTTACCCCCTTTCTAGCCAACATTCTACACAAACAGAAAAGAAGCAATAAGATCAGGAAAAAACCGAGCACGGAACCGATTATGATTCCAGCAATCGCCGCACCGGAGAGTTTTTTCTTGGGTTTTTCATTGCCGCAAGAATCCAGCGGGTCACCACAGAGTGAATTCCCA
This sequence comes from Jacaranda mimosifolia, assembly GCA_018894105.1. Taxonomy (NCBI): domain Eukaryota; kingdom Viridiplantae; phylum Streptophyta; class Magnoliopsida; order Lamiales; family Bignoniaceae; genus Jacaranda; species Jacaranda mimosifolia. The sequence goes on from CM032133.1 coordinate 5,001,079, forward strand.
GCAAACGAACTCTTGGGCTTTCCCGAGAGCCCTTTGGGAATCTCGCCCGTGAGATTATTATTCGAAACGTCGAACTGAACTAAACTGGGCAAATTCAGGTCAGGAAGAGGACCTGAAAAATGATTGTTCTGCATGTAAAGCGTCCCCAAACGAGTCAAATTATTAAACGAAGGCGAAATCGGGCCAGAAAAGTTGTTCTCCGCCAAGTTCAAGCGCACCAGGGACGTAAGAGAGAATAAAGAATCCGGGATTTGGCCACTGAAGAAATTGTTTTGTAAATAAAGATTGCGGAGAGATGTTAGCGAAGAAAAGAGGTTCGCCGGTAGCGGGCCGGAGAGCGCGTTGTAACGGAGGCTGAGTGTCTGGAGTTTCGTGAGATTGGAGATACTGTTCGGCGGCAGCTGGCCGGATAGCCCCATTCCGGGAAGGTGAAGCTCGACGACGGAGGAGTTGTCCCGCGAACAGGAAACGCCGGCCCATGAGCAGGGGCTGGGGCTTGAGAGATTCCAAAGGAGGACGCGACCGCCCACGGCGGAGCGGAGGGCTAGCAGCGCTGCTCGGTCGGATGCGATGTCCGGTGCAGCGGAAGGGAGGAGGAGAATGGCAACCGTTACAAGGAGAAGGTGGTGGAAATTAAAATGAACCATTCTCAGGAATGTGGGAATCAAAAGCCCACAAATTACCTTATATTTTTTTCGAACTTTTGTGAAGAATTTTGGGCTTTGCAGAAGTTACGAAGTGGGTTTCATGTCGCTTTTGATTTTCTTCTTGTCTGGGTCTTACATTGGTATTCTCATGTCGATCGAGAGTGAGAGAGTGTCAGGCGTACAGACTGTGAACCGCTGGAGAAAGAGTGGACTTCTATATTGGGATTGGAAGTTTCTTGCATTAAATCCAACCAAAAACGCCATATTACCAATGTTGGGGCCACCTCCCTTGTATACATTTACCATATTATTTTGCTTCCTTTTGTCTTATTATAAGAAAATGGAAATGAAAAGAAATTCTACAAGAAAAAAGAAAATTAATTGATTAAAACTTAAGATATATATATATATATATATGAAAAAAGACCTTTCTCCAAGCACAATTAGAATATAGTTTTGGTGTTTAATTTTTGCATTCTTTTTAATTCAACCTATTTTGCTTGAAATAAAGAGAGAGAGAGGGAGCGAGAGAAAAAAGAATTCTTTGAGTGTAAAATTATTCATCTTCTATTCATTGTTGTGTTATTTATGTATTCTGACGTAAATTTTGTGGAATAAAATAAAAAATCTACCATGCATATATATTTTAGTTTAATCGAATTTGATTGCCTTTTTCTCATAAATTATACACGAAGTAAATTATATTTATTACGTATTTGATATATTAACTTCTTAGTAACCATTCAAAAAAATTATTAAATGCATTATATAATATTTTGAACATGACAGCAGACAGACTCAGATTTGGATTAAAAATATATATTAAGATTCCAATGTTACGGACCATTGCCCCAAATGTTATTTTCCTCCTCTACTACTCTATGATACTTTGGTGGGAGATGGAAGTTGGGAGTGCCCAAACTCCTAATTATTGAGGACAACAAACACAATTAAGCTAATAAGTACCCAACAACAAGAACTTCCTTCTACTCCTAATTCTTGCCAACCAAAAGATACGCAAAATAAAGTAATGAAGTGACAAAATTTATTAGAGTTGCCAACCAATTTTTTATAGTTTTCTATAATTATAATTGATTATTTATGAGTCAGGGTAGAAACTCAATATTTAAACAAAAAAAGAAAGAGAGAAGAAATTTTGTTGGTAGTTTATTAGAGTCAGCCCCCCAAAAAAAAAATTGTCTAGGTGAAAATACGATGAGCAGGTTGACTGTGAAACAACCAAGCAAGAGATTTTGGAAAATATTCTCAGTATAACATGTACATACACATACATATGTATATTTAGGCACATACGCACGAGCATTTATATATGAAAATTATTAAGTATTATGCTGGCAAAAAATCGCATATTAAATATTTTCATGAATTTGTTAAAGTATATTACTATTTGTGTTTTCAAATTTCTCATTCTGAAGTACTTTATTTTATTTAGACATGTAACTATTCAATTTTCAATAATTTAGATATCAAATTCATCCAACACCATGATGCATATTCTTGAACATATTTATATACAATATATGATGTTGGACAAAATTTGATTTGGAGTCCTATTGATGAAGTGTGGGCTTCTGCTATTGTAAGGCGCCCGAGTAGAGTCAGCCCCCAAATGAAAGAAATGAGTATTTAAATATTTTTTTTAGATGTGGAAGTTACTATTTATATTAATTAAATTCTTGATCAATTTGAACCCATTTAAATTATAGGGCCTATCTTAAGTGGGTTTAATTAAGTAAGTTCAGTGATCTTTTTTAGCGAACTATATTAATTTTTTGTCAGGCTTCTGCTTTTATATCTTTAGGACCTCAGTAAGGTACATTAATATACATATCTATACTATAAATTTGATAATATAATTGACTCAGAACACCTTATATTTTTTAAAAATAATATTTAAGCAAATTTTAACGTACCAAATTACTATAAATATATATAATATATCATACGCAGTTGTGAAATATATATATATATATGTAATATATTATACTTATGAAAATATAAATATAAAAAAAAACTATGATTTAAATGCGTAACTTCTCAAACAAATTCATTCTGGCATTCTTAGTTTATATTCATATATGAGAAATATAAAAATACTAAAATCATAAATCTAATTGCATAACTTTCTTTATGTAGTTATTTTTCATTTCTATTTATAAATGAAAATGAGAATATCAAGTATTGTTAATTGACACCATATTTTTTATAATAAGATATAAAGTTACTCTAATCTATTACAACATGTCTGTTAAAGTTTCAAGCATAACTTTTCCATCAATTTTGTACTTAAAATTTGTTTATAGTGAAAGCGAAAACCTTCTTATTTCTAATTATCTTATGAAAACATAATACTTTTATTATATATAGTAAATCGATGTTTACGACATGTTTAGTTCAGGATGTCTTGCTATTACATATGAAATTATACTTGGAACTCTTTTGTGAACTCTTTAAGAACTATTTGCCTGTTAACATAACAACCACATTTTACTATAGCTTCTTCTAATCGTTTATTCTTTATATATTTTTATATATATGGAATTAAGATACCAAGTGCAAGAGTAAAGATTATCAAATTTCTATAATTATGATATATTAAAATATGTCTATTAAAACTTCAAGTATAACTTTCCTAGCATTCTTGTGCTTAAAAGTTATTTATCGTGGAAATGAGAAACTTCCTCAATTCTGAACTGTTTCAGTATACATAATACCTTTTATTTGATATTATTTTTTAGTGAACTGATTTCTACGAGATATGTTGCTCTGACGATGATTTGTTATTATGGTACTTAAATTTGAATTTACGATATGAATTAATTTTCAAAATATTTTAATTGTATTTAAATCATGATAAAGAATAAATTAATGTATTAAGAAAGAGGCTAACAATAAAAAAAAATAGAAAATATGAAATATCTTAACTGTGTCAAACAAAAACTTAAGTTGGCTCTCTTCAAGCTCAAACAAATTAACAAAATCAGAGAAAAATAAAACGAAAAAAGTAAACAAAAAAATAAATTAAAGTTCTATAGTAGTTGAACATTAAAGTTAATATTGTGCCTTAAATTAATTTATAAATTATAAATAACAATGTCATGTGAAACAGTAATTTGAATTGTTAATTTGACTGAAAGTTCAGGAGGAATATTGATAATAAAGGGAAGGCAAGATAATTATTTTACCCATATAATTAGGATATACGTCTAATATCTTATTTGTTAAATTTTTACAGTAATCATGTAATAGCAACAGAAACCAAATTTCATTTGATGGTGATTCTTAATTTTTCTCTTACAACTAAAAAAACATTAATTATCAAATGACTGTAAATCCATATGTTTCACTTTTGTCCAAATAATATTCAAAAGGAATTCATCGATATATATATATTAAGCAACTAACCCAGCACATGGAGAAAAAACAATAATTAATCAAAACATGGAGAGAAAATATATAAGATTTAAAAATGATTAATCAAATTATAACTATAAGAACAAACAAGCAAATCACACACAAGTCATGCGCAAAAACTAACAACTTTTGAAAAATTATAAAAGATCAATTTCAAATCGAATCCATCAATTATAACATGCATGAGAAAAATAAAAGTATACAATCATCCAAAAATAAAAGAGAAGTGGAAAACCATAATTTCTAACTTTTAAAAAGACAAAAAAGAAATAAGTACAATATCATCAAGCGATGAAATTTAATGATAAAAATCTAAAAACCAAAAATACGAGTCTATAATCGAAATATTAGAATGAGGCAAGAAATATCTTAAAAACAACATATATATATACAATAGAGGTGAATAAATAAAATCAAATGTTTGATACTTTATTTGTACACAAATTATATATAATTATTTTTCTATATTACACCTAATCGTTTGAGTAATTTAAATATATTAATTTTTGTAAAAATTTTATTCATCTAAAAATTACAGTTATTTTTCTAAATTATTGTCCAATAACATTTTAATATTGAATATTATTTTATTCATCTAGCTCCGATACCATTTTCGTGCGGGATCTTATGAGGCAAGAATAATCATTCAAAATACGGGCATAGATCAAGACCTTAAGTGTTCACGGATCTTTAACAACACGAAATAAACCGCCAAATCGGGAGAACTTTACCCAAGACTTTAACACAACTGACATAGATCTGTTCCGTCCAAAGCCCACAAACGCCTACCCCGGCTAACAAGGGCATACAAGGGACAACAGAAATACTCAGTGGTCAAGGTCCTTAGAACCCGAAAGGGGAGAGATCCGGATAACAGCATCAGGGTAATGATTTATAAACGTAAATCGAAATCAAACACCTACATCACAGTCCAAACTACTTGATTAACCATGATTTAAACAAACAACATCTTTATCATGTCTATTTAACACTGAACCCCTTAGCCTTGCATTAGGCTAGGGAAAACCACAATTAAAAGGAGGGGGGGTGAGAGGGATTACCTCTTCGAACACCACGAACTGAAGGAAAATATTTCCTTCCTCTTCTCTTCTTTAATTTACAAATTTAAAACTATATTAATTACAATTCAACTATTACAAAATATTAAATTACAAAAGAGTAAGAAAAGTATAGGGAGTATGCGTGCGAAAGCTCCCTTACAAATGAATCTAACGACTAATTATAAACAAAAGAATGGTACTGTGCGGACTTCAAAATTTTCGAATCCGCAACAGTGACCAACAGTAAAGTACTATTTACTTTACCGAAAGTCAAAAGTGAACAGTGATTTACTATTCACTTTAGGAAAGTGCACAGTGAAAACACTATTGTTTTCCCCAGAAGCAACTATTTGCTTCACTAATTAATTACATCAATTACAACTTATTCTGTTGCTCCATGTCAGAGATGAATTTCCTGACAGCTTCGTCAGAAGGAATATTATCCTCTGGATCTTGAGCTTCTTGAAAATCTTCAACTCTTGAAGCAGATTTGGAGCTCATTGATGCAGTCTCACTGGCGGAGTTATTTTCCTCAGTGTCTGAGCTATTATCTTCAAACTGTCCTACTTGCTCTTGGACCATTTTGAAGACTTCATTCATCAGATCGGCCTTGGACATTTTTCCTTTGCGCCGACGAATTTTTTCAGAGGCTAGACCCAAAATTGACGAGGCCTCCTTTTGTTGATCCTTTTCGAATTTTTCTTTGTAAACCTGGGTCATTAAGTTTACATTATCAAGGGTCTCTTTTCCTTCAATTCGCTTTGTATTTTTATCGAACTGAAGCATCTTATTCCACCATTTGCAATAATATGTTCTTTGCAAACATGGATTGTTGAACTGATTTACCCCAACTTCTGGACACCATTTCCATATCCATGGGATACCAAATTCTGAATAAAATTGAAACGAGGCTCTATCACTATCCTCTTCCTGTAATAAGGACGGGGCATATTTTTTCCATTCCTCAAATCCCCTTCTGAATTGATCTGGTAGAATTTTTTCTGAGGGACCATGGAATTGCCACCAATCAAAAAACCAATTGGGAAGTCCATTATTGAAGACTTCTGGGCATACCTTAATAAACCAAGTATGCTTCCTCCTACTGTTTTCATATAACAGCGCATTTGAAAATGCCTGGATATAATCCCAAAAGGTGTATTTAATTATACCCTGGTTAATGAATAATTCTTTCTCTTTTAATGAAGAGATACCCCATTCCTCAATTGAAATGATCTTTTTAATTATGATCCTACTATACGCGAAATTCATTTTTTCCTGCGTATTAGCTTCATTATGCTTGACCTCTGCAGAACCAGAGCTTATGAGTATATTCTCATAAAAAGACCTGTTCTTGTAAGAACCAGCAGGATATGAGGCCACATCCAAATACCTCTGGAACAATTTCCAAGGATCATCTCTCCATTTGAGATCGGACTTCTCAAGAACCAAAATTGGGTCCTTGGCAGATTTCTGCTCAAAGGTGACAAGGCTATCCTCATCAACCACGGTTTCAATATGAGCAGCCACATTAACATAAGAAGGTCTTTTATTAGATCCTTCGGCTTGGGATTGGGTTTGGCTGGATGAAGAGCCAGAAGATTTATTTTCTTCTGCTGCTTTAGTTTGCTGGAATTTCATGAATTCGGCTAGCAAATTTGGGTCTGTGAACATTGGATCACAAAAATATTGGGGAAATTGGGTGGCTTGACCAAAAGAACGGTCAGAAGCTTCTATTAGCTTCATTTTGCCATGTTGTATTAATGGCGGCTTAGGAACATTAACATTTCTGCCTCTTCCTCTATTGGAAGAACTACGCCATCCTCCTCTATTGGAGAAAGGGGAATATCCAGCTTCCATTAGCCCTGCAAGAATTCTCTTGTTAAGAAGTCAGGGAGATAATTCTCATTGCCTTTCTTATAAACAATTTTAAAATCAAAAGGGGCTAAATAAGATTGCCACCTCGCAAACATTTGCTTTGAAACATTATGTTTAAAATCTTTATTAAACATGAATTGTGCAGCTTGACAATCAGTTTTTATAATAAAAAATTGATTATACAAGTCATCTTGAAATTTAAGAACACATTTTACTATAGCAAAAATTTCTTTGACTACAGTAGCATAATTAAACTGGCTTGAATTCCATTTACCAGAATAAAATCTAACAAGAATTTCCTGTTTATTACTAGGATTAACTTGTTTTAAAATACCACCAAAACCAATATCAGATGCATCAGTTTCAATGATTTTTTCCCAATTAGGATTAGATAACATAAGGCAAGGCAATTCTTTAACCCTATTCTTAATCCTAATTACAGATTGTGTGTGCTCATCATTCCAAGGCTTAGGCAATTTCTTAAGCCTATCATGTAAGCATGCAGTATCATCAGCAAGATTTTTATAATAAGGAGAAATGTAATTAAGACTCCCTAAAAACCTTTGCAATTGAGTTTTATCAAGAATAACATCAGGAAATTTAGATGCAAACTCAATACTCCTATCAATAGGTATGATATTACCTTTTTCAATGAAATGACCCAAAAATTTAATTTTGGTTTGACATAAAACCATTTTGGGCTTAGAAATGACCAGACCACTATTTATCATGACCTGTTTAAACACATGTAAATGTTTAAAATGCATTTCTATATTATTAGAAAACACCAATATATCATCGATGTAAACAATTATGAAATCACTATAAGGATTGAAGATATCAATTGGGGAGGGACGAGGATAATAATAAGTCCTTAGCGTAGGCCTATCAGCATACCTAAGTTTATTAACTTCTTCATTAACCTGTTTGATATATGAACTATCATCTAGGTTATCATCAATTACCGAAATATTTAAATCAGAAAACTTTTTATTAATAAGTTTTTCTAATTCAGATAAATTCCTGAGTTTGAAATCATGGATCTCAGGGGGAGGTTGAATTGTTGGCATTGAAATAATTTCAGTTACCGGGGTGATAGAAACAGATTTTTCCAAAATCATTTTCTTCATTTGATTAACCTGTTCTTCTAAATCACCTATCAATTTATTGGTTTTATTAACCTGGTTTAGAATTAAATTGAGCCTATTATCAAGCCCATACATACTCTCACCTAGCACATTAAGGTAAAGAGCAGCATAATTACCTTGTTTTACCAAGTTATTAAGATGACCAATTGTGACATTAAACTGACCACCTTCCAACAATTTATTGAAAGCAGTAAAAGGAATTTCCTTAGATCCTTCAACATGAAATGCATCCTGGGGAGGGAATATACATTTTTCTTTCCTACCAGAATCAAACACATAAGTTCTTTCCAGAACTGCAATATATGGTTCCACATAAGTTACCACAAACCATGCAACAAAAGGTACTAATTGATTCTTTTCAGAAACGAATTTATAAAACTCTTCCTGAAAACCATTTTGTTGTTCTTTGGTAAAGCTTTCAAAAAACCATTTTCTAAAAACTTCCCATCTTTCTTTAAGAAACTCAGTTTTTATTAACTGACGAGCATTTGAACCTTTTGAAAAATCTAATTTTTCTTGATTCATTTAAAACCATCTAAATTCCATTCATAGATATGTTTGCCAGAAAACGAATTATTGGTAATCAGATCCTGTTCCTCATGCAAAACATCAATATCTAATTATTTTACCCATATAATTAGGATATACGTCTAATATCTTATTTGTTAAATTTTTACAGTAATCATGTAATAGCAACAGAAACCAAATTTCATTTGATGGTGATTCTTAATTTTTCTCTTACAACTAAAAAAACATTAATTATCAAATGACTGTAAATCCATATGTTTCACTTTTGTCCAAATAATATTCAAAAGGAATTCATCGATATATATATATTAAGCAACTAACCCAGCACATGGAGAAAAAACAATAATTAATCAAAACATGGAGAGAAAATATATAAGATTTAAAAATGATTAATCAAATTATAACTATAAGAACAAACAAGCAAATCACACACAAGTCATGCGCAAAAACTAACAACTTTTGAAAAATTATAAAAGATCAATTTCAAATCGAATCCATCAATTATAACATGCATGAGAAAAATAAAAGTATACAATCATCCAAAAATAAAAGAGAAGTGGAAAACCATAATTTCTAACTTTTAAAAAGACAAAAAAGAAATAAGTACAATATCATCAAGCGATGAAATTTAATGATAAAAATCTAAAAACCAAAAATACGAGTCTATAATCGAAATATTAGAATGAGGCAAGAAATATCTTAAAAACAACATATATATATACAATAGAGGTGAATAAATAAAATCAAATGTTTGATACTTTATTTGTACACAAATTATATATAATTATTTTTCTATATTACACCTAATCGTTTGAGTAATTTAAATATATTAATTTTTGTAAAAATTTTATTCATCTAAAAATTACAGTTATTTTTCTAAATTATTGTCCAATAACATTTTAATATTGAATATTATTTTATTCATCTAGCTAAACTAATTTTAAATTTAAATGATCATTAAATATATTTGTGAATAGTTAATCAAACATTTTCTGAAACATAAATTACAAAGATATTAAGTGTCTTGACAAGCAGTCAACCCAACGATATCTTTACTAAGAAATAAAAAAAAAAAATTAAAATTTAAGTAAATTAAATTTAATGAAACACATCTTTCCTATTAGGGGTGTAAATAAAATGAGACGATTCGCGAACAGTTCGAGCTTGTCAGTGAAATGAGTCAAGCCAAACTCAATAATATTCGGCTCGAAAAGCTCGCGAGAATAAACAAGCTTTTTATATTTTGTATATATGGTTATATATAATAAGATCCATAATAATAATAATAATAATAATATTTAGTTTGTTATTTTTAGGAAAATAACAAAATTCTTTGAAACATTTATAATTATAGATTTTATTTTGAGGCTAAATGAGCTCGAACTAATCCAAACATATATGAGATCGAGTTTATTTGAACTTATTTGAATCGAGCTCTTCTATTTCCCTATAATAAGCCCTATTGAGCTCCTACACGAGATCGAGTTTATCTGAACTTATTTGAATCGAATTCTTCTACTTTCCTATGATGAGCCATATCAAGCCGAGCTCGATAAGGCTCAATAAAGCTCGCTCAAGCCTTAATTTATTTAATCAATCGAGTTTGAACTTACTAAATTCGGACTCGACTCGATTCGACTCGTTTATACCCTATTTTCTAGTATAGATATATTGGTCATAATGCTTATGATGCATTGATATCCTTATTCATTGTAGTATGAGCAACTGCATTGATTGACATTCATGTGTCATTTATTGTCGGAAGAAGCGGCTTTTTATTTAATCGCTTGCACACTTGAACATTTCTTTGATGGCACCAAATTAATGTAAAATTTTATTTATATGAAATATTTTCACAAGAAATTACAAAATAAATATCGTATCAATAATATTTATGTGTATTTATTATTCGACACTGAATAAATGGATAGCATTTTGTTTAAGAATAAATGGAATTTCGATTCAAGTTGGTTCAACTTATTTGCTTAGGTCATTTTGAAACCTAAAATCCAGTTCTAGCTACAATTTTCTCACTTTTTTTGATATAAAATAATTTTTCTATCTAATAAATTCTCAGTATCTTGATGTATGTACTAATATAATATATCTTCTTTTTTATCACTGTACTAAAATAACATATCACCAACCCATCCTTCCCCCTCAACATCACATTGGCCCTTGGTATTTTATCATATATTAGTAATTTTGCATAGTCAATGTATGTACTAAAATTTTTGCAGTGTAGAATAAATAAAAATATTTATTTATTTTAAAATTAATTTTAATATATTATTTAAATTTTTACATAAATAAAAATAAAAAAATTATGATAAAATGATATTGTAGGCATAGAATAAGTGAGTTATAAATAGTAGTTATTATATAAGTTCTATTTATGAGAACTAAAAGAAAAAAAAAATGAAGACATTTTAAACATATCACCAAAAAACACATTAAAAAAGACATGTGTTTTATTAATAGTATTTCACTTTATACATATATGTCTTTTGTATTTAATTTTATAATTAAGTATTTTTATGAAAAACATATATAACAAATTTAACTTTTATTTATATTAATAGAGACTTGGCTTTTGTTTACAACAAAGAAAATGCTCATTGAAACAGAAAATTTGAGCTTTTCGTCAATCTCCTGTGGTTGCCTCCCACACTAACTATAGCGTAATATTAGCATTGACATATTTTGTAGTATGGATGTCAATTTTTTAAGGTGCACTCACAATACCAAGCAATGCTGAGAAGGTATTTGGATCAACTTATTTAAAAAATCTTATAAAAGCAAGATATTTTTGAAACTTATAAGATGCTAGATTTTATTTTTAAAGTAAGTTATTATAGTGTTTGGATAAAATAATATTTTAAAACTTATAAGATATTAATAATGGTATTTTGTAATTAAAATAGTTAAAAGTAAATGAGTTTGTTGATATTTTGAAGAAGTTAGAGTCTCTTTACTTTTTTCTAAAAGAGTTTATAAGATTCTAACAACTTAAAGGGTGTTTGGGTGAGCTTATAATCCTCAAAACATCTTATAAGATGTTTGAGTGCTTATAAGTTGATAAAAAAAATGTTTAGTAATTTTTTTTAAAAAAGAGCTTATAAGCTCCTAAAAGATTTTAGGAGCTTGTAAGCTTTTTTTTAAAAAGTAAAGAGACCTTAACTTATTTTTAAGATCTTAACAAGCTATTTTAATTACAAAATTACCATTATTAACATCTTATAAGCTCCAATATCTTATTTTATCCAAACACTTCAACAACTTATTTTAAAAATAAGATCTAACATCTTATAAAATTCAAAAATATCTTATAAGATGTAGGAGTTTATAAGATGTTTTAAATGAGTTTAGCCAAACACCCTCTTAGATGATATTTGGGTGAGCTTATAAGCTCTTCAAAACATCTTATAAGATGTTTAAGATATTATAAGATGCCCAAAAATGTTCAGTAATTTTTTTAGAAAAGAGCTTATAAGCTCCTAGCGAATATCTTAGGTTATGAGCTTATAAGCTCTTTTTAAAAAAGTCAGGAGTTCCTAATTTACTTTTAAAATTTTAACAAGCTCTTTTAGTTTTAATCATATTAATTACAAAATTGTCATTACTAACGTCTTATAAGCTTTAAAATTTTATTTAATTCAAACACTTTAAAATTTTATTTTTAAAAAAGATCTAATATTTTATAAGCTCCAAAAACATCTTCTAAGATGTTATAAGATCTTTTAAATAAGTTTAGCCAAACACCCTCTTATTTTAAGATCATATGAGCTCCTTTTTTAAAAAGTTTAGTAAACACTTTTTAACATCTTATAAACTCTTAAGTATTTCATAAGATGTTTTAAAAAGCATATAATTTCATCCAAATACCTATTAGATGTATAAACATTAACAATAAATTAGTATAGCCTCAACACTACAAAACTATGAAGTGCTAACAAAGCACTTATATTTAGTGATTAATTAGTTCAGTAACATTGTCCTTATACTTATATATGTAAGGTTTGAGATTGAATTCTAGTGAATTCTTAATGTGTGTGTGTGTAAGAAAAAATTCTAGCACCATTTTTATTTGACCCGATCCTTTTTAATTGAAAAATAAGTTTGCAGGGTTTTAATTATACACACACACACACACACACGTATAATTATATTATAAAATAAAATAAAAATATTATTTTATATATATAATAATCTACAATCTCATATAAATATTAATTAAATGAATGGTATCTAATAAATCTGCTTTTCTTTTCCCCAAACACAGGGGCCCATATCGACCACCCAACCCACGTTCTTCAAATGCCGTTTGCCAAATATAAGTTGGCAATAGCATGTGAAATAATGTACTCACATTAGTCACCAACTTAAATATTTTTATATGTTTTTGTCACTTTTACTAATATGTAGAGTGGTGTGTGGGGTTGTATATATGTGTATCACTATAATTGTTTATCTCAACATTCATTGGTATGCTTTTCCTTTTGGTCATAAAATCGGTATTAAGGGATTTTGTGTACAAGAATCTTCTAGCATTTTAGATTTAAATAATTAGAGGGAATATATAATGAGACCAGAGATTGTAAATTAAGGTGCCTTACTATAAATTTAAATTATCATTCATATAATTTGTTTAATATATTTGTATTTGCATTTTTAGATTTAAATAATTAAAGGGAATATATAATGACACCAGAGATTGTAAAATTAAGGTGTCTTGCTGTAAATTTAAAATATCATTCATATAATTAGTAATTTAATATGTTTGCATTTGCATTTTGGATTTGAATAATTAAAGGGAATATATAATGAGACCCAGAGGTTGTAAATTAAGGTGCCTTACTGTAAATTCAAAATATCGTTCATATAATTATTAATTTAATATGTTTGAATTTAATGTGACATTCATATAAAGCCTAAGAGGTAAATGAAAGACTATTCTAAAAACATAAATTTTATCATCGATAATCGACCCTTCGACGACCCATTTCAATTCCTTATAAATAATTGCTCGATTGTATTCATTTGGTTCACTTTTGATTAAGATGAATAAAAGCACTATTGCTTGTTTTGATCTATCATGCAAATGGGAAAATTCCTTTTAATTATTATCTCAATCGAGGATTCATATCATGTATAAATAAAAATAATAAAATATATGCATTTAGGTCAGGGACGGATCCAAAACAAGAGTTTGGGGGGCCAAAAATTATAAAAAATATGAAAGTTCAAATAGAAATTTTATAATTTATAAATTCAAAATACATGATTTTCATCGAAATTGAGTACAACGATATTTTATATTATAAGTTCATCAATAATCAAATCAATAGACTTTTATTAATATCTTTTTCAATATAAATAATTAAAATAAGATAAAAAGTCATTTTCCACTTTAGTTTTTAGCCTCTTTTTCACAATTTTTATAGTGGAGAAAGTTTACTCACTTACAGTCATTAAAAGACAAAAAAATTCAAAAAAGAGTTCTAAAATATTCACTTACCCTTGTCTCTTTGTTTCAATATTGTTGAAGTTAAAAAGATGGATTTGGAATTTTACAAGTTTCTCAAGTTTTTTTTTTTTTTTACTAAAATTTATAAATCTTTTTTCATGCAAATAAAATAAAGTACCCTGACAGATTTAGCCTAATTGTTTTCGTTTGATTACTTGATTGTGGATATGGATTTAAAATTTTATTTTGCATTTTAAAAGCTTAAAATAGGTAAAGATTAAATTAATTCATTTTAATTTTTATTGTTAATTAACAAAATCAATCAGTTCAATTCAATATATCCAAATAATCTATTTTTTATTTAATAACCAATAAAAAAAGTTAAATCTTTAAAAAATTAATGAATGATAATAAAAAACTAATCATTTTTAATTAATATTAAATAATCTATTCTTTTGAATATAAATTATTTAAATTAATTATTAAATATGTGTGTATAATATATATATATATATATATACAAAAGCTAGGGGGCAGTGGCCCCCCCTTCCCCCCCCCCCCCCCCCCCCCCCGCCCCCTAAATTCGTCCTTGATTCAGGTTAAACTACTTGTTATGTTGAGAAGTTATATTTACAATGAATTTTTTTTTTTCAACTGATTAAATTTTTCCTCATCAATGAAAGAACAAGATATATCTTGCACTTTTATATTAGAAAAATCAATAAATTATAAGGAGTTATCAGTAGTTTAGTTGGTTTATCCCCAATATTTGAAAGGAGATATGAGTTTGAACTTGATCGTTATACTTTAACAGAAAGACTTCAGTTTAATCAAAATTTTAATGTACTCTTATGATACAATTATTTTTTAAATAGTTGCTAAAGTTTGAATAAAACATTTTCCAAGAATTAAAAATTTCTATAGTCACCCATAAAATATTTTTACCAACTCTCTCTCTCTTTGCCTACTTTTTCGCGGACCGATTGAATGATTATTATTTACCGCCGACACCAAAAAATCATATTCGAAATCCAAAATTATTATTTTATTCAGGAAAACACTTATAGTATCTCTATTAACATTAGACAGCATCGTATTGGCACCAAGCCAGACTGTGACAGCTTCTTAGAAAATGAAGATCAGTTAGATTATCTGACAATACTTATTAATGTCACGTTTGGTGCAGATTCCTTTTGTCCTAAAATGCTTATTTTATTATATTTAACTTTTTGATGAGGTGTAATTAGATTAAAAAAATAAAAATTAATAATTTTTTGGTGATACCATGTAATTAAGTTAATTACTAAATTACCCTGCATGGCCAAAAAAATATTAATTTATGCTTATTAATAATTATGACCCTAGCTAATTGAAGACCTTAACTTAGTAATCGAATTCTCTAAGGTGTGGTTTCCACGATAATCCAATGCTAAGGATAGTTCGACTATTATCAATTTTTTATTATTTTTTCATTTTTTTTTGTAAAATTTGTTGTGAATATTTTTTTTTGAATTTTTTTGATCAATTATTGTATAATTTATTTATTTTCTTACATTAGATTTTATTTTATCTTTTTGTTGTATTGAGTTTATTTTAGTAGGTTTCTTTTTGTGTTTACTAAAATTTTCTTCTTATCTTTGATTTTGAATTTTTCTTAGATTATTTTAATTGTTTTACATTTAACGTTTGAATTTTTCCATCACTTTGAACTTACATTTTTAGGTTTGATTTTGAAATTTTCTTTTACCATACTAAATTTATTTTCTTGAAATTTGATTTTTTAATTATTTCAAATACATTTTCTGTAGTTTGGTTTTTATCAAGTTACTTTTAAAATACTTATTTTTTCAATAAATTAAGTAATAAAAATTACTTGAGTAATTGTTAATAATTTTTTAATAAATTGTACTGCATTTAATATGAACTACTATTATAACATTGGAGTAATATGTGGGATTTAATTCCAAACTTTAGAATTTTCACCTAATAACCATCTCCAATATGAAGCTGAAGAGAAGAAAATATGTCGGCAAAACAAATAATGTTGGGGGAAAAAAAAAATCCTTTTTTAGTATCTATCGTTCTCTGGGAGCGTTAGATACTTACTTTCCTCCACCAAATGGAAAGATCCAATTAAGGTTGTAAATGGATATTAAACGGTATGAATATGTAGTATCTGTATCCATATATTAATTTAAGTTTTATAATATTTGTATCCAACGGATATTTTTTAATAATAATTCATATCCAACGGATATTAACCGAATTCAGATATATCCGTATTCGATTATAATTATTAGGATACATCCGTTTATAAATATCAGAATATCCGTTTATAAATATCCGAATATCCGAATCCGTTAATTTGTAATAAAATACATTTTTTTTAATAAATTTCATTTTTTAAAAAAGGTTTACTACTTTATGTTAGAATTAAAAAATTAATTATTCTTGATTTAGTTAATTTTTTTAAATTAGTTATTAACTTTATGATCAATTAATACTAATAAAATGACATTAATATAAATTCATTATAAAGTTAAGCAACAATAATTTTATATTGATCAATTTTGTCGTTCATATATTAATTTTTTATTTTTTTTCTTGATTTAGTAGTTTTTAATTATCATTACTACCGTCTATCGATTATTCATAATCCTTAATGACTAATTTTTTCTTATTAATTCTTTAAATACTAATTTATTCTTATATTCATTTATATATAGATTATGAGATTTCATATTGGAAAAATAAAAATAATTTATTATGTATAATAATATATTATATATAATAAATTTTTAAATATTATTTATCAGATGGGATAACAAATTTAATTAAATTACGGATAATCGAATATATAAATGGATATATCCAATGAATATGTATTCGGAGTGGATATTAAACGAATCGGATAGGCAATTACCATATTCGTATCCATTGACAGTCAATATCTACAAATCGAATACGAATAATATCCGCTTTAAACGAATATGGATAATATGCTTATAAATGAATTTGGATGTGAACGATAAACGGATTTTCGAATATCTATTTACAGCCCTAGCAGCGCCCATGTGAGAAGCAAACAATGAGATAAGAGCTACCTTACCATGGAGTGATGGAACTAGTAGTGGCCCGGCCCGATAGCTAAACTAAACTAATAATAGTAAAGATTGTGGTTTGATTAAATGAAATTAGTCTAGAATAAACCTGCCTAGTCCCAGTGCCTCAATCATGATCCTGCATTCCTGCTTTCTGTTGGATCAGACCTCAAGCCCAATAATTCAAAAAACCCACTTAAAATGAAGAAAAATGATCCAACCAAAGGTCTCGTAATCCGACATGATAGTTGAATTATTCAACCTTGTGCCGTTCGTAACAAGTTACTGATTTACTGGGGTAGAAACGGGCGTATATGTTGCTGATAAGTTAAATTATTATACTCCAATTTATACTATTATATATAGCACAATTTTAAGTTTATTTAATTGTGTAATTTTGGTTAAATGTCGAATTTTTAAAATTTTAAGTATTTTAATTCAATTAAAAAATTTAACTAGTTGTTGATTATTATCTCTGATCAACATGATTGTATCTTATCCTCAATTTTTTTTATCCAAAATTCAAAATATATTTGATAATATTTCATAATCTTTATCTGATAGGGAAATTAATATTATCTATTTGATATTATATATTGATGAGATATCAAAGATGTTTAGGTATATTATTTTTTTTTATTTTATATACCTAAGTACAATTTAAAGAATGAAAATACATTCTTTTTTTGATAGGCGAAAAGGTAGGGGAGGGGTGATCGGCGTAGCAACCCCTTCCTAAGCTGCTGGGCATAACCATAGGAGTCCCCCACCGCTGTGGAATATCCAATTTGAGTCATAACTACTGTCCAAAAGACGAGTCTATCACCACAGCCCAACCCTCCCTAGGCATAATCATAGGAGTCTCCTGTCACTGTGGAATGTCCGATTTGAGCCATAACTACTGTCCAAAGAGCGAGCCCGTCACCACAACCCCACTGAAACGCTAGTCAGTCACCCCTCCACCACAGAGGTGATGACTGGTTCACAAATTATCTCCGCAAGCAGGTTTGAACCCATAACCTCCTTGTGGGAAGTAATGGGCCCTGTCTAATTAGGCTAGGTGGTAGAATTAAAATACATTCAAGTCTCAAATAGATCTTCTCTTATATTCCAGATTTCACATCTAAAGAAGAGAATCTTCAGGTGTCTCCGTACAAATTTTTTCATATGATTAAAGAAAAAGATATTGCCATTTAGTTTCATTCTTTCATTGATTTCGTTGTTGCAATTTTAATTGTATAATTTTATGTTTTGTTCATTATATGAAATTGACTAACTTTGAGTATTGATGCAATATATGTGTAGAATAAAGGAATATTGAGAAGGTAATTGTAACACCCAGGATTTTAGGTTGTAAATTTAAAGTTATTGTTTCAACAAAAATAATAAGAATTCACTAAATTGGATTTGATTAATTTCAATTTAAAATTGAATCGATACTCTCAGGTAATAATTATTAACAGATGAAGGATTTAATTGGGAATAAGAGAAGGACTTGATTATTTGAAATTATAAAATTTAGGGGGTCAATGTGAGTAAATTAAAATCTAAGGACTTCAGAATAATTTAATTAGGACTCAATTGCCCAGAACCAAGAATGTTGGGGGTCAGTATGTAAAAATTGGAACTTCAGGGGCCAAATTGGAAATCAGGGGATCAAATTGAAGTGGACCAAAATACTGAGGGACTTAAGTGAAGGCGGTTTGAAAGTTTAGTATTGAATTGACAATCTGAAAAAAAATGCATTTTATAGATAACATTAAGGATAGAAAAATTTAAATTCTCCAAACATACCCCAAACCCACCCTAACAACAGTGAAACCAGAAACCGACGCTAAGGATAGATTCCTCTAGCTGAAAGGAACTGAACCATACCAAGATTGACCCAAAACCACCAACAAATCACTGGAAATTGAGGGCAACAGCGGACGAGCGGCGGCAGTAGTAGTTCTACCACTTCCGACAATAAAAATTGCATGGGCTATTAGGGGATGTGGTCGGAATGAGGTGGGCCAGTCTGGTGGTAGTTTCAATTTTATGTTTCGACTGCTGGTGGCAATTGAAGGTGGTGGTGGACGGCGGAGGGTTAGGGTTCACGATAGCTTTGAACGGCCAATTGGCTGGCGTGCAGGTGTTGGAAGCCAAAATTGATTTAGGGGTTTTGTTTGTCTTGACGAGGTGCACCCGGTGGTGGTGCGTGGCGGCGGCTTCTGGGCAATCGGCACGGTTTTGAATTTTGAACTCGTCTGGACTAATTCTGGCTTGAGATTGGATCTCGATTTGATCCAATTTTGTTAAAGTTCATATTGAATGTTAATTTGATTGATTTTTTATAATTCTAATTCAATGCTTATCGAATTGAGATTATTGAAATGTAATTCCATTTAAGACAATGATTAATTTTGTAATTATTGAACAAAATTGATTATAATCCTAAGTTTGGTGAATTAAGAAAGGTTTATTAAAAGATTTATCCTTAGACCGATAATATAGTATGTTGTGAACAAAATATAGTTAAGCTTAAACTAAAGCTTAAGTTATACGAATATTACAACGAAAATGAATTATCATACTTGGACCTGATAAACTCGTAAAACCCGATTAATTTAGGAACCTAAACCCTTGTTACGTAACCTCAAAATAAGTGAAGTGATAAATGGAGCTTGTTGGGGATAGCCACTCAAGAATTACTACATTTAAACGTCTTAAGTATTTAGATATGAAATCAAGATTACTGGAACTGTGTCAGAATAACCTAAGTTCGATAAATACATTAACTATATTTATACTTAAGATTCAAAGGATTGATAGGATGATAACTCACGTTATCTTATGACAGTTCTCAGGTTGACTAGGAAGCCAAGACCTACGCGATCATACAACTAGGAATTCCTCTACATTTTCTAGGTGAGTTTATACTCAATAGTATGATATTTCTTTGCTGGGGAAAGAACATATATATTTGTTATATATCTTGGTCGCTTGATTCCTTTCAATCTACGTGTTGAGAAATTTACCACACATCGCCACTCTATGTTGATTGTGATTCCTATTGAAATTTATTTATGTCATTTTACCTAAAATTGGCGATCGTGTTGGGAAAACTGAAAAGAGATTACAAAATACGTGTTCTATTAGCACCATGACTATTATCTTGAATTGAGCTCGATATTAATTGCTTGATTGCTTGTATATCATGGCACATCAGAGTGTTAATTGAAATGATGTTGGACATATTACGTGATAATAGTGAAAGTGTTTAATACCCTTGAGGGTGGGCCCTGGGATCAGCTTCGAAAGACGACCGGGCGAAATGGATGGACGATGACTGTTCTTTCGGCTGATACCCGTACAAGCTGTACATATAATTCTTACTCATAGCTAGCTGGAGGTAGCAGTCTATGAGCAGGATAAGGCATGCGGCTAGCCATACCTAACGATTGATTGATTGGCCGAGCCAATCACTCGAAATTTGGAGGAATAAAAATTTTCGCATTTTTGAAAGTGGAGGGACAAGGTAGGTGAATCACAATTAGCAAGATTGTGAAAGCAATTGATATGCTTGATACTTGTGATTTGAAACTCGAATGTTTGACAAAAATCAAGTGATTGTTCAATTATCATGTCAACCCTCGTGGTAATATTTGAGATTTAAATATTTGAGAAAAGGCAGTGAGTTTTGTGAAGTCTCATAACTGGTATGGGACGATGATGAGATGAAACATTTTGAACGTTGACTAAAACCTTCTTTCACGACTTCTAGAATTTTTTATGCTTTTACTTGTTTCCTATATAAGATTTGAGAAATTGTCACTCTATTGTTATTGGTAAGATATCTCACTAAGTCATTCGAACTTACGTTGTTTTATTGTTATTTTCCGTTCTTTAACCCAGATGAGAATGAGTGACGAAGATAGACTAATGTAGGTGACACATAAGGTAATGAATATGGTAGAAGTACTAAGTGATATTTATAATATTTCGGTTCATAGAACCTCTGTTGGATGTCGCTTGAAGAAAGTAGATATTTTGGATTTTGATATATGTATTTTCTGTTATTCAGAAAACTTGTTATATAGAATGGGTAGTTATATGGGATGGCCCAAGCCAAGTTGGCCTAAAGATGTAGCGCTAGGCTCAATCTTACATCCGAGGCCTATAGGTGCAATCGACCTCTTTCTCGACCCATGCTTGTAATATGTTCCCCAGAATGATGTCAGGTCGACATTATCGATCAGAGAGGTCGGTACAGTACAATACTCTATCGTTGAATTAAATGCACTGACAGGCAGCATGCCTCTGCATTAATGGCGCATGCCACCCCATTATTGCCTGACGCGGCAGGCGCTTCAACAGTGTACTACTCTGCCTTATAACCTAGGAAGATGGCCACCTGGAATGGCATAGGGAGATGAGTTGACCAATTGCCCCTCATACAAGGACAAATGCCCTCTCTATACGTCAAGGGCATTATAGACAAATCCCCAAGTAGAGAAGGCTATGAATACCCTCATTCCAACTTTATAAAGATATGCTCTCATATATACAAAAAGCCATACTCTGCTGCTCTTGTTATCTAGTCGACCCATATTGACTTGAACGTTGGAGGGCCTAAGCCGAGGGCTCCTCGGCTAGCCTGACGTTTGCTAGTGATTGCAGGATTCAGCGCACCTACACAAGTATATCGACCAGAGAGGTCAAGTTTCACCAAGTCTTCTAGTTGACCCAACATCCAACGGATTCAACTCTCATCATGTAGCACCGCAGACGGGAGCAGGCGCCTCCCGATCGAGGCGCTACAGTAATAGAATCAAGAAAAACATTGAATATTTGTTACTGATTTGCATCGGAATCACAAGGTTTATTTTTTTCTTTTTTTATTACTTAAAGATATTATCTTTTGACGTACATCATTTATGAGCTTTTTAGAATAGACAATTTACACAATTATAATAACAATTTTTTATTAACTAAATATTGATGTTCATCTTTTTTTTTTTTTTTTTTTAATGTAATAAGATTCACTTTATGTTAGGATGACATTTGATACTATGATATATGTATAATATACAATGCAAATAAAATTTAGCTCAAATAGCTCAAAATGGGTTGATGTACGATTTTTAAACTTTGTTAAACACATCAGTCCAATTGATAAGAATTGATCAAAGCATATAAAGTATTTTTTAGTAGAATTAAGTTATGCCTCAAACTCTTATCCTCTTCTGCTTATATATCCTTAGAAATATTTTTAAACCTACCTTTTTATTTAAGTACAAACTATCTTTAAATTGAAATATTCACATTTTTTATCTAATTAGTAATAGATTTTATTTCTTTAAATACTAAAAATTGTTACGACTCATTTTTAATCACATGAAGTAAAATAAATATTATTATAAAATAAATTATTTTAATATTAAAATTATTATCGGCGTATTGTACTGGAACATGCTACTTAGTATAAATTGCATTCCATTGATTCTCGTAATTTTAACATTTTAGAAAACATAAATTTGTACAAATTGGCAGTTATAAAACCATGGTCTGTAGAGGAACAGTCTAGACTTCTGGGGGGACAGCTTAGGACATAATAAGCATTGAATCAGCAAGGCTTATTTAGTTCATCGGAAGATCCTCACTGATTTCACCAATTTTCAACTGTTAGCCAGAAGACGTATATAATCTCAAAGTCTACTGAATTTGAGACTCTAGATAAAGGACCTCAACTTAATACCTGAAATAGTGCATGCTATAACATTCCAGGGAAGAGGTACAGCGCTTTCTGGGCATAAATGAGCAATTATAGTCTATTCAATCACAAACTATATAAAGTAAGCCGTCAAACGAACAACCTCAGATGGAGGACAATGCCAATGCAAGGGTTTTAGTATAACATCGTTTACAATTTGAACATTTACTTAACTAAAGAAGGGGTGGATCACTATTGGAAATTAGGATCAAGAATTCAGCAGTCACAATAAATTGTGAACAGTTTTGACACAATCTGAAGTAATGGTAGTTTGCAGTTCTTTTTTCTTTTCAGATTTTTAATAAAACTAACCAATTTATACTCTTGAGCACCATACAGAAACCGGAAAATGCAGACAAACAGTTAATTAGATACATCAATTGGTTGGGTCATTCTGTGATCAGAACAAATAGGTTAACCAAGCATAGTAGGATGAAACAGAGAGAGAGAAGGAAAAGAACACATGCCGAATGTCTTAAACTATGTGCAAGAACAGAAATATCCCCCAAAATTAAATAACCCACAAACTACATACATTACTGCAAACATAAATTACAGAAAAACATAGATATTGTCAAGAGATTAAGTTAATGCAACCAAGGTAACTACTATTGCAGTGAGCTTAAAGCTCTTGCGATAACACACTTAAGCATCACACTGACCACATAATTGTACTGCAGATTGTTGATATCTGCTTACAAAACTATAGCTTTCCTGAAAAAAATCTAATTGCCAAGTCTCAATATTCTATCAGACTCAAGGCCGTTTCAAACTCAAGACAAACACATGATGGTAAATTCAGTCAGTCACTTCCAGCAACATAAATCAAACATCCTTCCTAAAAGAAGAAAAGGGCTCCAGCATCATTTCTCCACATGCGAGAACCAGCTAAAGAACAAGATAGCAAGTTCCCTAAATATTTCAGGGACATCATAATTAGTGTCAATAAGTTCCAGATCTGTGACACATCTATACCCCAATTATATGAGCAAACATTTTAAGGGGCATTCCCACTTATTCCACAGCTAATATTTAGCCAATGTCATCTGTGCCAAGCATTTCATCATTTTTATTTATTGCAGGTGAACTATGGCTGACATCACAAGAATCAAAGGTTAACTTTTTTAAAGAGTCTAGCATCAGTTGACAGAATTGTTTTTTGTCAGCATCTTATCATTTCTCATTTGTTCTTTCCCCATCATAAGTATCCATCTAACCTAGTACAATGAAATTGTTTATCTTATATCATCAAACATAAAATGCTCATATCGAGACTTGCTCTTGACACGTGTTTGAAACTCTCTATTTCTGAGTAAGCAACTCTGTAGCAGGTAATAACCACAAACGAGTTCTCGATTACTAAATTAATTATGATAAGCTCCATTACCAGCAAGTCTTCTTAAACCAATCAATGCCAAGCACATAATTGTATCTACTACAAATTCTAAAATAAGTCTCCTAATATCTAGAGTCAAATATTGACATGATAATGCACGAGATTTCACCTGAAACAAATTGTTATTTTCAAATCCAACTAAACTATCCGGCGAGCACAATCAAAGAACACACTCATCTACCAATAGATAAACAGTGTCATAATATAGTTTCAGGAATAATCAGGATACAAGGATTCTCGTTTAAACAGAACTGAAAATGCACAGCATGTTTACGGTCATCAGAAACCCAGAAGGTCAGAACAGCGCATCGATGTCAACATAATCTAGACCATATAAAGACTTATAGTTACCCACGTAATAGTTAAACACATTGGTAGCATCCAAGCTCCAACAAATGAAAACACCTAACAACGATTAGAGTAGATTATCAAAAGCGTACATTCACTGGAAACCAAAAGGTTGTTTTCCCTGAGCTCAACCGAGCTCTATCAACATAACCAATTTAAAAACACATTTATCCAAAACCTCATAATTGTGCAATTCCATTAGCAAGGGAATCCCTGGTTTTCATTAAATCAATACCACCATAAAGAACAGATAATTAAAAAAAAAATTCACATCGTAATTCTTCTGTCGTCAGAGACCCGAAATATAAAGAACATAACCACAGGAAAATAAACACAAAATAGAAAAGTTAAAGCCCTTAAATTGACTACGCAATTATAAGTGTAACGAACACATGAGAGTACCATACATCAACGCAATTTAAAACAGATCCTAACAATTATGAAACCATAAGCTCAGTTCAACACTAAATATTTCGTAATAATGATAACAGTAAATACCAACAGCCAAAAAGGGTGGACGATTTCAATCTCATTCCGTAAATGAGACACCAAATCAATCCTGGGCCTTCAACTTCTCGATCCGTTTGTTCAACTGATCGATCTTGACAACGAGTCCCGTAACAGAGTAGAGAAGCCAGTAGAAAATGAGGGCTGACGCGATCAAAAGGGCGTTGCGCTGTGACTTCATGATGGACTTCTGGTGGCGGAGATGCTCGGACGGGGAGCAGGATTCGGATTCACAGCTGGGCCGGGTCTCGTACTTCCAGTAAATATCCATTAACAGGAAGAGGCAAAAGGGCACCACCGACAGGAACGGCTTCAGGAGGCTCCTGGTGACGCTGATTAGGCCCTTTCGGATAGGATCGAGACCCGGGAGGGTCAGGAAGAGGAGCATGATTGCTTCTGCGCCAGCGGCGTAGCCTAGAACTACCCACTCCAAAGCCATTAGATTTTGATCTGAGAGAGGAAAGAGAGACTTTGGAGAAATAAAGAAGGGGCTGGGATTTGAAGGAGGGTTGGTGCGACCGTGTGAGAAGGACAAAAGGGGGCCTGACCAGTGAGAGTGAGTGAGTTAAGAAAAGTATCTATTGATGGCCTATTGGGCTTATTACGAGTCTTTTCGAGATAGGTCGGCTGGGCTGCTTTTATACTGTTAGTTGGGGCTGTCAATGGAGCGAATTTTAATTCGAATCTGATCTGAATTCGATTCGATAATTCAAAATTTTTAATTGATAAAAGATTCGATGGATATGATCCGATTAAAAAAATTCATAATTCGAAACAAATGAAGCGAATATGGATTTGATTCGATCCGATTCATTTATAATCCAAATATGAATATATAGTATTACATGTATAAATATAGTATTATATATATACGTAGGGTTCTATAGCAACGCCAAAATGAATTTTTGGACGAAAAAAGTAATAAGCTTCTATGCAATATATCAAATCAGTTGATTTTTCATATAAAATGTTAGATTTGGAGGTTATCTACATCATAATTGCATCACTTGTTTATCTATTTTTATAATAAAAAATGATGCAGGAAAAATAGTGAGCAGGAGCTGAATGTTGTGATATAAAATAATGCAATGCAAATCTCAATTTGATTGAAATGAGTTTCTTTTTTTTTATAAAACTTTAAGTTTATAATTAATTGATTGAAAAATCAAGTATATATGCATTTGTAATATCAAATAAGTACTATTATCAGCAGCAGAACCTAAAATACAATGATATGATAAATGAATGTGATTAAGTTATATTCTATTATTGCTTTTATATGATAAATAGACTTGAAAATTTATTCGTTAATATGTTGTGTGTATCTTTTTTTTAAGGATGAATGTTTTAGATTTAGATTCTACTAATTTTTCAGAAAAATAACAAATATATGATTTTTGGGAGTATTCGGATTCAGATCTTTTTTCGGATATCCGATTTTTATATGGATTTGAATATGGTTATAACAGTCAAGATCCTATAGGATCTTGGGTCGGATTCGGATATGGCATATCATTATCGGATTCGGATCCAACATGATTCGATCCGAATCCGACCCATTGACAAGCCTATTGTTAGGTTAGTTTAAGAAAAATAAAAATAAGTATCTTATGAACATTTTAAATGAAAAAATAAAAAACGAACATTTTATACATTTTTACACATTTGTCATAAAAAAGAATGGGAATGTTTGGTTATGTTTTGCCACAACAATTTTGATTTGGTATAACATAACCAAACACGCATCTATTTTTATTTCAAAATGCTAAAATTGATTTTCTCAAAATACTCTCTTCTATAATTCATTATCCCCCAAAACTCCCCATTTTCTTACACACACACACACACACACATATATATATATATATGAAAATTTATGAAGTGTAATATAAATAAGTAAAAAGGGTATTATATAAACTGGAATATCACAATAGTCAAAAGACTTTGAGAATAAGGTAAAGAGACACGAAAATTTATAGTGGTTCGGCAAGCCTAGTCCACTATCTAAGTGATAACACTTAAAATTTTTAACCTGCACTTTTGTAAGAAAGAAAAACATATACAAGATACAAAGTACCAAAGATTGGAACTTGCACTTCTACAAAGGCTAACTATATGACAGCAATACACAAATACTTACTCAACTATTTGCAAGCAACTAAAGGCTTATGAAGTATATTGTGAGTCGTATCTATGTCTATTATGTTTTTCTCTTTATATAGTGTTTACAAGACATAGACCATCCCATGTGTATTGGCGTATGATTAGCTATTTCCTTCTTTGTTTTGGCAGCTGCTATCTTTCCTTTTATTTGCCAACAGTAACTTGTATTATATTGTTCCTGCCAAGTTAGAGAAGATAAAGAAAAAAATTTCCAAACAACAACTTTCCATAGTTATCAAGGAATAGAAAATTGATTGGTCATTATTAAAATCTCTTTTGGAGAAGATCCTAACAATCTCCCACTTTTTTATAATGACCAAGCAAGATCCGCCTGCCCCTATCAAGTGCACCAAATGAACAACATTGTAACAACCTTTCAAAAACATAATGCAAAAGTTCCTCCTCCTGTCAAATGTAATTTGCTATTTATCAAATGAATTCTCCCCCTAACATGTGCAGTACTAAAAAGAGCAGAAGTTAGAAGAAAGTTCCTTGTCAGAAGAGTTTAGTTCTAAGCAAAACAGACAATCACTGATACTTAATAAAGCACTCAGTCACAACATCAGTCATATCAACAGTACTTAACTAAAACATAATCACAATATAAATTAAGTGAGTAACATCTGTCCTTAGTGCTTAACCAAAACAATAAGAACGTAACCAAAACATAAACAAGAGCAGCACATAGTTGAAATAATAGTCTTTAACCATAAGTGTTTTGGATGGTTAACAGTAAAGACAATGAGTGAGTTATCAGCAGAAACGGTGAGTGAAGGAGTGCAAAGGAATTTCCCCCTTCATCATAAAAAAGTTAGTTCCCATGTGACCACTTGCGAGACTGTGACAAAGATCCTTGATGTCATGACGCAAATCATTGAGACGGTTGCGAGAGCGGTGAAAGTTATCATCAAGAAAGGAAGGCAGAGCACCAACTTGGGTCTGAATAGAAGTGACAGTGGTGGTGAGGGCATAAAGTTGAGTTTGAAGGTCAGTTACTCTAGAACATATGGCATTAATACAGCTCAGAGCCTTGTTAATGGGAATTTCTTATGGAGGCTATCTTTTTTTGGAGGTAACTGCATCTGAAGTAGCTGATTGAGTATCAGGTATAGAGTCAGGGACAGTATAGATAGGATTTTTGCCTTTTGTCTTATGAGATTAACGTCGTGGTGCAGGAACAGCAACTGAAGTAGAGGTACCTTTAAACCAAACGCCGTCTTCTCCATACTGGATTTTCATCTTCCTTAGACTTTGTAAGTCCACAATTTTGTGTTCATGATGATCTTCAATCCAGGGAGAAGGTAAGAAAACATTTTCTTTTTTAAAAATTCTAGTTAACAACATACCATATGGAAGATTTTTGGAGGAATGATTGAAGGCATAATGAATATAGTGTAAAATCAAGTGCCTAATGTTGACACGTTGCCTTGTGACAGCAATGTAAAGCAAAAAGATAGATAGTTGATTCATGTCTGTGGAGTGTCCTCCATTAGTGGATACGCTTGACAGAACAGTGAGGGTGATAAGTTTATGCATAAAAAAATGATCAATACCAAGCATATTCAAAGCTTAACCCTTAGACAGTTTAGGAGATTTGCCTTGTCAAAATAGAGCCTGAGCATAAGACATTATTAGAACACCATTGCCTAAATGCAAAGAACTTAACTCCAGTGTCTTCCAAATCAAAGAGCTGGTTAAGTTTGGATGTGGTAAAGGTGATAGGAGTGCCCAAAACAGTAGAGTGAAGAATTAATGAATATGTTATGGGGTCTATCTCAGATGAAAGATTTGCGTAGAAAAGTCTTACCAGGAGAGGATAGACAGGTTTGTTTATGCTCATTAGGGTTCTCTAGCCTATGTTATCAACCTATTGCAGAACAGGAGATTGAGGAATGTGGGTAAAATCAATCCCCTTTCCTCTGTTGATGTGCTGATCTTGAATGGAGGCAAAAAGATTTGATGCTTGGTTTGTGGAGAATTTGAGTTTCATTAAAATGGAGATGAAATCTCAATTCTTATAAAGAGAGTCAGTAAGTTTTGCTGGAGACGGTAAGGGTGATTTATGAAATGCAATGGGTGAAGGTGAACGACCATGGGAACAAAGAATAGAGGGATTTTCAATAGGAGATTTTTGTGGAGGAGATCCATCGCGGAGTGAGTGTTTTGAGAAACTGATGCATGGTGACACGGCTGTGGTGGAGGTTCAGATTCACTGTTGGAGACAACAAGACGGTGGCGATGGGATGTTTCGGTGTCTTTGGGTGAGGTAGGTTGAAGAGCGGCTTTACAAAGACGGTGGCGGAGAGATGGTGGTGCCATCGAGGAAGGCGAGTGGGTGCTCAACTGAGAGAGGAAAGTGATTTTTTGGGATATGAGCAGCCGATGATGTTTTTGAGATTCAAGAATTTGTGTTTAATTTTGCACAGTACAATTGATGTAATTAAGGCAAGTGAAGGTACTAGAAGAAAGAAAAGATACTAAGAACTAATTCTTCAGACAAATTTGTCCTCAAATTACGCAGGAAAGGAAGTAATTCCTATTTTTGCTTTAAGGAAATAAAATCTTTCCTCAAACAAAGGTTTGGTAAAGATGTCAGCTAATTGATGTGAGGTAGCCACATATTCTATGCAAATATTTCCTTTTGCAACATGATCTCTGATAAAGTGGTGATGAATTTCTATATGTTTTGTGCGAGAGTGGTAAATTGGATTTTTTATAATGCTAATTGCACTTGTGTTGTCACAATAGATAGGTATGCAAGAGAAATTTAATCCAAAATCATTGAGTGTTTGTTTCATCCACATTACTTGTGTGCAACAGTTTCCCAAAGCCATATATTCAACTTCTGTGGTTGAGAGAACAACCACACTTTGTTTCTTACTACACCAGCTTACAAGATAGTCACCAAATGGTTGGCAAGTTCCAGTGGTGCTTTTCCGTTCAACTTTGCATCATGCATAGGGGTGAGCATCGGTTGGTTCGGTAAATTAACCTAGCGAACTAATCGGATAATTAATCGAAATGAAAAAAAATTGATAATCGTTTACCACACCAAAATTTTTGATTAACTGGTAAAATTAACTAAAAAAATTTGATTCTGTTCGGATAATTAACCAATTGAGTACTTCTTATTTAATTTTTTTTCTCAACATCATTATTCAAAAAAAATTATAATAGTGTAGCTCCATATAAGTAATCTAATGATCCATATTGCATTTTCATACAATTTCTTGCAATGACCTTCAATATTTTTTTTAATGCAAATAATGATCCATGAAAAATTTCTCAAATAAATGGGAGTTTATAAAGTGTAGCAAACTCTATATGTATATAATTGATCAAGATTATCCCACAATATCAACCATAAAGTTAATGTAGCTATCAATGCATGAAATGGCAACAAACATCATTAAACTAAGTAAAATTAGTGGTGATGTAGAGTACATAAGCTTTCTATTTTGAAAAATTCAATAAATCAGTTTTTCACTGATTTTCTTTAAAAATTAACCAAACCGAACAAAAAACTAAAAACCTAAAAAATTAACCATTAACCAAACCAAAAATCAATTGGACAAATCGGTTTGGTGAATTAGGTTTCAGTTCAGTCGATTAATCAGTTTTTTCAACTAATGGATAATTTTGCTCACCCTTGATCCTGCATAATCGGCATAAAAGAAACTAACAAGAGAAAAAGAGGTTGATCGAGGATACCAGATACCTAGGTAGGGAGATCCTTTTAAATATCGAAGGATTTATTTTACTGCATTGAGATGAGATTCCTTGGGATTTAACTGAAATCGGGTACATAGACTGGTAGCAAATAGTATGTATAGGCGGCTCGCAGTGAGATATAACAAACTACTAATAATGCCTCGATACATAGACTCATCAATGCTATTTTCTGATGGATCAAGTTCCAGTTTAGTATTAGCAACCATGGGAACTATTGATTCTTTACAGTTTTCAATACCAAACTTTTTCAAGAGCTCTTTGATATATTTTTCTTAACATAGAAAAATTCCTTTAGAGGTTTTGTTTAATTTGCAATCCCAGAAAGAAGTTAAGTTGTCCCATAAGACTCATTTCAAATTCGATTTTCATACATGAGACAAAATCATCACACAATTGAAGTTCCACCAAAGATAATATCATCGACATAAATTTGAACTAAGAAAATATCTTTTTGATGGTTTTTGGTGAAAAGAATAGTGTCAGCAGATCCCATGAAAAAACCTTTTGATAAAAAAAGTGCTCAATCATTCATAACAGGCTTTAGGAGCCTGTTTTAGACCAAAAAGAGCTTTTGATAATTTAAATACATGATTTGGAAAGTTTCGAGTTTTTAAATCCTGGTGGTTATTCTACAAAAACCTCTTCTTTGATCTATCCATTTAAAAATGCACTTTTTACGTCTATTTGAAATAATGTAAATTTTTTATGGGATTCATAGGCTAAAAGCATGCGAATGGACTCAAGACAGGAGCATAAGTTTCATCGTAATCAAGATATGCAACAGGAGCATAAGTTTCATCGTAATCAATACCTTCATGTTGAGAATATCCCTTAGCGACTAATCTGGCTTTATTTTTTATGACCATACCTTTTTTTCGTCAAGTTTGTTGCGAAAAACCCACTTAGTTTCGACAACAGGATGATCAGAGGGTCTTTCTACCAAGTTCCAGACTTTGTTTTTGTCAAACTGTAATAGTTCTTCCTTCATTGCAATAACGTAGGAGTCATCTTTTAATGCTTCTTTGATATTTCTGGGTTTTGAAGATATAGGAATACAACATTAGTGCAATTATTATGATCCTCTCTTACCTTTGATCTAGTTGCAATTCCTGCTTGAGGATCCCCAATAATGTTATCGGTTGGATGACTAGAAGCGTGTTTGAATTTTCTCATTTTTTCTTCGCCATCCGGATTGGAACTTCCAATAGTAGTACTTTCTATTAGTTCATCTTTTTTCAGATTTCTTTGTTTCCTTTTCTAAAACTTTAATGATTTGATCTACTCATGCAGATTCTATGCTCAAGGTTTCTTTGGCAGTAGAGGGGTTAGTTTCATCAAATACAACATGAACAGTTTCTCGAACCACCCTTTTTCATTTATTAAATACTCTATATGCTTTACTATGAGCTAAATAGCAAACGAAGATACCTTCATCAGATTTTGAATCAAATTTACCTCAAGGGTCTCTGTCATTGAGAATATGGCACTTACATCCAAAGACTCGAAAATAGGAAATGATTGCAGTTTTTCCTTTCCACAGTTCATAAGGTGTCTTCTTGATGAATGGTTAAAAACACTCTATTAATGATATAGCAAGCTGCGTTTATTGTTTCTACCCAAAAATCTTTTAGAAGACCATATTCATTTAGCATTGATCGTGCCATTTCCTGAAGTACCCTATTTTTTTCTTTCAACTACCTCATTTTGTTGGGGTATTCATGGAGCAAAGAAATCATAAGCAGGCCAATTTCATCACAAAAATTGCTGAAATTTGTGTTATCAAATTCTAGTCTATGATCACTTCTAATGGTTTTAATAATGTGACCTTTTTCATTTTATATTTTCTTTGTGAGTGGAATAAATGCCATCAATGCATCATTCTTGTGCGAGAGAAATCACACCTAGGTAAATCGTGAGAAATCATCAAGAATTACAAACATATATTTACTTCCACCTAATGTTTGAGTTTTCATAGGTCCAAAAAGGTGTAGGTGAAGCAGTTCTAGAGGCTTTGAGGATACTACATCATTTATAGGTTTGAAAGAACTTCTTATTTGTTTTCCTTTGATGCAAGCATCGCAAATTTTGTTTTTGCTAAATCCCAGATTAGGAATTCCTCTTACTAGGTTCTTTTTAACAATCTGATTCAACAATTTCATGTTTGCATGACCTAGACATCTATGCCATGTCCAACTAAGATCTTCAGATGCAATAAGATATTATACCTTTTGGTTTGAGAGATCATTTAGATTGATGCAGTAGATGTTTCTATCCCTAGTGGCAATGAAAACAGTTTCATCATCTTTAGAGACAATGCAAAGTGAAGGTTTGAATTGTACCTGATACTCGCTATCACAAAGTTGACTGATGCTTAGCAGATTATGTTTTAGTCCTTCTATTAACCAAACATTCTCAATGGAAGTTCCAGTGTTCATTCCCACGGTTCCTTTTTTGATAATCTTACCTTTGTTGTTGTCCGTGAATAGTACATTTCCTCCGTTGATTTCTTGTGGATTTGAGAAGAATGACCTATCTCCTGTCATGTGTCTATAACATCTATTATCTAGATACCATTTCTCGTTTCCTTTCTCCACTGGTTCCTGCATCACAAATATTTAGATTTTTAGGTACCCACATATTACTAGGTCCTAATCCGTTAGATTTCTTAACCGATACATATTTAGTTCCAATGAGTCTTTTTATTGGACACTTGTAAGATAAGTGACCAGCATGATTCCAGAAATGGCAAGTCTGGAATTTCTAAACTCTCTAACAATTAGGGGCATTTTACCTTTGATTATCCTTTTCAGTGAATAGTTTTCATCAAGAAGTTCTCTTATCTTTCTTTCTAACTCTTGATTTTTTAAAATTATTCTATTTATTTCTCTAGTCTTCTTTTTAATAATGTTGTTGTAAACATGAAATATTTCTGATTTTTTATTTCCAGTTTCTTGCAGTTGATTCTTAAGAGAGTTTATTTCAATTTCTAATGCAGTTAATTGTTCAATTTCTAATGCAGTTAATTGATAATGACATTCAACATGCAAATTGAAAGAACTAGTACTTTCATAATCAAATTCAAAAATTTCAGAATCACTTGCGGAATTAAAAGTTACCTGTTTATCTACCATTAAACAATTGTCCTCGACGTTAAATTGATCATAATCAGAATCGTCCCAAGTAATTGTCATGGCTCTCGGTTTGGAACTTCGTTTCGATTTGGGACTCTTCTGAGTTTTGGACAATCCGATCCTGCTTCATGACATTCATGGCATATAATTTGTTCTGATTTCTGATATTCATTGTTGTATCTTTTGAAATTGGGTCTTGGATCTTTTTTGAATTTTCCTTTTGCTTAAGTAAGTTGCCTTAATGTCTTGTGATCATGGCTATTTCCTCATTTAATGTTTCTTCATCAAGATCACCCAAGTCTTCGTTCCAATCTTTATTTTTTGCACTGATGGCTATTTTTTTCTAGCTTTTGCTTTCATAACTTTCTTCCTTGCTTAGAAGTGTCATTCCATGCGAGGTGAGAGAGCCAATAAGTTCGCCTATGGTCATCTTTTCCAAGTTCTTTGCCTCATGGATGGTTGTAACTTTTGGATTCCATTCTTTGGTAAGGAGTGTAATATTTTTTCTGACTTGCTCACTTTCTGATATGACTTCTCCCAGGGTAAACATTAGATTTACAGTCTCCATAACTCGAGCATATATTTGACTTATTGATTCGCCTATTTTCATTGAAAACATTTCAAATTGGTGAATAAAAAGAGCAATTCTTTCTAATCTTATCCAAGAAGTTCCTTTATTGGTGATTTGCAGCATGTCCCACATCTCTTTTGCTGAAGAGCAAGTGCTGACGCGGTTATATTCCTCTTTACAAGGGCAAAGAATAGAATATTCTTTGCCTTAGCATTGGTTGAAAGGACTTTCTTATCTTCCACAATAAGTTCCAATTTTCCCTTTGGTGTCATGTCTTAATATGTTGGAATGAGGGACCCATAAATGACAATGCTCTAGAGATCATAGTCTAGGGCTATGAAAAATTCTTGAATTCTATTTTTCCATGTGGAATAGTTAGTTTGTCAAACAGAGGCGAACGGGTATGAGATTGGCCTTCTACATAGATGTCAAAGCTAGAGATAACCTAGCTCGAATGCCAATTTAAAGTCTATGCAGTGTAATATAAATAAGTAAAAGAGGTATGATATAAATTATAATATCACAAAAGTCAAAAGACTTTTGAGAATAAGGTAAAGAGACAGTGAGACACTGAAATTTATAATGGTTCAACAAGCCTAATCCACTACCTAAGTGATAACACTTAGGATTTTTAACTTGCACTTTTATAAGAAAGAAAAGTAGATACAAGATACAAAGTACCAAAAGGCTGGAACTTGCACAGCTACAAAGGCTGACTATATGATAGCGATACACAAGTACTCACTCAACTATTTGCAAGCAACTAAAGGCTTATGAAGTATATTGTGAGTCGTATCTATGTCTATTATGTTTTTCTCTTTATATAGTGTTTACAAGACATAGACCATCCCATGTGTATTGGCGTATGATCAGCTATTTCCTTCTTTGTTTTGGCAGCTGCTATCTTTCCTTTTATTTGCCAACAGTAACTTGTATTATATTGTTCCTGCCAAGTTAGAGAAGATAAAGAAAAAAATTTCCAAACAACAACTTTCCATAGTTATCAAGGAATAGAAAATTGATTGGTCATTATTAAAATCTCTTTTGGAGAAGATCCTAACAATCTCCCACTTTTTTATAATGACCAAGCAAGATCCGCCTGCCCCTATCAAGTGCACCAAATGAACAACATTGTAACAGCCTTTCAAAAACATAATGCAAAAGTTCCTCCTCCTGTCAAATGTAATTTGCTATTTATCAAATGAATTCTCCCCCTAACATGTGCAGTACTAAAAAGAGCAGAAGTTAGAATAAAGTTCCTTGTCAGAAGAGTTTAGTTCTAAGCAAAACAGACAATCACTGATACTTAATAAAGCACTCAGTCACAACATCAGTCATATCAACAGTACTTAACTAAAACATAATCACAATATAAATTAAGTGAGTAACATCTGTCCTTAGTGCTTAACCAAAACAATAAGAACGTAACCAAAACATAAACAAGAGCAGCACATAGTTGAAATAATAGTCTTTAACCATAAGTGTTTTGGATGGTTAACAGTAAAGACAATGAGTGAGTTATCAGCAGAAACGGTGAGTGAAGGAGTGCAAAGGAATTTCCCCCTTCATCATCAAAAAGTTAGTTCCCATGTGACCACTTGCGAGACTGTGACAAAGATCCTTGATGTCATGACGCAAATCATTGAGACGGTTGCGAGAGCGGTGAAAGTTATCATCAAGAAAGGAAGGCAGAGCACCAACTTGGGTCTGAATAGAAGTGACAGTGGTGGTGAGGGCATAAAGTTGAGTTTGAAGGTCAGTTACTCTAGAACATATGGCATTAATACAGCTCAGAACCTTGTTAATGGGAATTTCTTATGGAGGCTGTCTTTTTTTGGAGGTAACTGCATCTAACTTGTTCTGCATCTAACTGCATCTAACTTCAGAAAGTTTGAAGGTCAGTTACTCTAACTTGTTGTTGTATGGCATTAATACAGCTCAGAACCTTGTTAATGGGAATTTCTTATGGAGGCTGTCTTTTTTTGGAGGTAACTGCATCTAACTTGTTCTGCATCTAACTGCATCTAACTTCAGAAAGTTTGAAGGTCAGTTACTCTAACTTCTTGTTGTTGTTGTTGTTGTTGTTGTTTGTTGTTGTTGTTGTTGTTGTTGTTATTTACACATTTATACACTCTAAGCGTTTGTTAGATTTTGACCCAATATCTCATACATATAAGTGTAAAAGCGATACCACTGAATGCATTAATTACACATCCTTGAAAATTTTATTTTAAAAATTCTTAAAAAAAATAATAAACAATAAAGCTTTGTTCGTTTATATCTTTCCAAAATAAACTCCAACCCTAAAATACAAATAAAAGAATCCACACATTCTCTCACGCTATTACTGAAAATGACATTTTCCTTCAAAATACCTCTTCTAAAAACATATACAACTATATATAGGACATATATTTATATACACTAATCATTATAATTATACATATACATATATATATATAAATAATCAATATCAAGAATTTAATTTTACTAGCCTAACACATCAAAAAACAACTAAAGCGACATCTATAATAAAAATCATCTCATCTCAAAATACTTCTAAACATAATATTTTTTTCTAATATATTTCTCAACATCCCTTAAAACAAAATTAAATAAACATTACATTCTTTAAACTCACTACAAAAATCCCTCTCCAAAAACAAATCTACCAAAACAATCAAAACATAGAAAAAAAAAAAAAAAAAGAAGAAGCCCCTACATTTATTCAGCCCTAATCACATTTTTATTTTATATTTTTAACCATCTAATCATATAATCAAGTCAATTAATTTAGATATACTTTATCTATTTCTATATTATAAATAAAGTATTAATCATTTTTTGGTATATTTTTTAATTATACGCTTAAAATATCTTCATTTTATCTTTTAATTCTAATTACATAAAATAACTATGACCCCTCCTTAACCACTTTATAGTTCCATAATTATTGATGAAAGCTATAAAATATTTTTATTACTGTGCAACTTCCATCTCTCCAACTTTTTATTACTTGGTATGTTGTCTTTTATATATTCCATTTCATTACTTTTATTATTATCAAATATTTTCATACATTTACTGTCTATTATTTATGCACATTGATTTTCCTTTAATTATTAGATATACATGCATAAAGTGTACACCAGTCACAAATAAAAATAAGAGTTAATTGTAGTCAGCCTTCCAACATATGGCCTCCTTTGCATATTGCCCCCCAACCGTTGTCGATGTGTAATTTTACCATCTGAACTAGTTAAAATATGCGTCGACACCCCATTTGCTCATTTCCAGTGGAATCTGACCAATAAACGTTGGGCACGTGGGCTGAAGGAAATGGAATATTCTTGTTAGATTCCACCGGAATGAGAAAATGTGGTGTCGTTGCACATTTTAACTAATTCAGGTGGTAAAATTGCACATCAACAACAATTGGGGGGGCAATGTGCAAAGGAAGTCATAGGTTGGGGGGCTGACTGCAATTAACCCTAAATAAAATGTGTAATAACTTTTAGTAGTGTGTTAATTTATGAGTTTACAAAATTGACTCCATTGTAAAAGATAATGACCAAATAATTTTTTTTTCTTTCCATTTCTCTAATAATTATTTACTTTTTTTTATTTGTTTTAACCAAGTAAATAAATACATTAAAATTACTAAATAAAATTATGATATCACATAAGAAAAATCAGGTAGTTTATTTATTTTTATAGCATATAAATTTTATTGTTCGTGTCAATATGCGACTAGCTAGTTTTCACATTAATTGAGGAAATTTTATTTGCTAATTTTTACAATTGAAATAAAAAAACAATTA
Organism: Jacaranda mimosifolia; assembly: GCA_018894105.1. Classification (NCBI taxonomy): domain Eukaryota; kingdom Viridiplantae; phylum Streptophyta; class Magnoliopsida; order Lamiales; family Bignoniaceae; genus Jacaranda; species Jacaranda mimosifolia. The sequence continues at coordinate 5,039,762 of CM032133.1, forward strand.
TAATGACACCAAATGAGTTTTTTTTTTGGTCCTTTACTTTGCAACCCTCTATTATATTAATGGGTGATGGTTGGATGATATAAGAAGAAAGTTCGGAAAAAGTAATAGAAAGAATTGCTCAAATATCCGTGAGTGAGGCTTATTTGGGCCGTGTTATAAGTGCCCTGACTAAACCTATTGATGGTAGAGGGGAAATATCAACTTCTAAACCTTTTGCCCCATGATATTGTTAATGATGTGTATGCAATTTTTGTAATCAATTGGTCGAGGAGAGAGTGAAGCTCTCTGTCTTTAAGACGAACTAGCCCCGCACTAGTGTCGGAACTATGGCTATCGTCCCTCAAGATACAACAACTTATTTAAGGCGGTAGCAACACTACAAACCGTCTTATTTCTCAAACTTTAAGTGTATTGAACTCTCACTGTTTTTATTTACTATTTTCATAGAGAATGCAGTATATCATTTTCTGAATGAATTGTAATCCGGGACTGAGGATACATATAGCCAACGAGATGGCTGAAGATGGTAAATGCAGCATCAATGTTGCTGCAGAATTTCGTGCAACTAGTCCAAAGGTTGCTGTCTAGGTTCATTTCTAGTTTTCCAAGATGCTGAGACTGAAGGGACTTACTTATCCTGTATCAGACTTATTAGGATGATGCTAGAAACTTATCAGTAGAAGTTTGAAGTGTTTGGCCCAAATTAAATTTATTTCCATTGGGTTAGATAAAGTCTGGTCCAAAAGTTAATTTTTCTGGCCCAAAAAATAATATTGGGTTGAAGGCCCAATTGGATTTAATCCAAGCCCAAGACCACGCCCACCAACCAGGCCCAGGCCCATGGGGCCGAGCTGGCCGGACAGGCGGACTGGATTGAACCTACAACCATGTAGGTCATCTCTCCTCCAAACACTTGTGTTACCCCGAAGGGGTTTCACACTTGAGACTTATATTCAAGTCCACCTTTTACTCAATTTGTAATGTGGGATGGAGTTTTCACTCCTCTTATTCCTTTAGCTTATTTTTAGTCTTCTTAGTCAACCTTTAAGTGACTCACTTTGACTATTAATTTCTCATTCACTTGAAATTGATTTTGGTCAATTAAACATATTATCGCCATCTACCCGCGGCGTAGTTTACGACGATTCCCAATTTCTTAGAAATTAATACTTTGAGTACACTTAAAATTTTGGTCAAAGAAGACCAATTTCCAACAATCCCCCACATGAATGAAAATTAATGCGACTGATGATGCAGATGAGTGTGCAGACACAATGGAGTTCAGGTGAACAACTATTGCATCAGGATAGCTACTTGTGGCTTTAAACCTTCCTTAGTAAAGCACTATCGGGCTTACTTGGCTAATCAGTGAACGTGATATCTTGAACTACTCAGCCGTTGGTGTAAACCAAGACAATAGTGCGCACACAATAGTTGTCCTTACACTTTTAGTTCTTTTCAATTGTGTCCGTTTTGGCCATGGGCACCGATCTTGGATTCATAAGTGTTTACCATGAAGCGGCCCATTTTTATAGCTACATAGGTGATCTCCCACAAAGAGTATCCTACCATACTCGACTATTCTAGCTCTGGGAATCATTAAGAGTCGAGACTCAACCTTGTACCTACTTAGCATGTAGCACTTCCATGTCATAGGAATGGGCTGAAGTGCTCACATGAACCTTCATAACTTAGTTGTCCCATTGAACTAAGTTCCTGGGATCTCAATCATCATGGTTGGGTGTCCGCTATGTCAGTTCTTAAGCTTATAGGTTTTAATCCCATTCCTCTCAACAGACAGTTAACTTGATCTCTGGGTAGGCCTTTAGTTAACAAATTCGCTAAATTTTTCTTGGATTTCACATAGTTAAGTGAAATAACCCCATTTGAGATTAATTACCTTATCGTATTCTGTCGTCGTCTAATGTGATGAGATTTACCATTGTACATGCTACTTTGAGCCCTACCGATTGCTGATTGACTATCATAATGAATTATGATGGCAAAAATTGATTTAGGCCAACAGGGAATATCCTCTAGAAAATTTTGAAGCCATTATGCTTCTCTCTGGCTTTGTCTAAAGCTATGAATTCAGACTCCATCATAGAACGAGCTATGCAAGTTTGTTTAGAGGATTTTCAGGACACAGCAGCTCCACCTAGAACACATACCCGCTTGTGAACTTGGTGTCTTTCGTATCAGATATCCAGTTAGCATCACTGAAGCCTTCCAATACAGCTGGATATCTAGTATAGAGTAACCCGTAATCCATTGTGTACATAAGAAATCTGAGTACCCTTGTCAGTGCTTTCCAGTGTTCATTGCTAGGATTGCTCGTAAATCTACTCAACTTATTTACTAAGCATGCAATGTCGGGGCGAGTACAGTTTGTTAGAAACATCAAACTGCCTATTATTCTCGAGTATTCTACTTGAGACATGGGTTTACTTGAATTTTTTCTTAGATGTTAACTGGGGTCCAATGGTGTTTTTACGGGAGAACTGTCATACACATTAAATTTCTAAATTATCTCAACATAATGGGATTGAGTCAGAATTAGTCTATCAGACGTGTTAATAATCTTAATCCCTAGTATGACATCCGCTATACCCATGTCTTTCATGTCAAAATGCTTCTGAAGCATTTTCTTGGTAGTCAAGATAACATCTTGAGTGCTACTCATTATCAGCATGTCATCAACATACAGGTAAACCATGACAAATTCATTCTGAGTGCTTTTTAGGTACACACATTTGCCACATTTATTTATCTTAAAACCATTTGACAACATTAATTTGTCAAATTTTTCATGCTATTGTTTCCGAGCTTGTTTGAGTCCATACAATGACTTAACAAGCCGGCAAACTTTCCTTTCTTGCCCGGGAACAATAAATCCTTCAGGTTGTTCCATATATATTTTTTCATCTAACTCACCATTCAAGAAGGCAAGTTTTACATCCATTTGATGTATTTCAAGGTTATTCAAGGCTGCTATTGCAATAAGCACCCTGATGGATATTATTCTTGTCACTGGTAAGTAAGTATCGAAAAAATCAAGTCATTCCTTTTGTTTGAACCCTTTTACTACCAGCAGAGCTTTATATTTATCTATAAAGCCATCTACTTGTATTTTCTTCGAAGAATCCACTTGTAGCCCAATGGTTTGTGGCCTGCTGGGAAATCAACGAGCTCCCAAGTGTGATTCTACATAATCGACTCTATTTTGTTGTTGATAGCTTTTTTTCCAAAGAAGTGCTTCTGGATTGGATAATGCTTCACCAATTGTTCGTGGTTCATTTTCTAACAAATAAGTTAGAAAATCTGGACCAAATCTCTTTTCTTTTCTAACCCTTTTGCTTTGTCTTAGTTCTTCGTTTGTTTGAGAACCACTAGTTGATTCCACAGATATTTTATGAGAACTGGATGCTTCTTTATCTTTACAAGAAAAGATATTTTCATGCCTTTATTTATATCAGGAACTACTGATTTGTGCACCAAGAATCTCCAGGCACTACTGTTGTGTGCATATCCAATGAAAATGCAATCAATAGTTTTTGGTCCTATTTTTAACTGTTTTGGCTTAGGTACTTTCACCTTGGCCAAACACCCCCACATATTCACATATTTGTACGAAGGTTTGTGACCTTTCCCCAATTCATATCGGGTTTCATCCTTTCCTTTGTGGGCATCTTGTTCAAAATGTGGTTAGCTGAAAGAATAGCTTTCCCTAACATTTTCTAGGGTAACCCAGAATTAATCAACATAGCATTCATCATTTTCTTAAGAGTGCAATTTTTATGTTCAGCAACTACATTGGATTGAGTTGAGCAAAGAGCCATCATTTGATGAATAATGCGAAAGGTTGAGTAGAATTCTTCAAATGGTGTTCCATATTCACTGCCTCTGTCACTTCTGATAGCTTTAATTTGTTTGTTAAGTTGATTTTCAACCTCAGTTTTGTAGTACTTGACAGCTTCTAGCGCTTCATCTTTGATTCGTAATAGAAATACGTAGCAAAACCTTGTGCAATCATCAGTAAAAGTAATGAAGTAATTTTTCCCACCTCTAGTTTGCACAAATTTTAAATCACATAGATCACTATAAATCAATTCTAGAGGCGTCGTGCTTCTTTCAACCGAGTGAAAATGAGCTTTGGCCATTTTGGCTTCAACACAGATTTCACAGTTATGAGTTATGTCAATTTGAAATGAAGGCAGCAATTCCAAATTTACTAACTTGGGCAAAGTATTGAAATTAACATGTCCTAATCTAACATGCCATAGTTCACAATATGCAATCAAGTAAGCAGAACCAGAGGCGTTATCATTATTATTCACTTGAAGAGCTTTGATTACAGGCATTACATTGAACTTGAATAGCCCGTTCTGTACATAGCATTTGCCTAGAAACAAACCATTCTTAGAAAGCACAAATTTATCAGACTCAAATACAAGCTTAAAACCATTTTTCACTAGTAGAGATCCTGACATTAAGTTCTTGCGTATGTCTAGTACATGAAGAACCTCATTCAGCATCAACTCCTTGCCATAAGTCATCTTCAAAACAACCTTGCTCATTCCGACAACATCAGAAGTTGCCAAATTTCCCATGTACAGATACTTTCCAGTAGTAGGAGTATAAGTTGAAAATATATACTTTTCAGAACAAATGTGCCGAGTGGCACCAGTGTCAATCCACCACTCTCTCGGATTGTCAATAATGTTGGCTTCAAAAACCACAGTCGAGATGTTCAATTCAAAGAAGTCTAATGGTACGGACTTTTCCTCAGTCACATGGGCTTGATTCGATTTGTTCTTCTTGGGAAGCCGACAACCTTTAGCCTTGTCGTTAGACTTTCCATAGTTGTAGTAGTTTCCTTGAAATCTCATAGGTTTCTTGCCTTTGTTGTTTGAGCCAATTCCTTGGTGCTTTCTCTTTTTACTTGCGGTTGGCAAAACCAAATTTGCTTTGGGCTCCATTTTGATTTTGCCTGTTTTGGCATCAGTCATCGGAGTGTCCTCCTCAATTCTTAGTCTGACAATTAGATTTTCCAGAGTCATCTCCTTTCATTTGTGTTTGAGATAATTCTTGAAGTCCTTCCACGATGTCGGCAACTTTTCAATAATCGTGGCGACTTGGAAGGATTCGCTCAAAGTCATATTCTTAGCATGAATTCCGTGCAGACTAATATGCAGTTCTCATGATGGATTTGAAATCCACCATCTTATAGTCCAGAAATTTGGCCACCATAAATTTCTTCAAACCGGCATCTTCTGCCCTGTATTTCTTATCCAGTGAGTCCTACAGCTCTTTAGCTGTCTTAAGAGGGCTGTATACATTATACAACGAGTCATCCAGTCCATTCAAAATGTAGTTCCGACACAGGAAATCGCTTTGGTTCTAAGCATCTAATGCTACCCCTTTTTGGACATCAGTGTCGTCTTCTGGTGCTGTAGGAGCGTCTTACTTCAGAAATCTGACAAGGCTCAAAGTTGTAAGGTAAAACAACATTTTCTACTGCCACTTCTTAAAGTCAAGCCCAGTGAATTTCGCTGGTCGTTCTCTGTGAGTAGGAACTAGTGCAGTGACTTGAGCAGTGGTGGTCGGCGGAACAGTGAATTGATTTGATGTCATGATTGCAAAAGTTGAGTAATTCGTCTTAAAATTGTTAATGTTGTGTATGGAATTTCTATAATCAACTGGTCGAGGCGAGAGTGAAGCTCTCTAACTTTAAGACGAATTAGCCCTGCACTGGTGCCAACGGAACTATGGCTATCGTCTCCCAAGATACAATGACTGATTTAAGGTCATAGCAGTACTACAAACCGTCTTATTTCTCAAACTTTAAGTGTATTGAACTCCCACTGTTTCTATTTACTATTTTCGTAGAGAATGCAGTATATTATTTTCTAAATGAATTGTAATCCGGGACTGAGGATATATATAGCCAATGAGATGGCTGGAGGTGGTAAATGCAGCATCAATGTTGTTGTAGAATTCCGTGCAACCGGTCCAAAGGTTGCTATCTAAGTTCATTTCTTGCTTTCCAAGACGCTAAGACTGAAGGGACTTATTTATCCTATTTCAGACTTATCAGGATGATGCTAGAAACTTATCAGTAGAAGTTTGAAGGGTTTGGGCCAAAATAAATTTGTTTTCGTTGGGTCAGATAAAGTCTGGTCCAAAAGTTAATTTTTCTAGTCCAAAAAATAATATTGGGTTGAAGGCCCGATTGGATTTAATCCAAGCCCGAGCTCAAGGACACGCCACGCCAGCTAGGCCTAGGGAGTTGAGCTGGTTGGATAGGCGGGCTGGATTGAACCCACAACCATGTAGGTCCTCTTCCCTCCAATCACTTGTGGTAACTCCAAGGGGCCTATCACTTACCTTCACACTTGAGACTTATATTCAAGTCCACCTTTTACTCAATTTGCAATGTGATATGGAGTTTTCACTCATATTACTTTAGCTTATTTTTAGTCTTCTTAATCAACCTTTAAGTGGCTCACTTTAACCATTAATTTCTTATTCACTCGAAATTAATTTTGATCAATTAAACATATTATCGTCATATACTCACAGCGTTGTTTACGACGATTTCCAATTTTTTAGAAATTAATACTTTGATCACACTTAAAAATTTGATCAAAGAAGACCAATTTCCAACAGACATATCATAATATCAACCATGAAACAACCTCTTTTTTTTCAAATGATTATTTACTCCAAATTTTCAATTGCATTTCAAAACTTATTAATTGAATGTTCACTACATTAGAGCAATATTCAATATTTTTCATTAAGCGACAACAGAAGCAATATATACCTTTAAGTAATTGAGAAGTCTTAAAAAGTAAACATCGTTTTATCTTATAACTAAATAATATAAGTATTAATATTATTAGATGCAAAACATAACAAAACCATTGTCCGATTTATATTATTATTACTTAAAATAAAGTTTATTTGACAAACATTCATACAGCTGACTTAGTATTGACCCGAATCCCGATAGTCCATTTCCAAAGCTCAGTTTACAAACTCAGAGTTTACTAGTCACATTAATGTTCCTAACTTTTGAAGGCTTGGGAGTTGCATCTTTGGGTACAACCACCGTAAGCACGCCGTTCTCCACTTGGGCTTTGATTTGGTCCACCTTCACATCCTCCGGCAGCTCAACTTCCCTCGAGAAATCCCCTTTCCCCAACGTTCTCCTCTCCGCCACATGCCAAACAATGTCTTTCTCTTTCCCATGGGAATATTCCTCTTTCCCACCTTCTGCCCTAATTACCAGTATATTCCCATCTTCCACCTGCACTTTTATATCCTCCTTGCTATACCCTGCATCCAAACACGACGAAAATGAACCCCATCAGAATTACGGGTGAAAAGCGTGTTTTCAGTAGTTTGGTTCAGAGGAAAGAGCAGAGAACTGACCTGGAACGTTGAGTTTGAAGATGTGGGCAGTTGGGGATTCGAGCCAGTCAAGAAGGGCCGTCGATCCTGGGGATGTGCGGTAGATTGTAGGGCTGAGGAAGAAGCGCCTGAATGGGTCGCCAAACAGAGCCATAAGTTTCTTTCTTTGTGTGTATGAAAGAGAGAAATAGTGCGTGGAATTTGAGAGAAGGAAGGAATTTAAGGGTAGAGGTGGTGGGTGTTTGGATAAAGGCCTAAGGTATTTAATGATTTCATGTAGAAGGAGAGCTCTAGACTGTCTGGAAGGTTCCAGGAGGCTTATCAATGTGGTACTCTGGAGAAGATGATGGAGGGATGATCTGATGGGATCGAGGGCATATTTTGCCTGTGCACATGAACCAAGCACCAATCGTTGAAATATAAAAATGCTACCATGTCTTAGTTATTGTATATAATTATAAATACTCTGATTGTAAACATTGTATTTAAAGTACCCACACGTATTTGAAGGTATTATTAGAGAATTTATATTGGACTCAACTCTAGGTTAACTAATTTTTTGCCAATTAATTCAAAAGTGATACCTGTAAAATGATATACTAATTGTTAATTTAAAATTTTTTATTTTTTATTTTATAATTTATTAAATTTAATTTAAAAAATAAATAATTAATATTAATTAATATTCTAGTATTTATTTTATATACAAATCAAATGCAACAAAATATCAAAGTGAAGACTTACAATCAATTTATAATACACGGAAACTTTATAAAATTACTCTGCATAGTGTCGAGCACATGTCAGACACGAATATGGATCTAACACGACCCTAACACGTTTCCAACACAGCAATAGAATGTCTGAAAATTAAAATAAAAAAGATAAAATTCGACATGGTGTCGGACACGGCTAACACAATGAAGCTTTATTTTGAATTTTACAAAATTTAAGGGGCTAATATATAATAATAAAATAAAATAATTTCAAATGGCAAATGAAATTAATAAAAAAATCTCAGAATGATCACAATATTCTAACAATCGGGATGATTAGACACATTATGAGAAAAATAATTAATAAATGATAATTGAACAATTGACATAAATATATACATATATATATATTAAGTAACAAAAAAATTTGTTCTGTCATAGGAATAATTTTTACAAGTTTAATTATGGTAAAAATTATGTTTAAATTATCATCATTGACAATCAACAACAATTCTTTAGTGATAAATGAAGATCTTTTTAAATTTCACATAAATAATGTTATTATGTTTGTACATGTGTCGTTAATTATTAATAATAATAACTTAAACCACTAGTTATTATCACTATTAATTCATATATATGATGGCAAAGCAAAAATTATTGCCGTTTAATATCATTAGTAATAAAATAAAAGTTATTAGTGATAATTTTTACATTATTACTAATCTTGTTGTAACTGATATCACATTTTTCTGTATTGACTATTTCCATTGTATATTTTACATGAAGTCCAACACTTATTTCTATTTAGGAATTCTTCATTTATTTGAATTTAAAATGTATTTATGCCAATGTTTATTTTAATATTTTCTGTTGTTTTTTCTACTTTGATATATATATTTTATATTACATATACTAATGTAATCACGAACAATTATTATATGTATATAATTATATATATTTTATAATAATTGTATTTGCAACACCCCAAATTTTAAAATCCTGAAATATAGGAAAAAGTGAAATTGATAAGTTTGGCTATATTGATTTTGGGTTTGATTTAGTTACAATCTAGAATTAAATATTTATAACCGAATGTTTGAATTGTAAATAAGAGAAGGACTTGATTGTACAAAATTATAAAATTTAGGGAGTTAATGTGAATAGATTACAAGTTCGAGGACTTTAGAATAATTAAATTTGGACTCAATTGCCTAGAAGTAGAAATGTTAAGGGTCAATGTATAGGAATTAAAAGCTAAAGGGTTGAATTGAAGTCTTGGGGCTAAAATGTAAAGTGGTAAACAACTGAGGGACTCCATTGATAGCGGTGGGAAACCTTGGGGCCAGATCGCAATTAGGTGAAAGATACTTTATATATATAAGTGAAGGACCTAAAAATTATCAAATTCTCAAAAACACACCCAACGTCTCCCCAAGCTCAGTTTTTCTCTGTTTCACCTTGAAATAAAATTCCACTCTGTTAAACACCTCCCTTACCTCGCAAGGATCATTTTCATACCAAATAACCTTAGAAACAATCGATGAAAGGGGAAAAACGGGGTGGCCAACGGTGATGGTGGGCGGAGGTGATGGGTTGCTGGGGTTTGGTGACTGAAACCCAAAATTGATAGGTGGGTTGTGATGGGTTTGATGTGGGGAACGCGGTGATAGGCTTAATTTGAAGTTTGGTGGCTGGAAGAGGGAGAATCGACGGCGAGAAGACGCGGTGGCTCTAGGGTTCTCGCGGCAATGTTTCAGCCAATTGACCTGCCAAACAATGGCCGAACAAAAAATTGATTTAGGGGTTTGAACTGGCCTGAAGAGGCGCATCTTCCTGCGGCGACAACTTCTAGCTCTGGCAACTATGTGCAGTAGTCAATGGCGGCGCAACGGCGGTGACGCTCCGGTAACAGTAGACAGAAACATATTTTAAGCCTAACTGGACTACTTTCTGGCTCTGATTCGGGCCTTGACTTGGCCCAATTTGGGTAAAAGTCTTTTAACCGAATTTTGTTTGATTAATTTCCTAAATTTCAATCGAATCGTGTTGTGAGATTAAGACATCAAATGATTAATCTAGATTAAACATTTAACGAAGAAATTTTGAAAACTTTATGTTGAGATTTCTTTGGAACATCGGAGTCAAAGAAAATTTGGATTGTTAATTAGAAATACTCAAATGATTACTCAAGAAACTAGGTACCAATGTTGACTAAATAGAAAATAGGTTAACTCAAATTTAAAAGGTTCAATCTTGTTGGTATTACATTAAGGATTGGGTTTAGGAGTTTACCTAATAATTGACAAGTCTCTTAAAATAAAACCTGTATATAAAAATGTAACCTAAGTAGAGTATGAATCCATCTGATGCTTTGAAGAACAATAAATTAACTTAAATATTCAAGCTAATGAATTATAAAAATTAGGTCTACGAATGAAATTTAAATAAATAGACTATGCCCGAACAATGTAACTTAAGAATGAAGTTTAGTTTGGAATTATTTGTGTGAACATTTAATTTAGAGAAGTTAAGATGAGTAAAGACTAAATCAATTGAAACTAAGAAAAAAAGGATGGTAGCCAAATAACTCAACATGTGTGAATTACTCTAAGATTCGAGTTTAAGATTAATAAAATTATAAGAGGGAAATGGGTGCTAATTTGTTGAATAGGATTCAGAAAATTAAGTTAATAGTATCTCAAATTCCTCTTTAACCGCATTTTGGAATGCTAGGTAACGAGGGGACAAGCTAACAAGTCAATTGGGAAAAAGCTCCATCACTTGATACAATCAGGTGAGTTTATATTAGCTTTCTTTGCTAGGGAAAGAACATAAATATTTGCTATTATGCCTTGCTGCTTGATTTGGTTGTACTGAGATTCTGTGGTTGATACTTGTTCATTCTATGTTATTCTTTGGCTCTGATATTGAATCTGACAGGCTATCTGAGTTGTTCTTTCTGCCTGAAACTATTGAGTTGTTATTATCCAAGTTTTGAATCTTATTTGATGCGATTTCTTATCTTGTGTATTCATATAATATATATATATCAGTTCTGTTTGGCCCTTTCTTTGCTGAAAGTTGACATTCGTCTATGTAACATTGACTTGCTATCCTTGTATTTCTCTTAGTAGTTTATTTGGACCTTTCTTATCCTTATCAGTAATTCTTGTACTATTCTTATCTGAATTACTCACCCATTTTGAGTTGTTAAATTCCTGAACCGAAAATCACTTCTACACAAGTTTTTATAAGATCAACAGTTTGTGAAAGTCCACCACATATTGCCTTTACATCAATTACAGCTCCTATTTGTTTATGATTTATGTTATATCACCTGAAAATGGCGATTGTGCATGGAAAATGGATTTCAAAGTGTATTTCTCTGTCATCGCCATGTCAATTTTAAACTAAGCTTGGTGCTAATTCAGTGATTATTTGTTAATCATGGCGAATTGATGTGTTAAGTTATATGATGTTGAATATGCTAAGTAATATCAGTGATTATACTTAATATCCTTGGGGGTGGGCCCTGGGATTGGTTATGAAAGACAGCTGGGCGGAATGGTCCGCGGTGATAAATCTTTCGGCTGATACCCGTACAAAGTTGTACATATAATCCCTACTCAGTAGGCCAGCTGGAGGTAGCTGCCTATGAGCGGGATCAGATATGCGGCTAGCTATGCCTAGTGAGTATTTAGTGTCCAAGCCGATCACTCATAGACTTGGAAGAATACGGATTTTCATGTTTTTGAAAGTGGAGTGACAAGGTAGGAGAACTACCAACAGCTTAATTACAAAAGTGTTTATTATGTCATTACCACTTGACTTTTTAGACAAGTATATTCCTTTACATGCATTATACTTTGTGTATCTGCAACAGCCTCAAAGATTTATTTATTAACTCCGTGGTTGCTTGATTATCACCCTATATATACGTGGTACTTTGTTAACAACTCACTAACTCATTCGAATTTACAGTTCTTGTATTGTTCTCTTTCGTTCTTTACCCCAGATAAGAGCAAGTGACGAAAGTAGACTGACCCAGGTGACACATAAGGTAATGAAGGTGGTGGAAGTATTATGTGTGGTTTATGATATTTCAGTTCATAGTTGAACTTTTGATGGACGTCATTTGTAGAAATTAAATATTTTGAGTTTTGATAAATGTATTTTCTGTTATTCAGAAAACTTGTGATATAGAGTGGGTAACACTTCGGATGGAAGTAGACACCTCCCGATCCGGGCGTTACAGTATTAGTGTTATATCATATTCTAGAATTTTAAATTTTACTATATCACTGTGTCGTATCGGATTGTATCTGTGCCTCCATGTCCGTACCTGTACATATATCAGCCAACTAAATCAAGCTTTGTAGACTAAAAATCTGGTGTGATGAAGTTATGGCATCTCGCATATATAAACACATGGACAAATCAAATTAAAGCGAATCATCAAACCTCCATAATTTTGAAGTCAAAGTTTGATTATAAGTCTTTCTACCAGGCCAAAGAATGTTACACCACATATTTAGAAAAAAGAAAAAATGAAAAAATGAAAAATGGAAAAAAACTTCAAACCCTTTAATAACAAGATGGGAGATAAAAATTGGGGAACTATTCTTCCTTATTGGGAGATCTTTTTCTCATAACATGTAATTATCTTTCTAAATATAAATTTATTTGCCCATATTATTTTTATTGCTCGTAATTTAAATTTTGTTCAAACAAATTTCAGCAAAACGAAATGTTTTAAATTTGCAATGTTTCTGATTTTGGCATGATTTAAATTTAACATATTTTAATTAAAATTTATGGTTATTTAATAAGTAAGCTCAGTTTATATGTGCATTATTTCACTTGTATATGATATGGTACGATCAATTTTCACTTTAAGTGAAATTGTGAGAATGAAATTATGAGTGATTATTTCTTTTCTTTCCTTTCCTTTCTCTTTGAAAATCATGAATAATTCTTGTTAGGGGTAGATCTAAGGTCGGGTTATATAAGTTTTTGGGTACTCGACACTGACAGAAAAGATCAGATTTAGGTATCTGATCTTTAATTTTTCTTTAAAATTGTCAAAAGTTTTTTTTTTTTTTTTTGTTATAAAGATATATATGTTTCCTTCTTGTGTGCTTTTGCTTTTGCTTCTTCACATATTCGACTCGACCTAATCTAAAATTTGAATTGGATACATAATCAATCTAGTGGTTGTTTGATTAAACTTATTTAAAAGTTCCTATAAACTCATACATTTTATAATATATTTTTTAAACTTATAAAATGTTAGATTTTATTTTCAAAATAAACTTTTAAAGTGTTTGAATAAAATAAGAAATTGAAATTTATAAGTGCCCATTTATTTTTATTTTCAAACCCCCTTTTCATTGTTGTCAATTATTTGAAAATTAAAAACTATGAACTTATACGCATTTTCATTAAAAACATTTTCTATTTTCACTTTTAATTTTTTGTATGCCTACTCTATCATCATATTATTGCATCAATTAAATTCAAATTTGATTTGATATAAAATGCTCAATATTATTTTAAAATGAATAAAATATACATATGTTTTAAAAAATATATTTTTAAATATAAAAAATATTAATTATCTAAATTTTCAATTCTCTACCTACCCTAATGTTGTCAAACAAAACATACTAATACAACCTCAGTTTTATTTTTAAATTAAAATTTCATCTTTTGAAATTGCTTGAAATGAAAATGAAAATAAAAACATATCATTGATGCAATATGATTAAAATCAAACAAGCGTATTAAAATTTTTAAAATGAGTTATGAATCCCTACTTTTTTTAAATGGTTTATAAGATTCTAAAATTTTATTTTATTAAACTTATAAACTCTATTTTTAAAATTCTATTAAATACTTTTCGACATTTTATAAACTCTTTAAACTATCATTTCATTCGAACAAGCTCAAAAGTCATAATTATTAGTTCGAATCAACTTCAACGGGCTACAACGCCCCACAACTTACTCTTTCAACTTCTCAATATTTGGACGTGGCTTCTATGGGTGTAGCCGTGCACTTGGGTTTAGCCCACCTAATATGAGTTATGGGCCAATATTCGACTTACATTCAGGAGCTACAGACGTACAGCAGAATTGTTCAAATTATTTATAACCCAAAACCCATTCTCTAAAAGTGTAATTAGGGCTGTCAACGAGTTGAATTTGGATCGAATCAATTATTTTTGAATTCAAATTTTATTATTAAATATTAAAATTCATATTTGAATTTGACCCGATATCTGATGGGATTTTTGTTAGTCAATTTCATATTCAAATTCGATGGATATCCAAATCCGATCAACAAAAATCCGACTTGATTTAATATTTTTTTTCTTGTTTTCCCCCTTTTGGATTGTATAAAAATATTGTATTTACAAAATAAATTTACATCATATTTGATTTTTAACAACTTTCTATTATATATTAGTCTAAAAGTTAAATATTTGAATACTAAATCCCTATTTTGCATTATATTAATGCATAAATGAACTATTATACATTATTATGTTTCATATTTTATCAATATCCCTTTTATTTTTGAGGCTAAATACTCAATATTAATAGTATAATATAGACACTAATATAGATATTAGGTCAATAAATATATAGATTTGTAACACCCCTAAAATTTGGTATTATAAAAAAATAATAATTGAAAAAATTAAGATTTTGATTGGTTGGATTTTTGGGCTCGAAAAATAATGAAAAGGACCTGATTGAACAAATTTTGGAAGTTTTGGGGTCAATCTGAAATTTGAGAAAACCTAATTAGACTAACTTTGAGAATTTTGTGGGTTTGCATGGAATTAGTTTAGGTCAAATGGGTCAATCTTAGGCACTTAGAAGGTTAGGGACCGAATTGAAGTTTGAGCAAACCCTTTTGGACTTGATTGAATGCATAGCAGAACTTTTGGGGCCAATTCGTAATTAAGCAAAAGGTGATTTTACAAAAATAGGAATTTTCATCCCCCCTCCCCAATTTCTTCTTCTTCTTCCTTGCATTCACCCCCACCTCCCCTCCGGCGAGTTTCTTTTCCAGCTAACCTTTCTCCAAACCATACCAAGCACCCTCTTCCCCACTTCACCAGCTTTCTTACGGCACCTCACGCACAGCGTTCCGGGTAGCAGACCACCGAAAACCAGAGCTTGAGAAAACCCACTTCCGATGGCCATGGCGGACGCCAGCGAAACCACGGCCAACCGAGTGTCTGGGAAACTTTTCTGAAAGCTCGCAGCTGGAGGACCTCGGTGGTGCCACTGCATGGCCAATCCATGCAGCGGCGAAGGCGGAAACTGGTGGAAAACTCACAGCGGAGCAAGGTGGTTTTGAGTCTTAGGGGCGGAGTTTGAGGCTTTTCCGACGGAGAAACAAAAAACGAAGCTGGGCGTTGGAAAGCTCATGGTGAGAGGCATCTCTGGGTGGTGGCGCTGAATTTTTCGGTGGCCTGCAATGGCTTTAGTAAGACAATTTTGTCTCCTTGACGCGACGATCGCACTTGTGTGCTTGGTTTGTGATTCCGGATATCCCATATTACTCTTGTGTTGGAAGTGGAATGCTTTTGGATTATATATGCATATGTTATACATGTATATTATATCTTGTTATTATTGTATTGTATCTTGATCATTAATAGTATTGTAATGTATCAATTTTGGAAGGACACGTGACTTGGCATACATATATATATATATCCCATGCTTGGACTTATTATAGTTAATGGACCCAGATTAGCATATTATATGCAATTGGATTAGTTAAGTGCATTAAGTATGTAAACCACTTGAGGATTATGCAAATTGGGACCTAAATATAGATATTGAGATTAATCTTATTGAATGAACGATAATGATAATTGAGACGATGTATTGGGAATCATGAATCAAGGACTAGAATTCATTTTATTATTGGGATCGAAATAATTTCGTAATTATTTCTGTAGTAATCATCTTAATTAGCATATCTCGTACCGATAGATTTGGTTGGATCTTGATTACTGTATTAGTTGGTTAATTAGAGGTTTTGGGGACTGTTAATAGTTTAATTATGCATATTAAGAATCAAAGGAGGATTGTAATGGTAAATACCCTTTTGTTTAGGTGACGACAAAGTGGGTCCTATCGATCAGCAGGATTGCTGACTGTGGTTGCTATATCTGAGAACTACAAAGGTGGGGGTTTGCTAATCTGACACCTTTTCTAACTATCTGTTATTTATCATAAGCCCCTGTGTAGGTTTTCTGTTTCTGTATTGTACTCTGTTCGTTTGAAATCTGAAATGTGTTGGAATTCTGATTTTTTATCCGTTATCTGATTTGAACACCCCTGTGAGGGTTATCTTTGATATCGATTTTGTTTCTGTCTGTTCCAGCGCCTAGAACTCCTATCTGTTATCTGCACCATTCTGTTATCTATTACTGTCTGTTATCTGTTCCGTCCTGTTCTGTTATCTTTTGCCTTGCCGACACATCCGTTATTCGTTACAACTTTTAATTGACCATGTTGGCTTATTTGTTCCATTTTGTTTTGTTATCTGTTGCCTTGTCGGCATTTCTATACTGTTCTGAACTGTCTGTATTGTTATCTGTTTGATCTACTGTCTAACTGTCTGTTATCCATTCGATCAGTTATTTAACAGCATGTTATATGTCTATACTATTATTTTGGGACATTAATCCCTACTGTGTGAGCATGGGATAAGCCGTAAGCCTAAAACTTGTGATAAGGAAATCTGATCGACATGTTTTGTTTCGTTTTCTGACTGTATTCTAATTGCTCATATTTCGTTCATAAAGCAACAAGGTTGCGAAAGTTTCTTGGTCTAGATCGGGCCATTGTCCAGGCTAGATAAGCCGTCTGTATTTCCTCCCGAACTGATTCGGTTGAGATGGACCATTTCTCCCTAACTGATCCAGTTGAGACAATCCTGGGCCATTTGGGCCGACAACAACAACTCCTGAGCTAGTTACTTCTGAAAATCTTGGAATTCGAAAATATCTGTTTTGCCCAATTGTATTATGATTGCCTAATCTGATTTGTTTGTCTGTTTGTATCCGATCTGCCTGTAGTCTAATCTATTTTGTCTGATTGCACTATGCATGTAATCGCTTGATATGCTCTTGTTCTGATTGACTAAAGATAATATGTTGAGTTGATTCTTCCTCGACAGATCCTTACAGTTACTATTACGATTATCCCTCACTAAGTCTTTGGACTTACCCCCCTTGTATTACTTTGATTTTCTCAAACGAGGATAAGTGATGGATGCGGATTTCTAGTTTGAACTGGAGGAAAATTATCTCTTGTAATAGAACAGGTGTTTGAATGTATATATGGAATAATTTGAATATTTAGCTTGAACTTGAGACATTGTGATGATATCATGTTGATGCTGATGACTTAAGCCATGTAAATGTGGCTGGATATAAGAAGGTGAACCATGGCATTTACTTAATGATTTGATGAGTCAATTAAGTTTGAAATTTTCGCTGCTTCTGATAAATTCGATTTGAGATTTGGTGGCATGTGTTTAGTATATGTGTTGTCTATTACGGGTTTATTTAAGGTTTGTTTAAGTTGGAATCCGCAGCTATTCCGATAAGTTGAAATATTTGATTATGGGTCTATTGATTTGTATTGTGGGTTCAATTTAAGGTTGAATTGAGTGGCCCATCAGCTTATGTGTTATCTCGAGTTGGGGACGCTACAAGATTTTATTTTAAAAACTTTATTAATATTATATATAAGAGTATTAATTTAATAAAAAAATATTTAAGTTCGGATTTGGATGTTAACGGATTGAATTTCTTAGTTCTATATCCAATCCACTTATTTCGAATTATGAATATTTATAATCGGATCTGATCCATCAAATACTTTAATTGAATAAAAATTCTAAAATTTAGATTGAATTCGAATTAAAATTGAATCGATTAACAGCCCTAAGCAATGTTTTCAAAATCGGACCGGACAAAGAACCAGCGACGTTACCGATTACTGGTTCAACCGGTTGGACCGGTTGAACCACTGGTTCGACTGGTGTGATGTCATAATGACATAATAATTATTTTTAATTTTGTAAATATATATAATATAATTAATATATTGTAAAAAATAGAAAAATTCCAACAATATTGAAAAAAAAAAATCTCCATAATTTAGTCATTTTTTTCCCTTCAAATGGTTCTTTAGAAAATACCATTTCTCTATTAATCAATTACAAATATATAATCTAATTCAAATAGTAACACACAACTATTTAATATTAATACAAATGGCCATCCCTTCAAGTTTCAAGTTTAATATTTAACAAAATAAAACATGTTTTTTCACACTAAATGTCCAATATATTCCAATAGAAATTAATAAAACAACAACAAATTCAACCATCAATTATCCAAAATATGTTTTTTCTCTTCAATTGCAGTAGAGAGCAGTAGTACTGTAGCAGCAGCCGGGAGGAAGAAAGTGAAAGGAAAATGGAAAGGAAAGGAAAGAGATAGTTTGTGTCTTTGTGAATTAGGTTTTCATTTTTCAAAAAATTGGTCAAAATTAGTATCTAATGTCAACTGTGAACAGTAATAGTCAAATCTGGTAGGAAAATTTAGAAAATCGAAAAATAAAAATAAATAAATAAATAAAATAGAACCGGTCGAACCGGGACCGGTTCCCAACCGATCCAAGCGCAAGCGATTTTTGGGAGTGATTCAGACCGGACTAGTCATGGGTTACCGGTCGAACTGGCCGGTCCGGTCCGATTTTTAAAACCTTGGCCCTAAGCGTAATCTTTAAATTTGTCACCGTATGTAAAAGTTAAAAATATATAGTATTATTTCATTGCCATACCTAATTCGAACTTCTAATATCAGATCTTATTTCATATTTAATTAAATACTTTCTAACAGTGTTATCTTTATATTCGTTACCATATATAAAAATCCAAAATTTATAGTACTATTTCATTGCCATACTTAGTTCGGACTTCTAATAAATATTATATCTTATTTCATATCAAATTAAATACATTATATAAATAACAAAAGTTTTTATTTTTGAAAAACCATTAGCATATGTAGGGAAAAAGATGTAAGAAATTTGCGTACCAACTGTACATTTTTAACTATAACCAAACTATTGAGGTAGAAGAGTAAATGCGATTTAAGAGTAGAAATTCACAGTCATGTGTAACTTTACTCTTTTTCTTTTCCTACATTATCAAACACTTTGAATCATTTATTCCATTCCTTATTTTATCTTTCATTTCAATTTATTAAATTTATATCAAGTGGATATGATTCTCGATCAATTATCTTTATAAGGAAATATTTAATACACGTGTTATATATTTATGAATTGAAATAGAAAATGAAATATGAAATGGAATAGAAAATTTAAACCGATTATTTATCAAAGCACTCCCAATAATACTCCAATTAGAGAGATGAATTAAATTAATGAAATGTTAACTTAAATTAAATTGAGACTTCAATTAGGACTTTTATAGCTACATTATAAATGTAACTTTTATAGCTAATTGTAATTACGCTTTTCAAAACACTCCCAATGATACTCCAACTTTCGATTCTTAATGCTTCAAATTGGGATGGGGGCTAGCTTTTATTCGTTTTTTATATTTATCTTATTTATGATGTAATAAAATGTGAACACTCATGACTTTAATTAAAACAAAAAAAAAAAAAGAATAAGTAAAAAGGTTGGATAAAATTTGGTGCAGTTCAGTAGTATAAAACGCGATTCTAAAAATATTAGATTTATTAAACTTTAAATCTTCTCTTACAAAAATTAAGTTTGTGAATGCTAAGAAAGCGTAAGTCGTAGATTAAAAATTTGAAGTCGCTTTAAAACATACTTCTGCTCTAATTCGTCATATCAGGATCACAGCACTAAAGTAGAATGAAAAGAAGAAGAATTATGTTTCTTAGTCTTTAACTACACACACACACACACACACACATATATATATATATATTGTCTAATATAAACGACTCTCCATCTTTCTCTCACCCATAACCATAAGTGATTATCAGATTATCTCTCACTTTACTAGACTAAGATATATCAAAGCTAACTTTACAACTTTGTTTTATGTCTTATTGTGACATTATTTGTAAAAGTGATGGAAGAAAAGTTGAAGGATTTCGACTTTAATGTTTCAAACCTTTTCTGACTCCTCTGACAGACCATGCTGCCCGATTCATTCTTTCTCCATCATTGTAATGAAATCTTCGTGTTTAAGTATTACTATATTTACGTGAAGTTATATATTATGATGATGAGAATATACAACATGATTCTTCTCCAATCTACATCTATCAAATATATATATATATATATAAGATTATTTTATTAGTTTGAAAGATGCCATTCATAACTTGAGATATTGATTAATTAATTGAGTCAAACTATCCTGACATTTGTATGAGTAAAGTTCTAAATTCAAACTTAAATGATTAATGTGTATGCACATGTGAATATATATATATATATATATAAGTAATTGCAATCCAAAACTTATATATAATTGATATTGCTCATCAAATATATGGCAAATATCTTTGTGATGGAGATTTGAGGACTAGGCTTGGATGTTGGAAGTTATAGTGAAAATGTAACATTTAAATTAGTTTACAATTTTAAAATTTATTAAAAATAATTACTATTAGCTATACCTTTTGACAGAACTTTACATAAATTAAAAAAACTTGGCCGCTTCTTCATTCGAAAGCAAGGATTTTCATCTCAAAGTAAATGTGAGATATATAAACTTCTGTTATTCTAATGCTTATTGCATAGCAAAGCCACACTTAGAAATTATGCTGCCGGCCTATGTTAAATTTTGAATAAATGCACGGAAGGCAATTAGAGTTATTCTCTCAATTCCTTCCGTATAATATATTTTATAGCAAATAATATTAATAATGTCCAAATTTATTAGGAAACATAAAAGACCTAAATCTTGTATTGTTTCTACAAACATTGTAATTTTATTTTTATGAAAAGATGTCCTTAAAAATAAAAAATAATTTGAAATTACCTCAAGGCCTTGAATACTCTTCCAATATATAGAACAAGAGTTGGCATCATCAATTATTAATTTAATATATAATATTCAATATTGTTGACATCACCAATGAATTGTCATAATACAACAATTCATTGTTCCAAATTGGACCTCCATTGGGTGCGAGACTCAAAATACTAATCAACATGAAATTTATATACGACAAAAAGTTTGATCTTAATTTGCATTTTATAAGTTTTTTTTAATTGATTTGTATGTGATGAGGAATAACTTAGAAAGCAGTGGAAATACCCCCTAAAATATTAAAATTTACTAAACACCCAAAAGGGATCAGCGTGTACCTGACCCCATATTATGATAACTCGAAAATTACAACTGTTCAAATAGGATATGTGGGCAAATCCTACAATTAATGTCACCTAGACCAAATAGTAAAGTTCTATTCCAAACGATAGCTATATATATATAGATAGATAGATTGCGAACCTAATATTCCTACTTAATACCTTCTCACCTTCATCCCTATTCAAACCCACATAATCCTATCAACCAACCACCCAATTTATTCGGTTCAATACTACACTTTTAGGAGTTGTTTTCATCCCTGCGAGTTGAGCTCTCAAGCTCAATCCAAGTACAATCCACAAGAATATTTATCAACCCCTGACCCTAAATATACTACGGTTAGTTGTCCAACTTCAATATGGTAGTAATTGTTCTTGTAACGAGGCAACAATCGAAACATAACCATTAAAAATTATTATATATATTAAAATTTTGAGTTGTGCCAACTACTAACGGCGGCCATAATATTTGATTGGTATTTCGTCATAAGCCCTTTACCGTAAAATTTTGCCCAGCTCCTTGCAAGAAGCTAAATTGTAAACCAAGTTGCAGCCTCCTCCCAAGATTTCTTGGCTGATTGCAATATAAATGAATGAAGAATAGTAAAACTTTCAACATACGACAAATGAAAAAACATCCACCACGCTAAGGATAAAGAACCATAAAGACAATGTCTATTGCTCTTGAACAGGAGTAAAATAATGTCACAAAAGATACACCATCAACACCTTTACAAAAAGAATAGGCCTTTTCTTCAATTAGACAACACAACTTTCCCCACAATTCCTTTTGGGATGGAAACCCAAAGTAATTTATCGAAAAGATAAGCAAAAGATAGAAATCCAAGTTGATATCCATTACCATGAAGAAAATTAAAAGGCAAAAGGGCTAGCAAAAACAAATCTAGAGAAGCAGGTTTAGAGGGGCACAATGGTAAATGCCAGCCTATTTATCAGTCTTTTTTTTTTCTTTGCTATTTCCCTGCATTAAAAAAAGAAGTCAATTAATAAATTGAAAATTGAAAGGTATAGTAAAGGCAGAGTATTTTGGAAATGTGTCTCACCATTTCTCCCAAACAACCTGCTCAGGAAAGTGAGGAAGATGATGAGCAATGCAACTCCAGCTAGTAATCCAATAATTAGAGCAAATGTCTTCTCGGACTCGTTATGTGAGGAATCTGTGGAGGAAGAAAGGAAATTGCACTAACATTTACAGATATTTGTTTCTTTAATTTGATAGCTATATAAATTCATGTGCAGTGCGTCCTTCTCAACTTTGACAGATTCAATCCTTTTTCTTGTTGTACATATAAAAATAAATTGAAGCTATAGCCTATAGGGAGATCGAGAGAGTGAAAAAAGTTGTCCTCATTGTAAAGACAGGCATAAATCTTTATGAGTGTGGAGCAATTAAGTGGTAAAAATGATGAAATTCTTTGAAATTGTATGATAATTAAATAAAAGATCAATGTGTGACTCTCCTATAAGTTTTGATTCTACTAAAGCAAGTGATTTCACACGTGCCTTGATAAAATTGAATATTTCAATAATATTCTTATGATTCGAGTTGTTTGTACGGAGGAAGTTGACTTGATCCGTCTGTCCCATAACCCAATAAAACTATTTGTATGATTAATAATTGTACTCAAAGAGCCTTACATTAGGCCACATCAATTACCAGTCACTTGACAAATGACAAATATCTATAAATATTATATACTTTGGTATTTACATGTTAACAACAAAAATTATCTTCCAATATTCACATCTCTCATTCCTTATTTGAGCACAAGAGAATTTCCGCAAAGCATGATTTTGAACGGGTCCAATTTAGGGTTCTTGTCCACCCATTATATATATTCTTAATTAAAAAAATATTTTTTCAAACCCTTATCATCTACGAGAGCTAGATTGAATTATTTATGATTAGAACGAACAATCATGCTATGTTATTAGTGAAAATAACTGAAAAATAGTAACCAATATTCCTCAAACTACTTGTCCTGGTTACAATTATATCCTCTGGACCATGCAAAAACCAATTTATGGTATCTCATTTTAGCTTTTATCATATCAACAAAATGTGGCTAAAAAAAATCTCTTACCATGATTGGATCTTGCATAACTTTGGGCCCCACTAGTCGAGTACCTCGCGTAACACTTAGCCAAGAACATGTCTCCAAAGACAGCGCCACCGCACTCCATCTTCAACCGCCGTATCGCCTCCGTCAAACAGTCCTGACACTGCCCCATACTCAGGTCCCCCACGCACTGCGCCACCCCATGAACATCCTCGGACCCTCCGACCCGGTACGCCCCACCCGCCCCATCCAACCCCGCCAGGACAGCATCACGGCGGCTCATCTCATCCGTGTTGTAACCATCCGACGGCCCGCATTTCTTCATCACCACAGTCTTGTCCTCCACCCCTATAAACGAAGCGTTGTCGTACTTCACAAAGCAGCCTTCCAACTGTACGGCGCCGCCGCATGTCTGGGAGCATAATGGGCCCAGCCGGGTCACGGCCTTTGCCACGCACGTGGCGCAGTCCGGCATGGCTAAGTCGGCCCGGCATTGGTAAAGCCCGTAAATCACGTCTTGCGGGCTTGAGCCCATGACTGTGTACTTGTTGTATGAAGAATAAGTGGCTGAATTGACGAGGGAAGTGAGAAGTGAATTGAGGTTCGATTCGTAGGGGGAGTCGGGAGTATATTTTATCTGTGAGCAGCCGCCGTAGAGGAATGTGTCCACTGAGGAATTTGCAAGAATGAAGAAGAAAAATTGAAGGGAAATTAACTCTGAAAATATTGGAATAAGTTGACATGCATTTTTGGCCATGTTTTCAGGGAGAGAAACAGTACTGCGTGTGTATTTGTGTGAAAGAGATTCAATGTGAGAAGTTCTTTTGGCAGTGTATCATCTGAGGGCTAATGAAATGGCTGGTTTGAGGATGGGTATTTAAGAAGGGAATTTTTTTTCATTATTTGAAAAAATGTGGGGATGCATAACTTTTAGTTATGGAAAATAAAATTGGGTATGGGAGCAGAGTAGCTACTATTTTGTTTCCTTTTCATTCCTTCTTCTTAAGTTTCAGTTTTGCTAATTATGGAAGAATTGGTGGTTAATTATTAATAGGTCTGAATTTCATCTATTAAGAATATCGGGGGCAGAAACGCCACGTACACTTTCCTATATTGGCACAACTAAAAAAAAATATGGTGACAAAATATTAGCTTATGCAAAAAATTGTCACTAATTACATATATAAGTGATGAAGTTAAAAAATTATTTTATTATAATAATAATTTTTATAAGTTTAATAGTATAAAAATTATACTTAAATTGTTATTATTGATCATTAATGACACGTTTATTGTAATAATCTGGCGATAAAAAATTCTATAACAAATCATAGTGATGATTTTTAATTTTTTATTATCACTATATGTATAGGTCACTATTTATCAATAATGAATTTTCGTTATCATTAAACTATATTATAACAACATAAAAATTATTAACATCTAAAAATTATTGTTAACTAATGATATAACAAAATTATATATTATCACTTAATATATATATAATTAAGATAATTTTCACATTATCATTTATTTCTTTATCATTATTATTATTATTGCTTATAGTCTCATATTGTATCCGCTTAATAATATTATCCTATCAAACTAGATATAAGACAACAATATGACAATGTCCTATATATCTTGGACGTTCGTGCATGTCCGATACAAGACAACCACTTGTATATGATTGTTAATTCTAAATATACTAACAAAATGTTTACAATTATGCCTATTAATTTTACTTCGTATTTTAAAATTGATGTTGAAAATTTTAAACTAGCTAGCACGTAAAGAGGAGTTATGAGAGACTTCCAACACTTTGTCTTCTAACTTTGAGGCTTATTTAAAATTTAGCTCATCTAAAAGTTTAGTTAATAATAAAATTCGGATTGTTAGGTAGAAAAATATTAAATCTATGTTTGCAATGCTGAAAAAAATAATTACTTTTCTTTCATAATTGAATGTTGTTGTTACTATTTGGCATGCTTGTAATTTAGGCTTCTTGAGGTTACTTGTATTTCTAAGACACTCTAAACTTAAATATGAGGTATATAATTATATATCTTTAGAAGTAGTACTAATTTTTTAAACTAATTATTTGACACATAAAATGGGGGGCTTATCATCTTTTCTAATTCTTAAACATATTTGTTTTTAAATTGTTAATATTGATCTGTATTATAATTAATTAATGATATATGTATAGTGTAAACTATATTTGTGTTGTCACTAATTTGTTACTATGATGTTAATTTCCAGTGAAAATTTTATACAAAAGACATATCAATAACAGACAATCTGTACACAATTTCTATTATAATTAAAATTGTAAAATTTATTATCAAAACAAAAAAAAACTTAACACTTAATATGTAAGATTAGTGATAATTTCAATGTTGTCTTTTTGTCAGTAATACCTTCTTTTTCTTTTCCCCCCTTTTATATATGTATTTGTGTGTGTCTGCGTGTGTGTATATAAATAAATAAATATGGACATCACCCAATTTTTGCAATGTTCCTATTATAATTTAGGGCGTAGGAATATCGAGTGGCTATTTGGTTCAATAGAATAAGCTTCACATATAAAATGTGAGATTAAGATTTAAAATCAGCAAAATCTTGACGTGTGTGTGCATATATATATATATATATATATATTTATATATTAGAAGTCGTGGCACGCCGTTCTTGTGTGTATAAATTTATCAATCATATGTAACGCATAATTAAATATAATGATAAGCAATAAAAAATTTAAATTTTGTAAATAATACAACTTTAATAGTAATTATGCTAAATAACCTACTACGTTTATTTTCAAACCAATCAATTTCAAAGAAATTTGATACTAAAAAATTCATCAAATAAAAGTAGAAATAAAATACAGAGAAATTCTAATGGCAAATAAATTAGAATTATTTATGAATTAAAAAATTCAATGCAGAATTAATTAGGATTTACCGAATTGAATTAGTAATTATGCTTGCCTCTCTTTCTTTCCAATCTCATTTTCTTCTTCTCTCTATGGAATGGAAACAAAATATCAATAATGAAATATTTGCATTTTTGAAAAAAGAAAAAAGAAAAAATACATATTATTGAAATAATATTCACATATAGAGAATTGAATAATTTATTCTCAATGTTGAGTATTGGAACGTGACTTATGTAACTTTTCACTTCAATTACAATTATACCTGTGATTTTGTGGGTGTTAATATTACACTTTGAGGGTAAATTTATATTATTAAAAGTTGGTATGAAAACTATTCTATTTGAAAATTTTGTCATTTCTACCTTTAACAATAATTGATTATTACATTAATTATTTTTAATGTTTGAATATCTTTTAGGGGTAAAAATTAAAAACAAAAACAAAAATAATGGAGCAATTAACTTCTATTTATAGGAGAAAATGACCTTTTTTTATAATAATATAGATAAAGGTTTATAGATTCCCCGGCCCATGCAAAAAAGTGCCTAAATTTAAACCCAATGAATTCTTTTGTAGAGCTTAGTTGTATATAGCTTTATTCCCTGTAAATTAATGGTAACAAAAGTTTTTTGAGTCCGGACAAGCAGCAACAACTGTACCATCGCACTAGCTCCCTCAACAGTCATACGTAATTTTTTAAGTACTTTTCAGCTGGGATTCCATGCTAAGTAAAGCCCCCACCACCACGTACACCTGCAAATGCTCTGCAATTACATGCGTACGCACATTAGTTTGTTATACATGCATGCCATCACACCTTAACTTTCACGGGAAAGAAAGAAGGAAGCCAACAACGTCTTAACCTTCTATGTACGATCATGAAATTTTTTCCTCATTTTCCTTACCATTTTACGAGAAAAAATTATTTTTCTCAAATATACAATATTTTCTTTTAATTTTTTTTAAATATTTTTCTTATCAATTAAATAATCAAAAGTATTTTTCTTAACATTTTTTTTCTATCATCAAAATCCATTAACCAAACACAGTGCTAATGTCCTAAAGACATGCCCATCACCACAGCTTTTAATTAAAATACTAATGAGAAGCTGACCCTACAAGAAAAAAATAATAATGCAAAAGTTGTCACTAATTATTAATTTATTTTATTATAATAATAATTTTTATAAGTTTAATAGTGACAAAAATTGTACTTATATTGTCATTATTCACAACTAGTGATGTGTTTATAATGACAATAAAAATAATTTTATTACAAATTAGAGTAATAATTTTTATTATCACTAAATTATCATTATACATGTGTCACTAATTTTCGATAGTGACAATTTAAAAAGGACTAATTCCAGTACTATAAACCATATTGTGACAAATTAAAAATCATTGTCATTTAAAAATTATTAATGTAAAATAAAAATCATTATCACTTATAACTAGCGATATTTTCAAATTATCAGTCAATTTGTTGTTACTCATATTATATATATAAATATTGTAGTGTGAAACTTTTGCACTGTAGAAATAATTGATACACAAATTACTACCCGTCAGCTTGTAGAAAATAATCAATAATATTATACACCAATAATATTTATTAATTGGTCACAAGATATAACACTTTCAAAGATGCAAATATAGGATGCAAATATAAGCCAATAATCATGCATGATTATCAAATAATTTGGGTCAATTGTTATATATATGGCTATTTGGGAGCACAGGTACAGCGAGTCAGCGAGCCAGCGAGCCCTACAATTTCCCTAAGTTACAAGGACCGAAGAAGATGGAACACAGAACATCAGCTTCAAAATCGTCAGATTTAATTGATGGTGGTTTCTCCAATTTAATGGTACTCCTCTACTCTAGGATAAGCCCATCCCCCTCCAATGGCCTACAAAATAATTGTGACCTTTTAAAACCTAAGGCTATGTTGTTTTGGATTTTGGATGAATTGTAGAAAATATTTTGGGAAAATGAATTTTTGGGAAAAAAATCTGAAAAATGTGTCATGTGTTTCTTTTTGTTTTGGGAAAATATGAAAAATAAATTAAGAATGACTTGTTTGTTCTTTTGTGTTTTGAGGGAAGATAAATTTTACTGTTGATATCAAATAAGTTGCTTTTTGGTTGGGTTTGTAAAGTGAAAGTAATTTTTTATATATATATATTTTTAATGATTGAAATATGGTTATAGGGTGTTTTGTAAATGAATTGTGAGGGTTTTTTGGGTATTGAAATTTTATTTTTTGGGAGAAATATTTGAGAACGTGTACTCATTTTGTAATTGTTTTGGGAGAATGAAATTTTTTTGGGAAAAGCCAAAAGAACAGGCCCTAAAAATCTCACCTCAAATTCAGCTCTTTTTTTTTTTTTTACTCTCAATAATTTCCTTACCTTATGTCTCATCATTACATATATTACTATAATTATGCATTATACTGGGCTTCAACCTTTGCTTAGAATTAATTGTTAGTGTCTCACATTGATAAAATAAATAAGTTGTGGTCTCTATATATGGTCTTGTGGTCACTCATTTCATGTTATCCATGCTACAAGTGTTTATTCTTGGGCATGCGCATATGTGTTAGTGTTCTACATCGATGAAATAAATAAGTTATGGTCTCTATATATGATTTTGAATAATCTTCACATCTTGAGTTAACTTTTGGGGTTGAGTTAGATCCAATGTCCGCTCTTTAATATTAATAGTTGATAACCTATCTGAAAAAATAGTGTAAAAAATTTTCGACCATTAAATTTGTAAGTATTGACAAATGAGTTGAAAATCATTCTTTGATAAATATGGGAAGTCAATATGTTGTTTGTCTTGTTCTAGTTGCATGTATTTTACAGTGCAACCATGAAAAGTCCTTATATATGTCGCAATCCTAAAGAGACATTGCAATTTGCAGGTCATACCTGAATTGCAATAGGGTCATGTTAGAAATATTAGTGTGGGTGTGGATCAGTGTATTATACATATAATTTAGTAGCACAAAATATGACACTAAGTTAATAAATAAGGAATAAATTATGTTTCTATTGTGATATATTTCAAAGAACATATTAAGAGAACAACTTAGGAAAGAAATCAAATCGGCAGTAAATTCGAGAATAAAATCAAGAAATAGAATGATAGTGAGTCGAGGCCTGCATGAGCACAGCTTTCTTAAGGTTTTATCCGCCTCCCACTGGTGCTCGAGGACTGTTGATGGACAACCTCCCAAGATACAACGACTCCGAACAACCAAAGGCGGCACTCCTATCAACTGAACCTCCAAACCGAACTAACTTGAATCTCTTGTACTTAATGAAGAATGTATATGCATGTATGCGAGTATGAATGCCTAGAATGCTAGAGTGCTAGAATGCTTGTGTATTTTTTTATTACTAAATGACACTAGATAGCACCCTTATTTATAGGACTTCAGTGTCTATTCCTATAAGACATGTCCCTAACTCTGTCGGACTAAATAAAGGTTGTGGGCTTTATTTTGAATTTCAAAAGACATTGGTTGCAACTCTTTAAGAAATTAGACATGACTATTGGAAGAATTAATTTCGGTCTCAAAACTCAAAATTTAAAATAATCCTAATAATAATTATATAGAACAATAATAATAATAATAATAATAATAATAATAATAATTATTATTATTATTATTATTATTATTATTATTATTATACACTATCCATCCACTCACATGTCTTAGCATAATTTTAGTTCATAGCTCACTCTTTAACCCAATTTGCTCATTCAATACTTCATTAATTTTGGCACTTAGCTACACTAAAACATCTCCTCAACGAGATAAATTAATTTATTTAGGTTCCAAAATTCTAACAATCCCCCGCATGAATGAGCAAACAGTCTAACAAACATGCTCATGAATGCAATTACACGACAGAGGTTCAGCTCGACTGATATTGCATTGGGAGAGGTAGTTTTTGGCTTTAAACCTTCCTTAGCAAGCACTATCGAATGCACTTGTCAACCAGTGAACATGATGTCTTGAACTGTTCGCCTTTTGTATACACCAAGACAATAGGACTGCACACAACACCACTCAATAGTCAGTTTTATGGTTTAACTATTGTGTTCATTTTGGCCTTGAACAATTCTTGGTATTCATGAGTACTACTTTGAGAATTCAGCCTTAAAAATTCTCACAGGATCGGCCCAATCCCTACTCACATAGGTGACTTCTCATTAAGAGGCTCATGTTGCACCCCCACTCGAAATGTGCAGATATGAGAGTCACTAAAAGCAATGTTTAACTTAGAACTTTTGCAGGACGCACTGTCTGCTCATCAACAGAATGGGCTAGAGGGTTGTGGCCTCCCCACAATGCTTCTACGTCGAGTCACAATTGTATAACTTGTTTTTCCTTTTGAACCTACTTCATGGGATCTCCAATCACATAAGTAAGGTTCCCATTATGGCGACTCAGTTATTTAAAGGCTTCAAACCCATTCCCTCTAATGATTTATTCACTTGCTCTTTATTTACACCTTTGGTAAGCGAATCCGCAAGGTTATCTTTAGACTTCACGTAGTCGATTGAGATAACTCCACTAGAGAGCAATTGTCTAATGGTGTTATGTCTCCTCCGTATGTGTCGAGACTTACAACTGTACATACTACTTTGTGCCCTTCCAATGGCAGATTGGCTCTCACAGTGGACGTGTAACACCCTAGAAATTTTTATGATTTCATTTATATGTATATTATCATTAATTGAATTTTTATGAATTTTATTTATTAATTATTTTACAAATTTGTGGTCAAATTATAATTTTTATATACCCAATTTCATTTAAATGAAACCGTTGGAACTCAATTGTGTAACTTAAGTTTCCTAGGGACTAAATTGCAAAATGGAAAAATTGAATTTTAAAAACGGGCAGCAGGTCCATTCCATTCTTCTTCTCCATTTTTCCTTCCTTTCTTCTCTTTTCTTTCTTTCTTCACCGCGGCCAGCCACTCACCACCGACGACACCATTAACCCCAAACCAATACCACAACTAAACTCTCCTCACCTCTAGCACTCCAACAACACCTATATACACAGCAGACGACTGCCAGAGCAGTGCGATGAAAGGAGACCGAAAACGGGTTCAAGGCGGAGCAATTGGGTTTTGAGATTTTCGGCGTCTGACGGCGAATATGAAGGGTACCTTAGGTAGTACTCGACGAGGGGAACACGGTGGGAGCATTGCATGGCGGTGAAACGCGGCGGAGAGAACGAAAACCGACTGTGGAGCTTGTAAACCCTGAAGACTTCGGGGCAATTTTTGGAGGGTTTTCAGGCAGCCATTGTTGGAACCAAGGGTACCTTGGAAAGCTCTCGGTGAGAGGAGTCTTTGGGTGGTGACGTCAAACTTTTCGGTGCCAACGGCGACTGGGCAGAATCATCGCCTCATCGCGGTGAACACATGCATGTGGTCTAATCATGGAGATTCTTCTTCGTTAGTGAGATATTGGTATATAACGATATCGTTTGTGTATGTAATTGCATGTATATGTTTATACATTTTGAGCATCGTAAAACCTTGTATTACCGTATATTATGATGGTATTGGCCGATCAGAACACTCATGCATAAAAATATAACACCTTTGATCAATTAAATAGGCCTAGTGAATCCAAAATGGTATTATTTCATGTAAACTATAGGTTATATAGCATAATAAGTGTAGAAAACCCAATTTTATGTCATCGAGACTTAATCAACAAAAGCTTAGATTTTTATTGATAATTAGATTATTATGATCAATATCGAGTATCATTATGAAACTATATGTATAAGCGAACCCCGTATACATCTATATATCCGATACTAATAGTATGTCTAGGACAGTAATATCGAATCAAACCCTAACCAATGTATGAATAGGATAATCGCTCAGATTTGGGGTTGTTGTTGGTATGATTCTAAGTGTTAGTGATCGTTAGGGTTGAACATAGATTTTAATATAAGGTTACCCTTTTGAATAGGTGACAGAGGATTTGACTCTGAGGATCAGTAGAGTCTGACTGCACTATTGACATGATTAAGGTGAGGATCTACCGTTTTGGTACTTGTTTGAGTAAAGCAATGTTATTGTGGTTGAACCCTGTGAGGATCTACCGCTTTGGTACTTGTTTGAGTAAAGCAATGTTATTGCGATTGAACCCTGTGAGGATCTACCGCTTTGGTACTTGTTTGAGTAAAACAATGTTATTGCGATTTAACCCTGTGAGGATCTACCACTTTGGTACTTTTTTTAGTAAAGCAATGTTATTGCGATTGAACCCTGTGAGGATCTACCGCTTTGGTAATTGTTTGAGTAAAGCAATATTATCGTTGATTTCTGAACCCTATGAAGTTCTATTGACTTGATTTTTGATATCGTTTATTGTTGCTATCTGAACCCTGTGAGGTTTTATTGTCTTAACTATCATTCTCGTTTATCATTTATTCTGAACCCTATGAGGTTATATTGACTTGATTATCGATATCGTTTATTGTTGCTATCTGAACCCTATGTGGTTCTATTGTCTTGGCTATCATTCTCGTTTATCGTTGATTTCTGAACCCTGTGAGGTTCTATTATCTTAACTATAGTTATTGTTTATCATTGATTTCTGAACCCTGTAAGGTTTTATTGATTTGATTATCGATATCGTTTATTGTTGCTATCTGAACCCTTTGAGGTTCTGTTGTCTTAACTATAATATCGTTTATCATTGATTTCTGAACCTTAAGAGGTTCTATTGTTTTGACTATCGATATCATTTATTGTGATTGAACATTGTGAAGTTCCAATGACTTGATTATCGTCTATGGAATACTGTTAATCGTTGAACCTGAGAATCTTACTGTGTTAATCGTGTATCAAAACTGTTTTGAATCAATCAATTATTGCTATTCTCACCTTGAACATTTCATCATTTTGTATGTCATTGTTTAAATTGAACCGTACCATGTCTTGTGGTCTACCTTGATGGCATTATTGGAATCGAATTATAAAGTTCATTGTTCTGTCATGTTGGCAATTGATTGATTGATTGATAGAATTGAAAGATGTGTACAGGAGAATTGTTGGGCCGAGTGCCTTGCCAAGCTATTATGCTTGAGCTACTGTTATTGCCAAGCTATTATGCTTGAGCTACTGTTATTGTCGAGCTGTTATGCTCGAGCTACTGAACTGATTGTTTACTGAACGATTATTGAACTGTTATGCAGGCACAAGAATGTTCTGATATGCACGTTGTATTTGGTTTATTGACTTGCATATATGTTGGGTTTGCTATTCTTGTAATTGTATTCTGCTCATTGAGCAATAAGGCTGGAGTGGTATCCCATCTAGATCGGGCTGATGTTCTGGGCAAACGAGCCACATTTATACCTCCCGACTGTGATCGATTGAGATGTCCCTAAACCTCCCGAGCAAAATCGGTTAAGACGAACAGGTTGTAAAGCCAACAATCATAGTTTCCAACCTAGCAATTGTTAGTAACTTGGTTTCTTTGATGTTTCCTTTTGGCAATGACTTATTGTTCTTATACAAAGCTATCATTGATTGTTATCTGTGTACCTTGATTTTTGACTGGTCATGTATTGCTTTACGCTATCCTCACTAAGTCGCTATGACTCACCCTTGTGTATTACTCGTCTTTACTCAAACAGGTATGAGACATGAGGACTGACAAACTTGGTAGAGATGGTTGTACTGGAGCCTGTTTATGTATATATATGTATGACTGTACTTCGGGTTGCTTTGTTTAGAGATGTTGTAATATGTCATGAATAATGTTATACTCGTGGTTTGTAAGTATGAATCTTGGTACTAGTGACGACCTTTTGGTCTGAATGCTATTGAACTTTTCATTATGGTATTTAGCACTCTGATATAGCTTCCGCATTTGGATTAAGTCTGTTGTGATGTTGTTGATGTTATTGTTGAGAATTTGTGAAAATTTATGGGCCTATTGATTTTATGGATGCATGCTTAAGGAATGAACTAGAATACCGCCTCAACTTAGGTGTTATCCCGAAATGGGGCGCTACAGGATGCGAATCACTGGCACAAGTTTTGGCTATTTTGGAATGTCTTCCAAAACTTAGCGCAGCCATTCCGCATCCTCACTTATTTTATCCAATATGATGAATTTTGATTCCGTCGTTAATCTAGCTATGTAGGTTTGCTTCGAGGATTTCCACGATATGGCAATCCCACCTAGAGTGAATACATATCCACTCATAGATTTGGACTCGTTTAAGTCAGATATCCAGTTGGCATCACTTTATACATCAATTACAGCTGGATATCTATTATAATCAACCCATATTTCATGGTGTGTTTTAAGTATCTTAGTACTCTGACAATGGCATTCCAATGCTCTTGTCTAGGGTTGCTTATAGATCTACTCAGCTTACCAATGCATATGCAATATTTGGCCTCGTGCAGTTCACAATGTACATGAGACTTCCAATTGTACAGGCGTACTCCACTTGAGCCTTTCCTTCACCTTTATTCTTGGTAAGCTATTGGTTTACATCTATCGGTGTTTTCACCGGACTATTAGCGGGATCTAGAAACTTTTGTAACACTTTCTCAATATAATGCGATTGGGTTAATGCTATCCCATCCGGCATTCTTACAATTGTAATTCCAAGTATGATATCAGGAAGACCTATATCTTTCATATCAAACTTGTGACTTAGCAATTTCTTTATCTCTTTGATTATATCAATGTTGCTTCCCATGATTAACATATCATCTATGTATAAACATACAATGACGTATTCAGTTGGTGTACCTCTAATATACACACACTTGTCACACTCATTAATCTTGAAGCCGTTGGCTATCATCACATAATCAAATTTAAGATGCTATTGTTTAGGTGCTTGTTTTAAATCATATAAAGATTTAATTAATTTACACACCTTCTTCTCTTGGCCTGGAACCACAAACCCTTCAAGTAATTCCATATAAATTTCCTCATCGAGGTCACCATTTAAAAATGCCATCTTTACATCCATTTGATGTATCTCGAGATTATTAATTGTAGCAAAGGCAATTAATAATCGAATAGAAGTTATTCTAGTCACCGGCAAATACGTATCAAAGTAGTCAAGACCTTCCTTCTGTCGGTACCCTTTGACTACTAGCCTAGCCTTTTACTTGTTTATCGTACCATCAACTTTCATTTTCCTATTGAAAATCCATTTACACCCTAAGGGTTTATTTCCAGGAGGTAAATTTATTAGTTCCCAAGTATGATTATGCATGATGGACTCTATTTCACTATTTACCGCTTCCTTCCATAAAAAAGCTTCAGGGGTGGTCATAACTTCAATAAACGTCCGCGGTTTACTTCTAATAGGTAAGTCAAGAAGTCAGGTCCAAAGGATTTAGCTGTTCTAGCTCTTTTGCTATGTCTCACCTCAAAGTCCTCTTTGCTCGACTCTTGAGCTTCCCGAGATCTTTTAAATATTACTCGTCATTTTTCCTTTTTCCATGGAAATATTTCTTCAAACAAGCTTGCGTTCCTTGACTCGATTATCGTATTGACTTGAATGTCATCAATATCATATTTATGTACAAGGAACCGATAGGCGGCACTATGTTGTGCTTAGCCAATAAATATTTCACCAACAGTCTTTGGTCCTATTTTGACCATTTTGGGAAGTGGTGCTCCTACTTTAGCTAGACACCCCCACATTCAAAGATATTGATAGGATGGGAAACGTCTTTTCCACGCCTCATATGGTGTTTTTTGTAATTTCTTGTGGGGTATTTTATTAAGTAAATGATTTGCAGTCAATACTGTCTCTCCCCATATGTTTTGAGGTTCC
The DNA here is from genome assembly GCA_018894105.1 of Jacaranda mimosifolia. Classification (NCBI taxonomy): domain Eukaryota; kingdom Viridiplantae; phylum Streptophyta; class Magnoliopsida; order Lamiales; family Bignoniaceae; genus Jacaranda; species Jacaranda mimosifolia. The sequence continues at coordinate 5,076,208 of CM032133.1, forward strand.
CCAGCATTAATTAATAATGTGTTCATCATTTCTTTTAAAGTTCGATTTTTGCGCTCAGCAATACCATTTGATTATGGTGCATAAGGTGTTGTTACTTCATGAATTATTCTATGTTCAGCACAAAAGTTTTCAAATGGGTGAACATATTCACCACCTTAATCACTTCAGAGTATTTTTATTTTCTTTTCAAGTTAATTCTCAACCTCATTCTTGTAATATTTAAATACTTCAATAACTTCATCTTTGCTAGAAAGTAGATAAACATGACAATATCTTGTGCAATTATCCATAAAGGTTATAGAATATTTTTTTTCCTCTCTTGATTGCACCAATTTTAAGTCACATATGTCTATGTGAATTAAACTTAATGGTTCCATGTTGCTTTCAATTTAAAAGGAGTTTTTGTTATTTTTGCCTCAACGCAAACTTCACACTTAGTTTTTGTGTCAAAATCCAACTTAGGTAAAATTTCACTTTTAGCTAGTTTACTTAAAGTACCAAAATTTACATGCCATACTCTATAATGCCATAAATCTAGAGACTCCAACAAGTGAGTCGAACTCGCTTTATTTCCTTTAGTAACATCTTTTGGTATATTCTTGGGTGTGATGATTATTATAGTCATTTTAAAAAGCCCATCACACAAATAGCCTTTTCCAACATACACACTATTTTTAGTAAGTACAAAATTGTGATACAATAATTAGTCTTACACCATTTTTACTAAGCATAGGACCTGACACTAAATTTCTCTTTATGCCTGGCACATGAAGCACGTTGTTCAGATTCAGTTCCTTTCCAGAAGTCATTTTGAGCACCACCTTTCCAACTCCATGCACTTTGGAAGCTGAGGAGTTCCCCATGAACAAGTTTTCATTTTTGGCATTCTCATAGGTTGAAAACATGCTTCTGTCTGAGCACACGTGTTGAGTGGCCCCAGTATCCACCCACCACTGCTTGGGATTTTCTGTTAGGTTTACCTCAGAAACCACAACTAATAAGTTCAAGTCATTGACATCATCCGAGAGACTATCCACCTCTATAATGTTTGCATAGGCAGTCTTTCTCTTCTTTGAAGGCACATGATTCTTAGAAGTCCTTCCTTGTTGACGGTTTCGATAGTCCTTAGCCTTAAGCCCTGGTTTGCCACACACATAACAGTTGCCCTCAACCTTCTTTTTATTTTTCTTACCTTGTTGGCCGGGCGAGTCTCTTTTTCGCTTGTTTGATGACCCTTGCTCCACCACATTTGCTTTGCTCTCATAAGCATTGCTACCACTCTTTTTAGGCAGCCGGTAATCTTCCTCTATCCTTAGCCTCAAAATCAAGTCCTCATCCTCAAGGTTCATTTCCTTGCGCTTGTGCTTGAGGTAATTTTTGAAATCCTTCCATCCCGGGAGCAATTTCTCAATCAGGGCTACCACTTAGAATAACTCTCCAAATACCATTCCTTCGGCAGCCAACTCATGTAGTATCATTTGATACTCGTCCACCTGAGACATCACAAATTTAGAATCTATCATAATAAATTCAAGAAACTTACCAACGACGAATTTTTTTGTGTCGGCATCTTCCGTCTTGTATCTTTTCTCTAGTGATTCCCAAATCCTTAGCCGTAGCAATGGGACTATAAATATTGTACAATACATTATCCAACCCATTAAGTACATAGTTTTTTGTATAAGAAATATCCATGATTTTATGCATCAATAGCCGCTACTGTCTGCATATTCGGATTTTCCCCCGATACAAGACGTTCTTCCTATAAGAACCTTGCCAAATTAAGTGTAGTAAGGTAGAACAACATCTTTTGCTGCCATCTCTTAAAATCTTTTCCATTGAACTTTTTTGGTTTCTCCATTTGTCCAACTGCAACTGGAGTAGGAGTTACGGCAATCGGTGGAGGAGCAATGGGAGCATTCAGCGTTCCACTACCAACGCCGGTCACGTTGGGCTCATTAAGAACATTCGTCATATCATTGTTTGTGGCCATAGTTAATTTCTACAAATCAATATGAAAAAACAATTATCCCATTGATTTGAGGAAGTAAAATGGATGCAAATGAGATTTATTCTTCACAATTCACTCTATGGATAAAAATAAAATTGGTTTTCATCCATACACATATTCTGCTATGAAACAATTCTAAACTGTAATTTCCATTATTAATTCTGAAACATGAACTCAGAATGTAATGAAATCATTCTCACAAGTCAACAAACTTACAGCATACTCAACATGTATTATGGATTCAAACAAAATGTAATGATATAAGAATTAATTAAACTCTGACAAACTGGGCAGCATGCCTTTTGACCAAGTGGATTTAAATTCAAAACATGGTTTCTATCAAACTCTTTATCTAATCGGAATTAATCAAAATGAGACTTTGCAAAACATATACTGAATTAATGGAATAGAATTCTAATTGAGAGTTTCTAGAGGCTTAAAATTAACTTAGAATTTTACAAGTTCTGTAGAGTCTAATCGAGCAGGGCTTTGAAGGCACAACTGATTATGCTACTTAATTATATGTATAAAGAGGAAAGATAAAACCTTAAGTATTGTTAGAAATATTAGTGTGGGTGTTGACTAGTGTATTATACATATAATTTAGTAGCACGAAATATGACACAAAGTTAATAAATAAGGAATAAATTATGTTCCTATTGTGATATACTTCAAAGAACATATTAAGAGAACAACTTAGGAAAGAAATCAAACCGGCAGTAAATTTGAGAATAAAACTAAGAAATAGAATGATAGTGAGTCGATGCCTGCACGAGCAACACAACTTTCTTAAGGTTTTATCCGCCTCCCATTGGTGCCCAAGGACTGTTGACGTACAACCTCCCAAAATACAATGACTCCAAACAGCCAAAGGCGACACTCCTATCGGCTGAACCTTCAAACCGAACTTACTTGAATCTCTTGTACTTAATGAAAAATGTATATATATGTATGCGAGTATGAATGCCTAGAGTGCTAGAATGCTTGTGTATTTTTTATGATTAAATGACACTAGACAGCACCCCTATTTATAGGACTTAAGTGTCTATTCCTATAAAATATGTCCTTAACTCTGTCAGACTAAATAAAGGTTGTGATCTTTATTTTGAATTTCAAAAGACATGGGTTGCAACTCTTTAAGAAATTAGACATGACTTTGGGAAGAATTAATTTCAGTCTCAAAACTCAAAAATTATTATTATTATTATTATTATTATTACCGGATTATTATTATACACTAGCCACCCATTCTCATATCTTAGCATAATTTTAGCTCATAGCTCACTTTTTAACCCAATTTGTTTATTCAATACTTCATTAATTTTGACACTTAGCTACACTAAAACACTCCTCAACGAGACAAATTAATTTATTTAGGTGCCAAAATTCTAACAGGCCAAGCATCACATGGCGGGATTGAAACACACTCTATCACATTCTAATTCGAAATAAAATATTTCAATAACTTTTTTTAAACTAAAATACATGAGATTAGATAATACAACAAATAATTAGAGTAAAAAAAAGAATAAGCAAACTGTTAATCCTATTTCCTAAATAACGGATAAACTAAGTTGATCTTTATTAAGTAGTTACGAACACAATTATTTGGTCCTAAAACATCTTGCTCGAGGAAGTTCTGGGCCAGTGTGTATTTCTTACTATTTGCATTTGGACATGAATTTGCACTTTCATCTAAAACTAGGGTTCGACAGTAGATCAATCGAGAAGGCCCACCTGAATTGTGAATGGCAAAGTCCTCTGTAAGACTGTAACCATATATATAATTATGAAATATCATAAAGTCATGATATATATAAAATTATACACACATACCCTAATAGTTTGTTAAAGTTCGAACCATGTACCTCACACTTATACGTGTGAAAATGATGTCATTGGCATTATTGATCAATTGATTTATTATCTTTCTTTTATTTTACCTTTTTCTAACTTTTAAAAGTTTTATTTAGCTTTCTTTCTTATGTATTCCTTTGTTTCTTTGAGCAAAACTGATTAAATAATGTAAAAATACCTTGCTTAATGAATGAAAAACAACCTTAAAGGAGACAAAAACAACAAAAAAACATAGTATGCAACTAAGCATCAACACCCTACTTATATAAGCAGATAGCTAGGCCACAACTCACCAGGCTTAATCTCAACTTAGAAATTAGCCTTGAAAATGATACACAGCAGAAATATTCTCTGAGAAGTGCTTCCCCTGTTTTCTACCTCTATTCTTCTCCCAGTCCATTTTCCCGCCTTATTTGTTAACATAAAAAGTTCTTCAAAACATGATCAGGATAAGACTAGTATACCATAAAAAGGACATAGATTTTACTTCAACTTTGTCCAAATCAAGAAATCAACCTTTGACAGGAAAATTTTATGCTCCCAAAACAACTATGACGGATAAAAATATTCTTCGTTCTTGTCTGCCAATGTTCTTGATCAAACTTTCCTATTCTATCAAATAATTACTGTACTCCCAGCCCAAGTTACCACCTTAATTTAGTTGTTAATGAACATTATATAAAGATTAGCAGCTGATGCATTTTCCAGCGCATGATCAATGGATAATCAGACTGCTGTTATTGGTCCAGACTTCTGCCTTCCAGAAAACCTTCATCTGACGATCGTGAGGAAACTCCTGGCTTTCACAGGTGGAAACTTTAAGGTCACAGATGATAAGGGCAACATCTTGTTCAAAGTGAAAGAGACATTATTCAGTATTAATGATCGCCACATCCTCCTCGATGCTGGAGGTAAAATCATTCTTACTTTCATGAAAAAGGTGCAGAATTTTAATTTCTTCAATCTTTTTTACTGTTTAATTCTTGCTCTAATGATTGAATTAGGACTTTTTTTTTCTTTTTTTGGTTTTGTGTGTGTGTGTGTGTGTGTGTGAAAGAACAGCATATATGTAAAGAATTAAATGTGTCATAATTTTTGTTCCAGGTTTTGAGTGTACACAAAAGGTGGCAGGTATTCAGGGGAGATAGCTCTGTTTCTGCTGATCTACTGTTCAGTGCTAAAAAATCTTCACCTGTCCAATTCAAGACAGAAGTAGACGTATTCCTATCTGGAAACAAGGAAGAAAATTCATGGGATTTTAAGGTTGTGGACAGCTGGTTCGAGAGGTCACTTGTTATATACCGCAAGAATTCTACACCCATTGCCAGGGTAAGAATTTCTTTTGAGATTCTTGAATTGAAATACCTAACTCGCGGGTGCAAATGATGTAATGATATTTGATCGTTAAACATGGAATATGCAGATCCACAAGAAGCACACATGTGGGAGCGTTTTGCTTGGGAAACTATATATCCACATGTGGACCATGCATTCATAGCTGCCCTTGTTGTGATACTTTATAAGGTCAACAAGGACAACGATGCTTAAATGATGACCTATATAGTTCGATATTTCATAATAATGCAAGAACAGCATGTCGTTTTAAAGAAAAATGTGCCAATTAATTGTATCCGTTGAAACATAATCATCTAGAACACCAGGTTGTCTTAAAGAATGCCTCATGCATCATTTCTCAGAGACAAGGCTCTTACATATTTCAAAAACAGCTAACTGGATTTCTAACGAAGTTATATAAGCTATACAACAACTTCTTAAAATTCCGAGAAAATGAAACAAGAGTTAGATGTTGCTAAATCTGGTTCTCATTTTCTTCAAGTTGGACTTGTTTGATGGCTTTTTCCAGCCCCCAGATAGTTACAAGTTAGATTTCCAGCCCTGGCTAAGCGAGCCACTATCTGTTTTAGCCTCGTTAGCTTGTGCTGTAAGACGATCCACTAGTAATTCTAACGCTTCCTTCATCCACCAGTACTGACAAACTTTCCTTGCTTCTCTTACACTTACCTGTCAGAATTAATTCCACATATGCAATCAGAAATTTCATCGAATCACAAAACACAGATTTTGGGACAAAAAATTTGTAGTAACATTACCCATATTCTTTGTCGGACATCTTTCTCAGGCCAGAACTCCAGTTGCTCGTTAACAAGCAAAGGAAACATGTGACCCTCATAGAAGGTGTCATTGCTTTTGCTCTTGAAATTCCATTTACCCAATTCATGCTGCAAATTTCAGGACAATGGCATAAAGATATATTCAAACTGTCACAAACTGGCTGCTGGCAAAATTTAGGACATGTTGCCTAAAAGATGGAATTGATTTGGAAAAGAACGAACCTGAACATCACCTACTACCCCTGCCTCCTCCACCGTCTCACGCAAAGCAGCATCTTCAATGGATTCATCTTTTTCCCATCCTCCCTGAGTTAAATTTACCAAGATCATAAGTTTCCTTAGAATAAGAAAATATTATCTAGCAATAGCACACCAAACTGCAAAATTGGAAATTTATCAAATACCTTTGGAAACAACATCCCTTTTCCTTTTCTCTGTGAAGTGATAACAAGAACTTCAATTTCGTCTTCATCAAAAATAGACGACGGCCCACGGCTACCCTTATATCTGTATGGAATACATCTGCATAAACATAGATGGTCTGAGTGAATTCCTAAGAGGAGTGCAACAATTTCTACACATGTGAACATCTACGAACTTCTCTATTATGAAGTAAGAATCTGCTTAAGTTTCCAATTTCCTCCATTTCAGGCCCAACATATTCCAGCCTGAACCCATTAATCAAGTGTCTAATGTGAAGGGAAGACATAATTGAGAAAGAAAAAGAAAAAGGGAAATAATTAAAGTATATGGCAATTGATGGAAACTTCATTTCCTCCATGCAAAGACTAAGAAACTTCTGATGCTTACCAATTCCAAAGTCAAGCTTCTGTTGCCCTGATTAAGTCAAAATGTAAAACCGACTTGGAAAAGTCTTCGACACTCTTTCTAATCAAATTGGTAAAAGTCATCATATTATTCCCAAATACATTTCCTCAGGGGGGGTGGGGGGGAATTAAAAAGAAAAGAAAAAGAAAAAAAGAAAAAGGATTCCCAATAATTTTTCTAACAGGCAAGAACCTGTGGAAAATATCAAGAACTAAACTGGCAAGAAAAGAAAAACCTCATCCTGCCGGTATGGAAATTCACCAAGTGAAATAACATAGGACTCACAAATTAAGCTCATTTAATTGCCGTATGCTGAAGCATTATTAAGATATGTTTATCCTCGAAAGACTGTTCGTTTGAGTGTGTCTCTTGTGTCTATGCCCGGAAACCAGACCTAAGAGAGTGAGTAAAACTAAGGTAGAATCTTAACATTAGTTCAGAAACCAGAGTTGGAACAGTAATCGTGTCTTCTTAATTTCATGAAACTGAAACTAATTATTTCTTAAAGGTTTACTTCACCCAGGAGTCAACTCTTGGTTACTCCATAGAAACAGTAATTTCCCTTCCATTTTGCAAGAAACAAGAACAGATTAAACAGATAATCATGAACAAGAAAACTAAGTGTTGAGAGAGAGAGAGAGACTAACCCAACAACTTGACGATGACCATGAAAGTTGTAACGCTGGAGATGTCTTCCAGTACGAGAAACAAGAGCAACCATGTTCTTCAATTCCATGTTTGTTTGCTTGTTTTGTTTATTTCTTTGTTTTTGTTTTCCTCAAAACAAGTACAGAACTTCCAAGATTAACTGTTTATTACCAACATATATCTATGTATTTATATATGAAAAAATTGAGAAAAAAGAGGAGAAAATTGTTAGGGACGAAGGCTACAAGTTCATTTATTTTTCTTTTGGGGTTTATTAAGGCAGAAGTACCAACAATTTATTATTTCATTGGGATACCGTTGTGAGAATAATGACAGTTTTAAAGTCCCCCACCCCACCCACTGTTTACGTGAGCGCGATGCAGGGAGAGTGTACGTGGCGCTGACGCGTCAATCGTGGTCACAAAAGCTCTATCCGTACTTAAATTTTTCATGATATAAAAATAAATAAATGATTATTTTATTTATTCTTTTATATAGTTTGAATTTTGTAATAAATAAAAATATAATAAAATTTAAGGCTATGCTCACTTGCATTTTGGGCATTTTCTAAAAAAAAATTGGGGGGAATGAGTTTTTGGAAGAAAAATTAGAAAAAGTGTCAATCGTTTGTTTTTGTTTTGACAAAATAGGGAAAATTATTTGAGAATGAGTTATTTGTTTGTTAATATTTTGGTGATGAGCAAATTTTACTGTAGATGTCAAATCAGTTACTTTTTTGTTAGGTTTATGGGGGAGAAATTGATTTTTTATGTAATATATGTATGTATATTTATAATTTGATGATGTGTGTGTATATATATATATGTATGTTATTATTGGTAAATAAAATATTTAGTAATAAACAAAATAATTATTTAAAATTAATTTATTATTATATTAAATTTTATATGCAATTGATTATTAAATTAAATAAATTATTAGAATATTTAATTACATACGTAATATTTATCTGTATAAAATATAATTTATATAAATATAATAATTCATTTATTTAATTAAACAAATTAATTTTATTAATATAATATGTTATCTTGAAACATTAAATAATTAATACGTTATTTGATAGATAAATTATTTATTAATAAACAAAATAATTATTTAAAATAATTTATTAAATTAAATAAATTATTGTGTTAATATTAGATGATATTAATAAGTTAATTAATTTAATGCATTATTTAATAAATAAATTATTTACTTATAATATAAAAACATTTAATTAAATTTAATTAATTTTTCCAAAAATTAGTTTAATTAAATTTGCAAATGTAAATTTTAGAATTTTTTGACTACTAAAATTTTAATTTTTTTCATATATATAAGATATATATTATATATATGAGTGAAATGAGAGAGTGATAAATGAATGAGTGATGTAAAAGGTGGAGTGAGAAAATGAGATGATAGATGTGATTTTTAGGATGTAGGAATTTTTGGGATTGAATTGAGAGGGACTTTTTGTGTATAAAATTTTGATATTTTGGAAAAAAAATTTGAGAATGTGCCTGCTTTTTGGGAGTTGGAAAAAATTCCCTAAAATACAAGTGAACTCAGCCTAAAGATTCCAGATTATGATTTAAATTGCCAAAGGGAAAAAAGAAACATATAGAAGAATCTATGACCAAAGAGGAGCAAAAAAAATGAAAAATAATCTATTTTAAATATTATTCATTGTGCTAATTTATTGAAAAACATATATAATAGTTATATTATATAAATTTCTCCCGCTTTGTAAAGAATAACAGATAATATGGTTGTGTTTGGTTATATTTTTTGTTTGATTTTATTATGTATTTATTATGTATTTTGGGAGAATGAATTATTGGAGAATGTGAAAGTTATTTTTTGGTATGTTTGTTTATGCTTTGGTGAGACATTTTTTACTATAGCACTCAAATCAATATTTTTTTGTTGGGCTTTTGGAGTGAAAATGGAATTAAGTGATTATTTTAATACTAAAATAATAATAAAATATATATAATGTATATAATATATATGTGTATATATTAAAAAATGTGCGTTTTGCAGAGAAAATGAAAATATGTTTGGTTATATTTCTCCAAAATAATATTGTTCCGTGGAAACATAACCAAACAAAGCCTATATGTTTCTAACAAGCTGCTATCACTTTGCAGTAACACACGACTTTAAAATTAGCATTGTGATAATATTAATAATTTACTACATCACCATAGTACTTAACGACTTTATTAGGAAGAATTTGGAAAGGTTAAAGCAAACATCGGTTAAGATGGTGTTTGGCTAAATTTATTTTAAACATCTTATATGTTTCTATATCTTATAAGATATTTTTGGAGCTTATAAGGTGTTAGATCTTATTTTTAAAATAAGTTGTTGAAGTGTTTTGATAAAATAAGATATTGGAACTTATAAGATATATATAATGGCAATTGTGTAATTACAATGATTAAAAATAAAAACGCTTGTTAAGATCTTAAAAATAAATTAGAGTGTCCTTACTTTTTTTAGAAGAGCTTATAAGCTCATAACATTTTATTTTGGGATCTTATAAGCTCTCTTTTAAAATAATTTATCAAACACTTTTTATCAACTTATAAGCTCTTCAAAACATCTTATAAGATATTTTGAAAAACTTATAAGCTTACCCAAACACCCTCTAATATGACAATCTCCATAGTCCAGGTTTTTTCCATCGTGATGACTATCTCCATAGTCCAGGTTTTTTCCATCGTTTTTTTCTTCTTCTCCTTTTTTTTTTTTTTTTCCAATTCGAAGACAAACTTGTTTTATTCGAGAAATAGTGTGTGTCATTGATTTGTATGTATTTGATTTTGACGTGATAATAAATTATGTGAATATTGTGCTATTTCTAAAAGTTCACTAAATGCTTTTGAAAGTTTTTATCGTGTTAAATTACTAAATTAAGCTGACTAATTAATACACCAAATATGTTAATAGACTTAAGTTCAAAATAGAAAAAATTTAGTGGACTCGTTGTGTACGTGTTTATAAATATATATATATATATATACATAAAAAAACAATTCAAGTAGATTATGAAAAAAAATATATATTTTACTTGGATAAGAAGAATTATATCAAACAGGCATGTCTGTACGAAATCAAAGAAACTAGTATGTTTATATTGAACTGAAATCTTTTTGAATAGTTGTGCTGATTACAAATAACTCTCTAATAAAATTTTAGGATATGCTGTTTTGTGTTTTGGGTGAATTGTAGAAAATATTTTTGGGAGAATGGATTTTTGGGAAAAAATTTAGAAAATGTGTCGTGTGCTTCTTTTTGTTTTGGGAAACATGGAAAATGATTCGAAAATGAGTTGTTTGTTTTTTTATGTTTTGAGAGGAGACAAAATTTACTGTTGATGTCAAATCAGTTACTTTTTTGTTGAGTTTATAAGGTGAAAACAATTTATATATACATATTTGTAATAATTGAAATATAGTTGTAGGGTGTTCTGTAAATGAATTGCAAGGGTTATTTGGATATTAAAATTTTATTTTTTTGGAGAAAGATTGGAGAACGTGTACCCATTTTGTAATTGTTATGGAAAAATAAAAAAAATTTGAGAAAAGCCAAGACAACAGAGCCTTAGCACCTGTTTGTTTTTATTATTAAACTATCTTTTTATTTCTGTCATTATTTAAAAATTAAAAATTATCAATTTATATATATTTTTATTAAAATTATTCCTTATTGTTATTCTTAATATTTTTTAAACCTACTCTACCTCCTATTATCATATCAATCAAATTTCGATTCAACTTGATATAAAATACCCATAGTCATTTTAAAATGAATAATATATATTTTAAAAAATAATTTTTTTAAATACTAAAAATATAAAATACCTAAATTTGAATCATATAGCTACCCCTATCTCTCTCAAATATAATTTCATTCTCATTTGCAAAACTATAACTAATTTTTTTTATTTTTAAAAATACTGAAAAAAAAAAAATCAAAGTATCCAAATGGGCCTAAGCATCACAACTCCCTAAATGCATCGGAGTCAAAACTTGTAAAAGTAGTTAATGAGACATTAGGACTGTCCACGGATCATATTTGTAATGAATCAGTCATATTCAAATCCGACATGATATTATATAGGATCTTTGTTAATCAGTATCATATTCAAATTTGATGGATATCCAAAATTCGATAAAAAAAATTCGATCCAATTTAATATTTTTTTCTTTTTTTTTCCCTTTTGGATTGTATAAAAATATTGTATTTATAAAGTAAATTTACGTCATATTTGATTTTTTTAACAATTTTTTATTATATATTAGTCCAAAAGTTAAATATTTGAATATTAAACCCTATTTCATATTATATTAATATATAGGTGAACTATTATATATTATTATATTTGATATTTTAGTAGTATCCCTCTTATTTTTTATGCTAAAAACTCAATATTAATAGCATAATATAGATATTAATATATATTAGGTCAATATAATATATAAATTTTATTTAAAAAATATTTATTAATATTATATATAAGAGTATTAATTTAATTGAAAATACTATTAAATCATGGATTTGGATCTTTAATGGATCAAATTACTTAATTTCATATTTAATCCACTTATTTCGAATTATGAATATTTATAATCGAATTTAATCCATCAGATTTTTTAATCGAACAAAAATCCTATTTCAAATTAAAATATGATCCATTGACAGTCCTACAAGATATTATTATTCACACTAAATTTCACATCACTTTATGTCTCTATTTGTAATAAAATATTTTAATTTCTATGATAATAATAATACGCCATGTAAAAAAGCATTTAAGCAATATTATCTTTTAAGTTAAGGAGGTGCAATAAAATGATCTATATCATATTTATTAAGGTTTCAGTTGCCTCGTATATAGGAGTGCAAACGAGTCAAGCTAGAGCTAGTTCGAGTGGAGCTGAATTGAGCTCGAGCCGATCTCGAGTCATCTGTATCTAAACTCGAGGATCGCGAGCCGGTATATAATTAAATATTATTTTTTACTTTATTAATAAATATATATTATATTACTATTTTTTTATTTTGAGGTGGAGCTCAAGGCTGTAGTTTTTTTACAATTCATTTGTCTATTTGAGCTTTATCGAGTCGAGTTGAGCCGAGCTCGAACTTAAAATTTCGAGCTCCTCGAGCTCAAACTCGAAAATTTTGCTCAAACTTGACTCTCGACTCGATCACACCCTACTCGTATGTAGCTATCGTTGCTGATTAAACACTTGAAATTAATTTGAATACCCTTTTCAACTAAGAAACTAAAAGCAATAAATTTACGTACTCTCTATAATATATTTTATATATTACGATACCATAGCAATCATTACACAAATATCATTAATTCAACTCTAGTATCTATTGAATGCTAATTTTATTAAATAAATTACTTTTAATTAATTTAAAACAAGTACATGTAGTTGATATAATTTAAATGGCTGTGCAAGTAATTCTGGTATGTATACCTTAAACATATTAATTGCCTCGAGCGACTATTTGACTCAACAGTATTAGACAAAAATATAATGTATGAGCTGGGGGTTCAAATATAATAGACTCTTAGTATGTATATGTATATAAATTATATAAAAAACTTAAAACATATTAATTAATCTAGGATTATGTGAGATAAAGTTTAATATGGCTTAAATAAGGTTAATTTATTTGTTAAATAAAATTTATAGTCAAATTAATAATATTTGATTGTAAAGGAATCTATTATGCTACACAAGCTAAGATGGGGCAAAATAAATTTATTCTGTTATTCAACTCACTACAAAGAAATATAAGATCAATCACAAAATAACGAGTGACTATCTAAAAGTTCTCATTGATAACATGTATTAAGTGGTTATAATTTTTATTTTATCACTAATGATATTTTTGAAGTAACAACAACTTTTATTTTGTCACAATGTAACTCAATAGTAATAAAAATTAATGTTTTAAGTTGTTAGTATTAATAATTAGTAGCACTCCTATTGATGAGGGTGTAAATTGTTCAGCTAAGGTATTGGGCTGAGATCCAGTACAGTCGACCCGGTAGAGGTCGAAGAGATTGCTTTCGATGTAATGGGGTCGAGTCCTGCGATCAACAGCAAACGTCAGGCTAGCCGAGGTACCCTCGGTTAAGGCACTCCAATGCTCAAGTCAATATATATCGACTAGGGAATAGAGCAGTAGAATGAGAGCTTTAGAGTAATGAATGACATACCTTGTTGAAGGCTAGCAATAGGGTATTTATAGCCTTCTCAGTTGGGTTGATATGACTTCGATGCCCTCGTTGAGTAGGAAGAGCTCTTGTTCTTATCTGACTGCTTTGAAGTCTTTCTCCTGCTTATGTCTTATTCCAAGTGGTGCATTCTAGGGCATAGTGGTATACTGGCGGCACGTACTAGGTAAAGGTAGAAATGTGGTGGCATGCGCCATTAATATGGGGGCACACCGCCTGGCAAAGCATTCAATGCGGCTGAGAGGTTGTCGTCTTAGTTCGACCACCCTGGTTGAGGAGAATACTTCAGCAAGATACCTTATCAAGCTTTAGTCAACAAGATGTACCCTCGTCATGGTTAAACCTTTGTGGTCGGATGAGGGACTGTGTATCCTGGTTATGGTCGACCATGATCTAGTCGAGAAGCGGACGCTGGTACTCGCTATGATGGGTAAGGTTCTTGAGGTCGAGTTTCGGTCGATAGGTTCGGGCCATAGTTCAATAGGCCGCCAGACACTATATTTCTGCCCTAGTCAAGTGTTGTTGGGCTGGCCTGCTGGGCTATCCCATATCACGAGTTCCCCTCACTTTCAAGTCCTGATCGAGAGTATCGACGAGAAGGAAATGGGAGTAGCAAAAAATTGGAAATTGGGTCTACTCGACGAGAGTCTAAAGGAATCGACCAGCGTTTTGATGTATTAAACACGGCAGTTGTGTTGTGTCACATAAAGCGTCAAGCGAAAGCTGTGCAATTATTACGGCCGTTTCAATTTCCGCGCTCTAATAGCTATAAATAGTCGTGGTGAAAATGTCCATTCTTACTTTTACAGCATTCCGAGAGGTCAATTGAGGCATTTCCTTGCATTGTCGATTAACTGCTTTCTGCTCTAGAGTCTTGAAATGCGTAAATCCTTCTATACGTATTTCGATCATACCATATTTATATCATGTTAAGGGTATTTGGTGAGGACGATAGTCAGGGTAATGATAGTGGGGAGACGAAGTCAGGTCACTGGGGGTGGGGATGGAGATGGCTTGACTAGCGAGTCTGATGGCTCTTCGAGTGATAGTTCGACCTCAACCAACTCTAATGATGAGCGTATCATTACTAGGGGCGAGGCTAGTCGAGTGAACTGCCCGTTTCTCATAGTCGATTGTTTACCCCTAACCATTATAGTGAGCTTATCTGTGTTCCCCCGGAGTATGAGCTTATCGTGCCCGGGCCTTCTGATAGAATGCACCAGCCCCCATCTCGGTGTATAACTGTCTTTGAGGAAGCCTTTAGATATTGGCTTAGGTTCCCACTCGCTTAACCCATAATCGACTTTCTAAAGGGTCTACAGGTTTGTATAAGCCAACTGCTTCCCAATTGCTTCTCGACCATATACAGTTTTGCCGTCCTAATGCACATATATGACCCACTGGCCATCTTTGCTAATTTCTCCAACCTTTCACATCTCCCTATGTCTCGAAAGTCTGGCAGCATCGAGGAGTCGGGTTTTTATTATCTGACCGTCCGTCCTCGATGAAAGTTCTTGGTGACCCCCTCATCGTCCTATGGCCAAGAATGCAAAACATGGTATCTATATGCTTGGGCTCCTGGGAGTTTTAATATTCTTAGGGGGTGGTTTAGAGGGCACGTCAAGATGCTTGGGAATGAAACTCCGACATGGCCAAACACCTTTGTTCGAGACTTAGTGCAGTTTGGGAAAATGGAAGCCTCGGGTTATATTAAGGAAAGAAATTTAGTTCTGGCGGGCTTGTCGCCTGCCAACTTAGGGTTACCAGCTGACGCTCGACTAGGTAGATGACTTAACCATTGATTTTGAAACTGTTTTTAGTCCAACTCTCTGGTTGATCCTTATGTATGTTGCTTTTGTGTTTGTGCAGATCGACACAAACTCATGAATTAAACTTGAGCACAAGCTTTGGCCCATGCGCAAATGAATTAAAAGCAGCGTCAAGGAGCAGCCGCTCGTCGAGGGGGTGCGTCTCAGGTCGTTCCCTAACACCAGGCTGCATTGCCTTCTCCCGCAGCTTCTCCAGCCCGACCTGCACCAGCCCCAATCTCCAGCCCATCCGCACCATAGAAGAGGCCGACAGTCGAGCAGGTGGTACCTGCCCAAAAGAATACGACTACTGATAAGGGCAAAGGCAAAGCTGGAGCTACTGACCCCCCGACCGACTATGATATATTTGGGCATCGGATGTCAATGAGCATTTCAAAATGGTCGAATTGCCATCTCCTCGGTTTGGGACCGACATGGTGTTCATAACTCCATGTCGATGATGACGGCGGGGTCGAGCAATTCCCTGCCAGTGAAAGTGATGATGGCTGGTCTATTCACATCCAACCAACAAAAGATGATGGACATGAGCTAGGTAGGCGTGTTGTGAGCTACGACCTACCACTCCAATATGGTAAATCTCTCATCGAGCGTTGTACGCTTATTAAATTCTTCTTTTCATCTTCTGTTGTTTTGATTGTATCGATCAAAAATTTTATTATAGGTTAGCCAACTTGGCTACCATCTGCATAAAAGGTCGAAACTCGCCGTGATAGGCTCCAAGGGGGCCAAACTAAGCTTAATGTGCTTAAGGCTGAGGCCGAGTCTGCCCAAATCTGGATCGAGCAGCTGACTAAGGAGTTGGAAAACAGCAATGCTCGGCTTGAAACAAAGGATGCTCAGCTACTAGTTGTGGTGGCCGAAAAAAGCTCGGCAGAAGAGTTGCTAAAAGAGGCTAGCGTTGATGCCCAGTCTCACTATGATACTAGTCGAGCTCATGGCTATAATAGCGCACTCAACTTTGCTCGAGGGGGAATTCACATGATGCTGCCCAATGTTCGACGAGAGGCGATTCAACAATTCATGCTAACTTCAGCTTTCCAAGATGCCAGCGTGGTCTTCTCTATGAACGACGCCACGGATGCCTTCGAGAAAGCTCTCAAACAGTTGGAGTTTATTGGCCATACCATCCGTCCAGAAGATAGGCAGTGCCCGAATCCCATGCTCGACGAGCAGATGTGCATGTACCCATTAAACCCCGATGAAGTTTCTCCTACAGAGGGGCTCAATCCCAATAAGTCTTCTGTCGTCAAGGGGCTTGCTACCAAACCTGTTGTCGAGGCTGTGCTTGGTCACCTGGATAGGGTCGAGGTGGTGACCAATGAGTTTGATTTTGCCAACGACTTTACGTTCGACATCAGAGATGGCAAGATCAATGTGGCTAACTTCTTCCATCCTAGTCAGCATCCCTTCTTGGTCGACGAAGCTAGACCTTCTCGAACAACCCTGTAGTTCAAACGGTGCTTGTTGCAACGCCCGAGCAAAGAGTTGAATGTACCATTGTGCAAATTCCATCAATTGATGGTCTCAACTAGGGGTGTTCAAAAAAAATCAAAACCGACCGAACCGACCAAAAATCAAAAAAATCGGTTCGATTTTCGGTTTTTCATTGCAAAAAAAATTTGGTTTTTAGTTCTTTCGGTTTTTTTATTCGGTTAACCGAACCGAAAAAACCAAAACTTTTTTTAAAATTTTTTTATTTTTTTATATACAAAATTTTATTATTCAATCACTACTAGTTTTAGTTTTATTTCACATTTTTTATTAATTTTTTTAAGACTAAGATAAATAAATATAAAATTTTAAATAATGTAAATGTTAATGTATTTTTAAATTTTTGGGATAAATAAAAAAAAATTGATAAGGTGAAATAATTGAGAGAAAAAGAAGTAAATAATATCAAAATAGTTATTAAAAACCCTATGTTTTATAAATAATATAGATATTAACATATGACATATTAAAACATGAATAGTTATGATACAAAGAGAAAAAAAAAATGATAGTTTTTTCTAAACTCAAATGGTACAATTGCATAATTTTTTTATTATATGAACTAATACACGTTACATATAAAAAAATAGATGATTATGATTTAAACAACAAAAAATGTTATATTAAAATAAAATTAATTAATTAATTAAACTTATATATTATAGGGTATGTTGATGAGCAAAATTGAAATTTCAACTTAAATTGCAAACTAAGATATAAGGGATTGAATTCTATTCAGCTATTCCTGTGGTAGTACTAGCAGTATATTGCACCTGCTGACTAATAAAGATTTTATCAATATTATTATAAAAACAAAGACCGTTTTGTATCTAAAATAGAAGTTATTTTTCTTCATTTACATAATTTATCCCTTTAATTATTTCAACAACAAAAATTGACAATATAATTTGAAGGATAAATTGGAGAATTCAACATAAAAAGGATAGTTTGGATACAAATGTTATCAATATTTCATAATTATCTATTAGAAATGATGATTTAATAAGGTTATAATTGTATTTTTCACAAAATTTACAATTCCGCAATCTATATTATGGTGTCATTGAATTAATTAGCTATTGAACTTTAGTAGATTTAGTTTAAGATTTAATCCACTATTCGATCTTAGCAGTTAAGGTTTGAATATAAAAAATCGCGTGCATCTGCCTTGGCGATTATAAGTTAGCAATTTTAGCATACTCAATGTATATGCTAAAATTTTTATAACATAAAATAATTAAAATATTTATTTATCTTCTTAAATTTATAATATTTTAAATGTATTTATTTAGAATAGATAAATTATAATTTAATCAAAACAAATATTTTCAATATAGAAAAAAAAGTAATCTAAATCAATATTTTCACCTAAAAATAAATATTTTTATCAATATACTTTTATCAAATAAATTTTTTGGTACTAAAAGAATAAGTAACCCAATTCAAATTTTTAATTAACTAACTTACTTTTATCAAACAAGCTTTTATAACACTTTCTTGGTAAAAAAACAAGTTTTTCTTTCTTTTCTTTTCTTTTTTCTAGTTTGGTTTTGGGTTTAACCAAAATCGAAAAAATTGAAAAAACCGGAAAAAAAAATACACCAGGAAAAAAAAACCAAAAAAAATCGAAAAAAGCAAAAAAACAATGTAACCGAAACCGAACCAATTTTTTCAGTTATGGTTTTGAAAAAATCAAAATTTTTGGTTAACTGACTCGGTTCGGTCGGTTTTAACCAAATGAACACCCCTAGTCTCGACCAGGAAATCGATGAGGGGGGGCAACAATTGCAAGGATGGAAGGGTCAGGGTCGAACTGAGTGTCTAAAAATTTGACGCAACTATTTAGTCGCCTTGTGAAGCGCTTGTTAGGATCATTATGTAATATTTTGTTTTTGTTTTGTGTATGTTGGATGTAATCAAACAGTTTTCAGTTTAATGAAATTTCAGCTTCTTTACTTCGACAGGTGCTCCGCTTTACTTTGTTTCTTTCAGTGTGATCAAATGTTTATTTGAAATTGAAACGTAGACAAGAATAACTTGATCTCAGGTGATCGTATAACACAATCTCTATGTGGAAAAGGCGAATCCCTTAATGAAGGAATTAAGTTTGATAAGTATATGGTCGATAGATGTCGTTTGTCACAGAACAGATGGAATTAATCCAAGATATTTACAAATATCAATTGTCGATTATTATGTATGTTGTCCTCCACTTGGGGTACAGTTCCCAAGTGAATGTGCTTATTTCGGGCCCAGGGCCATGTTGATCGACGGCGGGGTCAATCATAAGAAAGCCTTTTGATAATGGTTTGAAACCATCGTCAACTACAGGGTCGACTTAAAATGATCAATTCGTTTGTTAATTTGGGCTAGGAGCTTTTGTTTTGCGGTTTGAAACCGACATCGACTACAGGGTCAACTCCGAACGATCAAGCCATTCTTAATTCAGGCTAGAAGCCGTTACTTTGCAATTTTTAAACCATCACCGACTACGGCATCGACTATGGACGATCAGCTCGTTCATTAATTTGGTCTATAAGCCTTTGTTTTGTGGTTTGAAATCGACATCGATAACGGGGTCGACTCCAAACGATCAAGTCATTCGTTAATTTGAGCTAGAGGCCGTTACTTTGCGGTGCGAGCAAGTGGTTGCCGAAATGTGCACAATTTTATTGATCATAAAAAGAAATTATAGTACAATGGAGACTTTGAGTCTCTTTACACATAGAATTTCCATAAATTTACCGTGTTCCATGGTCAAGGAAGCTTATTGTTGTTCATGTCCTCGAGTCAATATGCATTATGCTTTGCTACCTCAACCACCGAGTATGGTCTTTCCCATTTCAGGTCGAGTTTCCCCACGTTCTTTGATACTTCAATCTTTTTGAGGACAAAGTTGTCTACTTTGAAACTTTTTGGTCGAACTCCTTTGTTATAGTGTTGTGCCATCTTCGACCTGTATCTCTACATAGAAGTGTATGCTTGCTGACAAAGCTCGTTGATTGTCTTCATGTCTAATTTTCTCTCAGAGCTATTTCGGATCAAGTTATAATAGATCATTCGAGTAGTGTGTTGCATGAGTTTCTGTCAGAACGATCACTTTGAATCCGTAGACCAAACTATAAAAGCTATGGCCGGTGGTTGTTCGAGGGGTTATCCTATATGCCCAAAGTACTCCAAGGAGGTCATCTACCCATCTCGCGCTATCCCTTCCAGTCGAGCCCTGAAGTGGTCCAAAATTGTTCTGTTCATGACTTCAATTTGGGTATTGGCTTATGGATTTCCAACTGATGTGAAGTGCTGTCAAATTTCGAGGCTCTCGCACCAGCTTCTCGTATTCTTGCTCTGGAATTATGTCCCATTATCTGGTATCAAGACTTTGGGCAGACCAAAACGGCATATGATGTTTTTTCATACGAAGTTCTTAATAGCCACATCGATTATTTTGAGGACAGCCTCTGCTTTGACCCACTTTGTAAAGTATTCGACGGCAACAATCATAAATTTCCTCTGACCTGTTGATTTTGGAAAGATCCGACTATATCAGTCCCCCATTGGTCGAATGGCCATGTGATCTATATGTTCACCATTGAAGTGGTGGGCTGGTGAGGTATGTTCGAGTAGACCTAGCAGGACGGGCATTTCTTGGCAAAATCCACTGCATCGTTTAGTAAAATTGGCCAAAAGTATCCATGTCTAATGACTCGAAGCACATTGCAATCATCGATCATATAGAATATGTGCAGCGAGTGATCAGTCTGCGCATAGCGGATTTGCCTCTATCTTCCCGGGACTCCTGCGGGCTAGAGAGATGGAACTACTAAAGCAACTGCCTCTTACTCTGCCATGATCTGAGACAGCCTCTTCTTCGTAATCAGCTAGGGCAAGAGATATCTATTCTTAGAGGAAGCGATCCTTAGCGGCATGCACCGGCTCCAAAATTGCGTCGCCTCCCGAATGATTGTTGTAGATACCTGAATGCACCTCCTGTAAGACTTCATGGGCTTGCTCTGGAAACATCTGAGCGGTGGTCCCGTAATCGACCTCTTGTAAAGTTGGTCGTGCTCGTCGAGGGCAAATTTGGCTGCTTGGCCTTTGAGTCTGCGTGCTTCGTTTTTATCATCTGGAATTATACCTTCTTTCAAATAAGCTTTTATTATGTCCTACCAGGAAGGAGATGCTTCTATGATCTGCCCCCACCAAATTCTAGTCGAGGTCACTTATAGTAGTTTTCAGTCGACCAAAAATGTGATCATCCTGTCTCTAGTCCCTTTTGTCGAACTAGCGAACTTTGAAAGTGTGTTGGTGCACTCGTTCTCTGATCGAGGGATTTGGCTGAGGGTGAATTTTTTAAACTGCTACTGCAACCTCTTTACCATGGCTAAGTACTTGCTCATCATTGACTCTTTAGCTTCAAAGTTCCCGTCGACCTGCTCTGTGACTAGCTGGAATTGGTGATGACTAATTGCTCGACTCCCTTACTAATTGCCATCCTCATACCAGGCATGAGGGATTTATACTCTGCCTCATTGTTCATGATAGAGTAGTCAAGTTTGATTGCGAAGTCATATTCCTCGCCTTGTGGTGACCGTAGAGAAACACTAATTCCTCCACCTGAGACAATTGCTAAACCGTCGACATGCAAAGTCTATATATGGGAGTCAGAGTCGAGCTGGTCGGGAAGGTCGAATTTCTCAGCAACAGAATCGGCCAAGACTTGGGCCTTTATAGCAGTTTGGGGCTGAACGTAGAGTCGAATTTGCCCAATTTGATCGCCCACTTGGTCAATCTTCCCGATGTATCTGGCTTGGAAAGTACATGTTTCAATGGTTGGTTTGTCAAGACCATGATGGAGTGAGATTGGAAATAGGGCCGCAATTTTTCTGGCTGCAGTGACCATGGCGAGGGCGAATTTCTCGATCTCCAAATAGTTATGTTCAGGGCAATAGTAGACAGGTCGATGGGTGCTCTTCCTGCTTGAGACCAAAACTGAACTGATGGATACCAGTGTGACTGCTAAGTAGATTTGTAAAACTTCTCCAACCTCAGGTTTGGCCAACATCGATGCTAACGACCGGTAATGTTTCAATTCGACCAAAGCTTGGTCGCACTGTTCGGTCCACTGGAAACCAGATTTTCTTGAATTCCTTAGAATTTTGAAGAATAGCATGCTCTTGTCGGCTAATCGGGCGATGAACCTTCCCAACGCGATAATCCTGTCGACCAGAAGCTAAATGACTCTGACTGTTTTGGGAGGCGTAATGTCCTAATGGCCTAGATTTTTTGCGGGTTCACTTCGATACCTCTCTGGCTGACCATGTAACCCAAGAATTTACCCCCTCTCACCTCGAACATGCACTTGTTGGGGTTGAGCTTCATTCCAAATGCTCTTAGTATTGAGAATGTATGATTGAGGTCAATCAAGTGATTTTTTGCTTTTTCTATTTTGACAATCATGTCGTCGACGTAGACCTCTGTAGATCTTATTTTTTAACATAAAGTTTACTAGTCTTGATAAGTTGCACCTATATTTTTTAGCCCAAAGGGCATGACCAGAAAACAATATACCCCATTTGGGATGACGAATGATGTCTTATCCCTGTCCTTGGATGCCATGAAAATTTGGTAGTAACTTTGGAATGCATCCATCATGCTCAATAAGTCACAACCAGCAGTAGAATCGACTACCAAAATTATACAAGGTAGGGGATAAGGATCTTTAGGGCAAGCTTAATTCCAATCAGTAAAATCATTACACATGCACCATTTTTCCTCATTTTTAAGGACAAGAACTACATTATAAAGCCAACTTGGTTATTGAATTTTTACAATGTATCCTGCCTCTAAAAGCTTGTTGACCTCCTCTTCAATGATCTGGCACCTTTTAGCATTGAAGGTCCTGCCTGGTCTTCTATGTTACTGGCTTGTATGAGGGGTCCGCGTTCAAATGATGGATGATGATAATGGGTTCGATTCCCTAAAGATCAGAGGCCTTCTAAGAAAAAACATCAATGTTTTTCTGGAGGAAATCGGCCATAAGACACTCTATGCTACTGCCCATGTCTGTTTCAATCTTGGTAGTTTTGTCGGTTTTTCTCCGCTCCAACTTGATTGTCTTGAACTTGCTGAAAAGCTCTACCCTAGTCTCCTCCAGTTTTCTCTTCTTGCTCGATTGTCCCTCCTCGGGTTCCGCTACTGGGGCGTCCCATGAGGGTTTTAGTTTAGGTCGGGTTTTCTACTCGTTTACCTCGACTGAAATTATGTAGCACTGCCAGGCCTCTTTCATATTGCAAAAGAGTTCCCTAGTCCCAGCAGTTGTTGGGAATTTGACCTTCATATGGTAGGTTGAAATAATAGCACAGAAGTTGTTCAATGCTGGTCAACCAATTATAGCGTTGTAGGCAAAGGGTGTGTTGATGATTAGATAGTTAACCATCAGAATTCTGCATCGAGGAGCCTCCCCAAATGATGTGGATAGATTAATAAATCCTTCTGGGATGATCTCCGACCCCCCAAATAAGACGAGAGGGGTGCGTAGAGGATCAAACTTCAGCTTGCCCATATTTATTCTCTTCAAGGTCGACAAGAAAATGATGTTTGTTGAGCTGTCGTTGTCAACCAGTATTATCCTGACCTCAAAGTTTGCGATTTCTACAGATACACCAAGGGGCAATCCAACTTGTTGTCGACCCCTCAATATTCCACATGTACAAGGTCGGCGTCAGAGAAAAAAATTGGCTCTACGCTGGTCAAAAGTTGATAGAAAATCTCGATTGAAGAAGATTTGGTCGACTTTAATCTACGCTGACTCTGCCTTTTGGCTGATTTTGAATCCCCCTCAGTCGGGCCTCCTGCTATGGTGTCAACCACTCCTCTAATGAGTGGGTGGGGATCATAGACAGGTTTCTTCCCTTTATCTTCCTTCCTTGGGCTAACCAACCTTTCTCTATGGGGAGTTCGGTCGGTTTTGCCTACTTCTTGTGTCCCTTACTCATCGAAAAATTTCTTTAGATAGCCTTTTCAAATGAGCCTTTCAATCTCATCGTAAAGATTGAAACAGTTCTCAGTGTCGTGGCCTTTCTATCTGTGAAAATGGCAATATTTCTTAGATCTTTTCATGGCCTTTGTCTCGATCAGCTTTCTGGATTTTTTGAAGAGGTTGTCGTGTTGTATGGCGAACAAAACTTCCTTTCTGGCAGTATTGAGGGGCATGTAATTTTGTAAATGCTTGATCAAAGATCGATGACCATCTTTGTGTTGTCCGTAATCTTTTTCCTTCTCCTTCTTCTTGTCGACTTCAAAGTTGCCATATTTCAGCTTGTTCATATCTTCCTGAGTCATCTACCCCTCAACAAGGTCGAGCAACTCCTCCATCATCTTCGTCCGCTCCCTAACCAGAGAATTAGCGCATTCTTTATGTTGGAGGCCCAAGAAAAATATGTTGATCAGAAACACGATCCTCGGGATGTCAATCTTCAAGACTTCTGTGTCGAATCTGGTAAAAAAGTTGCCAAGGGACTCTCCCTCGTTCTGCTTCACCGTGTGCAAATTGGTATGCGAGCGTTTCGCCCTCTTTCGACTAGCGAATTGATGGAGGAACTTGTTGCATAGCTGGTCATACGAGTAAATCGATGCCAGCTCGAGTTTCACAAACCAATCCAGTGCGATCCCCTGAAAGGTGGTGACAGCATCTTGGCGTGTTTATACTCGTTGTGCCCATGAAGCTACATCATAAGCTCGAACTGGAGCAAGTGTTTGTTCAGGTCCAATAAGTCATCATATCTGGGCAGTTTTGTAGAGACCTTGGCGTCGAAAGCAATACACTCATCAATAATATCTTGTACAAACGGCAATTCCCGCTGTCAGTGAGACCTTGGGCTCCATCATGGTAAAGGTTCCTATTAGAATTTCTCTTCAAGATTTCCTCCAGTCGCTTGTTCAACTGTTGTACTTAGCAGGATACTTCCTTCCATTCTTCTCGATTGGCTTGAATGAGGTTTCTATTCGTCTGTTGTCTCACGTGCTCGACCCTATCGCATTGTAGGGCTCGAAGGGGTCAAATGCAATGGTCGATCGAGTCTACGACTTCTTCATAAGGGTTTTATTGGGCTTTTTCTCTCGAAAATTGCCCGGGACTATCTTCTCGTCGGATGGGTGGTCGCCTGACCTTCGATTAAGAAATCTCTTCTCTAAGGGGCCTTTCTTCGTGCTAGCTAGGTTGGGGAGTAGTACTAGCAACTGGCCTGGGCTGAGTGTTATGTCGATTGAGGGCAGCTGATAGTTGGGCAGAAATTTAAGAAGATATTTGCTCGCTTATGAGCTACATGAGTTAAGGCGTGGTCAAGATGACCACTTATTCTGGCTGGGCAATAGGTCCCGCCACGTCTTGTTCCTATTGAGGTCGATGAGGAGGGGTTGGGGATCTTCTGTTCTCCTCCCTTTTGAAAATGTCTTGTCTAGTGTTCACCATTCTTTTGATTACGAACTCAAAACTTTCCACAGACGATGCCAAATGATGAGGGTGAAAATTGTTCAGCTAAGGTATTGGGCTAAGATCTAGTATAGTCGACCCGGTGGAGGTCAAAGAGATTACTTTCAATGTAGTGGGGTCGAGTCTTGCGATCAACAGCAAACATCACGCTAGCCAAGGTGCCATTGGCTAAGGCACTCCGACGCTCAAGTCAGTATATATAGACTAGGGAATAGAGCCGCAGAGTGAGGGCTTTAGAGTAATGAATGGCATACCTTAGTGAGGGTTAGCAATTGGGTATTTATAGCCTTCTCGATGGGGTTAATATGACTTTGGTGCCCTCGTTGAGAAGGAAAGGCTCTTGTTCTTGTCTGAGGGCTTTAAAGTCTTCTCCTGCCTATGTACTATTCCAGGTGGTGGAGCCTAGGGCATGGTGGTACACTGGTGGCACGTACTAGCCTGGCACTGCTGAGAAAATGTAGTATTGTGGTGGCATGCGCCATTTATGTAGGGGCACGCTGCCTGAGAGAACATTCAATGCAGTCAAGAGGCTATCGTCTTGGTTCCACCTCCCTGGTCGAGATGAATAGCAAGATACCTTCACAGGCTCTAGTCGACAAGATGTAACCTCGTCATGGTTAAACGTTTGCGGTCGGATGAGGGACTACGTATCCTGGTGATGGTCAACCATGATTTGATCGAGAGGTGGACGCCGGTACTCACTACGATGGGTAAGGCTCCTGAGGTTGAGTTTTAGTCGATAAGTTAAAGCCATCGGTAATTGGGCTACCAAACACCATATTTCTACCCTGGTCAAGTGTTGTTGGGCTGAGCCTGTTGGGCTATCCCATATCACCTATGATGACAAATTAATGATAATAAAAATAGTCAATATAATTTGTGATAAGATTTTTATTGTTACTAAGTTGCCACCTTAGTTGTGTTATTAATTGTCAATAATTACAACTTAAACACTATTCCTATTGCTATTTAGTTCGTAAAAATTATTAAAGTGACAAAACAAAATCTTTTGTCACTTAATACATAAAATTAGTAACAATTTCTTTTACTATCTTGTTACTAATTTATCTTATTCTTGTAGTGAGTTAGGATATTTTCATCCATTAATGTAGTTTTTTTTTTAATTTAGAAAGATATTTAAATATTTTATTAAACAAAAAATAATTGATACCAAATATTAATTAAAAAATAGCTTAGGTGAGGTGGACTTCTTCAAATGCAATCTCTTAATCATAATTAAGGCATTTAATAATATAACAATCGTCGTCATATCTTATGTCACATTTTGTCTTCCATGGTCTGCCTCATTAATTCTTCAGCTGCAATAATGTTAATATTTTTTTGTTGCCTTGTTCTTTTGCAGCACCTAATGAGTTGGACAACATTTTAACAACTTGAACATCTCCAATTTTGTCATTTTTCCAAATTATAATTGTGCAAATATTATGTACTTCTCTTTAGAAAATAGGAATATCCTTTTCTAATGGAAATTGGGCCCTTTTCTGAATCATTTATTTTGTTGATAATTATATTTGAATTAGATTTTAATTTCACAATTTCATTCTGGATATTGTATTTTTCATGTGGATTCTCCCTTTTTTTAGAAAGAACTACACAAGTATAAGATCCCTCCATTATTGAAAATATTAATTTACAATGTACTTCGAAATATACTCTCTTTTAAATTTTATCTGAAAGTTCATTTCAACTAAATTTCTCTCCATCTTCCCTTACATGAGTATCATCAAAATTCTGTAAATTTAAAATACTTGTGATTCATTAAAAGTGGTGTTCTAAATCATTAAAAGTGAGATTTGTAAGCAAGTTTGATAATATATATATATATATATATACGTAAATTGATAATTTTTATTTTATTGTATTTACACTCAATCCACTCTATATGTTTATATACCATTTCTTAAATAATATATAAAATTGTAAACCTAGCTAGAAATGAGTGCAATGGAAACAATTAATTTAATTAGTGAATGTTTCTATTCTTTATTGTTTTCTCGAAGAGAACTACACCATATAATTATTTTCACAAGTAATACATATTACTATCTTAGTTTAAGTGAGTATAAGCTGCAGGCCTGCAATCTTCATACGTAACAGCGTAGACTTATTTATAGTCAATGATTAATTAATTGGATGAACTGTGAAAGAGAAAGAAACATTTACAATATGCTTAATTCAATCTTGAATTCCAGTGAGCCAAAAATTAAAATATTTTAAAATATAAAACATAAAGTTACAAAAAGTACTTTTTTAAAATTCAAGATCAAATCATAATGGGGGAAAATGCGGACTACCCCATGTGACTTATGTGATAGTTTTTCTTTTTTTTTCTGAGAATGAAAGAGAGGTTTTTTGAGATTTTTTTTTTTTTTTGAGATTTTTTTTTCTTTCAATATTATGCCAAATGTATGAAGAATCCAATGGACAGAAAATTATATGATAATGCCCAAAATTTTCTACAGCACTCAGGAGGATATTTTTGTCATTATATATATTTATTTATTTTTTCTGAACTAAAAGGTGCGTTAGCGACAAGTGAGGCAATTTAAAAAAAAAAAAGACGGGATACAAACTCTATTTTTTTCACAAGGAATTTTTTTTTAATTTCAAATTTCACAGGGGTTAATCCGCATTTAGTCCAGTCATAATGTTAAATTTTTTCGCTATTTGGAAGACAAATAGGGGGAAGGCAGAACATCAGGTGTGCATTCCCAGTAGTTTCCATTATTTTTGAGAAACTGGACATCCTTTGCTGTTAGAAATGAATTTACGGAATTTTAGAGGAAAAAAAAAAAAAAAAGAGGGATTTCAGTAGGAGAGAGATTGTAGGTTGGGTGAATTACTAAATCCAAGAACAACGGTTTTATTTATTTAATTCAAAATATATTTCTTAATACGATGGTTTTATTTATTCAAAAATATTTCTCAATTTAATATATAGTCAACTGTCACCTCTTTTTTTCCACTTCTCTGATCTTTTTAATCCATAGCTGATTATTTAAACAATGCCTGAACTTTTCTTGTTTAATTTGGGTTAAAGGGCGGCCACACGTTTGAACTAATCTCCATCTCAATTTTTTGTCTTTATCTTTTAGCTAGAAAAATAAGTTGATACATATTCATTATATTAATGTTAAAATTTATGAAGCACAATCTTGAAATATCAAATATAATTAAAAATTATTATATAAGTAAAGACTGTAAAGTAATCGCAAATTAATTAATGAAATTTAAACTCAAAACCTGTTGATCGTAGGATCTCAATTTTATTATTTAGACAAGATCTTAGTATGCTTCATTTTTCAATATGAAAATGTCTATATAGAAATATCCTCAAATCCAAGATATTTACGTTATTAATTTGTAGCACTACTCATAAATGTAAAATGATAAAAATATTCCATATTTTATTTTATTTTTTTCAATTTAGAATTTTATCTCAATCCAAAATGAGCCATTTCTAGGTGTGTGTTTTATTATTTTCATTTTTTAATAAATTCGTTGTGACTCTACAATGCTTAGATCACATATCACGATAATCATAAGTCGATTTTGAATTATGATTTAACCTTTCAAGCCAAATATAAAAAAAAAAAAGGAGTGAAACGCGTGTTTTTTTAATCATGATAAAAAAATTTAGAAGCATTGCACGTCTACCTATAATTGCTTATATCTTTCATAAAAGGAGTGATAAGAAAAATAACACACTAAAAAAAATTTAGGAACAAAATCATAAATGACAATACAAATATTATCACTAACTATATATGTTCGGTAACAAAAGATTTTATTTTGTCACCTTAATGATTTTTACAAACTAAACAGTGATAATAACAGTGTTTAAGTTGCCACCATTGATAATGAATAACACCCCTATAGTGAGGATTTAGTGTTAGTGACGTTAATGAAAATCTTACCGCAAATTATAGTGATTATTTTTATTATTATTAAGTTGTCACCATAGGGGTGCTACTAATTGTTAATGATGATAACTTAAAATATTAATTTTTATCATTAATGAGTCATATTGTGATAAAATAAAAATTATTATCACCTAAAAAATATTACTAGTAACAAAATAAAAATTATTTTCACTTCATACATATTATTAATAATAAATTTTGCATTATTACTTATAATTTTGTTATTAATATAATATTTTTTATAGTGACAATTTATAGATGGCATAATATTGTAGCAGAACCTTAAAATCAGGAAGAATGCTCACTTACTCGCCACCAACCACCTCATATGGGCATTGTTAATCGGTCAGAAATCCTAATTGGGAACATGACAAAATGCAATTAGAGCTGATAGCTAAGATCAAAAGACATGGAAATGCCAAATGAATCCACACCAACCAACAATAGACCAAAGAGCCGCTGCTATAAATATACATTTTGCCATAATTAGAATATTTCATTCGTATTTACCTACCATTTATTATTCAATTTTACATTTCAATCTCTATTCTCTTATGAAGACAAGGATCTAATAAGTGATTTCAAATATTTTATCAAAGAATCAATTTTAGGCCCAATTCAACTCAAAAATTAACTGTACAAGTTAGATTTGTCCACTACCATATAAACAGACCACTAAACATATATTTAACAGATATAGGAATATTTGATCGATCAATTATTCTATCTAAATTGCAGCACACTGCAATCGGGCCCTAATTAGATGAGAATTGTCACCACTCACATCAGATAAAATTGGCGTGTATTGTTCTGAATTTTGAGGAAAAGCGTCAAATATATGCGTCGTCTATTACGTGAAAGAGTAAATGAAAAATTCTTGCTTGACAGTTGACATCGTCAAGAAAACGATGAACGCAAAGGCAGGTAACAACTAAAACTCATTGTAGCAATCGGACAGAAGACAGCAGTTGACCTCCTTTTCAATTTTCATGTATATATTAATTGTATTGATATATATACAGACACAGACTACTTCGATGCTTCTGAGGTAATCCACAGGCAACTTCCCTCCAAGGATTGTCAATATGTATATCCCATAAATGCACACACACACACACACACACATATATATATATATATAACTAATATGTGCATTTAATTTCTTTGGCCCTTCTTCACGTTGAAAGTTGAAATGGCCAAATTGCATACAATGGTCTGAAACCATATACAAATCAAGCCCACACTTCGAGAAAACACCGTCTTTTCTGACTCTATTCTTCGAGCTATATATTTCTTGCAGGTCCAGCAGAACAGAGAATTGAAGTCATCTCACTGCTGATTTAAAATTTAAATATATTTGATGTCAGGAGCCTGGAAATGGAATAGTTCTGGTTCTGGAGGATCATTATTTTTTCTTTTCCAAGCACCCAAAAAAAAAAATGAAAATTGCGGATGATAATAACTATTTGCGACGCGTACAATTAAACTGATGATCTATGATATATGGAGGGAATCAAAACATATTTCCAAGCACCCAAAAAAAGAAATTCATTTCCCCTAGTGTTACGAGGATCAAGTCAAAAAACTCCGATTTTTATATTATACAATCTTTGAAAAATTGTTTGAATTATGTTGTTGACGAATTAAACATGGATGTTAATATTTCATACTGACTTAATAATATCATAACCCCAGAAAGCAAGTTAGTTATCGAAAGTTTTGAGGAGTATTTGGTTATTTTCCTCCAAAACACTAAAAATTAAGGGCCCATTTGATTTTATTTCCAAAGCTATTTCCAATTTCTAGACTTTTCTAAAAGTTGAAAAATTAGTTATAAATTTGAAATGAAAATGAAAATGCGTCTGGATAATTTGTTGGAAAATAATGATTAAAATATGTATAGAATTGAAAAGATGGTTGATTTATATTTTTTTTATATTAAGAAAATATATTTTTTTAAAAATATAAGTATATTTTATTAATTTTAAAATGATTGTTGATACTTTATGTCAAATCAAATTTGAATTTGATTGATGTAATAATAGGATGATATGGTAGGTTTAGAAAGAATTTAAAAATGAAAATAAGAATAGTTTGAGTGAAAAAAGAGAGAAAGTGATGGTTTTTAATTTTCATTTTCAGACAAAAATGAAAAAGGACCATGGAAATAAAACCAAACAGGCCGTAAATTTTCCAAAATACCTTCTTCTATTCTTCATTATCTTCAAAACTTTCCCCATTTTTTAATATATACATACATATATATCATATATATTTTATTATTATTCTTACAATAAAAAAAATTACTTAATTTCATTTCACTCCAGAAACGCAACAAAAAAGCATTATTTAATTTCTACAGTAAAAAAGTATCTCCCCTAATACATAAACAAACATACTAAAACTACCCTAAATAAATTTTTAACTATTCCCCAAAACATAACAAAAAATTTATTACATTCTCCAACACAACTTTCACATTTCTCAATCCCACTTACAACATTCATTCTCCAAAAACACATATTAAAATCAAACATAAAACATGAACAAACATTACCTTGGGACTTGTGGCATTTTTTCCTGCAGCTATGACAAATTTAACTTCAAGAATAGAAAACAAAGTTCACAAAAGAAGCTCACGGGTAGACTTAGCACCCGTAAAATTTATTGGAAAATATCTTGAATTCAAAAAATATTTTACAAGAATCTGATGAATAAACTCAGAGACTGCAAATTGTGGGAGAAATAAATGGGGAAAATTAATTGTTAAAGAGCTACTTGAAGTTGAATCATTAGTATTCTCTCAATCTTGAAAATCTAAAATTTGAGAACATTTATCAATTAAGGTATTATTATATTTTACTATTATATTAGATAATGTTTGATTAAAAATCAAAGAAAACACAATCCAATATATTATATAATTGCTGCTCTCATCTTACATTATTTTATACAATGCTAAGATGTACAGTGCAATAACAAATAACTTGATGCTCTTTTTTGTTTTTTTGTACTTGTCCAGCTAATGTTCTATTATACCCAATTTGCTACAAATGCTTCATTCTTTGTCGTCAGCTCAATGTTTCATATTGTTAGAGGTATATGGTGTTCCAACTTAGCTTTTCGTTGTTGAGTTGAAAGTTTCATTTATTATTTGTAAGTTCTTGATTTTTTTTTTCATTTATTTGGTCCATAAACTCCAACAAGCGTCCAATTCCTATTCCATTATCTACAATGCATAAATTTGCATTAGTTTTTATTGTAAAATAAGTAGTTACTACAACCACCAATAATTTAAATTTTATGAATAAAAAATTACTCAGATCCCAATTAAAACTACCAATGAATTTTTTTCCATTATCATTTGCAGTCCACTTGGTTTACCACAGTTATACAATGTACAATTGGTTGAGCATTGGAAATTACTGTTTAAAGATTTTATACTGGAAGAAGTGCTTGATATTGTTGTGAATTAGGCTAATGCAAATACTAAGCTAAGCCAATGAATAATTTCTTTTTTTCTTTATTTTTGCAGAAATTTTGATGTTGCAATTATAGAAATAGAGCATGCTTTATATAGATATCAAAAAAAGCAATTGGGATATAAAAATATACATCACTATTTCAATCATTAATAAACTAACCACAGAAGGGTTTAGGGGATTTGGAAAATTTTTATAGTACATGGAGTTTTTGATACAAACCCCAATAATGTAGGAGGGCAAACCAAATTTAAACATATAAATTGGATTTTTTGCTTGAGGGAAATAAATTTTATACTACCTAATTAAGTAGTTTATAAGTAAATTTGTGAAGCACTGAACATGTTTACAATAATATTCATAAAATAAAATATTGACATCTTTATATATAATCACCTATTATAATTGCATAATAGTTTCCAAGGAAGCATCTTTCATGAATCACTGTTTAGAATGGTGCATTAAAAATATGTATGTACATGTCAAGCTAAGGAAGCTTTGGTCTATAGACAAAATTGAAGCTACGAGACTTTAATTTGAAGTAATGGGTTTTGAGTCCAAAAGAACGTATCATTAATTGATATTCATATTTAAATGTTGTATTTTGATCTAAAGATGATTATTAAAGATCAATAGAATATGACAAAAATAATAAAAATAAAAAGAAAAAAAGGCTCAGGAGAAACGTGCGATATATTTCAAGTCTTATGGAATAATTCTGTTGCTCGGTCTTTATCCTGGGCGTTTTTTTTTGTTTTTTTTTTTTGGTTTATCTTTTCGTCTTTTTAGTACAGCAATATTTATATTATAATATCAAATTATTAATAAAATAATTAATAAAATCATTAATTATATTATTTGTAACGAATAGTGAACTTGTAATGCTTATATTAATATAGACTTCACCAGTCACCAACTTTAAACTGCAAGAGCAAGACTTCACCAGTCACCAACTTTAAACTGCAAAATTTTGCCGGCTTTCTTAGTTATCCAATTAAAAAACAAGCTTGTAAAACGCAAAGTTAATGTTCATTTTGTTTAACTTAATTACTGATTGATGATACTTTATTATATCCCATTTGAAGGAGTGAAATAATTTGAAATAGTTTATAAGTTATTCTACCTCTCTTATTTTTCAAGGTGCCTTTACTCAAAGAACAAAATTCCTTTCAAATGCGTGCATGTGAGATAATGCTTCAACACAATTGAACCTTTATATTGATAATGGATCGATTTGGCTGTTATCATTGACAAACCTTGCAAATTACTTCATTTTAAAAGTGGTTCATATGCAACTATTGCAACTCCAAAATAAAATAATTTTCATGGCTTGAAGGATAATATTTTAATGATTTTCTTAGGAAGATTAGTCAGTTTGAAATCCTTTCCACCACATTTTGTACCCGGAAAGTCCATTTTTATACTATGCACAGAAAATTACATACCTGAATGATAAGCCAGCCACTCATAATTACCAAAAAATTTATATTAGATAAGACCTCGAAATTAATTACATGTTGATATCAAGAGGATCCTCTCCATTGATTGATGATTGCCATGTGTGGGTAGCCCTATCGGGGGAACATCCCCATTTTTCAATATAACCAATCGTGATGCACGCACTGTCGGTGTTAAAAGTCAATTACAAGAAACTTATTTTTCCTTTTTTTTAATAAAAAATATCATCAATACTCAATACTATTTCAGTTGTCAAATGTTCACGGTTGCATCGGCAGCATGCTATATTTTTGTCCGTAGTGTGGAAATTACTTCGCAAGGGGCGCTTTCATTTATTTAAACTACCAATAATTACGCTTCATTTTAGAATATGTTCCAAATACTATATGTGATGCAGAATAATTAGTGGCAAGTAGTTAGGGTGGCTACAGACTACAACATCCTATATTTAATATTGAAAAACACACGCCAATGCTAAGCCGGCGACCGGCATGAATCTTCCTTACACTCTTTATGGCAAGCATAATTTTAGTATAGGATCCATCGAGAGCCCAAGAATCTCAACGGTTGTTGATGAGTTTTTGGTCAGGACCCTTAAGAATTTTCAAGAATAAACCAAACTATGTTATAATCGAAAAAACCGAAGAATGGGTCCTGGCCCAAATGGAATTTTGGGCCGAAAGACAAACTCGAGTTTACATGAATCCAATCAAAGTTGAAGACACTCAAAATAGCCTTAAAAAGAAGTGTACTATTATACAGGCAGAGGAATACATGATCTAAGCCACACAAGATCATCATTTTTCTGCTAAGTTCACGAGATGCACACTAAGCAAAAAGTTAGAAAATCTTAATAAGCTTAGAGCAGACTAATCAAGAGGTTCAGAATCATCTTCAGATGTTACCTCTGACCCTGCCTCATTGTCCTCCTCAATGTCGCCATCGTCATCCTCGTCTATCCTGAGTGTTTCCTTGGCTGTCATTCTTTTCATTGCTGCTGTCTTGCTTGCCCTTTGCGAACGGCTTACAGCAGGATTAGTAGGAACCACAGAAGTGGGGGAAACTTCATCATCTGAAGAAGATTCGTCTTCATCCCTTGCTCGTCTTCTGGCACGACTTCGCCTTGTTGATTGTGGTGCTGGAGTTGGGGGCAGTTCCATGCAGTCACCCTCCTCAAAGTTGAATTCTAGTTCAAGTCTTCCTGTTCATAAATTGAGTATGTTAAAACATTAAAGATGAGATGAACCATCTGACAATACAAACAACCACAAGGACCAGCTTTCTATTGATCATGGGCATCCCTAAGCTCTACCAGCAGTACATGCAACACCTAATGCAAATAATACGTGGTGTGTTTAAACTACTCCATATTTCGCTGCCATAAGGGGGTTCGATATTGGAATTCACGAAAACAGTAACTGTAGAGAGACGCCACCAATGAGTGCTGCAGGCAACTAATTTACTGATACCTTGCAAATAGTAAAGCAAAAGTTGTTGTACATACATATGTTTAACCTAGAAGAAATATGTAAAGAAACGAAAAATTGGTATCTGCCACTGTTGCTTGAATAAGCAAACGACAGTATGGAGTTTATATCATAAAAGTGGCCCATGCATGATGCATCAAACACAAATAAGACACTTATACAGCTTGTTTTTCCCCATTAAAGTCCTATACCAACATAAGCAGTATTTTAACATGATTGAGCATAATGTGTTTCAACATATATCTATTTGCTTCTTTGCATTACATAAAATATGAAACGAAAAGATAATTTGAAAGCCAGGAATGCTTCAAACACCCATATATGACCTACATAGAAACACTGATGCACAGATTAATTGTGCTTCAAGTCAACAACAGGATATTTGTATTCAGCTATAGATGATTCCTCTTAAGTTGTACTTCGATCCTTTGAGCTCAACGTAATCTTACCAGAAAGGCCTAACAGTTGATATAGCTTGGCTTGTTTGTTACTAACCAATGGATTTTGGATCAAGTAAGCAAATCAACCCAGCCAGTTAAATGGTTTCTGGGTCTACTTACAGCCCAATCGAGCCACTTCCATATTATGGTGATTTCTGTATGTGTGGTCCCACAGTTTTCTCCTCAATAGACAACTGTTTTTTCTTGTTTCCCCAAATTGCGCGCAGAATAAATTGTTCAATCATTCTTAAATGTAAAATGAAGGATGAAATATGTAAGAAAACTTTCTTCATTACCTAAAATCAGATTAGTTTCATCCGGCGACAATTTCTCGTCTGGATTTCTGTCTATTGCCTGTAGGCGTTCAGCCATTTGCCTCAATTCCTTCATAAGATCTTTTTCAGTTGCTACTGATACAAACACGCGATTTAAAATCCTCCTCATGAGCTTTATGGCCCCCTGTTCTGACACCCTAAAATGAAGCAAGACTAATGTTCTGCAAAGTGCAGCCAGGTATGATTTTTCTGCAGCTGTCTTCTTGGCATGGAAGCTTGCCACCTTCATTGAGGGAACAACAAATTATCTTGTGAACTAGAATATCAAGGGATTAAAAACCAGGAGAAGAAGAAAAGTTCCAAATTCTTTCATCAAAACATGGAGCAGAATACCCTAATACTCAGTCCTTAAACATGGACTCAACAACCAAAAACAAAGAAAGAATTTATTAAAGCCTTTCCTTTTTTAAGGGTGGGATTACCTTTTCTTATTTCAGAATAACGAAATGGCAAATGATCTGTCATTTCCACCCATCATGCAAACATACAATAATTCTACACCTTTGATCCTCCATATTTATGTAAACAATCACCAGTAAGGTTCATAAGGAAAAATGGTGATTCTTGGATATCTGAAAATTTTAAATCTCTATATACTTCAATAAAAATAGTGAACATATATAGCTCTAGTGCCATGCTATCGCAAAGCCAACTAATTCTTGATCATTTGAAAATTTTGAATCTATGTAGTTCAACTATAAATGGAAACATACATACCTCTACTGCAATGCGTATTGCAAGCCCTTCCTCTCCACTCTCAAAATCAGGTGAAGGATCTGTCTGAACATCAGGATTCTCACTTTTATTATCATCCGGCTTTGTAACCTCCTTTGCAAATAGAGGAACTTGCATCATTTGAAGCATAAAACGTGATGCTTGCACAGCACGCTTACGCATGTTAGACACCATCAGCGTAGATCCTGCAACATTGCCATTGGTACCAGGCCACAAGGAACGGATAACTGGCATAAAAGCCTTGGATAAACATTTCTGCAATTTCAGGAGAAATGTTTTTTCATGAGCAAGATAACACAATCACACTCGTGGGTGCACTGCTTGAGAATATAGTGAAGAAATAATGCTGCATCAACTCAGACCTTGTGATTTGCAGAAAGGGATGGGTAGTGCTCAAAGAAAACTGATAGGCACTGTTTCAACCTACAAAATTGAATTTTGTTAGAAGCCAGTTAGCTTCCTGTATTTTATGTATATAAATAAGCCAACCAAGTGTTTGAGAGAAATGAGTAACCTTTGAAGCTCCTCATTTTCACTGCAGAAGTACAGGCAAATGAGCTTAGCCAAAGGCAAATGATGCGTTGAAGCATGTGATCCTGGAAACTTATTGCTCAACAGAAGAATCTTTGCCAAACCTTCTCCTAGAGTGTCTTGAATTGAATGATTTTCTTCAACCTCTACATCACCCCAATCATGTTCAAGTCCCGCGTATAACAGATCAAACAGTTCAATATCCACATCCTCACTTCCGTTGCAAAATTCAACAGGTGTTAAACACATTTTATCATCCCGGAGTTTTGAAGAAAGATTACAGTTCATGGCTTTGTCCATTTCATCTGGACCATGCCATATTCCAAGATCAAGTAATGCCTTAGAAGCCATTATTGTAATGGTAGAAGGGCCCTTGACAAAAGAGCATCTTAATTGCTTTACTATATTCTCGCTAGGTTTTCTTTCTAGCAACCCAAAAAGGCCAAGGCACCTAACAGAAGCCCTCTGGACATCCAAGTTAGCATGCTTTGCCTGCATTGCACAAACCGCCAAGAAAACACTATGACTGGAGAAATTAAGTGAGAAGAACAGGACAAGGTCGCAAGAACAGTTATAAAATTGAAGTAAACCTACCCATGTCCCCCACCCAACAAAGAAGAAAATTAAAAATAAAATAGAACACCAAGAATTCCCAGGAACATACCCCTGGAAGCAATAGAGAGTGAAGAATTTCAGCAGGATCAATGGCACTTCCCTGCATATAACGAAATGAAGTTCTGTTCTCCAAAAGAAGTGCAACCACGGCAAGACAGTGCAGCCACTGTTTGCAGTCTGCTGTTCTGTCTCTGCAAGGTCGAGCAAGCTCTTCTACCACTGAAAGAACAACCTCTTCAAACTCCCCCGTGGCTGCATGGACTTTCTTTGCCAGTTCTGCCACAGCAGCAGCCCAATCTCTCTCGCCTCCCAAACTGAAACCATCCCCAATGACGACTTCATTTCCATTATCATCCAATTCATGATCAAAGGCCATATGCAACAAATTCTGAACAAATTCACTGGCCACCTTTCTGTTTGAAGCATCAGAGAAATCAAGCATTGCACCCAGAAGTAGTAGTTGTCGAGATACAAATCGGTGATTTGGCCCTGTAAGATCATGTGTGCATAAAAATGTATGGCATTAATGTTTAACTAAAATTCTCCTTGCTAAATTTCACCCACCAGCAGCAATATGAGCATTGACCAATTCAACATATTCGGCGACGGAGGCAGGAAGTATGCTATCAAGAAGATCATTATTGTCCGAAGCTTCCGCTGCATATACTGCTGATTCCGTGCCCATGGTCATAGCAGCATCAGAGCCCTTTGTCTAATTAATCATGTGAAAAAATCTTAAGATTAGCATTTGAACATCTTTGCTGTGCTTCTTCAAAATAGTAAAGATTTAGCCTCTTCAGCATCCCACAACCACAAGTCTAGCTAAATTTTTTTATCACTACAAATTGTTTTAGAAAATTATGTATACTGCACAAAAGAGTAAAATCTCCAAGAAATAAAAATCAACATCCACTCCATATCATAGTTATGCAGTTATGCAATTTCCCTGACAGTCTATTTTCATTGTTACGTAATTTAAATAGGAAAAGTTAAGACCAGTTTTCCTTTATGCCTTCCATGACCTAATTTTCATATGATAACTAAAGAAAATAGTGATAGCAAAGTTGCTGGCGTCTCACTCATTTAGTCATTTTAACAAGACAGATGAATTGTTTGTCAAACATGCATATGGAGCTGGAGCTGAAATTTTAAATATCACTAACAGTAACTTTGTGGCACGGAGCCTTAACTTTGTGGCACACTGTTAGCAGCGAAAGTGGAATAATTAGCCATACAAGCAAAAAGGTTAGCAAGCACAAACAAATAAAAGGTCAAAGATTGTTCCACTTGTCAAGCAATATTGGTTCCTACAATGTAACATGTACTGTAAACATACATCAGAATGCAAAAACTGTAAATTGTAAATACAAGCCTACTACAATGGGCTACAGACATCCTTCACTACTATAGTTCACCATCCATTTGATGCATGATCCATCAATGTTGCCACTTGGTAGTTGGTACTAAGTATTACCATTTGAAAATTAAAAAAATCAGACAATAAGAAAAATAGGAAGAATTGAATAGGAACTAGTTAATCACCTGCTTAACATACCTAACAGCCCATTTGGTTATGTTTTCATTTTCAGCATTTTCCAAATTTGAAAAAGTAGTTAGAGAAAAATAAATTGTTGGAAAAGTAATAATTATATAAGGTTTAATAACTTGTGGATGGAAAAAGATAAGAATAATGAAAATAGAAAGAAAAAATATATAGGTTATTTAGAAAAAATATATAAGTTATTGGAGAATGCATTCTAATATAAAAATGGATTGGAATTTTGGTGAAAATGGTGTTAAATTGTTGATAATTCATTTTCAAATAATGAAAATGGGCTTGAAAACATAAACAAACGGGCTGTAATTTTACTTCTCCATTGTAGCTTCACAGAACACAGGCTTCACTTATTAACTATATCCTTTGGCCATAAAGACATCAAATATCCCGAGTGTAGTTTTTGACAAACCAAAAAAAAAAAAGGTGTTCATAATGAATGAGAGGCTTAACCAGCAAAAATCCCATAATCAGCAAATAAACAACAATTAAAGCCAAGTTCAAATTTAAATGCATTGTAAAAATAACAGATAGAACATTAGCAAAGAGAGAGTGAGATTGTAATAGCATGATCATCTGAACAGTAGTGAGTGCAAGTAGGACTGGTCAATGGGATTTTAAAGACTGTTGATTGAAGTTCTCATTGTAATGCCAATAATTTAAAAAATAAAAATAAAAATAAAAAGCGCTTTTATAAATTATAACAATGCAGGAAAGGACTTTGAGCATACACTTCTCACACGGAAAAACATTAGAAATGCTCCACAATTCCATCAATTGCAGAGTACTGACATAAAACAATTTTGAATGCACATATAAAACCCTGGACATCACGATGGAGTATATATAATAATAGCTTAAGCAGTAAGCAAGGGATCACAAAACAAGGTAAATCCACAAATCCTCTGGTGGTTCTACAAACATCTGATTTCCAATGAAATGGAACAGAAAAATGTTAAAAATAACTTGCAAATAGCATTTCCTAGATGTGCTGGCAAGACTTTTTTGATCGAAATTGGCACAGTATATTTTAGTCAAAATGAAACAAGAAAGCATATAACTGTTTGTCAACATTACATACTTACATGTGCTTCATTGTGCAGGTGCTTGCAGACCATTCTCCAAAAAAGAGCAACTTCTGCATCCATTAGCTCAATAGAATGATTCCAGTGTCCTGCTAATTACATTTGCAAATATATAAGATGATGAAGACTGGAGCTTAACACTCAAGATGTTCTTGGATATGCTGATAAATTAACTACTGAAACATTATAAAAACAGTGATCCCCAACTATGTTGGCTCCAAAAATACAAATGGTGATACCTCAGTTTTCTTAAGTTATTATTTATTCTTATTAACACTTGTATAGAGCTAAGCACAAATTTGAACAAGTCAAATGACCTTCCAGAGCAATAATCAATTGAATACACAAAAGCCATATTAGCGTAGCAGTAAAACGGACAATCTTAATACAGGAATGTGTTTTTTTGAATTTCAAATTGCTGAACAATGACTAAAGATTTCAGTAACAGAAACTAAGGTGAACCTCAAGTGGAATTCCTGCTGATATTGATATTGCAGTCAACCTATGAAGGGCATACTTCTGATATCGCAATTGTCAAGTATCAACCATAACAAATTGGTAACTTTTAGCAAAGCCTACAGCAACATCAACTTATGTAACAATTTGCAAATATTGCTAAAGATGCTTCTAATTTATGGGACAAGGGGATTGCAATGAAACAGCAGGGATTTGAATATTGTCATGATGGATTCAAATGTAACCAAGCAAGAATAGATGAAAAATGAAAGGATTGGTCATGAAATGATGAAATTAAGTTAAATCTAAGGAGCTTAACAAAGACTCAAAGTTTTAAATCAAGATATATGGCATTCTAACCTTCAGCTGAGTCACCACTGGATATAAAGAATTTCCGAATAGTTTGACCATTTTGCAGATTTATGAATCCTGCTTTCAGTAGAGTGGCCATTACTAACTCCCCAACCGATTCATAGGTTTCAACATCAAGAAATTTAAGCAGTTCCATAGGGTCTCTATTACAACATTTCTCTAGCCACTCATCTTTCATCAACCTCAAGCACTCCTTTGCGACAGCTGTGGAGCGATCAGCAAGCCCCCTCTGAAGAATACTTGTCCTGAGCTTGATGCTGTAAAACAAATCATAAAATCATGCAACATAAACATGTATAATATATAAACACTAATCATAGAGGCCACAGCAGCATGGTACAAGACTGCAGGATTTTTTTTGCTTCATCCAGTTCTACAAGCGACATAAGACACCTAATCTAATTCGGCAAAATATAGCCTCATGATTGAAGACTTAATCAAATGAAATCCTGTAGAGACAAAACTACTCAAAGTATTAAACTAAGACATTCATCTTTCCAATCCTTGTAACATTTTTCGAAATATTTTATATAGCATGTCATTTATCATTATGCAGAACTTACATCAAAAAGAACATGGAAATTACAGCATTGATGGACAGCTCATGCACACGCAGACATATCTCTACTGAATTGAAATGAGAGTCTTCAGCCGGATTTCCATGTAA
Organism: Jacaranda mimosifolia; assembly: GCA_018894105.1. Taxonomy (NCBI): domain Eukaryota; kingdom Viridiplantae; phylum Streptophyta; class Magnoliopsida; order Lamiales; family Bignoniaceae; genus Jacaranda; species Jacaranda mimosifolia. The sequence continues at coordinate 5,118,931 of CM032133.1, forward strand.
TTTCTTTTAGCTTCCAACTTTGCCCTTATGATTTTTTTATGTCAAAATCACCCTGCTGTCACTTCTTTTATCTTTTCAATATTGTATTTTTAGCAGAAGCTTCAAGTTAAGTAGTTCTGTAGAAGCATTTAAATTATTTCTTTTTTTCTTTTCCTTTTTTCTCATTGACATGTCTACGCTTATGCTATTTAATAGACAAGGTTTAAAGAAGATTAAACTATATGACTTCTAAACAACAACACCAACTAATTTAGAGCTGAAAATAAATAACATGATCAAATGTGTTGATATCTCATTTTGTTGAAATAAATATGGGTGTTACAAGCCCTTTCAAAGTAAAACATAATAAGCATGTCATTTAATATTTTATTTAATGTTTTAATTAAAATTCAAATTATAATGAATTCCAATTCCCAAGAGGCATTAAGAAGAGACAATTTTACAATAAACGAACACGTCATAGCACAAGCACTAGACTAATGAATGATGGATAGAAGGAAATAACAGATTTATACCAGCTGAGGCAACCCAATTTTACCGAGTATTTTCAAGTATTTAAGACTAAAAAGAGAAGCAACTTGGACATGCTTCACATATCAATAATCTTGTTGTGCATTTTTTATCGTCACAACACATAGGCATGTTTCCCTTGAGTGCTTCAGAAAAGGAAGAATGAAGTGCCATCCCAGGTAAACTAGTGTGCAAAAGCATAAGATTTGGCATCTGCCAGCTAGAGTATCAGAATTAAAAATGCCAAAAAACGCCTTAGGATGATGAAGCTGGTTCTAGAGGCACTCAACATTAACATATAGCTTCCATAGACAAAACAAGCCCACAAAATTGCCCCCACCCTCTGAACAATTCATCCTTTGTTGGTATCATCACAAGGCTATCTTCCTTTAACCCCATTTGATGATGAAAGATCATAAAAAGTGTTCACTTGCTGCAGTTTTGCCACATCTATTTAACAGAACTTTGGCTACATGACTCAAATGCAACACAAGTAGGGAAAAAATACACAGCACTGAAATATTATTTAGTGTTTACAAAGATATTGTATGGCTAAAAGATTTAGTTACCTGAGACTCTGTAGTGGGAATTTACTGGCTAGAACACAGTATGCTGCCTTTCGCACTGACTCGCTCACATCGAGAGTGCAATCAATCATCACTGATAAAGTTGCGCTAGAAGGAGGCAGAGACAACACAATTATCTTACGAACATCCTGCCCATTTGCAATAAACAGATAAGCGTGATCAAAATAAATTAAAACAAAATAGCCAGACTTATAAAATGTGTCCAGAGGTTCAATATGCGATATAATATTTATAAAACGAGAACCTTAAAAAGTTATGCCACATAAATGACCCTCCTAACATAGTGTGAACAGGTGAAGAACTCACCCCATTCTGCTCCAATGGCAGTTTCTCAAGGAACAATTCAAGAATGTGTCCATTCTCTGAATCATTTGCAAAGCGTGCAAGAGCCCTGACTGCAAATGTTCGAACTGCAGGGACCTTGTCACCTACCCGTAACTTCATGCATTCTATCACCTCATCCCAAAGTTCATTGCTCACCTCGGCGTCATCCGGCAATCGCATAATGATCTAACATGAATAAATATGTTGGCAGAGAATAATACCAAAAGCAAGCAACTAATTCCTTCACAAACCCCCCTCCCCAAACAAAAAAAATTTACATTAGAAAATAACTTCTTAATGTCATATGAAAATTAGAATCATTAAACACAAAATGCAACTCATGAAAGGACTGCATGCACTTGAAAAGCAAAGAGATTTCCAACATTTTGGGAGACAAAAAACCTCTGGCTACAACAAAAATAAAAAAAAGACCGGGTTCATAACTTAACCCACTCACTCACGCAACAGCTTCAAGCTATGTAAATATCACCAGACAGAGTTCTCCCAATTTTCCACATGCAGAACAAAAAGTAAGAGAAACACAACATCAACTTCAAACTATGTAAAAATCAATGCAGAACGAAAAGGTGAGAGGAAAAAACTTGTATTCCTCTCCATACTTATCTCCATCATTTTTCAACTCCACTACTATAATTGCAGATACAGCAGAAACGAGACACGATAAATCACAATTTCCATGTATGCTGGATTTAAGTCTCCCAATGATTATTACGACTTAATTTTTCCAACTAAAACAAGTTTAAATCAGACTTCTTAAATAATACTAGCAGAAATGTCAAGACGTTGAAAATGTATAACATGGAAGTAAAATATAAAAAAACACTCAACGTACCTCCGAAACGATCTGGCAAGATCTAAACCTCGCAGTCTTGTTAGCTGCGGCAGCAGCCACGAGAAGAAACTTGAGGAAATTCTCACGAAATTCATCACTAGAATCGCCTTTCCCGCAGCGCGAGCAAGAAAATACAGAGGCGAACTTGATGATCCGTTCGGCCGAGGCGGTGCGGCGTTGGAAATTAAAAAGAGGGGTTAGGGCCTTGCAAAACGCAGCGCAGAATTCGATCGGCTGCGACGAGGAGCGGAGAGCGGCGAGTTCCTTGAGCTTCCGTGTGTGAGTGGCGTGCGAGGTCCGAACATCGTCGAAAACCCTTGCGATTTTGAGAGACAATTTCCGATGTTCTTCCGGTACTTCAGTCGCCATCTGCAAATTTTCAGAAGATTTCTGTTGCCTTTTTTGAAATGTTGTCTGAATGAATTTTGAGGCGGGAAAATAGTTTTTTTTGGGCCATCTTGTGAAGTGGACTAGCTAAGCTGAAAAAGTGTTGTTATTGGGCTTGACTGCATATTTGAAGTTTTTAACTTTTCTATTGTGGGCTTCAATGCTGTTGTATAAATATGCAGTTATTTTGGGAATTGTAGTGGGCTCAGGTAGAATTTGGACTCATTTTGTTTGGAATACATTTTAAAATTATAAATAGATCTTGATAAAGCTGTCAATTGATCAAATTTCAATCCCAATTTGATAAAAATTTGATTAGAATTTTAAAAAAAAATTATGATTAAAATATTCAATTGATCAGATTCGATTGTAAATATTCGTAATCCGAAATAAGTAAATCGGATACAGAGTTAAGCTAACCGATCTGTTAAAAATTCAAATCTGAACTTTAAAAAAAAAATTATTAAATTAATACTATTATATATAATTGATAAGAAAACAAAAATAGCGCCAATAAAAGAAAAAATGCCCTCAAAGAAATTGCTCTAATTTTCTGTAAAAACTAAAGATCCAATTTGATGGGAAAAAATCTCACTTCTCTTTTTTTGTTTTCAAATAATGCCCCTTACAAATGAATTGAAAATTTTTTATATATACATAACTCCACTAATTACTTGTAACTACCCACTACTTTGATCATGGGCCTAACTAATGGTGAAACTCCTATTATCCATAGCATCCTGCCACGTAGCATCCACAATTCTTCAATTTCCTGATTTCTAGGGCCACTTACACCGTAACTGCGGCTTGGCACTTTTACTGTGGCTCAGAATGCACAGAATTACCGAGCTGTGAGACACTGATGTAATTATGAAGGTCGGCTAAGTTTGTGTCCTGGGAATATATTTGGATCATACCATTATGCTATCATCACTCCTGTTTCTTTTGTAATTTAAGACCCCTTTTTTCAGCTCGTTCTTCATCGACAGCTTGGTACAGGCAATGCTTTTTGGGCAACTGGTTGGGCCTGGTTTTTATTCAATCATGGGCTTAATGTGACTTCAGCTCGGGCCATTGTATCCTTACCATCAATAATATTAATAAAAATTTTAAAATAAAATTCATACATTATATTGACTTAATCTCTATATTAACGTCTATATTATACTATTAATATTGAATCTTTAGCCTAAAAAATAAAAGGAATGCTGATAAAATGTCAAATATAATAATGTATAATAGTACATCAATGCATTAATATAATGTAAAATAAGAATTTGGTATTCAAATATTTAACTTTTGGACTAATATATAATAAAAAGTTGTTAAAAATTCAAATATGATGTAAATTTATTTTATAAATACAATATTTTTATACAATCCAAAAGGGAAAAAAAATTAAATAGGGTCATATTTTTTTGTCGAGTTTCGAATATTCATCGGATTTGGATATGATATTAATTAACAAAGATTCTATAGGATATCAAGTCAGACGGATATCAATTTTAATAATCGAATTCAAATTAAAATATGGCTAACCCGATCCAAATTCGACCCATTGATAGTCTTAGATCTTGGGATGAATTTTGAGTTTTAATTTGTGGGCTTGAACCCAATGTACAATAACATATATGTTTTTGTGATTTTATCTATATGCATGTATTTATTGATGTGTATTTATATTTTTTTTAGTAATTTTGGCACACTTTATATGTAAATTAATTTTTTTTCAAGTATAAAATAAATAAAAGAATTTATTTACCTTTTCATATAATACTATAATACCTTTTAATAACTTCAATTATTTTGCATGATAAATAAATATTTAAAATTTTCATAAAGTGAAGTAAACTAATAAAAAAGAAAAAAGATAAAATTGGAGGGGAAAAAATAAAATAAACTGGCATTATCTTTTAAAAAAGGGTTGATATTTTCAATTCGTTAAAAACAAATATATCAAATTATTCATTTGGGGTCTCACACTAATTAATAGTATGTATTTGGAAAAATCTATATATCACATATATACTCAGAAATAAAATGTAATTATAATAATGCTATAAATTAAATTAATAATATCCCATTAGTAATGAGTTTATGCAGTCTATAAATATGTCGAAGACCTCTTCTTTACACCGAACTAGTTTGACATATATATCTGATTTTTTTTTCACTTTTGAATACTAAAACATGCAAAAATATATTGGTAGATAACTAGTTCTTTGTCAATAATATTGTTTTTTAATATTTAAAAAGTTATGATGATATTGGCTTTGTTTGGTTGTAAACCCCCAATACATTTTCCAACTCCCAAAATTTAAACAAATAAACACTATACATTCCTCAATTCCACTCCCAAAATACAAAATTTATTCCCAAAAAATCCCTACTATCGCCAACTCCACACCATTCCTCAAGGCACTACACATTCTTTCATCATTACAAATATATATATATATATACTACCACTCATACAATCTATATATACACGTATATAAATAATTTTAAAACATTCATTTTACACCCAAACCCAACAAAAAAGTTACTGATGTGACATTTTGTTCCTCCCAAAACACAAACAACTATCATATTCCCCAACCCCACTACCCAAAATTTATTCTCCCAAAATATTTTGGGAGCATGGCCCAATTCACAACCAAATATAGCCATTATTTTTTGAAAAATATGTATTTAAAATTATAAACTAGATCCAATTGGTTCAACCCATTGGATTTCGAGTGTAGGGTAGGATTGTTTCGAATTCAAAATAACTTTTAACAAATTAGATCCTAAGGTTGTAATTGCTTGTATTTTCATTTTCAAGAGAAAATAGTTAGATTTTTGTGTTTATGAAATTGAAAAAAAAAATATGAGGGAATGATTGTTTGTGAAGTAAAAGTGTAATGATTACAATTGATGTAATAGGTGAAAGTTATGAGATGGTGATTGGTTATGAGAAAAAAATTGTGAGATGGTGATTTGTTGTGAGGTATAAATTAAAATGTTGTGTATGCAATACTTTTTATATAATATTATGTATAGGTTTTTATTAGAATAAAATAAAATTAATAAAATATCCTTTAGAACATCTTATAATACACATACTAAAATATAATAATGAATTTATGTAATGATTTAATTAATGTTGATTTTTAAAAATGTTAAGCATATACTGAAAAAAAAAAAGTGTATATACTTATATATGCAAAAAATAATTTTATTTAAGTATTAAAATATACATGCAAATAATTATATTATAAAAATAATTTTATTTAAATAATAAAATATAGCATGTAAATATAAATACATATTATAAAATAATTTTATTTAAATAATATAATACAATGTGTAAATATAATTATATATTATAAAATAATTTTATTTAATTATATTAAAATTTTATGTGTAAATATAATTACATATTATGAAAACAATTTTGTTTAAATAATAAAACATTATGTGAAAATATAATTATGTATTAGGAAAATACTTTTATGTAATATTAAAATATACGTATGAATAATTTTATTAAAATATTAAAATATTATGTGAAATATTAAAATATACTATGAAAATAATTTTATTAAAATTTTTAAATATACATCAAAATAATTGTATTAAGAAAATAATAATATTTTAATATAAAAATATAGTGTAATTATAACTACATATTATGATATAATTTAATTTAAATGTTAATATATATACATGTAAATCATTATATTATAAAAAATTTATTTAAATATAAAAATATTACGTGTAAATATAATTATATACTATGAATTAATTATGTAGAATTAAATCTTATGTATACATGTGGATGAAAAATCAAGAGGTAAATTCAAAAATTTACTTGAGAAGAATAATCCACTTTTTGAGAGATACAAAGAAATTCTCTAAGAGGAGAATCCAAAGAAATTTTCAAAAATGGAATAAGGAGGAGAGGAATGTTTTTTGGAAAGTGAGAAAATCTCACATCCAAACACCACTCTTTAATCTCAAAGAAACAAAATTTGGGAAAAATTTCCACAAGCAAGCACAACATAAGTTTTGACAATGCCATCTCAAACTCGATTAATTGTCATTCCTACTTATATTTCATCTTGAAGATCAAAACATTGTAAATAGTTAAACATGCATACACACATTTAAAATTCATTAAAGTTCAAATCCTAAGCATCACATAAAATTAAGGATGTAAAATGAGTCGAATTGGCTCGATTGTAGCTCGAGTCGAACTCGAGCTCGAGCCTTAATTTAGTTGTTCAAAGCTCGCGGCCGGCTCGTGAGCTTTTTTCTATTTTTAAATATTAATTAAACAAATATTTATATTAATAATTTATTTATTTTTCTATTTTAAATATAATATTAAATAATTATTATATATTAATAATTAAATTTTATTGAACTGAACTTGTGAGCTCGATCCTACAATTTTTTTCGAGTCGATTGATTTATACTCTACATAAAAATGTATGAGCAATACCAATTAACAATTGGGCGCATAATTAATGGCATTTGATTGGAGAACACGCTAATTGAAAACCTCTTATTGTTAAATTAAAATCATATATACTGAACCAAACTAAACATTCAACTAGTTCAAATTTCAGTACAATAACTTTTCAAATTAAATATGGATGAATGCAGAGCAATTCGGTTCAGTAATCATCAAATCAATTTATTTCAACCAAAAAGCAAGAGATTCTAAAACACTCAGCCCATCCACCACCAACACCATTGCTTTTTTGCAATATGCACACACATCCAATACCATCCATAGCTTATCAAGTGTGATCAACCAAATCTGGGCCTCTCTTCTTTGAGCCACTGCTTTAAACCAAAATCTTGGCCGAAAAGATGGAAGGGTCTAAATATATGGTAAATCCACTCACTAGTACAAATTACCAGTCGATTTAGATATGGATAACTGGCAAGGGAATATATTCCCACCAAGAAGCGGTCAATCGTGGCGTAACTCCCAGAAAATGAGTAAAACTGTGGACTAAATGTCTGTTTCATTTATCATTTCATTTCTTATTCTAATTTGATTAATATATATTAAAATGTATCTACTTTTCAATCAATTATTTTTATAAAATAAATATTTAATACACTAAATAAACTATAAATTGAAATAAATTATCCAAACTAATCCATCACAGGCTATCGACCAAAAAGATAAACATATTGTTTTGCGATTCCGCAAGAAGAACAATTCCTCCAAACCAGATTCCTGGTCAATATTATCTTAATTATAAAGCGTGACACCCTCAATATAATTTATTATGTTCTTTAGGAAGTTAATAAAAATAATTCAACTTCAAAAAAGAACTGCAAGATAGTTTTGTTTCTCTTCTCTCCACTCTAATTTGTTTTTTCCTCCCTTAAATGATTTCATTTTATAACAAATTTATTTATTTTACTTATCTTAAAATTTTAAATAAACACATTAAAGTTATTATGATAGTTGTACTATTATATAAAAAAAATATATATATATATATTTTAGAAAATGATAGAATATATTGATCACACAATAATGATAGAAATACGATGTCACATATATTTAGAAGCATATTGAAATGTCTCTAAGGTAGAATTGGTCCTATTGCCCAAAAAAGCTTGATTGCATTGGTACCATATAGCCTAGCAACACAACAAGAAAAGATCAAATAGGCAGGAATCTATTTTGCTGAAAATCATTCATAATCGAGCTTCAATGTTTTCCTCTAACACATCAAGAGCTGAATGTGGGATATTTGAAAGAGTCCAAACTTGTCTAGAAAAGTGACATGACGTGAAAACATGGATGCAAGTTTCCAACACTTCACCACAAAGAAAGCACATACCCGGAGTTTCTATACCAAGTTTATAAAAAAATTTATATACACATAAAATATGGCAAAATTGCTTGTCATTATATAATTATGGGGTGGTCGATACGCAAATTTAAGGATGAGCCCTCATGTGCCTCACTAGACCCAAAAAGCCACTTGGGTCAATATTACCCAGCAACCTGTTGAGTTAACTCAGTGCTCAAGAACATTATAAGCAGCGAGCTCCACCATACAAAATTGCAATTCCCTATTTTCACGCTTATAAATATCAATTTTCATTACATTCAAAATCATCTAAAAGAAATTTGGAGCATCCAATTTGATCATATTAAAGATAAATTTTTACCCTTAATCCCGATCAAACTCACTATCTCAAAAGAATAAAATAAAATAAATTTATTATACCAATAATGATATCACATCAATATCGTACAGTATTGTATTTAATTGCAGGGAAACGGTAGTTATGTTGTTTATTGCTAATTGTTAATTAACATATGCTGTAATAATATATTTAACAAATAGATGCCTAATCATATTGTAGACGTGTTAATTTTGTCCACTTGAAAAGTGTCACGTATAAAATAATATGTTAGTTATTAATTCAAATTTTTTTATTTATCTTGAAATTTATTAAATTTAAATTCAAAAGATAAATATTTAATTTTAACTGATACTCTGGTATTTATTTTATACTCAAATCAAATATTGATAAATGTCAAAAATGAAGTGTACGTCTATGGATCAATCAACTCAAAGAAATTTAATATTATCTCTTGATATTTGACATTATCTCTTAACATTTGATATTATCTTATTAAAGAGATAACTATAAAAGAAGTTCAATTCAATCTGGAGGTCTTCCATCAAACATCTATATAAAGAAGATAACCAAAACTCATTCTATATACAACACAAATCCTAGCAAGTGAGAGAAACTTTAAAGAAGTCCAGCAATTCCTTCAACCAAATTTAAGGAGATCCACATCGTTTCAATTGTTCATCATGGAGCTTATCATATTTTAACGTTTGATTTGAGATTAAGGCACGAAACCCTCGAATTGACGCTATTTCAAATCAAATTCAAGAACATCCATGGTATTCAAAGCATTCATGCAGAGCTCATTAAATTTCAAGATCATATTTGGAATGGAATAATTGAAAAATTAGATTAGAAATTAAATCCATAATTAATAAGTTTAAATTTTATTTTATTTATATAAAATTTTCTTATCTTGTAATTTTGTCTATTATAGATAAAGAAATTTACACTTACACATGTATTTGATAGATGGCAGCAAGAAAAAAATCTAATGCAAGAAGCAATAATTTCCAAATGGAGCCAAATTTAATAAGGAACTGTTGGCTTCTTAGGAGCGTTAGGCCTTGTGATTAATCATAACAGAGACAACACAAATTTCTTAGCTTATTTTTGTCATTTAAGCAATAATATTGACAAGTGATGTTCATGTTAGAGATAAGCTGTCTGTATGATCATCACATCCCTTTAATTCCTTTTTTTGTAATTTGGCATGCATGTCACATCACTCATATCACCATCATCATCTACAATTTATTGACGTATAACTTAATTGTTTTTTTAATTATTAATTGTTCATTGTTTGAGGATTTTATAAATTAATTATATTAAATTAGTATAATGGATGGTAAATGCCAACTTGAAATAAATCCAACGGGAACGGTGATGCGAGGATTAGAAATAGCTAATTGAAAATCAAGAATAGTACTAATTAATATTTAATAATAGGGATTATTTTTCAACTTGAAATAAGAACGCCTGGAGGAATCTAATAAGCATTAGAGCTTTGTCTTTTTTAGTCAATTTAACCCTTCATGATTAGTTTAGTAGCGCCCTTTAGATGACCTTTCTGGCTTTGAACATCCAATTAGCAATGTTCTGTTTTAATTTGGCTTTTGTTCTTTTATTGTTGTATTTTCTATTAGAATTTTAAATTAAATTCACGATCATCTGATGTCCAACAAGATAACGTTAGTATATCTAATCTGTTGATCGATAGATTAAATAGTAGTTGGCCTTGAGTCAAATTTATTTAGTCTGTTCTTTGAAATAAGTTAATAGATATTTTATGGTGTGGGTTGATTAAATGAGTTCTCAATCGGCCGATAAATACTTGGTGATGGGCCTAAAGAGGTTGATAGTCTATTGAGTAGATTGTTTAAATTGGGTATATGATCTCCTTTCTATTGGTTGTTTTGTCCCTAATGAATGAGTATTTATAGAGGTGGGCTAAGTTGAATTAACAATGTTTATCCTAGGGTAATTCACGATGTGTTCACATATCATCATAAAACAACTGAGGTTTAGGGCCATATTGATTTTAGGTCATATCAAACTTCAATCCATGTAAAAGAATATGAATCACATGGAGATCATTTTGACTGATTTTAAGAATATTTTAGATATTCCACATGTGTTAAGAATATATGGTTGGGCAAATATTTTAAGGGCAAATCAGTCAACCGTAGGATAGTGGGGTGTATCAAACTCAGCACTTGACATTAGTCTAGATTTGAGTAGTGATTTATGGCTATATCAATCTAACTTATCAAACAAGAGAATAACTTACCTAATCTCACCATATAAATCAACATTATAATAACATCTACTACCCAAATTCTATATCAAACGTGCCCTATATATATATTGCTAGTTTGTAAATGAACATTGACTTGAAAACATTTTTATTTCTTCGTACCACATCATTTGTGGAATTTATATTATAGTGACATCATATAAATTTTAAATACCCAATAAAAAATATTATTTATATTTACTTGCCGAGCGGCTCCTTTTTCACTCGGGCACAAAGTCAAGTCAACATTGGAACACCAAAAAGCGCCATCGACTTTCATGCAGCCGATTCTCACGCTTTAATCTAGAAACCAACCCCACAAAAATTAAGATAAGTATATGTGTATATTTCTTCATCCTCTTTTTCAGAAAAAGGAAAATCCCTTTAATTGCTTGAATAATTTATAGGATCAGTTCTACGTTAACTTGTCTTTTCAAATTTGTGGTATCAATTCGTTATATTAAATGTTTTCTTTTTTCTTATTTCAACATTTTAATGGATTAAAAGGGTGAAAATAACTAATAAAGAATAAAATTTATTTAGATATTTGAGTTATATCATTAATTTAATTTGATGGTTTCTTTTTTATTTTATTAAATAAAAAAACAAAATACAAAATTTTTCAATGATACATAACGTAAAATGACGTCCTAACTATCATATATGGGATCTAAAAGAAAAGAAGGTCTATCTCTCGTGTGTCCTTTTTTTATTTATTTAGACACAAATACGTATGAGATGCTATTCATATTTGAACTTCCGACCATATATATATATATGCTTAAAATGGAGTCATTTCAATCAATTGACTAATGGTCTAATTTGATGTGTACTTTTTTCAAAAATACTTATAATTTTTTTATAAGTAGCAAGTTGATATATTTCTAATAATATTCATCTAATTATTTATTTATTTTTTTTTTGGTGCTAAATTTACATATTTCAAATTATAGTTAATTAGTTTTAACTCCACTTTAATTTTCATATTTCACTTGGTTAGATGAGATTATATATAATGAAAATATAAATACAAATTTATCTTAACAAAACATCACCAAATAAATAAAATATAAACGATTATAATTAAATGAAATAGATTAAAATTAATCCGAAATATATTTAGATAAAGAGCTCTGAAATTAAAATTTAGCACTAGCTGCATTAAATTTTTAATTTTAAAAATTATATTAAGCTTTTATTAGGAATTTAAATGTGACTTATGCAATAAATTAAGAATTTCATAATATTTTAATCTCTTTCATATTATTGATAGGAATGTCATTAGCGTGGGACGGGGCGAGATGGGGGTGCCCCACTGCTCCCTGGCCCATGAAGAAAAATAAAAAAGGAAAACAAAAAGATCCCGGTTCTTATTTAATTCTCTCTAGGGTTAGCGAATTGGTATCCACCGTCATGTGATCTTTATTGTACTTCTTAATAAATTAAAATATTTAAAAAATGAAAAACATATTAATTTAAGCTATAAAAATAATTATTTAAAGCATTTAATTAAATTACAAACACAATAATAAAATGATGTCAACAACATAAATTAACATAAAAGGAGAGCGTAACATAGCTAAATAAGATTATATTTGTAATTATAGTTACATTAAACGATTAGCGAGTACTCACGTGTATGGGACCTAAATAATCATTTCCATTCCATATATTAAATATAGAATTTTTTTTCCATTTTATCTATGTGTAATATCCATCATAAATAAATAAATGAATAAAATTATCATTTTTACTTATTAATCACGCCTAATTATAACTTGATTCATATGTAACATAATTATAAAAGTCTCTCACTCGAGATCTCTATCAGAACATGATTTTTTTATCAGCATAAGACATGAAAATTTTTCATAAAAAAGTCAACAACACAGTTGATCTTGACTATTGTCTACTTAAATGAGTGAATAACGGCACATATCTACTTTGTAATCAAGTAATTGACCGTGCCTGTCATCTAATGCAAACAACACAAGAGGTGCATTTTATTAACCACAATATCTATATAGAATAAAAGAATATTTTGGCTACTAAATTTGTTGCATTATATTAATTTGGATCTTAAATAATCGAAAAATTCAAAGGTATTACAATTTATTTATTATTTTTTAATGTATACTAAATATAACTTTTAGCTTAAAAAAGTAATATATCAAACTCTCTTAAATTTTTGGGTCCTCATCTAAACTATAAATATTTAATAAATATCTATAGTACAATTTGATGCAAAATTCTAGTGGCATTCAATTGAAATAACCCAAAAAGGACCCATTCGTATGCGGTATGCCTACGAAAGAAAAAGAGAAACTTTAGGAAAAACTAATATGAAGATAATGTCCACTGGATTCGTTGGTTGTAGTTCTCAAAAGATTTCGTGACATGAAATCCGAAGCAATTATGATCATTTATATATCATTGACTTTATATGTTTAAGTATGATTACTTTTACATAAAGTCAAATTGTTATATATTTGAATAGAAAAAAGAAAAAAAAGATGAAAATGGTGAGTTTCACATTCGGGAGTATGCTAGAAATGCATGTAGTATTGAAGAAAATCTATTCTAAACATCCATCAGTATAGGCCTGTAAATGGGTAGGGTAACACTCTATTTAAATCCAAAATATCAATATTCATACAGTATCCATACCCATACTTATTAAAGATAGTGTAATGGGTATGAGTAGGGTCTATATCCATAAATTACCCATGTACTCAGACCCAAAAATTACCCAATACTTTGTACTTAAATTTAATTTATGAATCTAAAAATTATTTATGTCCAAATTAAATTTATATTAATGATACACTTTTTATGTATAAAAATTACAAGTATGTGAATAAACAATAACAACTAAATAATTTTCTTTATTAAAAATTAAATTAAATTAATAAAATTAATATATTGGGATAGCAATTTTTTTAAAAAATTGGAATAGCAATAGCAACAGCAATGGTTGAACGTTTTTCATTAATAAAATTAATAATATTAAAATTAATAGTGGAATAAATTATTTTTATGAAAACAGTTAATAAAATTAATTTTGTTAATGAATACAGTTTATTAATATTGAAATTGACTGTTTTTATCAAATTAAATATAGAAAAAAGTTTTTGCTTTTAAACTATTCTTATTAATTTTTTTTATTATATTAATTTAATTAGCAAAAAGTTTAATTGTTAATTATATTAATAAAGTTTAACTATTATATCAATAAAACAATTAATTTAATTAGCAAAAATTTTAAAATTAAATAATTTAAATTCAATGATTAAATTAAATTAAATATAACAAATTTATTTTTTATTATCATATGTCAAATAATATTTTTAGTATATATTGAGAAGACAAATATATACATTAAAAACATAAATTCAATAAACTAGACCCAATGGGTCTTGGGTGAGATAGGTAAGGGTAAGATTAATGTCTCATTCTTTTGTATATTTTAGGATAGGATAGGATTAGGATCTTATCCTTTTGAATATTTTAGGGTATGAATGTGGGTAAGGTGATACCCAATCCATTTACAGGCTTACACGCGGATTGAATTGAAATACTTTTTATTACGGGGGTAAGTTGGATTCAGTGTATGGTTTGAATGCTTTCTATATTTATAATCTATTACATATAAATAAGGCTTTGAAATGTTCTCCATATATGTACTACATATGAATAAGTCTTTAAGAAGTTCCCAATATATCTACTTCACATAAGTAAGACTTCAAAAAAGTTCCTATAAGCTCATTAAAGCTCGTATGTATTGAAAGAGGAAGATGCTACAATTCAAGAACTCAACCGTTTTTCAATTAGGGGTGTAAACGAGTCGAATCGAGTTGAACTTTTATCATTTTTTCAAGTTTGAATTCAAGCTCAAAAGTCGAATCAAATGAACTGAGCTCAAGCTCAGCTCGACGAGCTCAAAAAATTGAGGCTCGAGCCCATGTTCGGGCTTGGCTCAACTCGGTTCGGCTTGATTCGTTAAGCTCGACGTTGTGATAAAGTTATAGGCTTGAGCTTGAGCTTGAGCTTGAGCTTGAGCTTGAGCTTGGAATGTGAAATTATTTTATAATATATTAAAAATAAGATATTATTATAATTTTTATATATAAATATTACTGTTTTTTTAAAAATATATAGACTCGCGAACCTACGAACAAAAATTATTTGGCTTGAGCTTGAATTCTTTAAACTTGAGCTCGAACACTTTTCGAGTCAGCTCGTCAGGCTTGCGAGCTGGTTCGGTTCGTTTGCATCCTATTCTCGATTATTCTACCCAAGGATGATTGTGATTATTTAGGTGGAATCAATAAATTAAAATAATCTCATTTTATTAATTCCACCTAAATAATTGTGATTATCAATTAAAACTTCACTCTTCTTGCATGCTATTATTAGTTAACAGTCATTTCGGGAACTTTTTAACATTATTTGTGCAGACATATTAATTTTATTCAATTGGAGAGTGACATGTATAAAATAATATGCTAGTTATTCATTCAAAATTTTCTATTTATTTTGGAATTTATTAAATTTAATTTCAAAAGATAAATAGTTAATTTTAACTAATACTCTAGTATTTATTTTATATTCAAATCAAATATTGACAAGTGTAAAAAATAAAGTGTCCGCATCTATGAACTAATTAAATCAAATATATTTGATATTATTTGTTGATATCTGGTATTATCTCTTTATATTTGATTTTAATAATATGATATTATCTCTTGATATTTGATATTATCTTATAAAAAAGATAACTATCAAAGAAGTTCAAGTCAATCTAGAAGTCTCCTATCAAACATTTATATAAAGGGGGTGGCTAAAGCTCATTCATCACACAACACAAATTCCAGCAAGTGAGAGGAGCTCTACAGGAGTCCAGCAATTCTCTCAATCAAATTTAAGGAGATTTCAAGACATTCTTTGCGGAACTCATCATATTTTGGCATTTGATTCAAGATTAAGGTGTGGAGCCCTCAAATTAGTGTTATTTTCTTCAAATCAAATATAAGGAGATCCACGGCTTTCAAGGCATTTTTCGGGAGCTCATATATTTTTTGCGTTTGATTCGAGATTAAGGTGCGAAGCGCTCAAGTTGATATTATTTCAAATTAAATTCAATGAGACCCACACGGTGTTCAAGGCATTCACACGGAGCTCATCAAATTTCAAGATCATATTTGGAAGAGAATAATCTGATGATTAGATTAGAGATTGAATCTACAGTTAATTGATAAGTTTCAATTTCATTTTATTTGTATGATTTTTCTTATCTTGTAATTTTAATTTTGCAGACAAAGAAATTTGCATTTACAAATTTTGGCACGCCTGGTGGAATTATCTCTACATCTCATCTCTTTCCTTCATCAAGATTGCATTAAATGGCTACCAACAAGACTGTTGTTACTACCTCAAATTCCTCAAGTGCTGAAGCAAAAAGTGTTGGCATAATCATAAGAAATATGTTCAAGAAGTTGCAATTATCTTTGGAGGTAGCTCCTTCGCTTGCTATGGAAAAGGTGTTGCCGCATTTAATTAATATAAATAAAAATAGTGAAGACTTAAAGGAAGAATTTGCATCATCCATTCCACACTCAACATCAAATTCCTCAAGTTTGGCGAAGGTGGTGGTGACAAGTGCTACAATCTTGGAGGAACAACTTGTAAATTTGATGAGGGCTATTGAAGGACTCACGAAACATGTCCAAGAGTGAGACTTTCAAATCTCCAAATTAATGAGTAAAGTGGATAGTTTTGATGCCAGATGCATGATGAAGAAACAAATCGAGGTTCAGGATGAAGGTGAAACATCCACAAGGAGACAATTAGCCAAAAATGAAGAAATTTCAACAAAAGAACTACAAGTTTCAGCTAGACTAATTCCCATCAACTCATTGAAGGAGTTTATCATAGGAACTATCAAAGATAAGCTTGATGGAAGTTCTAAGTCGTCTATGACTTACTCCAAGCTATATACTCAAAAGATTGACAATTTGGAGATGTCGATTGGTTACCAACCCCCAAAGTTTCAGCAATTTGATGGCAAGGGCAATCTAAAGCAGCACGTGGCTCATTTCATTGAGACTTGTAATGATGCAGAGACATATAGAGATAATCTAGTCAAGCAATTTGTTGATCATTAAAGGACAACGCTTTTGATTGGTATATTGACTTAGAGGCGGGCTCCATCGATAGTTGGGGGCAGCTAGAACAAGAGTACCTCAATCTCTTCTATAGCACTCGAATGATAGTCAGCGTGATGGAACTCACCAGCTCTTGCCAGTGTAAAGAAGAACCTGTCATTGACTACATCAGTTGCTGGAGAAATTTGATTTTTAATTGCAAAGATCAATTGTTGGAGACTTCAACAATTGAGATGTATATCCAAGGAATGCATTGGAGGCTAAAATTCATACTTCAAGGAATCAAACCAAAAAACTTTTGAAGATTTGGGAATGCGTGTCCATAATATTGAAATGAGCATGAATTTTGATGAACAAGAAGACTTAGGTGATGCCGATGATGATGAAAATGTTCAAGAAGTTGCAATTATCTTTGGAGCTAGCTCCTTCGCTTGCTATGGAAAAGGTGTTGCCGCATTTAAATAATATAAATAAAGATACTGAAGACTTAAATAAAGGATTTACATCATCCATTCCCCACTCAACATCAAATTCCTCAAGTTTAGCTAAGGTGGTGGTGACAAGTTCTACAACCTTTGAGGAACAACTTGCAAATTTGACGAGGGCTATTGAAGGACTCACGAAACATGTCCAAGAGCGACACTTTCAAATCTCTAAATTGATGAGTAAAGTGGACAATTTTGATGCTAGATGCATAATGATGAAACAAATCAAGGTTTAGGATAAAGGTGAAACATCCACAAGGAGATAATTAGCCAAAATGAAGAAATTTCGACAAAAGAACGGCAAGTTTCAGCTAGACTAATTCCCATCAACTCACTGAAGGAGTTTATCATAGGGATTATCAAAGATAAGCTTGATGGAAGTTCTAAGTCGTCTATAACTTACTCTAAGCCATATACTCAAAGGATTAACAATTTGGAGATGCCAATTGGTTACCAACCCCCAAAGTTTTAGCAATTTGATGGCAAGGGCAATCCAAAGCAGCACGTGGCTCATTTCATTGAAACTTGTAATGATGCAGGGACATATAGAGATCATCTAGTCAAGCAATTTGTTCGATCATTAAAGGACAACGCTTTTAATTGGTAGATTGACTTAGAGGTAGGCTCCATCGATAGTTGGCGGCAGCTAGAACAAGAGTTCCTCAATCTCTTCTACAGCACTCGAAGGACAGTCAGCGTGATTGAACTCACCAACTCTTACCAGTGTAAAAAAGAACATGTCATTGACTACATCAGTTGCTGGAGAAATTTGATTTTTAATTGCAAAGATCAATTGTTGGAGACTTCAACAATTGAGATGTATATCCAAAGAATGCATTGGAGGCTAAGTTTCATACTTCAAGGAATCAAACCAAAAACTTTTGAAGATTTGGCAATGCGTGCCCATAATATTGAAATGAGCATGAATTTTGATGAACAAGAAGACTTAAGTGAGGCCGCTGATGATGAAAATATGGCGAGCAATTAATTTTCATCTTCAAAATCCAAATGCTTATCGATATGAGCCTAAATTGTCAATAATACTCCCAGATAAGAGGATAAACTATCTAAAATTCTCACGTCTCTATGTTTCCAAATCCATGACTCAAGTCTTCAAATTCAAGACTCAAACCTTCAAGTCTCCAAATTCAAACTCAAGTCTTCAAGTTTTCAAATACAAACTCAAGTCTGCAAGTTTCTAAAATCCATGCCTCAAGTCTCCAAGACTTCAAGTCAAGACTCAAGTCTCTAAATCCTCAAGTCCAAGATTCAAATTTTAAGTCTCCAAATCAAAGACTCAAGTCTCCAAGTATTTGAGTCAAGACTCAATTTTTGAAGCTTCAAATTCAAAACTTAAGTATGCAAGTCTCTAAATCCATGACTCAAGTTTTTAAGTCTTCAAATTCAAGACTCAAGTCTCCAGATGTCCAAATTCAAGACTCAAGTCTTCAAGTTTTCAAATAAAAAACTCAAATCTTCAAGTCTTTAAGTCCAAAGTTTAAATCTTCAAATTCCAAGTGCTCCTAGATACGAGCATAAACTATTTGAAATTTCTAAATTAAAGTTTTCCCATGTGTTCAGTGACAAGAGCTTAAACTATCAATAAGGCTTGCAAGAAATGACAAACAGTATATTTGTCGATGGTCGATAGGTCAACCAAGGATGGGGGCTCGGGTGAGCATTTTGTGGGTTGTAGGATCAATCCATGATTAGGTGCGAAGGTCATTAGGTAGGATTATACAGTGTACAAGTAAGTATTAGATGTCATTAATTGCCCCCATCAATAAATGAGGGGGTATTTATAGCTAACGGTTAAGCTGGCCATGCACTGTTGAGTCCACGTGTCCTCCTCCCTGAGCATACAGGTGGCACTTTGTAGGGCTAGGATCTTTCTTAGATACGAGTCTGGGTCGGGCGGTTGGGCTGATCCATTTGAAAAAGACGCAGATCCTAGGGTTATTTTAGAATTTTAACAAAACGTAAAGGTAGTTTGGTCTTTCAATAATTCTCCCTCATCGTTTATTCCCCCAACTTCCCAATTTATAGACCATGTGCTCCTTAATAAGAGCTTAAACTTTCTATAAGGCTTCTAGATATGAGTATAAACTATCTAAATATTTAAATTCTCCCCATGTACTCCTTAAAAAAAGTGTAAATTGTCTATTAAGTCAAACTCAAGTAAATTCCATGACATGAGTATAAATTGTCAATCAAATTCAAGTGAACTCCTTGGCGCGAGTATAAAATGTCTATTCAAATTAAATATGCTCTTTGACATACAAGCTTAAACTGTATATTACTCCTTGCCCTCATAATTAAGTCCCCCGGATTCGTTGGCTGTGGTTCTCAAAAGATTTCATGACACGAAATCTTAAGCAATTATGATCATTTATATATCATTGACTTTATATGGTTAAGTATGATTGATTTAATTTACAGAAAGTCAA
Organism: Jacaranda mimosifolia; assembly: GCA_018894105.1. Lineage (NCBI taxonomy): Eukaryota > Viridiplantae > Streptophyta > Magnoliopsida > Lamiales > Bignoniaceae > Jacaranda > Jacaranda mimosifolia. The sequence continues at coordinate 5,139,143 of CM032133.1, forward strand.
ATTGTTAAATATCTGAATAGAAAAAAAAAAAAAGAAGGTGAAAATGGTGAGTTTCACATTAGCTAGTGTGCTAGAAATGCGTGTAGTATTGAAGAAAACCTATTCTAGACACCCAACGCGGTTGAATTGAAATGCTTTTCATTATGGGGTAAATTGGATTGAATTGAAGTGTATGGTTTGAATGCTTTCTATATTTATAATCTATTACATATAAATAAGGCTTTGAAATGTTCCCCATATAGGTACTACATATGAGTAAGTCTTTAAGAAGTTCCCTATATACCTACTTCATATAAATAAGACTTTGGAAAAAGTTCCTATAAGCTCATTAAAGCTCCTATGTATAGAAATAGGAAGATGCTACAATTCAAGAACTCAACTGTTCCATACTATGAATGTAAATGAGTTGAATCAAATTGAACTTTGACTATTTTTTAGATTTGAGCTTGCGTTTGAATCAAATGAATCAATGACGAGCTCGAAAAATTAAGGCTCGATTTGGCTCGATTCATTAAACTTGACCTTGTGATAATGATGTATGATCGAGTCTGGACTCGAGCTCTAGTTCAAAGCGTGAAATTATTTTATAATATATAAAAAATTAATGTATTATTATAATTTTTATATATAAATATTTTTTTTAAAAAAAAACAAATACTTGAGCGTTGGCTCGTGAATCTACTAACAAGAATTATTTGATTTGAACTCAAACACTTTTTGATCCAACTCATCAGGCTCGCGAGCTTACTCAATTCGTTTGCATCCCTATTCTCAATTATTCTACCCAAGGATGATTGTGATTATTTAGGTGGAATCAATAAATTAAAATCATCTCAATTTATTGATTCCTCCTAAATAATTGTGATTATCAATTAAAACTTCACAGTTCTTGCATGCTATTATTGGTTAACAGTCATTTCGGGAACTTCTTAACATTACTTGCTGAAATAGTATTTATAATTTTTTTTTTTTTTGTAGTTTTTCTGATATTTAAAATAGTAATAACTGTTAATATAAACAAAAATAAGAAAGCTTTTTAAAAAAAAAACAGAGAAATGATATTTTTGATCATTTACTTCATTTAATGTTATATTGTTTTATTTTAATTTTATAAATATACTAAATATATTTAATTTTTAATTAATTTTATAAATATATTTAAATAACCTTCAGACTTGTGCATAGTGTGTGGACTGGCGATCAGGTCAAGGGAAAAAAGTAGGCACGGATTTTTTTTCCAAGCATGACACGGCCCCAAGTAAATTATATGGGCGGGATTTCCAAGGTGGAAATGGGCCCCACAAAATTCATTTTTATTCTTATATTTCTCAAAGTAAAATAGACACGTGTCGGTTAAAAGTACCACATCTTTGCGTTTCTGATACCCCGTCCTTTACCGTACTACAAAATTCAATTTTGTAGTACTTGTAACTTTTATGAAATTAAAAAATTTAACCGCATCCAAATTGAGTGTGAGAAAGTCGCTACTCTATTTTATTTTTTTTTTTTTGGGGGGGGGGGGGGGGGGGGGGTCATGTCATTAATTATTTTATTTTCTTTTATTAAGAAATATAAAATGTCTTTTTATAACTGTTTAATTTTGTTACGAAAATAAAATACATTATAAAATTAATTTTGTAATAAAATTTTCTTCACAAATCGACGAATTATATTTAGAATTGTGAAATTTGTGACAAACTCTTTATATTAGTATATACTATTTATATATATGACAAGTATTATAACTAATATATATTATTATTTATTTTTTAAAATTCATTCATAATCCATAAAAAATTCATCATAATTGTCTTCAAACCATGACAGAATCCTCTTCAACACAAGTTTCTCATTAGTGAAGAAGTGTTTTTTTTATAGTGTTCATTATATATATTATTTTATACTTGAAATGGTTTAAATGAACTGTTTTTTTATTGTTCAGTGACTAATGAAATGTTTTCCCAAATACTTTGTAAATATGAGTGGAATTAAATAGAAATTTTAATTTTCAGTTAAAGGGGGGAAAATAATATTACTGATATTAATCTATATATAGGGAAAATAATATATATATATATATATGTGTGTGTGTGTGTGTGTGTGTGTGTGTGTGTGTGTGTGTGTGTGGAATTAGTCATGGTTTTCTTTAGAAAAAGATAAAAAGAAGTGTATATATATATATGTACCTCACATGCCACTAATGTCTTTATACCTATACGTTAAATCTTAAGGCTTTGTTTGTTCGTCAATTCTCAATCCATTTTTCAACTCTCAAAACTTAAATAAACAAACATTATACATTCTCCAATTCCATTCCCAAAACATAAAATTTATTTCCCCAAAATCCCTATTATTCACAATTCCACAGCATTCCCCAAAGTTCCACACATTATCTAATCATTACAAATATATACTACTACCATTCATACAATCTATATATACATATATATAAATAATTTTAACATATTCATTTCACCTCACAAACAAAAAACAAAAAAAGTTATTGATGTGACATCTTGTTTCCCCCCAAAATACATACAAACAAATAATTTTCTCCCAATTCATTATTTACATACCTTCCAAAACACAAATAAATAACCATCACATTCTTCAACCCAACTTCCCAAAACACATTCTCCCAATTTTTTTCGAGAGAATGCCCAAATTCACATCCAAACAAAACCTAAACTTTCTAGAAAGTTATATTGAATTAGTAGTAAATAAACATTCAACTTCATAAAAGCGTATCAGCATGAGCTGGAAATCTATACAAGGTGGAATGGTTAAAGAAGTGATTAGTATTTAGTGGAGTTGGACCGTGTCCCGTATGTTGTTTTAATTACACTTAGAGGCTAAATCATAATTTTGCTTTCACTATTGCCTAATCTTGCATCGTGTATTTAGGAATTTTTTTATTCTGTCTTTGCCCCTTTTCGTTTCACTTACTTTAATTTAATGAAATACCTACACGTTTTCTAGGGTTTTAACAGATAAAATACAAAAATAAATTATATTTTCTTAAATGAAAAGGTAAATATATGCATATTATATTAGTGAATTAGGAATTTTTTATTCTATCATTTCGCTTTTTTCTTTCACTAACTTTAATTTGTGGAAATACAAACATGTTTTCAAGGTTTCTAACGAGTAAACTAAAAAAATAAATTATATTTTCTTAAATGAAAAATTGCATATATATATATATATATCTATGTATGTATATATGTGATCGGATTAGAACAATTATCTAGATATCTTTTGCTATTTAATTAAATTAGTCGATTTCATATAATAAATTAAAACTAAATATATTTAATAACTGAAAAAAAATTGTCTTCTAAAAATAATTATTCTAATATATATATATATATTTATATGATATGTGATGATGGCTAGATTTGTTAGTCAACGGATGAGGCTGTGGTCCAATCTAATCGACCAGAATATGTGCTGGGGTTGGATGGTTTGAAGAGAGCGAGTCGACTCATGCAACTGACAACACACATCAGGCTTGTCGAGGACCCTTCAATTAAGACACTTCGATGTTCAAATCAGTATATAGTCGATCAGAAAGCTGAGTAGCAGAGTAAGGGTTAAAGGATAATGAACATACCTTGTTGAAGGATTGCAATGAGGTATTTATAGTTTCTCTTGAAATGTTAAAATATTCCTGATGTCCTTGCTCATGCAGAGAGGACCTTTATGTTTTTTTCCTCCTAAAACCTCCTTCAGGTAGCGTCTCCTCCTTTCTCTCAAGAAATGAAGGAGATCTCCGCATTTAATGCGGAGGCAGAAATGTGGTACAATGGAGACATGCTCGCTTGTCAGTGCATTTAATACGTCGGAGTGGTGGTTGTGGTGCATTTAATGCAACAGTGACTGGTAGGGGAGAACTACTTCAAGCTCAGGGACTGGTGGAGGGGAATTACTTCAAGCTTTCACCAATCGACCTCGTATGGTCGAGATCTTTCTTTGTTCGGGAGTCATCTAGCCACACTTTGGTTTAGATAATGAGACTCCTTGGGCTTGAATGCCTCTCTGGCTAAGGATCCACTGATCATTCTCGAGCTTATCGACTACACTTTGGTCGATTATCAAAATGTTGGTAATTGAGCTGGTAAAATAGTTCAATAAAATTTTGGGCTTGATCAATCATTTGATCGACTAATAGTAAGTTGATCTTCAACTCGTCAAATATATAGATGATAGAGGCAAAATGAAATTCACCCGTTAACAACATATGGAAAAATATTATGTTAATTAATCTAATATTATTCGTTAATAATTATAAATTATTATTTTTTCAATCAGCTTGTTTTAAGGAAAAAAGAAAAAAGAGACCAGAGATAAGTTTAAAATGTATTTTATCATCAAACTCATCGTCTTCTTTTCTTGACTTTTTCATTACTGTTTTCACACACACACACGCGCGCGCGCTCACACACACATATATATACACACACACTGTATTTCTCCATGGCTTTAAATTATATAATGGAATCTGACGTCGTGTCCTTTTTGATGGGCACAGTAATTTAGCTGGTAAAACGTAATCTTCCACACCAGTCATCAGTTACAATGACGATACAATTCCGGCAGGCAAAAGCAGGGTAAGTAACGGAAATAGCGATGGAAAACATCATATGGCTAGAAATCAAGTATACAACAAAAAGAACATTTTAAACGGCAACAGAATTAACTAAACCAAAGACAAATAATAATCCAGTCTCACCGGCAAGACCGAAAGATTTCCGCCAATTTATTAGTTAAAAAAAAAAAAAAAAAAGGTAAACGGAAAGCTTAGGAAAGTTCCATTCTGACGTAAGTTACCTGGGCAACCATCAAAGGGCTCTCCTTTTTGTCTAGATTGAAAATGGATGGAATTTGGGTATAAATAGGCAAAGATTTGCGTTGAGATGGTGGCAACAGGGAAGAGAGAAAGAATGATGCAGAAATTGTGAAGAGAAGCCGAGGAACTGGACACCAGTCAGAAACCGCTGGTTGCGGCGGTTCCCACGGTTCCGGGTGTGGGTGGCCTTTTTACGGAGGAAAGGACAGAAAAGAGAAAAAATGACTTTTGAACTGATCAAAAGAAAAAAAAAAATTGTATTTTTGTATTTCTTTAATCTAAATATTGATTTATATTGATATTAATAATAAAAGTATTTGCCTCAGTTTAATAGCACATGCAAGTAATAATTGCTTGTTTATGTCAGCAACACTCAAACAGCCTATAAAAAGCCACACCCCCAACCTTGTTTACCCGAAATTTATAATCTTCAAAGAGAGAGAGAGAGAAACAGAAGAGAAACCGGTTGAAAGTCTAGAAAAATGTCTCTACTTTCAGATCTCATCAATCTCAACCTCTCAGAGTCCACTGAAAAGATCATTGCCGAATATGTTTGGTGAGTTTTGCTGGACTGTTTTAATGGGTTCCTGTTTCTTAATGATATGGAACTTTTTTGCTTTTAAATTTGTTTTTGGGGAAAAACTAGTTCTTGGGTTGTTTTTAATGATCCCTGTTTTGAGTCTTGGATTTTCATATATTTTTTCTTCAATGGTTTCATTTTGTCTTTGATTTGTTTCTTTTTGTGTTTAGGTTTTGAATCACTATGGACTAACTCTGTTTTCTTACTTCCTGTTTCTTGTCATCCATGATTTGATCCGTTCTTTTTGAAGTTTTTATGAGAAGTGGGTGTGATATCATTTCCTTTTTCCTAGTTGTTCCGTTTAAGGAACCAAAATATCTCCATACTGATACTATGTTTGAATGGATTTTCTTTTGGTGTGTTTCATGGGTTGATATCTTCTTTGAGTAAGATTTCTAAATGTTTCTTGGTTTGCCTTCCTAACCGATTTACTTAACAGATGTTGACCGCAAATCTTACCTTAATCTAAATATGTTTTTTCCATTTCTAAGTTGTTTGGTTTTCATTTCCTCTTATGATTTTACTGGAGTCAAAATTTAAGTTTCTTGCCCATTTTTGTTATGATATTTGTATTTAACTATTGCTGAGATGAATAAGATGTGATCTTTCATTGGTCTTCTCATTGTAATAATTCCGCAATCAATTTGTGATATATTGATTCCATGTTGATTATCATGTTTGTACTTAACTGATTGAATTTCAAGTACACTCCGCCCAGTGACCTGGAAGTGTGGGGTTGATATGATTCTCTGTTTTCTTCTTGTCTTTTTATGCATATTAATCCAATGGTTGTGTGCTCAAGGGGCAATCTGGCGCCCTTCAAATATCTGTGATTGTAACTCAATTATTCTATCTTTCCAATTTGTACGTGGTGCTTAACCCGATAATATCATAAAATTAATAAATTGATTTTCTATCTCTAGGAGGATATTCTTTTCTCCTTTGTTTCATTTGTGTTTATTTTTTTGATCTGTTCGTTGGATTATTATTACCAATTCCCTTGTGTGGTGTAAAATTGTTGACAGGATTGGTGGCTCTGGTATGGACATCAGGAGTAAAGCAAGGGTGAGTGAATATTTTGGCGAATAATTTACCTATGGCTGTGCCTGCTATTAATGTTTCTATTTGAGTTAATATATTGATTAGAATTTTTCGTTTCTTATGTTTTGTTTTTGGCAGACTCTGTCTGGACCGGTTAGTGATCCTTCAAAGCTTCCCAAGTGGAACTATGATGGGTCTAGCACTGGCCAAGCCCCCGGAGAAGACAGTGAAGTGATCCTATAGTAAGTTAAATACATTACCTTATCTCTTCTCAATGTCTTAACAAGGAAAAGCCTGCAAATGCTAATGCGTTTTATGATGCAATCTGAACAGCCCGCAAGCAATTTTCAGAGATCCATTCAGGAGGGGGAAGAACATTCTTGTGAGTTATTTCTTATTGCACACTGTTTTGCTTGGATTCTCTATTTTGGTCTTGACCAGCTTTTGCTGGTCTTGCAGGTCATATGTGATGCTTACACTCCAGCCGGTGAGCCAATCCCTACAAACAAGCGTTGTGAAGCAGCCAAGATTTTCAGCCATCCCGATGTTGTTGCTGAAGAACCTTGGTATTGTATATCAGTAATCCTATTCCAGTTCAGTGTTTATTCTCAATTCTATGGGCCGAATTTTTCCAACTTTAGTTTGTGATAGGTATGGTATTGAGCAAGAATACACTCTGTTGCAAAAGGATGTTAAATGGCCTCTTGGATGGCCCAACGGAGGGTATCCTGGACCTCAGGTGATTGTCATCCCAAGTTCAAACATTGCCTTGTCTTTTCTTGTCATAGAGTTCCTTACATACTTTGTTTTCTTCACTTCAAATGTAACTAATTTTTGTAGCATTTGTAATTCGGTCTTCTATTTTCTAGGGACCATATTATTGTGGAGTTGGAGCAGACAAGGCTTTTGGTCGTGATATCGTAAATTCACATTACAAGGCATGCCTTTATGCCGGCATCAACATTAGTGGCATCAATGGGGAAGTGATGCCTGGCCAGGTGAAGTCAGCCCCCTCCATCTTCTCTTCTTGATGCGACAGTTGTTTTCTGTTTTTTTGTTTTGTCTGATATATATGAATACATCATTTTTAGTGGGAATTTCAAGTTGGACCTGCTGTCGGCATCTCAGCCGGTGACGAGTTGTGGATGGCTCGTTATATATTGGAGGTAATATTCTTGTAAGTTTAGTAATAAAATGGCGATTGTATAGAATCACACAGAAATTGTGCTGAAACATTTATTCATTCTTGACAGAGGATCACTGAAATTGCTGGGGTTGTGCTATCATTTGATCCCAAGCCTATCCAGGTGAACATTTCTATCTCATTATGCCGTAGTAATTTTCTATTGTTTTCTAAAATAACAAAGAATATATCTTCTTAGTTTAACTTTGTCCTTTTGACTAATCCTTTTTGCTGGACACACTTTGATTTTTTTGCACCCAGGGTGACTGGAATGGAGCCGGTGCCCACACTAATTACAGGTAAATTTTTGAATATATCAACCTTCGTGGGAGTTTTGCCCTGGATTATGTCATTATTGAATCTCTCTGTGGATTCTCTTTCAGCACGAAATCTATGAGGAAAGAGGGTGGTTACGAAGTCATCAAGAAGGCTATTGAAAAGCTTGGACTCAGGCACAAAGAACACATTGCTGCCTATGGCGAGGGCAATGAGCGCCGTCTCACTGGAAAACATGAAACTGCTAACATCGACACCTTTAAATGGGTAATACATCTAAGTTTTTTTTTAGGCCATTCTAATGGTTTCTATTTGAGAATTTTCTTACACAATATATGGGAGACAGCAGGAAAAATTCCACTGGTCTAATTTGAAGCTTAGGATAAGAATTTCTCTATATCAATCCTATAAACACATCAAGATAAATAATATTAAGAAGTCCTTAGATTTATTTGTGATATTTGAGGAGCCATAAGAGGTGAAAATCTCATGTATGGTTTTATAAGAGTAACGTAATTATTATAGACATATCAAGACACATCAAGCTTAGATTTATTTGTAGCCTCGTAAGATGTAAAAATCTCATGTACGTTTCTATAATAGTGAGGGAACTATGATGTCATCATATAACCATTCAAGTCTAAGTGCAGTTGATATAGTTGAAGCACAGTCAAAATATGATTTTTGGGATGGAACATTTGGCATCAATCTATAGAGTTTGTCATTTTTTCAATTTCTTATCTAGCTTAGTGTGAGAGATTACCTTTTGATTTACAATAAGGCAGAAGAAGAATAGTAGCAAATCTTCAAACATTTCATTGTTAATTTCGTGTGATTCCATGTCTTTGGTAGCGAAAATATTTTGTGCGACAGAAGCTGCATAAGTAAGTGAAAATTGATTAAATTTTCTTTGAGCAGGGGGTTGCGAACCGTGGTGCATCTATTCGTGTTGGCCGAGATACTGAGAAAGAGGGGAAGGGATACTTTGAGGACAGGAGGCCTGCTTCAAATATGGATCCATATGTTGTGACTTGTATGATTGCAGAGACCACCATTCTTGGCAAGCAGTGAGCTTGGTTTTAATCCGTTGATGTACTGCTAGTGGTTACTCTTTGTTGCTGCAAAATTGAGATTATTAATAATGTGGAAGGGTTGATTTCCATGTTTTGGAAATCTACATGAGAGCATCTCTTGGACTTCGTTTGTTTGTTGTTTGGGAGTATATATGTTCATTTATCTTGAGCATATTTGTAGGGAAGCTGTTTGAAATTGTTGCATAGAATAAATTTATTTAAAAATTTCTATAAATTTTTGCGTTTTATAATAAGCCTACTAATATAATAAGATTTTAGAATTTATAGAGGTGTTAGTAATGATAATTTTATAATTAATATAATTAAAATTAAAATAAGTTTTTTATGATTTTGAAAATAAATTAGATTTTTTTAAAGAAATATTGTAAGATTGTGTTTCTTATCTTGTGAGTTTATAATTTTTGGTTTCAAAAAAAATTTGCTAAATATCTTTTAAAATATAAATATTTATACATTTTGTAAGATATTTTAGGGACTATACATAGTAATCAAACCATCTTTTTGGGTGAGCCAGTGCTTGTGATGATAAGATCATAATAACCACCCATATTCCACGAAATTGTGCACTAACGGAAACCAAGAGAGAGAGATCCGAACGTCACGATTTGTTGTGGAAAAATAATAGTTTGTGAAATGAAAAAATAAAATCAAATTTCTATTAAGATAACTAAAGTTTCCGCCAATAAGAAACAACGACTAATGGTGCACACTTTTATAAAAGAAATTATTATAATTACTCTTAAAATTCTATTTTAACAAATAAATCTCACGGAACACATATTTGTTAAGAGTAGATAATCTTGAACCAGACCCTTTGGTATAATTAGTCTATACGACCTAATACGGAAAGTCATATACATTCTACAGGCTACGCGTGAAGATGCCCTGCCGTGCCGTGCCGAGTTTGTCATCACACTTGTCGAGGAATCCATAAAAAGTACAAAGTGACAAAATTATATGTCCAATTAAGTACTATGCATTGGAAGAAAGAACTTATGTGCGAAACTTGAAATTTTAATAAAATTGATAATATAGATTGTCGTATACGATGTTTCATTAGATGTTGACACTTGACATACGACTGTGTGTTAAATTATGCATTCCCTATCAAAGACAAAAAACTTATTAAATTATGCATTAATGCATATGTTCAAATACATATAATATAAAAAATATAATTAATTATTTATTTTTTATATAATCTTATTTTTAATAATTTAATATATTTATTTAAATTTTTATATAAATAAAAATAAAAAGTTAGAAAAAATGGTAATAATGGGATATAATGATTGTGAGTTGTACATAATAGTTATTCTTTAAACTGTAGGTATGAGGATTAAAAAATAATAAAATGAGGATATTTTAGACAAATCACTCAAGAACACACTAAAAGGGACTAATATTTTATTGTTACTAAAGATTTTGACATATTATAATATAAAATAAATAAAATTCATTTTTTAAATATAATACTAAGCTCCTTTAATAATGTTCTTTATATTTTTACATGAACCAAAAAAAAATAAAATTATGACAAAATAATAATAGTAGGCATAAACAAAAGCTTTAATCGGTAATTATTGCATAAATTTTAATGATAAAAATTAAAGATAAAAGTAAGCTCATTTTAAACACATCACTTAATAAAAACATAATATAATATAATAATATAATAACATATATTATTCATTTAGAGTTTAGACACGAGCTAGACGATTCTGCATTAAATGATGTTTCCGATAGTAAAGATCGCATAATGTCGTTTTCGGTACGTTCGTAACATGGGCCCGCAATTGAAAAACGGCCCAGATGTAGGTATATGTTGTGACCCAATGGCCCACTATAATTCATAGCTTGGGTCATAACGTCACATCACACTAGGATGCAAAAATTGTACTACGTTTTCATGTTTATTAAAAATTACAAGTTAATTATAAACATAATCATAATTTTAAACAAGCAATAATTACTTGAATTATTCGATTAATATAACATAATCTAGAAATCACTGTAAGAAAAAAATAAATTGGTGACAAAATAGTAAGTGACAATGTAAAAGTTATAACTAATTATGTATATTAGGTGATAAAAGATTTACAAACTTAATGATTTTTACAAACTAAATAGTGATAAGCAAAGCATTATCATCATGGATAATTAGTGACACCTATGATGACAATGAAAAATTTATTACAAATCATGGTGAAAATTTTTATTGTCACTAAGTTGTCACTATAGGGGTGTCAATAATTGTTAATATTGATAATTTAAAACCTTAATTTTTGTCACTATTGAATCATATTGTAATAAGATAAAAATTATTGTCTCTTAAAAATTACTAATATAGGATGGCCCAACAAGCCCAGCCAAATAACACTCGACCAGGCTAGATATGTGGTGTAAGACGGCCCAATTACCTATTAAACCCAACCTATTGTGGGCCAACCATATTATTGACTGGGTTTCGATCTCACTGAGCCTTAACCATCAAAGCGAGTATCAGCATCTGCCCTGTCGAGTGTTGACTAGGTTATGGTTGATCACCATTGGGAATGTGTTGTTCAACATTCAACTGGTGAGAAGACACGAATGCAATAGAGTTGCACCTTGTCGATCAGAGTTTGTAGAGATGTATCGCAAAACTATTCATCTCAATCGGGAAGGTTGAACCGAAGCGACCACTTCTCGGCCGCATTGAATGCTCTGTTAGGCATGCTGCCTTCGCATTAATGGCGCATGCCACTACCAATACCACCTTTTCAGTTGCGCTAGGCTAGTGCATGTGCCACCTAGGTAGCTAGAGGCAACGCCACCTGTAATAGTACATAACCTGGAGAAGACTTAAAGGTCCTCAAGTAAGGACAAAGACCCTTCCTGTACTGCAAAGGCATCATGGACATATCAACCGCATTGGGAATGCTATAAACACCACATTGCCAACCTTCAGCAGGGTATGCTCTTGATTACTAAAAGCTCTAACTCTGCTGCTCTACGTTCTAGTTGATCATATTGACTTGAGCATTGGAGTGCCTTAGCTGAGGGCCCCTTGGCAAGCCTGATGTTTGCTATTGGTTGCAGGAGGACTCAACCCAGTTATACCACCAAGCACTTTTATCAGCCTGCCACTTGGTCGATCGAATTGGATCTTAGCTCAATACACTCCCCAAACTGAGTACACCCTCATCAATTATCATTTAAAAGTTATTGTTACTTAATAAATGTTATAAGCGACAACTTTTACTTTTTACTTATTATTTTGTCATTAATATTAAATTTTTTTATAGTGAATATACACATTATTCCCACAATTGTTAATCTACTTGCAATATATGATATATTGATGTGTTCATTTCTTTTTAAGTGATTCATTTGATCACTTATGAATATAGAAATTCGCTTCATTTTAAGTTTTAACATGATTAGATTGAATATTCATAGCTTTATGATAGATAAAAAGTGGAAAGCCCCAGTTTCAGTCAATATTGAATGCCGTAAAAGTTCCTCAAAATTATAACTCTACCATGTAAAGTACACTCCTTAAGATATTTTTAATTCTTAATAGGCTTAATTATTGTTGGGTTAATTTGGTTCTAATTAATTTGTTAAGTTTGATGTCGACACATCTTATATATAATGCTAGTATGTTTCTGGTGCAATCTAATCGAAAATAATTTTAATTATTAAAATATTTATCTGTAATAATATTCATTTATCCATATGATCAGAAAATAAGTAATATTTTTTAATATTTTAAGAAATTAGAAAATTTATTATTTAAAAATATAAAATGAAAATTTAATTTGTAAATGTCAAATATTGAAAATGATTTGCCAATTAATTGTAATTTATAAATTATGTAAAAAATTTACAATGGTTAGAATTTTAAGAATTAAATGAGAAAAATGGAATATTGCATTCTTATTCAATACATTCTTTAAAATTAATTATATATTATATATTTTTTGGATAAAATAGTAAAAAGCCCAACTAGTCGAGGGCCGACCATGTAATTGACCAGGTCCGACCTCATGGGCTTCATCTACCAGTGCGAGCATCAACATTCACTCATGTTGACCAGAGTATGGTCAACTGTGATTGAGGAAGCTTTTTCCAGAGCTCAGTCGGAGAGGCATTTGAATAAGACATAGTGCCATCCTATCGACCAGAGTCTACGTAGATGTCTCATGGGCAAGTGCTAGTCTCGACTGGGGAGATCGATCAAATGCGACATCTTCTCTGCCACATTGAATGCTCTGATAAGCTGCATACCTCCGCATTAATTGCGCATGCTGCCACCAGTACCATCATTTTAGCCACACTAGGCTAGTGCGCACCTCCAGTGTACCACCTTGTCCTAGGTAATTGGAGGCAGCGCCACCGGAATAGTACACAAGTTTGAGAAGACTCAAAGGTCCTCAAGCAAGGACAAAGGCCCTTTCTGTGCAATAAGGGCATTATAGACATATCAATCACACTAGGAAGGCTATAAATACCCCATTGCCAACTTTCCACAAGGTACGCCATTTATAATTAAAAAGCTCACACTCTGTTGCTCTATACTCTAGTCGAGAATATGCTGACTTGAGCGTCGGAGTGCCTTAGCTAAGGGCACCTTGCCTAGCCTAGAGTGTGCTGTTGATTGTAGGATGACCCAATTAAATCATCAAACATCCATATCGACATCCCACTTGGTCGGCTAGATTGGATATTAGCCCAACTTATCCAAAAATAGTTCATACCCTCATCATTTGGCGCCATCTGTGGGAACCTTGAGTCCGCAATTGAGATAAATGGTGAACACAAGGTGAGTCGTTTCTGAAAAGGAGGAGAATAAAAGATCCCCAACCCCCTTCTCCTCGACCACATTAAGAGACAGATGTGGCTGGACCCAGTTCCCAACCAGAACAAGTGGTCACCCTGACTATGCCTCAGCTCATACAGCTGATAAGTGAGCAGATATATGCCCAACTTTTAGCTTAACTATCACCTGCCCTTAATAGACATAATAATCAGCCTAGACCAACTGCTAATGCCACTCCCCAACTTTCCCAGCGTGAGGAGGGGCCCCCTAAAGAAGGGAGGGGTCGATCAAAAGTTAGGCAACACCCACTCGATTAGAAGATAGTCCTGGGCGATTGCCAAAGAAAGAGGCCCAATCTAATCCTTGAGAAGAAGTTGCAGATTCAGTAGATTATTGCGCTTGACCTCTTCGAGCCCCGTAGTGCGATAGGGTCGAGCGCCTGAGGCCTCAGACAAATAGAAACATGTCCTAGGCTGATCAAGACGAATGGAAGGAAATATCCAACCAAGTCCAACAATTGAATAGGCATTTGGAAGAGATTTCGAGGAGAAACATTAAGAGGAATCCTTATTACCATGGTGCTCCCCGGCTTCATCGAGAGCATGAGTCACCATTTGTGCAAGAGATAATCGATGAGCGCATTGCTGTTGATGCTGAAGTTCCTACTGGGCTGCCCAGATACGATGGCTCGTCGGACCCGAATGAGCATCTACTACAGCTTGAGCACATGATGTAGCTACATAGGCACAACGAGTACATCCATGCCAAGATATTGGTCATCACGTTCCAAGAAATTGCAGTTGATTGGTTTGTGAAATTGGAACCAGCGTCGACTACTCATACGACTAGCTATGTGATAAGTTCCTCTACCAATTCACTAGTCAGAGGAAGACGAAGCTCCTATAAATCCACTTGCATACTGTTAAATAGAATGAGGGAGAGTCACTTTGTGAATTCTTCACTAGGTTTAACACTATTGTCCTGAAGATTGATAGGCCCAGGGTCGAGTTTTTGATCGATGTGCTCTTTTTGGGACTTCGACATAAAGAGTGCGCTAATGCTCTGGTTAGGGAGCGAACGAGGACCATGGAGGTATTTCTCGACCTCGTAGAGAGGTACATGACTCAAGAAGACATGAATAAGATCAAATTGGCAATCCTAATGCCAAAAAGAAGAACGCCAAAGAGAAAGATGACCGACAGCATAAAGATGGTCATCGATCTCCTATCAAGCGGTTCCACAATTACACTCTTCTCAATGTTTCCAGAAAGGAGGTACTGTTTTCCATCTAGCATGACAACCTCCTCAAGAAACCCATGAAGTTGATTGAGAGAGAATCCATGAAAAGGTCCAAGAAATACTGTCACTTCTATAGACATAAGGGTACTGTCACTTCTATAGGCAGAAGGGCCATAGCACGGAGGACTATATCAATCTCCACGATAAGATCGAAAGGCTGATTCTAAAATGTTATTTAAAAAAGTTTGTTGAAGAGAGAGCTCACAAGAGATGGGTAGAACCAAGTAGACTCGCCGCAGAGAAAGGTTGGTTAGCTTAAGGAAAGAAGATAAAGGAAAGAAACCTGCCCACGATACCTGCCCACCTCTTAGAGGAGTGATTGAAACCATCGCTGAAGGCCTAACTGGAAGGGATTCCAAATTTGCAAGAAGACAAAACCAAAGGAAGCTGGAATCGACCAAATCCCCTTCAGTCAAAACTATTTTCTAGCTCTCGAATAGCGCAGAACTAATCTCTTTCTCCAATATCGACCTCTCACATATCGAGAGTCAAGAAGCTGACAACAAGCTGGATTGTCCTCTTGTGGTATCTATTGAGATAGCCAACTTTGAGGTTAGGAAGATATTGGTTAACAAC
This sequence comes from Jacaranda mimosifolia, assembly GCA_018894105.1. Classification (NCBI taxonomy): domain Eukaryota; kingdom Viridiplantae; phylum Streptophyta; class Magnoliopsida; order Lamiales; family Bignoniaceae; genus Jacaranda; species Jacaranda mimosifolia. The sequence continues at coordinate 5,154,845 of CM032133.1, forward strand.
GACAACTCTGCAAACATCATTTTCTTGTCGACCTTGAAGAGAATGAATACGGGAAAGTTAAAATTCGAACCATTCACACCCCGCTGGTCAGATTCAGGGGGTCGGAGATCATTCCTGAAGGATCCATCAACTTGTCCACATCATTTGGGGAGGCCCCTGATGAAGAACTCTTATGTTTAACTACCTAGTCGTTGGCACACCCTTTACTTACAACGCTATCATTGGGCGACCAACTCTGAATGATTTTCGAGCCATTGTCTCGAGCTAGCATATGAAGGTCAAGTTTCCGACAATTGCTGGAACTGGCGAGCTTCTTTGCAATGTAAAGTAAGCTTGGTGATGCTACACAATTTCAATCGAAGCAAATGAGTAGAAGGCTCAACCAAAACTAAAACCCTCGGAGGACACCATAGTAGCGGAACCCAAAAAAGAACAATAGAACAAGAAGTGCAAGTTCAAGAAAACTAGGGTTGAGCCTATTGGGAAGTTCATGATTATCGAGCTAGAGCCAGGGAATCCCAATAAAACCACCAGAATTAGGACTAATTTGGCCAGCAACATGGAGTGCCTCATGGTCGATTTTCTCAAGAGAAATGTTGACGTCTTCGCTTGCAAGGCTTCCTACCTACAAGGAATCGACCCTAGTGTCATCGTCCATTGCTTGAACGTGGACCACCTCATTCAAACCAGTGAAGTAGAAGACCAGAACTTTCAACGCTAAAAGACGCCAAATCATTGAGGAGAAGGTTAACAAACTTTTAGAGGCAGGAGACATTGTAGAGATTTAATATCCAAGTTGGCTTTGTAATGTAGTTATTGTCCCTAAAAATAAGGGAAAGTGGCGAATGTGTAACGATTTCATTGATTTAAATAAAACTTGCCCTAAAGATCCTTACCCCTTGCTTCGTATAGATTTATTAGTAGATTCTACTATTGGTTGTGATCTCTTAAGCATGATGGATGTCTTTCAAAGTTATTACTAAAATTTCATGGCATCCAAGGACAGGGATAAGATATTTTTTGTCGTCCCCAATGGGGTAATTATTTCCTGTTCATGCCTTTCGGGCTCAAGAATGCAGGTGCAACCTAGCAAAGACTCGTGAACTTTATGTAAAAAGCGAGATTGGTAAGACCATGAAAGTATACATTGACGACATGATCGTTAAAATAGAAAAAGAACAAAATTACCTAACTGACCTTAGTCATACATTCTCAATGCTACGAGCATTCGACATGAAGCTCAACCTTAACAAATGCACATTCGGGGTGAGGGGAGGTAAGTTTTTGGGCTACATGGTCAGCTAAAGAGGCATCAAGGCAAACCCACAAAAGATCCATGCCATTTTAGATATCACGCCTCATCGAATAGTCAAGGACGTCCAGTGCCTAGTCTGATGAATTATTGCCCTGGGGCGATTCATTGCTCAACTAGTTGGCAAGAGCCTATCATTCCTCAAGATTCTTAGAAATATGAGAAAATCGGGTTTCTAATGGACATAACAATGCGACCAAGCCCTGGTGAATTGAAGCAATAATTATCAACGCCCTCAATGCTTGCCAAGATAGAGGTTGGAGAGGTTTTGCACATCTACTTAGCGGTTTCACCGGCGACAATTAGCTCAGTTTTAGTCTCGACTAGAAGTGGAACCTACTGACATGTATACTACAGGGATCCGAGCACAACTATCTGGAGATTGAAAATTTTTCCCTTGCTTTGGTTACTGTTGCTAGGAAGCTGAGACCTTACTTTCACTCTTACTCTATTGTTATCTTGACAAACCAGCCGTTGAGACAAGTGCTGCCAAAATCGAACACATTGAAAAGGTTGACAAAGTGAGCCATCGAGTTAGGGGAGTTCGACATCACCTTCCAGCCTCGAACTGCTATAAAGGGCCAGGTGTTAGCAGACTTCATCGCCGAAAGATTTGACTTACTCAACCAGCTCGATTAGGACTCCCATCATATGGATTTTATAGGTCGATGGCTCCGCAACTTCCTTAGGTGGAGGAATTGGCGTCTCCCTACGCTCTTCACAAGTCAAGGAATACGACTTCGCAATCAATTTTGCCCACCTGGTAACGAACAATGAGCCAGAATATGAGGCCCTACTCGCAGGCATGATAATGGTGATAGATAGGGAAGTCGAACAGCTGGCAGCCATCACTAATTCCCAACTGGTTGCGAAGCAGGTCGAAGGAAATTTTAAGCTAAAAAGACTATAATATGCAAGTATTTAGCCAAGGTCAGAAGGATACAACAACAGTTTAGGAAGTTCACCTTCAGCCAAGTTCCTTGATTAGAGAACGAACGCGCTGGCGGGCTATCAAAATTTTTGAGCTTGATGAAGGGAACCACAGATAGAACCATCACCTTTCTCATCACCAACAAACACATTATAGTCGGCCTCGACCAGAATTGGGTAAGGCAGATTCGAGAAGCCCCATCCTTCTAGAAGGATGAGATAAAAGCTTATTTTGGGGAGGGTAAAGTTCTCGAGGATAAAGGCCAAGCATGCAGGCTTAAAGGTCAAGTAGCTAAGTTCACCCTCGACGAACACGATCAGCTTTACAGGAGATCAATTTTTAGATCACCATTGAGATGCTTGACGCCAGTACAGGCTTAAGAAGTCTTGTAAGGAGTACATTCAGGAATCTATGGCAATCACTCTGGAGGTCGATCTTTGGTTTACAAAATCATCAGGTATAGATATTTCTGGCCGACTTTGTCAAAGGATGTCGTTGACTTTGAAAGAAAATGCTCATCTTGCCAGGTCTATTCTAACATTCCTCGCCAGTCGGTGGTGATGCTAGTGTTCGTTCAGATCATTTAGTTGTTCAACCAGTTGGGGTTCGATATAGTTAGTTCTTTTCTAAAAACTACAGGTCCAAGAAAATTCATGATCGTTGCGGTCGAATACTTTACGAAGTGGGTCGAAGTAGAAGCAGTCCCCAAGATAATCGATGTGGCCATCAAGAGTTTTATGTGGAAAAATATTATCTGCCGTTTCAGCTTGCTTAAAGTATTGATATCTGATAATAAAATTTAGTTCCAGAGTAAGAGCACGAGAAGCTGGAGCGAGAGCCTAGGGATTTGACAACATTTCACCTTAGTTGGAAACCCACAAGCTAATGGTCAAACGGAAGTCACGAACAGAACTGTCTTGGACCACTTCAAAGCTAGACTTGAAGGAACCGGAACAAGTTGGGTAGACGACCTCCATGGGGTTCTTTAGGCATATAAGACCACCCCTCGAATAACTATTGGTTACAGTCCTTACAGTTTGATCTACAAGTCAGAAGCAGTCATTCCAACAGAATTGATACAACACACTGCTCGATTAATCGACTACAACCTGATCAGAAATAACTCCAAAAGAGAATTCGACCTTGAGACAATCGATGAGTTTCATTAGCAAGTGTACGCAAAAATGCAATGATATAGGTCGAGGGTGGCTTAACACTGCAACAAAGGAGTCTGACCAAGAAGCTTCAAAGTAGGGGACCTTGTCCTCAAGAAGGTCGAAGTGTCAAAGAATATGGGGAAACTTGATCCAAATTGGGAAGGCCCCTACCGACTAGCAGATATGAATAATAATGAGCTCCTTTGACCATGGGATACGGTAAACTTAAAAAAGTTTTATGTTTAAAGAGACTAAAAGTTTCCCATCGATTGTACTAAAGTATCATACCAAATTAATAAAAGTCTTTTATGTTTCCACTCACTCCAGCAAACCAAGGCTTTTTAGCCTAAAGTGAAACAAATTAATCATTTGAAGTTGACCTCGCAATTGACATCATGCCTTTTTCAAACCGCACACCAAGGCTTTTTAGCCTACACTAATAAACGAACTGGTCGTTTAAAGTTGACCTCGCAATCGACATCATGTTGTCTTTAGAAAGCAAAATCAAGGCTCCATGGCCCAAGTTGATACACGAGTCAACCCTACAGTCGACCTCTAAAATGGTTTCAACAATGAACTATGGCTTTGAGTGAACAAACTGATTGCACAGAGTTAACTATTTCAAACTCAACTAAAAATTGACCCCGTAGTCGAAAACAAATGCATTTAAATGACATACACACCCTAACGATAATGTAGAATGTAAGGCCGGGCTTAATCTAATGAATTTGGGCACCAAACTATTCATTTGGTCACAAAGAAAACAACTTAAGTCGACCAAGTAGTTGACGACAAAGAATGTCTTATATTAATTTTGTTAGTTTTGCGCCAGTCGATTTCTAAATCAACCACGTACTTGTCCAACTCCTTCATTGGGGGATCGCATTGCGTGATTTCTTATTTGAGATTAAATTATTTATTTCGGCGTCTGATAGTGCAAGTAATCGACAAAATGAAATCACACACATAAAAAAAAAGAATCAAGTTCATATTGATGAGCACAATACCATTCATTGAATTCGAGCAAATCCGATTACAGAGAATTGAGTCAAATATAAAGAAAAATTAAAACTAAGTGCCTCGCAGGGCAACCAAGGAGAGTAAATTTGCCCAAGCCTTTAACTCGACTTAGCCCTTTTGACTCAAGCAGATCGTGCGCCTTTATCAATCGCCTGATCGAGCTCGTCGCTTGAAGGCATGATGACATTTGCAGGACCCTCAACTTCCTACTCGGGCACCATAACAGAGGTTGACTGGATTGCAGGGGTTGGTTGAGATGGTCCTGCTTCATCAATGAGGAAGAGATGCTTAGCTGAGGGGAACAAAGCAACCACGTCGACTTTGTCGTCCCTCATATCGAACGCAAAGTCGTTTGTAAAAGAAAATTCATTGGACACCTGGCGAGCCTCATTTGATGATCAACAGTGGCCTTGACCACAAGTGCAGCAGCAGCTCCCTCCTCAAGAGTATTTTCGTTGGGATTAGGATAGTTTAGAGTTGCTCGTCTCGCATTAAGTCAAGTCATGCCTTGTTCTCGAGACGGAATTGTTAGCCCAAATACTATAGCTGCTTTACAGCTTTCTCAAAGGCGTCTCTCATATCATTGATGGAAAAGACGACGTTGACGTCTTGGAATGTCAAGCATAACATAAACTGCTGCACAGCTTCTCATCGACTGAGTGACAACATCCTGAAAAATTCATCTCAAGCATAAGTCATCGCGACGTTATTCCCATGCGTCCGACCAGCATCGTAACTAGCTTGCGTGTCTAATCTGGCATTCAGCAGTAGCTTGTCCATTCTACTCTTCTCAGATACTGTGGTCACGAGCTGCATGTCTTTGAGCTCAAGATGTTCATCCATTTCCTTGAACTGCGCATTCAGCTGTCGATCTCGATTATGCTAATTCGAGTTGAGCCTTTTGCGTATCCGTATCGCCTTGCTTTTCTCAAAGCTGGTTGCATCCGACCTTCGATAGAAATGGTAGCCCAACTGGCTAACCTGCAATGGAAACAATCTTAGTCAAGATATATGTTAAACAAAATAAAAAACGAAAAATGAACAGTGAAGTATTCAACAAATAAATAGTACCCAACTAGACACTTACCATGTTTGAGTGATACACTAAGGTCCTCAACGCTCCATCCTGGCTTGGCTCCATTATTTTTTTTTGGTCGAAAGTGAACAACCCAGCCACTATTATTTTCATGGGTGCGGCTCCAGTCGACCCCGCGGTCAGCATTAACAAAGATTTGTGAACAACCATTTCAGTACCAAACTGAGGTGATGGCAACTTTGGCAGTTGAAATAACTAGTCATCTTCTCACTGCCCGAAGAGATCGTTGCCAATCTGGGGGCTATAGCTTTAACTTTGCCCTTGTTAGCCGTAGTCCTTTTTTGGGCAATTCATGCCTGCTCGGTAGATGGCCTCTTTTGCCGAGCAGAAGGACTGCTGGTCCCATTTGGAGTTGATCGAGGTGGAGGAGCAATGGGAGCAGACAATGTTGCTTGGGGCTATAGGCTAGCCTACGCAATAGCCTCTTAACGAGCTATCCCTTGGCGGCACTTTTGATTTTTCTGAACCCAAGTTAGTGCTTGTGCACAAGTCCGGTTTATGATTTCATCTAGATCTGCACAACAACAAGAAAAGATGCGTCAGGATCGACCACATAGTTGAGATAAAGCAATTTGAAAACCAGCGAACCCATTTACCTAGTCGAGTGCTTACAGGCAAGTCTAGCTGGGCAGGTAATAAGCCTGCCAGCACCAAATTCATCTCCTCAACATACCTCGCGGCCTCCATTTGCTAAAACTTGACTAAATTTTTGATAAAGGTGTTAGGCTAAGTTGGGGTTTCGTTTCGGGCATATCAATATGACCCCTCATCTAACCACTAGATTTGTTAAACTCGACCTCACCCGGGGATCGAACAAAGAAGAAGCGAAATTTCCAGCTTTGGCCGAATGAGGAAGAAGGGGTTACTAAAAATTTTCGACGATGGTGGGTGGTGAGGTAGTAAAAGCCTAACTCCTCGGTACTCCCCAACTTACAGAAAATGGGAAAATAAAATAAGTTGCTAAAGTTTGTGAAAATCGGGGGCTAGTTGTGAACATACATAAGGATTGCGAAGTTGTATAAGGTCGAGAAGCAGTTCGACAGCAGTTGGGTAATGTAAACTTGGAGGCCCGTGAGGAGGTCGACTATTGGTTGGGTAATTGGAAACATAAGCCCACATCTAAGTGCATCCTCGAAAACAGTAATACTACCAATAGGAGGTCGATGCATCCTATCATTGAGCCCAAGGGCAATTAACTCAAAGTCCCGCGGAATATGGTATAATCGCCTAATAAGGTTGAGATCCCCTTGGGTCACCGTCAACATAATTTCACTATAATATTCGAGGGTGAATAGCCGACCACAGGAAACGGGCAGTTGACTCGGCTCGATCTCACCCCCAGTAGCAGCACGATCATCACTAGAATTGCTAGAGGTCGAACTATCACTAGAGGAACCACTAGACTTGCTAGTCGAGTTACCATTCCCCCCGGTCGAAATTCGATCCGACCTAGTGCCTCACTATCACTCCCTTGACTACTATTATCACTAAATACACTCAACATGGTTGGAAAAATTGCACGATCGAGATACAACAAAGGATTCGAAGGACTTACATTGTTTGAGAGTTTAAATTAGAATGCAGTTGGTAGTAAACGTAGTGAAACGGTTAACTCAATCTCACGAAATGATGTAAAAGGGAAAATGAGGATTTTTACTGCGCCTATTTATAGGCCTCAGTGCGCAGTAACCCAAACGCATGCAATTGTTACGCAACCGTCACCTGACACTTCACGTGACCCAATGTAACAGCCTCATTAAATACACTAAAACCCTGGTCGACATTCAAAATCAGAACATTATCAATGCATCAGACCCCTCATCGAGCGTATTTGGTTTCTACAAATCAACTACTCCCTATTTCTTTTCATCGATAATCTTGATCAGGAATCGAAAATGGGGGACTCATGATATGGGGTAGCCCACCAGGTCCAATCCAATAACGCTCGATCGGAGCATAGATATGATGCGAGATAGCCCAATTACCTATCGAGCCCAATTAGCCGAGGGTCGACCACGTAATCGACCTGGGCACCATCTACCAGCGCGAGTATCAACATTCGCTCTTGTCAACTAGAGTATGGTCGACCGTCATCCAAGAAGCTCTTTCCAACGCTCAGTTGGAGAGACGTTTGAATAAGATAGAGCACCATTCTATCGACCAGAGTGTATGCGAATGTCTCACGGGCAAGTGCTAGTCTCGACCGAGGAGGTCGATCCGACGCGACGGCTTCTTTGTTGCATTGAATGCTCTGACAAGCGGCATACCTCCTCATTAATGGTGCATGCCGCCACCAGTACCATCTTTTCAGCCGTACCAGGCTAGTGCGCGCCTCCAGTGTACCACCTTTTCTTATGTAGTTGGAGGCAGCGCCACGTGGAATAGTACACAAGTTTGAGAAGACTCAAAGGTCTGACAAAGGCCCTTTCTGTGCAACAAAGGCATTATAGACATATCAATCACATCGGGAAGGCTATAAATACCCAATTGCCAGCCTTTCACAAGATACACCATTTATTCTTAAAAAGCTCGCACTCTGCTGCTCTATATTCTAGTTGAGAGTATACTGACTTGAGCATCAGAGTACCTTAATTGATGACACCTCGACTAGCTTGACGTGTGCTGTTGAGTGCAAGACTTGACCCAATTGAATCATCAAACATCCAGATCGACCTCCCACCTGGTTGGCTAGATTGGATATCGGTGCAACTTATCCAAAAACAGTTCATACCCTCATCCGTGAGGGAAAAAAAAAAAGAATATAAGAATTCTTGATTATTTCTAATCTACAATTATCTCAGGATTATTATTGCCTTTATTTATGCCTCATTTATCTGCTATCCGTATTTCTTTTTTAATCATATTTACGACTTGTAATTTTATTTTATTTTTTGTTTAAAAGATATACAGGAATTTTGAGTTTTTCTCCTGATATTTAAATGATGAATGCTCACATAGAATTTGCACAAAAAATAAATGTTAAGATCAATAAATAAATATGTTAAAAGAAATTTTATTAAATAAAATTTAAGAATACAACTATAAATTTGCTATAGTTTTGCAAAATATATTCTTTTAATTTTTGGCCGTCTTCTCAATATTTGTCTTAATACTTTGAAAACGTATTTCTCAATTAAAGAAATAGTTAGGAATTTGATGTCTTGAAGATAAAAACTAAATTTTTTGAAGAAATAATTAATGTATTACCGTAAAATTTGACCGAAACACGAGAAAAAGCGTCTCTTGATTTATTCCTTTTTTGGGACAAAACCTTATCAATTTGAGGAATTGCATTTGTGCAAGCTTTGCGTGATCAGCTTAAATACTAGGATATATATATTTTTTTTAACTTACAATGACAAATTTATCTTTTTAATAAGATAATATTATCCTAATATTAAAATTGATTTAAGTAACTGAAAATACAAACTGCATATTTTTATGCACATAAAAAATTTATTCGAATTCAAACTCTTGATCTCTCATATAGTAAGGGAGACAAAAGCCACTGAGCCACAAGCCACTCAACCGAAGTCTTGAACATCTATATAACTCGGAAGGTACTATAATTGAATTAGAGGCTTGGTGACCATATCTTGATAATTCGGGGAAAAGTGTAATTGACTCAAAGGTTTTGTTGCATTTCACATATTGAGTATTTGTTAGATTTGGAAGAATACTTGTAGAAATGTCCGGGGTTCTCTTTCTTCAAGTTGTAGGCTTCGGAAAACATGAAGAGATTTATTTGAGATTTAATCCCCCTTTGGTTGTTTAAATTCTGTATAGATTCTAACTATATATATAGAATATAAAGTAGAATATTAATCTTTAATCCACTTAAAAAAAATTATATTATCTCACTAACATATATAATATTAAAAAGATAATAAAAAATTCTTTATCTTGTAGAAATATTTTACAGACTGTAAGTAATCTATCTCATTAGGCTGCACAACGTCATTTGGTTGATTGGAATATTTTGACTTGATATTTGGCTATATTTAATTTATTGATAAAATATATATTAGAATATTAATTAAAATTATTATTTATATTTAAAATTAAATTTGATGCATTCAAAAGTATAAGAAAAAAAACTAAATTAATTACTAATGTATTACTTTATATAGCATCTCTTTAAATCACCATATAATTATTTTTTTAAAGTAAATTTCATTTTCAATAATGAGGTATGTCTAAAATTAAGTATTAATAAGGGATAAAGATTTTTTTTTTTATTGAATTAAAGAGTTGTAATAAGTAAGGAAATTTTTATATAGTTTGAACTTTGAACTTGGGGTGAAAGCATATAAAACGCAACTGTATTAATTGGAAATATATTAGGAATTGTTTAGCTTCCAATAAAAAAAATATTTTTGAAAATTTTAGAAATCTTTAAATGGACAAATAAGTATGAACTAATACAAAATATAATAATAAACAATTAGTAAGAACTTTTTTATTTAATTAAAAAATTTAAATTTTTTTGAATGTATTTAAAATTGTACAATTATAATAAAAAATTCCTTGACATACATACATACATACACATACTCTGTCGAGTATACTATATATACAGTTTTTTTTCCTATCAAAGAACTCATGCATTAACAGAGGAAAGAGCAAAAGTTCCCCAAAAGAAGCACTTTGGATTCTTTATTTATTTATTTATTTTTTTATCTCTTATTCTAACTTGATGTATTTATGTCAAGTGTATCGATTCTCAATTAATTATATATTCTTATAACAAAATATTTGATACACATATTATATATTTATGAAATAAAATAAACAATAGAATAGAAAATTTAATAAAGGATTTAAACCACAAAAGAAGAAACCAATCACATGAAAGTGAATCTATATTTACTAAATGGTTAATATACATTTTAAGGGGTGAAAAATTATAAAACAAGTATTATTATGATTATCATAATTACTCAAACATGATTTAAATCAACAATATCGAGTGATCTTTGGTTTAATAATATAGGTTTTACATATAAAGTTTGAAATTGAATTTTTAAATTTAATGAACTTCCAACTGTGTGTATATAATTAATTAATATTTTTTTTTTAAGACCTACAGCTTTAAAACATCCTAAAAAAGAATATTAACAAATTATAGAAGCCCAAATATCCTCTCCTAACCTCTATGGTCTATACTCTGTAGCTTATCAATTTCAGTTTGAAAAAACAATATAATCACCCACAACCACAATGGCAGAAGTCAGAACAATCGTACCAACCACGCACCACTATAACGTGGAACATCTTCCCCCATATCATTCCACCCCTTAAATCCAACCAACCCCGCCATTTTCAACCTTCAATAATTTCATGGATAAAAGAAAACTGAAGGGCGCCGCCGCCAACATCGACGAATTGGCTCTAGTAAAATCCGCGGCATGGGCATGGTATCAGCGCGGCTCCGACGGGAGGACGATCCGCGAAATCGATGGTTGGAGGAGTACGAAAATTGAGCCTAAATCATCAAGGTTTAAACTAGAAGCCTTGAGAAAAGTACAGTTAGAAGCCTCAACTTTAAAGTCAAGTCCAAGGTCCAATAGAAGCACTGCTAGCAATTGTTCTCTTCTGGATAATTATGAGATTGAGAGGATATCGAAGCAGCTCGATTATTACATTGAATCTAGTCATGCTAAGTACCACGGTGGAAATTACGGTGTCCCGGTGGTGGCTGAGGTGAATAATAAGGTTGTCCGAAGCAAGAAGATAGCAAAAGGGTTTTGGTTAAGACATGTTCCGGCGTGTGGCTCATCGAGAAATGATGTGGTGGAAAATAAAAGCTTTGAGTATCCTCGGCCGGAGAAACGCCGAGTGGCGGTGGCGGAAGTTGTCAGTAGCCGGCCCCGGCCGTGGGGCATCCGTGCTTAACTAAACATGTCGTCGGCCTACAGGTGGGCGGTTTTAGTGGTGATGTAAATTCATTAATTCCCACCTTCTTCTTTGCTATGGTCTATGTACAAAACATTTGGAAACTGTACTAAATTCATATCTATCTATCTATCTATATATATATATATATATATGTTCATATTCTAGATTGTCATTTGTATTGATCAGTTTAATTTTCTTTATCATAGGATACTTTCCTGAATTAGTTGTTAATTCGTGTAAATAATATTAAATCTTGTTTTAAAAGGAATAGAAGGTTTTAAAATAATTTATAAGTTAATTTTTCTTAAAAATAAAATTCTTCATCACATATTGTAACGAGATAATACTTATGAAGCTGAACATTTTATATTTTTTTATATTTAAACAAAAACTTATAAAAATTCAAATTGTGCTGTGTGAATATAACTACATCATAAATAAATATTCCTAGATTGTCCTATCATTTGAAAACTCCCTTTGCTACAATTAGAACCACACCATTTTATCTTTGGCTACTTTATTACATAGATTTTGACAATTTTAATGCTATCTATTGACATGTTATTTAATATTATTGAAATACTTTATAATAAGGAAATAATTCGGATTTTTATTACGACAGTTAAAAAAGTAGTCAAGTTTTGATTGGTGGATAGCACTAAATGGACATTTATTTCTTGGTGGAGCAACCATGTTCTTATATGATTGGACATCAGGCTGCAAAACAATTTTGATCCATGTCATCTGCAGTTACATAATTTTATAATTATATGATTTTCTTTTTTCTTTTTATTTGTATTGGGTATGATAGAATGAAATAGCGTGAATCACATTATGTCGGTAAAATGTAAATCTCACAACTAATATGGTTTGATTTAAGTTTTTGGTCTTTTTATATTTGATGCATATATATAAATTTTTGTTGGCCTTTTATATGTTGTTAAGAAAATGATGCCAGAAAGTTGAAATTGTAAAACAATGGTATAAATATTTTACGTGGCTAACTCAAATTAAGCTATATCTATATCGGTTATAGGTAGTAGAATTTTGATTATCAATTAAAAAAGATATAACGGGATATTACATTACAGATGGTCTTCATGAGTTTTGTACAACTATTATTCCATATAATTAAAAAAAGCTCATGCTTATAGGAGTAACACAACACGTTTGGAAGATATCTGAATACTAAATCCCTTTTATTTATATTAAAATTTTTCATGGCCCGACTCAGGAGACTCAAGTCGAGACAGATAAATTGAACAAATATAGTCGTCTCTTATTGGGATGTACTATTAAACCTAAATTGGCGTTATTTGCTATAAATTATAATAGAGCAGGTTATAAATGTCTTTGTCGTGGATTTGATTTTACCAAAGAAGATGTGAGTGTGAACAGTAAAAAAGAATGGAATCAATACAGAATCTAGTAAAAATTGATATCCAGAAATCAAATTAAATTCTAACCAAACGAGAATACCAAATCCCAAAAGTTTAGGATAATAAATTACTGGGAACTATGAATTTAAGACATAATACACCAATATTAAGAGTGAAAATGTAAAATAGTGTGGATCATATTACGTAAGCATAACATATATCTCACTACTAATGTCATGTGGCCAATAAAATTTATATTTTATATTCAGTTCATATAATATTATTTTGCTGAGGTATACATATACAAAGCTTCAAACAGTAGCGGATATTGTAAACAATAACATCTAAGTATGTCTTGGTTCCGTCATGGTACTTTGTGGCATTTTATAAAATTTTGGATTTAAACTAATAGTAGAATTAAAAAATCCTAATAACTGTTTGATTTTTGTTGTATTATACATCTTTTGTAGTATCATTATTATTTTCTATTAATAAAAGAGATTATGAGGCTAGAACGAGTTAATATAATTGTACCTCATATGTATATACCGTTCAAAATTTGGTATCCCATCCATGGCATTTCAATTTCTGATAGGTATTGAATGGTCTTCTATATGTGGTTTGAGGGTAAAATAGGAACATAACCAATTTTGTTTCCTTCATTGTAGGAAGTTTTGCCATAAGAGGCCCCCCCAGCTGGCTGCAGAAAACCAAAATGGACATCGATTCATGATATTTTATACATGTGGTTTGAGGGTAAAATAGGAACAGAACCAATTTTGTTTCCTTCATTGTAGGAAGTTTTGCCAAAAGAGCCCCCCAAGCTGGCGGCTGCAGAAAATCAAAATGGATATTGATTCATGATACTTTAAAGTGCTACATTATAGTTTCCACATGTCTTTTATAAGATGAACCTACTCAAACTATTTGAGGCTTACAACATTTATGCTATGTTATAGTTTCCACAAGTTTCCTTTTATATTGAACCTATTGAAACTATTTGAGGCTTAGGACATTTATGCCACAACTATGATGATACTATGTCGTTAAGATCCACATATTTATAAGTTATGGTTGTAATTTAAATATTAATATCAACAATATTAAGATATATAGATGTTAACTTTCATATATTTTATCTGGTTGTGCAAGTATAAGATGTTCGATACTTAATGTTAGAATTGCAAATTTAAAATCCACCTTTGCAGTTTATGCCATCCCATAGCAAGTATTGTTTATGATTTATCACTATTGACTATTAGTATTAAATGTGTGGTGGCAATAAAAATTGTCATAATTTATTAATGATAAAACTTATTTGGTCATTAGGTTGTCAATATACATGTGTTAATAATTATCAATAACGATAATTTAAAAATGATTATTTCTACTAATATGTAAAAATATGCAAAATAAAAAAGAAAAAAAAATCTAATATTGGGTCGAATAAATTTACATAAACCTATGATATTATTTCTTGGTCAGTTTGCAAGTGGGCCAAAGTTTTTTCCAGCCCAATTAACAATTTGAGTGAAAAATTGTTGTGGTGTGGGAATTGTTGGGCCCAATTATATTTAATGTCTAGCCCAAATAGCAGCAGGAAAAGTGGATTTATTTAATGTCTAATAACAGCAAAAAAAGAAGCCCAAACTCCCATATGGCCACGAAGAACATTTCAAGAACAACAATCCACCACCTCCTTCCTCGTCCAATCCACCACCGCTACTCCACCGCCGCCGGCGACACCATCACCACAACGTGGTACACTCCGCCGCCGTCTCGTTGCAGTTTCCAACTTCAAGATCCAGACTCCACTCTCGCCACCCTTTCACAAGCCATCCATAACTCTCCAGCAAAACCCCTCCAAGCTTCCCTCAAACACCTCCTGCCTTCTCTAAAGGCCCAACATATCATAAACCTCATCAGCCTAAATCCCCACTCTGTGTCCCCGGATTCTCTCTTTTCTTTCTTCACATGGCTCTCTTCTCCCTGCAACTCCACTTTCCGCCATACCCTCCACTCTTATTGCACTATGATCCACTTTCTTTGTACCCACCAAATGTTCATAGAAGCCAAAACTTTACTCCAAATTGTAGTTTCGAGGAAAGGGAAAGATTCGGCGTCTGCTGTTTTTGCAGCAATTCTTGAAACCAAAGGTATCCAAAGATCTGATATTTATGTTTTCTCTGGACTAATGACTGCTTACTTAGAATCAGGGTTTCTCCTTGATGCCATTCAATGCTTTAGATTGACTAAGAAGCATAAATTTCGGGTTCCCTTTGATACTTGTAGGAAGGTTCTTGAACATTTGATGAAGTTGAAGTCTTTCAAGTTGGTTTGGGCATTCTATAAGGAGATATTAGAATGTGGATATCCTGCAAGTTTGTATTTCTTCAACATTTTAATGCACAGATTTTGCAGAGAAGGAGAAATGAGGCTAGCCCTGTCTGTTTTTGTTGCAATCAGAAAATGGGATTTAAGGCCTAGTGTTGTTAGTTTTAATACTTTAATGAACGGTTATGTTAGGGTGGGTGATATGGATGAAGTGTTTAGGCTTAAGAGTGCAATGCGGGCAAGTGGAGTTCAGCCTGATGTTTATACTTATAGTGTTCTTATTAATGGGCTGTGCAAGGAGAGAAAAATGGATGATGCAAATGAATTGTTGAATGAGATGCTTGACAATGGTTTGGTTCCAAATGATGTTACTTTCACTACGTTGATTGATGGCCATTGCAAGACTGGAAGGGTTGATTTGGCCATGAAAATTTATAAACAAATGTTGACTCAAGGCTTAGCGCCTGATCTGATCACGTATAATACACTTATTAATGGGCTTTGCAAGAAGGGAGATTTGAAGCAAGCACGGGATCTTATAGATGAGATGAGCATGAAGGGATTGAAGCCTGATAAAATCACATACACCACCCTTATAGATGGCAGTTGTAAGGAAGGAGATTTGGAGACTGCATTTGAGCTTAGGGAAAGAATGATCAAGGAAAGTATTGCGCTTGATAACGTGGCTTACACAGCTCTTATTTCTGGTTTGTGTCAGGAAGGGCGAGGGGTTGATGCAGAGAGGATGTTGAGGGAAATGTTGAGTGTGGGTCTGAAGCCTGACGATGGAATATATACAATGGTCATGAATGATTTCTGTAAGAAAGGAGATGTTAAGACGGCTTCCAAGTTGCTTAGGGAGATGCAGAGAGATGGACATGTCCCAAGTGTTGTGACTTACAATGTGCTTATGAATGGTTATTGCAAGCAAGGACAGATGAAGAATGCAAATGTGCTCCTAAATGCGATGCTAAATGTTGGGGTTGTTCCTGATGATATCACATACAACATCCTACTGGAAGGGTACTGCAAATATGGAAACCCTGAAGATATTTCTATCTTGCGCGGTGCAAAAGGGCTTGTTCTTGACTATGCTTCATATACCTCATTAATTGGCAGCTTAAGTAAAGCCTCAAGATGCCATTCCAAGGGATAATTTATTGAAAACTGGAAGTCTTTTTCAACCCTAAAAGTGGATGTGCAGAAGCAGCAATACACACAGGTAATGCGAAGAATATAACATTGTGCATATACATGAATCTTTCAGATCAACTTATGTAATGACAGGTTGATGGTGCATTTCTTTCAGCGTAGGCCTTGACCGTTTTAAACCATTTTTGGCGGGACAGATAGTAATTTTAATCGTGCATCAAAAATGGGCTTACAAGAGTCACAAGACAAGGGAACATCAAAAGTATTTGGAGGGTCGTGTGTGTGGAGCAGCAAGCTTCATGCATTCCTTATGTGGGATGTAGCCTGATGTGGAGAAGACCTAAAATGTTACCATCATTGAAGGGGTTGCCCCAGTGAAGATGTAAGTGCAATATATGATGAAACCTTTGCGAATTTTACTCTGAATGAGCACTTAAGAATTTGTTGAATCTTGACCTATTTTTCCAGTTTTCTTAGATGAAGGAAAATGAACCATCCAAAATTTATGATCTTTAGGTACTCTGGAGAAAGGATCTGAGAAAAGCTTTAGTGCTGAAGGAGGCCATGGTTGCAACTGCGGATCCAATTGCTGCTGTGATCCTTGCAACTGTTGATGTGCTCCCTGGAAAATAGTAACCATGGTTTTGGACAGAAATACTATGTAAGAAAGTGGTATAATGAAAATATAGCATCATAAGCCAGCCAGTAGTTGCAAATTCATTTGCTGAATTTGTCTGGTGCATGGCTAATCTCTCTTTGTGAAAATTGACATTATTATAGCTCCTTGCTCATGCAACTACCAAGTTATCAACATTTTTGAGTCACTTTTGGCAGTGGTTCATTTGAGTCAAGATTCAAGAACATGACAAAGTCATACTAAACTTGAATCTTGTGAAAAACAAGTTTTAAGCTACTAAACAATATGAGTTTTCTCTTTGAAATTCAAGGCCACGTTTGGTTTGGTTTCAATTTTTTGTTTTCTGTTTTTCAAAATAAAATCAAACATTTCATCAAAAATTCAATTTTTTTTCTTCTAGAAATATCATCGAATATTTTCTAATAAGTTTCAAATCTCTCTCTCTCTCTCTCTCTCTATATATATATATATATATTCTTTGATCATTATTTTAATGTAAATGCATATCCTTTAACTATTATATTATAGATAAGTAATGTTTAATAGCATAAAGTTTGACATGACCAGTAAAAGGTCAAAAATTACATTAAATGACATTAATAGTAAAATTATTTGTCAAAATAACATTAAATATAATATCAATTTCAATGTATTTGCTAGTTGCATCACCACCAAAATTTATTATCCCAAAATATTTTTCAAAAATGACTAAAAATAGTTCCAAAGGTTCCTAATATATTCTTACCCCGTTTCACTCATTTTTCTTGTATCTTATATTGAAAATCCTTTCTCAAGTTGACCAATATACTCTATAGTGATATAAGATTTGAATTAATCATATTATAAATATAACTTGTTATGAGATTGCATATTCGTTAGATTGGTTTGGATCCAAACTAAATTTTTTCTTTTTAGCTCACCTATACCACGAGTTTTAAATGAGAAAAGAAAATCTTTTGTATTGATGATAACCTAGTATCATATACACTGTCATACTTTATGGCAATTGTCGATCTTACCATACTACCATTGGTATAATTCAAGGCTTGACAGATCCAAAAGAAAGAAAAGAAAAACAATGCACATTATAAGAAAATTTATTTTTTGTTATGACTAAATATGTATATGCATACTTTATGGCTTAATTATCATAGCAAATGATAATTAAGTGTAGTAAAAAGTTATTAATTATGCTTATGCTATATACTTTTAATTATGACTTTGCAAGCGTGGTAAAGTTTAACTACACTTTTTTAAGTTGTGGTAACTATATTTTGCTATGAAATTATTCTTAATTATTACAAATTTAATATGTGGCAAAAAGTCATCAAATACATCATTATTTTTCACCATATTTGAAAAAGTATAGCATGTAATAGTTAATTATCATACTTGGGAAACACATAATAAATATTTAAATTGTTCCCCATAACAATCAAAAGCAAAAGATACGACATATTACTACAATTTCTAGGTGTAGTAAAAAATAAATTAATTATATATATGGAATATTAGCTTATTACTAAAATTTCTAGGCTTGGTTAAAGAAAGTTAATTATATTATGGGTATTGTTATTTGCACTCCAAAATTTGTTATTGGCACTTCAATTGATTTTTAATCTATAGGGATTGACCATTATATCCCTTTATTTTTCAAAATATCATTTAATTTAAATTGTTGGACAATTATGCCCTTAGTATATTGTTTATTGGCCTATTAAGTATAATCTTGATTCATTCCTAGTCTTGATCTATTCCATATCAAACTTGATAGAGCACATAAAAATGAATAAATTATTTTATCTCTAAATTCAATCATTTTATTGAAGACATGGCTATGAATTTCAATAGGAAAATGATAGCATTCACTACAAAATAATATATTTTTATACCCCAATGGTATGTCTTGTTTTACTTCATAAAGATTGTTGTGTAAAGTTGTTTCAATCAGAAAAGTAAAATAAAAGAAGAAAAGAACATTGCATCTTGTTATTTAGACCTAGCAAAAAAATCATTCATACTCGCGGATACCCAAAAAATACGGATAATGAGCCTCATTTTCTCCATCTAATAAAATGTGGGTAATTTTACCCACCGCCTAAGTATTCGCCACCTTTTGACCCAACCTATGAGCAACCCATGAATAACCATATATATATATATATATATTAAATTTTTCTCTAATTCTCACAAGTAATTTGAAAGGTATAACAAATTTTTCCATGATAACAACAATGTTTAAGTTGTATTTAAATTTTTAGTTCAATTTTTTTAACATATAATAAGATTTAAATTTAAACTTCGAAATGTAATATAATTTAAAATCGATGGATGTTTAAACACTTAAGTTGTACTTTTCAAACTAAAATACTTGACATACTCAAGTATTTGTTCAATGTAATATTTAAAATTTGTAGCCTCTTTTATTAGTTTTATTTAGATAATATTTGAATAATATTATATAAATTAAAAAATACACATTAATTTACCATCAAGTATAAAAAAAATAAAAATACTAGTACCTGTGGGTTATCTATTACCCATAGTCATGGGTAATGGGTTCACTATCTCATATTCAATAAAAAAAATATAATTTTACATATGGGTAAATTTATCCAACCCCTCACTATCCATTTTTGGGTTATCCACGGGTACCTAATTGCCAGGTCAAATGTTATTTCATATTAAGTTATACAAGTTGAGGTGGAATGTTTTCATAAGTAACAAAGTTAAAAGTAATAATTATTATATTAAAGGGTATATTTGTCTTGCAAATTAATATAAATGGATTTGAAAAGTAAATAGATATTTTGGTCAATAACTTAACATAAAAATTTAGAATAAAGTGCGAATAACAAATTTCAGAGTGCAAATAATAATACCCTTATATTATAAGTATTATATATATATATATATATATTCTGTTTATAGCTTGTTATTACAGTTTATAGCATAGTAATAAATGTTTTTTATTTTTATCTTTTATAAAAATTTATTGCATTATTAATTATCTTATTTTTTTAATTTTTACTTTTGTTTCATTTTTTATTTTATTTTAATACTTCTTTTGATACAATGAGGAATTCTATTTTCATGATAATGGAATCAACGTAGAGAAAGATAAAACGTCTCCAAAATGATGGCTTCTCGAAAGGCAATGGCTTTAAAAAGGAAAAAAAAATTCATTAATAAATTTCAAATTCAAACATCACCAAAAATTTAACTATTTAACATATTTTATCTGTCAAAAAAAAAAAAAAATGAAAAAATTGTTGGGTCAAACAATATCAACCTAAAACCAGTGCTGTATTAAATGCAAAGTTCTTGATTTAATTCTCTTCTCTGTAGCCTATACATATCAAGAAATTATGCAAACTTAAAGAAAACATTCTACAAGAAGAACTAGGAAACTTCAGTAGAAATTAAAATCTATTAATATACTATACTCATATTGATATACTCCCACACAATACTTTTTCCAACAACTTGTCAAACGGTACTTTTTCATGCAGCTTGTCAAACTGCATAACACCTATGTGAGGTCATTGTAATAAATAATTTGGTTTGATTGCCCTTTCAATGAAAACCCTAACAAATTCTTATCCTAAACCTACAGCAATATCAGAAACTTTCTCTTTTAGGTCCATACATAGTAGGAGTAGTCTACGGTGCAATTTTAATTATACATACCTCATGTGAGTGATGTACATGAGGGATGTACAAAAGTACTTAATGTAAGCCATTTGATTTAAAATGTGAAATCATAACATTTCATTTTAATGATCAGTTGGCAACATAATAAGTACATTTAACTTGCTACCTATACAACTAACTGATGGTTAATTCTGATTGTATGTAAATGATTCATTGTACTAAAAAAATGACTACCAATAATAATTTTTTTATCAATAATAAAATTTTTATTATTAAAAACTTATTTAATTAAACCAAATTGAAAAATCGCCTTTTTATTTTCATAATTAAACTATGTGTGTATTGTTAATCTCAAACTTATGGTATTGAACAGTTGTAGTCCAAATTCTGTAACTTTTTAAACATATTTTATTCTCTGTCCAATTTTTGATTAAAATCTTGACAGAAATTATTATCTATTTATGAAAAAAAAAACTAAAATTCAATCCATTTATGAAAAAACTCACAAAATATGAAACATCCATTTAACCCTCACTAAAAAAATTAAAAATATAAAAAAGTTAAAAATTAAATACCACAAAAATCCTCCACAAAAATATATTTTAAAATAATATATATTTACACATATACACACATCTATATTATACTTATAAATATATATATACATATATATAAATACATATAAATCCCATCCCTATTTGAAACATGCTGAAATTCGACTGCCATGGTTGGCGGCAGATTTGGCCACATGGGGTGGCTGGCTATGGCCAACCCGACTGTTGACTCAGGGGTGGGTGGGTGGGTAGAAATGGAATGGGGGCTATGGCGGTTTGCAGCTTTTGGGTTGGTGGTGGTGGTGGGGGGAGATGAATTTTTTTTTCTTCTAAATTTAATTTAATTTAGTTATTTTATTTTATTTAATGAAATTATTTTAAATATATTTATATTTTTTATGTAGTATTAGTATCAATATAAAATAATTATTTTATAATTTATTTAAATGATTAAAATTATTAATTTGCTTATTTAAAATTAAATTATGTTGTTAGGATGATCGTTTTAGATTTTTTATTTATTCTTAATTTTTTTTATTTTAGTTAATAAATAAAGATAATTATATTTAACTATATTATTTTAAAAATTATTTATTATTTTAATATTATAAAATATATAATTCAAAATTATGAAGTTCTGTTATCTAATACAACAATTCTTTTTTGAAAAATATTTTTTAATTATTATTTTTAAATATTTACCAAGCATTTAATGTACTAAAAATGTGAACCAACAACTTGTTGTACAATTAATAGTAACCTGTTGTAAAAAGGCGTATGTTATTTAATTCAATGATACCTCATATGAGGTAAATACAAGTATACCTCACCGTAGACATGCCCCACATAGTAACAATGTCTTTGCTATTTTTATTTTTGGTATCTCAAAGGCCAAAGCAAAACAAGATCACATTACTTTCAGCCTATGACAAATACCTACTTTAAAGTTATTGCCTCCATTTATATTACATTCTAATTTCAATTTATCATATATTTACTTATCAGGCTTGATAAAAGTTATGTTTTTGTGTAAATAGAGCTATAAGTTAGTAAACCTTTATTATGCTACACTTACATCTGTCATCATCCCATGTATTTTCATCGAAAATCTGCATTCACAAGGTGAAAGTGTTATAAATTTGAAAAAGTGAAATAGGTTAAATGAATAAGGGTGTCAAAATTCAACCCAACTCAACAACCCGATTATGAAAAACCCCCCCTCCCCTACTAAAAAAAATACTCAGATTTGATGTTTTCGGATTTGGGTCAAATTGGGTCAAACTCGAAATTAATTTGAAGGGAAAAAAGAAGAAGAGAGATTGGGTTGATTTTGAGTCAACCCATTAAACCTGAAAACAACAAGTGAGTGACCAATAACCCGATAAACCTAATCCAACCCAATCCAACCTGACCCACCTGAAAATAATTGAGATAATATATACTATATATAAAGCATATGGTCTCTTTTGGTATGTATTTATTTTCTTACAATATCTTCATTATTATTTTTTAACCTTCATAATTACTAGTTAATCTTTTCTCTTCTCTTTCATTTTTCTCTCCACTTGTTTACTATTTTTCTCTTCTATTTTACCCTTTTTTTTTTCTTTTACTCATCATCAAAATTAAATATATATTAAAAATATTAAAGATTTTAGTAATATATAAGAAAATAAATGAATGCTCTATTTATTTTATACTCCAAAATTTTAGCATGAGCATCGAGTGTGCCAAAATTGCTTGTTATAGAACAAAAGTTCAATACTTAAATCAAAATTCAATTATCCATTTAATTTATCAACTAATGAAGAATTTATTCTCTCTCTATCTCTCTCAAAATAAAACCTTAGTCATCGCCACCAATGCCAGCCTACTATTGCTACTGCTATTGCCACAACCATCACCATCACTGCCACCCAACACTACCATCGTTCCACTTGTTGAGCAACATGAGTTATTTATCATTTGATGTTAATAATGATGTTAATAATGCTTAATTGATTACTTTTAATATTAATTTGAATACTAATTGGATCTAATTATTGATAACATTGGTTGGAAATTTGAATTTAAATATTACTTTTCATATAAGTTTAAAACATGCGGATTGGAGTTTGTAAATATAAAAATGATGTATATAGACCATGTTGGGTCAGGTTTATTGGGTTAATAGGTGACCTGATTTAACCTGAACCCGATTCGATCTTTTATAGGTCAGCTTAGGGTTGAACACTTTGGATTTAACATAGGGTTGTATTGGGTTCAGATTTGATACTTTTGTATTATACCCTTATCTCAACCCAATTCAAATCTACCTAATCCACCTAAATTGACACTCCTAATTAAGTAACAACAAAGGATATGTATTCAAAAGCCAAAATCTTATAAGAAATAACATTATTGCTAGTTGTATTGTTAGATGGTAAAAATATTTATATTATAATTATTTATTTCATATAAATAAAATTTTAATTTCTCTCCTTTAATTGCTAAAGTTAATTTTTCTTATAGTGTGATATCTCCTTTTAAGGTCAATGAGCACCTAATAGTTCATTTTAAAAATATTAGAATAAAAACAATGGAATGTCTTATATACTATTTTGATATAATATTATGTTATGTACCTTATTCTAATTAGAGATGGTGTAGTTTGTAACACCCCTAAAATTTGGTATTTTTGGAAAATAAGGATTTAGAAAATGAAGGTATTGGTTGATTGAATTTTAGGGCTCGAAAAAATAAACGAAAAGGATTTAATTGTAAGAATTTTGGAAGTTTTGGGGTCAAATTGCAAATAGGCAAGACTTGATTGGATCACATTTTAGGAATTTTGGGGTTTGCATGGAATTATTTTTGGTCAACGGGGTCAAAGTGAGGCCCTCAAGCATTTGAGGGACTGAATTGAGGAATGGGAGAATTTTGGAGGTCTTAATTGCAGGTTGGAGGGAAATTTGGGGTTCAATCTGCGAATAAAGAAAGTCCAATTCTATAAAATGGCATTTTGCATTTCAATCCCCCATTTTCATCATTTTCCCTACTAAAACCACATCTCCCTATCTCCGGCAAGTTTCTTCCACTGGTGACCAAAACTACCAAATATTCCAGCCATTCTCTTCCTCTTCTCACGACGAGCACATCGACACTAAGAACTCCCTAATTCGACCGATGAAATGGTTGAAAAAGGTGACCGAAAATCTAGCCACGATGGAGCTCTACGGGAGTAGATTTTCGACAATTGTTAGACGCAACCCAAGTGTGGGTTTTGTAGCCCTCAGCTCAAGAAGCACGCCAGTGGCTTCAGATTTCAGAACAGAACACCGACGGCGATGGAATCGGAAGAAAATAACATGGTGGCGTTGGTGGTGGGCTAACAGTTTTTTGACAAATTAAACCTTAATTTGATGGCGAACTTCAAAATTGATTGAGGGGTTTGATTCGTGGAGTTGAGACACGTCTTTTGGTGGTGTTATTGGCCATCTCTAGCGGTGGCGGACGGTAAAGACAGAATCTTCATCTTGTCGCAAGGAATACATACACGAAGGCTAAATTCTGGGAATCCGATAAGAAGATATTGGGTAAGTGGCTGGATTTGAGTTGTAATTGTATGCATGTGTATGTATATACCTTCAAAATTCATGCGATTCATTGTACCAACAAAAGAATACGCGATTTGATCGAAAAAATTGAGACATGCATGTATACTATTGTCTAAGTGAGTTGGGATTTGTATTATTGTAAGATAATCTTAGAATTAATTGAGTTAATCGGAGGAGAAAACCCTAATTTTGTGAATTTGGGACTTAAGTGACAATAATTGGATTATTAAGATGATTGTACTATTCTTACTGATTTGGGATAATGTTATAAGGTTGATTATGTAATCAAGGACCAGATTACATCCCATTATTGGAACCGCTAAAACCCTAAAACTTCCATATTAGCCGAGCAGTAGTGATTTTAGACTGCTAATGGTGTAATTGTAATTATTAAGGATTATTAGAGTTGAATGGGGATATTGACTGTGAATATACTATTTTGGTTAGGTGACGCAGAAATGGGTCCTACTAATTAGTAGATTGCTGACTGTGTTTGCTGTCTTCTGAGATTACGGAGGTAAGGGTTCGCCCAATCTGACACTTCTTATACCTATCGATTTTCTTGATAGACCCCTGTGAGGGTTGGTATTGACTTAATTACCATACTCTATTAATTATTGTTACCATTGTGAAGGTCTGCCAACTGGCATATCTTGTACTTATCAATTATCTTGATAAACCCTTGTGATGGTTGATACTTGACTTGATTTTTGTACTCTGTTATTTGTTGTACTCCTGTGAGGTTCTACCAATTGGTTCTTGCTTTGTATGAGTTTATTCCATAGCTATCGTTGAACCCGATTAAGTTCTGCTGATCTGATACCTGTCTTGATTTTTGGTATTATTGTTGTTAGTTATCGAACCCTGTGAGGTTCCCCAAAACTCTTGTTTGTATTCTGTATCGCTAGATTTCCTGTTACTGTTTTGTTATCTGTATCGTTATCTATTGCATTGCCGGTAACTTGTTTATACATTACAACATTAAGTGGCCATGTTGGCTAGTCTGAATTGATATTGTATTGCCTTGTCGGCATCTCTGTACTATCTTGAACTATTCTATACTATTATGGTTGCCTCGTAGGCACATCTGTTTAATGGTATTAGTGGTATGCCATACAATCTGTATGTGCATTTGCACAAGTTGTTCCGAGTTGTTATGCTCGGGACGTGCTGATATGTCTAATTGATTGACTAGCTAATTAGGATAAGTTGTTCCCAATTATTGAGCTTGGGATGAGCCATTATGTGGATCCCAGCTGTTAAGATCGGGACGAGCTTTTATGTGGATCTTAGTTATTAAGCTCGGGATGTGCCGATACGTTTGACTGAGTGACTGACTGATTGATTTTTTGACTAATTGACTGATTAAATGATTGATCAACTGACTATCTGACTGATCGATTAACCGATTGCTTAATTGACTGACAGATCGAATAATTGATGACTGACTGATGGTCAGACTGATTGACCGTCAGATTGATTGACTGACTAACCATCAAACTGACTGACTGACTGACTAACCTGTATAAGGAGAATCTGATATGCCTGTCTTGTTCTGATTCGTAGGATAACATGTGATATTCGGATTGTTTATTTTGACTGTATCTGATTCTTTGTAAACTGTTCATAGAGCAATAAGGAAGAAGAGATTCCTATTTGCTTATCTTGTTTATCCTGAAATGTTCCTATTTAGTTGTTAACCTATGATCTGTTGGGTTTATTCTTCCTCGACAAATCCCTACTGCCTACTATTTCGATTATCCCTCACTAAGTCATTTGGACTTACCCCTATATATCTTTGACTTTCTCAGACAGGGTTAAGTGATAAGCTTGAACTCCAGGCTTGGATTGGCGAACATATTTTGTAAGAGAAAACAGTTGTATATGCTTATGGGTACTCATGGACATTTTGTATACCCTAGGGATGTCGTGATATGTTAGGTCTAGATATAACATCTACAAGGTGTGTTTATATTATGTTGGATATTATGGGATCAGTATGTTTTGTATATATACTTTTGTAAGGTTTGCTTAAGATGAAATTCGCTGTTGTTTCTGATAGTAACACAATTTTTTGTAACTGTTATGGATTCATCGTATGTTAAGATATAAACTTAGGGATATTGTGATATGACAGGGTGAGATTAAGGTCGATGGCATGTATGAATTGTGTTGCTTATGTCAATATTTTGGTTCTGAGTATTGTGGGATTATTAGCATGAATTATAGCAGTTTGATATTATGGTATTAAGTTTGAAGCATGTTGTGAGTTGATGATTATTGTGGTTTATTGGAGATTTGTGAAAATTTTTATGGGCCTATTGAATATGACGTTTGAGTGCTATAAAGATTTCCGAAGGGCTTATTGACTGTATTTTGTGGATTCGATTTAAGATTGAATTGAGTGGCGTCCCGACTTGTGGGCTATACCAAGTGGGGTGCCACATAGTTAGTCCAATACACATGAATATGATAAAACTGAATATATAATTGGGATTTCCAAATGAACTATAGTAAACAAAGAGACAAAAATTTACTTGATGTGAAGAAAAAATCATTAGTGATGATACTTAAGTATCATTATTGTTACTTGTTTCCTGCCTATGAATAGTATAATAGCTTGATATAGATTTCTTCTATTAATTTCCACAGTCCTAAGGATAGTGAACTTCTCTCCTTTCTACATCACATTTTTTGTAATTAATGATATTTTGCTTAGTGTGCTAAATTAAAATTGTATATCCATTTTCAGCTGATGTTCTATGACAAAATCACTCCATCCATTTTCAATTTTGCTCTCATTTATTGAACCTAGCCAAACTATGTTACCACATCTAATACAAATTTCATTCTCTATAAAATTAGACAAAGATAGTTTGAGGTCGAATGTTATATCCTGCATTAACAATAAACTTTGAGATAATTTCCTTTGTCTTTCTTAGTCCAATCTATAATATTCAAAAATGTGAAAATAAAATACACATGAAGTGATTTCAGTTACCACATAGAGTCTGTTTATTTGATGCAACAAGTAGAACCTCATCTCTAAATGAATAGTTAAAAATTGATAAGTATAGTTACTGAAAATTTGTTTTATTTTAAAGTAAAAATGCATTTTGAAATTCAATTGAAATATCATAAAGACTTACCTGGAAGGTTACCATTCCCATCACTTGGTTCAGGTCTGTCAATGGGTAGGGTATCACCCTACTCAGGCTCGTATTCTAAATTATCCAAAGAAAAATACCCTGTAGTTTACTCTATCCTGACATACTTAAAACAATGGAACCCTAGCCCTACCCTACCCTATCTAACCTAAGACTCATGGGTCTTAGTTTATTGGACTTGTGTTTAGAATGTATAAACTAATTTTCTCAATATATACTAAAAATATTATTTAGCATATGATACAAAGAAAAATATTTTCTACATTTAATTTAATTTAATTAATATTTATTTTTAATTTTTCATTCATTAATAAGGTTTGTATTAACAAAGTTATATTCATTAATAAAATTAATTTTATTAACAAAGTTTATTCCATGGACTATTAATTTTAATATTGTTAGTTTTATTAATGAAAACTATTTAATTGTTATTGTTGCTATTGCACTATATGTATCAACTTTGTTAATTTTATTAATTTAGTTTAATTTTTAATGATGAAAACTATTTAACTGTTACTGTTCATTTACATATTGTAATTTTTATATATTAAAAGTTTATTATTAGTATATATTTAATTTCAGTATAGATAATTTTTAGGTTAATATAGGTTAAATTTAAGTATAAGGTAATGAATAATTTTTGGGTATGGATACATGGGTAATGTATGGGTTTGAACCCTACCTATACCCATTACATTTTCTTTAATCAGTATGGCTACAAATATGGAAATGGGTATAACTTTTTGGACATGGATAGGATACTAACCTACCCATTGACAAGCCTAAATTAGTTCTATATAGCATGATAAGAATCAAATCATTAGTTCTCTATATGGAATTAATATGTGCTTATCAAAATAAACTTGAGTACATAAAACAGTTGTTTTATTTAAATCTAATAACCTGAATCTATTTCTTCAATACCATCATTATCCCCTCTTGCTACTGTAAGTTTAGAAAGAAAAGTAGAATGCTATGGTTAAATATGTCAAAAATATTTGCTTCTCAAATAATTAGATATATTTTTTATTGTAATACAAATACCTTCAGAAGTTTTTTGTATGAACGTTCCATTCAACCAATCTTCTACTTGGCGAATATCTCTCAATGATTCATATACACAAAACTTGCAAAGATTTTTAAAAGTATTTGCAAAAAAGCGCTTAATAGTTGCACTGCCTCGAATTTTGAGATCCTAAAATATAAAATCAATAAGTGTGGTTAGATTAATTTTGGGTTAGATTTAATTACAATCTAGAATTAAATATTTACAATCAAGGCATTAAATTGTAAATAAGAGAAGGACTTGATTGTCTAAAATTACAAGGTTTAGGGGGTCACTGTGAGCGAATTTAAAGTTTAAGGACTTCATAATAATTAAATTTGGACCCAATTGCTTAGAAATAGAAATATTAGAGGTCAATGTGGAAGAAATAAAAGCTAGAGGACTTAATTGAAACCCAGGGACCAAACTGAAGGCAGTGTAAAACTTCAAGGGGTAAATTGAAGTCGGTCAAAAACTCCTGGTTAATATGAAAAAGTTGAAAAATGCATTTATATATATATATATATATACACAAACACACTTTAAGGA
Organism: Jacaranda mimosifolia; assembly: GCA_018894105.1. Lineage (NCBI taxonomy): Eukaryota > Viridiplantae > Streptophyta > Magnoliopsida > Lamiales > Bignoniaceae > Jacaranda > Jacaranda mimosifolia. Next base: position 5,184,326 of record CM032133.1, read on the forward strand.
CTGAATTTCATCAAATTCTCAAAAATTACCCAAACCCTACCCCAATGGTGGATCGCCAAAAAACAGCCATGAAAACTAAAACCATATATACACTCCTCTCATTACTAGGAACCCAACCATACCAAACATGACCCAAAACACCGGTGAAACCAATAGGAAATTTGAAGGCGACGGACGCGGACGGTGAGAGTGGTGGTTTTGCCACTTTCGACAATGGAACGAGGTGGGAAATAAAGGTGTTTTGGTCATAATCTTATGGGCAGCACGATTGTGGAGCCAATTTGGTGACTCGAATAGCAGCGGCGTGGCAATTGGAATGGTGGGCGTACGACGTGCTAGGGTTCACGCTATGGTCTTTGGCTCAATTGACCATCGAGATGGTGACAAAATGGTAAATTAATTTGGGCTTTTTGCTCGCTCGTCGAGGCACACCTGGTGTTGGTGGTGGTCTCCACCTCCGATGGTAGCGCGTAGTGGCGGCTTCTGAGCAGTCAACATAGTTTTGAATTACGGACTCATCTGGACTAATTCTGGCTTGAGATTGGATCTCGATTTGATCCAATTTGGATAAACTTCATATCAAATGTTAATTCGATTAATTTTAACTATTTTAATTAAATGTTTATTAGATTAAGATTATGTGAATATAATTTGGATCAAGATTGACTTAAATTATGTCCTTAGACTCGATAATGTAACATGTTGTGAATGAAATCTAGTTAAGCTTAATCCAAAGATTAAGTCATATAAATATTATAACGAAAATGGATTATCCAACTTGGAGCTGATAGACTTGTTGTACCCAACTGATTTAGGAACTTGGATCCTCATCATGTACTATAAAATAAGTGAAGTAATGAATGGAGTTTGTTGGAGATAGCTACTCAAGAATTACAACTGGTAACCTATAATTGAACTAGCACGAAGCCTTAGAATAAGACAATCAAGTATATCGCAAAGCTATGCATATAAAATAAGATAGAGTAAAATATTCATAAAGTGGGCTAGGTAATATGAGGATTGAGTTGGCCCAAGCATGTAAAGATATCTAGACGGTTAGAACATTAACACAATAAAATGGGAATGATCGGGCTCAAGTAAGTAAAGTCTTGTAATACTAAGAGTATCATGTATCTGGAGACTAAATGAGACTATAAAGATATAGGTCATATCGGTAATCCATGCATCAACTAATTAGTTAAGGATTACCACATTTGATCATCGTAAACATTTAAATATGAAATAGAGATTAACGGAATTGTGTCAGAATAGCCTTAATTTTGATAAAGATATTAACTATATTTATACTTAAAGATTCAAAGGATTGATAGGATGATAACTCGGGTTATCTTATGATAGTTCTCGGCTTGACTAGCAAGCTAGGACCTAAGCGACCATACAATTAGGGTTCCTCTGCAGTTGCCAGGTGAGTTTGTATTAGATTTCTTTGCTGGGGAAAGAACATATATACTTGTTAGTATATCTTTGTTGCTTGATCCCGATATTGCTCTTAACGGTCTATTTGGATGTTTCTTCGTCTTTACCTGTGATTCTTGAGCTATTCTGATTTGAACTTCTCACCCATTTTGAGTTGTTACATTCATGAACCGAATATCATGTTTACGTAAGTTTTGAGAAAATAAATTGTTTGTAAAATTCATCACAACATCATTCCTTACACTAATCATTATTTCTGTTTGATTATAATTTATGTTATTTTACTTGAAATTTGGCGATCGTGTGAAAATTACAAAATAATTTTGGAAGATATTTTTCTATCATTGCCATGTTTAGCTTGGAACAAACTTGATGTTGATTTACTGCTTACTTGTTTATCATGGCGAATTAACGTGTTAGTTGAAATGCTGTTGGACATGTTAAGTGATAATAGGGAGTGCACTTAATAATCTTGGGGGGTGGGCCCTAAGATTAGCTTTGAAAGACGACGGGGTGAAACGGACCTACATTGATTGTTCTTTCGACTAATATCCATACAAGTTATACATATAATCCTATCTCATAGCCAGTTGAAGGTAGTTGTCTATGAGTGGGATAAGGCATATGGCTAGCCATACCTAACCATTGATTGATAGTCCGAGCTGATCACTTGGAAATTGGAGGGATAAGAATTTTCGTATTTTCGAAAGTGGAGTGACAAGATAGGAGAACTACCGATAACAAGATTGTAAAAGTGTTTATTAATTTATTCTTGATTAATTTTGCTAGCCAGCTGTATTCCTTAAAGATAAATATTTTGAATCTTTGGTCACACTTGAGATTCAAATTTCTACAAAAAGGTAATGAATTTTGTGAAGTCTCATCACTGGTATGTGGCGGTGGTGAGACGGATCACTTAGAATTTTGATTGAAATTTCCTCTTATGGTTTCTGGAAATTTTAATGCTTCTACTTGTTTCCTATATAATATTTGAGAAATTGTCACCCTATTGTTATGGTTAAGACATCTTACTAAGTCATTCGGACTTATGTTGTTTTATTGTTATTTTCTGTTCTTTACCCCAGATAAGAATGAGTGACAAAGATAGACTAACCTAGGATAATGAAGGTGGTAGAAGTGCTAAGTGTGATTCATGATATTTCAGTTCATAGTTGAACCTCTGATGGATGTCGCTTGTGGAAATTAAATACTTTAAATTTTGAGAAATATATTTTCAATTATCCAGACAACTTGTGATATGGAATGGGTATCACCTCGGACAGAAGTAGGTGCCTCCCGGTTGGGGCACTACAAAAGTAAAGGAGTAACGATTTGGAGTTTTCACTGGACCTATAATTGCTAAAATTTTTGGTCCTTCAACAGTTCTTAAGTAGTAATTAGTCTCCATAATTTCATCATATCCATTCCTTGACTGGACTTTGATTTTTTTAACAAATGTAGCAGATGCTAACCTATCCATTTCACACTGCATTTGATTTCTATCATAACAAAAATTTAATACGTTAAAACTTAGTTTTGTAGAGTTAAATTCACATAAATGTTATATAATTAAAAAAAAGGAAAAAATAAAAATATTTTCTCTCATTCCAAAAAAATTGTGATAAATTACTATTTAATAGAAAAACATTCTGATAAGAATAATATTTGTTAGTTATATGTGGTCAAAGTTTTAATTGTGCTAAGATATATAAACTTTGGTCCTTTCAGGGAGCTGACCTGGGCGGACAGAAACAAAGATGTCCACATTATTTGATACAACAATAAGTAAAAATAATTTTGAATAGTCAAAAACACAAAATATTTCTCGAAGGGAAAACAATCATATATGCGTGCAAGAAAGAACTTTTTTCCCATCAATAATAAATTTTTGGTGATAATACTCGCTACTTTTTTTTTTTTTTTTTTTGATTTCAAACCGAATTTTTATAATTAATTTAATAAGAGAGATACTAAAAAAAAACATGCAACACAAACCTCAGAAGAAGAGAATACTAAACATTTAAGTGTAGGGAAAACAACAATTTTAGTCCATCAATTTTTTCTAATACTCCTATTGGTCCATTTCAATTTTGAGTTTGGAAAAATAGTCCAGCCTTTGAAAAATCTTTCCAATTTCAGACCATCAGGCCAAAAATTGCTCAATTGGACCACAAGGATCATGCATCATATGTGATACAATACACTGAAACAACAAAGAATTAGAATCATCAAGTATCTCAACACTTATAATATTATCATAGAGTTCAGGTGAAGTTTATTTGTGTTGGTGTTTTAAAGTAAGAATCCATTGAGCATGGGTAGACCCCGCTTCGATATTCAACTACATATACATACACAACTACTTCTCCAAATAGCTTCTTCTTTACAACCTCATCTTTAAATTCCTCAAGTTTACATCGAAATATACGAGCAACCAAATTTGGTCTATGATGTGGTTGTTCTTTTGGTAATAGATTATTTTCAATTTCCTTTCAATTTGGATTACATATCATTGTAATAAATAAATCAAGATTCCCATACCTCTAAACTAAAGTCGTTGCATTCATATCTTTTCATCATATCCTGGGCCCACCTATGAAAGATGTAGGTAATGTAATACAACGGTCTATCTTTGTTGGATCATTCAGCCCACCAACTCCCAAAGCATCAACAATACCTTGTAAGCTTTCAGTCCTAGCATCGAACTATTGTTATTCCATTCTATAAAAATCCAAATATTGTGTCTCAATCTTTATATATGAATCAATACTAAATTGTTGGCCTAACCATCCTGAATGTCATAAAATATTAAATTCATTTTCTCGAAGCTGAAACCTATAAGCAATATACTCTTTGCACGAGACATTTGTCTTCTTATTTCTATTTTGCGTGTATACTGCAAAAACAAAAGAAGAGTAAAAAATTACTACAAAATTTAGCAGTTTAACTCTTCTTTCCTATATTTTGGTCACAATATTTTATCATACCTTCATTTTCAGCCTAAATAATGTCCACAACAGATTGACCAATAACTTGACACTCAATATTTTGATCTCTACATTGTTGCCATACATTTCTCAACATATCAACACATCTTATACTAGCATGCCATCCAGGTTCTCCACGAGGAAATACCGACGGATATTTTAAAGGATCGTAACAACCATAATAATATAATATGGAATGACTACAGTTATCTACTCCAAAAACAATATGCAATTCATATACTCAAGCTCATAATTTGTTTCATCCCGAATCCCAAGAACTTGTTCAACACTTGGAATATTATAAGTTTTTTTATTCAATTGAGGATTGGTATGTAAAACTACTTTGAAATTCTGCAGGCTATCTCAAGAACGCAACTGCTTAAAAGTTTTAAAATATGGATTATCAACTAATGCCTGAAAAATATTTGCTTCAATATCATATTTCTTCAAACATTTAGAGCCTATATCATCAGCAGTATCTAAGAAAAATAACTAGAAACATCTAGGAAGCTCAAGAGAATTATTGAACATTTCAAATTTATGAGATACTTGCCCATTAAATTTTAATGTATATATGCCTTGGTTATTCCAACAAAATTTAGGATCAGTTTTCATTTCAATATATGTCAATGCAAAATTATTATTATACGTACGAGCTCTTTGCCTAAATCTAACACCAAGCTCATAAATATTAACAACAAACAGATGATGGAATATAGGATTAAAGGGAATTAGTGTCAAAAGCAACATATAACCATTTGTATAACAAAAAGGAGGCTCATGATAAATTTTTTTGCATAACAAAATTGACATGGTGAACACAAAGGAAGATACCAAGGTGCTGTCAAAACAAATAGCAAGCGCAAGTAACGTGCAGGCCTATTCACAAAAGCTATAGGAACATGTTGCTGTTTAGTTAAATTATCGGTTTCAATAAATGTGCTATTTAATATTTCAACAAGAACATGTTGCTGTTTAGTTAAATTATCAGTTTCAGTAGATGTGCTATTTAATATTTGAACAACATTATCTACTTCATACTACCTATAGCTCTAGAATTCAAGCACTCTACTCCCAATAGAACCCAACCTAGACCTTTGAATTCAATCCTGATATTGTTTTTGTTCCACTCAACAATTTTGCTTTATATTTTGGACGCATATTCTAATATACCTCCTTCGCTCTTCCCCTCTGTTTTCTTTTCTTTTCTTCAGTAGAAGCCATTGTAGAAGAAATAACTTATTTTTACATTGAATAACATAAGAATTTTAACAAATTTGCAATCATTATTAACCATCCAAAGCTTATACATTTTTTTTTAAAATCAACTAGAACAACATGCATTAAAAAAAATTGTCAATAGAACACAATAAAAATAAAACAACACAAAAGAAATCATCATAAACTATAATATACACAAATAATAAAAAAAGAGAATGATAAACATATTAAAAAAATCATTTTTTTAAAAAAAGTAACAACATAAAATAACAATTTAAAAACAACAAAGAAAATTTAATATTATCAAACCAAAAGACAAGATAAATTCTTTCTATAAATCTTCAATTCAACAACAACACTGCAACAAAACCAAACAAACACCAACATAAATAAATATATTAGCATATAACCTATAGAAATAAATCTAAAATATTAATTACAAATTAACCAAAAATCCCAAAAACAATAAATATATCCAACAATTTCTGAATTCCCAAAATCAATAAAAAAAAAGAAAACTATAAAATAATCAACTACATTTTACACACAATATACAAAAAACAAAGCAATTCAAAAATAAAAAAAAAGACCAAATCTATACTTAAAAATAGAAAATTTTGTAGAATAATCATGACTTATTTATTTTTTTATTTATACCTACACCCAAAACATGTATACATAAATAAATGTAACTTCATACATCAAAAGCATTAAAAAAAATAGAAATATATACACACCACATGACATTTTGATAGTCCAATACTACATAATCCACTTGCCCAAAAAACATAACGAAAAAAGCCTAAAAATACTAAATAATATTTACTCAACAGATATCTGTCAAGCAGAACAGAAGACAAATCCTTCCTGTAATATTTCAACCAACCAACAGTACTATATTACCAAAAAGAAAAAAATATTCCCATGAGCAACAAACCACAACCAAACAATACACAAAGTAAACCAAGCAAAATCACAATAACAAATTCAAAGCAACAATTATAACTTTCAAAAAATAACTGAACAAATAAAACTAACACAAATCATGTATAATTTTTTTTTTAATTGAATACAACCAAAGAAAAACCTCTAACAACATCCAAAATTCCCACATAAATAATGGAACACAAAAATAAAAATAAAATAAAAAATAATAAAACAAACAAAATGAATTACAAATAATAAGAGCAAAAAAGGAAAAATTACGTCAATCAAATCTAAAGGAACAAAAACCTCAGCCAAAAAACAATCGAAACGAAACAATTCAGAAAAGGCCTGCCACTTTTTTTAAATGAAAAATATACAAAAAACACAAAAACAACAAAAACCAACCTTAAATACCAGAAAACAACACAACAAGAACTCTAATACTCCTCAACAAGCACACACATATACATAACCCAAGGAAAAAGGCAACCAAGTAAAATATACCAAGAGAGTGACACAAACTCTTTTAAAAAACTAATCGGTATAGAAAATATAATAAACCACAGTAAAAAAGAGACTAATAAAACCCTAACTATAGTAATCCAGCTATTATTACTCATTTTATCACTAATTTCCACTTATTTTTTCTTTCTTTTCTATATACACTCATTTAAATCTAACTACCCATTTTAATCTAGCCAGGTTCATTCAGTTTATCATTAAAACAAATAACAAAAACTAACATAAAAAAGGAAGAGAAAAAGAAAGAAACTGAAAAAATAGGAAGCTTATCTTCGAGTTGAAAATATGCAAGTACTATATCGACTGATGTGATCAGTGACATCCTTTTACTAGAACACACAATCATTTTCTTCATTTTTTTCCCTTAAAAAATCCGATGACAACAAGGATCTTTCTCTATCTCAGAATGAACTCTATCATAAAAAAATTTAAAAAATGGTTAACGCGAAAAATAAAAAACAAAAGTGACCATAAGAACAAGGAAGAAACACGTTTCCCCCCCCCCCCCACATTTTTAACATCTACCACATGAACTAAAGCCAAAAAAATGTAACAAATTAAATAAACAATAACGGGAAAAGACCCTCAAAACATATGACCTCCACTCTACACAAAAAGTAAATAAAGAAACCATAAAAAATGCCAAAAATAAATCAAATAAATAAGCGCTCAGAAACAACGCCTCTAAAAATAGCTAAACACAAACTAAAAATATAAACAAGAAAACAAATAAGAGAAAATATCATATAAAAAAAGCCCACCAAAAAATCGATTAGTATTAATTGCAAATATTGGAAATCGAACCTACCAATTCTCTCTACATTTATAAGTGGACCCCACCACCAACAAAATTTAATAAAATCAAAAGAACAAACAACAAAAGGAGTGCAAAGTGAAAAAGCCAAAAGCACCATCACCCACGAAACATCTCAATTTCAACAACCAAAGAATAAAACAGAAAAAAAATACAAAAGCCCCACAAAACCAAGGTAATGTTTGGTTATATTTTGTATGCCTTGTATGCTTAGTATTATATATTTTGAGAGAACAAATTTTGGAAGTGGGGTTAGGGAATGTGAAAGTTGTGTTGGGGAATGTAATTGATATTTGTTTACATTTTGGGGAATAGTTAAAATTTTATTTTGGAGAGTGTTGGTATATCTGTTTATGTTTTGGAAGAGACACTTTTTACTGTAGTAGTCAAATAAATATTTTTTTGTTGGATATTTAGGGTGAAAAAAGAATTGAGTAATTTTTTTCTTATTGTAAAGATAATAATAAAATATATATGATATATATAGATGTATATATGTGAAAAATGGGAAAATTTTAAAAATAGTTGAGAATAAAAGATGATATTTTGAAAAAGATTATTTTGATATTTTGGAGGAAGAATAAATGTATATTTGGTTATATTTTGACAAAACAAAATTATTTTGCCAAAACATAATCAAACAAAGTCAAAGCAATTTCTTATAACTACAGCCCACCACCAACCCAAAAAAAGAAGCACTGAACAATATTTCATGCACAATGAACAAATACAAAAAACAAGAGCAAACTAAAACTGTGTGGTTTCGAATACACAAAACATAAAAATAAAAAACGATATAAGAAAAGGCGACTGTGGAAGGGGGGCAAGACACGCACATCGATGCTTATATGGTATAGTAATATATTACTATATAATATAAGTGGCTAAGCGCATGTGAACAGTGCAGCAGACGTGTGTGTTTTATATATATATATATTGTGTTTTTTGTTGCAAAACGACACTGTTTTAGTTAAATGTTGCTTTGTTGGTTTGCACTTTGTGCTTTGCTGGATGTTTTGCACCTTTTTTTTTATTGGTTTAGCTAGTAGGCCCTCGCAATCGATCAGAAGAAATTGGTTCTATTTTATGGGCTTTTTTGTTTCTTTATTTTTTTTAATAATTTATTTATGTGGTGCATGATTGTCCATTATGCTTGGTTGCCAATTCTTGGCATATAATAACCAGCCAAGTTGGTATGCTAATTACCAATAATTCCACCGCCATACACATTCCTAGATTCTTTATATTCTTTTTTTTTTCCCAACTAAGTGTTAACATCAGGTGAAGAACATAAAATCAACTCTCCAGAAGTAAGCTGTATTTTAATTTGTCCTTGTTCTTTGTTTTTTTTTAATATGTATATAAACACACACACACACACACACACTAATTTGTTAAACAAATCCATGCTGAAGTTTTTAGGACCCTTTAATTCCTAGTTTCAACAAATGTATATAGGTTAGCATGTTTAGAACATATAATTATAGTAATAATTTCTAAGTACGTATATAATAGTTACATATTCTGTCTTCAGCTGAAGTTGATAAAGGCCAACTATCTTTGGAAAGAAAATCGATGAAACTTGAATAGTCATATTTTGAAATAAGGACTTTGATATTTATTGTCTTTCATTTATGCTTTTTAAGTTGTATTGATTTGGGAGAGGCAAACAAAATTATTCTATTGGATTATGATTTAATTATGTTCTAGCTTTAGAGTGGCAGTGAAGTTTTGTTTTGTTTTGTTTTTTTTAAATCTTTATAGTAGTATTATTGAGGAATGAAATGTAGTAATATAATATTTTATTTGGAAATAAGTAACTATAGTACTATTGTTTTAGGTATACGATAAAATTTAAGTACTTTTGACATATAGTTAGGGAAGATAGCATGCGTTATTAAAATTAGTAATAATCATTGAAGTTTATATTATGCTATTTGTTGATTTAATTTTATAAAAACAACTAAAATATTACATGTTTTTTTTTTTTATTATTAATAAAATTAAGGATGTATGTAGTGTAGGTAAAGTAATTAATAATATTAGTTGTTCTAAATTGTAAAATGATTTTATTATGTTGTTATAAGAACAACATGTAAATCATTTAGATGTTTTTATTAAAAGTATAAAGTTATAGAAACCAGAATATGCAAGCAGTCGATTTTTACAATAGTAATTTTATAATTTAAGTAACTGCATTAATAAATCTATTAATTATATTTGAAGTAACAAAATAGTTGGATCTATGTTAATTGAAATAATGACAATTATATTTGAAGTGTTTGTGATATTTTCTTTAATTTTAGTTGGCTTGCAAAGATTTGTTTTTTTGTTTTGATGTGTTTCATTTAGTTGTCTATTAAAGTGTCATTAATACGTTTCTTTAGCTTTTTAAATATAGTCCATTATAATTGTGAGCTAAAATATTGAACTATTTGTGACATTTTTTCAGTTGCAGTTCGTTGGTACTTGTTGCAGTTCTTGAATTTTAAAGTCTGGTATGTATTTTTCTTAATGTTTTATTTTTTCGTGATTGGAGCAAGTCTATTTTCATTTATATAAATGTGTTATATTTTAATATTATTTAGTATTCTGTATAGGTAGTGCAATTTTGCATTAAATTTGCATTTTTAAATTTATTGTAAAATACTATGAACATTATCATTTTATCTTGTTTTTTTCTTTTTGCTTCATTTCTTGTTGTTTAGGAATTTATTTTGCGATTGTTATATAAAATTGTTCTTTAGCACCTTCAAAATATATAATCTATCTCTCATCTGTTCTTATTTAGAACGTATTAGTGTTTAACTATTGATCAATTTGAAGAGAAAAAAAGAAAGCATAGAGAAAGAGTAAAGCAACTTTATTATAATATGTCTATTCAAAAGAAAGAAAAATTACTTGAGTGTCGTAGAAAATAATATTTAGAGTGTGTTAAAAGATTTAAGGCTCAAATGAATTCTTCAAATAATGTTGAATGTTCAGCAACTCAAGTTAATACTACAACTAATTGCTCTAATAAATGTTCTCAATTTTATCAAAGTTTGTTTAGCGTTGTAATCTGCATAGAGAATTTATAAATGCTCATACAGTACAAGACAGTGAATTTAATGAAGTTCTTTCTGGTTGTTTTAGTTCTTTTACTATTCCAGCTCATTTTAATCATTTGCTTTTAGTTCCAACAACTGCTTGAATATTATCATCAACACCACCTTGTCGATATGGCAATGCTCAGAGATTTGCTCATGAGCCTCCTTCTTTTTGTTGTGCAACTGGTGAAGTATCTTTAGCATCTCTTTCTTCTAATCCAATTTTGAGCATCTTTTTGCTTATGACACTTCTACCATTGGAAATAGATTTAGGCGGAGAGTTCGTACATATAATAATAATAATAATAATAATAATAATAATAATAATAATAATAATAATAATAATAATAATAATAATCTAGCTCTTACTATTGGAATGAAAACTGATACAAATTTTTGTTGGAGTAATCAAGGTATATATACTTTAAAAATAAATGATCAAGTTTATCATAAATTAGAAGCTTTTAATAACAGTGTTGAGCTTCCAAGGGGCTTTCAGTTATTTTTCTTAGACACAACTAAGGATATAGAGATAAATACTCTAAAAAAATATGATCTTGAAGCTGATATTCTTGATTTGCTACTTAAAGCTTTAGTAAATAATCCATATTTTCAAATTTTCAAAAGGATGCGTTCTTGGAATAATTTGAAAAATTTTCGAGTTGTGTCGCATGCTCACCCTCAATTGAATAAAAAAACACATAATATACCTACAATTGAACAAATTGTTGGAATTTAGGATGAAACTATTGATGAACCTGAAGATATATTAAAGCATATGGCTTAGATAATTCAAGCCATACAATCTTGTATCATTATGGTTGTTATGATCATTTACAATATCCTTTAATTTTTTCGCTTGGAGAACCTGGTTGGCATGCTGGTATTGAACTTTCTTCTTTATCTACAAATATAAGAAAAGGATGTAGAGGACAAAACTTTGTGTTGCCATCGGCAGAGCAGTCAACATCTGATGTGGTGCAAATTGAAAATGAAGGTATGTTGCATTCAAATTAAATAACTCAAAAACATTTTAAAACAACAAATTTATTTAGAATATTATACTAATATTCACATTATTTTTGCAGTTTACCTTCAAAATAGAAACAAGAAGAAAAATGTCTCTTATCATGAATATACTACTTATAGGTGCCAAATCCGTGGAAATCATTTTAATTGTATACTTCATTCAGGGAGATTAGGACAACAATATAGCATAGATTCATATATAAAAATTGAAACACAATGTTTGGATCTCTATAGATTAGAACAACAACAATTTGATACAAGGACTGAAAGTCTACAAGGGATAGTTGACTCTCTAGGAGTTGATGGTCTAGATGATCCAACAAAAATAGGTTGGCGAATTTTGTTGCCTTCATCTTTCATTGGAGGGCCAAGAGATATGTCAATGCAATGGCTTTAGTTCAAAAGTATGGTAATTCTGACTTGTTCATTGCAATGACATGCAATCCAAATTGGAAGGAAATTAAAGATCAACTTCTACCAATTGAGGAGCCAAATGATCAACCTAATTTAGTTGCTCGTATTTTTTGATCTAAGCTTGAAGAATTTAAAGAAGAAGTGATAAAAAAGAAGTTATTTGGAGAAGTTGCTACTTATGTTTATGTCATTGAGTATCAAAAGCGAGGTCTCCTACATGCTCACTGGATTATTATTTTGAAAGAGCCACATAAGCTAACCAATCCAAAATTATATGATAATATTATAAGTGCAGAGATTTTTGATGAAACTAATTCAACGTTGCATTCTTATGTAATAACTCATATGTTGCAAGGTCCTTGCGGTGCAAGCAATCCCAAAAATATTTGTATGAAAGATGGACAATGTAAAAATAAGTATCCTAAAGATTTTTGTGAAATTACTACTCATGTTAAATATGCTTATCCTAATTATAGAAGATGAAACAATGGGAAAAAAATTCTTGTACGTAATGCCTATTTAGATAATAGATATGTTGTTCCCTATTGTCCTTACTTATTAGCTAAATTCAATTGTCATATAAATGTAGAGGTATGTTCTGATTTTAAACTTGTTAAGTATCTTTACAAATATATATATATATATATAGTATAGTAAATGATTCTTTTACTAATAATGTAGATGAAATAAAAGAATTTCAAAAAGGTCACTGAATTTGTGCTATTGAGGCTTATTGGCAAATTTATATTTTGATATTTCACAAATGTACCCTCTAGTTATTATTTTGCCTGTACATTTACCTAATGGACAATATGTTTGTTTTGGTAGGAAAAAAATATTTAAATGAAATTCTTTCAAATTCATTTGTTGGAAAAACAATGTTGACTGAATTTTTTTGGATGAATGGAAATGATAATATTGCCAAAAAAATGAATCTATTATATAAAGATTTTTCGGAGTATTTTGTTTGGGAGTAAAAGTATTGAAAATGAAAATTTCGAAAACATCAAATTGCTGTTAGTAGAGTAGCAATTGTTGATCTTTCTAAAGGTGAGTGGTACTTTTTGAAAGTTCTTTTTATCAAATGTAAGAGCTCCTAAATCATTTGAAGACCTTTTAACTGTTGGGAATGAACAACATATTACTTTTTGAGAAGCTGCACTTCATCGAGGTTTACCTGGATATGATATTTATGTTGAATAATGTCTAGAAGAAGCTTCATGATTTCAAATGCCTCAAGCATTGTGAAAACTCTTTGCTATTCTTTTAGTACATAATTCACCACCAAAACCTAAAGAATTTTTTGAAAAATTCTTTTTTCATTTTTTCTCTTTCAGATGATTATAGAAGAAAAAAGTCATTTTACTAATTTAGAAATTAAAGATAAAACTTATGTCAATTGGTAAGTCTACTCATGATTATTCTTTAGGTCATCGTTTCCGAAGTTTAACTGAAGAAGAAAGGTTTACAAAAGAATTAGTTTATGAAAAAGGTCCTATTCCATCTGCTAATGATTTGTTATGTATAAAAAGACTTAATGAAATGCAAAAAAAGGCTTTTGTTGCTATAACTAATAAAGTTTGTTTCGATCAACCATGAGCATATTTTATAGATGGTCCAAGGGAAACAGGGAAAATATTTTTGTATAGAGTGTTACTTACATACTTTAGATCTAGAGGTCTAGTAGTTGTAGCTCTTGCAACTTCTGGGGTTGCTGCTTCTCTTTTACCAGGAGGTCGAACAACAAATTCTAAATTTAAGTTACCTATTGAAACTAAAGAAAAAAATCATTGCAAAATTAATTATTTGGGATGAAGCTTCAATGGCCAATAAAAAAATTATTGAAGCATTTAATAGGATTTTGTAAGATATTACTGATCAAAAAGATATTTTGTTTGGTGGGAAAGTTGTTGTTTTTGGAGGAGACTTTAGACAAACACTATCTATTATACCTCATGGTGGTAAACATCATATGATAAATGCAAGTTTTGCTTCATCCAACATTTGGCCACAACTTATTAAAATAAAGCTTCAAGAAAATGTAAGAGCAAAAGATGATCCATTATTTACATCTTTTTTGCTAAAAATAGGTGATGGTGTTGAGCCTTTTTTATTTGAAGACAATAAATTTTTATTCCAAATGTGTAACGCCCCATCCGAGATGTGCTTGCTCCCGACCGAGACGCTACCCACTCTATGCTACAAGCCTTCTGAATAACAAAATGAGATGCATTTCTCAAATATCCAAAGTATTTAACTTCTACAATAAACTTCCGGCAAATGTACAACAAAAATCGAAATATTAGGATTCACACTTGGCATTTCTGTCACCCTTATTACCTTCTGTGTCATCTAGGTTAGTCTACCTTCGTCATTCGTTCTTGTCTGGGGTAAAGAATGGAAAATAATAATAAAGCAATGTAAGTCTGAATGACTTAGTGAGATAGTTTAGCAATAATAATAAAGTGACAATTTCACAAACATCATATAAGAGACATATAGAGGCATTGAAATTTTCAGAAGTGGTGAGATAAGCTTTTAGTCAAAAATTTTAGGTGATCTATCTCATCACCGTCCTATACCAGTGATGAGACTTCACAAATTTCACTATCTCTCACTGAGAATTAAGTTTCCATTATGATCAAAGAGGGGTCGATATGCCATTTGAACAACCACTAGAGTTTGTCAAATATTTGAGTTTCAAAGCATAAATATCAGGTATATCAAATAAACCAAATATAATTTAGCAAACACTTTCATTGATAAGCTATTGGTGGTTCTCCTACCTTGTCACTTTACTTTCGAAAACACGAAATCCTTATCCCTCAAAAGCACCAAGTGATCAGCTAGGATATTTAATTATTCATTTATTTATGTATTCATTAGACATGGCTAGCCGCATGCCTGATCCCACTCATAAGCAGCTACCTCTAGCTGGCCTACTAAGTAGAGATTTTGTGCATTGTACACAGGTATCAGCCGACAGATCTGTCATCACGGACCATTTCTCCTAGTTGTCTTTCGTAACTGATCAGAGGGCCATCCCCAAGGGTATTGTTTATTTGTGTACATCATGTACTATGTCCAACAACATTTAAATACTTCAAATTGCCATGTTAAGTATGTAATCATTGATTCATCCCAAGCTAGTTTTAGGCTAGACATGGTGAAAAAATACATTTCAAAATTACTTTTCAGCTTCCTCAACACAATCGCCAATTTCAGATAAAGCGATATCAATAAATATCATTAGAAGCGCTCAGTATAAAAGGGCGATGTGGAGTACTATTTTCAACACATAGATTAGAAAGAAAGAAACGACCAGGATATAATAACAAGTATATATGTTCTTTCCCCAACAAAGAAATATCATACTAATGAGTATAAACTCACTTGGCAAATGCAGAGAAATCCCTAGTTGTATAGACGCTCAGGTTCTGGCTTCCTAGTCAAATCGAGAACTGTCATAAGATAGCCTGAGTTATTATTCTATCAATCATCTGATTCTTAAATATAAGCATAGCTAATATTTTTATTAAACTTAAGGTTATTCTGACACTGGAGCTCAGTTATACCTTGTCTCAGATGACCTTAATCTTCCAACTACATGATACTTCAGTATTACAAGATTCTATTTACTCGAGACCAATTATTCTCACTTTATCGTTTTATCATTTTAACCATCTTAATGACTTTACGTGCTTGAGCCAACTCAATCCTCAAACTACCCCCAACAAACTCTATTCATCACTTTACTTATTTACAATGAATGATGGGGGTCCGGATCCCTAAACCAGCTAGGTTTTTGAATTTATCAGGTCCAGGTATGATAATTCATTTCCATTCCAACATTTATATAATTTAATCTTTAAATTAATCCCAACTATATTTTGTTCACAAAATACTGTATTATCAAGCCTAAGAGTATAATTTTAAATCAATCTTACTTAATTTATTAAACTTAGAACTATAATCAATTTTGTTTAATATTTACAAACCATGAATCGTATCGAGTGCAATTATCTTTCAAAAACCCTAATTTTAATTAACATTGAACTAAAAGTGTAAAAATTAATTGAATTTAATATTCGATATGAAATTTATCATAAATTGGATCGAATTCGGATCCAATTTCAAATAAAAAATAGTCTAGATGAGGAAACTGGACTTGCTGCCTGAAGTTGCCGCCAGACCACCACGCACTCCCGTCGGAGACTGAAACCAACACCACCACTAGATGCACCTTGTTGCCAGGAGCAAAACACACTATTGATTTTTGGTTTCACCACAGGCAATTTGGTCAATTGGCCATTCGAAGCCGCGACTAACACCATCGCCCACAACCACTTCTAATCCCGCCGGTGTCGTTGACCGAAACTCCAAATTGACACCATCTTGTCTTACCCAGGAGTTCATGACCAAAACCCACCAAGGTCCTACCTCGTTACGCCATCGTACCTGGAGAACCGCCAACTCCACTGTGAGCTCGCCGCCACGTTCTTTTTTTGACTGTTTCATCGGTCGTTTTCGATCATAGTTGGTATGGTGGTGTTCCTTGAGTTGAGAGGAATGTAACCATGGTTTTGGTTTCGATTTTGGTGGTCGTTTTTCGATGATTTGCTGGTGGGATGAAGTTTGGGTAATTTTTGAGAATTTGAGGAAATTTTGTGCTCAATTGTATATATATAACCAATTTACAGCCTCTTCCAAATTGGTCCCAAAACTTCTGGACCACCTACAATCTTACCCCAAAACTTTTTAACTGTCTTCAGTTTGGTCCTTGGTTTCAATTGAGTCCCTCAACTTTTTATTCTTGTACGTTGACCCCTAACATTTCTATAGTTGGACAATCAATTCCAAATTTAATTATTTTAAAGTCCTTAGACTTTTGATTCCCTCACATTGACCCCCTAAAATTTATAATTTTAGAAAATCAAGTCATTCTCTTATTAGCAATTCAACCCTCGATTTTAAACTTTAATTCCAGATTGTAATCAAATCTAATCCAAAATTAATCTAGCCAAACTTATCACTGTCATGTTTTATTTTATTTTATTCAATATCTCAAAATTTGGGGCGTTACAAAATGATATATTTTTGCCATACAAAAATCGAGCAGAATCCATAGAAGATTTGATTAATTATGTTTTCCCTTGTATAGATTCTTATTTGTATGAGCCTTATGATTTAATAAATAGAGCAATTATCACTCCAAAAAATGATTGCATGATAGAGATAAATAATATACTTATTGATAAACTTTCTAGTGAACAGAAAGAATATACTAGTTATAATAAAGCTTCAACTTCACAAGATCAAGGACAATATGAAGACTTTTTTGCTCAATTATTTCTTGTAGCTTACCTCCACATAAGTTAGTGTTGAAAAAAATTGCCATATAATGTTATTACGAAATTTAAATCTTGTAGAAGGACTTTGCAATGGAATGAGGTTAATTTGTTGTAGATTAGGTGAAAACTTTATTAAAGCTACAATAGCAACTAGAGATCACAAAGGCAAATTAGTTTTTATTCCTTGAATTCCTTTAGAGTGTACAAATAAAGAAAAGTGCCTAATACCATTTAAAAGATTTCAATTTCCTGTTAAGCCATGTTTTGCTATGACAATTAATAAAGCTCAAGGTCAAATGCTTGACTATATAGGAGTATATTTACCCCAACCTATTTTCTCACACGGTCAACTATATGTTGCACTATCTAGTGCTAAAAAAACATCTTTTGTTAAAGTATTAATTGAACCAACATTTACTGACGGAGAATGCCAGCAGTTCACTAAAAATATAGTGTATCAAGAAATCTTTGACCTAATTAGACGAGGTTATTCTCTTAGCTTTCTATGTGTTTATGAAATTTATTGTATTAATTTAAATGCGATTTAAATTTATTTATAGGGATATAGATTAATATTTAGGACATTTATCTTTAAGTCATAAAAGTATATTTAATACTCATATTTTTTTCTTGCAAGTGCATCTTCTAAATATGTAGACTCTATTGCACATTAGAGATATTACTCCTTCATTAAATAGTTGGTCAGTTAAAGTTTTAGTTGAATGTAAGAGTGCTGAACGTCAGTCAACTCACAGTCTGAAAAGATATCAGCACATTACATTAGTTGATGAAAGGGTATAGCATTTTTACAATTTTCATAATGTGCTGTTCCAAATTAAAAATACATAAAACATTTGAAATATTAGATAATAATAAGATAAAAATGTTTTTATGCTATCATGTAAATAACCCATTTATTATTACAAGTATCGATTGAGGCAATGTGTTTTTTTATTCTATTTATAAATTGAAATATTTTTTGACCATGTATATATATACTTTTATTCTTAAAAAAATCTTTGAAAAAGTTATTATAAATTAGGTTTGACTAAAATAAAAATGATTCACTTAATTTGTTAAAAAAATTATTGTTGGTAAAAAAAAATATTGTTGGTATTTTTTTTTTTTTTTACTTAAAGTACTATGATTTCTTATTCTTTTTTTTTATTTTTATGTAAAACAAACTATTCCATTGATGTTCAAGTAAAATTGCAATCATTTAATTTTCTAGATATTTTAGATTTATTGAATTTAAGCTAGTCTATAATGATAACTATCACATTTAAATGAAATATATAATTTGCAATTACGTAGAAAAATTTAATATTTGTTTTAACTAAACTTTAAATTTGAGTTGTCTTTATTTTTGTTATTATAAATTAAGTTATAATGTAAGAATGTATATATTTAATTTTATTACTCTAGCATATGTGATAACATAGAATTGTTATTTAGAAACATATAGTTATGCTTATTAAAATAATTATAATGTTATAAGTTGATAATTGCCTTTTATACTATGTTTATTTAATTCAAAACATTTTTAGTTGAAATTATTAAATTTAATTATTTAATGGTTCTAAAATAATTATTACTCTATAATTATATCTATTGGTTTACAATTATTTTTACAATATTCTCAATAGTTTGTTCTAATTTATTTATGTGTTTAGGATGTCTATAAATTTTTTGGTACAAAAATTCTGACAACAATATTTGATACTGCCATTAAGCACTTTGAGAAAACCTTAGCAGTTCATGACACATACATAATTTCAAATGCTCGTGTTGCTCTTGTCAATACTCTTTATAATAATTATGGGCAGCCATATAGTTGGACTATCACACAAAGAATTGTCATTAAAAGAGAGCTGGTGAATGTGATTCCTTTGTCTATAATAATGCCAACTTTTCAACCCTTCATTTCTTTGGCTCCTTCATATGAGAAGCATACTATTGGTAAATTAATAACATTTAGTTAATATTTTTTTTTGTATTTCTAACTATTATCATATATGATTTTTCCTTTGAAATTTTGGTTTCAGATATACTAGCTATCGTCATTAAGAAGTTTAATCAATGCACTGTCGAAGCTCCTCCAAAAACTTTCCTGATAATGAGTTTGCTCTTTTGAATCATGAGTATAATATCTCGCTTTCTATCTGGTTAACTATATACTTTATTTATCAATTAAATTTTATTGCATTCAATATAAAATGTTGTCTAATTAATCTGTTTTTGACATTTCTCTTTTATTAGGAAAAGATCGATTATTATATCTCTTTGGAATAATATAGCTACATTAGAAGGTGATGTGATAATGTCTGCTCCATAACAAATGCCAATTATATGTGCGACAAAATTAAGTGTTTGGTCATTATGGTATGTGATGAGGGTTTGATCGGTTAGATAGGGAATTGACTTTGAATATGGGTAGGACTCGACCTGAAGGGTCTATATTCTTGCTTGGATAGGGAAGAATCCTGCAATCACAGTAAACGTTAGGCTAGCCGAGGAGCCCTCGGCTTAGGCCATCCGACACTCAAGTCAGTAGAGATCGACCACAAAATACCGAGCAGCAGAGTAAGGGCTTAGAGTGTATATGAGTGCGTACCTCTAGAAGGCTGGGGCGAGGGTATTTATATCCTCCTCCCTTCGAGGAAATGTCTGGGGTGCCGCTGGTACACCTAGGGGCCCTTAGTCTTGGGCCAGGGGTAATTAGTCATTCCCTGCCTTGCATATCTCCAGCTAGCTGCCTTCCAGGTTTCAAGAACATGATAGCACACTGTAGCGGCGCTTGCTGTGTTAGGCGGTGAGGGGGATGGCATGCGCCATTAATGCCGAGGCGTGATGCCCATCAGTGCATTTAATGCGGCGGCAGAGTAATGTACTATTCTCAACCTCCGACTTGATCCCCCACTGGTCGACTAGGGTCGAGGAATTCCATGGGCCTGGCACTGCGTCTCTGGGCTAACCTGGTCGAGTGAAGTCGATGAGGCATATGGGCCTCGGGCGCCTGACTGGGCTACCTTGGTTTGGGCCTAGGCACTTGGGCCGTCCCATATCAGTATGAATTAGTTTACTTACAAAATTCTCTCATGAATTTTTCATTTATATTTAATTTGTTGTATATACAAAATATATATATATATATATATATTATTTTTTGGATTGATTTAGTAAAATTAATTTAAGTGATTGTATAACTAAAATTTATCTGTATAGGAGTATCTCTTGGATCAATACCATTAACGACGATAATTGTGGATCCTGCTATTCCAGATGCACAGTGACTAAAAACTTGGTGCATGATTTTTCTAAACAAATATATTCAAAAAATTTGTGTTATGTTAACTTATTTCATTTGTTCAGTTAGCTTATAATCTTTCTATTCCATTGCATAGGAAGGCAACAATCAACATGCTATTGTTGATGCATTAGTCCAAGTGAATGAAATGATGAAAATTCAGAGAACTTCTTTATTACCTACTGGGAAGATTTTCACTATTTCTGAAGTTGTGAGAACTGATAATGTATGAAATTGTTATATGCTGTCAATGAAATTATAGCAATATTATTTTTTCTTTAATTAGACAACACTTTAATGTTACTTTGTATTTAAATTGTGTCAGTTGACTTATTAATTTATAAATTATGAAATGTGTATAGGTTGAAAGATTCATGTTAAAAGCGAAGATTGAAGTCACTAATCAAGATCAAAAGTTCTTTTACATGGCTTGTGAAAGTTGCAATACTCAATATGCAGCTGAAGCAAATTGGTCAATTGATTGCTAGAAATGTGGTCAAACAACTTTGATAAGACCAAGATAATTTATCATCATGTATTCTAATTAATTTATAATAGTATTTTATAAATAAGAATTTATTTTGAAATTTTTTAACATTTATTACATACTTTTATAGTAAAATAATATTAAATGCTCTATTTTCATATGTGAAATTATCTTAGGGAATTCATTATTGCAAATATTGTTCATGAGATTGGATCGTTGGAAGCTACTATCTTTGGTGATGATGCTGTGAAAATCATGAACATGAACGCATCTGCAGTTATGGAAATGCATAATATTGTAAGTTATTACGTTGTAATTTGTATTAATATATTCTTTAATTTAAGAAATAATATATCTTTATGCTATTTTAGGGAATGGCACCTTCACTTGCTAATATGAATCGTGCTATACAAAATAAGTTGTTTATGATTAAGCTAAAAAGATACTATAAGACAAGACATGATGGTGTGCATGCTCAGTACACAATTTTAAATCTGATAGAAGATGCTAATAAGGAAAGCAACAATCTTATGGTATCTGCAAATGATTCAGCTAAGAATATTTTGGAAGAGAGTCTGCCAAATGATGCAAGTGGCAAAACAAGGGGTATGAAGTGCTTGTTTTCTTCAGGTATGTTAAATTATAAACTAATATGTTAAATATAAATAAATTAGCAATTTCAAAATCTATATTGAAAATATGCAACTATTACAAGTATTGAAATAATTTTTTTTATTCTTATGTAATAAGTAGATGTTAGTGATAATGAAGACGTTGGTTCTTCATCTCAAAGAAAGAAAATGAAGCAAATTGTGACAGGTATGAATCTAGCAGTTTTTATATTTTAAAGCTTTTTGTCAATTAATTCTTATTCTTATTGAAGCAAAACAAATTTGTGGATATCATTTATACTTGTTTTTAAAGATGAAGGTGAAAGCAATGAAGAAGACATTGGAGATAGTAGTGATGAATGCGAAGGGTAGGATTTATGCTGGTTGTAACATGATCAAGAAAATTATTATCGTGTTCCAGTTTTTTGCAAATATACTATAAATAGATCTTGTTCTAGTTTTTTGTATATCTACTGTAAATAGAATTGATTTCTAGTGAGGAGAGTAAAGTCACTATATCATATATCTATATTCTAGAACAAGATAAGGTAATTTCTTGATCTTTTATAGTAATATGTAAAGAAGACATATACTGCTTAAATAGTTAGTTAATAATACTTGTAGCATGTCCTTGTGTTTGAATAAGAAATATTAATGCCCTTTGGTTTTGTGAATCATTCATTTCTTGGTGTGTATTTGATGAGTATTTGATTTAAAAGTAAATCGTTTCCCTTCTCTAATGAAAAGATATGAGCGAAGCCATGAATGATGGAGTACAATATTATAGAAGCGATCGTTTTAATGATTTCTACTTTGGTCTGAAATTTTTCACTATGTTAAAAATTGATTACTTGATATTTGCTAAAAGAATATTTCTTCATGTTTGTCGAATTGATTTTTTTACTATATAAGATTTGATATTTGAGAATGAGAAAAGGGGGTCCCTCAGATCATTCTCAATTGGCTTTTCTTAGACTAAGTCCCTTTCCTTCCATAGGGATTCTACTAACATGTCAATCAGATCAATTTCTCCAATTTTAAGACCTTTATTCTTCTTTATCTTCTTCTTCACGGGCCTCTCTACTTCTCTACAACCTTTCTTCCTTACATACTTGCAAATATTTAGTTTATCACCATTATCCCCTCTTGTTTCAGAATTATCTAAATCCTCACAATCAGTATCTCCAATTTTTTCATATTTTAAGAAGTTGCTAATATGTGATTACATACTGGTGCATCATTATTGAAATACTCTTAGGTCAAACGATTAAAACCGTTTAGTTATAAATTTTGTCTATTTTCCTTGAACATAGTGTTATGTTAGTTCCTTCAGTTATGGAAATCGATTTGATTAATTGTTTTTTCATATTGAGATGGTTGATATACCAAATGCTTTGCCAACTTTTTTTTATCACTAATGTTTGTGAGCAAAGTTTCAATAACTGCTCTTGACATATCACTCACCTTTCCTTTTGTTTCAGCTTTCGGTTTATTCTTGATGCTAGGAAAATTGGATGCTATTTTCTCAGAAACATTGTTGCACCATGATGACTTTCGTTTTTGTGCATCCTTTAATATGAACCCTCATAATCATCAACGCCTATCGGATCAACATTTTTCTCAACTCCGTTTTGGACAAAAATCTCATTCTTAGTTTCAAACTCAATGCTATCGCCTTTCTGATCATGTTTCTGGATTTTGTAAAATGCATCCCACCGGCTTCTAGTTCGTCGGGATATCAAATTTAGACAAGATTTTCCAACATGCATATATATATATTTTTTTGGTATGGAAGGAAGAAGAAAGAAAGAAAAAAGGGTTTAAGAGAAAATCTATAGCAAAAGAACACTTATGAATAAAGGAATATATATTAGTTCCACTATGACTCCACTTAGATTATTATCTTATTCTTAATTCCCTTATTATCTTAGAAAAATATTGGATATTTATACATGAAATTCACTAGTTTTTCCAATCTGTGCTCTCTGTTTGATTTTAAATGCATAACTAAATTGACTCCTGCTGCTCTTATGCTAATTTTACTTTATTAGATAATATACATATATGAATATATTCATTTTCATTAATTAATATTGTAAATTTTTTAATTGTAGTTTTTATTCCATGCTATTTTGTGTTAGTATACTACATCTTAAAAAAAAAAAAAGGAAAGAAAAATAATACCATTGTAGTTTGTTTAATAGATATAAAAGTAAAAAATTATTAATATTTGTCTAGCATGGAATCTTTGAAGTAATTAGAATTTTTTTGAAGACATAATTAAAATATAGAAGACTTGGTAATGAAAACTTAAACTCATTTTTTATGGAATTCATAGAAGAACCGTGGAAAAAAAAATCCTTTGGATTCAAACTGATATTTGAACATATACTATTCACATATTTGATCCAAGTGAGATGGAAATATATCACAGTTTTCGTTGTGCTGCTCTTTGGAATAAATTTCAACATATAAATTCATAATTTTCCACATTTCTATTAATTTGTTAAGTTTTATCCATTAATTTCTAATAGTAATTATTATGATACAGATTTTTAAAGCTTTTTAATTTTAAGGATGCATCATTGCTTAGTTTTCGAGACTCAATATTAGATTGGTATTTTCTTTTATTTCAAAGTTATAGTTTTAAAATATATATATATATAGTCTATTTGGCATATTTATCTAATATTTTTAATTCATTTTATTAATAATTATTTTTTTAAAAGTAAACGTTATCAAAAAGTTTTTTTTTCTTCATGAAACACTATGTCTATATTATAATTACAATTATAATAATTTATTCAATATTTAGATATCATTAATTTTTTAGAAGTACTACTGCAACCAAATATTTATATTTTTTTTTATTTTTTTTAGCTTTTCTAAATTATTTCAATAAATTTTTAATATTAATTTACAACTAAAATTTAATAATCAATTAAATAAAAATATATATTTTACTAAATATATATTTAAAACACATAACACATGTTTTTAATTATGTTAAAGCGTGGTGCACCTACACTAGTGTGTGTGTATATATATATATATATACATGTATACACATTAATTTAAAAAAAAAATTCGTAAACAAGCACCGCCTGTTGGAAGATTGCAATTCTTGAAACGGGGAAAATGGCGGTTGGCAATCAGAAAAGAGCTTCCAATCTCTTTCATGGCTTATAAAGAAATTTAAAAGCACCAGAGTCGAAACAAACAATCATAGGCCGTTCTGTTTTTCTTTTCTAAATTCCTAAAACCAATCTCTTTATCTCTTTCTCTCTTTCTCCCGCCGTGGAATTCCACAGTCACCACATTCGGAGATTCTAGCAGTGTAAGCTTCAAATTTTTCTCTATTTGCTTTAAATTACTGTATATTAAACTTGAATTCGTAGTTAAATTTACTCCAATTACACGATTTACTTAAATCCCCCTATTAGAACCCTAGTTTTGATTTTCGTCCTCATCTTTTCAAGAGTAAACCCTCAATCTGAGTTCCAGCTCCTTAAATATTGTAACGATACGAATTTTCTATATCGAGATCGGCGTGTTTCTAGTTTACCAACATGCCGGCCACCGCGGGGAGGGTTCGCATGCCAGCGAACAATCGGGTGCACAGCAGCGCCGCCCTACAGACCCACGGCATATGGCAGAGTGCGATTGGGTATGATCCCTACGCGCCGAACAAAGAAGAGAAGAAGGATAAATCTTCTCAGAAGAGCTCTGCCCCTGAGCCTGAGCCTGAGCCTGAGAATGCATATGCTAGTTTTCAGGGTTTACTTGCTCTTGCTCGGATCACGGGATCTAATGCTGATGAGGCACGTGGTGCGTGCAAGAAATGTGGGAAGGTCGGGCATTTAACGTTTCAGTGTAGGAATTTTTTGAGTGCAAAGGACGATGGTGAGAGGGAAGCGAAGGACTCCGAGGCAATTCAAGCTGCTGTTTTGTCTAGCTTGGAGAAGTTGAAAGGAGAGAGAGTGAAGGTGCAGGGGAAGAGTGGGGTAGACAGTGAGGAGAGTGGTAAGGAGGAGGAGAGCGAGAGTTCTGATTCAGATTATGATTCCGAGATAGAAAGGGCAATAGCAGAGAAATATGGAAGAAGTATTAGTTGTGTAAGGTCAAGTGGAAGGAAGAGGAGAAAGAGGAATGGCAACGATGAGTCGGATGATGATCAGCCTGGTGAGAAGCCTAGAGAGAGAAGAAAGAGGGAGAGGAGAGGGAGGGGGAAGTCAAAAAAGAGGAGTGCGAAGAGAGAGAGTAGTGATTCTGAAGATGAGGATGAAGGAAGAAGAAAGAGGAGGAAGGGAAGGAGGAGGAGAAGGGATGATTATTCGTCGGATGAGGATGGAAAATGCAGGCAAAGGAGGAGGAAGAGTAGGAAGGAGAAGAGGAGCAGGAGGGCATTCTCGGTGTCTGATTCTGATGCCAGTGGCTCAGATGATTCTCGAGTGGGAAGGGATAAGAAGCTGTCTGAGAAGAAGCCATGAAGGGGACTAACTTCTATGGTAGGTGATGTGTCAGTGTGTTTATAAGGTGTTTCTAAATTGTACACTGTTAAGTTTTCCGTTTGCACTTGAATCTGGTTAACAGCTTCTTGATGTTACAAATTAGCTCAAGAACTATGGATTATAATTCAGTTGGTGTGGGTCTTTTGCTATTTTTCAGTTTCACCTAGCTTATTGTTTTAAATTTTAATTGCTTTTTTCTTCTGGTTGTAAGATCTCTGATCTATGAGTGCTGCTGGGCATCTATTCCTAAAGTTCATTACAAGATTTTATTAAAATTACATTTTAATGTTGCTTTGAAATCCACAGCCCTCCAATTGCTTGGTTTAGTGCATGGGGCACAATGAGGTCGTCTAATCAAAGCCGTAGTTGCTCTCTCATTCTTC
Organism: Jacaranda mimosifolia; assembly: GCA_018894105.1. Taxonomy (NCBI): domain Eukaryota; kingdom Viridiplantae; phylum Streptophyta; class Magnoliopsida; order Lamiales; family Bignoniaceae; genus Jacaranda; species Jacaranda mimosifolia. Next base: position 5,211,416 of record CM032133.1, read on the forward strand.
TTCTTAGTCTGATGGCCTTTAAGTCCTTTCTTGGTATATTCCAACTCAAAAGCCTTTAAGGAGATCTAGAAGGGTATAGCTATCTTTTAAAGGAAGTATGTCTTTTGATCTTTGAAGGAAACTGGGATGTTGGGTGGCTAGGCTACAACTAGTTCAATAGAAGAAAATCATAAGCTTGAAGAAAAGAGAAATGAACTTTTGGGTGGCAGGCATAAGAGGCTTGTGGAAAAAGAACTATAGAGGAAGGCCTCCTAGGGATAAGGGATATAGGGCAGAAGAGAGAGAGCCAAAACGGTCTGCTTATAATTTTGCTTTGAAGGTGTCTTTCTATCAAAAATTTGCGTTAAGCGAGACTTAGGGGATTTTTCCTGTTTATTAGTGGGCTGTTTATTAGAGAAAGAATGATTAAGGAAAGCCTTGCGCTTGATCATGTGGCTCACACGGCCCTTATTTCTGGTTTATGTCAGGAAGCTCTAGCAGTTGATGCAGAGAGAATGTTGATTGGAAATATTGACTTTGGGTCTGAAGCCTGACAATGGAACATATAATGATTGTGGATGACTTCCGTAAGAGGAGATGTTAAGACTTTTCTCAAATTGCTCAGTGATATGCAGATAGATGGACGTGTACCATGTGTTTTTACTTACAATGTGCCTATGAATGGTTATTGCAAGCAAGGATATATGAAAACTATGCTTGTGATTTATGTTTTAATGAAATGCTTCAACATATTGTACATTGAGCAGTATTCCTCCTCTGTGAATCTCGCTATCCATCTCAAAACATACAATTTTTATGTTTAAAGCTAATTCTATACCTGGGACAGTCTTTAGAAGTTGGATTGATAATGCTTTCTGTCCTTTCTCAAACTGTGCAGCCAAAACTTAATTGTATAGCTATTGCTTTTTCATTGCGTTTTCAATTTATGAAGACAGGAAAATGTTCTGATCTAATCCATTTGGATTCTTTTGCTGAGCATGTTTGATGAATTGCAAGATCTCTGATTTTCTGCAAGATGGTTAATGAGAATAGAATTTAAAGATTTTGTGTATTTTTCTCAGGTGATGGAGTGGCTGACAAGGGAGAGGCCTTACAGGCTACAAGAACTGGATAAATACTTCTTAGTAGAATTTACTATGAAAGCTGGATGGAGTATCACAAGGTGAGGCACTCTTCTCTTGAATTCCATCTGAGTTCTAAAACGAGCAGATCTACAACAATCTTGTGCTAGGGTGCTTGGAAAGTGACTGATAAGGCTTTCATTTGCATACATGAAGAAAATGAGGGAGTTGGGCCAACCTATATCTTGTTTAGCTTTCGACATCCCCATTGTACTTCATAACTCCCCCAGTCGTAAGGAAGCAATTCCAAAAATCTGAACTCAGATGAAAAGTTGACAAAGTAGTTCCACATATGTAGTCATATAACATCTTATTGAATATAGAAGCTAATGAAAACAATGTTGAAGATATCTGTTAAAAGTTTTTTGGTGATATGAAGCGAGTGATGGTTGAATCAAATGAGATTTCTTACAGCATTTTGGCTGTTCCACATGCTATGGCTATGTTTGGAGCCATTGAAAAGCCTATGGCAGAATGTAACCGTTCAACATTAGACATTCTTGTGACGTTGTATGGATATTTGAGGAAGTAGAAAGAGCTCGAAGGGACATGGGGTATGATTCATGTTATGGGGATAAGAGTTTTCATGCTGGCAATTGAAGCCTTTGGTAAAGATTGGAAGTCTCTTGGCTGAGCAGAGAAGCCAGTGCCTTGAGATGGCATCAAAGAAAGGATTAAAATCAACCAAGCAGTATAATTCAATGTAGGTATGCAGTGCAAGTTTAATAGGTATGTCTACGCTTGTTTGAAAACAGAAATGTTTGCGAAGTAGGTTTGATTCAAATGCAATAGATTTATCGGTGGTCAAGATTATCGGATGCTGATCAGAAGTGTATCTATTCTTATGGATTAGGCTCAAATTTACAGCAGTCATTTCTTTGCGCGACTCTAGGGAACTATTGTAATTTACTCGTTGCATATTTGGTTTTAATGTCAAAATCTTTTAGATATATTTTGCTCAATTAGAGAAATTAATTTAAAAGATAATAGTAATTTCAATATACTTTTTATAAATTATTTAATGTATAATTTAGCAACATAATCATCATAAAAAAATCATTAGCAACATAATGAATGTATCATTAATTATATGATTATTTCATTAATTTGATTAATTAAGTATTTCCGTAAAAAGGTTAATTCTAATTATTAGTTAAAATAAAACATTTTTAACTTTATATTTTTCGTATATGTACATATATATATATATATATATATATTACGTCTCAGTTGAATTCATGATCTTCCACTGAGGTGACTAAATTTTCAATTAACTTAATGCTATTAAATTAAGAGGAGATAAATGGAAACATCAATAATCACGCTTATTTACTAAATTTAACGTCTCTCTCTCTTTCTAGTTCTAGTTCTAGTACTTTTTGTTCGCTTCGTCTAAGTTGGTTGTTTTATAATTGAATCTTTGTAGTATGACAAATTTAGAGGGAGTTCTACTAAGTTTATTAAAAAGAATTTATATGCTCTAATGTCTTATGAAGTGTTTTTGGAGGTTATAAGATTATTAAGATGATACGTTTTACTTTAAAAGTAAGCCTATAAAGTGTTTAAATAAGATAAGATTTTGAAATTTTTAAAAAATTAGTAATGATAATTTTGTAATTAATATGATTAATTAAAAAAAATTGTTAAGATTTTTTAAATAAATTAAGAACTCTTTATTTTTCAATAAAGAATTTATACGAACCTAACATTTTATTTATGTAATTAATATGATTAAAATTAAAAAAACTCTTTTTTCTTACTTTGAACTGGAGCTTATTTACACCTCTACCTAGAAGCCAAATTAAAGTTAAGGACATCATAGTAATTTAAAAAAAGTATGAGATATGAAAAATAAGAAAAGATGAATAATATAGATTTGTTATTGTTACTTAAATATATATTTTTAAATTTATTTAAATTTAGTGAAATTTTTTATTTGGACCAATGTAAACTTTGTATAACCTAGTTTTTACACAAAATTAACAAAAATACCTAAATTGAATTTGTTGTGAAACTTTCCATATTCAACTCAACCCAAAACAAAATGAACTGGATTGGGCCTAAACGAAATATAATGTTCATTACCTGAAATTTGAGATTTTTCAGTAAAGCAAGTAATTGCATTAGTATATCATGATATCAACAACCAATTATACAGTCAACAACAATTTAACAATGTTTACATAAATTTCATAATTATATGAATAATCATCTAAGAAGTCCACGTTCTCGAAGAAATTAATATAAAATTATATTTATGGACTTAATTAAGATTCATCATTGTCCTTTTAGTATTGGGATCGTGTTTATTACCACTTAAGCTACGTGTAATCGGCTAAACATAGTATTTGTAATAATTGTGTTTACTTGCCATTCATTGATTTCATAAAATCTTTCATGATGAGTATCTACTTTTTGTAATGCACACATCCTTTACTTTGTGTTTTGGTATAATAATTTTGTTTAAAAAAGAAAGGACATGTCATAAGAAATAGTTTTAATTATTTGATTAAGAAAAATTCTAAAATAATAAAATTCAAGGAAAAAAAATAGTATAATTAGGTACGTCAAGCTCAATTTCCTCAAAAAAAAAAAAAAAAAAAAAAAAAAGAGAAAATTTAGAGAAAGTCGACCGCTTCATCCTATGATCTCCTTCTACTATACATTGATCATTCTATTAATTATTATTTTTCATAATTTGACAATCAAATAAACTTGCAGTTCTTTTCTCATCAAAATTCACAAAAACAAACAAATTGTTTAATTATTTGTTGTGTGTTTAACCCTCTGATGAAGAAAATACTAAGTGCCCCTTGGTGCTCAAATGAGATGTAATAGAAAGAAAGGTGATGGAAAGATGAATAAGTCAAACATTAAAAATAAATAAATTATAATTATACATACAATAATTTTGTTCTCCAACACCCCCCCACCCCAAACCCCAACGCAAACCCAAAAAAAGAAACAATATACAACATAATTTGAAGATTACGTATTCACAATCAAAAACCCATTTTGTGGGCAAAGAAGCCGACTTTAGGAGTATAAAACGGGGAAGGAGATACGTTTTTATTACTCCGATAAATTATAGTGACTGTTCGAAAAAAGGAAAAAATTAAAGTATAGTCTGTGGTCTTTGGGGAAAATCGAAAATTGAAAAGTTCATGGGATCAAGCTTTTGCATGCATGCAAGGGAAAAGTACACAAATAAAGAGAGACAAAAAAAAAAAAAAAATGCTTTTCTGGATTCTAATAGAAGGGGTACTGTTGGATCTATCCAGCCATAAGTTACACTGTATAGCTTATAAAATTTTCCTTTTAGAAAGGTTGTATATTTTTGAATTCGTGAAACAAAAAGTGGAGGGAAACCTTCATTTTCCTATTTCTTTATTTTTTAAAATAAGGATAGGAATTTAATTTAATGAAAAAGGAAACATTAATTATTAGGACCAAACCGGCCATTATTTTTTTAACATATATATATTTTATTAATTTTAAAATAATAATGTATATTCTATATCAACTCGAATTTAAATTTGATTGATGTGATATTATTATGATATGGTAGGTTTAGGAGAAATTGAAAATGTAAATAAAGAATATTTCTAGTAAAAATAGATAAAAATTGATGATTTTTAATTTTTAATTAAAGAGAGTGAAAATGAAAATGAGCTTTGGGAATACAATAGGACATTATTGTATATACGTGTATAAATAAAAAAAATATTAATATTTTGAGGTAGTGCCCAAATTCGAAAGTGGTTGAATCTATTTGAGCAAAACAAAGAGATTACTTAGTTATGGAGTTTGCATATTGACCCAAATACTGCCTGATTATAGTTTTTTTTTTTTTTTTGGTTTAATATATACATATATTTATAAAAAGAAAGAAAAAGGACAATCAGTACTATTAATTTTTCGTGGTTTATATTCAGCGCATAGTTACAAAATCTATTTTTAGTTCATGACAGTAAGGCCCATTGCATAAAGATTTATCCAAAAAGTAGTACAAGTTGGTGCTTTTTGATCTAGCGGATTGTCGTAAGTATTAATGCCGAGATTGTTGATTTAGTGCCGTCTAACAAATCTAATAAGAATCAATTATTCTGGATTCACCTTTTCATGTGTATGAAATTTATATGTAATTTAATTAATTGGGTCGAATTTAGGATCTAAATTAAAAATCACAAACAGAACTTGGTTCTATGATTGTATTAAATAAATACCTTTCGGAACTTATAGAAATCATGAATCGAGATGAAAGTTTTAGAAGTCAATAAAAATATTTACTTTTGACATATTGTGTAGTTAAGATGATTTAGAGTGAACTAAGTGGGGTTTTGAGGTGAATCTCTTATACTAAATATGTGTCTCTTGTCGAATAGCTTGTGACCAATGGTATAATAAGTCTTTTACGTAATATAAGAAATTAGGATTTCAAATTTTAACAGACTCTTGATGCGTGTATGTGGTTAAATATATATAAAACCAAAAAGTTTGTGTGGCTCCGTATATGCCCAATGACCAATCGATTCATCTAGCGGTTAATATTTGAGGTTCAAATAGATTAAGCCTAATTCACATGTAAAAAATATGCGAATTCTAGTGAAAAGAAGAAGAAGAAGAAGAAGAATAGTTGAAGGGAAAAAATAGACTTTTTACAACTTTGTGTTATATCAATCGTCTTCCATGAAAATGAGATTTGGATGTTACAAGCACGCCATGCATCAAATCGTATGAGACACGCACAGTGTGTGCGCACGCCCGCGCTGAAGAGTCGTGTTGGGCGGGTTTCATTATTTGGGTCGGGAGATTAAATTCGAAAGCGATTTTAAGTCGCTTCTTTTGCTTTATATTCACATATATTGCCACTTTGTTTCATTTTCAACTCTTTTCTTTCTTTCTTTCTTTCATTTTTTTCCCCAGGAATTGATGTTGATACTGCAAACTGTTTTTATTGACATTTTAAAATACATTACAAAAATAATAAATAATTTATCATCAGTCCATTTGTATGCATGTATGCTTGCTCTTTCCTTTATCTCCAATCCATTAATAGTACAAACTTCACGAGCTCTTTGTGAACTTGGCTTTAGATTCACTTAAATATCTACTCTTGGAAAGACGTTTGTGCCAGTGGTTAGATCCACTTTTCTTTACATAAATATTACATACAATGTTCACTTAAAAAAATATTATATTAGTGATAAAATAAAAGTTGTCACTAATAATGATATGTATTTAGTAACAATTATAGCTTTTATTTTGACACTAATAATACTTTTGAGTGACAATAATTTTTATTTTGTTACAATATGGCTCAAAAGCAACAAAAACTAATGTTTTGAATTATCACCATTGACAATTAATGACATCCCTATGATAAAATCTAGTGACAATTAAAATTGTCACTACAATTTGTGACAAAATTTCTGTTGTCATTAAGTTATCACCATAGGTATATCACTAGTTGTAAATGGTGATGATTTAAACACTATTTTTGTCAGTATTTAATTCGTAAAAATCATTAGGGTAACAAAACAAAATCTTTTGCCACTTAATATGTATAATTAGTGACAACTTTTATATTGCCGCTTAGTATTTTGTAACTATTTTTTTTTTTTTTTCTTGGACTAGTTAGAATTTTCCTTTTTTTCTTACGAAGTACATATGGTAGATTTGATAAACTTTTTCTTTAATCCAAGATGCACACCCATGCACCTGTACGCATAATTCACATTGCAATACCTTCTAATCAAGCTTGTAATAAAAATTACTGGAGATTTAAATAATCATTTCGCATACCTTTGGCCGCATCTGGTCCAATCTTATATTTCAACAACTCATAATAATTAAGGTATGACGTTTATCAAACTTCTCCCGCTTTTAGGGTTTCGGATGAAAATTAAATAATAATAATGACGTTAGTAAAAAAAATAGTAAATTATTTTCTAGTAATTTAATTATCCTTATGTTTTGCTAATCAAAGATTTGTAAATTAGAGCAAACGCACGTAAAGTAATTTCAAGACTCTAACGCTTTTTAAGTAATTGGAGAAAATAATATTTGTATTAAAATATTTTATAATTTTTTAGAACGATAATATTAAGTTATGAATGTACTACAAAAACACGATTTTCAACTATAAAAGTATTACATATATATGCATCCTTTCAATTACAGAATCATTATCATGACAGAGGAGTTAAATGGTCATTTAATAAATTAATAAGTATTTTGTTAATCTGAGGGGAAAATAGTTAATTGATAGGATGGCAAAAGCAATATATAATACACGGTGAACCTGCCGGCTTGCAGCTCATTTAGATATGTCATTAAAGTCATTATTTGTCTCCTGTCATTTTTAAGAATTGAAAAGTTAGTTATGAATTTTAATTTGAAAATGAAATATTGTTTGGGTATTTTTTTTGAAATAAAATAATTGTATAAGGCTGAGAATAATATGCATTTGAATGTTGTTGTGTTTTTACATTAAAAGTCATAAAAATAAATAGGAAAAAATAAGGTGAAAAAATGGAGAGGGAGAGAGAGAGAGAGAGTTTGAGAAAATAATTAAGAATGAAAATATTTGTAAAATAGAAAAAAAAAATTAATAGCTTTTTATTTTGATTTTGTGGAAAAAATGAAAAGAACCAATGAAAACAAGACCAAAACGGGACTTAGCATCAGCAAATTAAGCCCAATGAGGGTCCCACTTGCGTGGCTGCTTAAACATGTGATTATAACTTATCCAAGCTATAACTAATGATGATGTTAAAAAAGGTGTAGTTGAATTCAAAAAAGAAGGGAATAATGACGTCAGAGGTAATTTTTTAGTACTTACAGCTAATGGATTTGTTGGGATCTAATTGTTGATGATTGCCCACACTTTCTCAGGGATGGCTGGCATATAATATAAGAAGCACTCACAGTTTACTGCCGACTTAAAAAATTAATCAGATTGGACAGACTTCACGAGATAAGCCAAAATCTATTGCCTTCCACCAAAGGCAATAGCTTTACTTTGCTTTACCTTTTTGTTCTTTTATGTGATTTCTCATTTCTCTGGCTGACTTCATTTGACTCACCTTGATATTTTTCTCTCTCCACTTCAAATTCTATTTCTTTATTAATCATTCCTGCCATTTTTATTTTCTGTACCTTTTTGACTTTCTTTCGTTAAAAGAGTGTTTGGTTAAGTTTATTTAAAAGACTTTATAACTCTCTTCATTTTATAAGATTTTTTTAAAGTTTAAAAAATGGTAGATTTTATTTTTAAAATAAATTGTTCAAGTATTTGGATAATATAAGATTTTGGAGTTTATAAGATGTTAGTAATGACAATATTATAATTAAAATATTAAAAATAAATGAGTTTGTTAAGATTTTAGAAATAAGTAAGGGTCTTATTAAATTTTTTTAAAGAGCTTATAAGATGCTAACATCTTATTTTAGAATTTTATAAGTTTATTTTTAAAAAAAATTACCAAATACTTTTTATCATCTTATAAACTTTTAAAGGAGCTTATAAGCTTACCCAAATACCCTCTAAGTTTAGTGCCCGTTTGGTTTTGTTTTCAAAACTCATTTTTATTTTCTCCTACAAATGAAATAAAAAGCTATCAGTTTCTCTCATATTTTCGTAGACATTTCATTCTCAGCACATTTTTTCAAATACATTCTTACACTCTCTCTCTATTTTCACACTTTATTTTCTACTACTCTCATTTTTACTACTTTAATACAAAAACACTACAATATCCAAATACAACTTATTTTCAATCCTACACGATCATTTTAAATAAAATATCCAAACAACATTTTATTTTCAAACATACACCTATAACTAACTTTTTACTACTCATTTTCACCAAAAAATGAAAATACCTCAAGAAAACAAAACCAAATGGGCTCTTAGATTCAAATAGAGCAATAGTTAATGGGGTGTTTTGTTTGTTTTTTTAAGAAATCTTTTTAATTTTTACTATTTTAAATCTTGGAATTTTTAATTAAAAATATTATTTATTTTTGTTTTAAAATATTTATTTTATCATCTTATTATTAAATCCACCAAAACCAATTTGAGATATTCAAAATTATCAAAATATAAATGTATTCTAAAAAAAATACATTTTTATGCACAAAATTAAATCATAAATTAAATAAAATTTCAAACTTATACTATCCAACTCAGCATTTTATTATAATTCTCCAAATATATTTGATTTTCTACATAAAAATTAATTATAACTTTTTGTAACTTTCAAAAGTTTAAAACTAAAAATACGCGATGAAAATCAACCAAACCACCACTTGGTTTATTTTCATGGGATTTGCACCTCGAAGTATATATTTGGAAGAGGGTGCGTAAGCACCTTGTCTTAAATTTGTTTAATCTTAATGGCGAATTCGATGCAAAATCTCAATTTTTGTTTAAAAAGTTACCGGGGGTGTCATTCTATCAATATCAACTAGAAATGAATTAATACTTACTAATTAATAATGATATGATAAAAAGATATCTCAAGAATAGTTTGATAAAATTACAATATAAACATGGCGCACCTTAAATTAATGAATCATTATATATAATATCAACATTTAAAAACCCTTAATGGACGTATTTACCTCTATAAATGTCATTAGTGGCTGAAATTTGCACACACAAAAAAATATTCTCGAAGTAGGTCATTACAAAAAAATATTATATTAGTGATAAAATAATAAATAATAATATAAAATTATTGTTAATAATATATATTAAGTGACAATAATTTTTAAAATTAAATTTATTTTGCCTCTTATACTATGGGGATTGCGTAAAAACCCTCTTCTACTATAAACATTTGGTACAATATGACAATTGATTGAATTAAACCATTGAAGAACATGAGATGTTGGACTACTCACTATTAATTCTTGCTCATTTCATGTTTCCAGACTTTGTCAAAATGGTAAAATTGTAGTTCTGAGTTCTTATATATTATTTTTCTAATAAATAAATTATTTTATTAAAAAATTATTGGTTGCGATAGATTACTAACATTAATTTAATTACCTGATATATATATATATATATAAATTTTACAAGAAATTAACTAAAAAGAGGAATTGTAGCTAACAAAAAAAGACATGATGTGATGGGCAATATCTAGTAAAAATAATAAAAAAGTTAAAAAAAAAAAAAAAAAAAAGCCTCGCGCATTTTGGGTGCGTGTGTTGCTGGGTGCGTACCCACTGGGTACGCACGTGTGTATGTACAGTGAGGGGCGTACCCAGTGCATCAACCCAACCCGCATTTTGGATGGGTTGTCAATTCTGAAAACAGTGGTTAGAAAGTGGATTAATCACATAAATAAAACATGATTTTGAAATGATTAACACCACACAAAGTGAGCCACGTGAACAAGTGCAAAATTGATGACACTTTATAGTTAACAGGGGTTTAATTAATTCCAAAATTACCTTCATGATTCTCGAATATGTGGCACAATTAAATTTTCATTTTTTTGCCAGTTGAGCAATTTTATTTTATTTTTTAAAATTAACAATTGCTTCAACGATGGGCCAATTACTATAATTGCATAAAAAATAATATCGAAACTGAAAATCCTTCACTTCAAAATAAGCGCTCCACATGGCAGTCCTAAAACTAACTAAATAAAAATTAGTAATATATGATATACAAATTAAGAGCTCATTTGTTTATTTTGATATTACGTGATAAATACATAATTTAACTCAATTTTAATGTTTAATTTATTTTTAAATGTCTTTAATACAGTTAGGGCCCGACATGCATATAAGGCTAAGCCTGATTTATGTATTAAGATCTTGAGGTATAATATATTTTTCAACTTAAATTAAAAATAAATTTTAATTTGTCAAATTGAATAATAATGCCAAACAAACAATTAAAATTAAATATTAAATTATTTAAAATATATAAATAAATATTAAATAAAATATGCACTAACTCATTATTTATCTTAATGATACATATAATGTTTAATTCAAATGCACCAAATAAATACGAGTCGGTAGTAAAATTAAGTAGGAATAAGTTCTGTCGTCCACGTTGCGAGCAAGCAGCAGAGTGGTGGAGCCCACCACAGTCTAGGACCTTTTATTTTATTTTATTTAAAATTTTCCATGTTATGTTGATACTTTGTTTCCTTAAATTCATTTGCGTGTCCCCCCTTCATGCCAATTCCCAACTAACGTTATTAGTAGGAAAGGACAAAAGCCAAACAAATGGAAAACATTCATTTGTCCTAAAAAATTGTGGTACTTTATGCCTATGAAACTTTGTAAAAAATTTCCACCTAAGAGAAAGACACATGTCCAAGGTAATCCAATACTCATATAATATTGTTCACATACCACATACCACTTACCACATTCCACGTATGGTAACATGTCGGTAGACGTGAAGACCAAATTTTGACAAACAAATATACCATGCACGAGCACATGTACGCAGTTAGTTTAACACCTATTTTTTCAAAAAAAAAATAATAATAATAATTATAATTATATATTTTTCTTTTTGAATTTTGATGAAAATATAAGTAAAAAGCAAAGCGAACAATAATATTAGGAAGAGCCAAAAACCTTTTTAAAATGATTTTTCCCTATACAATCATAAAATAAGTCAAAATATAAACTACGTAATAAATTAATTGAGAAAAAGCAAGCGGTGTCGTTTATCAAGAGTGATTTATTGACATTAAAAGTTGAACAAGTGCCACATGAATTAAGGTTGGATAAGAGCACATTAAAAGAGTGCTCCAGATTGGGACACCATCCAAACAGTAAAAAAATAAAAATAAAAATAAAAATAAACAAAGACAGAGAGGTCTTAAAGGTTAAATTGACGGAGACTCCCACTAAAAGCTGTCCAATTATTAAGTTTATTTGTTGACCGACCACGGCAATGTTTTCGTGGAGGATGTTTTTCAGCTTTGAGTAACTTATTTAATCCGAATTTAGTTATTTCCAACATGGTGTGTGTGTGTATACATACATATATATATATTGAATACATATATGTATGTATGTACGCATATACTTATAAAAAAATGTACGTATATCATATGAATTCTATGCTAGTACAGAAAAAAAACCTTTGCTATCTCTATCTCTAAGAGTTCTAACAGGATGATCAAATAGATCACAAAAATAATTATGATTTTTTATTTGTTGGATTTAAATATAATGCGTAATCATGTGTCTCCACAAAAGACGAAGAAACTAGTACTCTTTTGTTTATAGTACAATGCTTTTATTTTCTCTTTAAAATTTCGTGAAGAGTGTTTTAATTTTTAAATGAAAATTTCTTTTTAAAAAAATTGAATATTCTTGATTCAAGTAATGATATCACGCTATTAAATCATTATCTTATGTTTAATAATGTAATTTTTTTTAAAACTTCTACTTTTCAAGCCTCAAGATAAAAATTCGTAATTGCCACAAGATATACATTTAAGTTGTATGAATGAACAAACTCCATTATTCTTGTCTCAGCTTAAATCCAAGTTGTGTGTGAGAGTTCCAACTTTTTATCACTTGATTTAAATTATGCAACTTGGATTGACTATTTGATAATTATTTGAATTTTAGTGTAAAATATTTTTAATGCTATGTTAGTCTTTCAATATCCTTTCGTCAACAAATTGACACTTACTGAATGGTAGATTTCTATTTAAACTTTGCCTAACAAAGGAACTAATAGACAACAAGTGATTCTTAACCATCAATTAAAAATTAGTTACCTTGGCCTTATTGCTAACTTATGCTTGGATATTCAACATTTTTTACCCCCAAAATAAGGCTAACCACATCATCACAAGATCTTGAGCCATATAATACATCCAAGTCCAAAATGTTTACATGGCGCAAAAACTTCATAGTAAGGCCAATACACGAGCCATGCACGCATAGGCACTTGTATGCCATATACTCTACAAACATATGCACTTTTAACCAACTCCCCGGAAGATGCAAATCCAGCTGATTATTGATTTTTTTTTTTTTTTTTTTTGACTATTTACTCTTGATTTTAGCTAAGACCATATACAACTATGCACTAAATTAACATAATTTCTCAAAAAAGAACGTCACACGGATCTGCTACAATCAGCCCCTCCAAACCCTACTCGTCGATTAGCCAAATCAAATTCCACCCACAGATTTTGTTGGTGGAAATTACCAACGATATTGCCAGCAACACCAAGAGATTCAGACCGTCCTATGGCCAAGCAGTGTACCCCACCTCCCACATCGTCCAAAGTTCTTTCCTTATTGATCAAAATCTCCACACCCTTTTCGAATACAAAAGCCATGTCGCCTATCAGCCGCCCGATCTCACTCGGATTGCCATCGAAGCACATATCCAACGAACCTCCGTAGACGTACTCTTTCTTCAATTTTGGACCCGCCAGCCTTACAACTTCTTCCCTTATCTTGCCATAAGCGGCGTCCACCAGAAACGTATATTGAGTGCCGGAGTCGATCATTGTCTGGCCGGAACCGCCGGCGTCCGGCCGGAAAGCCGCCTCAGAGATGTTCAATTTTTTCCCGCCAATTTTGATGCCCACCAAACCCACGGTGTATGCGAGGGGGTCAAAATTGGGGGAGCGTTGACTTTTGGGGAAAGTCAAAAGATTGATGTATTGAAACGCTCGCCAATTGGGGTTCTGGCCGAGGTAAAATGAGCCCGTGGGATTAATCTTGTCACTCCCTTGTCTCACTGGCACGCAGTAAGAAAATCTTGGAACCTTGGCCTGGGAAATGAAAGACAGCCGTCCAAGATTCATTCCCAGAATGCCCTCAGCCTCGCCGGAGTCAGTTGCACATCCAAGAATCAGGGGAGGGGTACTTCGGGAACCAGGGAACGTGAACTTTTCCCTAACGAGATTGCCCTCCGCCAAGGTCCCATCTGCGTAGAAGTAAGAATAGTGGCACAAACGATTTTGGTCACACATCGTCGGGAGGGTGAAATCGGGAATTCTGGGCTTGCAGAGAGGGTGGTTGCAGGGGAGGACAGAGAAGGAAGAAGAGAGGGAGGGGTCAAACGAAGACGTGGGAGGCGGCTTCTGGGGTGATTTCCGGTGGCACTGAATCCATGAAAGCTGGCTGCCGGTGTCCAAAACCATTTGCTGGTTCTGCGGCGGCGTGCCAATGGGGAGAGAAACAATCAGGGCCATTGAATACTTGAACGATGACTGGTAGTTGTAATTGAACGTTGGTGATGATGCCTCTGCATTCTTGTCCAGGACCCGCGTTTTATTAGAAGCAGAAGATGATGCCACGGCGAGTGAGGAGAGGAATTTTGCTTTAGAAACAGAGGTTTTGGACAGGGGGACTGAGGTCAGAGGAAAAGACAGAGAAACTGTGTTTTCTTGAATACTAAGGTGGAAAGAATTGATAAACAGCAAGAAAAAGAGGAGAAAGAGAGAAATATTGGAGGACACCATTTTGATGAACATGAAAGTTCTAGAGAGGGAGAGAGCTGAGAGTTGAGGTTTGAAGGGCGAGTGGTGAGAGTGAGTGTGGTTTGGTATTTATACGGGTTTTATTGTGGAGAAAAAGAACAATGCGAGGCCAAAAAGAGGAGGACGCGGTTTCCAGCTTTGCTTATTGTTGAGTGGTTGTATCTAATAATCACTGCTTAGCTTCTACTATAATGCTGTTAAGCTACTGGATAGGTTAGGGCAACGTGCATTTTGGATGACTTATTCAAATGTAAATTATTGACAGAGAACGTAATAATATTATGAAAATATAATTATAAAATTATTATATTCACTTATAATTTATAATTTAATTAAATATCTAACCGATAGAATAATATAATTCGTTAATTTGGCCGATAATTTTTTGAACTTTCACAAATCCCAACCCCTTCTTTCACTCATTTTCTTGCATTGCTACATTGAAAACTTTTTACAGGTTGATTACTGTAAGTGCTATTTTGAAATAATAACATATATGGCAATTTAAATCAATTCATAAACGATTTTGAAATAATAATTTAAATTATTCTGTAGATGATGATTATTAGGTGTTGTGCTTATCAATCATAATTGTCATATTATAGCTAATTTATTAAATATCTCATATCGAAATATGTTTACAAGAATGAAACTCAAACGCATTGACAGAAACCCACATAAATTGTGGAGCATTTAGTTTTATTTTCATGCGTAATTGAATAGTGTTTGGTTGAATTCAATTTAAATTTAAAATGTCTCCTTTCAACTTAATTAGGTTTGTAATTTAAAATGAAAAAGCATTCTCCTTTGCCAATGATATGGTACAATACTTTACAGCTACTACCAAGCTTACCATACATTTAGTACAATCCGTGGCTTTTGACTGACCACCGAAAACACACACACTACTCAATGTTTCAAGAATTGTAAATTGTAATGGTTTCAACGAAGAAAAATGGGTAGTTAGCAAAGAGAGAGAGAGAGAGAGAGAAGGGGTTTGGGGGCCGGGGGGGGGGGGGGGCGGCGAAGAATAAAAAGGACTTCCAAATCACAACTCTTTTTGCTGGCTTTTACTTTTGTCTTGCTAATTAAGAAATTTAAAAGCACCAGAGTCGAAACTAACATATATTCCTAAGAATACGCACTTGTCCAAAATATGGACTTATCATCTTCTTCTCACTATTCTTTTCATATTACCTTTTAATTTCATAGTTTGGTCACCGAAATGTATGGGACCAAGAGAGCTTGTGGGTCCAATATGTCCTAATTACATATTATTTTTAAGTTGGGTTCATGCAATAAGGCACTAATTCCACAAAATCCATGTTCCATTTTAATAGAATAATTTTAAGATTTTCACATGGTCCATTTCACATAATCCAATATGCTATTTCAGGTGGGAAGTTTTAATACATAAAACAGATTCGGATTTATGTTAATCACTCTCTAATTAATATAATTGAATCATTATTTAAATATTAACATTATATTCATTTATAAGTTTATATATATATATATTTACACATACATACTAGTTACTTATTAGGACTTAAACTCGAAACTCACCCATCCAAATATAAAGACAATGCCATCGAACTAACTATTTATTCTGTAACATTCATTTCTAAATTTAATAGCATATAGTGTTTTATTTTTCTTTTCTTAAAAAAAGGGAAACATTGTTGCTTATAATAGGGATATAGTTACAAATGATTTTATATAGTTTGATATTGCCATTTAAAATAAAGATAATTTAAAAAATAAATAAAACAATTCAAAATTAGCTACTACTAAAATTTGCTTGAACTTGATTTGAACGTTTTTGTTTATTAATTATTAAAGTTAACTTAATATTTAAGTTAAAAAAAAAAGCATATAAAAATATCATGTTCATGATTCAATGATTTCTATCTACGTTCCTATTTTTCATATGTGCATATATTCAATTAATTTTGCTGCCCATACATTTCCTTTATGGTTTGCTTTCCAGCTAGCAAAATTGCAGCCAAAGGTAGGCATGGAGTGAACTTCAGAATGAAGCGGTGTCAATTATAAGCTCTTTATTTTTATTTACTTTTTCTTTTTTTGGGAGGTGTGTGTCTTAAATTTACTTCTTCTATCGTTTTCAGGTTATTATTACAGTTGACTAATGAAGTACAAATGGCACATAGATGTCAATTGAGATGTCTCCTCATTATGATCATGATCTGGGAGGAGCTAGTTTCTCACTATTGTCTCTTCCTATGTACATACTACATAGGTGTTAAAACCTAGACAGATGATTAATTCTTATCCAAAAAGGAAAACAAAAAAAAAAAAAGACTGATGATTAATTATATGAATTAATTGAATTTGATATGCTTTGTGAGTGATTACATATCTAACAGAGGGTGTGTGAATTAGGTTAACGGAATTTTAATGCACCAAAAGTTTATTACTCAAAATGCTTTTTTGCATTTCAAAACCGTTTAAGTTTTTTTGCAGAAAAATAATTTTAGTTACTGACTGAAATTTGTAAGTACCAGTTAAGATATCCGTCAGACCAGTGATGAGTAAAATAGTAAAAGTAGAAGTAAATAGGCACTAGTATTTATAGAGGCTCGGCAAGCATATATCCTCTAACTAAGCCTTCACTTAGGAGTTTAAACCTGTCAAATTAATTAAGAATATAAGAATGTTTTAAAGTTAAAAATAGTATTTTGACAAAATGAAAGTTAAGGAACGGAAACACCCTAGCAGGGTGAAAAATTAGCTCTTCGCGAAGAACTACACCGGAATTTTAGACGGGATAAGCCAGATTTCAAAGCACTGTAAAACCAACTACTTGTGAACAGATCAGGGGGAATTTATGCTAGATTCACTTGTACAACCTTTGTGGACTGATGCACGAGTTACTGCCACTCCGTACGGTAAGCTCTAGTCTCTTCTTTTAGATTGAAACCAAGGACATTGCAGAAGATTCCAAACAGTACCGCTCTACCAATTTCTTTACCTAGAGGTCCTTATTAGAGCAACTAAGCGCTGATTTGTTCCCTTCACGGGGTCCCTTGAGAACAGGTATGACTCCCGTCCCTCTTCACTACTAGGCCCTTCGAGACACAAACCACCTTGTCCTCATCTCCCCAAAGTCCATCGAAGGCAAGTTCCACTTGATCTTTTTCACCACAAGGTCCTTTGAAAACCCACGTAGAGCAAGAAATTAGCAACAGTTAAGCACAAATCGTGTACAAGAGTATCACACAACTCCTCAAGACACTCAACAAAATTCTCTGCTGACTTAGTGATTCACCCTTTTTAATTGCTGCATAGTTTCACTTTTATATGCTTATGTCCAATGTCTATAAGTTCTCATTAAGGCAAGAATTTGTTGGAATTAAATAAGGGAATAAGATATCTTTAGTAATCATGCATTTACTCCTTAAATAGTGGATGAATAAGTGATTTCAGCTTGATGTGATTTCTTTCCTGAGTTATAAAGATGCTAATCAAACTAGAATCTTTAAGAGATCTTTATTTATGGAAAGTAAATTCTAGCACGTGATAGATTCCAGCAGATAACGTGTAAACAGATTCCAGCAGATAATATGGGAAGTCATTAATGCTTTCAACACATAATCATAGGAAAGTAATTTTGTCATAATCAAAATATCGAAAATCATCAAAGGGTTAGCAATCTTGCCCTTTTTGATGATGAAAAAATTTGAATAGAGTGGAAGGATATCGCCTGAACTCCCCCTGTTTATGTGCCTAGTTTTGCCAGCTTGTGCTCCCCCTCTTTGGAGTAATTTGTGCATCTTTTGTTCATATACTTAAGAAACCAGGCAAACAAAAAATACCAGTAGATACAATACATTAGATCTTATTAATCTCAGGCCTAAACATCAAAAGATTCATTAATAACATGCCCAATCATCAAACAAGCAATCATCTAGAATAATAAGTTTTTACAGGCCTATGTTACAGGCCTATGAATAAGAGTATTCAAAAAGTTTAGTGCCACCAAATAGCATAAGTTCTAGTAGGTAGTTAGAATCGCAAAAGTTTTCAAATTTTAGATCTTTCTTTTCTCCCCTTTCATCATTAAAACGAGCTTAGGAGGCATTCAAAAATGCTCTAAATTTTTCTTTAAGTCGTATCACACTTGCATGAGTGCGACTGAACTTTCAAAGAAGACGCTCGAGTTGTAGTCCATTGAATCAACAAGTGTTTCCAAATGCCCTGCAAGAGTTTCCATAGCTTTGCTAAGATCATCTATCTTAGCTTCAAGTCCAGTATCTATTTTACTGACTTTCCCTTGAGCCCTTCTTGGTGTTTTAATTAGAGTAGAACGAATAGGGATAGATTCTTCAAACTCGAAACTAATGGAAACTAGAAGTTTAGATTTGCGGGGGCGAAGCTTGATACCACTAGGAGTTCTACTAACCCCTTTAAACTACCAATCATTCTTAGTGTACTGAATCCTCATTTTCCTAAGGCTAGCAAGATCCAAGACTTTATGGTCACGCTCCCCCTCAATCCAGGCTTTTGGTAAGAAAATGCCCTCATGTTTAAAGATGTGAGTCCATGGAGTAGGGAAGATTTTTGGCTTGATGGAAGAAGGAATATTTCATGTATTTCAGGATTATAAAGCCAAGATTAACTAGTTCATGTCTAACAACCTTAGCCATCGCATAAAAACTCATGGAATTAAGATCAGTGGAATGACTAAAAGACAGTACAACTAAGCATTTTGCGAAGCAAAATGTATTCAATCTTCAGTTTGTTTAAAGTAGCCCCACTAGATAAAGCAAATTGCTTACCACCCCAAAATATTTTGGTGATTTCATCATAGGAAATATCAGCTTCAGATAAGGCTTTAAAATTAAAAGAGCTTAGTTTTAACATCAGGAAGATCAAGTATAAAATTCACTTTTGATGAGGAAAGTATAATTCTTTTTCCAAACACATAAGACTTAACAAAAACATCATTTTCAGATTCAATAAAAGTAAAGTTTAAATAAAACAGCTTCACCACATAGGGATATGATCTTTCATCTAATTTCATAAAACTATCCCATTTCAGTTTGTACACAAGATCAATGGCGGGAGTTTAGGTAACGTATCAAAATCGACCGCTCTTCCCCTATTTATATTTCACCCAGAAATGTTTTGATGAAAATAATTTTCGGCCTCATCAGAATTGAATTTGAGAGAAGAAGGGGACCTTACCAAAATTTCAGTCAGTAATTTCTTCAAGATTGACTGGAACAGATGATCCAGGGCTTGACATACCCTCATTTGAACTTCTTGATTTTTTAGGAGAACCCATGGAGGCGTCCGTAATACCAAGCTCCTCAGACCCAAAGAACTTAGGTTTATCAGAAGAAGATGATTTCTCATTATCAGAGCTTGAGTCATTGTACCATTTGAGTAGAAGAGGGGCTTTGGATATTTCGAAAGGAGCGAATTCAGAGAAGGAAAAGGGAAGTTTCTTTTTCTTCAAAGTTGAAGGTCCAGCTGACTGGGTATTTTCTCTCTTCAGCATTTGTAAGAAAGATTAAAGATGAGAATAAAAATTTTATGCAGTAGAAGTTTGCAAAGAATATGAAGATGCGAGTGAAAATTATTTTGATGCGTGAAGGAAGATAATAAATCGCTTTTAGAAATAAGGAAAACTTTGAAAATTGTGATTTTGGAAACCTGATCAGTTATTAATCATAATGGCCGATAATTCTGGGAAACAAATTTGTAATGGGGGGATGGAAAATTGAGCACATTAGTATGCAGTTTCAAGAAGGAATAACTTCCAAGTTTAAATAAGTTAACAAATCTCGCCAAAATCAGATTTTGATTTAATCCCTAATTTTTCTCTTATGCACACAAATTTCTTTTCTTCCAAAGCTTTGGTAAAAATATGTGCAAGCCGATTCTCAGTGGGAACAAAATTAATTCATATATCACATTTATTCAAATGATCACAAAAGAAATGATGTTTGATCTTAATATGTTTTGTGCGTGAATGAAGAGCTGAATTTTTAGAGATGCTTATAGCACTTGAACTATCACATAAAATGGGCACGCAAGACACATTAATACCGAAATCATGTCATATGAATTTCATCCATAATACTTGGGTGCAACAATTGCCCACAGCCATGTATTCTGCCTCGGTCGTGGATAAAGCAACTACAATTTGTTTTTTTATTGCACCATCAAACCAGACAATTTTCCAACAGTTGGCAACCATTATTGGTACTTTTCCTGTCTATCTTACAATTAGCATAATCCGCATTAGGATAGCTTATGAAATTAAAAGATTTAGAATATGGATACCATAAGATATAATTGGATGCTCCCTTAAGATATCTCAATATTTTTTTCACATCATTTAAATGGGATTCCTTTGAATCGGATTGAAATCTAGCACATAAGCATGTTGAAAACATAATATCTTGATGGCTAGTAGTTAAATAGAGTAAATTACCAATCATACATATGTAGACCTTCTTATCTACATTCTTACCATCCTTATCAAGTTCCAGTCTGGTATTTGTACTCATGGGAGTGGTTGCAGGGTTGCATTCACTCATTCCAAACTTCTTTAGAAGCTCCTTTGTATACTTTTCTTGCGAGACGAATGTCCCTTTCTGAGTTTGCTTTACTTGAAGTCCTAAGAAGAAATTGAGCTCTCCCATTAAGCTCATTTCAAATTCCTGTTTCATTTTTTCGGCGAACTCTCGACAAAGTAGATTATTAGTAGCACCAAAAATAATATCATCAACATAGATTTGAACAATAAGAGAACCATTTTCTCGGTGCTTGGTGAACAAAGTGGTGTCTAAGATTCCAATAGAAAAATCATTGTTTATAAGAAAGTTGTTGAACCAATCATACCAAGCCCTAGGGGCTTGATTCAGTCCATATAAAGCCTTTGTCAGTTTGAAAACATGATGGGGAAAATTTGATTTTCGAAATCGAGAGGTTGCTCTACATAAGCTTCTTCTTTTATGGATTGTTTAAAAAAAGTACTTTTTACGTCCATTTGATAAAGCATAAATTTTTTATGAGATGTAAAGGCAAGAATTATTCTAAGTTATTCTAACCTTGCAACTGGAGCAAATGTTTCATTGTAGTTAATGCCCTCTTGCTAACTATAGCATTTTACTACTAGTCTGGTTTTACTCCTGGTAACTTTATTTCTAAACACCCACTTGGTACCAATGATTAGATGGTTTGATGGTCGTTCTACTAGGTTTCAGACTTCATTCTTTTCAAACTGAGCTAGTTCTTCCTTTATTGCTTCAATCCAGAATGGATCTTTTGGTGCCTCTTCAACATCCTTAGATTCAATAATTGAAATGAGGGCATAGTTAGATTCATCTGGTGGAACTTGTCTGGTTTTAGATCTAGTAGTTATTCCAGCTTGTGGAACTCCAATGATTTTGTCAGTAGGGTGACTGGAAGCATGTTCGAACTTTTTAGTTCTTTGTTCAGTCCTTTCTACTGACTTGCTGGGATCAGGTTCATCAGTGGGATTTGTTTCTTCAAATGATTTTGATTCCTCTTGATTTGATGTTGATGGCTCAGGGTTCGGAATCTTGACTGGTTCTTTGAATCCTGCAACTTTTTTGCTCAAGGTTTCCTTGGCATAAGATGGGTTAGTTTCATCAAAAGTAACATGCGTAAATTCTTGAACAGTTCTTTTCTTTCGTTAAAAATACGCTAGGCTTTACTATGCATTGAGTAACCAACAAAGATAGCCTCATCAACTTTGGAATCAAACTTTGTCAAATAATATCTATCATTAAGAATGTAACATTTGCAACCAAAGACACGAAAATAAGAAATATTTGTAACTTTACTGTGCCACAATTTCTATGGAATTTTTCTTAAAAGTGGTCTTAAGAAGACACGATTTGACACATAAATAGCCATATTCATAGCTTTACCCCAAAAGGATTTTGGAAGATCATATCCATTAAGCATGGTTCTAGCAGCTTCTTGCAAATCTGATTTTTCCTTTCAACTACCCCACTTTGTTGGGGAGCCTTAGGAGTAGAGAAACATGAATGTAACTATGTTCTTCACAAAACATAGTAAAATTTATTTCATCAAACTCAGTTCCATGGTCACTTTGAATTTTCTTAATGAAATAACCCTTTTTTTATTTTGAAGCCTTTTAGTGAATGGAATGAAAGCATTTAGAACATTAGCTTTATAAGCAAGGAATAGAATCCACGTAAAACGAGTATCATCATCTACTATAACAAACATATATATTTTATCTCCAAGAGAAGTAGTTTTCATGGGTTTGAATAAGTCAATGTGTAGAAGTTCCAGTGGCCTGGAAGTTGTGACCTCATTCTATGATTTGAAATATGTTTGGAATTACTCCCCCTTTTGGCATGTATCACATATCCTATCATTGGAGAAGTTTAACTTGGGTACCCCTTTGACAAGATCTTTCTTTATGAGATGAGATATATGTTCCATGTTTACGTGGCCTATTATTCTATGCCATTTCCAGTATTCTTCATCTGAGACTGCTAAACACTCCACATTTTGACTAGTTAAATTATGAAGGATCATACAATAAACATTTCAATCCCTGGTAGCGGTAAAAACCAGTTTCTTATTTTTCTTGATAACACAGTGAGAATGATCGAATTTAACTTCATAACCTTTATTGTACAGTTGACTGATACTAAGCAAGTTATGCTTAAGGCTTCAACAAGCTATACGTTATCAATGGAAGTACTAGTCTGCTCACCAATAGTATATTTACCTATTATGCGTCCTTTTGTGTTGTTTGCATAGAGAACATTTCATGTAGAACAATCATTAAGTATAAGAAACATGGATATGCTTGGAACATCCGCTATCCAAGTACTGCTACTATTTTTGGAAATGTTCCTTGGCATGAACTTGTAAGAAATCAGTTTGTTTTAGGTTCCCAAACTATGTTGGGTCCTTCATGGTTAGTAGCTGATAATTTTCTCACCAAACAAACTTGGTACCAATAAGTTTTTCAATTGGACATCTATAATTGACATGACCAGATTTACCACAAGTAAAACAGGTTTTTCGAACTGGTTTGAATTCATTCTAGAAGCTGTTGAAATCTGTTTGGTTTTTCTCTGATTCATGCAGGTTCTGAATTTTCGACCCTTCTTAACATTATGTCTAGGTGGATCTTGCATATGTGTATGTTAGACACTTGTGGAGCATTCACCTAGATCATCCTCAACGTACAAGCATTCTTCAACAATTTTCCTTTGATTTCATTGCTCATATTTTCAACTTGCTTCTTAAAGGAATTATTCTCTTTAGTGAGCTAATAATTTATTTTCTTTTTGCATTTAGCATCAAGGGTCTCTCTATTTTTAGCCATTTGCATTTCAAATTTATCTTTATGAGCCCTATCCAATTCTTCATGCAAATAGTTCACTTTTTTTGCAAAGCTTTATTTTTATCAAGCAGCATTTTGACACGAATTTTATAAAGTTTAAGCAATTTTTGCACTAAGGCTGTAAAGGAGTTGAGCTCAATTCATTTTAAGAGCTCAAACTCAAGCTTGAGTAAATTATCATGAGCTCGAGCTCGAGCTCAACGAGCTTAATTTTCAGGGCTTCAGCTAGAGCTCGATAGTTTTTAAATTGAATTTACAAACAGCAAATTCTGTGCAACAAATTAAGCAAATT
Source organism: Jacaranda mimosifolia (assembly GCA_018894105.1). NCBI lineage: Eukaryota > Viridiplantae > Streptophyta > Magnoliopsida > Lamiales > Bignoniaceae > Jacaranda > Jacaranda mimosifolia. Next base: position 5,235,713 of record CM032133.1, read on the forward strand.
CTGTGCAGCAAATTAAGCAAATTCTACAAAACAAATTGTACAATCTGCCTATTAAGCTTATACAGAATATTGAAAATGAATTAGAAGATTCAAAACTTCCCCACAACCTAAAGAGCAAATAGTATTTACATATTCGCACAAGTGAATTGAAGATGCAAAAGCAAAAATAGGACCAACCACAAAATGACAAAAACAAGGTATGTTGTTGTCCACAATACCTATACAGCAGTTCACACTTAACAGTGCATCCAAATTCCAAAATAATTCATTGAACAAAACATTCTTTCCATATATAACCAAATTGACAACTAAAATCCCCATCTAGCTAGCATCAATCATGTATGTTAACAAATAAAAAATATTAGAGCAGAAACATATCACAATATCTGAAAGAAAAAATTACGCATTTCAACATCCACAAAAAAAAACATGCGTGCACACAGTAAGCTAAAAGAACAAGCTTCAAAATATAACATACAAAGTAGCCATAGTTCAATGTAATTCAAACTAAATAAAATCAAAAGTCATCATCCAAATGCAAGAAAGCAAGTGTAAAGAAATAAGCTTCAAAACAAATCTTGGGCTTTGATGCTCCATGTTAAATGGTTGATCAGAAGATATCATTATTGCCATTCCATTTGCCTGAATAGATAAGCCAATTTAAGATAAAAATCAATAGAAATAAAAAGTTGAAATTTCAAGCAGAAATTTTGAAAAGAAATTTTGGAGAAAATCAACAAGTATATATGCCATGCCTAAATGAAAATCAATATTCAATCACATGCATTTATTTAATTATCTATTAACTTATGCTAACCTTTTTTACCAAAAGGAAATCATCCTTTTGAAGCTTCATCATCAACATGGAGAAACACTTGTATTGCTTTCTTATCGCTCTACAATTCAAAATATTAATAGTGAATAACAACAACTAAAATAATTGTAATAACAATTAAGAATGAGTTTTATCATACTAAAATAATTTACCTTTGACTTCTTTTTTTATGCCAAATTACTTTCTCAACCAATCTCCTCCACACATTAATACTTGGACTGTGGCTGAAGTCAACGAGGCATGATATTTATCAATCACTCTACTTCTTACACTGAATGTAGCCTCAGAAGCGATAGTGGTGATAGGAATGGCTAGTATATCTCTTGCCATTATTCATAGTATCTTGTATTTCAAGGCATGAATCTTCCACCACTCCAAAACATCAAAGTCTCGTCCTTTGTCTTTATCAACCATGCAACAATTTTCCTCAAGATACATATCAAGCTCAGATTTTTGAGGCTGAACTGATTCTACGAACCTCAAATAATTCACATACTCAGACCACCCAAATAAAGGTTTATAATTTCTATTCTCTTGACTTGAAAGATTTCCCCTTTGTGCTTCCCCACTCGACTCTCCTTCAACTTTGTGCATCGTAACATATTCAGAATAAAGCTCATATAAAGTTCTTCGAACATAGGCAATTTCCATCTCCGCTTTTTCTGAAAAATAAAGCTTCGGAAAACAAAATTCTAATTCTCTCATCTTTCATCTAGGATCTAACACAGCAACTATGGTCATCAACATATTAGAATCCCCCCAATATTTATCAAACTTGATCTTCATTTTTTCAACCATGTTTTTGATGAAGTCATCACGGTCCAATGACTTCTTATCCAACACCACTTTCACTTTATTGACCTTATTAAAAAACAAGTTAGAGGTTGGATAGTCACTACCTAAAATGATGTGTGTAGCCATCCAGAACACCTCTAATACTGAGCACACTTTCTCAACCTTTTCCCAATCATCTTCACTTGGGCATATCTCATAATGTGGCTCCTGATCAGCAAACCTTCGGAAAACATCTTTAAACTTGATTGCAGTAGCCAACATCTCATATGTAGAGTTCCATCTTGTTCGACAATCATCAACCAACTTTCTGTCTGGCAAATTCAATTGCTTCACAATCTCTGCAAATACCTTGAGTGTTGTATTAGATCGTCAAACATACTCTACACTATGATGAACAATATCAATAATATCTTCAATCTCAGAAAGACCATCTTGCGCTATAAGGTTGAGAATATGAGCTCAACACCTACCTTGAAATATGTCTCCTCTACAAAGCAATTTTTTTTTTTTTTAACTTTAACATAGACCTTCAAGTTATTAGTTGTAGAATCATTTGCGAAGGCATTATCAACATATATTGTATGAACTTTACTCTCAATGCCCCAATCTTCCAAGCACCGCCAAATAGCATTTGCAATCTCAAGACCTCGATGAGGAGGTGGAATGTGAACAAAGTTAAGAACACGCTTTTGTAAATGCCAGTTCTGGTCGATCTAATGCTCAGTTATAACCATATACTCAATCTTCTGATTCTTTGACTTCCAACGATCTGTAGTAAGATTGATTTTGTTGACATTCTTCAATAAAGTCTTTAACCTTTTCTTTTCTGTCTCATAAACATTGACACAATAACTTTTTGATGTTATTCTTGAAATTCCCCTCCACTCAGGCATTCCTAGTCTTTGCATCAAGTTGAATCATTCCTTTTCCACGATAAGGAAAGCATGCTCATGCATCGTTATCCAGTAAGCTATTGACTCTTTCATTTTCTCCATATCAAATTTTCCATCATGTAATGCAGGGCAAGATGTTGGATCCATATTAGTTGCCATAACACTAAGTTGTGTTTATGCAAATTTGTCTTTCTCTTGAGTAGCTTTTGTTCTAAGAAAACTAGCACAACTTTTCAAGTGTCTATGCAACTTTATTGTTGGAGTAGTTTTATTTATTGTTAACATCTTCTTACAGTGATTGCATGAGATCTTCATGATACCATCAGCGGGATCTTTTACTTCTTTAAAATCTAGCAAAACAACTGACTTCTTCTGGCTTTTAGCCTTTTGGATTACATCTTCTCCTTCAATGTCCTCCTCTGCACCACCATTTGTGGCCATAGTGTCAATAGTTTCTAGATTTGCACTCTCTTCATTTGTGGTCATAGTTATATCCTTCACTTTTTGTTCAATTGCCTCTTCACTGTTTTGCATGATAGGGCTTGTTGAATCTTCTATAGAGGCAAAAATAAATTGTGCAGGATTTTCATCGCATACATCAAAGTTCATATCTACAAGACAAGACCATTAATAATCAGTTATCACATTCACAAGTGAAAATAATTAGACAAACTAAATAGCAATAAAAATGAAATTTAAGAAATACATAATCAACATTAATTCATTAGAGTTCATATCTACAAGAGTAACAAGACAAGAAAATTAATAATTAATTCAGTTGATTCTTTTTTAAAAAACAAATTGAGAACCCAAAATCAAGTAATAGTTAGATTAGTTGCAAATTAGTCTAAATAGTTGATGGAGTGTCTTTTAATTATAACATAAACATAAATAGTGATGGTCAATTCCCTCAATATATAGGTACAAGGAATAGAAAAGTCAAATTAATTATAACTAGTAACTACTAATTTGATTGTATAGATACATAATTTCATAATCTGTTTTCAAAATAATCAATACCTTTACACTTACACTTTCCATTTTCTACATTTCTTGACAACATAAAAATTGAAGTCTCATTTACAAGGAAACTCTGGAGTTATAGGCTAATAGCAGCGGGCTTAGACATGTGCTGAGGATCACCAACCACAGAACTAATTAGCTGAGTTTTCTAGAAAAACTCTAGAACCAAGTCTCATATCAAATGTAAGTAGAGAGAAACGCAAAAACCTCTAGTTTTATTTTTCTTATTTTTTTTGTTAAAAATGGGGTAGTGTGCATATTGTTTCTACAAATGAAAAAACAATTAGAGTACTTGTAAACATTGAAATCTAACATATAACTCAATCCCAATTTCATGGAATCTAACAAATAGTAAAAGTTTCACTTTTCTATCACACAATTATCTAACAAATGATGAAGTCAATCCCACTTTCCCACAGCACAAGAAGCAAACCATCCCTCAAATTATCAATTGTTAGTACCTAATAAAAGAATCCCAAGAACTCTTTAGACCAATATACAAATGTAGTACCACGTATCATAAGTTCACAACAAAGATCAAATATAGTTTATTCCAAGAGAAAATGTACCAGGATAGTCAGTAGCACGACAGAATGGTGGTGCTTGGCAGTAGAATCAATGTGGTGGGACCGTCGATAATCAATAGCACGGTGGAATGGTGGTGCTGTGCGGCAGAATTGTGGTATGGCCGGATGAGATTGAGAGAAATTTGAGAGTTGAGAGGTAGGGCTTAGCTGTTATACTTTGTATTTAGGAATTAGGAATTAGGGTTGTATTCTTTAGACATTATTTATATTATTAATATTATTTATATATTTAAAATATATAAAATATTAAAAAAAATAAAAATGCTTATGAGCCGATTCATGAGCTTTCGAACAGTCATGAATGAGCTCAAGCTCGAGCTCGAGAGGCTCAAACTTAAGTCGAGCTCAACTCAAGCCGGCTCATTAAGCTCATGAGCCGACTCGACTCATCTTTCACCCTTATTTTGCACATTCTCATCAATGTCAATTTCATCACTGGAATCATAATTAGAACATGAAGAGGTACTTGATTTACCATGAAGCAGTTCTCTTCATTGTTAAATTGTTCACCATCAGATTTGTGCCATGTGGTTGCCAGTAGGGGTGGGCATCGGGTTCGGGTACCCCTATACCCGACCCGTTTCGATCGGGACCCAATCAGGTTGGGTATTTTTAATCCCCCAACCGGTCGGGTATTTATGGGGGTACCCGAAATTTTCGGGGTCGGGTATCGAGTATTGGGGTGGGGTACCCGATACCCGATCGGGTACCCCCATTCTATTAATAAAAAAAAAATATATTATTAGAATTATATATTTAATTAAAGTGCTAATATATGATGTATATCATATATTATACATTAATGTTTATATTTAAGTTTTAAAATTATATTGAGTACCCCCATTTTATTTTTAAAAAATTAATTATAGTATTAAGTATTATATATTTAATTGAAGTGTTAACATATGATGTATATCATATATTAGATATTAATGTTTATATTTAAGTTTTAAAATTATATATTAGGTGGGATTTAGAACTTGTGAATAATGAATTGTAGTGTTATCAATTGATTCACAACAAAAATAAATAATGAATTAACAAAATTTTAATTTTTATTTATTAAAAATATAAAAAAAATTAGTGGGGGGTTTTGGGGGTACCCGACCCTAAGGGGGTACCCCCATAAAATGGGGGTCGGGCCTCGGGTATCAAAAAATGATACCCGAGCCCTCGAGTACCCGCACTGCGGGTACCCCCGCCCACCCCTAGTTGCTAGTGCCTTAACTTTAGCTTGTTTTGCATATTTCTTCAGTCGGGGACAATCTGATTTTCTGCGTTTGATTTCATTACATATGTAGTAGTGAGGTAGCTCGATATTTGGAGTTTTTGGATTGGTTCTTTTCAATTTTGATATGTTGTTTTGGAATTTTCTTTTAAAGTTCGTCAGTTGCTTTAATCTTCACAAAATTAGAACAATTTCATCCTCAACTTGGTCCTCATCAAGATCTTCTTGAAGTTGTTCATTGGAATCATGATCGGTATTAAAAACAATAATCTTTTTGACCTTTGTTTTCGAACCTTCATCTTTGTTTAGCAGTGTCATCTCATAGGATGTGAGAGATCCAATCAGTTCACCCATGGTCATTCTGCTAAGATCACGAGCTTTTTGAATAGCAGTAATGTTTAGCGTCCATTCCTTTGGAAGCAATCTAAGAATCTTCCAGGCTTGCTCATCCTTGTTTATAGTTCTACAGAGTACGAACAAAAGATTTATAATTTTCATGAAACGTGCATACACCTGACTTATGGTTTCGTCATGTTTCATTTGGAACATTTCATACTTGTGAATGAGAAGAGCAATCCTCTATTGTTAAACCTGATTGGTACCTTTGTGGGTTAATTGCAACATTTCCCACATTTGATTTGCTATAGCACATGTACTGACTCGGTTGTATTCCTCTTTGGTGAGAGCGCATGAAAGAATATTTTTGGCCTTCGCATTCATTGAGATGGCCTTTTTATCATCACTAGTGAAGTCACGTCGCTCCTTTGGAACCATTTGTTCGTCAACTAATTTAGTTAGAACTATCGGCCCTTCACTGACTACGTCCCATAAATCCAAATTCAGGGCAATTATGTATTTTTGCATCCAAATTTTCCACGTAGCATAGTTGGAACCATCAAAAAGTGGAGGTTGGCTGTGCGATTGCCCTTCTGCAAAGACATCGAGAGTGTTAGTGGCCATAAGATATTTTACTCTGGTAGTTGCACCACAATATAGAGAACTAATGCTTCGATGCCAATTGTGAGTGATTATATACCTAAAAGGGGATTGAATTAGGCTAAAAGAATTTTAATGCAGTGGGAGTTTATCACTCAAAATTCTTTTTAGCCTTTCAAAATTGTTTGAACTTTTTTGTAGAAAAATAGTTTTAGCTATTGATTGAAATTTGTAAGTACTAGTTAAGATACCAGTTAGACTAGTGATAAGTAAAATAATAAAAGCAAAAGTAAATGGACACTAGTATTTATAGAAGTTCGGCAAGCCTACATCTTCTATCTAAACTTTCACTTAGGATTTTAAACCTATCAAATTAATTAAGAATATAAGAATGTTTTATAGTAAAATAGTAATTTGATAGAATGAAAGTTAAAGTTAAGGAATAGAAACGTCATAGCTGGGTGAAAAATCAGCTCTTCACAAAGAGTTACACTGGAATCCCAAACGGGATAAGATAGATTCTAGAGCACTGTAGAACTAGCTACTTGTGAATAGGCCAGGGGAAACTTCTGCTAGATTCACTTGCACAACCTTTGTGGATTGATGCATGAGTTGCTGCGACTCTTCCAGATCGGAACCAAGGACATTGCAGAAGATTCCAAACAGTGTCGCTCTACTGGTTTCTTCACCTAGAGGTCCTTATTGCAACCAAGTGCCGATTTGTTCTCTTCACAAGATCCCTTGCGAATAGGTACGACTCCCGTCCCTCTTCACCACTAGGTCCTTTGAGACACAAAATGCCTTGTCTTCTTCTCCCCAAGGTCCGTCGAAGGCAAGTTCCACTTGACCTTATTCACCACAAGGTCCCTTGAAAACAAACGTAGAGCAAGGAATTAGCAACAGTTAAGCCCAAATCGTGTATGAGAGTATCACACAACCCCTTAAGACACTTAACAAAGTTCTTTCCCGACTCAGTGATTCACCCTTTTTAATTATTGCATAGTTTCACTTTTAAATGCTTATGTCCAACGTCTATAAGTTCTCATTAAGGTAAGAATCCATTGGAATTAGGTAAGGGAACAAGATATCTTTGGCAATCATGCATTTACTCCTTAAATAGTGGATGAATAAGTGATTTCAGTGTAATGTGATTTCTTTCTAAAGATGCTAATCAAACTAGAATTTTTAAGAGATCTTTTATTTATGGAAAGTAAATTCCAAGGCATGCTAGATTCCAGCAGATAATATAAAAAGTCATTCATGCATTCAACACATAATCATAGGAAAGTAATTTTGTCATAGTCAAAGTATCGAAATTCACCAAAGGGTTAACATGCTCACCCATAAAATTATTACAAAAGATAAATATAAATTATTAAAGTAAACCGTTGAGTATAATGGACTCAATCTAACAAGAACTCAAATATTATAAATATTAGTATTCATAGTCAAAAGAAGCATCAAATGATATTTTAATAAATTCAAGTACTCTATTATGACATACGTATTTCTTCTTAAAATAAAAACCTACAATTTCAGCTCATGATAAAAAAAAATCGAAAAAAATTCTCAAAGAACATGAAAATATTAGAATTTTTTTAATTTCAAACAATAAAAATTATATTATAACAACTGTATTACGACACTATTCTCATCATTGATATATTAATTAAAATTTAAAATTCAATTTATGAAGTGCAACTTGAGTTGAATTGGGCTCAACCCCAATTACATGTAAACTTCCATAATTTTGATAATACAGTCATGGTTTTTTATTTTTTATTTTTGTACTTGATTGATATTTTTTTAATAGCTTATAAGATAAACGATAAAATATAATTTGAATTAAAAACTAGTCGCAAGCTGATTTGAGTTATCAAATTTGACAAATTGAGTTAGAAAATTATTGGTTATAATTTTCGCAGTATGAATTTAAATTAGAAATAATTACTTGGAAGTTAGGCCTCAAATTAGAATGTACGAATTCAAATTTGAGTTTTCTAATTTCTAATTTTTAGTTCATGCCATCTTCTCCGCACCTCTATTCATCATTCATGGCGGATTAGAAAGGGCACAAAAGAATTAGAACATTTTAGCTATTTTCTGCGATTGAATTGGACGTACGTTGTATAGATATGTGCAACCATGCCTAACATGATTGGAGTATGTTCACGAGTCATCTTGTCATTAGAATAGCTGCTGCTAAATCAATTTATTGGACTGTTAAGGATAAGGTAATGTCACTTTTTGATTATTGATTACTGTCCGAAATTACATGTCATATGAAAGCAACTATAGGGCTTCATTTCTATATAGATATATTAGAGACCACAAAAAAAGTACATTAATTTTCTTACTTGGATTATGCTGGAATGTGAGAGTTGAGACCAATTCGTAGGCTGTAGGGGCACCTTGGATTTTTCCCCAACCCACTCGACACTTGTAAGGCTCTAAACACTTGTTAACTACCTTCCAATTTCAAATGAAATTGGCCACAAATGGAGTGCCAAGAGCCAATTAAGTCTACTTCAAGCAGTAAAAGTGAATTAATTGATCAAGAGTCCACAATTATGGAATTTAGCTTTGAGTCTCAATAAAGTTTGAATGTGCTGTGGGAATAATTTATGAATGATTTTGTCATTTTTAATATATACTAGCATGTGTTCAATGCGATGCATCAAAAATAATTTTAAGATTGAAATAATTTATTTTATAATAATATTTATTTTACTTTCTAAAATATGAATTGTAATTATTATAAGCATTTAACAGAAAAAAATCTATTACCAAGTAAATAAAATAATGTAATATTTTAATTTAAAATATTATATTTGAGATAATTTATACTTAAATAAGTTATAGAATATCAATAATTGCTAACTCTAAGTTTATAAATTATATAAAAAATTATAAAATGATAAAATTTAAAAAAATATAAACAAAAGAACTAAGAAAATAAAAATAGCGTGGAATATTTTACTAAATATGCCTTTTAAATTAGATATATATGTGTGTGTTTATATTTATATATTTTGATATGATAAATAAGCAAATAATTTTTTTTAATATAAAGCTTTTTGGTATGGTTTCTTAATAATTTGAAAGTTATAGTTACATTTTTATGATATTTGAGAATTTTAAATGTTAAATATTTTTTGTTAGAGTAAATATATAACCCCTTTGTACTTTATCTATGAAAATAACTTACATTAAGTTATTAATTATTTGATAACTAATTCAATAAATAGTTTATAACATACAATTTTATTTGTATATAATTAGAAATAATTTATTTAATTAAGAAATAAAATAATTTATTTGATCAAATAATTGAATATTTTTTATTTATTTAATAATTTTTTGATTAGAAATAATTGATTATTGTATTACTTCAACTAAAAATAAAGTGATTATATCTATATCTATATCTATATATATTTAAGAATTGGTTCTTGTTCTGAAATAACTTAGTTGTCAACTACACTTTTTGGATAAATTTTAAGTATTTTTGAATAAAAATGTATAATTAAATTAAAAAAATATAACTCTTTAAATGAAAAAATAAGTTAATATTTATTAGAGCTCATATTTATTATATAATTTCATTACTTTGTATATCTATTTAATTTTTAATAGTTAATATTATCAAAGTGAATATAAATTATTAAATATGGAATATATCAATTGTGAAAAAGTATTTACTTAGCAATAAAACTTTGATTTTTAGCTGTATATACATAATTTTTTATAAATAATTTATTTATTGAAGAGAAATAAAACAATTTTTTATATAAATATTATAATAAGTAAAGATTTAATCAATCGAAATAAATTTATCAAAGCACATGATATTATATACAGAACATGAAAAAAAATTCTTTCTTATATGCACATAAATAGAAGGGATAATTGCAGTTAACCCCCCAACTTATGGCCTCATTTGCACGTTGCCCCCCAACCATTGTTGATGTGCAATTTTACCATCTGAACTATTGAAATGTTCGCCAACACCACGTTTGCCCATTTCCGGTGGAATCCAACCAATCAGCATTGGACACGTGGACTGAAGGCACCGAAATATTTTTGTTAGATTCCAGCAGAAATGTGCAAATGTGGTGTTGACGAACATTTTTATTCGTTCAGGTGGTGAAATTGCACATTTTAATTAGTTCATGTAGTGAAATTGCACATCGACAACGGTTGGTGGGCAATGTGCAAAGGAGGCCATAAGCTGGGGGGGTTAACTGCAATTATCCCTAAATAGAAATGAGTAAATCAAGTACCAATAAATTTAGTGACTATTTTACAAAAAATATATAGCATTTCTTCATTCATCTGACGAGAAAATTAAAATAATTTCAACAACTTAATAAAATTATAGTTATTTTAAATATTTCATTACATCACATTATTCAAGGTACATTACTCAATGAAGTATATATAAATTTTTTATCTAAATAAATCAAGAGAGTTGCAACTAAAATAATAGTAAAATAAAAATTCAATATCAACGATAAATTCTTATATGAACATACATAAATATTTGAAAATAAATATATTAAATACAATTAACTGAAATAAAAAGTACTGCATGCTGATGTTTTTAAATAATAACAAAATTATAATCCTAAGTTGGTCATAAGAACTTTGATTTTAAATAAACATTGAGGAAATAATAAAGTAATAACATTGATAAAATATTTAGATATATTAGAAAGGTATATAATTAATTGAAAATAAAAACAAAACAAAAATAATGTAAAAATGTATAATAAAAAAATAATAAAATTTTTCTACGAAATGAACTCTAAACTAATTAAAAGGAAAAAATATTATTATATTATGCTAATGAGGGAAAGAGGTCCTACGATTAAAAATATAAAATTGTACTATGAATAATGAGAAAATAAAATATAAAAAAATTGTATTATTAATCTTGTGATAAATTGAAGTTATAAGATAAAATTTTATGATAAGAATGTACTACACATGATGCTTATAAAATATTTTTAAAATTATAAACTTATTTAGTAAGATAAAAATATGATAATATATATTTTTTGAATTATCTCATGGGATAGAAATCTATGTTGCAATTCTAGAGAAACACAACATGATATTTTAGTTATAATGATATGTTGATCGTATTAAAATAAAACATAAAAATAAATAAACAATCAATGAAAAATTTTCAATTTACTCAAAATTCTAAGAATTTGCCATTTGGCGAAAATTGTACAATTAGAATCAAAATTACATAATTATGTATCTCACACTGTTGTGCTATGTATAATAGTATAAACATATATATATATATATATATATATTTGCTCATTAAAAGTTGAACTCTAAACTTCATACATATAAATACTACTGAACTAACTAATCACTTGATATTTTTTAGTGCTTAAATAAAATGATGAAATATCTTATTATTCATGTCTTTTTATATATATTAAGTCTATCTTAAGTTCGACTCTGTCTTTATATATATATATATATATTGAGTCAGTCTTAAGTTCGATTTGATCTAATTAATGGTTAGTTTTGACTTTTGAGTTGATTAAAACATTGCGATCTCTTTAAATTAAGTATTGATAAGGGATTAGCCTAGTTAGGCCTTAAAAGCCCAATAAACCCATTAGGCCTAGTTTATTTTCGACCTGGAGGCCTGGATGTTTTGATACCATTGGGCCTCTCCGCTAGGCCTAGATTCAATCGTAGAGGTCGGGATGACTGTTCGACTATCAAGGTCGAGAATGCCGACTCGATTGGGAGATTCAGGTGTTTAGCAACTAATGACGCCATCTGCACCATCCCATCCGCCGCATTAAAGGCGCTTCAATCACCCACCCGTCCGCATTTAATGCTATGACAGTATGTTACCTCCACCATTAATGTTGTCGCATCTACATTTAATGGCAGCACGGCCTCTCTCTCATGAAGCTTAAGGGTCGGCATAGTAACCAATTGCAGAACATGGGCTCTAGTCGAAATGACCATAGTTGCCCCTACCAGCAGGATTTTCGCTGGGAGCTTGTTGAGGTGATTCCCGTCTTTTCACCTATGAGCATACACTATAAATACCTTATTCTTCCAACCCAAAGGTAAGAAAAATATTGATAAATTAAGCAGTTAATCTGTTCATTTCTCCTCTTAACTCAGCCCCAAATTGACTTAATCATCGGAGGATCTTAGCCGAGGGCCTTCTTGGCTAGCCTGACGGTTGCTACTTGATTGCAGATGCCAACCCACACCATTTCCTAGTCAAGAAGCCCCACATACTACATTTGTTACCATCTCTCAAGTCGAGAATAGTGTGTGCCCGCTTAACCAACAACTACTTCATTCACTAATTTATAATTATGATTTGCCTTGAACAATTTTACCTATTCCCGTCCTCTATCATTTCAACCAATATATAATTCTTTCACATAAAATCTCTAAGGGCTTGTTTGCTTGCGTTTTGGGAAAAATTTTCCCCACTCCTAAAAAAATTTCAAAATACAGGCACATTCCCCAATCTTTTTTTCAAAACACTACAATTTTTTACCCAAAAGACCCTTCACAATTCTTCAAAAAAGCCCTACATCCTAAAAAGCACACCTACCTCCTCATTTTTCACTCCATTTTTCACATCTCTCTCTCTCTCTCTCTCTCTCTCTCTCACACACACACACACATATTTACATATATGAAAATATTAAAATTTTACTACTTAAAAAATTCTAAATTATGTTTACAAATTCAATTAAACTAATTGTCGAGAAATTTTTGGCTCACCCAGGGTAATCCCTCAGCTAAGGTGCCACCAGTTCAAACTTAAAATATAATTCAAAAGGCAATTAGGGAAAATCAAAATCTTAACATAACACAATAGACAACAGTTAACAACAAACCCAAAAGACCATTTCATAAAGTACCATGTGTGCATACCAAAATCTTAGGTTTACAGTTAAATGTTTACATACATTCTCAAGTTTAGACGTCTAGATTAGGTGTAATCTATATATACAAGCATAGCACCTAATCTGTTACAAAATATAATTTCTCTTGGGCATTTCTCGAGCCCTCATCCATCATTCAGACCTGTCTGGGAAGAGAGTAAAGAATACAAAAAGAGGGTAAGTCTTAAAGACTTAGTGAGGGGGAAATGTGACAAACATTTAAAGAAGAACTATTAATGGAGCAGTAATTCAAAACAAATTCATCAACAACAAGACTTTATAGTTAGAAACAAGATTACATCAAAACAAAAATGATATCTAATTCAACAAATGAAAACATCTCCGTCCTTATTGCTCCCAGAATATAGTACAAATAGAATCAAACATTAACCCAAAATATAATATTCATAATAGATTTTCTTTATTCCTTCGCTAACCCAAGCATATCAGCTTGGTACCCAAGCATTCGGCTCGGTCCATTATTCAAACATTCTACCTGGTACGATCTATTATCCCAAGCATTTCGCTCAATACCCAGGCACTCAGCCTGGTCCATTATCCCTATATATAGATACAATCAATAAATGATTACCGACAAGGTCATACAAATGATATCTAGAACAATTCAATTAGGAGTGCAAAATACGATTGAGTCAGTAAGATCCAAAATCAATGTAATAATGGGAAGCCGGCAAGGCTGTAGGGCATTCAAGACAAATAACAGATAGGTCAGTAAGAGTTCTGGATACCAGAATGAGTACAATCAATTTAAGCAGATAGATATAAGGAATTCAGACAATTAAGGAACATTCGTTTCCCAGGAAAAAAGATAGGCTTAACCCTCACATTAACTTTGTAGAGGTGCTATTACGTCTTACAGTCCTGGAGGCCTTAGCTCCTCGTCACCTATTCTAATAGAACATATTATATGTCAAAATGCTTGCACCATATCCTTTAATAATAATTAAATCATTTATACCTTAATATTGGGTGTTATTGATTATGAGGCACATCTACTTAACCCAGGTTCTTGCCCCATTTTGGATACGGTAACTGAGGCTAGAATATTCCATTAACAATTAATCTTTGCAACGTTACACAAAGTTAGACCTAATTACACTAATTAAATTAACAATAATTATATTCTAATTACCAATCGGGCCCACTAGCACTGTACACAACTTATATATCCAAATATTTCGGCTTGACATCATAAATCTTATCCTGATCATTTCAACCCATAATTACAATTTGGTGCGATTAACTTAACTTACATATGTAATCAGTTTAACATTTTTAATTGAACTGAATCAGGAGACATTTAACCATTTGATTAGAAATTTACCTAAAATCTTGAATGTAATATTCTAAGCCCATAATTTTTAAATTTATACCACCCTTACGAATTTTACATGTTTTTTTTAATAATAATAATCAATTTTCATAACTTTACACAATTAGATTTCTCAATTATATCAATTAACTTAATTTAATGAAAATTAGCTTCTAATTAACAATCCAAGTTCATGTTTCACTTTATATTAAAATCACATACAATCATTCTGGTCCGTAATCATAATTTTGGTCTATTAACTTATTTTTACATTAGAATTTAGGCTAACAACTAAATCAGATTAAATCGGGAATCAAATAATCTGATTAATTAGTGTTTTACCCAATTGACCGAATTTGAGGTCAAACCATCGTGTGATAACAGTCTGCATGTATTTAGATCACCGTCATGATCAAATCAATGGTTAGTCGCTTGACTGCTGCTGCCAGACCGCCAGTTGCGCCGCTGCGGGAATTGAGTTGTGACACCACCATAAGGTGCACCTTGCTGTGCTGATTAAGACCCCCAAATCAATTTCAACACCTGCCACCATCTTGTTGCTCAATTTAGCAGAAATCAGTGAAGCTCTGCTATCGTCGCCGCGCCTTTTTTTTCTTCTTCTTCAATTACTCCTCCGTCCATCGTAGGTCTTGCAAATTGAAGACACCGTTGTCTTCCTCGCATCGAGCCCATCAAAACCTACTTCTTGTTTACGAGTTTCCATCGCTGGAACTAAGCAACCCATCACCACCGCCATGAGGCTCTGTTCGGAGCTTAATCCCCAGCGATTAGCCGGTTGTCTCCATGAAATATTGGTACCGGCACGTTCTTTGGGTTGGGAGGAGTGCAATGGTGTATAGAGTGCCTAGCTTTGTCGGTGCTAGAGGGGAGTTTACTAGAGAGGAAAGAAGGATTTGCATGTACGAATTTGAAGAAGTATGGAGTGGTTTGCTATTTATAGGAATTTTTTTGAAATTGCAAATTGACCCCTTAAAATTTTCTCAATTTTCATTTGAACCCCAAGACTTTTTATCATTTTTCAATCCAGCCCTCAACTTGTTTAGTTCCTTAGATTGACCTAGTTGACCCAAAATATTTACAAATTGACTCCCATTCAAATGTCCTACAATTAAGTGCTTATTTATATTTTGAATCCCAAAAATTTTGTCAAATTAATATTTTGATTTTTTGAAATCTTACTTTCTAAATTGCTAAATTTAGGGGTGTTACAGAAATTAATTAAATTTAATAAATAATTTATTTACTAAATAAATTATTAAATTAATTAGATTACTTATTAATTAAATAATGTATTAGTTATATTTAATATTTAATGTATAAATTAAATATTATACTTATTCATTTCATAAATAATTTAAGATGTTTTAATTTGATATAATAAATAAATTAATCTTCTTAAAAAAAAAAAAATTAATCTTCATTAAATACTAATATTCACATTATTTAAAATTATTATAAAAAATTAATTATAATGTAATATTTATTTAATAATCTATTAAGTTTAATAAATTAATATTACTACAATTAAAATAATTATTGAGAAAATTAATTAAAATTAAGTACAATTTTTTATTATTATTACTAAGTAATTTATTTATTAAATAATGTATTAATTAAACAATGACTTAAAGTAAATAAATAACTTATTAAATTAATTTATTTGATTATTTAAATAACTTGTTATGAATATATTAATTATGTTTCATATTTCACGTATAATTAAATATTACGCTAATTTTTAAAATAAATAATTTAAGATGATTTAGTTTCGTATAATATAAAATTATTTATTTTTTAATTTGATGAATCGTTATTAAGTCTTATATATAAATATATATTATTTTATTTAAATAAATAAGTGAGTTTTATTTATACATAAATTACAAATAATAAATAGTTAAATAATTATATTTTAAGAATAAACAATAATTAGTTTATAATTAATGAATAGTAATTATTATTATTTTTGTATATATACGCCGATATCAACAATTATGATATAATTATGATATTAGCCAATTTTTTATAATTAAGATATAATTATAGTTTCATAAGTAATTAATATTTATTAATAAATTCATAAAAATATAAATTTTAAAATGAAGCACCAATTGAATTAATTACACATCATTTTATTACGACAATGTATCAATTATTACATATATATATACACACATCATCCAACTATAAATATACATACATATATAATATATTACATAAAAAAATCACTTTCACCTTATAAACCTAACAAAAAAAGCAATTGATTTAACATCAACAGTAAAGTTTGTCTCCTCCAAAATAAAAAGAAACAAACAACTCATTCTCAAATTATTTTTTATATTTTTTCAAAAAAAAAAAAAAAAACACTTGGTACATTTTTTAAATTTTCTCCCAAAAACCCATTCCCCAATTTTTTTTCTAAAAAATGGCCAAAGCATAGGACAACAAGTCCTAATTCTTTCACTTGAAGAAAATCACATGCAGGACAAATATAGAAGGCATGCATCTAACTTAGACAGGGAGCAAGAAATTCGGTGGTTCTACATATTATATGGATCTTGGTGTCTTGCTACTCGTAATTAATTATATATATATGGCCTCACTATGTTTAGTTAAACACAAAATTTTGTACTCACTATTCTTGTCATGTACATGTACCAGTACCAACAACCCTAGCTACGTCTAACATATGAATAGTTTATTTAATAATGTTTTCCTAAAGCAAAAAACCGCAGAATTTTTGTCATCCTGTCTACAAATTTGGAGCATTTCATAATGGAGAATAATGTATGGTGGTATGTTGCACCTCCTTATAAACCTTATCCGGTCAAGGTCGATGAATGTATTTATTTCTTCTGCCGTTTGTCCACATTTAATAAATTTGTCTGCTACATGTACTATGTATAACAAATGTTATTGACCGGAAAAACTATAAAGATGACAAAAAATCAAAAGTATCTTTTCGAGTATTTTTTTTCTAAAAATTAAAATTAAAATTTAATGAATGTTTGAGGCTAGACCTGACAATTGGGTACATATGGATAACCCAATAACGGATAACCTGTTTTTTATTGGGTACGAGATAGTGGACACATTACCCATCTTCATGGGTAATGGGTAACTCATGGGTACCCGTAATAATTTTTATTTTTTTAATATTTAAAAAGTAAATTAATATCCACTTTGCAACTTACATGATATTATTAAAATATTAATTAAATAAAATTAAAAAAAATGAATTTATTAAATTGAATAAGTCCTTAAAGTATATTAATCACGTTGTAGTTTAATACTTACAACTTAAGTATTAAAATCCATCAAATTTAAAGAACATTATATTTAAAAATTTAAATTTAAATCTCATTACATGCCAAAAGTTTTTTGAATTAAAAATTTAAATATCACTCAAATATTGTTGTTTTTGTAGAAGAAGATATTACATCTATGAAAATATGCAAAATAAATTATTTATCACTTGATTACATAGGTGGCCGCTATTTGAGAATGGTTTTTTATTATACACTATTTTGTATTTAGGGTATTGCTCTAGGGTATTAGTTTGTTGTAAATTTTTTATTTATAAAATTCAAAAACTAAAAGTTAAATTTAAAATTTAAAAACATAAATATATATACCGGTAACCCGTGGGTACCTATGGGTTGGGCCAAAAAATGATGGATAATTTAGATATGGGTAAAATTACCCACATTTTATTGGATTGGAAATATAAGGCCCATTACTCATAATTTTTTTGATATTCATATGAGTACTATTTTACTAGGTCTATTTGAGGCATGCATGCCCAAGGCTTTTGAAAATCCGATCAAATCAACCAGTAGAATCGATTGAATTAGTGATTCGAAGATAAATCCGATTTGAATGGAGTCCAAAGACCATCTACTAATTAACTTGGTGCTAACCAATAAAAATGGATCAAAAATCATGGTTCTACTGCTGGACAAGCACTTTAATTTTTTATTTGTTTATTTTAATGGATAAAAGTTAGAAATAAAAATAAAAGACTAAATATTATAAAAATGAAAAGAGAAATTGAGAGTTGAGAGTTGAAGACGATAACTAAAGATGTTGCATACATAATTTTTTGAAACATGAGTTTATTTTTTTGGTGCTTACACTACAAGAAAAATGGCCTTTAGTGGCCCTAAAAAGTGCCACTTAAATAATGTTATAGTGACAATTCTATATTTAATGGCATTTTTTTTAAAATGCCATTTATAGAGGTGTAGCTAAAGGTGTAAATGCTACTATTTTAATCATATTGTGCCATTGAAAAACAAGAAATATATTTAATGACATTTTAAAATATCTCAAAAAGTGAATTGAATGACATCTAAAAATGTCTCATTTTTCTTGTTAAAGTGACATAGTAATATGCCACAAAAGATGGATGTAGTAACATACTAAAATGCCACAAAAAACTTCTTTTGATGACATGCTAAAATGTCATGGAAAATATAATAGATGACATATTAAAATGCCACAAAAAAGTCATTAAATGACATAGTAACATGCCATAAAAAAAGCAATAAGTGATATGCTAAAATGCCACAAAAGATATTTTAAATGATATGTAAACATGCCAGTAAATTATATATTAGTGGCATGTTAAAATGCCACAAAAGAAGTATTTAGTTGATATTTTAAAATGACACAATACTTATAAATTGTCACATTTAAAAATGCCACCAAAAAACACTTTTTTTCGACACTTTTACTTGTCGAAATATTTATATTTGGTTACCTTAGTAGTGTCACAAAAGATTTATTTTGTGACATTTCAATCTGCCAAAGAAACCCAATAAATGGATATTTTATTTCGAGCACTAATAGTATCTACTTATTTAATAGCCAAAAATTAAATTTTTTTAATAATAAAATAATATAATGACTTTTATTCTTATAAACGATAATAATTATTTAATTAACCATAAAAAGAAATGTAGCAAAGGAGATATTTCAAATTAAATGAAATCATTAAATAAATATAAGTTCTTACAAACATCACTGATCAATAACATATCAAATGATTGTACTTTACTAAATCTAACAAAAAGAAATAGCTCTATTAGAAAACTAGAATCCAAATGTACTTCAAATTCATTGAATGTTCAGAGCTCATCAAAATTGACCAGAAAGGTGAGAATCCAAGACTTGAAATGATATATCTTCCAAAACCATTTGAATCATCCATAAATGCGAGAATCGACATCCTTTGAAATCTGCACAAGTAGGACAACAATATAAATAAATTATTGTTATTATATAAAAGTTATAATTACATAAAGCAATAAGATTAATATTTTATAAAATTTAAGAGATTGTAATAATATTAGTACATACCACAAAAGCTTTTGGCCAAGCAATGTTATCTCCAATAGCTTGTCCGATAGTCTTGCATTGTCCATATGATCTAACTAGTCGTTCAATTGGCTTTACTGCAACTTGCACATAGATTTCCCAATAACTAGATCCCAATTCTTGTCCACCTACTTCATTAGTTGCATCTGTGCTATACAGCAATCCAATAGCAACTGTTTCACTTGGCTTAATAATACTCTTCAAACAAACTACTTCACCAATGTAGAAACAAAGAAATAAATGCAACGATCATTAATTTAAAGCACTATATTAGAGTAACTAATGAATAAGAACAAGCTATCACTCATGTAAAACATATAATATAAATTCTAATTTGAGTGGGATTCTAATTTGTGCCAATTTAAATATAATTTGAATAAATAGAAATTAAATGAGTGGGCCCTGTGGATCTTCTAAATTATATGCTGAATATTTTGAAATATTTATGTACATGCCCTAGTCCTTGAGAAACAACTACTCATATCTAATAGGCTTCTACTTTGACTATATTCGCTTTATGCAAGATAAACATTTAAAAAAAGAAAAAGTAAAAAATCTCTAAGCAAGAATTATATGTATTTATAGTAGTTGTCGTGGCATGTCATTTTTATGTATATAAAATAATTGTCATATATTATATAAAATCATAAGAATAAATGCAAATGAATTAATTATTTGAATTTAAGAAGTCAACTTTATATCAACATATACAAAAATGCAAAGAAATTAACACTCTTGATATACTGAAAAAAATTAAAAGTTTCTTACTGATTTAAAATCAAATTAAGTAAATAAATATTATTTCACCTGAAGGTCATCAGCCGAACTAGCAAAAGTATCAGAAAATGTTAGGTGCCAATCATTCCGCCTTGCTACTTGAAAAATTGGAGACAAATCATCAGGGGCTTAAGAAAAAACATAATGCATTAATTTCAGTAAATTAAAATTAAACAACCAAAGGAATTACCCTTAACTTTAAGAAAAGATTGCCACCTGTGTGGAATCATTACTGAAATTATTATGACTCTGCACTTGCAATGCTTGAGATTTTAGCTAATCAAGTTCATTTCTCAGCTCCCAATCAAAAAAGTATTAAACAGTACAATATTTCATTGAAAACAACAAGAATTTGTCAAATTTTTTGAACAAAAATCTAATGAAATTTTTCCAAAAAATAAAAAAGCTACTATTTGAAAAATTAAATACCTGCACCCGTGTTCATAACATGTTGCTCAACATCCATGTTTGTTTCCGATTCAACCGGTGTAGTCTCATTTAGACGAAATTGCATGTAAGGATCCATTTAAATCTATATAAAATAAAATAAAATGATTTCAAATTATAATCAAATTACCTAAACAAATTAGTGGTTATTTATCAAAATCTATATCAAAATAAAAAAAGAAAAAAAAAAGAAATGAAATTATAGAATGCTGCATGATGATAAATATGCAATGCTTTCCTCGATACGTATTTTGAACCAAAATTTAAAGGAGCCTGTGATGCATGTTAATGAACGGAGGTTAAAGAAGTGTAACAAGCTAGTTGATAATTATGTAGCTTTCCTCTCCAATCCCTCCACATGTATCATGCAAATATAAACTCAATCATGGCTTTTTAGAGGCACCCAAGATTAGAATAAAATAAATAAATAAGAACAAAGAAATTGAAATACAATAACAAGTTGACTTTCATCATAACTGTATATTCGGAATAACAATTATGGGCTACATATTCCTATCATTATATATAACATATTTACAAATATTGCAATTGTATATATATATATATTATACTAGTTCGTCCACATTAACACCAAATCCCAAGGCGCATAATATTAAAAAAAGAAAAAAGAAAATAACTATCAAATGAGAAGACCCAAACCTTCAAGAAACAATTGAGGTCTTCAACCTTGAATATGATGAAAATTTGCAGAAATTCTAGATAAAAAAGTATTTTTTCCCTCTAACTTTATTTTAGTCATCCCTCCAATAATTTGAATAATCTCTTTTCAATATATACATATTTTTAATTTTGATAGAATTTATCACATTACCATAATTGATGATTGAGGTTAGGGAAAGATAAACACTTACACATTAGAAAAGGAATAAAATGGTATGTTACCAATGATAATTTCATTACCTTAGTGATTAAATTGTTAAATATGGAAGGATACTTAATAAATTATTAATTAAAAATATGAAATTTAAAGGAATGTACCTACAACTTCCCATGTGAAAAATAAAATACTAGCAATATTATATTTTTGTGATTTTTTAAGCTATATATTTTTTAAAATAATTAAATATTTTATAAGATATTTTTGAAGTAATTTATAAATTCAGCCAGATCCTTTAATGATTTGTCGATTCTTGCTACAGTACTTAATCATTGGGAAAATGAAACAATCATAATATCTTTCAATGTATGGTCTAAAATCTTACAAAAATTTGTTATCCTACAATTGATTGTTTCACAGTATATCTGTAAAATTTATGTTAAAGGCCTAAATGGATTACTTTAGTTAATTCATATAAAATACATCTAATCAAACCAAAATTTCGTTCTAATTATACGGTGAGAAATATAACAATTTAAGAGAGAGGGGAGATGTCCATGGAGTACAAGAGATGAAAGAATAATTGTGGAGAGGATGGCTTGTGATATGTTCAATGAATTCAAGCATGCATGTGTGGGATCACGTGCAAGTATTTTTCATACATGAGAGAAGGGCTTTGAATGGTAGATATTAGGTAATGAAAAGATTCAGGACAAGAACAATGTTCTTCTCCACTTCAAGACACTAATGATAGATATTAGGCAATGAAAAGATTAAGCCTACTTAACTCGGTAACATGCGAAATGACTGTGGAGAAAATTTCCTATGATAATAGTTTCTGGTTCCCTTATTTCCTTTGCAAATGTTCCCCCTCCACACTAAATATGAGTGGCATTTGCAGAAAAATATTAGTGACATTAATTAAGTGCCTAATGAAATGAAATTATGTTGTCATGTCAAATTCCTCTATACAGTGGGATTATATTTAATATATATATATATATTATAGTGACATCTTTTTATAACTATCGACATATTGTTTTATTGTGTGACTATATTGTAAAATGCCATTAAATTAGTGTAATGAAATATATTGTGGCATTTTCTACAAATGACACAATAACCTGATATAAGTGCCATTTTTAATAACAATTGGTGACACTTAGTTAAATGCCTTTAAAGCCCATTTATGGTGGTATGTTCAATCAAATGCCACTCTTTTATTTGACATTTATTAGTTAAACGCTACAAAATATTACCTTTAGTGTCATTTTTTAACAAATATCACCATAATAGTATTAGGTGTCATTGTGTTATAAAATGCCACCAAGGGAATGTCACTAGATATTTTATGTCATTTTTTTCAAATGACATTACAACTAACTATGAGTGACATTTTAAGAAAAATAATTAGTGACACTAGTTAAGCACCTTTAAAATACATTTATGGTGGCATTTTCAGTCAAATGTCACCATTTTATTTGTCATTCAATTATCAAATGTCACTGAATATTATTTTACAGTGACATTTTTTGTAATTGTCACTATATTATTTTTTTGTGGCATTATTTTATAAAGTGTCATTAAGTTAGTGCCACTAAAGGCCATTTTTCTTGTAGTGTTATTAAAGTTGTAGTTATATACAAATACTGATCATGGTTGAATTTGTTGATTTAGTTTATTTTATTTTCCTTAGATTTATGTCCAACAATTGGTGTGAAAAACTTATTTTCATATTAACTTAAAACTTGAAATTAGACGATAACTTAGTTAATGTGAAATAGTTGTGTGATATTATATTTAATTAAATATATGTTTATAATTGATTAATAATGAAATGGTATTTTCTTAAAATAACAACTAAAGAGTGATTAAAAGCTGGGGACATATTTTATTATGAATTTTCCTATATTATTGGATTTTTCTATTTTTTCAGTTAATATTCATAATATGATATATACCTATAACATTAAGTACAATATTTATATTATTTTGACGTCAAATCGATCAAATCAGTGGTAAGATAATTGAACCAATCTAATTAGTAACTAATAATCAGTAATTTTATGTTTGGTCTACTTTTGAAACTATTGGATATGCTAATTTATGTGAGTGCATATATGATAGTAATAAAAAATTAGAAATGTGAACAAATCAAAACTTACTAATGCCCCAGAACTTAGGCTTCTTCAAACTTGCTAATACCTTTTAAGGTTCCTTATCTAATTGATTGAATGACTTCATAAATTAGTCAAATTTAGCATGTATACTATCCACCAGTTCAAGTGAATGTAGGAATGCACAGAAAAATTGAATGAAAACCAAGAAACCAACTACACTTTGATCACTAAATTGTGAAGCAATAAGAAAGGGCGACGAACGTCGGGTGAAGTGCAGAGCAACCTGAAAGCAAAATTATTACCAATTAATTGAAAAATTGTTGATTGATTGAATATGTGCTTTTGAAGTATCTTATACAATGATCACATCATTTTAAATAATTAATAATATGAAAAACATTTAATTCCTATAGGAAGGTCTTTTGAATGGGGATGAGCCTTGTATCTTACAATTTTCAAGTCTTTCATTGGTTTTAAGTGATTTTATAAAGAGCTAGATACAGTACGCACTACTACAAAAAATTTCAATGGGAATGCTTAAATGTGTCCCAACAAATAGATTTAGTGATGTTGAGTTATAGTGTTCCATAGATGGGTGTTTTATTAACTTTTCGTGACACTTGCAGGTGTCTTCAAAGTGATTATTATTGTGATAGTCGATAAAGTTTTCAAAACTTTCAAATTATGACACTTCATAGTGTTACATGATGACTTCCAACTACCTTACAATGCATAGAAAATATGCTTAAATATTACATAGTGTCACAAAATTGTATATTTTCAACACTTGATAGAGTCTCCAACTATCGTATGTATGCTTAAATATTAACTTACAACCATAAATCAACAAGATGGAATTAAAAAAAAAAAAAAAAGACATAAGAGAAGACAAAAAAAATAAAGAATCAAGAATTCATAGTTATTAAAATTTAAATTCAAATCAAAAGGAAATTCTATAAACTGTCAAACTCCCAAATCATACTTATTTACTAGTACGAACATAAAGTTCTTTCATCATGCCTTCATTTTTTGAGTTGTTAAGATGAATTGACGTTGTAAGTCTCTTGTACTCTCTTCAATCAAAATATTTTTGGCTACAAATATCGAGAAAAGGTGTGTGTGTGTGTGTGTGTTGGGGGGGGGGGGGGGGGTTACTTCTGAATAAGCTAGGCCAACTAACGTTATATTTAAGATAAGCGGATGGAGCATAATTATGAAATAAAATTCTAAATTTTTGCAGCTCAAATAATCTCAGAGTTCCATATTAATGGGTGGCTTTCCTAATCTTCATGGGTACAGGTCAGGTGTTCCAAATAATTCAATTTTTATGATTCTTCATTATTTGCATATGGTTTTTTTTCTTTCCCCTTAGGTATTTATTTGTAGCAGCTTTTGATTTAATATTGATATTCATTGGACGCGGTTTTTGGTAAGAAATTTATAAGTTTATCGTGTGGACTTTTAGGTCGCGTTGGAACATTATGGATTTTTTCGTGAAATTTTGAGCATAATCATAGGTAATGCGAATCAAAATTAGTAGGCCTTAAGCATGGGTGATGGGTCATTCACTGAAAATGAAGTGTGAAAACAATCAGATTAAATCTTCAATCAATACACGATCGATTCGTACTTGATATATAAGACAAGTCCTTATTTACTTTGACGGTGATATTATTTTATTTTGTTTTGCTTCATTGTAATGTATTATTGAGCATATAATTGGCTTTGTAAGGGAAATTATATTTGTGGTCGCACACCTAGAAAATAAATAAAAAAATAATAATGATATTATAATACACACACACACACACACAATATAATAAACGTTTTGCAAATTTAATAGTAAATATTATATGTGTCACTAGTTATTAACTATTATGTAATAGCAACTTTTACGTAATTACTGTTAATATTGAAGTTGTGAAGATAATTATTATGACAAACTTAAAAATTCTGCAACTTAAACATACAATATATATAACTGATGATTTTTCATTTTGAATTGTTTATTCCAATTGTTTTATCATGCATTTCACTTCACAAATACATATCAAATATATATGATCTAGAATTAATTATTTTTATAAAATAATATAAAATACATTCAATATTTATTTATGCTGTAGAATAAAAAATAAAATAATTGAACTTGAACAGTTTTTATATTAATCACTTTCATGACGCTTTAAGGATAACCCGCGTACAATTATGTTAGTTTTTGTTTGTAATAATAATACGGTGTCCGAACAATCTCTGACCTAGTCAGCCTTCTTCCCTCCGTCCTAAAAACTAATCAAACAAATAGACAAAAAACCCAAAGCATCATGATGCATCCTACACAATCAAAATCATGATTACGTAACGGGGGTACAGTTCATTATAAGTTCCAACAACCTTGACTTAAATTGGCTCGGAAACATTCAGGATTGAAAAGGATGTCATGGATATATCATATATATATATATATATATATCTCATATAACTGTGCATGAATCATTTAAGGGGTCATGTAGGGAGGAAGGTCTTCGGTTGAAAACAAGCATATATTTAATATTTAGATTTTCCAAGTGCAAAGTTGTGGATGTGTGTGACATCAACATCACCCATACCCCCCCCAATCCCCATATATCTTCCCATCAAACCATCTCATGCATGCACAAGCATTAATCTAAAGCATTTTAATTGAGTGAATGCCCATACATGTAACTTGTTTCTTGGACCCCAGCAGTCCCATTAATCATCATATATCATCATCAACAACTCATATCTATTTTATCCTTTGACTTTATTGATGCTTATCTTGGGCATATATCCATACTGTGTTTTTAAAGGTGTCCAACTGTGATTTAATCAGAGGAATGCCCAATTTTGCAACACTCTTAGGGCTAGTTTATTTTCAACTATGGGTCAGGATGAGATTTATCAATCAACATCATTTTTATTTTATTTTTTTGTTTATTTTTATAGTTAAAGATCTATCTTGCAACTAACAAATGAGATCAGGTATCCTAAAATTTGGGTGAGACTAAGTCATCCAATATTTTTCTGGGCTATCAAGGATGAGATATGAAATTATTTTGTCCTCCCTCACTTGGACGTAATTATATTGATTCTCTTTATGCAAGATACCATTTTTTGTTTAAAAGCAAGATTTATTGAATACGCCTAACTCAATGTTGGCACCTGGGCCAATGGTGCCTAAGCGTCAATCTGTTGGTACTAAGGTGCTAATGTTTCCGGTAACATTTGATATATATTTGGAGCCTAAGTGCCAATTCTCTACTCTTAGACGTCAAAATATTTGTTCGAAAATATCACTATATCTCATTCTTTATATGATTTGATTATTTCAAGCCCTCAAATATTGTATTCTTGAGTCAATCACACTTCATTTCAAACCCTCAAAAAGAGCCATGATTTTGATTTTATGTGCAAGTGTATTTTGATTAATTCATACTTTATTCAACTAATTTCGTCCACATATTAAAATATATATTTAAAATATCTCTTCTCATTTTTGATTTTATCTTATGTAGTAATTATAAATATATCCAAATATATAATCTTAATTCTTATCATTATTCAAAAATTAACACCCCATTCACAAAAATAAGCAGCACCTACGTTTTCAGTACATTATTGTTATTATTATCTATGCAGTTTGGTAAAATTTTCACCAGAGTTTTGCTGGATTTCGGTACTTAATTAAGGCTTCCAACATATGTTGACCAAGCTGAAAATTGAAGCTTGATAAGGGAGAATAGTTGAGCAATTCTAATTATGATTGGTCAAATGAATTTCAGGCAGTTAAAAAATCTTAAGTCCAAGTGGATAATAAAGAAGAATAGTTGCACTGATAATAAAATGTTGAGTGCATACAATTAAATCCCATGGATAAATTTGTTAATAGCAAAGTAAGGTTTGTGTGGTGTTGTTGTATGTAGAGTACTGTAGACTGTTCCTAGCTTAGGTAAAGGTCTTCTCAGATACAATAGGTGTGGCCGCTCTCCTTGTAGTCGCTGTCACTGTCTCAAAATAATGTGCCTAATTGTACACAGTTAAAGGAGAATTTGTAATATGTTGTTGTTGTTGTTGTTTTTTTTTTTTTTCTTTTTTGGCAGGATTTAGTTTATTGATGCAACCGATTGTCTGTAGTCTCTTTATCAGTTATGCAAGAGTACACAAGCTCAAAAAAGCAGCACATAGAAGTACCCGAGTGAAAAAGGAGAGAGGGAATGCTTTGTCGGCGAACCTTTAACTACTTTACGTCCATCTTCACGTAATTCTATCGGAAGATTATTGGAATAGATGCGGTAAAGGGAAAAGGAAAGTATACTGTTAAGCATGCTAAAAACACTTTATAAAGAGATATTGAACTAAAATTTAAAAAGTTCATTGAACTTTGATGAAAAGAAGGGAGGAAAATTGGCACGTTCATGTGTTTTAAAAAAATGAATAATTTTTTATTTATCTTAAAATTTAATATTTATTTTTGAAAAATAGAAACTCCTCCAATTGCAATGCAGAAGTTTTTATGAGCAGCTACAACATTGAAAGAGTTGTTTCTCATAGAACTCTCTCACAACCAAGAGGATTTTAAGCTCCTCGCAGAGCCAAATAGCTGCCAACCCAACCATTTATCAACTTCTCCAGCAACCAATGCAAGCCATTCCCATCATCTACCACTTCAAACCATCCATTTCACAAAATTTCACCAATAGCTCCATCAATATCAATCCACGGCAATTTAAATCATACAATCTGCAAGATTCAATCAACATATATCAATTATCACACAGCCACAAAATTTTCCAACATTCCCACAGTAGATTGTTCCAACCTCATCAGGAATTAGAAGTAGCCACTTACTTGACTAAAGAAATGAAGTGCAACAGAGAACTTTTGGGGTTCTCATAGTCTTTTTAATTTTAATAAATAAGCTGCAGAAATCATGACAGGTTATCCAAAGACTAATATTAATGACCTTTTTCTATTTTCAATTTATATAATTCTTAATTATGAATATTATTTATAGACCACCTTCTATGAAAATATTTAGATGCGACATGTATCTGGCAATAAAGCACCGCAGCTTATATGAATCAAAATAAAGAACAAATTCCTCAGGCGTGCATTCTCAAGAGGAAAAATATATTCAAAACTACAAAGTCAATGTAGTTTGTTGAGCGTAGGTAGTTCCCACATTTGGTTAACATACACACTACACATACAATGTGTAAAGGGACACCAAAAGTGAGTGATCAGAGCAACATTCACCAGCGACTTTGGGGCTCCACTGAAGCAAAGGTTTCAAATGCAATTCATGATCTGCCTGATCCCCTCTCAACTTTCTTTCCTCTCTTGACCTCCATCAAGAACTGGTTCAAACCAAATGGATCTTCTTCTTCTTCAAACTCAAGAGGCCTCTGTCTTGGATTGAACAGATTACTCATATTATATTGAGCAGCAAACAGGGCACCCTTGTCATAGATGTTGTAAGCAACATCAGTAGGGTAGGCCATTCCAAGAGCGACTTTCTCACTAATACCACAGTCTTCATCTCTGGTAATTTTCCTCCCCATAGCAGCATCTTTTGCCTTCAGTCTTCTTTCCTTCTCCCTTGCTCTGCGCCGCTCCTCACGATTTTCTTCCCTTTGCAACCTTCGTTCTTTCTCTTCTTTTGTTTCCTTTGGAAAATCTCTTACAGGTTCACAGTCCACACTCGTATCACCATGATTCATATCACGCCTCCCCTGACATGATATTGGTACAGCAACTGCTAATGGAGAAACACCATTTCTCTCGGACCTTGCTTTCTGGGCCAGCTCCCGAAGTGTCATCTCAGTCTTCTCCTTCTCTTTCATCACAATCTCCTTCTGAACCTTCGACCGCACGGCAACAGCCTCTCTAGCTTTCTGTTCAGCAATGTATAGGACCTCTGATAAGTTTGCAAACTTGTCATTAATCGGAGCCTCTTGAAGCCCCCGACCATCAGCAGGCAAACGCTTGTCAAGTGGCATGGTGTATCACTTTGGGTTCTTCCAATTTGAAATGCACAGTGGGATCTTCCAATCTTGTTGGTCCTTCAGAGTCAGGGGTCGAGGTGGAGAATGCATAACTGGCGCAGGTGGAGAACCAGAAGGTTTTGGAGCTCTCTTGTGCCTAAACTTGGGAAGCTCCAATGGATATACTGGCATCTCCACCATCAGAATAATTGTCTGCTCGGCCCCTGAATTAGAGGCTGCCGATGGATTATAATTAACAAGATTCCCGTTAACCTAAATTAATCCAATCATAAATTCCAATAAGAAAAAGGGGCAAAAGAAAGCAAAAAACGAAAAAGAGAAGGCGAAGAACAGCATGTTATAAACAAATTGAATATGACTTAACAGCAATCAATTTGGATTAAAGAATTTAATCTACATTAACTTTCACGCGGGGGGGGGGGGGGGGGGGACGGAATTAAAATAGTCGGGTATTTAAAAAACCAAAAAACTTGAATAACAGTACCTGATCGGAGGATTTATCGTGGGGAACAGCGCAGGAGTCGCGAATATCAACTACGCCCAAAGCCATTGTTTGGAGGATGGTGTGAGAAGAGAAAAATAGAGGGTTTCTATGGTTTTTCTTGGACGATTGGAGACAGAATGAAGGGTGAATTCTACGGTTTGCCTTGGACGATCGGAGACAGAAAGAGAGGACGAATTCTAGGGCTTTTCTTGGATGATTGGAGACAGAATTAGAGGGTGAATTCTAGGGTTTTTCTTGAATAATCGGAGGCGAAAGAGGGCGGTTTCTTGGATGGGTGATATCCTATGGTTTCTCGGAGAAGTGACAACGGGGTGAGCTTTACAGGGTTTAACACAAAGAGGCGGGAAAGAAGTCAGAACTGAGGACCGTTATTCTACATTTTAGCCATTTTCTAAAAAAAAATTTGGAAGAATAAATTTATGGAAGAAAATTTAGAGAGAATGTCATTTTTTTTTTAAAAAATATAAAAAATAATTTGAAAATG
Source organism: Jacaranda mimosifolia (assembly GCA_018894105.1). Taxonomy (NCBI): domain Eukaryota; kingdom Viridiplantae; phylum Streptophyta; class Magnoliopsida; order Lamiales; family Bignoniaceae; genus Jacaranda; species Jacaranda mimosifolia. The sequence goes on from CM032133.1 coordinate 5,266,887, forward strand.
AGTTGTTTGTTGTTTTGTATTTTGAGGAGAGACAAATTATACCTAGATGTCAAATCAATTACTTTTTTATTGAGTTTGTATGGTGAAATTAATTTTTTATGTATTATATGTATGTATATTTATAGCAAGATGATGATGTGTGTGTGTGTGTGTGTGTGTGTATTTTTAATGATTGAAATATGAATGTAATTAATTTAATTGGTTATTTATTTTAAAATTTATATTTTTATAAATTTAATATTAGTAAATAATGTATTATTTGGAATAATATATATTAATAAATATTAATTATTCATGAAATCATAATTATATCTTAATTATAAAAAAATTAGTTTATATCATAAATGTTAATATCGACTTATAAAAAAATTTAATCATTATACATTAATTATAAACTAATTACTATTTATTAATTAAAATATAATTATTTAACTATTTATTACTTACAAATTATATTTAAATAAAATAATTTTTTAATAATTTATATATATATATATAAGGCTTAATAACGATTCATCAAATTAAAAAAATAAATAATATTATATTATATGAAATTACATCATCTTAAATTATTTATTAAATAAATAAATAATTAATTAATTATACATAAAATATGAAATATAATTAATATATAAATAGCAAGTTATTTAAATAAATAAATTTAATTAATTTAATAAATTATTTAATTACTTTAACTCATTTTTAATTAATGCATTATTTAGTAAATGAATTAATTTGTTAAATTTAATAGATTATTAAATAAATATCACCCTACAATCAATTTTTTTGTTATAATTTTAAATAAATTTGAAGATTAATATTTAATGAAGAAGATTAATTTATTTATTATATCAAATTAAAACATCTTAAGTTATTTATTAAATGAATAAATGTAATATTTCATTAATACATTAAATATTAAATATAACTAATACATTATTTAATTAATAAGTAAATTTAATTAATTTAATATGTTATTCAATAAATGAATTATTTAGTAATAACATAAATAATATTTAATTAAATTTAATTCATTTTTTGGATAATTAGTTTAGTTACATTTGTAAACATAAGTTTTAGAATTTTTTAACTAGTAAAATTTTAATATATATATGGATGAACGAAGTGAGAGAGTGATAAATGAATTAGTGGTGTGATACGTAGAGTGAGAAAATGAGGGAGTAGGTGTGATTTTTAGGGTATAGGGTTTTTTGGGTGAATTGGGAGAGGTTTTTTGGGAATAAAATTTGAGTGTTTTGGGAAAAATTTTGGGGAATGTGCCTTCATTTTAAAAATTTTCTATGAGTTGAAAAATATTTTTGAAATTTCATTCTCAAGCACCCGTTAGAAATTTCATTATTGTTCACCCTCAAGCAGTGACATTCCCGAAAAGCTGACTATTCTCCAAAATATTGAATCCTTGTTTTCCATCCTCTAGGCAAGTTTCAATTTTATTATTTTTTCATAATCCTTAAATTGATTTGAGTGTGAATTAGTTGTATATATGTTTTTAATTGGTTTTTTGTTGAGTGCACTTCGGTAGATAGATGATGTCTTGATTCCATCTTTTGTTGTGTCTGGTAATATTGAAAGTTGAAGGTTGGTGATTATCTCCCCACTAATTTATTTTTCTGGGAAGGCATCTATGAGCATTAAATTTGGCCAATGACTTAGGAGGAAAAATATTTGCTTTTAATAGAACTATTTTCTCTTAGTATGTAAGGATTTTTGTTATTCATGTTTGAAGGTTTTCAATCTATGGATGAAGATAAAATGAAAGGGTAGGATAGTTGGCATAGCACCTCAGTTGGTGGCGAGAATGATATGATTTTAAATAGAAATGGAAGTGATTCATTGGGGTCCCTTTGCTTGCAGCTAGACCCTGATTCAGTGGGAAAATTAGTTATTTGCACTCCTGAGGAAGGTGATTAGTTTTATTAGGATTATGGTAGATAAAACGGGTTTGACATTAGAAGGTGTCATAGAAAGACAAAAGGTTGTCTTGTAAAGAATGTTAAGTGGGTTTGCTCATGAGTTGGATTCAAGCAATGTGACCCAACATCGTCGACGTCCAAGGAAAGAAACAAGATGTGGATGTGAAGCTATTTAGCTCATGATTGATTCGATGACCTTTACAAAGTTACTAATTTTGTACCATTTAATAATCACCCATTAGAGACACTAGGGACAGCTCACCGTTTACGATGTAACCGATAAAGTTGTAAGCTAAAAATTTAATTTTGTTTATTATTTGAGAGTTGCCAATTCGTTAACATGTTTACTTATTATTAGTAATGCAGAATTTATCATAACTTTTAAAAATTGTATAGGTATTTGAAACCTTCTGAGAAAAATCTATTGAGTAGGGTGGCAAGTTTAGGTATTAGCTCCTCAAAAGCCATGGATTATTTGGAATATATTGAAGGTGGGTTGGGAAGGTTGCATTCAGAAGAAAAGATGGATATAACTATCTTAACAAGCAAAGAATGTAAATGATCAGATATGGAGATGTGAATACAACTTTGTCATTAATTGATGGTATGTAGTTGCATGATAAAGACATGATTTTTGAATATATATCGTTGATGAAGAACAATCATTAACAAGGTTATTCTGGACAGATGGATTGTCAAGGGTCGAATTTGATTTATTTGGTGATGTTGTTGTGTTTGATAGTACCTATAAGACAAATGCATATTGTTTTCCTTCGTTGATTATGTTAGGTGTGAACAATCATTATAGTACATTCGTGTTTGGTGCTTCTATCTTATATAATGAAATTGTAGAATCTTATCAATGGTTGTTGCAGAAGTTTCGTGATGCTATGGGAGGGAAGATGTCAATATCTGTTTTGACTAACCAAGATACGGCAATGCATGCTGTAATTGAAATTAGGCTTCCTTTCACAAAACATAGGATCTGCATTTGGCATTTAGAAGGGAATGCAACATAAAATACACATATGCCAGAGTTTGCTCATGATTTTGCACACTTTTGGAAAAGAAGTACTCCATTGAAGAATTTAATTCTTCTTAATAGAGCTTGATTCAAAGACATGGTGTTGTCGATCATTCATGGGTCGTTGACATTTTCAAAAAGAAGAAACTATGGAATGAAGCATATTGCCATGTTCATTTCTTCGGGATGATGAGGACAACATAACGATCAAAATCTATGAATCCATAGATGAAATTTTGTTTGAAACAAAAAATGAAGTTAACAGAGTTCCTAAAGCAACACCACTCCTGTATTCAAAAAATTAGAGCAGCTTTCTTTCAAAATCAAGAAGATAGTGAGAACTCGGCTCCTTCCTTACTCAATGATGTGTTGCAAATCCTTGAAAGTCATGCTTCCTATATTTACACACTAAAGATATTTGAAATGGTTAGCAAAGAAATTAGGAAAGAGCAGGACTTGGTGGTGGTTGAAGTAATCAATCATAATGACTGCTTTTTTGCTTTCAAATTTAGTTCGTATAGCAAGGATGATGGCAAGCGTTTCTCTTTTAGTATTGATTTGGTAGCTCAAAAGTTCCAATGTGATTATGAAAAGCTTGAGTCTATTGGGATCCCATGTCGGCACTTGATTTCTGCTTTCAAACTTTTATGCTTACGAGAGTTTCCTGAAAAATATATTAAAAAATGATGGGCCTTTGCAATAGGTAAGGAACTACGATGCAATTTTCCAATGCCATTCCCATTTGAAGATGAACAACGACAAAGATTTGCTATACTGAACAGAGAGTGTGCAAATTTGTGTTTTCAATCTTCTCAATCAAAATCCACCACCTTTAAATTACTGATGTGTATCAAAGACTTGGCTTAAGATATAGAGGATGAGAACATAAATAATTCACCCGTCGGATATAGTGTACAACATGGGAAGGATAAATGGTTTGTGTGGGATCCAAAAAGAATTAGATCATCTCATCATGTTCACAATCCGAAGAAAATTCAATCTAGAGGAGCTCCAAAGGCAAAGCAACAAAATTGTAGAAAATATGGATACGTATACATAGCTTATGGAGTTGGATAAATTATCGCCCCATGGGATTATTTTATTTTTAATTTAATATTTTTTTGCCATTTTGAATGTTAACTAATCTGTTTGGTTTGTTGTAATCTTCCTTTTCTTCATTGCAAATATTCCAGTTAGCCAGGACATAAAGCAAACACTTGTGCATGTAATTCAAAAAAATTTGGTGGTCATCATGTTAGTAGTGTTAATGTAAAAGTTTCTGAGGAGGCTAGTCAAGCAAATGACAAAAATTATGGTGGTAAATATTCTCTGTCTTGTAATTAATTTTGTGTGACCTATTAGCCACCAACCATTTGATGCAAATTTTATGTTTATTCTTATCATTTCTATTTTTGTGTTTATATATTTAATAGTATTCTAACTTCTAAGTTATGGATATATTTGGTTTTAGATGTCAACTTACAGTTTGAGACAATTTCACGTTATAGGTTTACATGTTCATTGTTTTGGCTTTATTCATCTTGTTACTGTCTTTTTGAAAATAGTTGTGCCTTCTAATACATATAAAGTTTGGGTATCATTGCCTTTAACTTTAAGTTCGTCTGAGACTAAAAATATTTGTTGTGCTATGCTAAAGCTCTAGTCAAATTCTTCTATATACATGCATTTGCAATATGTTATTCAACATAGAGCCCCTTGTGTTTTTACTCTGATTGCTACTCACATTTTGTGGCCTAATGTCTGTCCTTCCTTTCAAAAGATAAACAGTCTTCCTTACTTTCTGATCTCTAATTTTTTCCTCTTTATTACATTTTTTCATGTTTGTATTTCCAAGTTCAAGTTTTTTTTGAAGAATTGTTTTAGTATTGGAATTGTTCACTGTTACTATTGTTTTATTAGTCCTGGTTTCAAATGATTAGATGTTTCTCTTTGATAGCATATCAATTTAAAAGGTTTGAGGAATGATTATTTAATGAAAAGATGAACACGGTTGTATTCGTTTTCATTGCTGCTACAATAGCCAGCTTGTTGCAAAGCTGGGATAATGGAACTATTGCTAGTTATTGTTTTATCTTCTCCTAAATGTACTTTTTCTGTTTTTTAGTTATCAAACTCTTAAATAATTGACTTGAATGTTTAATGTCCTATACTAATTTATGATAGTTGTAAATATTGCATCGTGCATCCATTTTGTTTTACTCAACATGGGAGTTTCCATAAAATGTTGAGTTGTTTTCCAATGCTAAAAAAATTAACAATGTAATGCAACTTATATACAAATATTATTCTTTAGAAGTGTAAACCAAGTGTAGAGAACTAAAAGCATACTGTTTAAACACACACGCGCGATCACACACACTAAAAGTAGACTCTTCCAAAAGTTTTTTCTCCATCTTGGATCTTTTTTAACTTTCTCGAATGTTCATTAGTTCTTTGATCTATTCTTGAATTGTACCACATGAAAAATTATGTATTTCTTAGTTTGACTTGATATACCTTTTCAGGTTTTTGTAATGTTGTTTATCCCAAGAGCATGCTATTTGATAACTGTTGACAACGTATTTCCCTTGTTTTCATTCAATGGATTATTCCTATTCTTTTCTGGAGAAAACAAGCACAGAGATGTAGGTAAGTGCATGTTAGTCTAACTATTTCACTAAGTTGTTGCTCATTAGTCTTTCTATACATAACAGCAAATACATTACTTAAGCTTGTGTTTACCACTGAAATAATCAGCTTAATTGTTGCCTATCACCTTTCAAATTAAATGATATCACGCATGTCTGAATACAATACGTGAGCTCTTTAGAACTTTACCTTTGAAAAGAAACTTTAAATACCACTCCACCCAATTAAGAAGTCCTAATTATTTATGGTGCCAGTACACTAAGAACCCACTACCTAGTTTGGATTATTGATGAATATGCAAATCTTGAGCTTCACAATCCCTTAGTATCAATGATAAAGAAGAAAGAAAGAGAGGATTAAACATGGAGAGGAGGAAATTCTGTATCATATTAATGTTTTGTAAAATTTGTTGGTCTTTTCTTTGTGCTGGAGAGACTCTGCGTATGCTTATAGAAGTTCTTTTTTATTATTTTAGGTATATGTTCAGTTTATCAGCCAACAAATGTAGGCTTACTAGTGCTTTTAGCTTTTAGGCCGAGGTCCTCGTATGGGAATTGGAGATGTATATTTAGTACATGCATGTAAAACCAATACAAACTACTCCGTATCCATATGTGAAGTCTATGATCACTTGTTTAGACATTACTTTTTCTTGGATTCCTTGTAGTAGGATTGAGTTTCTATTGTCCTATGCAGTCATCATCATTGTTTATTTGCTTATGTTTGTTAGTATATTAATTGGCAAAAATATCATTACATTCTAATTGATTTTGTTGAAATTTTGTCAAGGCATGTGTCTTTAGTTAATTTTCCTTATATAAATCACACGTTAATGTAGGAGTAGGTGTTCGGATTGGGTAATTCGGATATCGATCCGACCTGATTGTGTAGTCAAGGTACCCAATTAGAATTTATATACAAATAAATATATATTATAATATATATATATATAGTATAGTATGTATATGGTATATAATATATATTATATATTATATACATTATTTATAATACATAATTGTAATAATATATTTATTATATTTTAAGAGGCCAAACATTGGCTAGCCTTTGTTATACTCTATTATAATTTATAATAGACGTTGGCCACACTTTAGCCACAACCTTTATCATTTGTTATTTAATTTATATATAAATAAATATATATTATAATACATAATTTTAATAATATATTTATTATATTTTAAGAGGTCAAACATTGGCAAGCCTCTATTATACTTTGTTGTAATTTTACAACAGAGGCTAGCCATACTTCAGCCTCAATAGAGGCCAAAGTTTGGCCATTTAGTTAGAGGCCAAGTTTTATCATTTTTTATTTAAAATTTTGTAAGCTATATTTATATTAAATTTAAGGAAAAAAAGGGAAAAAGAAACTCATTCTCTTAGGTACTACAATCCGAACTTGTTGGTCCAATCAGTATCAGATAACTAAAATTATTACCTGATATATCGGATACTCATTTTGAACTATTGAAATTTGAGCTACTCAATCCGAACAACCACCCCTGCATTTATGGATGAATTCTCAATTAAAACACCTATGCTTCTTCTTTCCCATGTGAAGCACTTCCACATTTTTCTGCTCAAATATTTTCTTTCTTTGATTTTTATCCTCATTTATGAGGGATATGCTTAGCATCTTGAAATTTTATTGGCAAATAAGTTTAGCTCTGAGTTCATTTAATGCTTTTAACATGTTACGCAACTCTCAATATCTTCCCAATCTGAAAATTGCTTAACTTAGCACCAAGTTGCCTTCCTGAACGGAATGAATTGGAAGTAAGAATTAAATTTATTGTGTTAGTAGATTTTAGCATCCAATCTAGGAATTGATGTGGAAATGAGTGTTGTATGCTTTGGAAAAACCAAGCAGGGGGAGAAATAACTTGGGAAAACAATCTACCACTCCATCAGAAAAACTGAAGCTGTTGTTTATTCTTTTACAATTAGAAGTTAAGATTTATCCTGTCTTGTAGCCAAAACTTTCTCTAGGGAAAATTGCTTTTTTGGTCCCAAAGTTTAACTGTGTGTACATTGTTGGTCCCAAACTTATGTCATAAGATCTGACACCATGTGCATGTGTCAAGTGTTTCCGCTTCTTTTGGCTAATTCTTGACTTGCTGCCTTCAAAGGCCATTGACATGTCATATGTCTTCGTTTCCCCCTCATCCTCATCACATACATTATCTTGAGATTCAAGGTCTGCAATCAAAGCAAATATTTGTAAAAAAAAATAATTCAAAGGAGCAACGCAAAATTGAGCAGCACCTATATCAGATTCACTTACAGCAGCATGACATGCAAATGTTTCCACTTCTTCTTGTACACTACTTCCAATTCTCTGAGCAAGAACATGAATAATTTTAGAAATTAAATAGAAGGTCAGACACCAAAAATTAACAAATATACACAAGAAATTTCCATGGTAATATCCATATGCTCACAAATAGGTGTCTAAAAGGATAGCTGAGTTTTTCTAGAAGAGAAAGCCCAGTTACAAAACATTTTACTTGAACGCTCTTTTGTTTCTCTTTTCTCAAATTTTTGGTTAGTAGATGTTTTTCCATCTTATTAGCATGATAAATAACTAACATTTTTATTTTGACAGAGCTTGATGGCGAAACATTTTTTAACACTTCTTTTAACTTCACATAGCAAATAGACCCAGAGTCATATCATCTTAAACCAGTCATGTTCAATAACCTTGGGGTATCTAAAAGCCCCCAAACCATCATTTTTTTTTCTTATTTATTCAAGAATTATGTTCAATATACCACTTATAATGAACCCCTCCCCCCCAAAGAAAAAAGAAAAGGTAAAAAGATGAAGTAAGCATTGAAATATAGTAATCCTATAAGTTATAATGAACACGAATTGAACAGAGCATTTACCATGTAGATGAAGAGTACTTACATTTTAGAACTCAAGACACTCATTTTCTATTCAAAACAAAAGTTATAGCAAGAAAATATCATATCTACAAATGAGGTGCCGTTTAACTTTTCACCGCCCAATGGTAACTCTCAGGAAATCTTAAAAGTATTATTAGTGAACTTTTCAGTTGAGTTTTTGCATTTTAGTTTGAGTTAAAGAGGCATTGGCAACTTCTAGAGCTATAGTATCATCCAAACTTCAGGGACATGCAGAAAATAAAATGTCTTAATCAAAAATGCAAAGACATAGTTGAGTCAAGAAAACTCATTTGGAATAAACTATGCCACGAGTTTGTAATTGATGTTTGTCAAGTAAGTCTACAAGAAGACTGGAATTCTTCAGGATGCCAATACATTGGATAGGTAGGTACCCTACTAATTGTCAACATAAAACACATATCTTAAAAGAGATAGGCTGCACTTAGAATCTACAAGTCTCAGTGTAAGATAATTAATAAATGAAAGGCATGTATGATATAAGTAAAAAAATTCACTAATTCGATAAAAAAGAAAGTATGTTAACCTTATAATTTTGCATTCTGGAAAGCAGACTGTTAGTTTTAGCAACTTGAAAATGCCCATCCATATTTAGTTATAAAATTTCTCACTGAATTTGCCTAAATGCTAAAGCTTATATCAAAACCTTTAGAAATTGCATTACTACATCGGGCACCAGGGCAAATTCAGCCACAAATTCTTGGAATTCAAGTTCCGATTAAACAGCAAGCTTCGATACACCAACAACTGCAAGAACGACACTATGATTTGCAAAGAAGTACTTCTCACCCCCGCCATTCTCAAGAATTGCCCCTGAATCATTGTTGAATAATGAAGGAAAATGATAACAATTAGCCAGAGTCGGACCATGTAGGAAGACAGAAGCTGGAGATTGTGATAAGAAATAAGCATATTTCTTTAACGACATCAAAGATTCGTTCTCTTATGAGTGTCCAGACTAGTAAAGATCCAGAAGGTTTGCGAATCTTTTATTACTTTGTTCAGGATCTAAAATGTTTTCTCTTCTTCACGATCTTGCTAAATGTCAAAATCAAACCCACAAGTATAAGATTTGTGGTGCAGTTGGAAGATATATAATCCTATAATCTCTGCTCTGAAGTTTCCCTATTTAGTTTATCAATTTTCACTACTGGAATTGGTTGGTTTGAGTGAATGAGACTCTAGAGGGAGCCTTGCAGCCTCTTAATATGTTGTATTCTGATGTGACTATTAAACTTATACTTACCAGTAAATCCAAAATCCCCCAATAGCACACCATAGCATTTCCATTAAACACTAATTTAACATTTACATAGTTACTTCAAGTACTTAAAGAGAAGGCAAAACTCAACGAGCATTCATGGAGAGCTAACATTTCCATCCCCTTTTCTCATTATTTCAATGTAATTGAACAAAATTTGTCAAAGAGAAAAGAAAAAATCAACAATTTCACATCATTCGTGAACCACTTAAAAGGAGAATACAAGGACAAAGTACAAAATATGCAGCAATATATTCACCCATAAGAACAGGAAACAATGAAAGAAAGGAAAAGATAGCTTCTTCCCTTGCAACCTGAAGCTGTCAAATATTCCAAAAGATATTGGTGCCAAGAGATAATTATCAAAGGAATACTTGGCTGCAATGCTAGAAACTCTGTCCAACTGCAAATTATTTAAAGGGAATGAAAGAATGTCAAGAAAAAAGACTAAAATTTGCAATTGAATCACATAAATTAGGAATGAGAAATCAAAATACTTCTTTTTTCGACTGGGCATTTTCCATTTGCAATTTTTGCTTGTCGAAGTAGGAATCATCATAAACGGGTGGTCCTCCATAAGAAGGGTAGATCACATTCTTGAGTGCCTCTCTAATGGCTATGTTTTCATATCTAATCTTATAATTTTCTTTCTACTCTAAGTGCACAATTTTCTGCTCTTTCATGTTGTGCTTGAAACAAAGTAAAATTCATAGAAATCATACATATGCAGATTATATTATCATAGATTATAGTTATTCTTGATAGAATTATCCATCCTGCATATGTTAAAACAAGTTATTGTTTGTGGAATATATGTTGTACACAATAAGCAAGAATCATTCGCTCATATTTACTTTAGCTCCAAAACAGATATATTAAGACTCCTGAGGAAAGAAAAACATGGGAGCACAAAACAACAATTAACAAAAAGAGTCCAATGATCCAATAACCAATATAGGCTCATCCCTTAGTAGCATAAAAGTTCAAGTGTATTAGTAGAGAATAATTAACTAAAGATTTTCAATCTAATCTCTAATTATTTGCATCTAGATGCTAACTTGCTAAGCTCATGACTAGCCTCCTCTTCTATTCTGTAGGCATGGATTGTCTGTCTCAATCAAACATAAGCAGGCACATGAAGATTCAAACTGCTTCCTTCTAATAATTAGTTCCTAAACAAAGAATGCACATTGAGAGGATCAACATCTTATTACATGGTAGTAAGAAAATAATAATAGTTTTCATCTATAGCATGTGTGCACTTGGCTGTGACTACCAAACTCCCCATATATAGACAAGCATTATAGCAAAAGAGCCATAACACAGGAAAAGTTACCTTGGCGTCATGAGTAGATATGTATAACAAGACAAAATTCAGCACCCAATAAATCGGAATAGATAAAAGAGCTACTAGGATCAACAACCGATTGAATTTAAATGACATTATTTTTTCCTAATACGGAGAAAACAAAGAAAATGAATTAAAAAAGTTAGGTCTCTAGAAAATCTTTAACCATGAAACAAAGATGGTAGAGTCTAATAGAATTTATGTAGTGGTAGACTATTTGTCCTCATTCTTGGTTACTTTCAGTTCCAATATCAACTCAACAGTGTTATTCCCCATATCTGTGTACATGGATATAATCATCATCAACTTATCATCTGTGTCAATATCAATACGCTCTCCATACAAAGGGATCACACCTTTTAGCTTTGCTTCATCTTTCATGTGACTTACCAGATTTACAAAGAAAAGGGCGTTGAAATGTACTCCATCTAAAGTCAATCTAATAATATCAAACCAATTCATGTAAAATTGGCAACATTTGTAATTGACTAAGAAGTTAATCTTCATCCTGTAATATTGAGAATCGCTATTTATTCAAATACTAGAATACCATTACAAGTTTATAATTTTTAATATTTCAAGTATATATTTTGAGATAAATGTGGTATATATTGTAGATTTGACTATTTAATATTATATACATACAAATGGTCTATAAAAGAATACATGTCGTTCTGGTACCCACGTTTCCTGCAAATGAGAATGATATCAATAACATGCCTTAAGTTATTATATGGACAACATTAACATACTATTTTGGGTTATTATGAAATTAATATATTTGTCAATATTATGCATCTTTATAATGAGAATCCATATAAATCAACTTAACTTATCCCCAAGCCACCTTATTTTCTTTGCACTTATATAACTTAATAGCTACTTTTTTCCTCACCTCAATTGGCTGATCCTAGTTAAAAGCAGTGAAATATTCTCTATTAGTACAGATTGGAGTATTAGAACACGTGTATGATAAAGAAAGAGACTAATAATACCTTCGTTAGACATCCATGAGGATACATCATAAAGAGACATACATACAATCCACAATCATAGCTGTCATACATTATGAATAATACAATTAAACAAAATTACACATATTATTATCTCAATTCATATTCCACATGCAATATTTGTTTATTCACCTTTTTTTTTGTTCTGGCACCCAATCATAATATTCAATATTAAATGCAACATCCTAGTCCTTCTACGTGTAGAAAAGTCCATCATCCAAAGTATCTGCCACTTGTTGTAGCCTTGTTACCTATTTTTTTTTCATTTTCCAAAACAACTGACAATTAAAGAAATTGCATTAATGTACTTTCATGAACAACTATATAATACTATTATCTTATCATTACCACTTTTTTCATGAGGGACTTCCTATACTTATCTGTATCTTCGGAGTGAAGCATATCGACAATGAAAATTATTACTATCTCTGTGTCGATAGTACACATGAACCAATGTCCACGGCCATCATTGATTGAAATTGTTATTGTCTTGCAATGTGCTACATCACCTCTGAAATTCTTTTGGAAGCCAAAAATGATTTTATTTATTTTTTTATTTCAGTAAGTATCATCCATTGCTAGACTTTGCAAAATTCCGCATTGCCGTTTAACATATATTTATATACTTCATATTGATACTTATCAATATTTGGTTGCATAAAAGAAATTACATATCGAAAATATCGTGGGAAAATACTAGTGTGGAGTGAATTGGGAAGTATCTCTTGCATCACATGTGCGCATATATTCGACATAGTCTATCACCTACAAATAACAATAATAATTAATTTAGTTATACTTCCAAATTTTTTGAAAACATAAAAATATAATCAATAATTACATAACTGAATAATGATAGTGAACAAATATACTTATTTGACAAGTATGTATTGGCACTTAAAGAGCTTATAATCAATCTTTCATTTTGCAAGGTTGTCAATTGTACACGGTAAAGCAACAAGTTACCATAATCCACTAGTAGTACCCTAATACATGCAAAAATAGTAAGAATGTATTACTAGGATTAGAACATGATGGATATCATATACTACTTACAATTCATCTTCTTTTTCATTGAACAAATAATTTGTCACCTCTTCAGTGCTGGACAATGGATTGCATAGAATAACAACCTTAACTTCGTTTTCCTCATCATCACTTGCAATATCTTGTACATCCATTTTATTTATCCCGTATTCTGAATAGTCACTTCCAAAGTTCAAGGCATGAGGTTCTGACAACTAACATTTGTATTTGGACTTGGACTTGAAACTTTATAAGTTTGAGATGTAGGAGATTGGTATCATGTGTTCATACGTTCATCTTGTTCCGAAGATGATGGGAAAGTATGTTTTGTATAAGCGTGCGTTGCTATTTCTGCAACTGTTAACTTCATCAATGACCTTTTCAATTCATGAATAATTTCACTTAACTCTGTAGTTGTTTTAGGATTTACATCATCACACCTCGGAGTACCATATATAGAACTCATTAAATGGTCAAATTCATTTTTAGTTACAATCATTCTCTTATTTAACATTGCAACTTGATCCAATAAAAAAAAGATAACTCTATTTGTTTCTCCATTCATCATCTTGCCATGGACAACATTCTCATTGGGTTCCGTCACATTAAATTACTAGCTATACGTATTCTCTGATTAGATATATTAGAAGGCCCATTTATCTTACTCCCATCATTTGATGTAGTATCTCTATAGGAATACTCTTTATCTAGTGATTTTGGAGTGTCTACTTGTGTTGCATTTCTAATGTTATCACTTGCATTGCAACCTTGTTCTACATTTTGATCCTTCAATGGCTACACCATGTCCAAATCTCAATATATTATGACATGTAAATAATGATAAGATGTTTAATATAAACAAATTTATACATCTTACTTCTGAATTCCAAAGTTCACCATTTTCATGAAATCGTTTGATGCACTGTTGGACCTGTTGATCATTCCATTGCTCTATAAACATTGTTTGTGGCTTTCTTTTCCATCCAAGTACATGTTTGCATTCATCTAGTAATGAAAGGAACAATACCTACAAAGAAATTTAACATATTCAAGTTAAATGTGCACCTTCATTGAAAACAAATTTATACATATATATATTAACTAACACATTATTACCTCCAAAAGAAATATACATCTCGTGACATAAGTTGTGCCATCATGTTTCCACTTGCTAACTCCATTACATAGTTCATCTAGTACCAGCCTGCCCCAATTAAAATATTGAACTTTTTGCAAGTCAATCAGCATGTCTAAGTATTGCAAGTTAACTGTGGTCTTGCAACTTGAAAAAAGGATTCTTTCAAATAGTAATATCATATATATGACTTTGAATTCTGTTCCGTAGGACATGCAATTTTAAGCTTATCACATAGATCTGATACATCCATTGGGACTCCATTTTTGTCAACCAATCCAGCATATAAACTAAGACCAATATTATATGTTGTAGTCAGTTGTTGTGTTCCAGTTGCGGGGATCCCAAATTCTTTATGAACTACCCAAGGAGTTACAGTAATTTTAGTATCTTGAATATGCAAAATCATATTTTCTGCATCAAAACAATCAAGCAACCACAGTATTATACTCCTGTCAACACTTTTTATCTTGAGCCTTGTCATTGCCCCAAATCCCATGCTCTCGATTGCTATTATTTGTTCATTTGTGAACCCATTATTTGCATCCACAATATTGTAAGTGATGTTCTATGATCAAACTTCTTTCCTTGGCATTATGAAGTATATTATAGTTTAAAATTTTCATCATAAATTATTATATAATACAATACCAAACTTTGAAGAAAATAAATAAATAAAACTTCTAGTTTCATGCCTCGTCCAAACAAAGATCATGAAACACAAACATGTTTGGGCATTTGCTATTAAAATACCAAATGTTTTAAAGTTTATGATGCAAAGTTCACAGGGTTTACTCATCTTCATTCATTGGTGAACATATTTTATGTCATTTAGCAATTAGATCGGCTGCTTTGGTTGCATCCCCAAAACGAGTTCGTTTATAGTCCACATTCTTAAACATCGATACCGAAGTGACTGGCGAATTCATGCTTAACATTGTCCCCTTTGTGCATGGTGGTGATAGGACAGAGGGCTGCCATTTTAAGCCTAGATGGGATAACGAGGCACTTCTTCATTTTTTTTGTTGATCAAATGACATCTTCTGTTTGTTAGCTCCATCACCTACCATGTTGTTCCTACCAACAAAAATGTAAAATCTCATTATTATATGTTATTTAGGTATCTAAAATTTAAGCACAAAAAGTAGAATTTTTTTTAATTTTCAAGTTTGACAATTCATATGGTAAAATTAGGCAAATTTATTAATATACTTAATCTATCAGAACAATTTTTATTTTTTTTTCAAAAATTGAAACTTTATCAATATGGTATTAAACTCTCAAACATAGTATAACTAAAATCAACCAAGATTGTGTCTAAGATGTGTAACCAAATGGTGACAATGAAGAACTATTGTTTTAAAGCATCAAAGTACATGAAAATTACTCATCTAGTTAGACAGAATAGAATTATGAAATGAAGAGCTATTGCTTTAAATTTCATAATTATGAAATCAAGAAAATCATCTAATAACTAAAAGTGAAATAATTACTCACCCAGTTAGACAGAATTGCTGGAGACAAATTGAGAATAATTATGTTCTTAATTGTAGCCAAGTTTGGTAGAAATTTAGGTTGGTTTCAGTGGATGAAGTATAGCAAACTGAGAAGTGGATTGCAGAAGAGTACGGTTCTGATAGAGTTCAGAGGATTATGATGGATTGCCGAAAGTACAAATCGTGACTTTAAATAGGATGAACCCAAATAGAGAGACAGTGCAAATGCGGTGGATTATGGCAAATTACTGGGAACTAAATTCAAACTAGATAAATCACTATAACTGAATTCGAATTCAAATGAGGTGAACTGACTTAACTGAGATCTTCTGTAACCAAATTGGAATAGAGAGTTGAGATAAACTGATAGTGATCGAGCACGTATAATTTTCTATATTCACTAGAACTTAATTCAAATTCAAACAAAGAGAACTGAATTAACCCAACTTGATATGATCTTCTGTAATCAAATTGGAACAAGAACGGAGAGTTGATAAAAATTGGAAGTGATCGAATCCACAAAATTTTCATATCTTCGTTGGAATTGAATTTAAATTCAAACGGAGTTAACCAACTTACACCAATCTGATACGATATAAATCTTCTATAACCGATTGAATTGGAATGGAGTGATTGAGGCACGTGATTTTCTATTTGGTATAACCAAATTGGAAGAGAGAATTGAGAGAAACTGAGAGACCAAGCGCACAGTCTTCCTTATTTAGTATTATTGTTTAATTTTTACATATTATGTGTTTAGTTAAATATGAAAATTAATAAATGAAAAAAAATATTATATATTTTTTATTTACTTAAAACATAAAAGTAGTCTTATTAAATATGAAAAGTCAAAAAAATGAAAATATAAAAATATTTACAAATTTTACAACCTCATGAGTGGGCTCATGAGCTTTTGGATAATCATAGATGAACTTGACTTTAATCAAATTTACTCTACTTATCTTATAACTTTATTCTATAATAAAAAATTTCTAATAATGTCACTCATTTACTATTGAATTTTGGCATTTTCATATAATAATACATACAAATAATAATAAAATTTTGCTGACAAATATTGGTGATAATGTGTTCTAGCTAATTTCTTAATTCATGTTAGAAAGCATGAATCCAAATAGAAAAATACAATTTCTTTAATATATAAAAAAGTTTTAGCTAGTCATAAACTTCCCCAAATGTATTAATCTATATCTGATAAACGTTGTTATCAATTAATTAATTATATTACTATAAACTATACACAAATTTATGGAGTTTGCATGGTTAAGGTGATATCAAGCTTGATATCTATACAACGAAAAAGGTACAAATTGCACAAATTCATATAGTGATTCAATTATATAATTAGGTTGAGTAGTACTATTTTTTATTTTGTTGTTATTATTTCTTTTGTAACTATTTTAAAGAGATAAATTATAAATTAAACACTATCTAACCCACATAATTTATCGATAAAGAATAATAAGTAAATTATTTTAAAAATATTGTCAGTGTCTGTATATATTTTGCTAATATATAAATCCAAAAGGTTATTCACATAGCTAACTGAAAAACAATCAATTATCCTCTTTATGCATAGTTAATAGTAGGAGTAAAATAGTATATTTATTATGATTGGGGCATTATGCATTTTTAAAAAATTATTCAATCAATATAAATTAATTTTGGGTCACCAACAATACGAGATTATGGAATATAAACTAAATTAATTCATCAGATAAATAGGTTAAGAACTATATTCTATTTTGTTAGTATGATTTATTTAGTAATTATTTTAAAGAGGTAAATTATATATTAAATACTATCTAACCCACTTAATTCATAAAATTTAAGTCAATAAGTTAATTATTTTAAGAATATTGCTAGTGTCCTATATATTTTGCGAATATATGGATCCAACAAGTTATAAGCATAGCAAAATAAAACTATCAATTTTCCTCTTTGTGCGTAAAAATAAAATATTATATTAATTACTTATTATGATGTTATGCATTTTTGGAAAATTATTCAACCAACATTAATTAATCATGATCAGTGACTAGTGATCTCATGGGATTATGGAATATGAACTAATTAATTTACAAGATAAATAAAACATCATTAAAGTTAAGATACATGGTAAATATGCTTTCAATTATATTGATATTATGAAATCCACCTAAGTGTAGTTACATCTTTATAATAATAATAATAATAATAATAATAATAATATGAAATCCACCTAAGTGTAGTAACAACTTTATAATAATAATAATATATTGTATTTTTTTAGTGCACAATGCTCATTCTAATTTTACTCAATAGTGATGATTTTCCCTCAACTCGTTTATTTGTTATAAAACCTTTTTATTTTCAACTAAAACACATGGTTTTAGTGGTTTTGGAAAGTTAGTTTGAATAATACATTTTGGCAGTACAAATGGAGAATGCATTTTGATTGAAGTTATGTTTGATGTTTATTTGGAAGAAAGATAAATATTAATATAGATATTTTTTGTGTAAAATGCTTATTTTGTTGTTATAGTGATATAATAATTAAAATATATATATTAATTTAAAACAATGTTATATATATAGTTTCAATTGATGTAATGATTTCATTGAATGGAAAATTAAAAAAATTTCAATTTATTTACTTAGAATAAAAATACTCTGAAAGTGAATCTAAATAGAATGTTAGTTTTTATGTGTATTTTTTTCAGCGTACAACTTCGCTTATGTTATTAGGAAAGATTCCATTTAGATGAGTACGTATCATAAACCAGTTATAGCTTGAGCTCTTAAGCTCTACTAGCATCAAAATAAAGGAAAATATATTTTAACGGGTTCTGTTTATAATTGTGGATTGTTATGTGCTTATATATAAGAAAAATATTTTTGAATATCATGATAGATATCACACATCACATAATTATTTTATAAATTAAATGAAGTATATCATTTTTTATACATTTGATAGTATGTTCTTTACATGTCTCTAACATAACAAATACTCAAAAAAGTTTATGAGAAATAAAAAATTATGTTTTTATAAAATTACTGAACACGACCGCGTTTGGAAGCAACTATTGACATTAGTTTTTTTAATAAACATTATTTTAAATACTATTTTAATATATTTTTTCATCAACAATTTTATTTTTATGAGTGCGAGGTATAACTCCTGTGTAACTAGGAAGCATGATATATTCATCATGTGTCCCTTTAATTTGGGAAAAAATAAAAAATAAAAAAAATAAAAACAGCACATTTTCTTTAGTTAATACTGAAACAAATAAGAGATATATTTTATACTATTTCAATTAAAATTGAAAAATATGACCAAATTATGCTTCTTTCAGTAATTAAATTTGACTAGTATTGTTCCTTTTTTTTAATTCTCATTTTAAAAAATCTGATTTATTCCCATGCATATTGTAGTAATATAATAACAGATATTAAAATGAAAAATTTTACATTGCCCACCATTTAGATATATATTTATCACCCCATTAAATTGAGTCTATTTTGTGCGAGAGAATTGGGTTTATATAATTTAATTAAAATGCATTTGACTACATGTGTTTTAAATATTTTGCTAGTTTTTATATTTCATAAGCCATATTAAACTTGTAACATATTAAATTGTATTTCAAAATAACTTTCAACTATTGGGGGGATAAAGTATGATCATAAGTTAAAATGAAAATCAATTATGATTTATAAATTAAATGTAAAATATTAGTTTTTAGGTTCAAATTTAATAATGAACGAAATTAAAAATAAATTCAGATGTTAAGCTCCTTTCTTAAATAAATATGATTTATTTGAATCTTTCTAAAAAAACTTTAATAATCAACGAATGAGATGTATTTAGCTTGATGAACCAAATACGTGTAATTAAAACCATAAAACAAGTTACTATAACATGATAATCAGATAACAAGTAATTTTGACCTGCTCAACAAGTTGTAGGTACCCTCATGGAGAAGTCTAGCATCAATCATGAATTGTAGGTGACTAACCTTAGTCATAACAAATCTAGTCCGTTTGATATGGTTCAATAGATCTGCACTGTCCATTTATTGTAACTGATCACTTACTAAATTGGTTTCAAAAATCTACTACCTGTATAGCCCTTATGTATGATCTATACATAATTTGTTTAATTTAGCATGTAAATGTAGGAAAAAATTGCCTTTTTAGTCCCATAATTTAATTGTAGATATATTGTTAGTCCCGAGATAATGAAATTCAATATATTTTTAGTCCAAATTTCATAATTTTTTTAACACTTCTAGTCCTCCTCCCAATTTTCATTAAAATTTGGACATAAAATCCCCATAAAATTTTATCCATTTATAAAAAGACACACAAAATATACCATTTTAACCCTCATTAAAAAAATTAAAAATTAAGTACAACAAAAACTCTCTAAAAAATATATTTTAGAATAATATATATTTACATATATGTGGACACACACACACACACACATATATTTAAAAACACACACATATATAGATACAAATACATACAAATATGAAAAAATTGCCTTTTTGGTCTTATAGTTTAATTGTGTGTGTACTGTTAGTCCCAAACTTATAACATTGAAAACTTTTAGTCCAAATTTCATAAAAAAAAATTAATACTTTTGGTCCTCCCAATTTTTCGTGAAAATTTGAACGAAAACTGTTATCTATTTATGAAAATCCCCTAAAATTTTATCTATTTATAAAAAGACCTAGAAAATATACCATTTAATCCTCACTAAAAAGTTAAAAATTAAATACCAAAACTCCTTAATTTTTTAAAAAAAATAATATATATATGGATATATATACACACACACACACGTTTATATTATGTGTACATATTTAAACACATACATAAAACTATATACATATATATAAATATATATTATATAAACCTCTATCGATTGCCGCAGACCAGCAGTGCCGCGGCCATGGACTGGCTAGTGTGGGTTGGGGGATGGTGGGTGTGGGGTGATGAGGGTTCGCCACAATATATATATATATATATATATATATATATAAACCTCCATCAATTGTTGCCTGGTTGGCATGGGTTAGGGGATGGTGGGTGGTTGGGGGGTGATGGGGGTTCCGTTAAAAATAATGTGAGCAATTATTGGAGGATAGTTTTGAACGTTCACATAAATTTTTGAATGATGTCAACAAATTTGTTAATAAAAGCTAATGACTTTTTAAAAATTTCAGACAAAATGAAATTAAGGAGTCATTATACATTTTTTTAATTTATTTGTAAATGGTTCACACTTTAGGGGTTTTTATGTAGTTAATCCAAATAAAAAATGTTTTGAATCAATTATCTTTTTAATTTAAAAATTTGTGAATTATTTTAAAAAATTATATTTATTTTTTATAATTCAAAATTTCTATATTTGACTTCAGCAAAGTTAATAAAATAACCAAGGAACCCAAGATCAAATCCCAACTTCACTATTTTTCATCATTTAGTTGCAATCAACAAACCCAGGATCGAGTCATATTGCCAACAAAGATGTTCAATTCTAATAATAGCAATAAGTTGTATTTAATATTAAAAGACAAGTTACCTGTCGTAGAAAAATTAATAAAATACACATGTCATAATTTTAAACTATGACTAAAGTTAGTCATCTACAAGAGTGACTGATGCTAGAACTCTCCTACTCTCATCGATAACATGCCTAATGTTAGGTAACTTCTAAGGGGTGCCTAATTTTAGACAACCCCTATTTGCTATTAGAATAATTCTTTTTCTAATAAGTTGCTTATATTTTTATAGAAATCACATTAAATAGAGAATTCTTGAAAAAAATGTGAAGCTTTATTGATAGTTATATTATGTATTTTATATTTTTTTAATTTTTTATTATAAAAGATAATTAAATTTGATGTGTTATGTTTGATAATTTTTTAATTTTAAAAATCATTTAAATTATTGAAAAATTTTATAATTTTTAATATTAATTCTTTAATTTATAAAAATTCCTCTATAGATTTTATCAAACTCGTGAATGCTCGCGGGTGACTATGTCCCAGTGGAAGAGGTTGGGAGTTTGGGTGGTTGGGGGGGGGGGGGGGCGGAGGTTAGGTTTGCATGGGTTCAATATAAAATTTTGATTAAGATATATAATAATCAGATTCAATTTTAAATGTTTGTAAATTGGAAAATGTGAATTTGAATTCTGAAATGAAAATTAATGATAAGGTCTGTTGAAATTTTGAATTAAAATTTTAATAATAATTTTATATCTATGTAGTATTAAAATAGATTTTTGAGTAAAACATAATATATTATGTTGACCTTGTATCCGTACTTTGCCATTGATATCATGCCTTAATCTTGAAACTATTAACTTAAAAATAAAATAAATACTAAAAGAAATATCAAATATAATAATTTATTTACAAATCAATATATGTAACAAAAATCATTGAATTATAATCTTATGGCGCATAATACCGATAGAAGTGGACAAAAATGGTGGTAATATAACAAAATACTTTTATACTTAAGAAAAGAAATCTTCACTTTGTAAATATTTGATATTATATTTCAACTTATTTGACTGCCACGTGTTTTTATTTAATTATATATTTTATTCATATAAAAATAAGAATATCTATGCGCATCTTAATTTTTATAATAAAAAAGTAGCAGTATCATTGACTTTGTCCGTGTTAATGAAATATATATAGTTTAAAATATTATTTATATTAG
Source organism: Jacaranda mimosifolia (assembly GCA_018894105.1). Taxonomy (NCBI): domain Eukaryota; kingdom Viridiplantae; phylum Streptophyta; class Magnoliopsida; order Lamiales; family Bignoniaceae; genus Jacaranda; species Jacaranda mimosifolia. Next base: position 5,289,468 of record CM032133.1, read on the forward strand.
CATATCTTCGAATGATTAAAAAAATTAAACTTATAAAAAAGTATAATAAATCATTTTAACCTTATCACAAAAAAGTTAAGCACTCTAGTTATAAAGTATTTTATAATTTTTTTATTTATATTTTATCAAAAAATTCAAAAGAGCTTGCTAAATTATAATTTTAAAAATAATAATTTTAAAAGAATTGTGTTTATACTTTCTTGCGTAAATGTATATAACTTGTCGTTAACATATAAAATATATATACGTACTGATGTAATTCGAATAATATTAAAAGTGATATTAAAACTACATAATTATAGACTGACCCAAAAAAAAAAAAAATTCTATGGTAATATATAAAAAATATTTTACTAATAAATACATTTATTTTAACAATATTTTTTACAAAAGGATAATTTGATCATTTAAAAAATTCATTCTATTCCTACTGGTTATTCCTATTTACCAATCATTAGAATGGAATCAAGAAGGAATGACGATTCCATTCTTTTCTCATTCCTTGTGCATACCAATCATAAAATAAATTATATCAATATCATTCATTTTCCAACTTCATTCCATTCCCACATAATTCCATTCTTGCATGCCAATAATCGCCTAAGGCTATGTTTAGTTACATTCTACCAGAACAAAACCATTTCCACATAATATAACCAAACATCCACCCCTTTTTTTTTGGCCAAAATAGATGGGTTAAAAGCCCAAAATACCCTTGCAGTTCATGGCCAGTTTACCAAAAACTCCTCAAAATTCTTCGCCTACTTTTCTTTTGCCACATGCAAAAGTTGTCCCACACTAATTTTTCTCTCTTTCTTTGTCACTCACACTATCAAATGCTTTCTAGCCCCAACCTTTTCCCCTCTATCTCTTATGAAACTTTCATAGTTTTTCTTCTGAGATGGCTTGTTTGTGGTGTCGGTTTCCTATTCTAGGGTTGCAGGCTCCATTGAACAAGATTCGATTATGTCAGTTTATATTAATTCGTTGACATTTAATGTTTAAGGGCAATTTTTGCCCTTCAAATGACAGAGTTGCGTTCGATTTGTGTGATTTAGGGTTTCATTTGCTTGATCTATGCTCTATTTTGGTTCGATTTTTGGTACGATTCTATACAGATGTTACTTTTGCAAAGATTGTCGACAATAATTTGTGGTTTTTTTTAGATTTAGGGGTTTGAAGTCGTTTTCACGGTATTTGAAGCTTTTTTGCCTTGTTGTATATGTAATTGGTAATGTTTTATGATATTCCATCATTTCTGGTTTCATTTTAGGTTGTACTTCAACGCTTTTCTTTCTCTTGCTTTGGTTCAATCTTTATGCATTTGTGTTAGGGTCCTATTTCTGGCCTCATTTGATGCACCAGTCCTTGGATTCTTTGAGAATAAAGAGTTTAGGTCTTCATTTGTAGTATATTTCTTACTTTAATTTTTCTTATCATGTATTAAGTTGCATAATCTATTTTTTTGTCTGAATCAATATGACTCTGACTGTCCTTATGCTTTGTGTTATTCTATTGGCTTCTCCATTTCACATGATTCATATTTAAAGTTGAGCCTCAAGGTACGATATTATTCTTATGTGTTACTTTCCACATATATGATACTTTTTCTACAAAAGAAAAGCTGGTATTACTTGTTTTTAGTGTGTTCTGGCTAATTTGCAGCATTTATTGGGTTTTTGAAGCATGTTTTCCTTGTGTAAAATCTCCAGCAAGTTGATTCTATGATCTCTTTTGTCATGTCATCTGTATTAAGTAGCTATAGTGCTCATTTTTGTAGTTTTCATTCTTCCAGAGTTTGTCCAAGCTTTAAATATTTATGATATGACAATTGCTTTAGGCAGTTCCACCAACCTACTGCATGCTTTAGGTGCACATTCATTATAAGTATTGCCATATTATTTGAGGACCAACACCTCACTCTCAAATACATTCTTTATACCTACATCAACACCTTCCCAATTCACACTTGCACACTACCTAACAATTTCAACATAGTTGTGGTTTCCTCATCCTCAAGTGATAATTGGAGAAATCTTGAAGCAACAAATCAACTTCCTGCACCTACCTCCACACACTCTAATTCGTCTAGTTGTTGTAGCTCAATAATAAGTGACCTAACTCCATTTTACAGTTTGATCTATATGCATAATGTTACTTCTAATGGTAGGTTGTTTCTGTTGGGTTGTTTATATGTTTTATATGCTGCTGAATATATGTGATGCATACGCGTTTCATGTGACTTTTTTGAACTTGTACATGAATATGATTGTGTTACGTGCTACTTGCTTATTTTGTTTTTATTAAATTTATGTGAATCTGTCATTTTGTACAAATTATGATTTTTTTATAGTAACAATTGTGGCATCATGCTTGAGGTTTCTCCATCTTTGAATTAGAGAAGTCACTCCCCCATGTTTGCTATTATGCCATTTTAATTTGCACATGATCTGGCTACTTCACTTAGTGCTTGTGAATGTTACCAGAACATGTTGTCATGTACATTTATTGGCCTTTCAAGGTGCAAATCTAGTCCCTATATATAGTGGTGCCAGTTAATCCTCACCATGGTTTTGGTTATAGATGGCATTCACACGTCCTACTTAGTTACACGATTTCTAGTCCTCTTAGTCGTCACTTCCATACACTTGATAAACTCCTGTTATCACTCCAAGATAATGTTCTTGATGTCTTCTACCCTCCTTTTTCCCTTCAATTCACATATGAGTACATTACAGGGTCTTGTTGTGCATTTGGTTGGCTATTTCAATTTCTTGCTATGTATGTCTTTTAGAGTCCATAAGCATGTATTAGGTCAAGTGTTGACCCAACTTATCATAATTTGAGTTTTATTGCCTTGTAAGCCAATTTATTTTCATCAGATTAAGTTAATTGGAGTGGTAACCAAATAAATATATAGGATGACATAAATGAATTAGGGACATGTGTAATAGTTGGGTCACCTCTATGAGCACCAAAATGTATGAATGTGGAGTAGTACTTTGAGTAGCCTGTCCATGTATTTCCCACAACATCGTTTGGGCTTATTGATGCACAATTTTCATGCAAGTGAGGTCCACTAACTTTAGATTGTTTTTGTTGTAGACCTATGTAATTTTTGTTTTTGGCATTAATGCTTAAATTATATGAAGAGAGTTTGTTGTTAGACATTTGTATTTTTCACCCAATATGCAAAGTATAATTCGTTAATGGGTACTAATTTTTTCATAGCAATTGTTCATTGGTTTCCCAACTTTATATTTCACTCCAAAGTTCAATCCCTGAATGGTTAGTGGTTGATTTAACTAAATGAAACACACGAACTTGTTTGCATTCAAAAAATAATTGTTGTTTTTAATGGTGGCCACAACATGTACAACTCAAAACATTAAAAAAATAAACAATATTAAATTATATTAATTTATTTTTAAATTAATTTTCTCATATTATCTAATTTTTTATATAAGGTCAAATTAATAAAAAATGAATACATATTGCACTAAGAAGACTTCAGTTGTCAATTAAAAAAAATAAGAGAGGAAGAAGAAAATGAAAGCATAAATTATTATTATCTAAAATGAATAAATTACTATGTCAAGTAGTTGTTGGGGACTTCCAAAGTGAAAAGTTGATGAAATGAGATGTTTGATTCAAGAATATAATTTAATGGGCTTTTTAGCTTTAGAAATACATATTAAGGATTTCTTCGTAGCTTTTCCCAATATTTGTAGTTTGGATAGCATACTTCAACATTATAACTTCAAGCATTACACCTTATGTTTAGTTGTTCTATCCAGTTATTAACGTGACTCTAAAGTAATCTACCTATGTTTAATATCCATAATATATACTGCAATTGCTATCTAACAAATTAAATTAGATGGATTCACACGGTAATGAGCCTTCATATGGAAGCTAGGGGGTAGGGCACAGAACATTTAATGGTCATTCGCTAACAAGAAATTGCTAATTGAGATTGCTTATGAGGAATTCCAAGCAGGACAACTGCTTTACACCACTTTCTCATAGTACACATGGAATAAGATTTCCAACAAGCTAAATGCAGAGCTACCTTAGTCCTATTCGTCCAATGTAAAACAGCTGAAGATAAAATGGAATAGGCTCCGACAGGCATGGCGTATGTTTCAAACGTTAATAACGAATGGTACACGCTATGGTTGGGATTACGAGTGAAATACGATGACGTCCAGCAAGGACCCCATCGCCTAGTGGATCTCAGTATAGTGTTTGGTCTTTTATTTTCATTTATAAACTAGATTATTCACTAAATATTTCGGTTATATTTTCTCCTCGGAAAACTCCAACCATGTATATTTGCTAGAGCATATGCTACCTTGTTTTGATTATTGTACGGAGATGCTCTTGAAGAATATTGCTACGGGTCATATGTAAAGTCATTTATACAACCCGATCTAGCAACTGAGAATAAACCACCTTTGGGCGATAACATGACAGGAGGCAGCAGTAGGGGTTCAAAATGTTCAGCCTCTTCACGTGATGATATCATACAGTCGGTAGTTATGGGGAGGGATCTTAAGAAAGACGAAGGGCAAAAGGAAAAAGTACTATGCTAGAGAGCAATAATCTCTATTGGAGGAAGTCCTCAGTAAGTGGAATGGCATGATGGACGTCAAGTTTGAAAAGATTAGGCTTAAAGTCCAATCATCAATTGTTGAATGTATAGATGCACTGCGTCACATTGAAGGCCCAGCAGACCATCTGTTTGGAAGAGCTATAAATGATCTTCAATGTACCATGATGAAAACCTTTTTTCTTACAGCTTAACGATAGAGAGAAACGGATATGGGCTAAGTCACTAGGAAACTATATCATCCTAACATTCCTAATATACTGTCTATGGACATTACTTCATTACTTTTCTTGATTTATGTTTGTTGTGTTCTTGTCTTTTTGTTTTAAGTAATTCTTAACATGTATGAACTTGTATCGCATCTGTTAATGTTAGCATTTAATATTTTTGTTTAAATCTCAAAATCAATTGTGTTTCTCACCCGTCTGTGATGAAGTATTTCCCATCATAGATGGCTAGTGGATCGATCTCACAGTCGCCGCATGATGATGAGTTGGAGATAGTGAAGGATCACCTGGCACGCCTAGCAGTAACATATCGGATGGAGCTGGTGATGTTTTCTTTGTCGCAAATGTAGTGCTACCAAATCTGTATATTGATAGAATGCCATATAACACATCTATGTTGCGTGGGATAGACTGAATTGGTGAGATAATGAATGGTCACCCCGAGCAATTCTGCGACAACTTGCGCATGATAAAGTCAATATTTATGTGCTTTGTCCATGAATTAACAAGTTGTAGGCCTTTGCCATAAATGTGTTAGTGTCAGGTTTCTCCCACTGAGGAGTTTGCCATGTTTATACAGATAGTAAGAGCGCATCAAAGATAAAGGTATATTATAGAACGTTTCCAACACTCTCTGGAGATAGTGAATCATCACATTCACTGTGTAATTAGGGAGCTTAACATTCTAGCTCCAAGTTGATCTCTCCTCCTCCAATTTTAATGAGGTGCCGCATCAGATTCAATCGAATCTTAATTTCTTTCTATATTTTTAGGTCCAGAGTGTAGAAAAGTACAATGGTTACATTATGATGCTCTTAATTTGGAAAGCATAACACAATGGTGCTTGTACTAATCAAGGCCATCGATGGTACATTAGTTCCTGCTTGGGTACCCACTTGTAGGCAAAATGCATATTGTTCGCGAAAAGCACCTGTATCTCAAAATGTCCTTGCCATAGCAGACTTTGATCAAATGTTTACATATGTGTACGCTGGATGGGAAAGCAGTGCTAATGATACAAGAGTATTGCTAAATGCCATACAAAGTGACCCAGAATTTCCCTTTCCCCCACCAGGTCTAATACTTACTTTGAACTTATACTAATCATCTAATCTTATAAATTTCATTTGGTGCTAGCTTAATCGACTTCTAGAGGTATGATGCTAACAATTATTTGTTTGGTAGGGAAGTACTACCTCGTTGATGCCAGCTTCACCAACTATATGTGCTTCTTATCCCCCTATAAGCAGTCACGTTACCACCTCCAATAATTCGAGGGCGCCACTATGTACAGTGCCCAAAGGAGATGTTCAACCATCATCACTCATAATTGAGGAATACCATTGAATGCACATTTGGAATTTTAAAGAAGAGATTTCTGATTTTTTTCATGGGGCATGCCGAGCTATATCATTGCTAGACAGACGGATATTATCATTGATGTTGTGCCGTTCACAATTTCATATGTAAGTTTAGTTGGGATGATAATATATTTGTAACACCAAATCCTGAACTTGAGCTTGATAGAGAAACCTTTTATCGTCGTGGTCACCTAAGTCAACGGGATATCTAGGCACAGGTTGCATTCCATGACGCTCTAGCGAATTAGATGTGGGCAGAGATGGAGGTTTGAATATACATGCCAATCTGTTTATTTGTGTTTGTTTTTCAAGTATTTCATATAACATGGTAACAAAACCTTTTTAATGTTGTTTCACCCATTGGGTTTACTACTAAGTCTATTTGTTGTTGTTCTGAGTCAAGTTTACATTTTGATTTATTGTTTACCTAGCATGCTCTTTTCGATCAAGCTTTTTCTGGATGTTATTTTATAATATATGTTCATGATTGATGTGATTGTTATTTTTTATAAGGCATGAGTGTGTAAGATGCCCTATTGTGTGCATGTGGTGCCGGGCCCATGCACTTGTTGATGGCCAAGACAGAGTCAAACTACGGCCGATATTTCTTTAGGTGTCCAGTTGGAGCAAACCACCTTAGGAGCTTTATATGGGCGGACACCATGGGTAGACAACACAATAGGTATATATAGGCAACACCGAGGTGTCGGCGTTGCCACATCACATGGTACATATAGCACCGCTACATCTACAAGTACTTCTTTAGGAGTTGCCTCCACGGTCGGTGGCTATTGTGATGAAAAGAGCTCTGTGCGTAGTAGTCAAGGCACACCACCGCATGCACCATATCGTAGCAGTCATCTGTTGTTGTTGCCTTTATGTGGATGTTGTATTTGTATTTTACTATTTATTTTGATGTTATTAGTCACTGTTTTATTGAAGATATTGTTTGTCTAAGGTATGTAGAGTCTCATACTTAGCAATATGCTAATGTACCAAAGTAGGACTTATTCACTTTTCTTTTGTTGATTTTTAGTACCATGTCAAGTTCATATTCCTTTAGTAATTGTGCAAATGGAATTTGTACTTTACCCTTTTGATGTCCATCCTACGCAAGAATGAGTCGTCGTCTATTAGTTGATGATGCAGAGGGCCCATTCGAAATAAATGGGGCCTTGACATCGAGAAAAGTTTCATTTATATGCTTTTCGATGCAAATTCCATTATATAACTTACGAATGAGATGTATACAGAGATCCGCATACTTGAGATAGCCCACAAACTAACATGTTAGTTTCATCATCCGTTCACGAAGGACTTTGTGACGCAAATATTTAATGAGCTTAAGGAGCACCACGATATTATGAAAGCGATTGTCGCCAATTCGGACGTCTTCTATGAACCGATGATGGTGATATTTGTGTCCCAACCTACTTGCAATCAACGTTCACCGTGATGAGAGTTGGGTGTAATAATGAATTTCATTTCAACTGTGATGTAAATGTTCGTGTTCCATACATAATACTATTCTTCCTTACTTGTACAAGCATACCCACTTGTCTAGACGTACTTTACGGTGGGGAAACTGTGTATGATTTGTTGTCTGAGATCTTTAGAGATCATCCACCACTACCACCACTCATGTTGCAATCATCTTGAGCGACCCCCAACGAGATGTGACAATCAGTTATTGGGTAGGCAGCAACACTCTATTATCCTATCTTATTCCAGCGCCAACGCGGCACATAGTTCTCTATGCTATCAAGGGTCCTCTAGGCCCAAGATTCTACATTATTATTCTACTAGAGTTACGGTAGATATGCCGGCTGCGTATAAGCGCGACATTGATAGGGATTTGGGCGTTAGGCCTATTTCATCGTGGACTAAGGTTGTACGTCGTATTGGCATGAGACTATCCAAACGACCTGGCTCGTCGCACACGAGCCAAGTTAGTACAGCTTGGTCGACACAATGACCAAAGATATAGTCCTGAATTTGTTTTATTACTATTAGTTACCATTTCTATTCCATTATGTTTGTTCTAAACCTGATGTAAAGTATGTTGATTGCGTGATTGTGTACTAAAGTCCATAGCAGCCACCATGGCCACCCCCTTCCCCTGCCCCCCCCCCACCCATGATGTTCGAGTTATGTATTTGGTAATGTATGCACTATTGACTATTTTTCTTGATGCTTGTATCTCATACTTATCTTTATGATTTAGAACAGTATGTATTGAATGGTACTCTCATTAACTCTATAATAGGTACTTGATGCTATGAGTTATTGTTCTGGACATCGTTTCTCTATGAACTGTGTGGCATTATGTATTCGTTTATTGTCAAATAACATAAGTTTCTATTAAAAGCAATTTTTCATCCCCATTAAAAATTTTGTATATAAATTTATTTTTTTATTTACTCTAAACCCACAAAATAATCTACCATATACCAAATATTATACCAACAAATTAATCAATTATACTTAAGAATAATATATGTATATATATTATAGATATAATATATATATATATTAAACTTCAACATCACTCCACTAATTTCAAAATTACATCACAATCATTACCAACCATCACTTATACACACATTTACATATCACAATATCATCATCATCACAATCATCATCATCATCATCATCATCATAATAATAATAAATATTATTCAACTCCATTTACACCATCACAACCCAACAAAAAAATATTGATTTGACCGTTACAGTAGAAATTATATCCTCCCAAAACATAAACAAACATACCAAAACTCTCCAAAATAATTTTCTAACTATTCCCAAAATATAAATAAACATACATAACATTTCCTAACATAAATTTCACATTTTCCAACCCTACTCCCAAAATTCGTTCTCCCAAAATAAATAATCCAAAACATACAATCTATATCCAAATTACATAGCGCATGCATAGTTAGTACTTTGATAATAGTACTTTTGAGTTTTGAGTTATCATTCATTTATATGGACAACAAATCTACACAGTTTTAAAATTTAGGAAAATTATTCGTACTTTTTCTTTTTCTTTTTTTTTTTGGCATATATACATAATGGATTATTATTATTTAAACTCCACACTCCATTTTATATAAATATAAGAATGATATACATGTCGAGTGGTTTGTGACTCATTGGCATAAGTCTCCTCTATTATGTGGGAGGTCAGAAGTTCGAACTCGAATTGGCTCCTTCTTTGCTTCAAAATGGTGCAATTTGTACTTCAATTTACTTGATTTGATTTCAATAATATGATAAAATTGTCTTGTTGAAAGGATAAATTTGTCATTGTAAGTTCTCAAAAAAAATAATAATAATAAAAGAATGATATACTTGACTAAATGACCAATGCAAATTATTTGTAATTTTCAAATTTGAGTTGTTAACTGGGTTATAAAATGAGGGATGATTAATGAAAAAAATTAAAAATATAATAAAATAAGTAATGGAATTAAATAAAAAATAAATATTTATATTCACAAGTTATAAGGCCTATCTTTTCCCATCTCTAGATTTGGTCATTCACCTCCTAATAAATATTATTTCACCGAAATTGGACACTTCGTATTCATTAATAATAGATATATAGTACGGTTTTCATTAAAAATATCCCACCTCTTAGATTGAATATCTCATCCTTAAATGAAAAAATGCATGTATGGACTGAAAATTTAGTTGTGTATGCATTCATTCTCAATGCATTGTTTTTATTCTCTTAAAATAAAATCAAATATTTTACTAAATTTTAATGTTCTTTTAAAATATTATTTTAAAAAATTAATTATTTCAAAGTATTATATAAATCAAAATTATATATATTCATTTCGTCAATCATAGATATTTTTAATTATTACATCATTGTTAAAATAACATCGAGCAATGTTAAAATTTGGTGTAATACTACTAATTAGACAAAATTTTAAGGGTTGTCCGAAGAAAAATTCAGATTGTAAAAGTTCTGTAGTGCCCCACCGGGAGGTGCCTGCTTTGGGCCGAGGTGCTATTTTGATCTTAATTTAATAATTCATAACAAAACACGCACCTTCAAAATATTCAATTTAAATAGTTTATAGCGACCCAACACCATTTCATGCCAATTCTCTATCACATCCTACTGTATAATATTCCACATTAAAACGAACTTTGAATCTAAACTTAATATCCCTAAGGCAACATGACAAGTCTTATACATAGATATTGTAGACTACCTACTTACAAAAGTGATGCTAACTCAAATGGCACTACTGAAAACAAAATTCACAACATTACTAGCGCCAAAGTCTTAATAGCCCGAATATATGCATGTCGAAACAGTAAGTTTAATTACATATTCCAACATTCATAATAGATCTAAGTCTACAATCCCACCAATATCGAATCCTCATAGGCATAAGCATCTACATGGCATTATAAGCTTCAACTTACATAACAAGTCTTGCTCATGCATATCTGAATGCCATTAACAAAAACAATATACACTGATGCAGCCTGCGATGCTCCAGCTGCTACCTGTCACAACCTAGCTTGGAAAAAGAACTGAAAATATGAAAGGGGCATAAGTCCGAAGGACTTAATGGAGGGAGAGGTAACCATTAACCAACGCATAAGGTCAAAGGGAACTAACAAAAGGATTCTAATATGAGGATAAATAATCGAGCCAAGAAGAATGAAGAATTGAGGCAATCAAAAGTTATAAAATGACACTTTAACATAACATGAGCTCGAATAAATGATACTTAATACAACGGGAGTACACAACCAGAAATTACATAATAACATAAGCAATTTTAAAACAAATAATAGAAAAACCAAGATGTTGTAAAGCGATAAGTAATGTATTGACAGAACATGAACTCAAATGAGTGATATATATAATAACAAAGACATGACATAATAAAACATCATAACAGATGCCATATACACAACTTAGCAAGACTATTGGCAAAAATCAATCTTGTTGCTTCCAGAACAAGACATAAAAAAATAATAGGAATAAACCTTCTTAATCTCTCCAATGCTCAAGCACTCAACTCGGTATGAAAAAAACTGACATGTGGCATGGTCGGCCACATGCCAGCTCTCACCACTTACAAATAGCAATCTCCAACTACCTGCAAGTCGGGATCGCAAATGGGTACTAGCCGGAAGACCAATCACCATCAGTCCATTCGACCCAATTATCTTTCTAGACATAATCCTAGGCCTAACAAGCTGTGGCGTCCTTACGGGTAAAAAAAAATGTTCCAAAGCATCCCCAAGGGTGACATGAAGTAATGCCAACAAGAGGAATACCATACAAAATCCTGAACACGAATATAATCAAATGCTAAACAATAAATGCAAGTTTCACATTATATCAGTTGGTAAGGCCGTTCAAATGACATAAAAAATGATAAGCTCGGAGACATGATAGAGTAAATAGGTCAGTAAGACCACTTTAATAAAAGCACATATATAGAAGCTAGCAACGAGTACAAGGTCAGCTGGCAAAGCTGTGGGGTGATAAGGACAAGAACTTGATAACATAAAAGGAAGTTCTAGACACCAAAACAATTGCAAACATACATGAATGATTAGACAAGCAGATGTGATTCATTTCCCATGATAAAGAAAGGCAAACCTCACATTAAAACTCTACAAAGGCGTTATCCACATTGTCCAGTCCTGCAGACCCTAGCTCCTTGTCACCTATTCCAATAAAATGCATATAAATATTAATACATGTACGTAGTACTTTTTAATAGTAGTTAAATTACTAGTACGTCTTAACAACATAAATTTCCCATTTCGAGGAGCGTCCTTCTCAATTAAATCTTAATCTAGTCAGGGTATGGCAATCTCATGCTACTGGGTTTTGATTCTTCGATCACCAAAGTTGTATTACTACAATTAATATATATTTGGCTTGTATGAACCATTATAAATTTTTATTCTGAGGACAATACATGCCTATCTCCCTAAAACATACTAGTGCTGCTAAAGGGTATTAATCAAGGCGTTTATCAGTTTTGGGCCACTGTTTTAACTTAACGCCAATAACATATATGTAATACCCTGATTTTGGGATTATAAGCTTTACGCATGACTATTGAGAATTGGGGAATTTGATCATAAATAAGAAAAGGGCTTAATTGCCATAAATTATAAAATTTAGCGGTCAATGTTAGAGGATTAAAAGTTTAAGGGCTTTAAAATAAATCAGTTTGGACTTAATTAACTGAAATTAAAAATGTCAGTGGTTAATGTGTAATAACAAAACTTCCAAGGACCGAATTGAAGATTAGGGACTAAACTAAAGGCGGTTAAAATCTAAAGGAATTGAAGGCGGTTTATAGTTTTGAGGTTAAATTGAGGGACACAAAAAAACATTCTATATATATAGATTAAGGACTAAATTTAATTAAATTTCCAAAACCTAACCCAATCCACCCAACGTACGAACGACCGAAAAATGGCCCGCAAACTAGAAACTAACATTACAATTAACTTCCCTTGGTAGAAAAGAAGCCAACCATACCAAAATCATTAAAAACCATAGAGGGAATCGCCAGAACAAGAAGGCTAACGGCGACGGGCAGCAGTTTTGTTAGTTCCACTACTGGGAGTGGAAGTGGAGGGCTTTTGGTTGAATTTACATGGGCAACATATTGGCAACTTCAATTTGGAGCGTCAATTAGTGGTAGCGGGAGAAATTAAAGCGATAATGAATGGCAATTTTAAGGCAGCAATGCGATGTTTTCATGCAACTGACAGCAACACCAGCGTCCAATCAAAAAATTGATTGGGGCGTCTTGATGTGCTTGTCGAGGCGTATCGATTGGTACCGACAAAGCACAATTTTGACTACTATACACGGTGACTGACGGCAGACAACACAGCGATGGCTCCAGCGGTGGTTGGGTAGTCTGCTCAAAGTTTAATTCTGGACGCGATAGGACTAATTTTGGGATGTGAATTGGACTCGAACCCAATCCAATTTGATAAGTTACAATTTTATCAAATTAATTAGATTTGATTAGATACAATTGAGTTATAATATATTGAAATTAGATGGATGACTTAGTATTAAGCGAAATAAATGATAAACTAAGACCTTGTTACAAATTTAAACATTAGCATTAGATCAATACAACTTTCATTGAAAATTATTAAGTTGGATCGATATAGTTGGGGGAGCTCAAGATAATAATACGAATAACCTACTTGCCAACTCGACAGAATGAGAATATTATACTAAGTTACTCTATGTTTTTTTTTTTTTTGTTATAGAGACAAGGTCAGAAACTACGTAAGATGAAATGAATTAAAGGCTAAATCCTAACAAGGATGTTGGGTATAAACATACTTATCATTTAAAGAATTTATATAATATCGATTCAGGTCATCTTACGATAAGACTTTAGATTGACTAAGACACAAAGGCGTGAGCTTCGATATAGCTAGGAACTCTTCTGCATCTACCTGGTGAGGTTTATATTAGCTTTCTTTATTAGGAAAAGAACATATATATTTGTTAATATATCCTAGTTGCTTGATTTTGTTTGTGTTAAGATTCCAATCGTTGTTTATTTGTCTTATGCTATCTTGCAATCCTTGTGTTGAGCTTTAATAGTCTATCTAATTGATCTTTCGGGCATATAATTCTTAAGCCATCGTTATTCAAATATCATAATATCTAACAACCTAATATTACTTTATGCTCTTGACAGTCTATTTGGACTCCTTTTTCGTGAATCTTAAACTATACATACTTGAACTTCTTACCTATCCGAAATTGTTGAATCCCTGAGCCGAATATTCTGTTCACATGAGTTTTGAAAAAGTAAATTGTTTGTGGAATTTTTACCAAGCATCGCCAGTATAGATGGATTGTGGTTTCTAATTGATTATGGTATATGTTGTTCTACCTTAAATGAGCGGTTATGTTAAGAAAACTGAAAATGGATTTTGAAATATATTTTTCTATTATCGCCAGGACTACTATTTTATTATAACCTGGACATTGACTTGTTGATTGCCTGTTTAATTTGGTGAGTTGATATGTTTACTGTACTGTTGTTGGATTTGTGTTGCTGCGAGCATAGCATATCATTACTGTCTATTTCCACATATGCATTGCTACAAGCATGGTATATTGTTACTGTATATTTCCACATCTACATCGCTTCGAGCATAGCATATTATTACAATGGATACACAGGTCTACTTATACCTTGATGTTAGAGGTAGCCCCAGTGGCGAACCCATATTGTTATATTGGTGATAGAGGAAGTTATGTTGGCTAACCCGTATTATATATTAGTGATAGAGGCAGTCTGTTGGTTGACCCAATTTGCGATGTTGACTTTGAGGCAATCGAAGGTTGACTATGACCTGAAGCTTGATCAGCGGGGATATGTCCTATCGATTTATATGTTTGCGATCTTATCTTCAGGGAAAGCTTGATCAATGAGGATCAATCTTACCGATTCAGACTGTACTGATTGTTCGGCAAGTTGCCCACTCGTCGAGGCGATATAAGGGGGAAGGCCATTTTATTTTTGAATTGTTTATATAGAACATCGGGAGATCTAAGGGGGAAGGCCATTTTACAGTTGGATCGTTTATATAGTATACTAGGAGACATAAGAGGGAAGGCCATTACATGGTCGGAACCTATAAAATATGCTTATGCCACTAGTTTTGCAAAATGTTCCTTGTCCAACCTATTTTATAAAACTGAATGAAATCCTAGATTTTGAATCTAAGCTTTTTAAACCTAAAATGCTCATGTGCACTTGGTTCTTTAAAATGAATCCATCTCCTAAGTTTTGAAATATGAGATTAGTCATGAAGTATAACGGAAACTTAAGATGCCTCTTTGCTAGTATAGGACGACGTGGAGTCAGCTCATGTTTTGTAAAATCTAATATATTGTCACTCAAATATATTTTCTTGATTCCATAAAATCTGGTTATTACTTAACAACCTGCTCCATTATCATTTACTTGTAGTTGTGACACATTAGACCAATTTTGTTCTATATTGTATATTCCTTGTTGTTACTGTTCATATATCTTGATCATTAACTCACTAAGTTATTCAGACTTACCCTCTTTGTATTGTTCTTTCTGCTCTTTACCCCAGGTTGAGGATTAGAAAGTACTATGAGCTTGGGCCACAGGATAGATAGTATATATAGTGTTATCAAGATCTCTATAACTAGTAAGAATACGACATGTATACATGCTTGTAATGTAATAGTGTGCCTGTCAGTAGGCTGTCATTCTTGTCTTTTCATGAAATGCAATAGTCTAGAGCTTGTGATATTTGACACAGCCTTTGAGTGATTGTAAAATTATGAAAACTTGGGTTTGGTTTGTAGTTTGTAACATGACTAGTTGACATAGGTATTATTCTTTGATTATGACTTTCTTCATCATCTGAATTATTAACACTGAGATTATTAGGAAAAGAAAGAAAGAAAAAAATACCATTGAAATTCCAACCGAGGTAGCATCCCGGACGGGAACATACAACTCCTGGCTTAAGGCGTTACACTATAATTTGATAGTTTAAGCCCATATCTAACAGTCTGGTCAATTGGTAAAAAATTTCTTACATACTCTAATAATAATAATTATTCCTCGCAATGTTACATAAAATTAGAATTTTAATTACATTAATTAGTTTAATTAACAATGGTTAAGCTTTATTTTAACAAATTCGGATCTACCTAGCACTATATATACAACTATATAACCAATATCTTGGCTTAAATTCATAAATCTTCCCAATCATACCAAAATACTTGAAAATACATGACATCAAAACATCCAAACTCAACTAGGTAGCAACTTTCATATTCAATCGAGTTTCACCAAATAGTTCAGTTCTGAAGCCTATTCACTGTCCAAGTTCACCGCGATGTGTTCACAACATCGAGGGGAAGATTTTTTCCAAGGTCCATCGGAGCCGTTGCCTCCTCCGCCAACAGAACAGAGCATCGCCGCCACTACTCAACACGCCTTGCTAAGCTCTATCAAAACCCAAAATCAATTTCAAGAACAAACGTCAAATTCCCAATCAATGGCAATGTTCTCCGCCGCGTACTGCTATGCCCAATTCTTCTCCACTGGTGGTCGATTGGCAAAATTGAAGGAACCAGATTGTTCTCCGAGCTAAACCTGTCACTACCTAAACCTATGGTTCCATAGCTGAAAATGCTGCGACCGCCGTGACCTTTCCATGCCAGGTTTCTTGCTTCAAATTTTGGCCGTTCCTCCGGTCGTTTTTGGTGGTTTTTGGTACCAACGTGTTCCCAGAGCCGAGAGGAAGGAAATGGTATGGTTTGTTTCAAAGTTCACCGACGTAGGTGGAAGATCACCGGAGAGGGTGTGGGAGGGTTGTTTGTGAAATTTGAGAAAAATAGGGGTGCCTTATAAACTTAGTTTTCGAAAATCACAAAATGACACCTAAAACTTTTCCTCAGCTCTCAATAGTGCCTTAATTGGCCCATTTGACCCAATTTTATCACAATTTGAACCTAAGAGCTTTCTAATTTTTTTTAATTATGTCTTATTTATTTTAATTTTGATCCCCAAGTTCTTAATATTAACCAAAAACCCCCAAATCTTTTCAAAACGACACATTTTAATTCTTTTACCAATTATTATCAGTTTTCTTAATTCAAGTTATGATTTTTATATTGTTTAAGAAATTTTGGGGTGTTACAATTTCAACAGTAGATACTAATGAGGGTTCGTTTCGTCGGATATGGGTCCAACTGCGGGTTTGGATGAGACTTGACCTGGATGGTCGGGATCCTTATTTTGTTGGGATAAATCCTGCAATCACAGCAAACGTTAGGCTAGCTGAGGAGCCCTTGGCTTAGACCCTCCGACGCTCAAGTCAGTAATGATCGACTAGAAATATCGAGCAGCGAAGTAAGGGTTTTGAGTGTATGTGAGTGTGTACCTCTAGAAGGCTGGAGGGAAGGTATTTATATCCTCCTCCCTTTGAGGAAATGTCTGGGATGCCTCTGGTACACCCAGGGGCCCGAAGCCTTGTGCTAGGGGTAATTAGTCATTTTCCTGACTTGTATATCTCCAGCGGACTGCCCTTCCAGGTTTCAAGGACATGATAGTACACTATTGCGATACCTGCGATGTCAGGCGGTGAGGGTATGGCATGCGCCATTAATGCGGAAGCGTGACGCCCGTCAGTGCATTTAATGCGGTGGCCGAGTACTGTACTGTCTCGACCTCTGACTCGACCTCCCAATGGTCGAGTGAGGTTGACGAAGCATATGGGCCTCAGGGGCCTGACTGAGCCTGGTACCGCGTCTTTGGTCGAGTTAGGTCAATGAAGTATATGGGCCTCGAGCGACTAGTTGGGCCTGGTGCAACGTCTCTAGGCTAACTTAGTTCGGGCCTAGGTGCTTGGGCCATCCCATATCATGAGTCCCCCCACTTCGCAAGGCTGAACGAGGATTCGACAAAAAGCGATGGGAAGTAACGAAATCGGTATTGGTGATAATTGACCAGAGTTTTTGAAAATCGACCAAGGTTGGCGTATATATTGAGCGGTTACATTGTGACACGCGTGGGGCGGCGTTGCGGTTACAGGCATTATTGCAGATGCTTGGTTTGTCGCGCTTCTTCCTCTATAAATACCTGCGGTAAAACTGGCCATTTTTACTTTTACCGCATTAGCTTCTGGTCGAGCGCTTGTGCAAACATCCTTGCTTTCAAGACTTCCTGACCTTAGTTCTTCTTTTCAGTAAGTGTTCCTTCGCTTCTACTTCTTGTCGTTTAGCTTTTCTTTGAAAATCATGTTGGGTTTATACAATTCTAAGGGTAATTAGGGGGGGATAATGAGGCTACCCAGTCTAATAGACGTAGGTATGTTACTGGGTCGTCGAGTGAGTCGTCGGGCGACGATTCCAGTTCCAGTAACTCGAGCTCCAGCAGCTCCAGCAGCAACTGCAAAGGGGAATAAGCTGGGCCGAGCCAGATTCCCCCATCGTGAGGTCGACTGTTCACCCCAAGCCATTATAGTGAGATCGTGTCCACAATTAATCCTGGGGACTTGAGACGTCTTAGAGAGCTGTACCATATCCATCCTAAATATCAATTTCTGGCCCGCGAACCACCTGGTCGAATGCATCGCGCTCTTGCGGGCTACATAACAGTCTTCGAGGACGCGTTTAGATGTGGTCTTAGGTTCACCCTGAGTCATAGTATAGTTAATCTGCTAAGGGGTCTTCAAGTATGCATAACACAACTTCTTCCTAACTGTTTTTCTACCATTTGTAGTTTTATAGTTTTAATGCACTTGTTTAATCAGCCTGCCAGTTTTGAAAATTTTTCCAATCTTTTTCACCTTCCTATGTCCCGCAAGTCGGGTAGCGCCAATGAGTTAGACTTCTACTACCTGACTGCTCGACCCCGCTGTAGATTCCTCATAGCCCCTTCTTCTTCTATGGGCAAGAGTGGAAAAAATGGTATCTGTTCGTTCGGGTGGCTCAAGGGTTCAATATTCCTCAGGGCTGGTGGAGGGGGCATGTCGACATGCCGGGGAATCTCACTCCGACCAGGCCGAACACTTTTGTGCGGGACCTGGTTGAGTTTGGCCCATTGGAAGCCTCCGTTTTTATTGAAGAGAGGCACTTAATATTGGCTGGACTGTCGTCGGCCCCATTAGATTTGCCTGCGCATTATCAAATAGGTAGAAAGTGTGTATATTTTGAGTTGTTACTCTTATGGCATGCATCATTCTTCATTCTTTGTTCTTGACCATTGTTAATTTGATGTTTGGTAGATCGCGCAGACATAATGAACAGGTCGAGAGCACTAGCTCGGGCAGAAAAGAATCAGCAGCGACGACAAAGGACTACAGCTTGTTGAGCAGCTGTTGCAGCCGAGGAGCCACGTTGGGTGGCCGTGGCACCTATTCCATCACCGACTCCTTCACTCGGTCACCCACTGGCGATCGTAAATGACAGCCCCGCAGGTCGGGGTAAGAGGACCATGGACGAGCAAGGAGGTCCTACTCCTAAGAAGGCTACTGCCGGGAAGGGCAAGGGAAAAGTAGCTAGGTCGGGGCCGCCGACTGGTAATGACCTCTTCGGGGATTGAGGGAACAATATACTGTTCACCCTACCGAAATTCCCCTCTCCTCGATTTGGGGCAGAGCCCAGCCCCGTCGTGCATAATTCTTTGTGCATGGACACTGCGGGGCCGACTGGGGCCGTCCCCCTAAAGGTGCTACTGGCAAGTCAGTTCTTGGCTAACCAGAAAAGGATTATGGGACTGAACCAAGCTGCGGCCCTTCGCGAGTTTGCCTACCACGCCAACATGGTAGGATTTTCTATCTTTTATTCCTGTATGTTTACACTTTACTCGGGCAACTGGGCTACAATTTCTATTGCCGATCTGAGCTGGCCCTAGTTGATCGGGAGCAGCTGGATGCTGGAGGGGATGCTGAAACTTTGAAGGCTCAGCTCGAGTCTTCTCAAATACGGATCGACGAGCTGGAAAAACAAGTCGACCAGCTGACTAAGGACCTAGAGCAGAAGGATGAGCAGGTGATCTTGGCTGTTAAGGAGAGGACCAAGATGGATGACATGGTCAAAAAATCGCAGTTGGATGTGTATGTGGCCTATGATTTCGGTCGATCAGCGAGCCGAAATGCATGTCTAGCGGAGGCGCGGGCTGAGTTCAACCAGATACTGCCGCTGTTACGTCGGGAGGCTGTGCAACAATTCATGGTAAGTGCTGCCTTCCAAGATGCCAATGTCGTTCTAGCTCTCGACGATGCCCGAAACTCGTTCGAGAAGGCTTTCAAGCAGTTGGAATTTTTGGGCTATACCGTTCGACCTGAGGACCGGTCGCACATGAGCCATTCATTCGACGAGCAGCTGCGACCCTACCCCGAGAAAGAGGGAAATGCTGAGGGGCCAGTCGTCGAGGCTGCACAGGAGGAGGGCACGCCGGAGGTCGAGTTGACAGAAGAGGAGAGAGGGCGAGCCGAAGTCGAGAGGAAGCTGAAGGCTGTCGCCAAGGAGTTTGAGTTTTCTGGCAATCTTGCCTTCGAGGTGTAAGAAGGAACAGCCGATGCCGCTAGATATTTCCCAATTCCTGAATGACAATTTTTGCAAGACACTGTTGGCCCTTCTCGACCCGCGACTGCCATAACTGCTGCTATGCCCGTTTTCGAGGCTTTACCTGAGCCTGCACGCCCTGCTGCTCCTACTGCCGAGGAAGGTGGTCCTAATGCTGAGGAGGTCACCAACTCTAATTAGGCTTTATTCTTATTGTGTTTTTATTTTTTGTTAAGGAGATGTATATGCCTTAACGAGGCTTTCAAACGATTGTGGGTTTCATGCCTCGATGAGGCTTTGGCAACTGATGAATGGTGATTGCTTTTTTCATTACTCCAAATTCGATAATGATTATTCTTGCTTTAATTATAAATCGCTTTTGTTAATAAGTGTATGGCTTGCAAAGCTTTAACTGCAGTGTTTATTATTCTGCATATTGGAGTTTTTGGGTGAATGCTCTCGAGTGTAGCAAGTAATTTTCATTCATGTACTTCGTCGAATGAAGGTTGTGCTTTATCGAGTTCATTCTTGCCTCTTGTTGAACGAATTGTAATTAATCTGCTAGCATAATATCTAGTCTTTAGGTTTTGAATGATCTTACCGATTGTATAGTTGGTTTATAACCATTGTAATTGTAACTAACAATTGTAATGAATTCGGCGCATAGGCCTCGACTTCGCGACGTAAAGTGTTGTTTTGTCAACTACGGGGTCGATTGCTTTGTCTTAGCGCATAGGCCTCGACTTGGCGGCGTGAAGCCCGTCTTGCCGACGGCGGGGTTGATTGCTTGGTCTTCGACGCATAGGCCTCGACTTGGCGGAATAAAGCCAGTTTTGCCGACTACAGGGTCGACTGTTTGGTCTTGGCGCATAGGCCTCGACTTGGCGGCGTAAAGCCTGTTTTGCCGACTACGGGGTCGATCTTTTGGTCTTGGCGCATAGGCCTAGACTTGGCGACGTAAAGCCTATTTTGCCGACTGCGGGGTCGACTGCTTGGTCTTGGCACATAGGCCTAGACTTGGCGGCGTAAAGCCTATTTTTTCGACTACGGGGTCGATTATGTGAGAAAGATTTAGTTTTTTTCATGCGGTTTGAACGTATCATAATTTTATTCCGGTGGGGGGATAAAAAGGTCGTCGATGACCCGTTACACAAAATAAAATTTCAAGTTTACTGCATTCCAAGGTTGGGGTAGCTCACGGCCTGATGCATCGGCTAGTCGGTAGGCATTATTTTTTGACACCTTAACCACTGAATACGGACCCTCCCACTTTGGGTCGAGTTTACCTACGTTCTTAGACACTTCAACTTTCTTGAGAACGAGGTCGCCAACCTTGAAGCTCCGATGTCGCACTATTTTGTTATAGCGCTCCGCCATCTTATAGTGATATAACTGCATTGCGTTGTAAGCTGCATGGCGCTGTTCGTCGACAGTGACTAGATCCAGAGTCCTCTCCGGTATGTTGTTATCGGGTTACAGTAGATCACCCTCGCCGTGTGTTTGATCAATTCTGACGGAATTACTGCCTCGAATCCGTAGGCTAGGCTGTACGGGTTGTGGCCCATGGCTGTTCGAGGTGTTGTTCTGTAAGCCCAAAGCACACCTGGGAGGTCGTCTGCCCAACTGGCTCATGTCCCTGCTATTCGACTCTTGAGGTAGTCGAGGATGGTTCTATTGGTGACCTCGGTTTGTCTATTAGCCTGCGAGTTTCCCACTGAAGTGAAGTGTTGGGTGATCCCCAAGGTCTCGCACCACTTCCTCGTGTTTTTGAATTGAAATTGGGTGTCGTTCTCCAAGATTAAGACCTTAGACAATCCAAATCGACATATTATATTCTTCCAAATGAAACTTTTGATGGCTGCGTCGGTGATCTTCGGGACTGCTTCGGCTTCCACCCATTTAGTAAAATACTCAACGGCCACTATGATGAACTTACACTGGCCCGATGTCTTCGGGAGCGATCTCACTATGTCAATCCCTCACTGGTCAAATGGCCAGGTGATCTGAACGTTGATCATCGGTGCGGCAGGCTAGTGCTGAATGTTCGAGTGGATCTGGCATGATGGGCATTTTCTGGCGAAGTCAACGGAGTCTTGCAGCAATGTCGGCCAGAAATACCCATAACGGACGACCTTGTGTGCCAGGGATCGACCACTGGAGTGGTTGCCACAGATGCTTGCATGTATCTCCTGCAATACCTTATTTGCTTCGTCAGGTTCTAGGCATCTCAGTGGAGGTCCTACTATCGACCTCCAATACAGCTGGCCATGCTCGTCTAGCGCATACTTGGCTGCTAACCCCCTGAGTCTGTGGGCGTCCTTATTGTCTTCGGGTAAGGTACCTCGACTTAGGCAAAGTTTGATTGGCTCCTGCCAAGAGAGGGTTGTTTCCTCGATACATCTGACGAGGCCCTGATTGGTGGTGATGACACAGGGCTTGTCGGCCACCAAAAATGTTATTATTCTTTCTCTGGTACCCTTCGTCGAGCTGGCTAGCTTCGAGAGCGCGTATGCTCGTTCATTATCTGATTAGGGGACTTAGCTCAGCGTAAAACTCCTGAACATGTGTTTCAATTGGTTCACTTCTGCCAAATATTGTGCCATTTTGTATTCCTTCGCCTCAAAGTTTCCCTCTACTTGTTCTGAAACCAGCTAGGAGTCGGCGAATGCTGCAAGTTGCTCGACGCCGCGAGTGGTGGCCATACGCATCCCTGCGATGAGAGCCTCATAATTC
This sequence comes from Jacaranda mimosifolia, assembly GCA_018894105.1. Taxonomy (NCBI): domain Eukaryota; kingdom Viridiplantae; phylum Streptophyta; class Magnoliopsida; order Lamiales; family Bignoniaceae; genus Jacaranda; species Jacaranda mimosifolia. The sequence continues at coordinate 5,312,508 of CM032133.1, forward strand.
GCTTCATTGTTGGTGATCGAGAAGTCGAGTTTCACCGTGAAATCATACTCCTCGGCCAGTGGGGATATGAGGGATATACCTATCCCGCCTCTGGATGAGGTAGCGGACCCATCGACGTGCAAGGTCCACATTGAGGTGTTTTCGACATTCTGCGTCGGTAAGTCGAGCCGTTCGACGATGAAGTCGGCCAGTACCTGTACCTTAATGGCAGTCTGCAGTTGGAATGTGATATCGAATTCCCCAAGCTCGATGGCCCATTTGGTGAGCCGACCCGAAGTATCTAGTTTCAACAACACCTGTTTTAGCGGTTGATTCGTCAATACCTAGATTGTGTGGGATTGAAAGTAAGGTCGTAGCTTCCTAGCCGACGTGACAAGGGCTAGAGCAAACTTCTCAATCTCCAAATAATTGAGCTTGGGCCCCTGCAGAGCCTTGCTGCAATAATATACCGGACGGGGGGTTCCTCCTCTTGTCAACATCAACACCGAACTAATCGAGGCCGAGGATATTGCTAAGTACAACTGTAGCACTTCTCCTAGTTCAGGTTTGGCAATCACAGGCGGCGAAGCCAGGTATTGCTTGAGTTCTAGCAAGGCTTGATCGTACTGTTGATCCAATTGGAATCCAGACTTTTTTGGGTTTCTGAGGATTTTGAAAAAAGGTAGGCTCTTGTCAGCCAGTTGGGCTATGAATCTGCCCAGGGCTATAATTCTACCAACCAGACGCTGGACTTCACGAATTGTGCGAGGTGGGGTGATGTCCAGAATTGCTTGGATCTTCTGCGGGTTGGCCACGATCACCCTCTAACTGACCATATAACCAAGGAATTTTCCCCCTCGAACACCAAAGGTGCACTTGCTAGGGTTGAACTTCATGCTGAAAGCTCTCAATATGGCAAAGGTGTGGCTAAGGTCGACCAAATGGTCCTCAGCCTTTTTGGTTTTTACAGTCATATCGTCCACATAAACTTCCATCGACTTCCCGATTTCATTCTTGAACATGAAATTGACTAATCTCTGGTATGTCGCCCCTGCATTTTTAAGTCCAAAGGGCATAACTAGGAAGCAATATACTCCGTTGGGGACAACAAAAGAGGTTTTTTCCCTATCCTTGGGTGCCATAAATATTTGGTAATAGCCTTGGGATGCATTAATCATGCTAAGCAATTCACAACCAGCAGTAGAATCAACTAATAAATCTATACAAGGTAAGGGGTAAGGATCCTTAGAACAAGCTTGATTTAAATCAGTAAAATCATTACACATTCTCCATTTCCCCTCATTCTTGGGTACAAGTACAACATTACAAAGCCAAGAGGGGTACTAGATTTCTACAATATATCCTACTTCCAAAAGCTTGCTGACCTCTTCCTCGATGATCTGGGTCCTCTCAGCATTGAAAGTTCTTTTCTTCTGCCATACTGGTTTATGGGCTGGGTCCACATTGAGTCGATGGACAATGATGTTGGGTCGATGCCCTGAAGATCCGCAACTTTCCACATAAAAACGTTAATGTTGCGCCAGAGGAAATCTACCATAAGGCATTCCAATCGATCCTCCAGATCACTTCCAATCCTAGTGGTTTTGTCATGGTTCCCAGGCTCGAGCTTGATTGTTTTGAACTCGCTGACAGGCTTGACCCTGGTGTCTTCCAGCTTCCTCTTCTTTGATGAAGGTCCCTCCTCGAGTTTCGCTACTGGGGTATCCCTCGAGGGCTTCAATTCAGGCCGCTTCTTCTACTCACTAGAGTCGACTGAAATGGTGTAACAGCGCTAAGCATCCTTGAGATTACATAAAAGCTCACCCACTCCGACTGGCGTTGGGAACTTTATCTTCATGTGGTAAGTGGATACAATGGCTCTGAAGTCATTGAGGGCTGGTCGACCCATGATGACATTATATACGAATGGGGCGTCAACCACCAGGTAGTTGATCATTAGTGTTCGGTAACGTGGGCCTCGCCCAAATGTGGTGGAAAGATTGATGGATCCTTCAGGGATAATCTCAGATCCACCAAATCCGACCAAGGGTGTTCTGACCGGATCAAACTTCAGCTTTCCCAATTTCATTCTGTTTAGGGCAGACAAGAATATGATGTTCACAGAGCTTCCATTGTCGACTAGTACCTTCCTGACCTCAAAGTTGGCTATTTCAAGGACGACCACCATCGGGCAATCGATCTTCCGATCGCCTCATCTGTTCTCCATGTGGTCCAGATCTGAATCGGTGAAAGATATTGGTTCAGTATTGGTTTATAGTTGAAAATTTATCTCGACCTTGGACGGTTTGGTCAAGTCTAATTGCCTCTGCATCTGCTTTCTGGCATTTCGGGAATCTCCTCCCGTGGGTCCCCCTACGATCATGTCGATGATTCCTCTGATGGGTGGGTTGGGTTCCTAGGCAGGTCTCTTCCCCTTGTCTTCTCTCCTCGAGCTGACCGACCTTTCTCTTCGGGGAGTCCGGTTAGCCTTGCCCTCCTCTCTTTTGGCCTGCTCTTCGATGAACTTTTTCAAGTGGCCTTGTCTGATCAGCCTCTCGATTTTGTCCTTCAAGTTAAAACACTCCTCCGTGTCATGCCTTTTCTGCTTATGAAAATGGCAGTACTTTTTTGACTTTTTCATGGCCTCGGTCTCCGTGATTTTTCGGGGCTTCTTAAGCAAGTTGTCATGCTGAATAGCGAACAGTACCTCTCTCCTCGGTATGTTAAGTGGAGTATAGTCATGGAAGCGCTTTATCGGGGAACGGCGCCCCTTTTTAATCTGTCGATCATATTTCTCCTTGCCTCTCTGTTTGTCGACCTCCAGGCTGCCATATTTCATCATGTTCATCTCCTCCTGAGTCATGTACCTCTCCGCAAGGTTGAGGAGCTCTTCCATTGACCTGGGCTGCTCACGTACCAATGCATTGGCACACTCTTTGTGTCTCAAACCCAAGAAAAGTACACCAATCAAGAACTCAATCCTTGAGCTATCGATCTTCAGAACTTCTGTGTTGAATCTAGTGAAAAAATCAAGAAGGGATTCTCCTTCAGTTTGTTTCATGATATGCAAGTGGGTGTGGGGGAGTTTTGCTTTCCTCCTGCTCGCAAACTGGTGTAAAAACTTATCACACAACTGATCATAAGAAAAAATAGATGCTGGTTCCGGCTTCACGAACCAATCAAGGGCCACTCCTTGGAACATGGTCACCAACATCTTTGCATGGATGTACTCGTTGTGCCCATGCAGCTGCATCATGTGTTCAAACTGCAACAGGTGCTCATTTGGGTCCATGGAACCATCGTACCTCGGGAGTCTGGTTGGGATCTTAGCATCGACGGCGAAGCGCTCGTCGATGACCTCCTAAACGAACGGTGAATCTCGCTCCCTCCGGAACCTCTGTGGCCCATCTGGATGAAGAGTTCTGTACACATTCCTCTTTGAGATCTCCTCCAAGCGTCTGTTCAGTTGTTACACCTTATGGGATACCTCCTCTCATTCCTGCTGATCCGCTTGAGATGCATTTCTGTCGGGTCTGAGTTTGGAGCACCCGACCCTATCATGCTGCGGGGTTCGAAGGGGCCGAACGTCATGGTCAACAGAATCTGCTACCTCTTCCCTTGGTGGGGGGCGAGCCGCTTCCCTAGGAAAATGACCCGGGCTCATTTCCCTTCTTGATTGGGGCCTTCGTGACTCCGTTTGTTGGGAGTGCTCTTCTAGTCGTGCCCTCTCCAGCGCTGCAAGCTTGGGTATAGCACTGACTGCCGGCTCCAGCTACACGGTATGTCTATTTAATGCGGCCGAGAGTTGGGCCGAAATCTACGCGGAAATATGCTCACTGATGAGCTGCATTAACTGGGACATCGTTAATGTGACCACGGGCTCAGGCTAAGTGCTGGATCCTTGGACATTCGGCTCTGGGCACTGTCGAAGGGGAGGGGAGTTGGACCTCCTGATTTTTTCTCTCCCAGATGGAGCCCGCCTAGTGTTTACCATTTTCGATAGAGGATTCAAGGTTTCCCACAGACGGCGCCAAATGATGAGGGTTCGTTTCGTCGGATATGGGTCCAATTGCGAGTTTGGATGAGACTCGACCTGGATGGTCGGGATCCTTGTTTCGGTGGGATGAATCCTGCAATCACAGCAAACGTTAAGCTAGCCGAGGAGCCCTCGGCTTAGACCCTCCAACGCTCAAGTCAGTAATGATCGACTAGAAATATCGAGCAGCGGAGTAAGGGTTTTGAGTGTATATGAGTGTGTACCTTTAGAAGGCTGGAGGGATGGTATTTATATCCTCCTCCTTTCGAGGAAATGTTTGGGATGCCCCTGGTACACCCAGGGGCCCTCAGCCTTGCGCCAGGGGCAATTAGTCATTTCCCTGATTTGTATATCTCCAGCTGACTGCCCTTCTAGGTTTCAAGGACATGATAATACACTGTTGCGGCGCCTGCGGTGTCAGGCGGTGAGGGGATGGCATGCGCCATTAATGCGGAGGCGTGATGCCCGTCAATGCATTTAATGCGGTGGCCGAGTACTGTACTGTCTCGACCTCCCAATGGTCGAGTGAGGTTGACGAAGCATATGGGCCTCAGGAGCCTGACCGGGCCTAGTGCCGCGTCTCTGATCGAGTTAGGTCGATGAAGCATATGGGCATCAAGCACCTGGCTGGGCCTAGTGCAACGTCTCTGGGCTAACTTGGTTTGGGCATAGGCGCTTGGGCCATCCCATATCAGATACCTTATTTAATTCTACAATTTTTCAACAAGTTCAGGATTAATATTAAAAAAGGTTTAAGATTAATAACTAATTTTACATGTATATTTTTTTTTTGGAGCCACTATTTCTTCCATCATTTTTCTGAAAGGGTCTAAAGAATATGTGCTTTCCTTTTCTTTAACTGGTACTAAAGAGTAAAGAATATATATTCTATGTTTTTCTTATTAAAATTAACAAAATAAAGAATGAAAAATGTGGACCAAATCCACACTTATTTAAATAATTAAAAAAGTATATAAATGTCATATACCGACTTATCCTTTCTTTATTTTTTATTTTAAAAATACAGTGCATTAGCGTATTTTTTAATAATATAATAGAAATATTAAAATATTAAAAAATAAAAAATAAAAATGATATTAAATACACATTTTTTAAAATTGAAAAAAATGAAATTAGAGGTGGACTTGGTCCATGCTTGTTGAAATTGAAAAGTCAAATATATATAGTTTGAAGCATTCATATTAGCATATTTTCAAGACAATTTAAGAAAATTAAATGACGAGATGTATATTCTACCAAAAAGAAAAACTAAAACAAAAAATTATTATAAATCATTATAAAACTAGAAAAAAAAAATAATAAGACTATATACATGTCTCTCAAAGAAATAGAGGCGCAAATTTGGTCCGAACCATCAAAATAACTAGAAAAAAAAAAAATTAAAGTTTGATGGATTGATGATATCACACCATTTCAAGATAAATAAATAAATGAAAGATACTTGAACACTTATCCACACCTCTTCAAATTAATTTTTCAAAAAATGAAATGAAGTCGCTTCCACCATATCATTAAAAAAAAAAAAAAAATCTGGTTATATCAAATTTTATAATTTCTAGTAATTTTATTAAAAATGTCCAATAGAACTATTAGATTATGGTGATAAAAAGAGTAACTTTAAAAAATAAGTACTTTTTCGGAATGAACGTATCTAACATGGTTCATGAGATATAAAATACATGCAATAAATAATGATTTGAGCAGCAATAGAAGTAATATATTTTAAAGCTGCTTTTGCTTGAAATGTTTTAACTATATTCAATATATATATATATTCAATTATATATATATTGAATAGTAATATTCTATATAATAGTTAGTTTAGTACAAACTTGTTATTATCTTTTTATTTTTTTAATATAGATATATTAATTTTATCTAAATTTTTAAGAGAATTATTAACTTTTATTTTAAAATATAAAATATTAGCTTTTAGGTTCAAATTTATAATGCATAGACACTCCATAAAATCCATTCAGTGTCAAACACGTGTCGGACACAGATACGAATCCAACACGACCCGAACATGTATCAAACATGTCAATAAAGTGTCCAAAAATTACAATAGAAAAGATAAAATCTAATACAGTGTTGGACACAGCTAAAGGGCGTGTCCGACACGGCCATGACACGGTAAGAGTTTTTTTAATTTTATAAAATTTAAGTACTAATAAATAATTACAAAATAAAACTTTTTAAATGGAAAATGAAGTTAGTAAAAAACCTCACTATGATCATAATATCCTAATAAATTTGGATGATTAGACACACTACAAGAAAAATAAAAATTATAAAAAAATAGTAAGTAATAATTGAAAACTTGAACTAATTATATATATATATATAAGTAACAAAAAAAATTTGTTCTATCACAATAATAATTTTTACAGGTTTAATTAGTGGCAAATATTGTATTTAATTTATCACCATGAACAATTGATGGCATATCTTTAATAATAAACATAAATCTTTTCAAATATTATTAGTTACAATTTTTACATTATCACTTATTTTTTAACGACTAATGTTGCATTTTTTGTACTGAAAATTTTCATTATATAATTTAAATGAAGTCTAATACTTATTCCCATTTAGGGGATTTGTTATTTATTTGAATTGAAAATATATAATTAATTTCTCTATATTGAGTTGTTCTTGCCCCTGTGGCAAGTCTCTTTCCGTCCTATCATTTTGATAAGTTTCTTTTGTAGTCTCTGTTGGTCAGCCAAATGGAAGAATTGATGGATCAATACGCGAGGGTCACGGTGGAGGAAAAAGAAGGGGGAATTATTAAAGACGATCAAAAGGAAGAAATCACTACTAACCAACCAAATTTCTACCTGGTCGGTCATCTCCTGACGAACAAACATATTAATTTCATTGCTTTTAAAAATACCGTGGCAGCCATATGGCAACCTGTTAACGGAGTCAGTATCAAGGAGCTAAACACAACCACTTATCTATTTCAATTCTTCGATGTTTTAGATATGGAGCGAGTTCTTTTGGGAAGGCCTCGGACGTTTGATCAACATCTTCTAATTTTAAAACAAGTTCTACTAGGAGCACAACCCCAGAATGTTCCGCTCACTCATATCAATATTTGGATACAAATTTATGGTCTTCCAATGGATTTTACTTCTAAAAACGTGTGCAGGAATATTAGGGATTACCTAGCCATGTATATTGAATCAAATCCAAAAAAATTTGATGGTGTTTGGAGACAATTCTTGAGAACTTGCATGTCCATTGATGTTAGTATTCCATTAAAGAGGTGAATGAAAATGAAGAAACATGAAAGAGAATGGTTTTGGATTCAGTTTAAATATGAACGGCTGCCTATATTTTGTTTCTTTTGTGGAATTCTCGAGCACACTAAAAAACTTTGCGAAAAGTTCTATGACTGTGACTATAATCCATCCGTACTGCAGATGGAAGTTGGATGAGAGCCCCTAGAAGGCGACAACAACCATGAATAGATGAAAGATAGCTCCGATATTCAACTCCGGCAGAGACACAGGCAGAAACCGATGGGGAAAAGGAAAATATGTCAAAGGATGAAGGAAGTCTTGTTATGTCTAGAAATCAGGGATCCTTTAAATTACAAAATTCAAGGCGAGAGTTTAGGAGATATTCAAGGGATAGGAATCCATCTTGAAAAAGGATGTGATTTTCATATAATAGCAGGACAAGGCAAAGGAAAAAAGATTGTGATAAATGACTCAAAAAAGAGATGTATGGAGGATGGGCTGATTGATTGTTTAATGGATGGGAAATATTACAATAGCCCAATTATGGAGAACAATGCTGAACCAAAACACTGGATACTGGTGGGTTCTGGTCTCCACCTATCATGCCCAATGAGTACACTTAATTGGAATTGTTGTGGGCTTGGGAATCCACAGACAATTCAAGTTTTAAAAGACTTAGTTAAGTCCAAGCAACACATATTTGTGTTCCTCATGGAGACTAAATTGAACCAAGCCCTGTTAGAAAAAATTTGAGTTCAACAATCCTATGAGGGATGTTTTGTTGTGGATAGTATTGGTAATAATAGAGGAATTGCGTTATTATGGCAGAAGAATGATATGGCTTCTGTAATTGGATTTCTCAAAATTTTATTGATATTGCAGCAAATGTTAATGGAGTGCAAAAATGGCATTTGACATGTTTTTATGGGTTTCCAAGACGATTGAAATGCCGAGAGTCATGGGAGATATTGCGTAATCTCAAAGGGAAATAGGAGACTTTAATAATCTAATTTCCCCAAGCGAAAAGAATGGCAGATGCCCCCAACCTTCAAGTCTTTATCTTTGGTTTAGAAATACAGATAACATATGTGGCTTTCGCTTCACTTGGGAAAAAGACCGAGGAACGAATCATTTGTTGAAGAGAAACTTGACCGGCTCTTGTTGATTCTTTGTGGTATAATTTTACAAAGAAGCAAGAGTCTTTAATCTTCAAGCAGTGTGCTCAGACCATTCCCCTCTCCTACTGTTGCCGGTTATCAGAGTTATATACTTATTAAGGTTTTTCATCCAGAGAGTTTACACTTAATTCATGTTTGTTGCACTAATTATTGTTCATACATATGTTAGTTTCTACTAGCAATCTGTTAGCCTAAGCTGTCAATTAGTTAGTAGCCATAACCGCCTAGTTGTTAGCCTTTGTCAGCTTTATAAATATGTCACTTTTCTCATTAATGAAGTACTCACTTTTTCTGCTCCAAACTTCCATTCACTGCATGCATGCTGCATTCACTTTCAATTTTCCCTTATTAATATGGTATCGAAGGTTACACTCCAGAATCTTCATCTCTCTCCCTCCAACCGTCCATAACTCCATATCCTCATTTCCTTCCTTCATCTTTCTGCTATCTTCATGGAAACTTTCAGATTTGTCAATTCATCAGCCACAAACGGCCAATCCGCCATGGAAGACTCTCTCAACCCCTATTTCCTCTATCATTCTAACAGCCCAGGCTTAGTTCTCGTCTCACAACCTCTCTCAGGAGATAACTACGCTTCCTAGTCCAGAGCAATGTTAATCACCTTATCAGTTAAAAACAAAGTCGGATTCATCGATGGTTCACTGCCGAAGCCATCCGGAGAAGACGTCAACCTTCTTCATGCTTGGATCCACAATAACAACGTGGTGATCTCATGGTTGCTTAATTCTGTGTCTAAGGAAATCTCCGCCGGCATCATATATGCCAATTCAGCTGCAGAAATTTGGCATGACCTCAAGGAGAGGTTTCAACAGAGTAAAAGCCCACGAATATTCCAATTACACCGAGAATTGATTAATCTCCACCAAGGTAGCAATTCTGTCAACGTTTATTATACCAAACTGAAAACTCTGTGGGAAGAACTCAGTAGTTACAAACTTTCATGCCACTGTGGTGGGTGCACTTGTGGAGGAATTCGAGATCTATATGAACATTATCAACATGAGTATGCCATGACATTCCTCATGGGGCTCCACGAGTCTTTTTCTCAAGTTCATGGCCAGATCTTGCTGCTTGATCCTCTTCCCAACATCAGCAAGATTTTTTCGTTGATAACTCAAGAGGAAAGACAAAGATCTGTTCGTATATCTTCAACCGATCCAGTCAACTCCGTGGCCTTTGCATCCAAAGTTGAATCAACCAAGCAACTCCATACCAACAATGCAAGATACTCCAACAACTACAAAGGAGTCTGCAAGGAGGGGCCCTTCTGCACTCACTGCAACATTCATGGGCATACATTAGAAACCTGTTACAAATTGCATGGCTACCCACCTGGATTCAAATTCAAACCATGAAATCAATAGACTTCCCAGAGTCAGACCAACACTCGATCCCAGCCACCTACTCACTCTTTTACAGTCCATCAAGTCTCAGATCAATCCACTCATAGTGATGTTGGAAACTTCTTGCATACTCTAAACTCCGATCCATGCACTCAACTTCTCCAACTCCTCTCCAGCCATCTTCAACCTCCTGCAATTACCAACACCTCCATCGAAACTGAAATCTCCACTTCCACAGGTACTTGCTTCTCTATTTCTTCCAATCTACAGCCCTCTACTTCATAGATTGTTGATTCCGGAGCATCCAGCCACATCTGCTCAGATTTAAATCTATTCTCTCAACTTCAACCCGTCAAGAACTGTACAGTTTCCCTTCCTAATGGCCACAGCTTTTCTGTCTATTTTACTGGAATAGTGCACATAAACGACTCCATAACTCTTCATAGAGTTCTATATGTTCCTGATTTCAAGTTTCACCTCTTATCTATGAGTTCCTTACTTAATCACTCTAACCTCACTATCTCTTTCTTCCATGACTGTTTCCTTATTTAGGATGCCAAGACAATGAACCTGATTGGCAAGGGTGAAAAAGTTGATGATCTCTATGTTCTAAAAATGAACTCTTCTATTTCTGTTGTAAGCAATAAAGGCATTTTTGTATCTCATTCTCAGCATATCAATAATATTCATAATACGAGCATTCACTTGTGGCACAAAAGACTTGGTCATGCATCCTTTAAACAACTTGCCTCACTCAAGAACATCATACATTGTGACACTCACACCACTGAACCTTGCCACATATGTCTACTTGCCAAACAAAGAAAGCTCCCATTTCCTGCTAATAATCACATGTCCAAACTATCGTTCGATTTTATACACGCCGATATATGGGGACCATTCCACCAGACATCCTATAGTGGTCATAGATACTTCTTAACCTTGGTTGATGATTGTACAAGGTTCACGTGGCTCTACTTGCTGAAAAGCAAAACCGATGTCTCTAGCATTATTCCCAGATTCTTTAAACTCATCCTCACTCAATTTATCACCCAAATAAAATAAATCCGGACTGATAATGGAAAGGAATTTGCCCTAAATGATTTCTTCAACCAACATGGCATCTTTCACCAGCTTTCATGTTTAGAAACCCCATAGCAGAACTCAGTAGTCGAAAGAAAACATCAACACCTTCTAAATGTCTCTAGAGCCCTTTTTTTCCAATCTAATGTTCCCTTAACCTTTTGGAGTGAGTGTGTCTTCACAGCCACATACATCATAAATAGAACTCCATCCAAACTTCTGCAAAATCAAACTCCTTTCAATCTTCCTTACAAAACTGATGTTGACTACTCACACTTTAAAATTTTTGGATGTTTGGCTTATGCCTCCACCTTAGAGGTCCATAGAACTAAATTTGACCCCAGAGCCCCTCCTTGTGTCTTTATCAGCTACCCTAATGGCACTAAGGGATATAAACTCTATGATCTCTCCAGTCATCAAGTTATTGTGTCTAGGAATGTCACATTCCATGAAAACATTCTTCCCTTCCTCCTAAATCCTCCCACTAGTACTATGATTGATCCTTTCCCTAATCTAGTCCTTCATCTACCCCAATCTGACATAAACTAACACACACAGCCTCACCAACAAACCTCTACTCAACCTCCTAGTAACCAAAATGAGTCTAATCAAATTAATCTTCCTATCAGAAAATCTTCCAAAGTCTCCAAGCCTCCCTCATATCTTAGAGATTTTCACTATGGCCTTCTGCAATCTAAACAAAAGAATCCTTCCAAACATATTCCCTATCCTCTATCCCAATACATCTACTACGATTCCTTATCTCACAATCACAAACAGTTTCTCCTCAATGTTTCCAGCAACCTTGAACCCCAAACTTATCAACTAGCTATCCATATCCCTGAATGGAAAGCAGCTATGCAAACTGAATTAGAAACACTGGAAGCAAATAAAACTTGGTCTGTAATTCCACTTCCCACACACAAGCACTCTATAGGTTGTAGATGGATTTTCAAAACAAAATTCCATGCAGATAGCACTATAGAACGACATAAAGCTAGGTTAGCAGCTAAAGGTTTCACTCAAAAAGAGGCCATAGACTTCACTGATACATATTCACCTGTTGCTAAGCTAGCTACTGTAAAACTCCTTCTTGCATTTGCTGTTATCAAACATTGGCACATAGTTCAGTTAGATGTTAATAATGCTTTCCTTAACGGAGACTTGTTTGAAGAAGTGTATGTGGATCTTCTTCCTGGATACAACCCTCATGTCTTACAACACTCACACACTCAAAAACTTGTTTGTAAACTGCACAAGTCCTTATATGGATTAAAGCAGGCCTCTAGGTAATGGTTCTCCAAGCTCACACAAGCTCTTCTTCAAATCGGGTTTCATCAGTCCAAATCCGATTATAGTCTTTTCACTTATGACTCTAATGATTCTTTTGTTGCTCTACTTGTAGATGCAGACGATATCATCTTAACAGGTCCTTCTCAGCCTCTGATCAACAAGCTCAAACACTCTATACAACAGCAGTTTAAACTCAAGGACCTAGGACACCTCAAATATTTTCTTGGGCTAGAGATTGCTCGTTCCATATCCGGCATCACTCTATCTCAACGGCACTACACACTCTAGCTACTTGAGGATACTGGATTTCTTGCAGCAAAACCAGTATCCACTCCTCTTGATCCTAATGTCTCTCTGAACACTGCAGATGGCACACTGATCCCCAATCCCTCACAGTACAGAGCACTAATCGGAAGACTTCTCTACCTTACATTATCGAGACCAGACATCACATTTTCTGTACACCGCTTAAGTCAGTTCCTTGCACAACCTCGCAATACTCATCTTCAGGCTGCCCACCACCTTCTCCGGTACCTCAAAGGAACCTCCGGTCAAGGACTTTTCTTCTCTTCCCAATCCCAGTTGCAATTGAATGCTTTTTTCGATGCAGATTGGGGAGCTTGGAAAGACACTAGACTTTCAACCACGGGCTTCTGCGTTTTCTTGGGCCAATCTCTCCTATCTTGGAAGTCCAAGAAACAAGCTACGGTATCTAGATCCTCAACCGAAGTCAAGTACCGAGCTCTAACCACTACAGCCTCTAAAGTCACTTGGTTACAGCAGCTTCTAAAAGATTTTCACATCACCACCACCGGGCCAGCTCTTCTCTTCTGCGATAATTAGGCCGCCATAAACATCGCATCTAATCCAACATTTCATGAAAGAACTAAGCATATAGAAATCGATTGTCACTTTGTAGGGGACAAACTAACAACTGGAATGCTTAAACTCATGCCGATTTGTTCTGAACACCAACTTACTGACATCTTCACCAAAACACTTCCATCAGCCTCCCTTCTGCCCATTTTGTCCAAGCTGGCCGTCAAAGATCTTCTCCGGCCACCTTGAGGGGGGGATATTAGAGTTATATACATATTAGGGTTTTTCATCCAGAGAGTTTACACTTAATTCATGTTTGTTGCACTAATTATTGTTCATACGTCTGTTAGCTTCTACCAGCAATCTGTTAGCCTAAGCTGTCAATTAGTTAGTAGCCATAACCGCCTAGTTGTTAGCCTTTGTCAGCTCTATAAATATGTCACTTTTCTCATTAATGAAATACTCACTTTTTCTGCTCCAGACTTTCATCCACTGCATGCATGCTGCGTTCACTTTCAGTTTTCCCTTATTAATACCGGTTTCATGGGAATATAGAAAGAAGGTTAAGAGATTCCGTTTCGAAAATGCATGGCTCCGAGAAGCAGATTGCAAGGAAATTGTAGAGAATAGCTGGAGGAAGAACAATGGTCTTCACATTAAAGAAAGATTATCAGATTGCAGCAAATATGTATTAGAGAACGACTAAAAGATTGCAGGAGTACAATGAGTCGTTATAGAATTGGGCGAGATGAAGTATCAATTCAAAGATATTCTGAAGCTCAAAAAGAATATTTGTTTGTTTTGCAACAGCAAGAGGATTTCTGGAAACAATGAGCACAGCAATACTGGCTTCAAAGACGGGATTCAAATTCTTGATTCTTTCATGCAAAGGCGTAAACTCGAAAGAAGAAGAATACTATCAGTCAGTTAAAGGACAGTGAGAGAATTTGGAGAACATGGCAGTCTGGAATCAATGAGATAATTGGTAAATATTTCACTGATCTTCTCTCCTCTAACATTTGTGATTGTTCATCAGTTCTTAATTGTGTTGATTGCAAAATTTCCAATGATCAAAATGAGGATCTGATTTCTGAGTTTAATTGGGCTGCCATTAAAGAAGCCTTATTCTCTATGCACCCAGATAAATCCCCTGGTCCGGATGGGAGAGGATAATGCATCTGTCTGGAATCGAATTTGGTCCCCAAGGTTCCAAAAGTGTGTCATTTGATTTGGAGAGCTCTCAGTAACAGTCCACCAACAAGAGATCAGTTGTGATCAAAAAAAGGTAGAGGTGAATCCAGTGTGTCTAGTTTGGCATGAACAAGCTGAAAATATTCTACATGTTATGGTTCAATGTTCCGTTGCTCAGTCTTGCTGAAATGCCATAGCTATTGGTAATTTTCTTCTCAATTTAATAGTCTGTTGGATTGGCTAAAGGCTATATTTTCAAAAATAAACTTAGAAGATGGCAACAAAATTCTAATGATTCTCTGGAGTTTATGGCAAAACAGGAATCAAGTGGTTTGGAATAATAGGACAAGCTCATTTTTTCCATTTTTGTTGCTGAAATTTTCCTTCATCAATGGACAGAAGCACAGAAAAGAAACTTGGTCCGAACTAAAGCTAATGACGGGATTACAATTGACAGATGATCTCGTCCAGATAAGGGGTGGTTTAAGTGCAATATTGATGCTGCCATTTTTTCTCAAGATCATAAATATGGCTCGTGCTGGGTTTTGAGGGATGAATTCGGGCAATTTAGAGTAGCCAAATCTATCTCGCACTTCGGCGTAGTCTCTCCAGAGATGGCAAAAGCTGTTAGTCTTCGGGAAACATTGAGTTGGATTAAGAATAATTCTTCCACCCCAACAATATTTGAATTAGATATGCTCAGACTGTTGCCAATGCGATGAATAATGGGTTTAGCAATTTTTCTTATTTTGGATCAGTCATAGACGACTATAAAGAAATTTTAGCAGAGTGGAGTTGCTCTATTAAATTTATTAGACATTCAGCGAATCAAGTTACCAATTGCATTGCAAAGGCATCTCGTTCTTTGTTTGAATCGATTTTGTGAGAAAATTGTGCTCCCACTTTCTTGTTGAACTTTCTTCTTGATGATTTGAAATAAAAGATGTTCTTTCTAGCATTAAAAACAAAAAAAATTAAATAATAATAATAATGAATATTTATTTATATATATAATTATATATTATGATAATCATGTTGGTGCTGTGTCGAATACTAAAATCTTAAAATTTAATGTTTCGTTGTGTTCGTATTATCGTGTCCATATCCATACATCATAGGTTCAAATTTAAAAATAAGCTACACGCAAATTGCCCTGAGAATTTTAGTTTCAAAAGTTAAAAACTTGACAAGAGACATTCCATTCAATACTCCAAATACCTATACTATATATACTATATTTTCCAATGAGTTTACAATACAAGATCTGCTCCACCTTAAGAAATAATTACAAGATAATTTTTATTTTCTCCATTCTCTCCAACTTTTTTCCTCTTTAATTATTTATTTGTTTATTCAATTATT
Organism: Jacaranda mimosifolia; assembly: GCA_018894105.1. Taxonomy (NCBI): domain Eukaryota; kingdom Viridiplantae; phylum Streptophyta; class Magnoliopsida; order Lamiales; family Bignoniaceae; genus Jacaranda; species Jacaranda mimosifolia. The sequence continues at coordinate 5,328,082 of CM032133.1, forward strand.
TTACTTCTTAACTCTTTCTTTTGATTTGTCTTAAAATACAAATAACTAAATTAAAATTATTACGATAGTAGTATATGTAACAAATAAATGAATATGTTATTTATTTCGAATTATAAATATTTTAGCGCACACATCGAATGTGTCAAAGTTACCAGTATATAATTAAAATTTATGATAACTAGTACAATTTTCTTTTCTTTTTTTTTTTTTTTATTTACACACTCATGGTTCAAGAATTCATTACAAACCCTATACCTAAGATATATAATTGTAAAGGCGATGCCCCGATGCCACTCATCTAATTGACTATTTGATAACTAGTAGAATAAATCGTTGGTAATTAACCTGGCTATAACTGCGTAGTAGGTACTCTCTTAAAATAAAGTGTCTAATATTAAACAACTATGCAAGTAGACTTGCTCAAAATAGTTTGTGCCTGAACCTATATAAGAAAATATTAAATTATCTTTTAATTTATTGTTTAAAAAAATTCTAAGGATATATAGAATTATCAAATATAATTATAAATATAGTTTAATTGAAAAACAGTTAATTAGAAAAAAAAATTCCTAATCCTACTTTCATTTTAGTGATCAGTCCCCATTTGAATTTTTACACACTAAACTCCCCACTTTTTAACAAAACTTAGAAATCACTTCCCATATCTTTTAAAAAGACCCATATATCCTTGTAGTTGGAAAGAAAAACAAAAATACCTGAGAAATGCGTTTTTTCTTCAAGAAGAACGCTTTCCTTTTTTTTTTTTTCCCGAAATCGAAGACTTCTCCAAGCGGCCAAACAAAAGGGCGCGAAGCCGTTCCTCTACCATTGACGCGAGAAGAAGAAGAGGGGGGGGGGGGGAGACACCAAAATTTCTATCATTTTTCTGCGACAATGGAAGGAGAAACAGCGGCAACAAGAAGCAAAGTACAAAAAGAAGTGAGCAAAAGAAACAAAGGTATATTCTCTTCATTTACAGTTTTAAATGTCCGTGATTTTTCGTTGTTACATTTATTTCTTGTCTATTGTCTCATGTTTAGGGTTTTTATTCCTTTTTTAGTTGTTAAACACTTGAACTCATTTGATATATATATATATATATATGATTTTTGTTGTGAGATGGGAAGTTTCTGATTTGTACTTAAAATGCATGAAAGTTGTACTTCACTTTTTGGGGTTTATACTTCATTTTACCTGAAATTATAAGGTAAAATTATCTGAAAGTGGTAGTATATTATATGTAGTACAAAACATCAAAGCTTGCAGTACACATTAGGCAAAATTGGAGTATATAATTTGTGTAACTGCAGTACATTTTAGAAGCAAATGTAATATAAACATTCAAGCTTGCAGTACACATTAGGCAAAAATGTAGTATATAATCTGTGTAATTACAGTACATTTTAGAAGCATTTGTAGTACAAAAACATTCAAGCCTGCAGTATACATTAACTGAAAGTGTAGTATATAGTCTGTGTATCTGCAGTACATTTTAGAAGTAATTTTAATACAAAAAATTTAATCCTGCAGTATATATTAAATGAAAGTGCAGTATATTTTAGAAACAACTGTATTATAAAACATTCAAGCCTACAGTATATTTTGTACCTTATGTTGGTGATATTTGTACTTAATGTGCTGATATTTTGTATTTCATGTTGCTGATATTTGTACTTAATACGCTGATTTTTGGTATTCCATGTTGGTGATATTTGTACTTAATGTGCTGATATTTTGTACTCCATGTTGGTGATATTTGTACTTAACGTATTGATCTTTTGTACTCCATATTGGTGATATTTGTACTTAATGTCCTAATCTTTTGTACTTCAATAGTTGATACTTCGTATCTAATGTGCTGGTGTTTTGTACCCCAGGAAACAAAAGGCATCAGTAAAATCCAAGTAGCAGATGAACCACACAACTCAAAGATTGAATCGTCTGATCCCTATAAAGAAAGAACTGATTACAAAGGTCGTACTCATATTCCAGTAAAAGAATTTGAGTATAATACGAGGGTAATAATGGTGTTATGTTGAAGTACACTTCAATTAAATTGAAATTGAGCAGTGAATTTGAGTACAATATGATAGAAATGAAGTACAAACGTAGAACCAACAAAGTATAAATGATGTTATGTTAAAGTACACTTCAATTAAATTGAAACCAGGCAGTGAATCTGAGTCTAATATGAGGAAAATGAAGTACAAACATAGAACAAATAAAGTATAAATGGTGTTATGTTGAAGTACACTTCAATTAAATTGAAACTAGGCAGTGAATTTGAACACAATATGATGAAAATGAAGTACAAACGTAGAACAAACAAAGTATAAATGGTGTTATGTTAAAGTACACTTCAATTAAATTGAAACTGAGCAGTGAATTTGAGTACAATATGATGGAAATGAAGTACAAACGTTGAACAAACAAAGTATAAATGGTGTTATGTTAAAGTACACTTCAATTAAATTGAAACTCGGTAGTGAATTTGAGTACAATATGAGGGAAATGAAGTACAAACGTAGAACAAATAAAGTACAGAAATGAAGTACAAATGTAGAACAAATAAAATATAAATGGTGTTATGTTGAAGTACACTTCAATTAAATTGAAACTGAGCAATGAATTTGAGTACAATATGAGGAAATGAAGTACAAACGTAGAACAAATAAAGTATAAATGGTGTTATGTTAAAGTACACTTCAATTAAATTGAAACTGGGCAGTGAATTTGAGTACAATCTGAGGGAAATAAAGTACAAAAGTAGAACAAATAAAGTATAAATAGTGTTATGTTAAAGTACACTTCAATTAAATTGAAACTGAGCATTGAATTTGAGTACAATATGAGCGAAATGAAATACAAACGTAGAACAAACAAAGTATAAATGATGTTATGTTGAAGTACACTTCAATTAAATTGAAATTGGGTAGTGAATTTGAGTACAATATGAGGAAAATAAAATACTAACTTAGAACAAATAAAGTATAAATGGTGCTATGTTGAAGTACACTTCAATTAAATTGAAACTAGACAATAAAGTTGAGTACAATATGAGGGAAATGAAGTACAAACGTAGAACAAACAAAGTATAAATGATGTTATATTGAAGTACACTTATTGGGATTGAATAATTAGTCTCTAATAATTATAGTGATGGTCAAGTACAATATTTTGAGATTATCGAATCAGGCAAAGTACGTATTTGTACGGGTGATTTGGTGGATATTATCATCAAATGCTCATTTGTTTACATCTTTGAAAGCATAAGTATTATTTGCATTACTACGATCGATAACATTTATTCGCTGAACACTAGTGGTTAATACTTTAAAACTTTAACGTTATTTTATTCATATGATAAATATTACACACATTTTTAGAGTTTGGTTATTAATTACCAAGACTTAAAAAGCAAATCATGGAACAAATTTCAATTCAACATTATTAGTAAAAATATTAAGGAATGAAGTACATAATGGCCAAAATGAAGTACAAATGTCATAAAATCAAGTATAATTCTCCAAGCTTATGGTACAAAATAATTGATATCTCGAAAAACATGCAAAAATACTAATTTCACGCTAAATCAAATACATAATTGCCGAAATGAATTACAAATGTCATGAAATCAAGTATAATTCTCCCAGATTGGGGAACAAAATAACTGATATCTCAGACAACATGCAAAAATACTAATTTCACACTAAATTAAATACATAATTGCTGAAATGAAGTACAAAATGTCATGAAATCAAGTATAATTCTCCTAGATTGGGGTACAAAATAACTGATATCTCAGACAACATGCAAAAATGCTAATTTCACGCTAAATAAAATACATAATTGCCTAAATGAAGTACAATTGTCAAGAAATCAAGTATAATTATCCCATATTGTGGTACAAAATAACTGATATCTCGAATAACATGCGAAAATATTAATTTCATGCTAAATCAAATACATAATTGTCAAAATAAAGTACAAATGTCATGAAATCAAGTATAATTCTCTCATATTGGGGTACAAAATAACTGATATCTCGGATAACATGCAAAAATACTAATTTCACGCTAAATCAAATGCATAATTGCTGAAATGAAATGTCATGAAATCAAGTATAATTCTCCCAGATTGTGGTACAAAATAACTGATATCTCGGATAACATGTAAAAATGCTAATTTCACGCTAAATCAAATACATAATTGCCAAAATGAAGTACAAATGTCATGAAATCAAGTATAATTCTCCCATATTATGGTACAAAATAGCTGATATCTCGTACAACATAATTCTTGTATTTAAATGACCGCAAAGTAGACACCACATAATTCTTAAGCATAATTCTGAACTCCTGAGCATCCTTGAATGTCTAACCCTCTCCATATATGCAATTCCTCCATGCATCAATTGAGTTGCTAATTAAAGCTAATTCATTGTGCGATGCATTGGTCGAACAAATTTCCTCCTCGACTGCATCCCTTGAGGTTGACAAATGAAGTACAAGTTTAGGTAAAATAAAGTACAATGTGTAGAATAATTCAGTATGGTCGGGTAATTTCAAATAAATGAAGTACACTTTTAGAACAATAGAAGTATAAAACGCTATCAATTGCAGTACAATTTTGGATAATCAATAAGTAAAGCACTTGAAGTATAGAACTTTAGGTAAAATAAAGTACAAAATTAATAGAACTTTATAAAACTTAAATAATGGAGTACAATTTTACATAAAAGGTTAAGTATAATTTTATATAAAAAGAAGAACAATTTTAGAACACTTGAAGTATAAAACCTTAGCAATTACAGTACAATTTTTGGATAATCCATTAGTAGAACACTTGAAACTTAAATAATAGATTCAGATAACTGAAGTACAAGTTTAGATAAAATTAAGTATAATTTCAGAACACTTGAAGTATAGAATTTCAATGAATAGAGTACATGTTTAAAATGAAGTATAATTTCATAAAACAGAAGTACAATTTTAGGTAAAAAGAAGTACAATTCAAAATACTTGAAGTATAGATCCTTAGCAATTGCAGTATGATTTTGGATAATCCATTAGTAGAACACTTGAAATATAAAACTGAAATAATAGATTCAGATAATTGAAGTACAAGTTTAAATAAAATGAAGTTCAATTTTAAATAAAGTGAAATACAATTTCAGAACACCTGAAGTATAAAACCTTATCAATTATAGTACAATTTTTGATAATCCATTAGTAGAACACTTGAAGTATAAAACTTAAATAATAGATTCAGATAATTGAAGTACAAGTTTAGATAAAATGAAGTACAATTTCGAAACACTTGAAGTATAGAACTTCAATGAATAAAGTACATGTTTAGGTAAAATAAAGTATAAAATAAAATATAATTTCAGAAAATAGAAGTACAATTTTAGATAAAGTGATGTACAATTTCAAAACACTTGAAGTATAAAACCCTAGCAATTGCAGTACAGTTTTGGATAATCAATAAATAGAACAATTGAAGTATAGAACTTCAATGAATGGAGTACATATTTTGGTAAAATGAAGTATAATTTCAGAACCAAAAGTATAATTTTAGACAGAAGATGTACAATTTGGGAACACTTCAAGTATAAAACTTATATAATAGAGTACAATTTTTGTGAGATGAAGTACAATTTTAATTGCAATGAAATATAATGTAGAACGCTCCAAGCAGAGAAAGATTTTCAAATAAATAGAATACAATTTCAGAACACTTCAAGTACAAAACTTTACAAATTGCAGTACAGTTTAGATTCTGTAGAAGTATTACCTTAAAACATCACTGCTCTTCTTTACACTGCTGTTTGATTCATCCTTTCGGTTTACCAAGATGTCAACAATGTCAATCTTCAATGTCAAATGCAGTAAGACCATATTTATGACATTATATGGAGCTGATCTTTGTAGCGATAATTCTCCAACACTTGATTGAACACTCCTCGTTCACTACTGGTCAACATCGTCGAAAAAATACAAGAAACTCAGAAGCAACTGAGAAGAAACCGAGAAGAAGAAGAAACCCAAAAATGATGAAAATAAAAAGAGAAGAAGACAATGCAAATGTCGAGTTGGTGGTTGTTGGCTCCGACGATTATTCTCGTTCTTGCCGTAGAGCTTGTTGCGTTTTTTCTGTTCTTTCTGTTTCTGGTAATGAGCGTATGATAGGGTTTACTGTTTGCTTGTGTGAATGAAGAAGAAGTGAGAAAAAATGAGTGAAAAATATTACACTTAAGGGCATTTTTGTCAAATCAAGTGAGTAGGGAGTGATCTCTAAAATTTAAACAAAACTAGGGAGTTTCTTCTAACAAAAATCAAGTGGGGACTGAATATGAAATTGGAAAATGCTTTTGGTACTTTTAAATAAGTGCCCCATTGAAACATCAGAGGCTAGAAAATCGTTCTTGTGGATATTTAGAGGGTAATGTTTGAGAGCATATGAAATGTTAAGAGTTTGGGGATTTTTTTTTTTTTTTTGAGAAACAACTTTTAAGCTCCTACAATAAGGTGTTAGGATCTTATAAAATATTTTTAAAAAAGTAAGGACTTCTTAATTTATTTTTAAAATCCTAACAAGCCCTCTTAATTTTAGTCATATTAATTACAAAATTATCATTACTAACATTTTATAAGCTCCAAAATCTTATTTTATCTCACATTAAAAATGAAAAGCCAAAGATATCAACTAACAAGTACGTGATTTGGGGACTGGGCAAAAGCCCAAAGCCAACTTATAAGATACAATAGCATAAGAATACACTATTACAGTTTATTATTCTTACAAGTTGCACTGATAATGTTTAAAAATGCCGACGTAAGCATCTATAAAAAAAATTATTAATAGAACCGAAAATTTTCTGCAACTATTTGTTTGTTTATTTGTTTTCTTATAAACATCAGAATAGTTTACTATTGAGTTAAAATGTTCCTTGTTTACATCGATCAATGTCTTCTCATATATATATACACACTAGAAAAGGATGCACCACGCAAAGCGTGGTACCAAGCCCGTGGAGCTATATATATGCCCTTTTTTTCTATATAATTTCTTTTAAAAATATATATTTTGATAAATAGAAATATAGTAATGTAATTATTTGGCAAGGAGATATATTGTATAATTTTATTTGAAAAATATTTCGAGCATAAAAAAACCTATTATGTGAAAGGTCCATTTTATTAAATCAATAGATTTATTTTCATTTGTGGTATTTTTTTAAAATTCTAGATATGTAAAAAAGATATAGTATGATAAAACTTTATACAAAGTTTGTTTTTGAATGTGCAATCATGTCAAATTATTTCATAAAAAAATTGTAAAATTAAGCTTATTAACTTTTCATGAAATGAAAATTAGAGAATAAGAGATTATACAATTATCATTAGAAGGAAACAAAATATTGGTGCATATAATACAGCATTGTATCCCAAGATTTTACATATAACAAAATGTTTAAGTCATACATACCCTACTTGTCCTACTTTAGAATTGATCAGAGTACACAAAACTAAATGATCTTTATATGTAGCTATTGATCGATCATGTAGTTTTTTTTTTAAGTTTCTTGCTTGGGGCAGGTAGTCCATCCATCTATAAGTCCAATCATAATTCCTTTATCCTTGAAAAAAACCAAAATAAAGCTACAATGTGACGAGTCTAAAGGAAACTAATGTCTTCCTAGTTTTGGATCGAATGGAATAATAGATTAACCATAGTTTTGGCAGAGTCTTGAAGGAACGACATTTTCTGTATATCCCACAATTTGATGGCTTGATCTTTCCCATTGGATATTAGATGACGGCATCTACATAATTTGATTAACAGCTTTAATCCATCTTCAGGCGGGAAAGAGTTGCTTCCAGCGAAACTCTATTAATTTTGTTTTCTAAAGTAGAATCCACAACTAAGAATGAAAATAAAGAATTCTCCGTTAAATCAAAGCTTCAAGAAATGTCCACGATAAGTAGAAGCAACACTGGGCAAGATATTTTAGGAATTATCTTACGAAAATTGTCAGCACTTTCCAAATAAATAAGATGACGTAAAGAAAAATAATTATTGGTTAATGTTTGAAAATATTTTGTTGTTATTTGTTAATGCTAAAAATTCATAACTTTAACCATACAAAATTAGCCTAATCAATTTCTAAATAGGTGCTTTCGTAGTTAGACTTACCTCCCACTATAATTGATCCATAATTGATGATTATTTCTTTTCTTATAAATATTAATTTTCCTTTAGATAATGCATAGTTAATGCTCTATGCTTCCAACAAACAAGGCTATGGATTGATAACTAATAATTTTTATTACTTGTTATTAAAAAAAAAAATTATATTTACTATTAAAATTTGTAAGTTGTAACTGATGAGGGTAAAAGCTATATATAGCTAGATTGGGACGGAATCTGGTGGATCGACCTACCTAGCCGAGTAAATGAGCTCCACAGATACCTAGGCTGAGTCCTGCAACCACGAGCAAACGTCAGGCTAGCCGAGATGCCCTCGGCGTAGGCTCTCCGACGCTCAAGCTAGTATGAGGTCGGGTAGATAATGAGTAGCAGAGTGAGAGCTTTGTACTATAGAATGGCATACCTTTAAAATGCTGGAATTTGAATATTTATAGCCCTAAGTAGGAGATCAAAATGTCCATGGTACCCTTGCTCTTGCAGAGAGGACCTTTGTCATTGCATGAGGGTTTTTAGGTCTTTTCCTTATCTGAAATCCTCTTTCCAGGTGGCTCCCCCACATCCTTTTGGTATATGGTGGAGATCTCACATTTAATGTAGAGGCAAGCCGCCTGTCAATGTATTTAATGTGGCAGAGTAGTGATTGAGTACATTAAATGCGACAGCGACTGATGGTGAGAGAAACCTTTCTGTCTCGTAGGTCGACCTCTTCTGGTCGAGATATCTCCCCGACCGAATCTCTCTGACCACTCTGGTCGAGTGCATGACCTCTTCTGGTCGAGATATTCTGGTCGACCTCTTCTAATCGAGATGTCCGCGGCTGTGGGTCTATCCGCCCACTCTGGTCAAGTGTATGACCTCTCTGGTCGACCTATTCTTGGGCTTGAGATGGTTGTATTGGGCCTCTTGGGCTCGTCTTACTTCCCCATATCAGTAACAATAGTTTGTATAATAACGATGAGATTAATTTCATAGTTATCGTAGTGGATAACTAATTTATTTGTAGTGCATATTTCTAAATTTTAAACAATGAAAAATAGAAAAAGATGCCCTCCAAAGACGAAAATAAATAAGTGTTTTTATTTGAAGGTACACTTTATCGTCACGGAATAGAATAAATAAGTGCTTTATTATACTCCAGAGCGCATTTTGGTAGTTTTTACCTTCAAAGTACTGCTCTACATAAGCTCAAACGAGCAAGACATCTTCATTTATAAGTATTCGCAATAATGTCGACATAAATGCAGTATCAGCAAGGACTTCCACGACCAAAATATAAAATGGGAACCAAATGTTGAAGTGATTTCTTCAATAAATTGACTTCAGCATTCTTCTTTTAGCACAACTAAGTTACTCCTTCCAATAGAGAACGGACAAACAAAATATTAAGATCACAATGCTATAAACAACCAAAGTAACATTCATTTTAAACCTGATAATGAGGGTTAATGTAGGAAGTAATGACACCTTCTATAACCATCACTTCCTGAATAAATTGTGACAATTTCCCTCAAATAATGAATCAGCAACCAGCGACCAGAAACCAGAAACCTAAGCTCAACCTTAACTTTGTGCAAATGCAGCATTCAGATTATCAAAAAGTTGATTTAAAGCAATAAAATTCCCATATAGCAAGTCTCATTTAGAATAAAAATTCTCTTATTTCAAATGCTGAACACCAGAACCATTCAACTAATTCTGAAGATATGAATTCCACCCTAAAAGACTAAGGGATATAAACTGAATAAGATTCAATTTCCAGAGATTGGCTATTGTCCCAATTAAGACAAAAAAGACAGCAAGCATTGCAAATCTAGTTTATCAAATCATGCACATAAAATTACCAAACAAAAGACCCCCTTCAAGTTAAAAACAAGAACCTCAGCAACCACTCGACATAAAGAACCAGATCGGATTTTAATAAGTTTCTAGCCAAGGAACAGCAGCTGAATTTAAAAGAAGTAGCACAAAGCCCCTTTTTGCTACTGCAGCCAACAGATTCTGATTCAAGCAGAAAATGGTGTTAACGTCTTTTACTATCTGATCTGAACAATAGCATTAAAGAAGGTTCCAACTAATTATTTACACAAGAAGCTCACACAAGATTCCCAAATCATCTTGAAGAGCAGTAGTGAAAAGCAAAAATACCATAGAAATTGGCTTGTCATACTCTTAGTAGAACAGCTCCTCAAAAGCAAGACCTATGCTTTGTCCCCATTTCCCATGGTACAATTAAAGGAGCTTTTCAAGCTGGAGTTACACTTGCCATGAGGAATATTAGCAAGAGACATCAAATAAAATTGGTGTTAAAGTCAAAACAGACCAAGCAAAATAGACTAAGAAACCAGATATCTAAAACTTGAACTTGTAAAGAAATTGCTCTTATATTGGACTATGATTATCCCAATGCTTCTTTATGCACTTTAACATTTTAGTTTGACAGATTGATTATTCTTTAGTTGGCAAAGGAAAAACTAACTTCTTTGAAAGAAGGGTGGGTGATTATCAGAAGGCTTCTATTATGTCAAGTTTGCAAGATGGTTCCAAGAATTATGAGCTCAAAATGGACAAGGACTTGTAGTTTCTCAAGCCATCCAAATTTGGTTTAAGCGTTTGATTTGCAGTATATATTTTGTTTTTGTTAATGAATCATGACAAATTGAATTGTTGCCATATTGATCTTTTCATGTGAGAAATACGTAGCCATCATTATTTTGTCATGTACTTGATGACGTTTTAGAACTCAAGAAACCAAATATCTGCTGGACAGATTAAGGGGGAATCCATGAAAGGACAATTTTCTTGCAGAGCATTTGTAATATCCTTGTAAACTCATTTTTGGGGATGAAAATAACTACACCGAGGAGGTTTTAAGAAGATGAGTTTGTTTTTCATAACAGCCATTTTGTAATGCCCAACCTATTGTTAGTTTTGATGAGGCTAAGTAAGTATGCACGACAAGTTCATTTACAAGGCCAGTAAAATTTAATGTCCACCTCTCGTTAGGAATAAGCAATAATAGATTTAACACATTGAATAATTTCAACTCAATAAAATATAAGGAGATAAGACGCACCAGTGGTTCAATCCAAAAATTCTTGAAAGAAAAGGTTGTCTTTCATTGCTCACCTATTTTAAGCACTTTCATCACTTCATTTAGAAATCCGATTTCCTTAAAGCCGCTTCTTTCCAAGCCATCCTATGGAGAAGAAGTATGTAGATGAATATAAATTCAGAAAAACTAAAGATGGATTAGCAAAATGGATTTAATCATGAGGATAAATGACTTGATCAACACCTTCGATAAACCATTAGTGAAAATAATGACTTAAGACCTAAAAAGAAAAAAGAAAAAGGATTCAGCAAAAAGCAGGTCCTTGATAAGCCCAGTAGTAAAACATCAAACCAACAATTCTCCAATGTAAAAAGACATTGCTAAAGAAATTAAAATTGACAAAATCACATTAAAAAGTTGATGGAAATCCATGACTTGTTTTTGTTACATGTTCCCTTCATCAATCAAGAGGCCCCATTTCTCGGCTCTTCTCATGGAAAACAAGGCCTCAAAGCAGCAGTAGCATATTACAATCATAAATTGAAGGCAGTAGACAAAGCATCTTGAAGAATTCAATACCAGTTCAGTAGCAACAGTCATATAAAATCAGTGTGTGCGAAAGAGAACAAATAAACATATACATTACTTAAATATAAAGTTAGATACTGTAGTTCATCCATCCTCAATGCTGTTCATATCTCCTTAGGAAGCTAACTGGGCTGGAGAATGGAACTTTGTTCCACAAAACAGCTTGTTTAGCAAGGAGGTCTGCCACACATTTCCCTTCTCCACACGTGCAGCTGAAGGTGACATTGAGATATACACAGAAATAATTGGCAAATTTCTAAAACGAAGTTCATTTACAATCCATTTCATAAAAACTAAAAAAAAAAAGGAAGATGAATGCACGTTATCTTTATAGGTCCATTCTAATAAAACTCACTACCAACATTTAAAGATAAAGACCAGCTATACATTTTTCAAGAATAAATGGAAAATATCTGAACATAGCTAGAAATCATGAAAATAGTGTCACATTTATCTAATACACAGCTTAAACACTAAAAAAGAGAAAATACATAAAGAATGCTTCGGCGTATTAATTCTAACAACAAACTCCTTAAACACATCATCAACACATAGTGATGAAGACCAGCAACATATTTTACAAGAATAAAGAGAAAAGATATGAACATAGCTCAAATCAAATAAACAGGCCCATAATTATCTAATGCATGTTTCAACCATCAAGAACACAGAACAATACGCCCAACCAAGAAAACCCACACAAAGCTAAACTAAAAAAATTCAGGAAAACATAAGAAAGTCTGCAAGCAGAAATCTTTAATCAATAATAACCGCAACACTTTGAAAAAAATTAAAGGAAAAAAAATACATCAAATAAACAGAAAACATGAAGCCATTATTAACCTTCTGCAAAATAGGGCTCCCTTCCTTACCACATAAACACACAGAGCACCATAAACGAAAGAAAGGTAGCAAGTTGTGTGAAAATAGAACCTAATCCCACACACCATATACTGTAGAAAGCGAAATCCCAAAAACAGCAGAATGTCGGCCACCAGCATCCACATCACGGGGTTGGACGACTCCCTTTTCACACTCGGCGTCTTCATTAGGCTTGCCTGGAACTCAACCGACCCGAACAACAACCTTATCGACCCAACCCGACAGCCCGTATGCTGACCAGGCCCAAAGGTCGCCGAGAACATAGTCACCTTCCACGTGTACTCCTTCAGCTACTTTTTTAGTTGTTACTTGTTGTTGCATGGAATGGACCACGCTTCTTCCACCTAAAAAAACAGCAAACACGTTTCTTCTGATTATTTTGTGGAGCCCACACTAATTGTAAAAAAAGACAACCAACCGTACAAACATCAAAAGAGCAAGTACAAGTTAATAAATCATGGTCAATCCAAGACGGTGTCGTTTTGGGACCAAATTTGGAAAAACAAAATAAAAGGAAAAATGGCAGGGCACGCGCCGTGGCACTGTTGCCACACGCATCCCTGCCTATAATATATAGTGTACATATATGCTAGCATTATCCCCGTACTATGCACATATTCTTTAAAATTACTATATATTAATATAATTATTAAATTATAAATATAATTAAAATAATGATATAAAATAAAAATATTGAAAAAATATCAAGTAATTAGTAAAATTAAATTTAAAGTTTTAAAATTTAGTATTTAAAAGTTTGCAACACATAAAGATATCCCATATACATTATGTCATAAAAAATAAATTTAAAAATTATACAACGAGAAGTTAAAAAAATTCAAAACATCCAAAAATAAAAATCTATGAATATCATTATGTACTTTATTAAAAAAAAGAAAATATTATGCGATCAAAAGCTAACAGATAGTTGTCTTAAAAAATAAAAATATATGAGAATGATAAAAAACACAAAATTGATGGTTTGAAAGTTGTTTGAAAAAATTTAAAATTATAATACTTTAAGATTATTATAGATTTAAAAGAGGATGAATATATATTAAGTTAAAACTTAAAATATAAAGAATTAGATAATATATTAGTTGTCAAGGATTAAAAAGATCTTATTTAATTTTAGTTTTTGATTAAAAATAAATTAAGTCAAGACAAAACTATGATAGTAAAAGTAAAAAAATTAAAAAATATATAAAATAATTACAAAGTTAAGATCAATATCAGCATATAAGCTTATAGAAACATTTTAATTTGACTCATAGCTTAGTTATAGAATAATTAAGTGAAGAAAAAAGTTTGATATTAGTCGTGCAAAGTTAAAATCATAGCAAATTGATAAAGTAATTATAAGTTTAAAATTAATTTTAAATAGGAATTAGTGATAGGATACGATGATGAAATTAGAATGTAAAATAAAATATAAAAAAATAAATGATTATGTTCATTCTCAATTTTTTTGTATGAATGTAATTGGATCTTCATATTATATTTTCCAAATAGCAAAAAAAAAAAGTGAATAACAGAAAAGGTTGTTAACATTTCAAACAATCAAAATTTAAAATAAAATAAAATAAAATTATATATTTTTTGGTAGACTAAATAATGTCTAGAGTTATAAACTTATAAAGTTAATAGGTGTATTTTCTATTGAAATAGCAATCTCATAATTTTTTTAAATATATTAAAAGTGATCTAAGAATATATATTGATGTAGTATATAAAATTTTTAAAAAGAGTTTGAATTATACATACATAATTACAAATATATGAATATAAAATAAAACTAAATGACATACTTCCAAAATTACAAATATTCAAAAAGTGCAATAAATTTTAAAAATATATCTCATCCTATAAAACTATAAACTTAGATGAGCAAAAAAAATAAAGAGAATTGAAAAATAAATTAAAAAATTTAACAATAAATTAATAATTTGATTCAAAAAATGAGTAAAAGGATGCTAAATGTATAATAATTTAAATAAAATGAAAATTACAAAATTTATCAATAATTAAGGAGAAAATTGTAACTAATAAAAATTAAATTAAATTAAAAATACTAAGCATAATTAATAAATCTCATAATAAATGAATTGATAACATAAACTAAGTAGTAAACAAAAAAATATAGAAATTTACAAATTTAATAGTAATAAAAGCTAAATAATAGACTTTATTTAGGTTGAAAAGAAAATTATAGCATTAAAATCCAAAAAAAATCTCTTCCATCATATAATATACGTAAAATAAACCAAAAAAAAACAAAACAAAACAAAACAAAAAGGTGAACAATAAAATCAAATAAACAATAAACAATTTGAATAATGAACTAATGATGGCGCAAAGAGATAGAAGAAAAAAAAATTCTAGAAAATAAAGAGGACACAAAGAATAGAGTGAAAAAAATGCTAGAACCTGAGAATATTAATGAAATGACTTTTGAAAGACTTTATATATAGTAGTATAGATATAAATTAGTTATTAAAGATAAGAGAAAACTATGAAAGATTTATCAAACTATAGAATTCAAATGATTAAGAAATCTTCCACATATTGAAAGTAGAAATGAAAAAGATATTGTAGATAAAATGCATTAATTTTTTTATATTAGAGATAAATAAGAATATTGTTCTAATCAAGAAAATGATTTCAAAAAATCAAATATCTTTAAAAGGAATAAATAATATCAAATTTAATAACTAAAAATCAATTTTAAATTTAATTAAAAATTTTAAAATTCTAAAAATTCAAAATTTGATCAAAATTGCACAATTATGGATTCCACACCACTGTGCCATGTATAGTAGTATAGTGTGGATAGGTATATTTTAAATTTCAAATGAGAAAATTAGAGATAAGATATAATCATATCAGTTAGAGATAAAAATTAACAAATAATGTAAATTTTTTTAATGAATTAAAATGCTCAAAATTCTAAGAATTTGCCATTTGGCCACAATTGCACAATTAAAATCAAAATTGCATAATTATGGATCACATATCGTTGTGCTATATATAATAGTATAGATATATATACTAGCATATGGCCAGTGCGATGCACCGAAAATAATTTCAATATTGAAATATTGAAATTATTTTCGATTCAATATTGAAATTATTTTTGGTGCATCACATCGGATACATGCTAGTTATAATATTAAGAAAATATTAAAATTTTTGATGCATCACATCAGATACATGCTAGTTATAATATTAATTAAAGTAATTATTTATATTTAAAACTAAATTAATATAAATATAAATAAAAAAATTTATATTTTTTTCAAATAAATTAATAATAAAATATGCTTAAAATTAGTTCTAAAGATAAAAAATAAAAAAAAAAAAAAAAAAAAATTGCATGCTTACTACTGCTTATCATCCTTTGTCACTATATACTCAAGTAAATATCTTTATCAAAATTTAATTAGAATCACCAAGTTTCATTGATATGTACAAATAATTCCCCACTTATTTACATATATTAATATTTAACTTTTTCTTGGTTATTACAATAAAGTGAATAATCATAAAGTGGACGAACATGACTAAATATGATGTTTAATTAATAAAAAAATATTATTATAATTGAGTAAATTGTCTATTCCATAAAGTTTATAAATTGAATTTTGTCAATTAAATAATAAAAAAAGAACAAAAATCGTGATTCTGATGTAAATCAATCGCAAATATTTATTTTATTTTTTTTATTCTCCTAGTATTCCCTTTATCCTACACATTGATTACATCAATACCTAAAGTCAATTAATTTCATATAACGAACAAAACATACAATTGGAACCCTAACAACAAAATCAATAGAAGAATATAATTAAATAGCAATAAATTTTTCTTTACTTACATAGAAAAATTCTTATGGAGATAGTAATTTCTCTTCTTCAAGACATGAAATTGGAAGATTGTATAAGAATTATTTGAGACTTGATGTGTTTTTATTTTTTAAATTGTATTTAGATATATAAAGTACTAGAGTTTTAGTACATCTAAATATCTTTGATATTATCTCATCAATATATATAGTATCATATAGATAATATCAAACCCTCTACCAGATAAAGTTTATGAAACATTAGCAAATACATTTTGAATTTCGAATGAACGAAAATTAGAAATAAGATACAATCATATCGGTTAGAAGTAATAATTAACAGTTAATAATTTTTTTTAATAAAATACTCAAAATTCTAAGAATTTGATGTGTGGCAAAAATTGCACAATTAGAATCACAATTTGATGTGATATATATATATATATATATATAATAGTATAGATAGGAATTAATGGCAAGGAAAATTATATACATTTATTTTTAATATAATACACTTGCCACGTGCACGTATTTTAAGAAAATAAATAATTTATTTATTTTTCAAATTTTAATTTTTATATTTGAAAATTTCTAACAGTTCCATGATCAAAGATAGTTACTTCGGAAAATAAAATCGCTATGTTTAGATGAGAATATTCATGGTTAAACATTGTAATGATCTTGGAAAAAAATTTATTATCTATATGAAAATAAATTAGACTTATTCGTTTCCCAGATAATCTTCAAATTATTTGCCAAACTTTCTCGACAATTTTCAGGAAAATCTTTGAAATTGCTAGATTTTAACATTTTGTTGTATTTTAAAATTGAATTGTCGTTGAAACCATTAACATATTTGTAGAGGGGAAATTATCAATTTAAAAAAAAGTGCAATCACTCATAAATATAAGGCACGTGTATTAAATATTTTCTTATAAAAATAATTAATTGAAAATCAAATACACTTGGCATAATTATAATAAGTTGGAATAGAAGATGGAATAGAGGATCCAAAGTGTTGATATTCTAATTTGATTAGGATTTGATTTGATACCTAAAGATCAATTTTGATTAGGATTTTGTTTTGATTCTTATCTAGTTTTGTTTACTCTATTGATAAATCATTCCTCGATTGTGTAAAATACTAATTGGGTAATACTTGTGGAGACAATTTATAATCTTTTAGTTGTACCTCTTTTAGATTAGTAATCAACGTCCTACTACTTATAGCCTAAATTTGGGTGAACTATATAAATTCTTGTATTGTTTATATTATATTCTGAATTTCGTCGAGTCATTTTTCTAAAAATTGGTATTAGAGTCTTGGTTGATCGTTGATTGATCTCTGATTTTAGGGATAGCATCCCTAAACATGAATTAAGAAACTTAATTGGAAGACCTTCCTTTTTATGCAATAAGCGATGGTAGCAATCTGGATGCAAAACAAATTTAGAAGATGCCCTTGTTGGAAAAGTGAAGGATGCTTGCAAATTAGTTCGATGAGAAAGTCATCAGTTGTACAAATTCAATTGCCTGCAAACTAATCCAATGAAAAATTGACTATAAAGACGATTGTATTTTTTATGAGTTTTGTGTGGAGGTGCAGAGGACATTTGAAAGACGAATTTTACAAGTTTATAGCAAACCGCATATCATATATTGTTGATATAGTGAGTCGATTTATGAACTATCCTGACAGGGAACATTGACAAGCTGTCATGTGAACTTTGAAATACTTGAATAATATTGTAAATCCCAAACTTCTATATGATAACTTAGGGAGTTCATTTGAATGCAAAGCCATTAGAGTGGTGGCTACTTGAGATAATCGTGCCAATGTAATGATGGAGATTGTTCCATTTGGGAGCCTTTTAGAAAGGTGCGGAGGTGGTTTATTATATTGCATTTTTTTTCCTTGTTAAGGAGTTATTTTGTAATTTAGACTTTTAAGACGAGGTAGATATTTAATTTTTTTATCTCAAAATAATAGTCCAATGGGATTCAAAATTATTATTTGTTGGGATTTATGTGCTAGTTTAGTTGGGATTTAATTTGATTCTTAGAGATCAAGTTTGGCTAAAAATTCTATTTTAATTCTTATCCTATGTTACCTACTCCTATAAGCAGATTGTTCCCTTTTTCTTTTTTTTTAAGATTGTTCCTTAATTATTCATAAGGAGCATTATTCCTGTGCTATGGATTTTTTAAAATTACTCTCTCATAATTTTTTCAAATAGATCAAAAAAGATCTAAAATTATATATTGATGTAGTATATAAAAGTTTTAAAAAGAATCCGAGTTATGTATACTTATACATATATAATTACATATTTATGAATAAAAAATAAAAATTAAATGACACACTTAAAATTATAAATATTCAAAAAGTAAATAAAATTTAAAAATATTAAAATCAAAGAATAGATCTCATTCTATTATAAACTTAGATGAACGAAAAAAGAGAATTTAAAACTAATTACAAATTTAACAAAAAAATTGATAAATTGATCCAAACAATGAGTAAAAGGATACTAAATGTATAAGAATTTAAATAAAATAAAAATTGAATGACAAAATTTATCAATAAGGGAGAGAAAATGCAACTAATAAGGATGAAACAAAATTAAAAAATATTAAGACCAATGAATATATCTCATCTTGTAAAATTATAAAATTAAATGAATAAAAAGCAATTTTAAAAATAAAAATATTAAGTAAATAAATTGATAACTTAAACTAAGTAATAAGAAAAAATATAAAATTTATAAATTTAATAACAATAAAAGCTAAATGATAGACTTTTATGATTGAATTGTAGCATTAAAATCTAAGAATCTCTTCTATCTTTTATTTCAAAAAGAAAGAAAGAAAGAAAGAATTTCTTCTATCATGAAACATACTTAAAAGATAAACCAAAAAAATGAAATAAAAAAGTAAACAACATATCAAATAAACAATAAACAATTTAAAGAATGAATAAAGAGGCACACAAAGAACAAAATAAAAAAAAATGCTAGAAATTGAGAATATTAAAGAGATGGCATTTAAAACACTCTATATATAGTGGTATGATATAAATTAGTTATTAAAGATAAGAGAAAATTATGAAATACTTATCAAACTATAGAATTTAAATGATCAAGGAATCTTTCCACATATTGAGAGTAGAGGTGAAGGAGATTTTGTAATTTAAATTGTAATCGTTTTTTGGTATTAGAGATAAATAAAGAATAATTCGTTCTAATCAAGAAAATGATTTAAAAATTTACATATCTTTAAAAGGAATAAATAATATCAAATTTAATAACCAAAAATCAATTTTTAAATTTAATTTAAAAACTCAAAATTCTAAGAATTTAAAATTTGGTCAAAATTACACAATTATGGATCCCTCACCGTTGTACTATATATAATAGTACCAGCATTAACCCCGTGCTATGCACGGATTCTTTAAAATTACTATATATTAATATAATTATTGAATTATAAATATAACTAAAATAATAATATAAAAATAAAAATATTGCAAAAATACCAAGTAATTAGTGAAATTAAATTTAAAGTTTTAAAATTTAGTATTTAAAAGTTTGCAACATATAAAGACATCTCATATACATTATATCATAAAAAATAAGTTTCAAAATTACTCAGCGAGAAGTTAAAAAAATTCAAAGCATCCAAAAATAAAATTCTATGAATGCCATTATGTACTTTATTAAAAAAAGAAAATATTATGCGATCAAAAGCTAACAGATAGTTGCATTAAAAATAAAAATATATGAGAATGATATAGAACACAAGATTGATGGTTTGAAAAAATTTAAAATTATAATACTTTAAGAGTATTTTAGACTTAAAAGAGGATGAGTATATATTAAGTTAACACTTAAAATATAAAGAATTAGATAATATATTAGTTGCCAAGGATTAGAAAAATCTTATTTAATTTTAGTTTTTGATTAAAAATCAATTAAGTCAACACAAAACTATGATAGTAAAAGTAAAAAAATTAAAAAATTAAAAAATATATAAAATAATTACAAAGTGAAGATCAATATTAGCATATAAGCTTATAGAAACTTTTTAATTTGACTCATAGCTTAGTTATCCAATAATTAAGTGAAGAAAAAAGTCTGATATTAGTAATGCAAAGTTAAAATAATAGTAAATTGATAAAGTAATTATAAGCTTAAAATTAATTTTAAATAGGAATTAGTGATAGGATATGAGGATGAAATTAGAATGCAAAATAAAATATGGAAAAAATAAATTATTATGTTCATTCTCAATTTTTTTGTATGAATGTAATTGGGTCTTCATATTATATTTCCCAAATAGCATAAAAAAAAAAGTGAACAATAGAAAAAGTTGTTAACCTTTCAAATAATCAAAAATTAAAAAAAATAATAAAAAATTTATATATTTTTTGATAGACTAAATAATGTCTAGAGTTATAAACTTAAAAAGTTAATAGGTGTATTTTCTATTGAAATAACCATCTCATAATTTTTTTAAATATATCAAAAGTGATCTAAGAATATATATTGATGTAGTATATACAATTTTTAAAAAGAGTTTGAATTATACATATTTATATATACATAATTACAAATATATGAATATAAAATAAAATTAAATGACACACTTCTAAAATTATAAATATTCAAAAAGTGAAATAAATTTTAAAAATATTAAAACAAAAAATTAGGTTGAATAGTGTTTTACCTCCCCCCCCCCCCCTCTGTGTTATACGCAATTGGCGGTTTATCCCCTTGTGAAAAAAAAAAGGTTGAAATCCCGTCTTGTGTTTTTAAATTGTGGCTCACTACCCCCTTCCGTCTATTTGAGTTGAATTTTTCATTGAAAAGACAAAAATACCCTCATATATACATAAAATTACTTTATATCCTTATGTTTTTCTTTTTCTTTTATTTAATCCAAATTAAATAATTTTATATTTATAAAATACATAAGGTATTTATATGAATTAAATGCTATTTATTATTTATAAAATTATATATACATGCATATATATTTATGAAATATATAACATGCTTATATAAATTAAATACTATTTAATATTTATAAAATTATATATACATACATATATATAAAATAATCACAACTATATAATTTAATATTTATAAAATACATAACATATTTATGTATATTAAATACTATTTATTATTTATAAAATTATATTTACATACATATATATAAAATTATATACATATAAAAAATTATATAAATACATATATATATAATTATTTATAACATATCTATATAATATATATATATATTGTTTAATTTAAAATTAAATAATTTTATATTTATGAAATATATTACATACTTATATAAATCAAATACTATTTAATATTTATAAAATTATATGTACATACATATATATAATTATAAAACTAAATAATTTCATATTTATAAAATATATAACATATTTATATAAATCATATACTATATAATTTTATAAAAAATTATATACATGCATATATATAAAATCACATATGCATATATAAAATTACATATATAATTATTTATAACATATATATATAATATAATATATACATAACCCCCCACCCCAAACCCAGACAATAGGTTGCTGTGGTCGTTGGCCATGGTAGCCTGAAGTCAAGTTTTTAGTTTTTTTTCCTTTTTTTTCTTTTTTTTTTTTTGTTTTTGAACACGATGGTCGGATCTGGTTGGATCTAGCTTGCTAGATCCGGTGGCCCTTCCCACTCCCCTCCTTTCCCCCGGCAACCTACTGCCATGGGAAGCCAAGTGTAACAACCCTAATTATTTATCAATTATGTTAATTATTAATTTATTTATTTATTATTGATTTTTGAAATTTTATTAATTTAATTAGTTTAGTTAAGTTACAATTCTTAAAAGGATTAAATTGTACATTTCTTGGAATTGAGGAAAGTTCATTATTTCAAGAGTTCAATGGCAAATATGGAAAGTTTGATTTTTTCAAAAACCAAATCGGGCAACATTCTTTTCTGTTGCTTTTTCTTCTTCCTTTTCCACTTTTCTTTTCTTTTTTCTTCTTCCTTCTTTCTCCTTCTTTATTCTCTTCACCGCGGCCAACCACCACCCACCGGCGACACTTCTTTCTCCGAACCAACACCCCAAATCAACTCCCCTCACCTCTAGCACTCGACCAGCACCACCATACGCGGCGTACGACCGCCGGAGCAGCAAGGTAGAGGACAGCCGAAAACAAGCTCACGGCCAGCAACTGGGTTCCTTATTTTTCGGCGTCTGACGATGCATCTGAAGGCTGATCAAAGTAGTACTCGACCTAGAAAATACTGGGGAGGCGTTGCATGGCTGATAGGAGCAGCGGCAACAACTAAAAATGGAGGTACAGTCACGGCGGCGGAAATGGTGTTTGATGTTGTGATCTTCGGTTGAAGGCCTTCCAGGCCTCAAAACTTAAAAATAAACACACCGTTGGACTCAGGAGGAAGAAAGGAGGAGAATGATGGTGATTTTGATATTTCCGGAGACGGCGGCGGTGGCTCTCAGACAGATTTTTCCCCTTGTCGCGGTGGTCACAGTGGTGCGATCAGTTTCTAATTTTGAGGTGTCAATTGTGCGACTTAGGGTAAAGATCAGTTTTAAGATTAAGGCTTCTGTACATTTTCATTTTCTCATGACTCTTGTATCTTGAATAAATATTCCTAAGCTATATCTGGTTGCAAGATTGTTATATGCATGTGCCATGTTGGATTTTTGGACGTTAGACTTGTATCAAATATGAGAATTTGGGAAACTATTGAGTTAAATGAGTTAGAAACCCTAAAATTTGGAAAATTAGGTGTTAAATGACAATAATTGAGTTATGAATTAGTTGGCTTACTTTTACTGATTAGAACACTGATGTGGGATTAAGTTGTATATATCTTTATTTGTGTCATTAAGAACCTTATAACCGATAGTAAATCAGTCGTATTTCTAAGAGTATTTTTTTACAATAATCCCGGATGAAGTCTTTTATGGAATTAATTAGATGATTACCGATTTAAACAATCAATAGTAAGGTTTTAATTATTGAGGGATATCCTATTTGATTATGGGTTTTGATAAATTAATCACTCTTGTGGTTAGGTGACGAGGAGCAGGAAACTGCAGGTCAATAGGTCATTGACTGTAGCTGACTTCTGAGACTTTTAAGGTGAGGGTCTGCTAATCTGGCACCTTTTCTAACTATCTGTTATTTTTTATAAGCCCCTGTGTGGGTTTTCTATTTCTATATCGTACTTTGAATGTGCTTGAAATCTGATTTGTTATCTGTCATCTTATTGGAACACCCTTGTGAGGGTTATCGTTTGATATCAATTTCATTTTATTATCTAACATCTTATTTGAACACCCCTGTGAGGGTTATTCTTTGTCATCGAATCTGTTTTAGTTGTTCCGGTGCCCGAAACTCTCTTCATGTTGTCAATTTATGTTCCTTGTACCCCACAGCCTCACCGATTGACCCTGTATTTCTTGAATCTGTTTTATGTGTTGATTATTTGGCCCACAAGACATACTTGATTATTGATTGTATCGACTGAGTGCCAATCCCAGCAAAATGCTTGGATTATTATTTCGAAACGGCCGTGCTGGCCAGTATATTGATTGTTACAAATTTGTACTTTGTTATATTCATACTGATTGTTCAAAGGTTAAACTCATATACGTAGGTATTACATATTACTAACCAAGGGACACCATGGGGGAACCCACCCGGAGGGACGCCACATGGGAGCTGGGCCCGGGGCTAGGTTCGGAAAGACAACCGGGCAGAACGGACCAACAGTGACTGGTCTACCGGCTAGTACCCACCTATGATCCTGACTCAACAGAGAGCTGGAGGTAACGAACTATGAGTGGTGGGATCTGGCATGCGGTCGACTATGCCTTACAAATAAGTTATTACATGCCGAGCTGAGTGCTCGAGGAATGGAGCAATAAGGAAGTTCTATTTATACTGTACCGATGCCTGGTACTATCAACCATAATTTCATATGGGAGCAATAAGGAAGGATGCCAACAGTCCATTAAACTTTGATCTTCTAAGTAATATATACTTTGCTGATTCATATGGGCATTCTTGTTATTATCCCCTACTCACTGATAATTGCACCACATTCCTTTTCTTCGAATCTTTTTAATCTCTCTTCCCTCACTAAGTCCTTATGACTTACCCTCCAACATTATTTTAACTTTTCTCAAACAGGTACAGATGATGGGCAAAGACCTCAGGCTTGAATGTGTTTTGTAATAGTATCGACTTTGATTGTACCTATATGAAGTTCCATGTATGTCAGGGTGAAATTGGAAAGGTCATGAATGACGGCGATTACCTAAGACCAGTACATGTTTTGTTGAATGATATGTATTATGTAATTGTGTCCAGGATATATGAAGTTAATATTCTGTATGGCTTGAAGGATTTGGAGACAAGTTTTATGGATCTATTCTTTGCTATATGCAAAATTTTAAGATTGAATTATACAGCACCTCAACTTGGGTGTTGTCCCAAGAGAGGGTATTACAATAAGTTTTCTTGCTTCTTCTTTTTTTTTTTCAAAAACACGACGGCTGCCGGGGACTGCGGCTGCTGGCTGGATCTGGCCAGCATGGGTGCCATGGCTGCCATGGCAACCTGTATATATATACACATATATATGTATTATATTATAATACTATATTATATTTATAATATATATGTTATAATATATAATATGTTTTGTATATATATGTATAAATATTTTCATATTATATATTATAATATATATTATAAATATAATATAGTATCATAATATAATACATATATATGTGTATAAATGTATAAATATTTTTTATATATATTTTTTAAAAATATTAAGTGTTATTCAATATGGATCGTTTATTTAAACAAGAAGATCTAACGGTTGATGTAATAAGGGCATAATAGTCATTTTATATATCAAAAATCAAAACCACTCACATAGAATGGCGCGTGCTACACTTATGGTCTCAGGGGGCTTTTCACTCTTTTTTTAAAATATAAGGTGGTATTTCAACCTTTTTTTTTTCATAGGGGGGTAAACCACCAAAATCGTTTTTTTGAGAGAGCTAAAAATACATTTTTCCCAAAAAAATATATCTCATCCTATAAAACTATAAACTTAGATGAGCCAAAAAAAAGTGAATTGAAAAATAAATTAAAAAATTTAACAATAAATATATAATTTGATTCAACAAATGAGTAAAAGGGTGCTAAATGTATAATAATTTAAATAAAATAAACATTAAAATGACAAAATTTATCAATAATTAAGGAGAAAAATGTAACTAATAAAAATTAAATTAAATTAAAATATTAAGCACAATTAATAAATCTCATAATAAATGAATTGATAACATAAACTAAGTAGTAAACAAAAAAGATATAGAAATTTACAAATTTAATAGTAATAAAAACTAAATGATAGACTTTATTTAGGTTAAAAAGAAAATTATAGCATTAAAATCCAAAAAAATTTCTTCCATCATGTGAAAACAAAACCAAAAAGGTGAACAATAAAATCAAATAAACAATAAACACTTTGAATAATGAACTAAGATGCGCACAAAGAGATAGAAGAAGAAAAAATGCTAGAAAATAAAGAGAACACCAAGAATAGAGTGAAAAAAAATGCTAGAACCTAAGAATATTAATGAAATGACTTTTGAAAAACTTTATATATAGTAGTATAGATATAAATTAGTTATTAAAGATAAGAGAAAATCAGGAAAGATTTATCAAACTATAGAGTTCAAATGATTAAGAAATCTTCCACATATTGAAAGTAGATATGGAAAAGATTTTGTAGATAAAATGCATTTACTTTTTTATATTAGAGATAAATAAGAATATTGTTCTAATCAAGAAAATGATTTCAAAAATCAAACATCTTCAAAAGGAATAAATGATATCAAATGTAATAACTAAAAATCAATTTTAAATTTAATTAAAAATATTCAAAATTCTAAGAATTCAAAATTTGATCAAAATTGCACATTATGGGTTCCACACTGCTATACTATATATAATAGCACTAGCATTATTCCTGTGCTATGCATGGATCTTTTAAATTACTATATATTAACATAATTGTTGAATTATAAATATAATTAAAAATAACAATATAGAAATAAAAATATTGCAAAAATGTTCAAGTAATTAGTAAAATTAAATATTACTTTTCAAAATGGCCAAATAAAATTAAATTTAAAGCTTTAAAAAGCTTGGAACATATAAAGACATTTCATATGCATGATGTCACGAAGAATAAATTTCAAGATTATTCAGCTTTAATTCAATTAAAAAAATTTATTAATTGTTAATTATTATCTATAATTGATATAATTGTATCTTATCTCTAATTTTCTTTCATCCAAAATTCAAAATGTATTTGATAATGCTTCATAATCTTTATCTGATAGAAGATTTGATATTATATATGGTATTATATATATTGATGTGATAATATAAAATATGTTTAAATTTATTAAAACTCTTATCTATACTATTATATATATCACAACATTGTGGAACTCATAATTGTGCAACATTGACCAAATTCTGAATTCTTAGAATTTTGAGATTTTGCCTTAAATTTTAAAATTAATTTTTGGTTGTTAAATTTGATATTATTTATTCATTTTAAAGATATCTAGATTTTTTAAATCATTTTATTGATTGTAACAAATTATTCTTTGTTTATCTCTAATATCAAAAAATAATTGCATATTATCTACAAACTCTTTCATTTCTACCCTCAATATGTGGAAGATTCCTTAATCATTTGAACTCTATAATTTGACAAGTTTTTCATTATTTTTCTATTATCGTTAATAACTAACTTATATCTATACCACTATATATAGAGTGTTTCAAAAGTCATTTCATTAATATTATTAGTTTCTAGCATTTTTTCACTCTATTCATTGTGTACCTCTTTATTTTCTAGCATTTTTTTCTCTATCACTATGTGTGCCTCTTTATTTCATTATTCAAATTGTTTATTATTTGTTTGATTTTATTGTTCACTTTTTTATTTTATTTTATCTTTTGTTTATCTTAGGTATGTTAGATGATGGAAGGGATTTTGTGAATTTTAATGCTATAATTTTCTTTTCAACAATAAAAAAAGTGTATCATTTAGCTTTTATTGGTATTAAATTTGTAAACTTTTATATCTTTTTTGTTTATTAAATTATCAATTTTTTTATTTAATTTTTTTATTTTTAATTTCTCTTTTTGTTCATTTAATTTTATAATTTTACGAGATGAGATAAAACTCGCTCTTAATATTTTTTAATTTTGTTTCAATTTTGTTATTTACATTTTTTTCTCTTTAATTATTGTTAAAAAAAATTCATTTGATTTTTATTTTATTTAAATTATTTTACATTTAGTATCCTTTACTCATTTTTTGAATTAACTTATTAATTTATTTGTTAAGTTTTGTAATTTATTTTTAAATTCTCTTTTTTTGTTCATTTAAGTTTATAATTTTATAGTATGGCATTTATTCTTTGGTTTTAGTATTTTTAAAATTTATTTTACTTTTTGAATATTTATAATTTTAAAAGTATGTAATTTAATTTTATGTAATTATTTATGTCTAAGTATGCATAATTCAAACTCTTTTTAAAAAATTTATATATTACTTCATCAATATTTATTCTTAGATCTTTTTTTGATCTATTTGGAAAAATAATAAGACGGTTATTTCAATACAGAATACACCCATTTATTTTTTAAATTTATAACATTGGTCATTATTTAATCCATCAAAATATGTATCCAATTTTATTTTTTTATTTTTTTAAATTTTGATTGTTTGAAAGGTTAACAAATTTTTTTTGTTATTCACTTTTTTCTGCTATTTTTGAAATATTATATGAAATTCAATTATATTTATACAAAAAAAAATGAGAATGAACATAATAATTTATTTTTTCTACATTTTGTTTTACATTCTAATTTCATCTTCATATCCTGTTACTAATTCTTATTTTAAGATCAATTTTGAGTTTATAATTACTTTATCAATTTATTATAATTTTAACTTTGTATTACTAATGTCGAACACTTTTCTTCACTTAATTATTCAATAACTAACTTATAAGTCAAATTAAAAGGTTTCGATTAACTTATATGTACTAATATTGATTTCAATTTTATAATTATTTTATATATTTAGTTTGATTTTGTAACACCCCAATTTTTGGAACACGTGTTTAAGTTAATTGAAATTAAATTAATTAAAGTTTAGGTAGAAATATTGAGGATTGGAGGATTTAATTATAAATAAGGAAGGGACTCGATTGTTTAAAATTATAAAGTTTAGGGGGTTAATATGGACAAGTTGAAAGTTGGGGGAATTTAAAATACTTGAATTTGGACTTAATTGCCCAGAAACAGAAATGTTAGGGGTCAATTCGCAGGAATTAAAAGTTAAGGGGCTGAATTGAAGTCTTGGGATTGAATTGTAAGACGGTCAAGAATTTTGGGGTGAAATTGTAGGCGGTCCAGAAGTTTTGGGGCCAATTTGTAAGAATATATATATATATACACACAATTGAGGATAGAATTTCCTCAAATTCTCAAAAATGGCCCAAACTTCACCCCACTAGCGAATCACCGGAAAACGACCACCAAACTCAAAACCAAAACCATGGTTGCATTTTTCTCGTCTCAAGGAACGCAACCATACCAATTTTGCACAAAACCACCCAAGAAAATGGCCGAAAAATGGAGGCGACAGCGGACGAACGGCGGTGGTGGCGGTTCCATCACTTCCGGTGGCGGAAATGGACGAAAGCTAGGTGGGTTTTGGTCACGAGGATATGGGCAGTCAAGTGGTGGTGTTAATTCGTAGTTCCGACGGCTGGTGGTGGAGGAATCGACGTGGTGGCGCAACATCGGTGTTAGGGTTGGCCGAGGCTTTGAACAGCCAATTGGCTAGCCTATCGTAGTTGGAATCAAAAATTATTTGGGGTGTTTTCTTCCTGGCGTTGAGGTGCACCTGGTGGTGGTGGCGGTCTCCATCTCCGGCGGTGGCGCGTAGATGCGGTGATTGGACAACTTATGTAGAATTTAATCCGAACTCGTGTGGGCTATTCCTGGCTCAACAATTTGAGCACATGCAGGCTACTTTCGTGTAGTAATTTAGCATCGACCTTGGTCGAATTGGGTAAAACTTCAATTAATTGATTAATCGATTTCTGATTTAATCAAATTAGGTTGTAAAGTTGATTTTAATGGTAAATTTGTAGGGATAATATAAATTTAGATTTATGCGCTCAGAACATCATATATGGGATTTTAGGAAAAATTCTGTTCAAATGATTAAAAGTCTCCTTACTCAATTCAGTTAAAATGTTAAGCTGAGCCTCGATGTTAGTATGAGTTAATTGCATCAAATTATGGTTATGAATCAAGAATGATGAATGCATGGATTTGAGACCTAAGTAGCAATAACTGGGTTAATTAAGATGATTGAACTATTATTGTTAATTTGGGATGATGTTGTGATGTTAAATATGTAATGAAGAATTGAATTATATCCCTTTACTAGAACCGATATGAACCCTGACAATCTTTGAAATAATAGCTTAATTAGCACGGTTCATACCGATAATACCGATCGTACCCTAAAATAACAGTATAAGCAACTAGTGATTTTGGACTGCTAATAGTATAATAGTAATTGTTGGGATTGAATGTAGATGTTGACAGTACATATACTCTTTTGGTTAGGTGACGGGGAAGTGGGTCTAGTGGATTAGTAAGCTATTGACTATGACGGCCTTCTGAGACTTTGAAGGTGAGGGTCTAACCTCTTGGGTATTTGTTTTATATGCCCTATGAAGGTCTAACCTCTTGGGTATTTATTTTATATCCCTATGAGGGTCTGCCAATCGGCACTTCTTTCAATTATCTGTTATTAGGATAAACCCCTATGAGGGTTTTCTGTTCCTATATCGTGCTTGTTGAAAATCTGTATATTATTTGAAATCTTGATTGCTATCTGTTCCGATGTGAACACCCTATGTGGGTTATTAATTGCTTCTATTCTGGTATCCAGAACTCTTATTATATTATTCATTTTCTGTCCCTTGTACCCTACAGCCTTTTTGGCTAACCCCATTTTACTGGTTAGCTTCTCATAAATGTGTTGGTTGTTTAGGAAATCTAGTCGGTCTAATGATCTATTGCGTTTCTCTTGTTGATCCATTTTGTTACCCGAAATGGCCTTACTGGCCAATATATTGTATATCCTATTTGTTCCAAACTTATACCTTGTTGTAATCTCAACTCTTTTAAATATCTTATTCGGTCAGTACTATAAAATATGTGCCGGGCATAGCAAAGAGCCACAATAGTTAATAGGGCATGTCCAGTGGGGGCCCCTCTTGAGTTTGTTCTAGAGCAAAGAGCCACACTAGTTAACAGGGCATGTCCAGTGGGGGCTCCTCTTGAGTCGATCTCCATTAGCACCTCTGGATTTCAGTACTAGACCTCTTCCAGACTTTATTTGGTTATACTCGTGTTTATTGCTTTAAAAGTTAAATTCTTATCTGTTGGCATTATATCTTTCCAACCCATGGGACGCCATGGATGGTTTCCAACTCATGGGACACCATGAGCAGCGGAACGGACCGACGAACACAGGTCTTACGGCTAGTACCCACCTATGATCATGACTTATAGGTAGCTAGATGTAGCAAACTATGAGTGATAGGATCTAGCATGTGACCAGCCAAGCCATATAATCAAGTTGTTAGCCGCCGAGTTGAGTACTCGAGCAATGGAGTGATAAGGAAATTTTATTTATACTATACCAATGCCCGGTACTCGCAATTATAATTTGATCTGGGAGTAATCATGTTGGAATGACCTACAGTCTATTAAGTTCAATATCATATGTGTCATGTATGTTAAAAATTCTTTTTTATTACCGAATTTTATTGTTGATTGTTGTATCTCAATGGTTTCCTTCGCAGCCTATTATTTTCTTCTCCCTCACTAAGTCCTTTAGACTTACCCCCCCTTCCCGTTTATTCTGATTTTCTCATATAGGGATTAAGTGAAGGATTGGACTCCAGGCAGGACATGAATATTTTGTAATAGATCAGGTGTTCAATGTAAATATGGAAATTTTCTGGTTGCTAAGCATGGATTCAAGACACTGTGATATATCATATTGATGTAGTTGACTTAAGGAATGTAAATATTTTGTTATGTAAGAATGTGAATCATGGCATTTACTTAGTCGGTTGACGAGTCTGTTAAGTTTGAAATTCTACTGCTTCTGATAAGTTAGATTTGAGATTTTGTGGTTTGTATTTAGTATATGTGTTGTATGATATAGGATTGTTTAAGGTTTGAATTTATTGTCTTATGACAGGTTTGTTTAATTTGAAATCCGCTGCTATTTCTGATAAGCTTGAAACGTTTGATTATGGACTATTGAATGAATTGTAGGTTCAATTTAAGATTGAACTGAGCAGCGCCTCAACTTAGGAGCTATCTTGAGTGGGGGCATTACAAATTTTTAACTTTTCTTTAATCTTCACTATCATAGTTTTATCTTGACTTAATTAATTTTTAATCAAAAATTAAAATTAAATAAGACTTTTCTAAATTCTTGCCGGGCAATATATTATTTAATTCTTTATATTTTAAATTTGAACTTAATATATACTTATTGTCTTTTAAGTCTAAAGTAATCTTAAAGTATTATAATTTTTAGTTTTTTTCAAACAACTTTTAAACCATAAATGTTGTGTCATATATCCTTCTCATATATTTTTATTTTTTAAAGCAATTAATTTTTTTATTAGTATTTCCTTTTTTAAATAAAGTAGATAATCATATTCGTAGACTTTTATCTTTTGAAAGTTTCAAATTTTTTTAATTTCTCGCTGAATAATCTTGAAATGTATTCTTCATGACCTCATACATATGAAATGTCTTTATATGTTCCAAACTTTTTAAAGCTTTAAATTTAATTTTATTTGCCCATTTTGAAAAGTAATATTTAATTTTACTAATTACATGAACATTTTTGCAATATTTTTATTTCTATATTGTTGTTTTTAATTATATTTATAATTCAATAATTACGTTAACATATAGTAATTTTAAAGATCCGTGCATAACACGGGAATAATGCTAATATAATAGTATAGGTAAGAGTTTTAATAAATTTAAACATCTTTGATATTATCTCATCAATATATATAATATCATATAGATAATATCAAATCTTCTATCAGATAAAGATTATGAAGCATTATGAAATACATTTTGAATTTTGAATGAAAGAAAATTAGAGATAAGATACAATCATATCGATTAGTTGAAAAGAAAATTATAGCATTAAAATCCAAAAAATCTCTTCCATCATGTATGTAACATCCCTAAAAAAACAAAATAGAACAAAACAAAATCAAAAAAGTAAAAAATAAAATCAAACAATCAATAAATAATTTGAAGAATAAAATAAAGAGGCACACAGAGAGATAGAGGGAAAAAAATGCTAGAAAATAAAGAGGCACACAAAGAATAGAGTGAAAAAAGAAGAAGCCATAAACTGATAGTATTAATAAAATGACTTTCAAAACACTCTATATATAGTGGTATAGATATAAATTAGTTATTAAAGAAAGGAGAAAATTATGAAAAACTTATCAAACTATTGAGTTCAAATGATCCAAGTATCTTCCAAATATTGAGAGTAGAGATGAAAGAGATTTTGTAGATAAAATGAAATAATTTTTTTGGTATTTGAGATAGACAAAGAATAATTTGTTCTAATCAATAAAATGATTTCAAAAATCTAGATATATTTAAAAGGAATAAATACTTTTAATTTAATTATCAAAAACCAATTTTTAAATTTAATTAAAATCTCAAAATTCCAAGAATTCAAAATTGCACAATTATGGGTCTCATACCATTCTACTATAAAATAATTGTAGAATAATAAAATTTATACATAAAATAAATAAAATATTTATCTATTAATCTTATGATAAATTAAATTTATAAGATAGAATTTTGTGGTAAGAGTACTTAACATGATGCTTACAAAATATTTTTTAAATTATAAACTTATTTAGTGAGATAAAATATGATTATACATATTTTTTGAATTATCCTATGAGATAGAAATCTATATCACAATTCTGGATAAACACAACATGATATTTTAGTTATAATAGATAAGCTGATCACATTAAAATGAAATATAAAAGTAAATAAACAACCAATGAAATTTTTTTAGCTAAATTAAAATACTCAAAATTCTAAGAATTTGACATTTGGCTAAAATTGAACAATTAGAATCAAAATTGAATAATTATGGGTCCCACACCATTGTGCTGTATATAATAGTATATATTAGTTATAATAGATAAGCTAATCGTATTAAAATGAAATATAAAAGTAAATAAACAACCAATGAAAATTTTTCAAGTAAATTAAAATCCTCAAAACTCTAAGAATTTGACATTTGGCCAAAATTCGACAATTAGAATCAAAATTGCATAATTGTGGGTCCTACAACGTTGTGCTATATATAATAGTACTAGCATGTGCCCAATGCGATGCACCGAAAATGATTATATGATTGAATAGTTTATTTATATTTATTTTACTTCATGTGATTAAAACATAAATGGTAATTATTTTTAAGATTTAATGTAACAAAATATATTATTATTTAAACAAAATAATATGAATATTACAATTAAAAATATTATGTTTGAAGATAATTTATACTTAAATAAGTTGTAGAATATTAAGAATTGATCACTCTAAGTTTATAAATTATATAAAAATTTATAAAATGATAAAATGTAAAAATAAAATAAAAGAATTAAGAAAATAAAAATAGCGCAAAATATTTTACTGAATGTGCTTTTTAAATTATATATATTTATATATTTATACGTACATATTTTGATATGATGAATAAGCAAATAATTTTTTTATAATATAAAATTTTTTTGTATGATTTCTTAATAATACAGAAGTTATAGTTACAATTTTCATGACATTTGGCAATTTTAAATGTTAAATATTTATTGTTAGAGTAGTAAATATATAATATATGTGTGCTTTATCTATGAAAATAGCTTACATTAGGTTATTGATTATTTGATATATCTCTTAATATTCCATATAACTTTTATAAGGAAAATTTATTTATTTTTATTTATATATGTAGTTATTTTATTGTTTTTGAAATTATCAATTAACATATATTATGTACATGAATAAAATAATAAGTAAATTTTCAATATTTAATTTTAAATAAAAATATCAATCTCTCATAAATTTTTTCTATAATTAGAATATAAAAATTATAAATAATTACATAGATATTTATTTTCAGTCAATTTTTTTCGATCTCGCATCATTAATTCATGTAAGAATATTTTTACGGATTATTATAAGCAAAAATATTAAAATAAATGTATGCAGTATAATTATAAAATAGTGTAATTAAATATATTAAAAAATATAAAAATTGATATCATTTGCTATTTAAGTGATCATTTATCAAACTTTTGAAAATTTTCAACTATGTCAACTATATATGCATCCCATAATTGAAACTGCTTTCTCCATTTTTTATATTGCTAATTAAAAAACTATAGTGATTTTATAGTTGTTGTAGTAAGTAACTATTTATACTTGAAACAAATTCTTCAATGGAATTATTTGTTATATTCTATATATATAATTTTATCTAAAAATATTTTAAATTGAGGACTTGCATATCAATTAATTTATTATTCATTTCTCAAACTTCTAATTCTTTAATAAAGAAGTGATGATATGATATTTTACATAAATATTTGTTTATCTCTTTCATAAGCAACAAATAAGTTGTAACTTTTTTTAAGTAAATCATGATGTTAAGAAATAATTCTGATTGTTAAGTATTTTAATTTTACTTTTGAAGTTGTATAGAAAATAATAAATAAAATATTTAATTTGATTAGATGGTTGAATATTTTTGTTTATTTATTAATTTTTTGATTAAAAATAATTGTATGTTGTATTACTTCAACTAAAAATAATATTATTGTATCTATATAAATCCAAAAAAAATTATTAAATATGAAAAATTGATTGTTGTTTTGAAATAACTTAGTTATCAAGTACTTTTTTGGGATAAATTTTAAGCTTTTTTGGATAAAAAGACATAATTAAATTAAAAAGAAAAACATCTCACTCTTTAAATAAAAAATAAGTTAATATTTATTAGAGCTCATATTTATTAGATAATTTCATTACTTCGTATATCCATTTAACTTTTGATAGTTAATATTATCAAAATGAATATAAATTACTAAATATGAAATATATCAATTGTATAAAAATATTTACTTAGCAATGAAATTTTAATTTTTAGTAGTATATACATAATTTTTTTTATAAATAATTTATTTCTCGAAGAGAAATAAAACAATTTTTCATAAAAAATATTATAAATAAGTAAATATTCAACCAATCAAAATAAACTTATCAAACTACATGATATTATATAGAAAAAATGGAGGGAAAAAAACTTCTTTATTATATATATGCACATAATTAGAAATGGGTAAGTCAAGTGCTAATAAATTTAATGAATATTTTTTATATAAAAAATTATATTATTTTTTCATTTATTTGATAAGAAAATTGAAATAATTTTGACAACTTGATAAAATTATAATATTTTTAAATATTTCATAATATCACATTATTTGAGGTACATTATTCAAATGTGAAGTATATATAATTTTTTTTATCTAGATAATTCGAGAGAGTTGCAACTAAAATAATATAAAAATACAAATTCAATATAAAAAATAGATTCTTATATGAACATACAAAAATATTTGAAAATAGTATTAAAAATAAATATATAGAATATAATTAATTGAAATAAAAAAGTACTGCATGCTGATACTTTTAAGTAATATAAAAATTACAATCTTAAGTTGGCCATAAGAACCTTAATTTTAAATAAATATTAAGAAAATAATAAAGTAGTAATATTGATAAAATATTTAAATATATTAGAAAAGTAGCTAATTAATTTAGAATAAAAACAAAACAAAAACAATATAAAGATGTGTTTCAAAAAAATATTAAAATTTCTATGAAATGAAATTTAAATTAATTAAAAAGAAAAAATAAACATCATTATATACTCCTAATTGGAAAAAGAAGTCCTACAATTAAAAATATAAAATTATACTACAAATATTGTAGAAATAAAATGTAAAAGGAATAATTGCAGAATAATAAAATTTATATATAAAATAAATAATATATTTATCTATTAATCTTCTGATAAATAAAATTTATAAGATAGAATTTTGTGATAAGAGTACTTAACATGATGTTCATAAAATATTTTTTAAATTATAAACTTACTTAGATAAAGATATGATTATAGATTTTTTTGAATTATCTTATGAGATAGAAATCTATATGGTAATTTCGGATAAACACAATATGATATTTTAGTTATAATAGATAAACTGATCGTATTAAAATGAAATATAAAGGTAAATAAACAACCAATAAAAAGTTTTTAATTGAATTAAAATACTCAAAATTCTAAAAATTTACCATTTGACCAAAATTGTACAATTAGAATCAAAATTACATAATTATGAGACCCACACAATTGTGCTATATATAATAAAACTAGCATTGTTCCCGTGCTATGCACGAATTTTTACGAATACTATATATTAATGTTACTCTAAATCATATATATAATTAACAATTAATATAAAAATAAAAATATTACAAAAAATGCTCAATTAATGGGTAAAACAAAATATTACCATAACATATAAAAATTTAGCATTAAAAGTTTGAAATGTGTAAAGACATCAAATAATTTGATGTGTTATATGCATGATATTATGGGGAAATGAATTTGAAAATTATTCACAGAGAAGTTAAAAAAACTTAAAACTTCTAAAGATAAAAGCATATGAGTAAGATTATAATTTACTCAAAAGATAGAAAATATTACGACAAAAACTAAAAGATAGTTGTATTAAAAAATACAAAAATATATAGAACACAAGATTAATGGGCTAAAAAGTCATTGAAAAAAAAAACTTAGAAGTGTAACATTTAAAGACTAATTTAAACTAAAAAGAAGATGACTATGTATTAAGTTGAAAGTTAAAATATATAGAATTAAATAATAGTCTACAAAAAATTTAAAGAAAAGTATATCTTATTTTAATTTTTTATTAAATCAACCAAGTCAATACAAAACTATGATAATAAAGATAAAAAAATAAAAAAAATATTAAATTATGCCTATCAATATTATAAACTTAAAAAATTAATGAGTGTATTTTCTATTGATAATATCATCTCATAATTTTTCATAGAATCAATTAAGTTTAAAGAATATATATAGATGAAGTAGTATATAGACTTTTTGAAAAGAGTTAGAATTATACATATTATACATATATAATTGCATATATATGAGAAAAAAAATAAAATTAACGGACTTACAAAATTATAATTCAAAAAATCAAAAATTCTAAAAATATTAAACCAAAATAATAAATTTCATCCTATAAAATAGTAAATTTAGAGAACTAAAAAAAAATCTTAAAAATAAAAAGCAAATTAACTAATAACTTGATTGAAAGAATGAATGAAAAAATACTAAATGTAAAATAAGATTTTTCGAAACAATTGGAAAAATAAACAAATAAATCAAATAAATAATAGAATTTATCAATGACTAAAGTAAAAAACATAGCAATTAAAATTTAATAAATTATAAAATATTAAAAATAATGAATATACCTCATCTTGCAAAATTACAAAATTAAATGATCAAAAAGTGAAAGATAAAAAATAAAATAAATAAATTGATAACTTAAACTAAGTAATAAACAAAAAAGATATAAAAGGTATAGAATTTTAACAATAAAAGTTAGATGACAGACTTTATTCATAGTTGAAGAGAAAATTATAAGCATTAGAATCCAAAAAGTCTCTTCCATAATATAACATAACAAAATTAAACGAATAAAATGAAATCAAAACACTGAACAAAGAAAAACCAAGCAATCAATTAATAACTTGAAGAATAAAAGAATAACACACACAAAGAGGTGGAGAAAAAGAAATGCTAGAGAATTGAGATATTAATAAAATGACTTTCAAAATACTCTATTTATAGTGGTATATATATAAATTAGTTATTAGAGATAAGAGAAAAATTATAAAAGATTTATCGAATTGTGGAGTTTGAATGATTAAGGAATCATCTATATTTTGAGAGCAGAGATAAAAAATATTTTGTAGATAGAATGTAATCGTATTCTGGTATTACAGATAAATAAAGAATGATTTATTCCAATCAAAAAAAGATTTTAAAAATCTTGATACATTTAAATGAAAAAATAATATCAAATTAATAACCAATAATAAAATGAATTTTTTTTTATTTTAATTAAAAAACTCAGAATTCTCAGAATTTAGAATTTGATCAAAATTGTATAATTATGGGTCCCACACCATTGTACTATATATAATAGTATAGATAGATAGATAGATAGATAGATATGCATAGAAGAGTTTTAACAAATCTAAACTTGTATAACATTATCTCACTAATGATATGAAAGAGATAATATCAATTTCGATTCATCAACTGAAAACTCAAAAAAGAATTCCTTTATCTAATGAAGATTTTTCTTTTCAAATATAATACATTCATATTAGTTAGAGATAAATAAGAATAAATATGTTTAAAAACAAAATAAATAATATCAAATTTAATAACCAATAATTAATGAAAATTTTTGAATTTAATTAAAAAACTCAAAATTTTAAGAATTTGCCACTTGGCCAAAATTGCAATCAAGATTGAGTAATTATGGGTCCCATACCATTGTGCTATATATAATAGTATAGATAGATAGATAGATATCATTTGGGTGAAACTCGTGAAGATACTTTGTAATCTCCTTATTGTACTTCTTTTAAATTAGTAAATCAAAATTCTACCACCTATAGCTCGTGGATGTAGCCTATAATCTTTGTGTCTATTATTTTATATTCTTAATTTTGTGATGTCATTTTCTCAATAGTATCTGCTTGAAGCTCTTTTTATTGTTTTCCAAACACACTATATTGGATTCTCTCCAAACATAACACTATATTTGAGAATTGAAAAGAGTGAGGACTATATTGGATTCTCTCCAAAAATAACACTATATTTGAGAATTGAAAAGAGTGAGGACTATATTTGATTCTCTTCACAATGTTTTTATTTCAACTTATCATTCATTTGGTTGAAATGATAATAAATATCCAAGCCCAAATTAATACCTCAAGCCGCATTTATATGTGCAAGATGAATGATAAATTAACCTGCCACCCCCATGGATTTATTTATCCATGGCCCATGGGTTTGCTCTTTATCTTGAGCAACAACAACAACAACAACAACAACAACAATAATAATAATAATAATAATTGAGCAACAACAACAATATATTATTATTATTATTATTATTATTATTATTATTATAAAGGAAGACAAATTAATAAGGGAATTTTTATATTTGAGTGAGAGACAAAAAGGTAATTTGATAGGTATAATCAAAATGCTTTAGCGTTGAACCAAACACAACAACCAACAATCATGTGGACTCACATAAAAGTAATTATGCAAACCAAACTATCACACAATGATAAATAATCACACAAATTATCACATAATAAATAATCATTAGATAACTTAAAAATCGAACCAAACTAGCCCTGAGAGTATTATTATCCTTGGAATAACTTTATTGAAAGTTGGTTGTATCTCATCATTAACTTATTTAAAAGATCAAGTTCTATTTTAAAACATTTAAAAAGAAAATATAAGTAATAAAGTTTGAAAAAATATTTAAATTTCTCTCTAAATATCTTTTTATTTTTATTTTTCATTTCCAACATTTCAAAAGGTTGAAAAGTTAATTATAGTTTCAAAAATAAATATAAGATTTGTATTTAAATGTTTTTTCTATAAAAAAATGATTAGGGTAGATAGAAGATTTAAAATTTAGGTATTTTTTATTTTTTATTCCTAAAAAACGTATTTTTTTAAAGAATATTTTTTTTTTTAAGTGGTAATTGGTATTTTGTGTCAAGTCAAATTTAAATTTAATCAATCCGATAAGAGGATGACATGATAAATTTAAGAGATATTGAAAATGAAAATAAGAAATATTTTTAGTGAAAATATGTTATAAATTGATTGCTTTCAGATTTAAATACTGTTGAAAATTAAAATGGCTTTTAAAAAGATAAACAAATGAGCCTTAATCTCATTGATTATAATGCTTATCTATACTCAAAAGAATTATTCTGAATTTGATCACAACGATATTGATCAATGATCATTTCACACATGGCCGAGTTATATTGGGCCTTCACGGAATTTTAACTTTATATGGACCACAAAATTTATTTGGTCCAGTCCAGCTTCGATTAGATAGATAGGTACGAGCCTTCATTTTGTTTGTTACAATGAATTTGATTCGCCATCGCCCCCTAAATGAAGATTTGCAGTGAATATGAAAGAGTGAAACGGAGTGGGATTGTTATCGAGCAAATAATAAACAAAATTATATCACCCTTTATGAAGAATGTATCTAGTTTATTTAGATTGGCAAAAAAAATTAATAATAACTGAATTTCAATTGTGAGGACTTATTCTTGCATTTTTAACAAAACTGCTATGCGTGTTGTATGTCTAAGCATATTATAATAAGTATTATTTTTGAAAAATAGGCCTACGCAGGAAGATCTTTATATAGACTATGTTGCCATTAAATAAGTAGATAATTAATGGATCAATCTTGATTTTTATGGTGAAATTTCTGCTAACTTGAACTTTAACATTAGTTTTTTCTTTCCATTACATTATTACATACTTAACAGATGAAAAATTATTTGTGTATTCTAAAAATTTAATCATACAACATATTGCATATATCTAATTAGGGGACGGATATTTAAAAATGATATCCAAATTCGTATCCATTGGATATCGATCGGATTCAGATATGTCCGTATTCGATTATAATTATTCAGATACATTCATATTTTATTAAACTTATACGTATTCTAATTATTGTTTTATATTCATATTCGATGATAATTATTTAAATATCCATTTACGAATATCCAAATACGTGAATCTATAAACCTATAACAAATATATATTTTAATTAATAGAAGGAACTATATAATTTAATTAAAATGAGAGCAATCAAACAAATGGTATAATTTCTAATTAATAATTGACTTTATAATTAATTATTAGTACTTAATAATAATAATAATAATAATAATAATAATAATAATAATAATAATGGCATTTAAGTATATTAATTATAAAACTAATCAACAATAATTATGTTGATTAACTTTATTCTTCAAGTTTTTCTCTATATTACAATAATTTTTTAAATTTATTCTTTTTTCTTCTCAATTCTTCAATTATAATTTATATATACATATATGAACTATGAAATTTTTATTGAAAAATATAAATAATATAGTATTTAATAAATATATATTTAGATCGAATATTAAACGGATCGAATACGCATTTATCATATCCGTATTCATTTATAATCGAATATTTACTAGTCGAATACAGATAATATTCACTTTAAACGGATACGAATAAATTTTGTATAAACGGATACGAATGCGAACGATAAATAAATTTTCAAATATCCATTTACAACCCTACATCTAATGTGTAGAAAAATTACCGCAAAAATTTAATGTAGTTAACATAATCCTTCATCAAGGATGAAATCATCTTATTGAATGTTACCCCAAAAATGTGTCTTCAAATGATTGATATAAACAAATACCAAATGCAGCTGTTGATCTCCCAACAGAAAAACGGTACTGGTTAAGTTACAAAAAAAAAGGTACACCCCATAGCATGATGTTTATCTTGCGAGCACAATACTATGGCACTTCCATCACAGGAACACAGTTGTTTTATCCCATGTTCTTTGTCCCCAACAAGGAATCCTAAAGACTGCACCAAATAAAAGTGATATGGGGACCTTATTAGAAGTATACTAGTCCAGTTAATACTTCTTCAACAATAATGCACTGCACTGCGCCATGATTTTGGACGCCCTGGTAATCGAATCAGTCATATAGAAGTTCTCAACAGCAGATTCAAAAGGA
This sequence comes from Jacaranda mimosifolia, assembly GCA_018894105.1. Lineage (NCBI taxonomy): Eukaryota > Viridiplantae > Streptophyta > Magnoliopsida > Lamiales > Bignoniaceae > Jacaranda > Jacaranda mimosifolia. The sequence goes on from CM032133.1 coordinate 5,370,976, forward strand.
GCCTTATCCAGCTTCTCCTTGATCTCAGTTCTCAAGGAAGACGTTGAAAATGTGGCCGGCTCTCTCTCATCAGCATTCAAAAGGTTGGGTGCCACAGTCTTTATGCGAGATCTAACAGCATTGAGGGTATCATATGGCAGCCGAACACCTGCCACCTCGGACAATGCTCTGATTATCTTCCAGTCGTCCCGGGCATCACCAACGGTGGGGACTGCAGGAACACTAGTTTGAGCACACCCTTCAGTATTTGCATATGTGCCTTCTTTCTCAGTGAAAGCTGATGCTGGTAAGATTACGTTGGCGCGATAAACGCCCCGATCACCATGGTGACCTTGGTAAACCACAAAGGCATCATCAGGGAGTTTGTCCAGATGAGAATCATCAGCACCCATCAAATAGACAAACTTGGCGGATTCAATGCTTTTTTCTGATTCTGGTACAAGTCCAAGGTCCAGAGCAGCAGCTTGGGCTGCATTGAGCAGGAGCACATTGAGGCCGTTCCAATCAGGCCTAACTGCGTTTACATTTTTTGCAATTGTCTCAACAACCGAGAAAATGGCATCCTTATCCTTCCGTCCAAAGATCCCAGCCCCAACAATTATGACAGGGTTCTTAGCATTTGATAGGACAGAAGAAAATGGATGGCGTCCCTCGGCAAGTTCAGTTAGTGTTTCAGGGCCTGTGCCAAGATGTTCATGATCATAGTTGAAATCAGCTGAAGGGCCCACGTAACCAACTTTGGCATTAGTTGCCCGAACTGCTTTCCGAATTCTGGCATTCACCATGGCAGCTTCTACTCTTGGCTGGCAATCAAAATAATCAGTCACAGGTGACAAATAAAAGAGTCCAAAAGAATATTTATTCATGCTATAGAAAGAATAAAACATTTATCCATGCTAAAATTCTTCAACGCTCACTCAATTGCTCTACAATAACCAAATCCACCTTTTCTCATATTTGAGTGAGTATTATGCGTGTGCATTTGAAATGTCTCAATAAAAATCATCAAGGTCTTATCCTCCATGGCAAATACATCCCACCAGAATTCAGAATACATGTCTTCTAACTACTCGATCCACCATCTTATATCACAATCAGCTCCCATATTCTGCCAATCTGCAATCACCCAGCAATACAAATTTTGTACAATTCATCATTCATCTCAATCCCATTAGATGCACAATTTATAACCCTAATTACATCTCCCCTTATACTTAATCTTGTTGTATATACCACTCTTTTAATCATCAATCCATCTAGACCTTATCCTACCTGCCAAACACATTCCATGGTTCATAGAATCATAATTGAATGAACTTTAAGCTATCCTATCCTGCCACCTTATTTCTTAGCAATCCCTTAATTATCCTTTGAGACTAGTTACTTTTCTATTGCCAAGAAACATAAGGGACACTGCAATATTTGGTGGGTTACAATTGGTAATTCTCAATAATCACAAAGCAAATAGCATCACTAAAGGCTTCAAAGCTTGGTTTGCGTAAAAGGGTTCCCTCAACAGGAGAATTGGTTGTGGCAAGACCTTCAGTCATGTATAAAAATCAACTTCATTAACAAAAGTTGGCAAACGCCAAAGGACTAATTCAACAAAAAATCACCACGCCATGCTGCACATTGTAAAGCATTTGATATAAGGGGAAAAAAAAAATCTAAGATTTGAATGGAACTGATTCAAAGTTACAATCTATCCATACCAATGAGCAAGAATATTTACCTGTGTACCAACTAAAAGGAAAACATCTGCTTTCTCCAAGCCACTGATGCTAGTGTTCATAATATATCCAGAACGCAAGTCAGCATTTGGATTTGGGCCATTTCCTTCACACCAAATGTTATTTGACCCCATCTTGTTTAAGAAATCCTTTAGTGCCATCATAGATTCAGCATCAGACAGCTTACCAGCAACCCCAACAATTTCCTCTGGTTTAACTTGGTGGATGACCTCTGCGACCACTGCAAGTGCATCGCGCCAGCTCACAGCCTTAAAACGCCCATCTGCACCGCGAATCATAGGATCATTTAGCCTTTGCCTCTTCAAACCATCATAGAAGAAACGTGTTTTGTCTGATATCCATTCTTCATTGATATCCTGCACATGAACAAACTCACATTTCAGGAAAACACAGAAACAAAAGTTATAGCGGCAGAAGGGTATCTAATACTGAAAACCATCAGACAAGTTAACCATAAATGCAGAAAGCATAATGCACAAAGTATACATAATAGATATACACATGATATAAGAATTTAGACTGGGAAAAACTAACATTCTCAGAAACATATGTTAAAATTATTTTACTTATGCATTTGTAGATAATTTGCTTAAATGTCCATGTGCTGCACCTAATTTAGATATTATGCAAAACCATAATCTAACTAAAGTCCAGAGAGAGTTGAATTCATATATTTAATTGAGGAGTGAAGCATTGCAGCAGAGAAAAGATGCCACATGGAAGATTTAAGGACAAAGTTTCAGCAATAGGAATAGATAGAAATGCCATAGCCCATATGCATAGAAAATGAGCAAAATTGGGCGTCTCAGATTATCAAATATTGCTTGATTGAGCCAATTAAAGTTTTGAAGTCCTCTATATAGCACTAGTCCAGCAAATTGTCCAAATAGCCTAAGGAAGGGGGAAAAAAACCTAGATAGCTAAAAGGAAAACAAGGATAAATCTTTAATATGCAGACATTACAAAACAGATATAACTCTGAGATGAACAGTAAAATGCTATGATAGAAGGCCCAAATTACCTCGTTCAACCGTGGCACAATCCGCATGACTTCAGGACCTCTACTATCAATGCGAATATTTGAACCAACTGCATCTGTGACATCAATGCTCTCTGTTCCCTTTAGCTCCCAGTTACGGGCTTTAAAGGCAAAAGGTTTTGAGGTTAGAGCGCCTACTGGACAAATATCTATCACATTCCCTGACAATTCACTTGTCATAAGTTTCTCAACATAAGTTCCAATTTCTTCTCCACTGCCACGACCCAACATGCCGAGATCTTGAACACCAGCTATTTCTGTTGCAAACCTCACACACCTATTTTTGACAAGCATGCCCATATCAAAACACAGTTCGATGCAATAAATACTGTTTTCTGTTCGACACACTTTTATTAGTCAGAATGAAGTAATTTATATATGCCAGATATAATTACTCATAAGTAGACCAGCAGGTAGGAGTAGACCAGCAGGTAGGAGCAGCAAAAGATGATAATGTTCGAAGAATGACAACATTTCTTTCGATCAAGGCGCACCAACCAGGCAGTCCAAAAACTTCCTTTTATATGAATTGATCTTTTTAATTTCACTACAATTTCCATACAGAACAAAGTGTCCCATCCACCCACCCTCCTATGAGCCGTCAAACATGATCAAGAGATTATGCTTTATGAGTAGAGCTCAGGCAGAATGAAATTCTGATTGTGAAAATAGAGCAAGTCTTATACACTTGCACACCAGCGAGCCGACTTCATTATAACAGCTTCCAGTTAATTATGGTAAGTCAGGGGATGCTTTGTTAGAAACAGACACCAAAGTAGCTCTAACAACTATTTTCAGGCATCATAAATCTGCCGTAGCCAAGGCCAAGAGTTCAAATAAAAGTTTTATCCAGAAAAACCACTAACTAGCTCGGCTCTTTCCCGATTACTAGATTCATGCTAGTAAATATGAAAAGACATCAACCAAGAACTTCTAACTTATATCTTTGGCCTGGTCTGAAATAAGGTAACATAGTAACCAATTTCTAGTTATTTGTTTAAGGATCCCATTAAATACTGGACCTCCTGCCACTTCATACAACATACACAGAGATTTTGCATCCCTGGTGGACATACATCTCTATAGCTCAGAACATTAAATTTAAATTAAAAAGGTAAACCACAAATAAATAGGTTTTCACCTTGTGCACTGAATACATCGAGTCATAACCGTTTTGACCAATGGGCCTAGGTTCTTGTCCACTACTGATCTCTTCACTTCAGTAAAACGACCTCGATCAGAACCAAAAGCCATAGACTGATCCTGGAGATCACACTCTCCACCCTGATCACAAATTGGGCAGTCCAGTGGATGGTTCATCAAGAGAAACTCCATCACCCCTTCTCTTGCCTTCTTTGCAAGAGGTGTATCAGTCTTGATTTTCATTCCTAGGGACAGATGTTGGAAAACATAATAAAACTAGAAACAAAAAACATTGGATATGATAATCAAAGAAAGCAATGAAATGCTGACGATTTTTGCACCCAAAATAAGGGGAGAACAAACAAAATCAAACAACAGAAACCTCAGACCAAAAATACAAACATCCTAAGCATTATACAAATCATCAAGCTAAAGAAATATTATTCAACAAAAGTTCACATAAGATCTGACGCAATAACACCAAAGACATGTTTATTCAGGAAACAGAGATATCAACATATTGCAGAAGGCATGGACATCGTCACTCCATCTCATCATTCAGACCCATAAAATCCTACGTGAACTGATAAAAATAATAAATCTAGCAAGGCCTCATCTTTTAGTAACATATAAAGCTCAGATTAATAATGCACATACCAAGAACAATCACTTCATAAAAGACCGACACTTTTCCTTTGCACAAGTAGAAAAAGCACTAAGACTATGGAACAAGCAAATCTGATATCCTTGATATTCTGTTGGCACAGAAATATCAACATTTCCTTATATTTCATTTATTGAAAGTATTATCAAATTCGTAAAATTATTATTTCATATTCACATCATAAAGCATCGAACTTGACAGTTTAAAGAAAAAATTCAGTGCGAATGAAGTAAAAGGAACCAAAAAACCCCCAAATTCCAGAGTCACCAACCAATCCAGATTACAAATTTCCAGTAACCCCACAATACAATCCTTGCCAACACTCAAAAACACAGAAAAATAGTATATTATACCCGGGAGAGCGGGCATGGCGCATGAAGCCACCGGCTTGGGCGATTTCTCGACCTCGACAAGGCACATACGGCAGTTTCCTGCGATGGAGAGGCGGCTGTGATAGCAAAACCTCGGGATATCAACACCGGCGATCTCGCAGGCTTGAAGCACCGTCATTCCCTTAGGGATTTTGACCGGGTACCCGTCGACGAACACCTCGATAACGTCATCAGGATTGGGGAAGTGGACCCGGGCGCCGGCCACAGGTTTCCTCTTCGGGAGATCTGGTTCGGGCTGGGACTCCGCGGCAGCTGCTTCGGAGTTGTGAAGCTCCGGCGTGGAGACGATGGCGCGGCGAAGGAGGTGATGGGGTTTGGAGGCGGCGAGCCTGGTGGATCGGAAGAGGGCCCTAGAAGCGAGTTGTCCCAGTCCCATCTCTGTATTTTCACACAATTAAGCTCCTGGATTGTTCGGAGAATGAATTTCAGAAGTTTGGGGGGGGGGGGGGGGGTTAGGGTGGTGGTGTTGTGTACTTGTGTTCTCCACAATTACATCTTCAGGAATCAGAAAGGAGGGTCCATGTTGATATGGGTGAAGTAAATGGGTACGGGTAGTCGGTTAGCCCCGGTTACCCATAAACCCAATCTATAGGCGCATTGGGCCTTTTGGCTCAATAGTACCAGGCTTGCTTTGATTTTATTCTTCCGGCCATTTTTAACCCAATGAAATAGAATTAAATTTGAAGTGGCCAATTGATGGCATATCATCACATTTATACGTATGAGTTTTGAAATTGAATTTTAATAAATTCTTAGTATGTATAAGTGTATAAATTTAGAAAAAAATAATTAAATATATGTATTTTGACCTTAATCTTAATGTACTTAAATACATCTCAAAATTTTAATTTCTTAATTTTTCCAATGCACATAATCATTAGATATATACATATATTTCTTCACATTACAATTATATATAAAACTCACAATATCACCCCCATCAACCAAATAAAAAATGCATGAATTGATTGCTATAGTACATTTACTCCCTCCAAAAACAAAATCCATCTAATATATTATGCTTTCACAAAATAATCTTTACAAAAATTTTAAAAAATTACCGAACATCAACTATATTTCTTCGATTGATCTACTTTCCAAAATTCATTTTTCCAAAATAAATACAAGAAGTTATGAAATAATCCGTCGTGCTTTGAGGCCGTCCTAAACAGTTCTAGGCTTCCAGGCTGCAGCTATCACTATCAAAAGATAAGCCAAGCCAAGCCAAAAGTGTGAGAATTAAGATAGAATGAAGAACAAGTTGTTAAAATAGTTAAGGCCAAGAAGATACAGTTCCATGTGAATTGTGATGTAACTAACTAGGTTAGGCTCCTTACTCCTGGAGCGAGCATCGTCTTGCTCCCGCAGGCTGCAGCATATGAGCAAAAAAATGTTTTGATGCCCTGGGCTGGGCCTGGGGCGAGCTCTTTTTGATTGATCCAATTTCCATTGCCTAGTACGCAGTAGCTATATGAAAATCATTGATAGATTCAATAACCAGCTACATATTTCTTCACCTAAATATATCCAAATAATATGCATGGCAATTATTTCAATATTTGTAACATAGCCAAAAAATATTCGGATATTAAAATTCAAATGTTACATCTTTAAAAGAGCCCAAAACCAAACAGTCACAGTGGCCCAGTCCAAAACCAAGCAGGATGAGGTTGAAAGAGACTGCCTAATCTACATTCTCTTTTGGCTATGAAAATGTAGAGTGGACCGTCAAACAGGTGCAATTGAGTCAAGTTGAGATAAATCGAGCTTGGAAAAAAAATTTGGCCTCCAACTCAAGCTCGACAAACTTCAAATTTTAAGCTCGAGCTCAGCACAAATTTTAAGAATGAAAAACTTCAACAACTTCTGCAGGAGAGAAATTTAGAATGGAAAATATTCAAGAAATAAAACTCTTCAATTGATGTAATATTTGAAAAACACAAACAACTGACATATATTTTTAGGAATTAAACATAGAAAATCCATCAAAGGAATGAGCAATTTGTGTCGCACAGCATGATAGACATTATTTGTAATAGGTCTCCGACTCAAGAATTCATAACAGTCCATAATTTTGAGCAATAAAGGTAAGCAGTCCAGCACAACTGGACTGGTGATCGATAATGACCAATATAAGCGTATTTATTGATGAAATACTAAAAGTATGTATCTTTACTATCTTGATAAATGTTAATATTTTCTGAAAGCATGCATTAGGTGTCATGAAAAATGTTATTATAACATAAAATCGTTAAGGAGATCATACTAAAAGATTTTTTATTTTATTTATTATGTTAAAATAAATGTGTATATATATAATTTTAAAGAAAATATATTGGATAAAATTATTATTAAAAACCCCTTAAAATAAATTTTTATAACTACAAAACCACCCATAAAATATTTTTCAATCTAGCAAACCCATTTCACAAATTTTTTATTCCAAGAAGTCCAACTACTAACTTTTACTCTATTTTTGGACAAAACTACCCTTGAACATCTCACATTAGAAAGTTTTTTTATTTATCAAAATTAATTCTTGTAGTAAAAATTAAAAAAGTTATTTATGAATTTTTAAAAAACTTTAGTCTTTTTGTTTAGTTCATTTGATTTTAGAACTTATAACTATTTCTATTGTAATTTATATATATATATATATATAAATTTAAAAAATATATTTCTTCAAAAATTTAGTTTATTAAACTTAAAATCATTTTTAATAGAAATCAATTAAAAAAACTAAAGAAAATATTCTATTAAAAAGGCTAATTCATTAAGTTTCTAAATTTAATAAGTTAAGGATAATTTAAAGAAATAAATAAATTAAGGGCGATTGAGTCAAAAAATTAGTTGTTGGGTCTTTTGGGGTGAAAAGTTGATGGAATGGGTATTTGAGTATGGAAAACATTTTAATGGGCTTTTTAGATATAAAAATATATTTTAAGGAGTTTTTAGCAAATTTTTTTCTATTTAAGATAAATAAATGAATAAATATAAGAAGTTGTGCAATTAAATAATCATGATTTTATTATATTCACATTTTTCTCATTTATAAGAATGGATTTGACAATATTTGAATAGGTTAGTAGAAGAAGCTATTTATTCAATTTTTTATTGTTTTTAATTTTATACTTTTTAATATGAGATGCTACACATACGTACTAACATTATAGACACTTGTGATAGTTTTCTAATATTAAAATTACCTTGGTTTTAATAAAATATATATTATTGTGACTCAATTATGTTGTTAAGCAATTTTTAGCAAAATTCATTTTCTATCTAAATGAAATACATATTTTTGGAATTTTAACTTGAAATTATGACTTGTAGTTTAATATATCAAAATATGTATTTAATGTGTATATTTTACCTAAGTAATGTTTTTGAGTATCGCACTTGCACAAGGTCCAGATGCTAGTCTGTATGCATATTAGGCTCATGACAATAGTACAATATTTATATTCATACTCAATAAATAGACATGAGACCCGAATTCTAATCAAACCCAGAAAGAAAAATAGAATAGATAAGGGTGGGTAGGGTCTGTGCCCATAAAATATCCAATACTAAAAAAATACCCTATATCAAATACCCATGCTCTAACTTCCTCTTTTCCAACTTTAATCTTTTTTTACTCATAAAACTTTATTTGGTTACCATTTTCGTCAAACCTAAACCCAAAAATATATTAAAAATAATTGAACCGGGTGTAGTTATGTTTATATGCAAAACTTACCCGCATATTCTATACCTCGAAATTACTCATTATCTAAATACTCAAATTTAGCTACCCAAATTACTTATATCAAAATTAAATTTATACTAATAATCATGGCATACTTGAAGACTGAAGTCCATACTTAAATTTTTAATATATATAAAAAAAAATTAAAATTATTTTGAATTTATTTATTTTCAATAGCTTTGGACAGCGGAGAAATAAAGAATATTTAAAGGATGTTTACATTATTATAGAAAAATTTAAGAATATAAATATTATTAAATTCTGCTTTCTTTGGTTGGGTGGGGATAGGGGTGGGGGAAGGGGGAGGGGAGGGGAGTGTTGCAATACTTGATGTAAGTCATTTTGATGCATTGCGGATTGAGAAGGCTTTGCATATATTAAAGTTGATATTGCATTTGTTATTCGTGTGTCCACATTATTTTATTTATATTTTAAAATAAAACATTATCTTTTAAAATATGAAAAATTATGGTGCATTGTTTGAAAATTTTTATTTTTCAAAAATATTTTTAAAATTATATTTTATTAAACATGTTCTCTTCGAAAAAAAAATATGTAACTTATTCAAGAATGATTTGAAGACATCCTTGCCTTTTCCTTTTTTATTTATATTTAAAAATATTTATTGAATGTAATAGCATTTTTTTTTACTATTTACATATATTTGATTGAATATATTACATGAAATAATAATATTCCAAAAAAATGAAAAGAATAAAGTTAAAGAAAGAAAAAATAATATCTTAGAGAAAAAAATTAGAGAGAAAAAAAATATATAATATGGGAAAAAGAGAGAAAAGTGAGACATACTCTTGTGGTTCTTATTTGTTTAATATACCAAAAATTAAATATACAAATTAACTAAATTAAATTAAACGACTAAAATTAAATATACCATTTTTTAATTTAAAAAAATCAAGTTAATTTTTTTAAAATATGCCAAAAAAATGGCCAATATTAATAAATTACTCTAGCACTCAAATATTAGGTAGTTTTAGCATTTTGATTGACAATAAAAAAAATTGGGAAAAATGAAAAAATTAGTTAAGTCAAAACACAATTTAAAATTTTGGTCTAATAAACAAGGCCCAACCATAGACATTGGGGCCATTTGGTTTCATTTCTACACTCCATTTTCACATTTTTTACTATTTCAGAAATAAAACACATCACTTTTTACACATTTTCACCTAACATTATTTTTATTTTCATTTAAAAAATATATTTTCTCCCAATAACTAGGGCTGTAAACGGATATTAAATGGATCGGATAGACTGTATCCATATTCGTTTAAATTTTATCGTATCCGTATCCGACGGATATTTTTTTATAATATTCGAATTCGTATCCACCGGATATTATCCGAATTCGGATATATCCGAATCCGATTATAATTATTTCGAATATCCGTTTATAAATATCCGAATAACCATTTATAAATATCTGAATATCCGAATCCGTTATAATAAAATGCATTTTTTTTTCTAATAAATTTCATTAAAAAAATAATCATACAAATAACATAATAAAATCTAGGGGGGAAAAAACAATAAACAAAAAACAACAAAATTAGTATACTCCAAATATTAAACAAGCATACAAGTTTCAAGGATCACAAGAAATAATAATTTTCAATACATAATATAGCAATCTAAAAAAAAACCAAAATAGAAGTTCATTTCAATACAAGAAAAATCTTCATATATTCCAACGACACAAACATACTTGAATTTCTCATCTGTTTAACACTGCAAAACATAATAAACAAAGTATTAGTGGTAAAGTTTAAGAGATTATCTATTAAAGATGGGGGAGGGGGAACTCTATAAGAACTTATAATATACTTTACAAATAATGTCAAAAAATAAAAAAAGTAAAGAGAAAATACACCAAAAGCAACCATTGAAGTATCACAATAATTTGCACCATTTACTCCAAAAGTTCAATCAATTATACCCATAAAAAAGTATATATTAGTCTACATTTACATGTTGATATATAAATAAAAAAACTAAATAAATGAAAGAAATACATATTATTTACAATCATTTTTAATTGTTGGCAACCAATCTTTAACACAAAGTAACACAATATTGGCATAATCCATATAATTATAACTTAAAGCATTGACTACATAATTCATAATCACAATCATCTAATTATAATACCAAAATAATTTACCTTTTACAATGTCCAAAAATACAAATTTTCAAACCTGCACAATTAAATAAAACATTACTATAATTTATTAATTACAAAAAAAATAAAAAATAGGGGTGGGGGAGATAAAAAAAATCAGAAATAAAATGTTTTGGGGGGGAGGGGAGGGGGAGGGGAGGGGGCGCTGCTCCCGTCGCCAGCGACCAGCCTCCCCATTGCCAAACAGCAGCTCCAGCATACACGACGGGGCTGGCGAACGAGGACGCCAGCCTCGTCACCGCCCGCGAGAGCCAGCAGATTTGCTGGCTCTCGCGACTGGGAGGCTGGTCGCGGCTAGCCTCCCCGTCGCCGCAACCAGCTGTTGTTGGCCGCAGCTGGTCGCGGCTCTAGCATACACGACGGGGCTAGCCAACGAGGATGCCAGCCCCGTCGCCACCCGCTAGAGCCGGCAAATTTGTTGGCTTTAGCGGCGGGGAGGCCGGACTCGTCGCAAGAGCCAGCAGATTTGCTGGTTCTCGGCTTTGCTGTCGCAGAGGCAAGCGGGCCTCCGCGACGGATCTCGCCGGTGCTTCTGCCGGCGAGATTTGTATAAAACATACATTTAAAAAAAAAATAAAAATGAAAGAAAGGAAAAAGAGAAAGGAAGAAAGAGTACCTAGAGCTGGAGTGACGGCGGAGAGGAAGAATGAAGAGGGAAATGAATTGAAATAAATGAGAGGTAGGGTTTAGTGAATAGTGATTTGGTCCAAAAAAAAAATTATATATATATATTTTTTTAATTTTAAAATTTAATTATTCATTAATTTATTACACATGATTTTGATTTATATTTTGATACTTAATATTTTATATATTATATTTTAATATAATTTTAAAAAATTAATTTTTACGATGGTTATTGAATAGTGATATTTAATTTTATATATGTAGATATAACAATGTTAATCAATAAAAATATCTTCTATTATTAATATTTTGGTATTTAAAATTTATAAAGTTGTGAGATTTTAGGATTTAGAGTTTAAGTTTTATATTTAGATAAATTTTATTAGTTTTTTAAATTAATAATAGTACAAATCTATAAAATAAAATTATGAAATGATATTTTCACCTTATATTTTATGTATATGTTAGATATTGTAAAATATTTAAAAGTTTCTTGCGTAAGAGATGATAAACTTCTCAAAATATTTTATAAGATGTCAGTGTTTCATAATTTTTTTAGAAAAATAACTTATAAAATTTCTAAAATAAGATGTTAGAAGCTTATAAGCACTTTTTAAGAAAGTAAAGAATTCTTAACTTATTTTTAAAGTCTTAACAAGATCCCTTAATTTTAATCATATTAATTGTAAAATTATTATTACTAATACCTTATAAGCTCCAAGATCTTATTATCCAAACACTTTGAGAATTTATTTTTTTTTTAAAGCCTAGCATCTTATAAGTTCGAAACATATCTTATAAGATGCAGGAGATCCAAAAACATCTTATAACATGTAGGAGTTTATAAGACCTTTTAAATAAGTTTAGCTAAATACCATCTTATAACATACATGAGCTTATAAGACGTTTTAAAAAAGTTCATGTATGTTATAAGATGGTATTTGACTAAACTTATTTAAAATGTTTATAAGCTCCTGTATCTTATAAGATATTTTCGGAGCTTATAAGTTGCTAGATCTTTTTTTAAAATTATTTCTTAAAGTGCTTAGATAAAATAAAATTTTGGAGCCTATAAGGTGTTAATAATGGTAATTTTATAATTAATATGCTTAAAATTAAGAAAATTTGTTAATATCCTAAAAATTAGTTAGGAATTCCTAATTTTTGCAAAAGAGCTTATAAACTCTTAACATTTTATTTTAAGAGTTTATAAGTTCCTTTTTAAAAAAAATTACCGAATACTTTTTGATATATTATAAACTCTCAAATATCTTATAAGATATTTTAAAAAGCTTATAAGTTCACCCAAATACTCTCTTAAATCTTAATGTCCCCTTAGCTAGTTAATAATATTAGTATTTTATTTTAGAATTAAAAAGTTAATTATTCTTAATTTAATTATTTTTTTTTATAATTGTTGATTCAACTTTATGATTAACTAATATTAATAAAATGACACCAATATAAATTAATTATAAAACACAGCAACAATAATTTTATATTGATTAATTTTATCATTTATATATTAATTTTTCAAATTTTTGATTTAGTACTATTTAATTATCATCATTACCGTCAAATTTTTTTATTAATTCTTTAATTACTAATTTCATAATCTATAAGTAAAAATAATTTATTATGTATAATAATATTTATATATGATAATTTTTTGAAATATTATATATATATATATATTAAAATACATAAAAATAGAATATATTATATATAATAATTTTTTAAATATTGTTTATCAGATACGGATAACGGATTTAATTAAATTACGGATAATCAAATATATAAACGGATATGTATTCGGAGTGGATATTAAACGGATCGGATAGGCATTTACCATATTCGTATCCGTTTATAGTCGGATGTCTACTAATCGGATACGAATAATATCCGCTTTAAACGGATATGGATAATAACCCTATAAACTGATTCGAATGCGAATGGTAAAAGGATTTTCAAATATCCATTTACAGCCCTACCAATAACTTATATATATTTTCTCTCTATTCCATTATTTATATCTCTCTCCACCTACAACATATTAAAACCAACATAATCATTACTTTTCGAACAATTTATTCAAATACAAATTCATTTTCAACCTATTTCCACTAACTAACTTTTCAAATTTTAAAAAAAATAAAAATAAAAATAAAAGTTAAAAATGAAAATAAAACCAAACAGGCCCAAGGGTCTTAGGTTTGATAAGATATGATCTAATTTAGGATCTATTGTTTGAATATTTTAGTGCATAAATCTAATTGAGTGTATGAATTGAGTAGGATAGAGTAAATATAGAGTCTAACTATTTGGGCATATTAGAATATAGATTTGGGTAGAACAATATCCTACATATTGACAAGTCTAATACATATAAACATGCCACATATATTACAATTATATTAACACTGGAGGGAATCGTGCGTATATTTCCACATTACAGAGCTTTTTCTATTCTAATAATACTATGGAAAAATTAATTTCTTTTCTATAGAAAGTTTATAAATTCTTTTTTTTAAGAAAATAATAAGAGTTTATAATTTATTTTTAATATCTTAATATGTTTTTTAAACATTTTAATTACAAAATTGTCATTACCAACATCTTTTAAACCTAAAAAATCATATTTATCCAAACAGCTTTAAAATTTATTTTTAAAACAAAATCTAATATCTTATAAACTCTTAAAACATATTACAAGATAGGAGACTATAAAATCTTTTGAATAAGTTTGGCCAACACCCTCTAGGTCTAACCAAAGATGCAGCTAAAAAAATGCTACATAAAAATCTTCCCCATTCTGATCTCATTCTGGGCACTGCAACAGAGTTTATTTTTCACACCAATCCAGGTTTCTGTTGGCAATATCAGTTGTTTGTTAACATCTATGAGGAGTTCAAATTAGCTGGCTTAATGGGCTATTTCACAAGTCAGAATCACCAAAAGAACACTATGTCTCAGTCCTGCTTCAAGGCCTTTCTAATGACAGTTCTAGCTATCACTATTATAAGGTAAGCCAAAACTGTGACAATAATACCCATCACCAAAATTAGGCGGTCATAGGCAGCGCTTTGGACTGTGTATACCCTGACATTTATCGTATCCCAATTACTCTCTGTCCAAACTGGGTCCTCCCCATCCGTCGCATTGTAGGGTAGAACTATCCAGCTTTCTGATTCATACTTCAAACGAGTTGAATATGCAGGAACATACCTGAGATAAATAGGAAGGTATTAGTATATAAGGTCAGTAAGTTATTGAACAAAAACTAGTCTGGTAACCATTCACCATGCAGATAAAGTAAAATGAAAAACTTAAATTTACATTTCAAGCGAGATTTTCCACAGGTTTATATGGAAATATGAGGATAACTAGGACCATATGAAGATTAGCCACAACTTAGTCACTCTCTGGCTATAGCATACAATTGTGTATATCATTTATTCATAAGCATGCACATTAACATTTCATCTATAGTTGCTTGGTACATGAACACTATATATGCTCCAAGCTAAACATTATATATTCTATCACCCACTGCCTCTGTGTTATCAACCAACATTTGGCTAACTGTCAAATACCTGGTTGTTGAGACAACGCAGACACCTTTCCCATCAGCCTCTTCTCTGATGCACAATTCACCAATACCGCTGCAATCCTTTGGACAAGAAGAGCTAACATTTTTTGACAGGATTGATGTCTTTTCAGCTAAAAAGTTCCACACGAACCTTGAAATATCACCAGCATTAGCAGGATAAGGCGTGGAAGATGGTTCTCCCAAAATGACACCTACATAATGGCTCGGGCAAGTTGCTGAGGGAGAAATATAATGTTTCACCAGCCCACATGATAACCCAGGTTCACAATCTAATAGGCAACCAATAAGTTCTTCTACCAAAGAAGCATTGATTTTTATACTATTCAAAACGGAAGGATCTTTGCCACCAGCAAGGATGTATAGAGTTCGAGCAACAAGAGAAGCGGCTGCTACAATAGATGAAGAGTTTATATTTGCTGCATCAAAGAACATGTGTACTTTCAACAAATACAATATAGATTACAATCGTAGTGATACTAAATATATACGAGGGAACTTAACAAGGCAAATATAGCAATAAAATTATTTGGGTCACTAACATAGGTCATCAAGATGACTGTGATAGAACCTGCTGCTAAAAGCTGAATCAAAGTCTTCCAAGACAAGACCAGAAATCTGCGGTTTCTGCAAGCAAGATTCATATAGGGAGAACAAAGTTAAGCAAAACCATGTGTTATAAGTAACGCAAAAATGTTTTCCATTCAAAATTTCTAAGGGTGCATTTGGTTTGCATATTAGATTAAGCCAGATTACGATGTATGGATGAGTTGGTTTAGATTACCAATCTATTGATTATTTTATCCAGATCTTATATTATGTTTGTTGAATTAGATATAGTTTTGGATAAATTTTGAAAATGTCATATAAAGCTTAGTACAAGTTGGTCCACTAGATAAGAGACGTCATTGTATGAAATTATCCTTGTTGAATAATCAGTGGAGCATGATTTGGAATTCCAGGGATAATACTATGGTTCCCACTAGTGCCTCATTTTTGGTTCTATATTTATATTTTAATGTTGAATATTCATATGATTTAAGTGTCAACATGCAAACACACTTGCATCCATAAACACACCCCCATACTTGGAGTATGTGCATGTATACACAAAAAACATAAATCAGTGTTCTATTTATGCATCATTGATTCTTAAGAAACAATTACCTTAGCACTTACTTGTCCTACATATCAATTAATTTAATTTAATCTTAAAGTTGTAAGTGGCACATGCATATGCATGTAAGAAATACAAGGCATGTCCATGTGATACAAAAAATTAAAAAATAAAAATAAAAATAAAAAGATAAGATGGTACTTTAGTAATCTCAAAATCAACGAACGATTAAATATGGTAGATAAATTTTAATCCAAAGTGAAATCCATCTCCACATTGAGAGAAATCAGTGGGTTGGGTATTATTTTTTTCTCACAGCAAATGTAACCAAACAGTTAATAAATTGTGTGTGTTTCACCTTGTCCCATGCACCATAAGAAAATAATATACAAAATTAAAGAAACGTATCAAAGACCATGAAAAGTGAATCTACTATGAAAAACTGGTAAAAATATGATATCTACTGACCAAACAGCAGAAGCTCAAAAGCACAATTAAACCTATATTAATCCGATTATCAAAAAAACATGATATTTATACACTTATCCTACTGCAATATAGTAAGCAAACAGTGAATAGAAGGTTTTCTTTCCACTGTTATCTTTCAGCATTTGAAAGGATATATTTTTTAATTTGAGATAAAGTTCTTAACCTTGAGAGACCATACAAAAAGTTGACAGCATTCTAGTTACTCAAGCAAATTACTATTAGTATATCTTGTAAATTAGAAGCAAAACAGAGCTTTTCATTCTTCAGCAGGATAGTCTTTATTTCCTATACAGTAGAAGCCGCCATTGCACTCCAATTAACTTAATCCTTGATGGTATTACTGTTACATTGGGCTATTGTATGTTATAAAATTTGATAGAGATAATAATAACTGAAAGTCTGGTGCAATTTTATTTTAAATTTCTGTTTTTGGTCATAAAATAGAAGTGACAGCAGAAAACTAGCATTACAAACTTTTATTTAATAACCAGAAATATTCAAAGTACTGTAAAAAAGGCTGAAGAATAAGTAATCCACCTACATCATTGACATTTATAGAAGTTATTGTCTCAATACATTTTTACAATAAAACAAGATAAACTTGCACTTATTTCTTGACAAAAAACATGTTTCAGAGTTTCTAGATATGACATACAACACAGACTATATACCAGGATATTGCCATCCCCAAACCTTTGAAAAACATGTCTTATTATGCTCAAGTTACAATTAATTATGTACTTCTCTTCATGCTTAATACTTTTATAAACAAAAAAGCAGAGTAGAAATTTTTTTTGAGCGAACAAATTTGTGTACTTACCAAGTTTTTTGGCTAATTCATCTCTCACTAAATTTAGATTTCTCTGGTGGTTCAAGAAAAAGCAAGATTTCAGGCCCATAGGCTCATTCTTGGATCTAAAGAATGCTAGGGTTTCCATGATTGCCACATCACTAACCAGCTAAAATGCATAAAGTAGACTGTTCTCTTGTTACAATAGGGGTGCATGATGTTGTGCTTTCAATAGCACATATATGGCAGAAAACTTTAGCTAATTCTGCTTTTAGGAAAACTCTAAATTATCTGCAAATATTAAGGACATCTTTTTCTCCATCTTTGTGCATCTTCCCTCATGTTGAAACTTAAAAGAATTGCTATTATATCAAGAAAGAAAATATTTGCAGGTGGCAATTTAAACCACAACTTCCACAAGGCATAACAACTAAAAACATCCCTTTTTTTTAGGCCTTTCTCAGGAAACCTCATTGATTCCATCAAGTAATTTGTCATGTTTAGGCACAGAGGAAAGTTAAATAGGTTGTACATTCCTCTCAATCATGAACTAGTTGCTTGTCAAGATAATTATTCAAGAACAATATTACCAACCAAAACCTAAAGATAAGGAACATGAGAAATATTTTCTGAATCTACTTTTCTTGTTATTAGGTTATTCACTTGTTTCCTCTCTTCTCTTCATTCTTTCATTTTTATCTATCTATTTGCTTGCATGAGTGCACAAACAGTATCAGATATGGATAGGTGCTTTATATTGATGCCATAAACAGCATAAGATGAAGCTACATAATTGTACTTAGAGAAGGTCTCAGTCCTGACCTTCCTCAGAAATGTCATTAGTGAAGATGGAGGCACCCCAGGATTTGATGTGCTGGCTGTTTTGACCATTATGCTCTCCATTATCAAGGAATCTTGTGCACGTTGTAGTGCATCAAATGTTCCATTTACAGAGGATGTAGCCTGCAAAGCTTATGGAGTAAGCTTGAGGAGCAAATTGTTTTTCTAATTTTAAGTCAAGTTATAGTATCGTGGACAATTAAGTGTGAAACTGAGAATCAAGAACAAGTTGTTAAACTATACATGGCCAGGACAATACAGTTCCATGTAATTACGTTAAGCTCGAAGAGAAAGCAGTGTCTTACCCCCGCAGCATGAGCGAAAAATGTTTTGACACCCTGAGGAGAGCTCTTTCCGACTGATCCAATTTCCATTACCTACATGAAAATCATAATTTCAGTAAACAGCTACATATTTCTTCACCCAAATATATCCAAATTATATGCATTTCAATATTTGTAACATAGCCAACAGTATTCGGACATCAAAAGTCATTTAAAACATAAATACAAATCTTAAATCCTCAAAAAAAGCCCCCAAGGCAAACTCTCACAATGGACTAGTCTAAAATCAGGCAGGATGAGGCTGAAAGAGACTGGTTAACGATCTGCATTCTCTTTGTCTCAGGTTGAGCGTGGATATGATTATGTAGAGTGGACCATCAATCCAACTCATTTTCATGTATATTGTCCCATACAAGTGCTAAAACATAATTTAACTTTCCATGATAACATTTACTAAAATAACTGGACCTCAAAACATTTCATCACTCTGTCAAGCAGTCAGGCTATTACTACATGTTCCACTAGATTTGAAACTCTTTATCTAACTCACACAATTTTGTACAAGAAGTTTGGTGAAATGAAAACCATCCAAGAAAGACAACAATCAAGAATGAAAAACTTCAACAACTTCACCAGGAGAAATTCAGAATGCAAAATATTAAGGAAATAAAACTCTTCAATTAATGTTATATGAGAAAATGCGAAGGACTGACATTTTAGGAATTAAACATCTGAAATTCATCAAAGGACTGAGCAACTTGTGTCCTACAGAATGACATAATTTTGGTATTAACAGGTCTCCAAAATTCATATCAGAATTTTGCTAGTCCATAATTGTGAGCAAAGGCAAGCAGTCCAGAGAATAAAGTATTTTGGTATTGCGTATATTCCCATAATCTACAGTAGAATGGATCAACGAGAAATACCATATCAATCATTGCCACGTCAAGGTCTTTTATGGTGTCCGATTGTTGATCAGATTCCAGAAAAAATCTCTGGCTACCAAGGTAGCCCCAGGCTTCTCCAGTGAGAACCACAAAAACAAGCTGAAGCAGATAAACATGTGGAATAAATAATTGCATACAGAGCTTAGAAAGATTTAAAAATTCACAATTCACGAAAAGGTCTATAACATTTTAACTCGTGACAAGGAAAAGTTACTTGTGAACAATAACCACAACAGCCACTGGTAGGTGAAGCTGTAATAGCATTTACAAAGGAGTTCCAGTTGATGCAAATGGAAAAAGCAATTTAAAATATCATGTTACTACGCTAGTAATAGAAACTCTTCAGCAGAAAACGAGCTGCGAATATTATCTACAAGCAAATAAGTGCTCACCCAGAGACCAACCTGTTTATCAAGTTCTTCCAATCCATCAAGAGGCGAAAGAGCATCAACTACAGCAAGCAATGCAATTAACCCCTGACATTCATTAAAACATTTACAAAGATATTCTTTAACAAACATTGGTTCCTAAAAGGAGGTTATCTTCAGCCAAGTAAACAATAACACAGAATAGCAGCAGAAAAAGTAACTTACAGAGATAGGGGACTCTGCACCAAGGCTCTTATCACGGAAAAAAGATGCAGAGTCCATAGAGGTCATCGCCAGTAAAATTGGTTTGGCCTTTGGTGAAGAGGAAATATTAATTGGTGGAAGTGCAGACCAGACACTGCCCTTCAAATTAAAGATACAGAAGTTAAAAACTAACATCAGGCCTTGCAGCATTCTGAATACCAGATTCACAACCAATGGACTAAATGAGACTCATAATAGTTCTACAACACAGGATAAAAAAATTAAAGCCATAAGATACTAAAAAGGGCATATTTCTTAAAAAACCCAAGAACTGTGCAAGGAGCAATGCTCTCCAACAAGTCATTGCCTACATAGGACCAAACGGCAAACACAACTTAGAAAGTTCGTATATTTACTTCCCATCAAATTAGTGCAGGGTTTAAAAGGACTAACTTCAAGCTGGAGATGTATGGCTAGATTACTATTACAACCTTTCAGCATCAAAAATCTAAAGAAGCAGAGTACTTCTAAGAAAATTTAAAAACTTGGGCCAAAGAAGTGAAGCCAAAAAGTACCCCTCCCTCTGACCAAGCCCGAAGATCCCAAGCCAAATTAGCAGACACATTTTAAGTAAGAGGTGATATGTAGCAAAACTTTCTTGTAGAAGTGTAGAACTCTAATATTAGAGACCAGAACTCCTTATCTGACTCATACTCTCCTTTCAGGAAGGGTATCTCTGGGAAAAAAATTGTCTATTTTAAGAAAGAAAATATATGTTTAAGAAAGACAGCATTACTTCCCAGACTGTCACTTCAACATTTCAATTACTCATGCCAAAACATATCCAACATGCACTCTGTTGAGACTGCATTGCACTCATGAGCAACCTTAGGAAATGATTTGACTGCCCAACATTTGACAAAGGTCCCAAGTACTAACCTAACTTTAAATTGTTAACTAAGTTAACAATTTGTGTCTTATCTGAGTTAAGGTTCATGCATATATTGACAAAACGTCAGTAGGAATATCATGAAGTTAAATTTATGTAATAAAATATCTTGCAAGGATCTATCAGCTTACTATTGTTATGCTAATGGATACTTGTATCAAAATTTAGTATAATTTTTAATCAATGCCCTTATCCTAAATTTTACAATTTGCATGTCCAAGCAGAAATTTATACTTGTCAGACATCCTTCCTCATTCGAGCGAAAAAAAGGACCCAAGCCAATCGAGAACACATGAGAACCTTCAAAGTGATGGATGGAATACTCTACAGTAACAACATAGAACAGCAGTAAGCGAGGTCACCTAAATTCAGACAGTATGTCCTGCAAGTTGTAAGCTCAAAATTCCAGATTATATCTCTAATGTTTAATACAATCTTTCAGATTGTGAGCATTTCAATATAAACGAAAAACAATAGAGGTTAACCAGATAAATGAAAAACTATTGATGAAATTTTCAGAAACTACTGAAAAACATCATCACAAGTTTCCTAACCATTATCTTCTATACAAATTTGAACTAGAATTCGTGAAACTAACCTGTATCCACCCAGAGGAAAACAAGTTCCTTCTTTCAGACAAGAGTCTGAATCATGAGTACCAGATTTTGTAGTCTAGTTGAAATGAAAAATTAGCATGCATATTAATCAGCAAATAATATTCTATATGGTCTAGATTACACTATAATACTGAAGAAATCGAATTATCAATTTTCTCTAAAAGAATCTTTTACCTGCATGACTAGATCAAATTCAGCAACAGTTTCAATATAAGACTTCTTGCTCTTCTCATTCATTAAGGCAGCCTGCATGTACAAGAAATATTTTTCATGCCGAAACTTGGGTACAAGGAAAAATGCAAAAACCACAGTTGTCACAACCTCAAACTGAAAAATCAAAACATTTTCAGTTCCCATCAACAGAAACACGGACCTATATAGCAGTTAGTTACCTTAGACCCATTTCCTAAAAATAAGCTACTACATTAGGAATAGACATCTGAATGCGCATCTTTCGCAAACAGATTTACCAAAAATGAGTCAGAAAAGTACAGGAGTACATGCATACATATTCATATATATATTCATTCGATGCCCCTAGGAAAGTAATATAATATATCTTTCTCCCAAAGAGGTTATCTTTTCTTAGTTCTTACATCTCAAATAAATAATTAAATCTTCTAAAAATACAAAATCAACTCAATAATCAACCTGAAGACCAAATTGTGGTGAGGAAAATATCTTTCGAACACACAACTACCTCTTGCAGGATCGATGTACTAGTCTGAGAGAGCAAAAACACAGGAAAGTTATAAGCCTTCCACATGATTCCAGATCCCTGCAGATGAGCAATGATGGTAGTTCATAAAAACTGAATATGCCAGGTTTCATAAAGAGAAACATAAAAGCAGATTGCTTTACATATGTGGAACTGCATCTATCAACGTTTCGGTTTTAATGTTATGCTTTTCATTTTTAATTTATTTCCCCCCATTTCCTGCGTTATACTGCATGATATTAAAAACAAAAAAATTCAAAACTGATCAGTACCACACTCCAAGTGCTGGGTGAGGAGGTGAATCCAGAGTCTCAAACAGAATCATCAAGACAGTTATTTACAGCCAATAGAAAACAGCAGACCAAGTGGTTTCCAGTAAACTGTCATGGGAACAAGTTCCTTCCTCACATATTTTCTGACACAGAAGTATAACCAGTCTATAATTTTAATATTGCCTACAGTAGCCTGAGCACAAGTCTACCATACAAGCACAACACCAACCAGCTATGACACTCTGGTTCAGTTAATCAGTTTCTGGTAGAATTTTCTGTCTTTACAGGGAGAACATAGACATTTGTTGTAAAACTGGATAGTGAAAAAATTATTAAGTAAAAGGAGATATTCAGCTAGCCTTTTAACAGTCATAACACACAGGAACAAGCTAAAAATCAAAACCCACCCTCTCATTCACTACCTTCCTTTTCCAGGAATCTACGGTTGGAATATATAAAGTAGAAGAGGACATGAGATACAATCTTCAACCAGAGGGAGATCATGCAAGTACAATTCAGACCTAGTGTGAAACCCCCTCCACCACCTTCTAAAATTGTCCTTGTCAACTTCATCTCACTTGAGAAATAGAACAACTTATGCATTTTCTTAGCACTTACAAAAACACAGGAATAATGCAAACCAGTTAATTTGAAAGGCTAATCATTTTTTGCAACATACCGCTGGGTTCCACTCAAAATTGTCACTTCGATATGGAGCAAATTCTGCCTGAGGAAACTTTACATCTGGAGAAAATCCTAAAAGGTAAAATAGGATGGATTATTTTCTAAAGAACTTTTCTTCACCCACTTTACGCAAAACAAAATTGATTTGAGTCACTTACCTTTTAAGCCATTTTGAACCCGAGTACTTGATTCTACCAAAATCCCAGCCACTTTCATAACAAAATCTGAATCTCTTGATACTCTGGAATAGAGAAAACAAATAAGATAGGTTTAAAGAGAAGATACCATCATTTAACTGGAATTTTCAACATTAGTCCCATAATAAAGAGCATAAAGTCAAATTTAAACAGAGGTGCATAAAATTACATGCAAAATATTCAAGCAATCGAGCTTGATCTCTAGATTCGATGCAGGGATCTATCTAGAGCTACAAATACTGGATAGACACTTGAAAATGCAAGGACGAAATGAAAACAAGAAACAGAAAAAAGAAAAATTTAGCCTGTGGATGACAAGTATTTATGCAAATTTTTGTAACAGAAATGCATCTCCCAGTAACTAGTAAGGGGATATGTACAAAAACTGCTGTAACTTTAGATTCCAGAGGTGAAATACATCTCTCCTGGACACATATTTTTCAAAGATTTGGTCCTTTGAGGCATATTTGATAGAAGGAACAAGCACGGGACTGTGGGGAAATCCAATAATTTTAACTCTTAATCCCTCATGGAAGAAAAGCTATTTTTCCTTTGCTTGTCTAGAATAAAAGGGTGAAATGATAAGAAGAAAGTTTGAGTAATTTATCCAAACAATTAATGGTCAAGAATTTTCCAATTTTATGTTAGAGAAAAAAGAAGAAATTAGCATTAGCTTTCCCATTTTTCTTCCTATTTAATTAAGCCAACATGGAAATCAACTTTCCTTCTCCCTCTTCTCTTTTCATGAAACCAACTAACCAAGCATATGATCCGGAATATTACAACGCTAATACCATGTGCCCGAGGATTTGAGACATATGCATACAGTAGTTCAATTACCAGAATACTGCTATCAAGGCCATTCTGTACAGCTAATATAGTCAACCCTTTTTTTTTTTTTAATTATATAGACAACATATTTCATTTTCACCCACCCATAGCGATTTCCTAAATGCCATGCTGAGCAATCCCTGCATATGGGCTTGATAGATTTACTTCTTCCATATCCTCATTTCAACTGCATATGGGCAGCTAAATGAACTTAAAGTAAATTTTAGCCAAAATTTCGATGAGATAAGCTCCACTAATGAATTGGAATCTGATTTCTCCATTTTCATGCTCTGTTTTCTTTTTGTCATTCCAAAACCTATTCGTTCAAGTACTAATTAATTTTATCAGATTCTACCATAAGCCACTTTCCTAATCCTCATGGACCTTCTAACGTCTAAGATTTATCACAATCACTGATGAACATATCATGGTTCTGGATGTGATAAACTGGTAACAATTGTGTGGAATACTTTACATCTGGGCCAGCAGGAAATGAGAGGCAGCAAAAGTAGGAAGACAAGAATAAAGGAAGAAACAAATAAAGGTTTGAAGATATACAGATGCTCAGCCAAGCCTGTAACAAATTGACAAATATTATTAAGATAATTAAGATATAAAATTCCATTATTTAAGAGAAATAAAGCACCACAACAGAAAGCTGAAAACATGCTAAAATCAGAATACAAACAATTCAAGAGAAATTTTGAAATAGAGAATGAGAACAGTATAATTTCAGGTCATATTAAAAATGAAACAATTTACATGCCTTGAAAGTAAGCTTTCAAATTCATCTACAGGAACCAAGATTGCAGCTGATCCAACCAACTCCTTTGCATTCTTAAATCTAACAATTGGAGCAACAACTTTCCCACGGCCAGGGTCTAAAGTGCAGAATGATAATAAGTGAATGGCTGAATAATACACAAATACATATCTCATGAATGATTTGATATAAATACCAACTTGAACAACCAATTTCCCCCGAAAGGTTGAGCAGTCGTACACATGGGAATCCCTCAATCTGAGTATACATGGACTTTTCAAGATCAGGAACTGACTCAAATGAGCTTGTCTCTCCTGAAGCTGTACAAAATCATTAAATCTCAAATTCAGAACAAGCATATAAATAAAAACATGACAGAAACATGCCAAAATAAATTTAAAAGGAAAACAAAGAAAAACACAATTAAAAGGAAAAAGCTAATCTAGAGTCATTTTGCAATGGTCGGACTTAAGACACTTGTCCATACAGTACAAGTATAAAGAAATCTTCCTGTGTCAAAATATTTTGCTACTTACACAGTTCTGTCCTTTAATTCTTCTTCAGGAACAACAAAAGGGATATAATTCTTATGCATTCAAGCATGACTGATCCCTTCTTTTTTCCCCTTTAATACAACACCAATGGCATAATTTTGAATAAATATAGATGTACGTTTAACTAAATGGATAAAAGCCTTTTACGGGTGAAACTGTTTCACGTGCAACTAGAATTAACAACATAAAGTAGATACTTTAGAATCATTGTCCAGTAGTACTCTCTCAATGGCAATTTTGTTATATCCGCAATGAACTACATATAACAACATATCTGTCATAAAGTGGACTTTTCATCACCCCATCCAACGGAAATTGTATTAAAGTTAACTAAAGTAATCTTTCCAAGCATGGGTGTGACTAGCCAACAAGTACGAGAACTAGCACATCACAACAATAAATTACTTTCTTTTTTTCCTTCACTTAATTCTCCATTCCAGAATAAGATGTTTCCAAGGCGTTAATTTAAATTTAATGAAATTGCAATCCAAAAAGCAACTTAAACATAGAAGAACGCAGCATATACAACCTAAAATTTTCAGTTTTTACACAGAAGAGACTAGAATCATAGAACTGAATACATTTTCCATTTGAAATTCTCCCGTCAGCCAGCACACTGTCTTACGGTCTAACATTTCCACTTCACTGTTCCATTGATACGAATCATATAGTTATTACTTAGAATACTCAATTTCGCATTATATTTAGAAGGCAACAAAATGTTTCAATAAAAAGTTTGTCTTAGTAACTGCATCTAGCAAATTTTTCCCACTCTTAGTTACCAAAACACAATTTTTCTCTCGTTAGCTAACTGGCTGCCGCTTGTATAACTAGAGTCTCCAATGTAGTGAGAACTTTGACCATTAGTAGTCGCACTCAACTTCTCATGCATGTCCTTCAATGATCTGTCACTTTCATTGAATTCATTGTTTCTTAAAACACATTTATCCATCAAGTAGAACTGTCATGAAACTAGGTAAACGATGAATTTAAGTAAGCACATTTTTCTTCACGACTTAATAATAAAATCTAAATTTAGAATCCCAAAAAAGATTTCGAATTAATATATATATAACAATCCTCCGAATTATCCCCTTTAGCCCGGAAGCATTAATTATCCTCTTCAAATAAAATGCAGCCACAAAAGGAATCAAAACCAAACTAGTCGCCGCATTTCCCATGGAAATTCAAAAAGAAAACAAACAGCTATAGAAGCACAAAGAAAAGAAAAAGAAAAAGAAAAAATCCACACCAACGAACCTGAGAAAGAAAGGGCAAGGCCAGCGACGAAGCAGAGTAAACAGAGCAACAGCGAGAGATTCGAGTCCATGGCAAAGTAGCCAGGGCAATTGATAATTCCTGTGTGAAAATTTTGAAAGCGACGAACCCTAGTCCATGGACTAGGAACGGGAATGCCGACGCTCGGCAAATTATTCGATCATTGACTGCTGTCTAGTCTCTATTGCTACTCTGACTGAGCTAATTGTATTGGTGTAATGCTGCCTTAATATATTGCACTGATAATAATGGAGTCTTTATGTAAAAGAATAAAAATATAAACTACTAAAACATTCATAA
This sequence comes from Jacaranda mimosifolia, assembly GCA_018894105.1. Lineage (NCBI taxonomy): Eukaryota > Viridiplantae > Streptophyta > Magnoliopsida > Lamiales > Bignoniaceae > Jacaranda > Jacaranda mimosifolia. Next base: position 5,398,349 of record CM032133.1, read on the forward strand.
ATGTAATTTATAAGTTGGGATTATTTAAATAAAAAAATTAGGAAAAAAAATCCGTAAATGTAATTTTTAAGTCGGGATTACTTAAATTAAAAAAAAAAGAAAATGTGGTTATTTTAAAGGGACAAAATATATTCTTTTAGTTAATTGTGAAATTTGGGTTAAATTAGAGCTTACTCCCTTATTCATACCATATATTTTTCTCATTCATCTTCTTAAATTAATAAATATAATATTTAACTTTTTATAGACTAAATATTTAGATGAAAATTGTTCTTATTTCATTATACATACTAGTGATTCTGACACGTTTAAAGTATGTACTAAAACTTTTATAGTGTAAAGTAAATAAAATATTTATTTATTTTTTATATAATGTCATTTTTTAATAATTACAATATACTTATTTTAATTTTTAAGATTAATCAAAGAAATGAATAAGACTTAAGATAAAATAAAAGTATTTTCATGTTTAAGAAATGAATAACTTATTTTAATTAGTGTCATGTGTACTTTCATGTTTATATTAACTTATAAATTTTTATCATATACTTAAATGCCTACTTCATTGTCACACGTTTAATAGAAGGAATTAATTACCTATGAAGACAATATCTCTTCTCTATCGACTTATTATATTAGGCTCCTTTGCTTAATTTGAGCGACTTCATACAAGTACTTTGGTTACTAAATCCTATCCAGTTGAATTCATAAAACACATATCATCCTCTATAACTAATTCACTTTTTATATGAAACCTTAACAAATTTTTAATGTACATGCATAAGTCAATAAAAAAGATTATAAAAATCATATATTATCATGTCACTCTAATATAATATACTTTAACACATTTCATAACTATTTCAATCATGTGCGCTAGTTTTCTTAGCTTAGAAGAAGTATAGGGAAAAGAAACACCGAACTCTAATTAATATTTGCATCCACATGCCATTACTGAATGGCAAGTAAAGTAGAAAAAAGAATTAATTAATATTGAAAAAAAATTGAAATAGTAATAGTTAGAGAATTATTTTTTTTAATAATAACATTCTGGGAAAACTCAAAAATGTTATTGATTATCTGAACTTAAAATTAAGTCATTAACTATTTAATTTAAAAAATTAGATTGACAAAAATAAATAATTACATCTTCCTGAACTTAATATTTAGTTACATAGTTCTTAAAAATTGAACAACTATATATTTATCCATTTTAGAAAGAGTCCAAAATTTGTTTTAAATGTATCTATTCTTCTTCTTCTTTTTTCCAAATTTTCACAAAGAATATTAAAAGAGTCAAAATTTGTTCAAATAGTTAATAACTTCACATTAAATTTAACTAAAATAAAATCTTCATATTTAAGCTTTTTTTGAATTTATTAAACTAATTTATAGTCAAACTTTAAAAAGTTGAATTACTTAAGTATTAAAACTACCTCTTTTCTATATTATAATCAAGAAATTATTTATTCTAGTTAAAAATAAAAAAATAAAAATTGCAGTTTATTTCAAGGTGCAAAATGCTCAAAATACATTAGGAACTACATAAACTATATAAAATACATTGCATAAGAACAATTTTGGCTAAACTTGAAAAAGTGTAGTTACCTCTGAAAATTATCCTCGCTATTTTGTAGATGAACATAAATTTTCTACATAGAAAGTAGGCTAATTTATAAGATTAAATGCGCTAATTAATCATCAATCTGTTGACACTAATACAATTAGCTTTCTCATGAACAGATGAAAAAACCAAGCAGATTCTATAGCTGCTTTTTTACCTACTTATGTGCCTGTGGGAGTGTAAGAGCAACAACAATAAGCCTCCACAACAACTTTCACTCTAACTACAAACTATTGTTTCCAATGTATTTTCAAACATCCAGTGTGAATTGCAAGCCTTTGTCCATTCATGAGTCAAATTTAAGGCTTCTGACTTGAGCTAAAATCCTCAGAGCAGCTAAGAGTGGAGAGTGTAGCAGTCATCAGAATTATAAACCAAATTCAAATTCAGCTCGCTTCAGCACTGATGTCACTCTGGCAAAAAATTCTGGCTCTTTTTCTTTTATATCTTCCAGTGACCTTGATTCAAGTTCATCTGCCTGCAAAGGAAGAGTTAGTTTCTCAAAGGATCAGTTGGTCTTTCTTTTTCTCTCTGTTATATAAAGCAGGAAGTAAACTGATTCCCAATATTTAATTGCCTATATTTGTAAGCCACAAAATTCCAGTAGTCTTTAAAAAGTGCCAAAATGTCTCCGAGGAGGCATTGGGATTCCCCATTCATGTTGATATTTTATATGCGTAGAAGTCACCAAATGTTCCTAAGAAAAACAATTTATGGTTTTAGATACATGAAATGGTGGTTCTATATGTTTGTACAATTCATAATAGAGCTACAGGTAAGATCAATAGAATAATGTTCTAAATATCTCATGATCATAAATATGTTAATATTCAGGTTATAACACCATTTCATAAAAGGTCATCTTAAAAGTTTCTAGCTTCACCCCATTTTCTAGTATGTGTGTTTCACAGCTCATCAAATTTGGGATGGTCTTATGGAATCCTCATATTTGCCTCCTAATGACTGTTGGATAAATTTTCAACAGGCAAGTCTTAAAATGGAAATAATAGATTTTGAAATTAATAAATCTGCAAGGTAACTGTTGAAAGAGTATAGCGCTGAAAAAACATAACTGAGCTAGTCATGTGCATACCTCTTTAAATCTTAGGAGAATTAGATTTGAGACAGAAGCTGGTTTCGTGCAATCCCATCTGAAATGATGTGGTAGATAAAAAGCAATTTATGATACATAAATAAATAAAAATAAAAAATAAAAAAATGCCTACTACATCTGATACAATATAACTACTGTAAAGTTTACATGATAATAGAAGATCAAGATTGAAAATAGATCCTACTTTATGCAATATTTTTGGTTCCATGAGAATGTTGAAAAATGATCTATGACTGTAAGTTTCTTAACAATGTCTCCTGGAAAGAGCATCAGTTTGGAATCAGAAACACTGACGCTAAACACACAGAAAGTGAAAATTGCATCCACCCCCTGTGAGGATGGACTCTTTGTAACTCCCTACTAAATGTGGGAATATTGGTGAGAACCTCCCTCCGCTAGTTTCCATGCATTTTGAACATCAATCAGGGAATAGAAACATAAATATCTTGTTGTTTTCCTTTAGAAAAAGTTAAAAACCAAAGGTCCACTAAATTGATGTGGGTTGGAGGTGTCATTCTGCTGTGCAGACCTCCCCCTCATCCAAAATCTAACATATGAAATAAGAATTTGCTATTACTTAATAAACAATTAAAACAATAATATTACAAATATCAAATGTTTTAAGGTGAATCTAGAAATGTTTGTGATCCAGTTGTATATTATATTTTCAACTGAAATTAAATTCTTTTAACTCTTAACCGTAAAAAATTGCAAACTGGGTGGGGAAAAAATAAAGTTGTTATATATATATTTATAGACACACACACATAGTATACATATATATATATATATATATATGGAAAAGGTTGCCAAATGATACCCAACTGAACATCTGAGGAAAGGGTACAAAATCAAACGTCTAATTATGGCTTTCTTATATTAGAATAAGCAAGATGTTGCACTTCCAGACAGCAGCACTAGAAGCAACTTTTCAAAGAAACAACACCAGACGTGGTGTATGTTCATAAGTTAATTGTGGTGAAACGGACATGTCAGATAAATACAAACAAGAGAGCAGGCCAAGTGAGGCACCAAAAGCCTAAGAGAACATAGGCTGAGTTCATATCCAACTGAATGACCCTAAAAAGTTAACCCTACTAGCAGTTATTAGTTCTAGAGGGTAAAAGGAAGTAGGGACAAGAAACACTAAACCATACAATTTCATTCAAGGTGTCGCTCTGACTAAATATATTAGTCATATTCATACATGATCCTCTAATTTCACCTTCCATCTGTCTTTCCATAATTTTGATTAATCAAAAAAAAAAAAAAAAGATTTAAAAATAGAAAGATGCGAAGAACATGACAGAAAGCATGCCCCCTGTAACGCTTCCAACCATTAATTGGGACTAAAAACAGATCATTTGCACAACTATCTAAGCACTGCATTTATTTAACAGAGTATGACTACAAGACCTGGAGAATTTCTAGTTGCGGAAAAAGGTTCATATTTATGGCATCATTTCCACGCCCTTTGAGAAAGCTTTTCTTTCTACAACTAAATCTTCCACAAACATCCGTACCTAACAAGCATTAACTCATTAACTGAACGCCACATTCCACGTCCAACATCTTTAGGCGATTGATCTCTTGCACTTCGGCCATGCCACAACTCTTTGGCTATATACATAACCTCCTCAACATCCACCTAGAAGATTTCCAAAACACATGACGCAATTATGCATAAAACCAATGCATGAAAAATGCAGGTGAAGTATAATTTAGTGAGCCTATCATTTCTAATGAATGACAGCATGTCCTTTATCAAGAGAGGGTGCACAAAGAATTTTCTGTAATGGTATGCAGTTGGAGTTCAAGAGTACCGAGCGAATGATCACTCCTCATGCTATAGTAAATTAGTCAATTTAAAGTTGTTGACTTACAGATTCCTTAGAATCCCTTACTTGTTTAGTTTTTATTTTCTAGTTGCTTAGCATTAATGTTCTGCTTCCAGTATAGTTACATAAAAATAGAATGTTAGGTCCTATAAATGCTTCATGCAATGCAACCTTTATTAGTGAAACCTGACATGCTTTCTCAAGCAATCTTTGGTTTTCCTTTTTTTTGGTTCCTTGGCATCCCTTTCTAATATTAAATTAGCAATGTTTTCCCCCATTCAAGCAAGATAAAGCAGCTAGAAGAAACATGTCACAGGGAAAGCATGACAGGAGGATAAAAGAAACCACGTGGAATCCCATTTATGATGCCCACTATGTGATTTAAAATAATTCTGCAATTTATCACACAATAAAAACATTCAATAGCAGAGCTAATAATTTTTTGTGAAGAGTATAGCATAAGAAGATGAGCTCCCTGACAACGTAGGAAGAAATTTAATAGTCAAACCCATAACAAGATGGGAGACAAACTAACTAGGCAGCCATGAAAGTTTAGCACCAGACATCCCAATGGTACTTAATGCACCATCATGTCTTAGCCATTGTGGAGGTGGCGCTTGGAGTTCATCTTTAGTGTTCTTGGGTTGTAGGATTTGTAGTGTCAAGTTTTAGGATTTTCTCGAATGTTACCTTTTTGCTATCTAAACCTATTCCCAATTTCAATAAATAACCTACAAGAAATTTTAACAAGTTTAATTGTAAAAGTACAATCTTTTGTTTTATTGGCTACCAACTCCATTGAACTGAGGATATCATCTGTATAGCATGGGTAGAGAGAATTATACTCCCATAAAAAAATATAGCAACCAAATCAAACTAAAGAAATCTTTTAGGGCTCCCTCATATGTCAGAAGAAGTGCTAAAATTTGGTAGGGAAATGCAAAACTGAGTACCTGAACTTGCATTGTAGTACCATATTGTAACTCTTCATGCTCGATAAGGTGCTGATGAAGGATGCGGTAATGATCCATATCAAAATTCACGATTGGCTCCATATGAACTTGCAATTCTGCCAGTTGTGTTACAACATATGAAGCCATGACTTGTCCAAAAGTTGCCGGTATGGTTTTTTCTAGGACTGAAATGATGCGAACCCGAAAACCTGGAACAATTTGACCAACAGAAATCTCTAAGTACAGAATAGAAATGCTCTGGATATACTAAGTGCAACAAGAATGGCCTTATATATTCTGAGTGATAATACAAAGTGCTTACCTGATAATCTGAAGGATTTTCTTCTTCTCCACTTTGTCCTTTGAAAGGAAGCAGTTTTGCTTTGGGTTTTTCCAACGAGAAAACTACAGGAATACCACCTTCAATGCCATAATCTTTCCTTAAACGGTGTCTGACCTGAAAACTAATGTTTTTAAGAGTTCTATTCGGCCACTTATGATCCATTTAAAGAAATATTATGCCAATATGTATATGGTACTTCATGTGCAAAACAAATGCACAAAATTAAAATATGCCACCAAACCATTTCAAATCTAGAAAAAAGATTTCTAAAGGAAATAATGTCAAACCATTAGCAAATCCAGTCTGCAAAAAGATAATGGACAGCATAATATAGCTGCAGAATCAAAAACTAAGATCAAAGAAATTAAAGCACAAACATGAGGTGTAATATTCACACTATATTGGCTTTCATCACAATCTTGATATATGATAATTAGTCATTACATTTGAGGAAAAAAACTTTCTAAATTTTAAATGAGAGAGCGGTCCAACTTCAGGCAGTCATTTCCACAGGATCTCTCACAATGCTTCTTTCAATTAATTAGGTAACTTTATACATTTATATTATCATAATTGGGGTTTAGCAACTTCATCCAGGGGGACTGCCTTCTACTATCCCTTTATTAGAAAGGTTATCAACGTTAGATCCTGTTTTCAAACTTACTGTAGCACGAAGGTTTACTCCCTGTCCTACAATAACAAATTATCATTCAAATCTATACTTGGCTACTTGATGTAGTTGACAACTATTCTCAACCATTATTATGGAGGGTGAAAGTGGAAGTTGAATAAGATTCCCACCTTTTAACTCCTTACAACTTTGTGCCAATTGAAATGGCAAACATCTAAATGATGGTAAGAGGCAGTAGAATTTCAAAACACTGAAATTCTAGTGCACATTACAAGCACAGATGGCCACCTTAGACTGGTTAAACCATACATGCAAGAACTTGCTCGAATGAAAGTAACACTGTTTGACTTTGGTAGTGTTTTGATTAAAGAAGTTAATTTACTATCAAATCATATAAATTAATTTTGTTTATTTTATGAGGAGAAATGCATGATTGGAACTGATGAAACAAAGGATGTTGACAATTCCATATACAAAATGTTTAAACAAGAGTTACACCAATTCATAATGGAGGAGATCACAAGTATATGTAAAAATTATGAGACGAAATCATTACTGCATGAGATAGTGGATCATTGGTCGATTCTCTTAAGTCAGCCACACGAATTCTTGTTGGATCAGCTCTTGCCCTAGCTCCTGTTGCAGATAGGACTTTCAAACCCCTCCACACACATGCAGCAAGAGGTGCCACCTGCAAGCTAGGATGACCAACAACTTTAGACGTTTCAAATTGACAGTATAAGGTAAATCATTTATTCAGATAACTGAATTGTGAATTTCAGAAACAAAATGCATACATAATTTTGAAGGCACATCTAATACCAGTGCAAAAGCAAAACTTCATTAAAGAGCAATAAATTTAAGATTTTTCTACACCGGCTATAGACAATTTCCATACAAATGCACCATATATGGTATGGAAATTCAATAAAAGGATAGGCTAATAAAATACTTGAATGGTACAGAATAATAAACAGATCTAGGACTAGCTCACTAAGTACAGAGCTAAAAAATGCAAACATATAATGAGATGCAAATGTCACACCTGTTCTAGGATATTTTACACATAATTAAACAAGGCAGGTCATTTTCTACTTACAATCTCAGCCTAGAATGAAGATACATAGCAGGTTAAGGGGAATTTTACAAATATATCAAGAACTAACAACTCAGGAGTTCAATGAATAAAACATTTAACTTGGAGTTTAATGGAAATACAAATTGACAAGATATGCATGTTTACCTTTGTATCAATGTTACCAATGCAATTGAGGACAAAGTTAGGGTGCCCAGAAAGAATTTCATCTTCAGATGATGAATCATACGGTAGAACTTTAGCATCTACATGGCACTCTGGGAAAATTGTTGAGAAATGCTTCTTCAAACAATGGGCTTTCGGGGTACTAACATCCTCTCTTGTCACAACAGCATGTCTATACAATAATGAAACTGACAGACACCTCCACAAGCAATTAATAAATCATAAGCAATTCTTGATTAAGTAGGAAAACATATTAAGTTATTCGAAGTTCAAGCAAATAAAGGGTTCTACATAAACAATAAATGACATCTGATGCACTTCGCTAAGCACCTATGATTGCAAAATCCTGGCTGTATGTGGCATTTAAAGCTTTTATAATAAGAAAATTCTTCTCATGTGAAAATATTACTAAAGTGCTCGGCCACAATTTTTCACTATAGGAAAAGACTAAAAGAATATCTAATTATCTCTTAATGAAGTTCTAAAATATGATGAAATCCCCTTTTCCAAACCATCCCTTCATTTCTTATGGATTTTGGTGAACGACAGAACAAAACGTAAAGAGATGATGAGAAGACTTGGAAATATTAATAAAAGCTAACATACCTGATCAAAATCCACAAGGAGAAGCTTTCCTACACCCAGCCTCAACAGCATAAATGCAGCATGACTCCCAACTCCTCCAAGACCAATGACCACAACATATGAAGATGCCACTTTTTTCAGGTGTTCCAAGCGAAAGAAATGAATATTCCTGATGAAAGAAAAAACTGCATTGAGGCAGTGATATATAATCTTGCATATGTTGTCACCAACTAAATAGCAGTGCACCAATCATAGCTTGTAGACCTCACTAATAGTTCCATGATGAAATTCTCTTAATGTAGTTTATAAATCGTTCTCCTTCCATGAATTACATGACATACAACTAAATCACATAGGATTTTCAAAATCAAAAGACTGTTTCCTGCAGCCGAGCTCTTGTCAGCCCATAGATGTCCTCTATCTCTTACCATGCAGAGCAAATCATAGAATAGCATATTTGACAATGCAAAATACTAGAAGCAAACAAATTTTATTTTCTGACTGTAGAGGATGGGGGGAGAGGGCACGCGATTTTGGGAATGGTTACCCTATAATTCTCTATCCTCAAACAACTTCTTCATCATTGAAATAATCAGTGTCATTGGACAAAAATCTCACCTTGTAAGTTGTTCAGATACAATTTCATCCATTAGCAGGTCAGGACCCACCATGCCATGATTCACATTCTCTAAGAACTTTCGGCCTATATCAAGAAGAATGGCTTTACCTGTTATATATTCATTAAAGATGAAATAGTTCAAAAAACAACAGCAAGTGTTCCTATATTGAGTTCAATGACTATAAACATATAGAACATCCTCATCTTCTGCCATGAGATAACTCAAGTTTAATGACTATAAATACATTGACAAATATGCAGGCAAGATAAGCAAACTCACCAACTGCACTTCTACTTTTGGGAAAGAGAACATTTCCTTATTAATGAAAAAAATGAACAAATATTTGAAGGCAAATCAACTATGTGTTGACAAACTTGATGATGTGACTGGTTCCACACTGAAATATCATTCTGCTATAGATATTGGTTTCTGAAGATGAATATCAGATTTTGATTAGTTAGTGCGAGTTGAATGCCTTGAGTCTGATTATTATTATGGAATCTGAGTTAGAGAATGCAATTGCGTGTTCCAATTTGAATACTATCCATGCAGTTCACATGATTACATATCAAAATCTAAGAACTTGAAACAATGAACCTCAATCCACTAGAAAATTTTTACACAAAAATTCATTTGAGACTGCCCCCAAGAAAAAGAAAAAAGAATCCCTAAACCAAATCATATGCCACGCTACATATTGGAAAAAATGAAAAAAGAAAAGAATATAGTTAAACAAGGCAATGCAAGTCAATCAACATACCCTTCAATTGATTTGCTTCTACACTAGTATATTGCCTTCCAAGCCGTCTGAAAAAAAATCAAGAAAACCCAAAAAGTTTATCAACCTTAAGTCTCAACTTGCAAATCACAACAGCGTAAAACCCTTATCGCTAACACAAACTAATGTCCATAAAAAACCATTCACAATGAAAAAGATAAAGAAAGAAAGAAAGAAAGATATCTATATGGGAATGTTTATTTTGTACCGAGGTAGAAGGTTGAATATAGCAACAGTGGCAGCAGAACCCAGTAGAGCTGTAGCTCCGAGCAACACAAAGGGCCTGTTCCATCGTGTTTTTGGTATTTTTTGGAAAATATTTTGTAAGAATTGATTTTTGGGAGAAAAATGGACGAAAGTGTCAATCCTTTCTTTTTATTTTGGAAAAATAAGAAAAATGGATAAAAAAATAAGGAGGTGTTTGGTTTTATTTTCATCACCCCTTTTCATTTTTATCCGAAAATAAAAATTAAAAATTATCGCTTTCTCTCTATTTTTAATCAAACTATTTTTATTTTTATTTTCAAACTCTTTCTGCACCTACCCTATTACCCTATCATCACATCAATCAAATTTAAATTTGATTTGACATAAAGCATCCACTATCATTTTAAAATTAATAAAATATACATATATTTTTAAAAAATAAATCTTTTTAAACATAAATATAAATCAACTATCTTTTCAATTCTATATATATTTTAATCATTACTTTCCAACAAATCATCCAAACATATTTTCATTTTCATTTTAAATTTATAACTAATTTTTCAACTTTTAAAAATGGCTGGAAATGGAAATGACATCTGAAAATAAAACCAAATGGGCCGTAAGTTATTTGTTTCTTTTTTATTTTGGGAGGAAATTAATTTTATTGTAAATATCAAATCAATTGCTTTCTTGGAGAATGAATTGTTTATTTCTTTTTTGTTTTGAGATGAGACAAATTTTACTGTAATATCAAATTAATTGCATTTTTATTTGATTTGTAAGGTGAAAATGTTATTTTTTCTTATGTAATATATATATATATATATTTATAATTGGATGATGTGTGTATATATATATATATTGTAATGATTGACAAATGATTATAATGAATTGATGTGCAATTAATTTATTTTGATATTTTAAATTTTAGTAAATGTAAAAATAACATATGATATAATTTTCTTTGGAAAAAATATTCATTAATTAGAGTTAAACTACATACTAGTAAGCAAAATATTTGTTGATTTTACCTTTATTAAATCAACAATATATATATATATATATTTAAGTAATTATATGAAATATATTATTATTAGGGAACTTCATACTAAATAGGTTGCAATAAGCAAATTAATTATTTGCTTTTAACTATATTTAATTAATTTTCCTTTTCTATATTATGACCAAGAAATCTAACTTTTGTTTGAAAAATTGATTTTAGACGTGGATCTCATGCCAGGCTACTTATTTAAAAAGAATTTAATCTACCCAAATGGGAACCATTTAGGAAATGATTTTTGAAATTTTCAATGGAGAAGATAAACTAAAATTTCAAAATGAATTTTATTCTTTTGCTTCAAAAGAAAATAGATTAATCCCATTTGTCCCTTGATTTATAACCAATTATGTTGAAAATTATATTTTTGTTATGGAAAGAAATTATAAATTAAGTAGTGGACAAGTCTTAAAAACTATATATTCACCTCAACAACATTTTCAAATTTATAATAATGGTGAAATATTATATTTTTCTGCATTCCAGAAACTTTTTGAAAATGAAACGCTCCAAATTACTGCTGCTACTATTAATAATTTAGTAAAACAACAAAATTATGCTAATATAATCTTAATGTATTAGGAGAACTAATTTCACCTCTACATAATAGAGTTGAAGGTTTATACTCCCTTGTTAATCAAGTTAAAATTTTGATTAGTGTTGCAAACGTTAATCAAGGTCAATCTCAACCTACAGAGGTTATTGCTACTCCAAGTATACAATCTCCTCCTGAATTTCATAATTTTAAATTAAAATATGTAAATGAATTAGAAAAAATTCTTGATAATAAGTTTAAAGGATTGAAACTTAACACTCTTAATAAAGAATTTGAAGATGGTATGAGTAATACTGATAGTTATAAGAATTATATTAAAGATGAAATTAATAAAATTGAAAAGTATGCCGATAGGCCTACTATGAGGATGTATTATTATCCTAGACCAACTTCCCAAGATGTTCTTCATGAGGAACAAGAATTCATAATTAATAATAGTTATAATGGTAAGAATATTTATGAATGGAATCTTGATAGTTATACTGAAAGACAAATTTATAATCATGTTCATAGAATGCTAATGTATAGTACAATTTCTAAAAATAATAGTAATAGTGATAAAGTTGTTGCTAACATGATTGTTGCAGGATTTACTAGACAATTAAAAGGTTGATGGGATAATTATCTTACTGCTTCTGATAAAACTGAAATTCTTAATATTATTAAAAGTGAAACATGTCATAATATTGAAAATGTTGTTTACACACTTGTTGTCAATATTATAGTACATTTTACTAGTAGATTGTCTGATAATAGTGAAAATATTAGAACACTACTTAATGGGTTAAAATGTCCTACTTTCATCTCATTTAGGTGGTATAAAGACACATTTTCGTCTAGAGTTATGGAACTTCCTGAATCTAATAGGGCTCATTGGAAATCTAAATTTATAGATGGTCTACCTTCTTTATTTGCTGAAAGAGTTAGAAAAAATCTTAGGAAAGGAGGAACTCATATTGAATATGATAGTTATACTTATGGTAAACTAATAGGAACATGTATCTAAGAAGGTTTATCCTTATGTAATGAGATTAAATTAAATCAACAAATTAAAAGACATAATATTACATAAAAAAAAAAAAAAAGACAATTAGGTCAATTTTGTGGTCAATTTGGTATGGAACAACCATCCACTAGTAAGCCTCATAGGCATAAAAAATATAAAGTATCTTTTAATAAAAGAAAAGAGAAAAGGAGAGAAAAAAGAAAGAAAGAAAGGATAGAAAAGAAAAAATCAAAAGCCTATTTTAAATGTGGAAAAATAGGTCATTATGCTGATAAATGCAAAATGAAAAAGAAGATTAATAATCTCAATATAGATGAAGAGTTAAAAGAAACCCTTTCTAAATTACTTTTAACTTCTGAATCAGAAGATATTTCTGATAATAATTCTGAAGAATCTTCAGTATCTGAAGATTTAAAAGCATTAGAAAATGAAAATTATGTTTCTGAAGAAGAATGTTGTGATCCTTGTCAATAAGGAAATCCTTGTTCTAAACAAGAAAGTGATAATGAAGAATTTTATAAAATTGTTGTTCAATTTAATGATTTAAATATTAATGTTTTAAATAGTAAAAATCTTATGGAACTCTTAAAGTTTATAAAAGATCCAGAGATTAGATCTAAAATCATAGATCAAATAGAAAATACTTCAAGTTCTTCTCATAATTTTTTTGATAAAAATCAAGAAGTTTATACTTCACCAAAACATTATAATATGGCGGAGGTTCAAAGAATTTTGAAACAGAGACAAAAAATTGAAGCTCCTACTACAATTTATGATCTAACTGTAGAAATAAATAATTTAAAAAATGAGATTTATAATCTTAAACAAGAAAATAAATTTCTTGATGAAAGAATTTCTACTTTAGAAAATAATAATAAAATCATGAGTTTTCATAATAAAAAGTTTGATGAAATAATAAGATTTCCTAATAATGATAATTTTCTTTCTGCACTTGAGATTATTACATCTCAAAAATGGTTTATAAAAATTACTTTACTCATTGATAATAAATTTAAAAGGGAATTAACTGCTTTAGTTGATAGTGGAGCAGATCTTAACTGTATACAGGAAGGAATAATTCCTATCAGGTATTTTCATAAAACTACATATTCTCTTAGTTCTGCTAATGGTCAAAAATTAGATATTCAATACAAATTACCAAAAGCATATATTTGCAAAAATAATACTTGTATTCCTACAAGTTTTTTACTTGTTAAAAATATAACTAATCAAGTCATACTTGGTACTCCATTCTTAAAGAAAATATTTCCTATTAAAAATATTGATGAAAAAGGTTTTAAAGGAACTTTTGAAGAAAAAGAAATAAGTTTTCAGTTTATATCCAAACCTTTTACTAGAATTCTTCATCAAATTCATGATTTGCTTATAGCAAAGAATCATCAAATTAATTTTCTTAAAGAAGAAATTAATATTTTAACAATTGAAGAAAAACTTCAAAATCCTAAATTACAGGATAAGATTAAATTAATAATTAACCAATTTTCTTTAGAAGTTTGTCATGAACATCCAAATGCTTTCTGGAATAGAAAGAAACATGTTGTTAACCTTCCATATGAAGATGATTTTGATGAAAAGAAAATTCCTACTAAAGGTAGACCATGTCAAATGAATTTTGAATATTTAGAATTATGTAAAAAAGAAATTGCTTCTCTTTTACAAAAAGATTTAATAAAACATTCTAAATCTTCTGGGTCTTGTACTGCTTTTTATGTTAATAAACATTCGAAACAAGAAATAGGAATATCTCGCCTTGTTATTAGTTATAAACCTCTTAATAAAGTTTTGAAATGGATTAGATATCATATTCCTAATAAAAAAGATTTACTTGATAGACTTTATGAAGCCATTATATTTTCAAAATTTGATTTAAAATCAGGATATTGACATATTCAAATTGCTGAAGAAGACAGGAATAAAATTGCTTTTAATGTTCCAATGGGACAATTTGAATGGAATGTTATGCCATTTGGTCTGAAGAACGCTCCTTCAAAATTTCAAAAAATTATGAATAATATATACATACCGTATAGTAAATTTATTATAGTTTATATTGATGATATACTAGTTTTTTCTAAAACTATTGAAATGCATTTTAAACATCTTGATATTTTCAAGAAAATTATTATTCAAAATGGTTTAGTCATATTTAGAACAAAAATGAATATTTTCCAAACAAAAGTTAGATTTCTTGGTCATAATATAGAAAATGGAAAAATTATTCCTATCAATAGAAATATACAATTTGCTTCTAAATTTCCTGATAAAACTCAACTACAAAGATTTCTAGGAAGTCTCAATTATATTTCTGCTTATTATAAAAATATAGCAGAAGATACTGCTATTTTATATGAAAGATTGAAAAAGGTTCCTAAACCATGGACTGAACAACATACTGAGGTTGTTAGGAAAATAAAACAAAAGGTTAATAATCTTCCTTGCCTTATGCTTACTAATCCTAATTGGACAAAGATTATAAAAATTGATGCTTCTGATATAGGCTATGGAGGTATTTTAAAACAAATACATCTAGAAACTAAACAAGAATATGTTGTTAGATTTTATTCAGGAAAATGGAATAATAGTAAAAAAAATTATGCTACTATTGCTAAAAAAAATCTTAGCAATTGTTAAATGTGTTTTAAAATTCCAAGATGATTTATATAATAAAAAATTTATTATAAAAATAGACTTCCAATCAACAAAATATATGTTTAATAAGGATTTTAAACATGATGTTTCTAAGCAAATATTTGCTAGATGGCAAGCTCATTTAGTTCCATTTGATTTTGATATTTATTATAAGAAAGGTACAGATAATAGTCTGCTTGATTTTCTATCTCATGAGTATTTGCAGGAATGATCCCAAGAGGAAGGGGTCAAAACCTTCCCTCTAATAGAGGAGGAAGAGGAAAAACAATTATACAACATGGATCTCATAAGCTAATAGCTTCTAATATTGTATCGGATAATATCCCAGATGATCCTTTATTTAAAGAGTTTCTTGAATATAAGAAACAAAAAGATCAGCAATAAGGTAATACATCTTCATATGCTAATATTACAAATGAGGAAGAAAATGATGATTCTTCCACTTATGAAAAAAGTTTATCTAGATAAGTTATATTAGTAACATTTGAATTTATTATAGGCTGTGGATTAACAACTTGTTCCATAATCTAATTTTCAGGAAAAACAATTTCTTCCCATTTTATTGCTCTTCTAGTAGTAATATTAGATTTACTAAAATTGGTTTCTGTAAGAATTGTTTCATTAATAGGTTTATTTATCTTTTTACACTGTGGATTTAGTGTGTGAAGTGGTTTAAAATAAATTCTATAACATATACATATAACTTATATTCCTAGCCTATAAGTATAACCATACATCTTAACATTTAAAGAAAGAGCATCGAGTATATTAATATCAAATAAAGATAATTGTAAATTAAGATAAACATCAAAATAAACAGGGTCATGAGCCAAACTGGACTGTATGATACCCATTAAAGATCTTTTCCAATTAGTATTTCTACCATATCTTAAAGCTATTATAAAACTTTCTGGTAGATTTTCTGAAGTTAATGGTTTAAATGCAATTTGCACAAGACCAATATGAATAAATCTATAATTTTCTTTGTAATGATCTATATTAGATCTACTTAAAAGTTTCAAGAATTTTTCATTCCCATCTAATATAATGGATTCTTCTATAGTAACTACTTGTTTTAAACCAATCAAAAGTACCTAATCGATATATAACCTTAGGTTCTACTCTAGGACTTGTCCACCTATTAAGTAAATCAATATTACGAGGAATATTATATTCTTCATTGATACTGTTTTTAACAGTATCTCTTTTCCTTATAATATTCATAAGAAAAAATATGTGTTGGACTAACATAAGTCTATACACTTCTCAAGCACCATGGCTCTAATACCATAAAGAAAGTATCGGGAAATGGTCGGGAATTCAAGGAGTTAAGGCCAGCCATCACATGCGGCAATGTAGGAAGAACCAGCCATATAGGCGGTATTTTACTGGGGATCTCCAACTGTCTAGTCCTAATTATAAATCAAGTTAGGCCAAACAATGCCCTAAATGCCTTCCACACAGCAACAACGGGCAAACCATGGCACACTCCATGATTTATAATTAAGATTGCCTGTTAAGATCCCAAAACCTTCTTACACTCCTATTCTTCTTAACATTTCTAGACACTTGTCCTTATAGCATGAGAATCATCATGCCTAATTAGAGTAAATAATTATGTAGTCCAACACAAAATTAAATTAGCTTACCATTCAGGCTAATAAACAAGATAAAGAAATAGTAATTTAAAACAAAATTTTAAAAATACCTGAAAAATACTTGAAGAACTTCAATCTTCAATTACTTTTGAAAAATATACAAAGGATGAAAAATTTATAGGGATGCATACTAAGTAGGGTATGGGAAGCTCTGGCTAGCTTCTGCCTTAAAAACTGAAGTGACCTCAATTTTTATAGATAATTATGGCCGGACTTAATACTATTACAAAAGTGACTTTATAAAAGTTTGCAGTGTATTATTATGTTAATTTATATATAATTTTTTTAAGCAATTTTAAAAAAATTATTGTGTGATTATTTTATTTGATTATATAGATGAGTCAATAATAGTAATAATGTTAATATGATTATTGAACTTTATATGAGTACAATTTAGTTCTTTGGAATAATAATAATGATTTTATTCACTATTAATGAGAATATTTATTTAGATGGAATACGTAAAATGTTACTCGATAAGTGGCAAGGTAATACTTAACCTTGGCATAATCAATTTTATCCAATGACGAACACAAGTTTATTTTACTAGTGTGATAACGTTGAGGCGGTTCATATTTGAACGTACAACAGCATAAGATAGTCCGAACATGTTCATATGAAATGAAATACTATGGGGATGGTCGACTGCACAGTTTGCACCATGCAGTGCTAACCTTGCCAATACTAGCGGACACAAAATTACATGGTCTCCTAAATCATCGATTGAGTCTATGCAATGTGCTACCTGACCATCTACTGATGCCCTACCACTACGGTGAAGGTCATCATTGCGTGGTGGAGGTATATATGGAACAGCATGATCGAAATCTCTCTCCCACTCTGACAGTATTAGGAAGAATATGGGAACATATGGTCCCGTGAAGTTAAAAGATGTATGTGATGTGTAAGAATTCGCAAGAACAATTGGGTGAAGGTAACCCCCACCCAACTGGACTCCATCATCAACAACGTCCTATGTATTACCCATTTGGTCAGGTGGTACCGGCTCAACAAAAATCTCCCTTAACAAATCATAACGTGGCTCCCCTCACTCAAAATATCACGAACATATAGGCTTGATCTGCAAAAGAAATTAATTTGAAACTTTACTAAATTGTTGTACAAATAAATACAAAAATAATTATTGCATAATTGAAGAAATAATTCAGTACATCGAACATATTCCTACCTGATATACCTTCTCACACGAATCATGGGCACAACCATCTCACACGTATGTGAATTATAACGCACACTTAGATGCTTTATGATTATGGTCACCATTTCATACCTATCCTTCAAGTCATAGAACTTCTTAGTTACGAACTCCGTGGTTAAAGGCCGCTGGAAGTCTCGCCTCAACTTGTATGCTAATTCTGGCATACATTTCTGGACGTACATGTCGTTGGTCAAGGACTCGATGGTGTTAGCATCTAGCAACATGTGGATAAATCTCTCCTCCACATCTGGCCTCCACACATCTGAGGTATGGGAAATAAAAGCATCCAATGATCGATGTCGACTCATAAAAACATCTATATTTGCACAAATAATGAATATTATACATCATTCCATACATACAAATCTTAAATGTTACATATTATGCAATTCATGAGTAACATAATATGTAGAAAAACATGAGGCTTATATAGCCGGAATTGCAATAGTGCCCCAACTGTTCTATTAAATAATCATTCAAACATCAGTCACATTTTGATATTTTTTTATAACTATGTAAAAATTCATGCCACTAGTAACTTAACAAGTACAACAACCAGAAGGACCAAAATCACAAGAACGATAGAAATAAGACATCCACCTAATAGGAGTACTAAAGATGATCCAGTGAAGTCAGGAAATGTAGCATGCAATGGTCCTAAGTATGTATCAATGCTGGGTCCCCTGTGCAAGTCGCTCCACGTAGGTGCGTTCGCTGACGAAGGCTGGGTAAAACTACTAGCATCCTACTGAGATTGCGCTCCACTGAATGAAGTGCTACTGCGTTGTCTGCTAGCTAGTCGACTCTGAGACCATGAGTCCACCCATATGAATGAACCTGCATGATCCCCCCTCATAGGACATCTGTAGAAAAATCTACCATAATTTGTAGGTGTCTTAGCCATAAATAGCCTCATCGGTCTTGCTCCGCAAGCACTTAAGGGAGGGTTGTGTGTACCCATCACCATTGACATAAGTCAAACAAGCTACATACAATATATGGATGATTGTTATGATAATTGGAAAAAAATATACTAGACACGTAATTAGACAACGTACAATGGTGCATTCAATACAACACAGCAAACAAACCATATCCCAAATACACATAAATGCATAAAACATCAAACACATCAGAAGTACAATATTGTAGGAATTATAGGATACATAATACATAAACACTTTCTACGGTCAGGCGTGTTTGCTATAACAAAATTATATCACTCGATTATGTCAAGTCCTATTGTTGTTCCACATTTGCATTGCTATCTCGTCCCTCAAAACGGCCTGTGCATTGATCTCTTCTTGACTTGGATGACCCATGTGGTAGAAGATATGCCAATCTATCTCTTCTTCAGTCAACGGCTCATTAAAAATTTGATCATCCCGATTGAACCACGAATAAAATTGTGTAAAACACAACAAGTAATGACCAAATTCCTTTGACGATTGATGAATTAGTTAGGCATACCCCAAGCAAGAACAGGGAACCTCTTTTTTAGAACCCTAAATGAACGTTCTATATGGTTCCTCGATCTTGAATATGTGTGATTAAACATCTCTCTATAACTATTGTATACCACATAATTTCTAAACTCCTCCAAATGGTAGCGAGACTGTCTGTATGGTGCAAGAAAGCACATGTAGTTTGTAAAGCCAGCATCAACAAGGTAGTACTTTCCTAAATTGGTGAATAATGACACCATTTAAATCATATGACTATTATTAGAGGGAACTCATAATGGAATGACACAACATGGATACTTGGAATATAATAGGTAACATAATGCAGGAAACAAAAACCATGGGCCGTTTTGAATTACTGTGAGCAACACTCGTGACTCATTTCGCTGCCCCCTATCCGACGTGTACATACGTGAACATAAAGTCAAAATCGCATATAGCAAGAATGTTCTGGCAAGTATGCCCCTTGCGTGACCTGTACATATTTTGTCGACTATGCAAGACCCACGACGTGATTAGAGTGCCATTGATCGTTCCAATAGCTCCATATATTGTCAAAATATGGTTATGCACAAGGAGTTGAAATGATATTTGTATTAATATAAAGAAAAAGAATTCTGCTGGCCTAAAACGCACTTCAAAATAAAGAAAAAATTCAAATTTTTTGACTCGATCTGAGGTGGAACTTCATCAAATTGTGGTCGAGATATAATCTCAGGTGCCAAGCAGACCAATGGATGTAAGACTCTTCTTATGTGGCGATTTACCGTTGATAGGGAATGTTGGGACCTCTCCATGGTACTACATTGTTTTTCTTGCATCCCTACCTTTCGCATGAACATGGCGAGCTCCTCAACGATAGACATATGTGACTGTACATTCTGTGTTAGTAGGCCACAAGACTTCATTAAGTCAACCAGGGCATTAAATACAAGTTTGGTCATGGGAATATTGTTGTGAAACCTTTGTGGGTGAGCATTCAATATTTCAGCCACCCAGTTAGCGCCTTACATCCAAGAGTTATTGCGAGGCATCCTTTGTAGGGCCATGTTTGGTGCAATAATCTCTATGATGAAAAATAACTCTTTTGCTCTATCAGAAATGTTACTCTGGGGGGTGCTCAGACTACTGTCACCTTCACTTTTTGTAGGAGGATGCATTGACCTTGAGGCACTTGCCATACTATATCAATTGAACGAATAACAAGTTCACTATACTAGTTAATACTTAGCCAACAAGAAGGAATATTGTAACATAAATATGAAAGAAAGACATAGTAAGTAACAAATAGATCTCAGAACATTAATGTTAATAAAGAAATACAATATATGGATAAACGATAATATCTAAAAGGACATAAAAAGTGAATAAAATGAGAAAAAACAAGAGGACACAAATCACATAAACATTCACAAGCAACGAGAGAAAGCTAGCAAAGCAGAATCAAAGTGAGCACATATAGGACGATGTTCACATAAACTCTAAGGACTCAACCTAAATCCGCTTCTCACGATCGTCAAGACGAGTGAAGAACGAACGCATAGTGGCACTTTTCAATGCATTTATAGCTTTCCCAAAAAGGCTATCGGGGAGCCCTTCCATTGATCCGAGTGATTCAAAGCAAATTTCTATTGACTTCTCAGCGTCTGCCCCGACCCTCATGGACTTAGCGTCCATCAAGTCATCCCATTTGTCAAATGCCTCAGTCAAACGGGTTTCCTTCTCTACTTGTGGCGTGACTTTTCTTCTACATGAAAAACTTCTGGCGGTACCAGCCGTGTCTGTTAAGTCATCACCTCGACTGCCTGAAAGTATAGAATGGCTATCCCTAGTGGAATTTATATTCATGCTAGGAACCCTATCTTTGTCAAAAGGATTAATCGATTGTGAACTTGTCGCCATGGAACCTTGAAACACTATGTACAGTAATCATAATGTGATAGACCATGCTCGATGATGTGTGCATTATTTGGATACTCCTATCTGATTAAAAGCAATGTCAAAATACTGCGCTAGAAAGATAGGAGGCTTGGTAAATAATGACATAATAATAGAGAAAAACAATAGAAATTACCGAAATCAAATGTTGAATTCGTGTAGGGGAGCCTGTTACAGTGTTCCTTTCATAATCCCAACTGAAACCCGTCTCTTTAGTGACTAGTTGATAGAATAAGCGCCACGCCATCCGAAATTGATTCCATTTAGTTTTGCACTGTTGAACTGTGTGCTCATACTAGCAATGCATTTAACTTATTGCAAATTCTTCCCCAAGTAAAGGTCAAGAAGGTAGTAGTGAACAACGGACCATTAACGAACTCTTCATGGCATAGCTCAATGATCATTTTCTCAATTTCAAGGGACCAACGCATGCTACTCTCCCTTAAATGCCCACGAGTGGACATATTAGAAGGCTCTTTCCCGTGTGGATCCATCTAAGTTCTATGTCATATTTTTGAAGAATAAATTGATATTCTTATATTGACACTAATTTTAATGTCAATAAAGCGTCAGTATAAATGTTACAACTACTCATTACATATAAAAAAAAAAAACAAGTTGTTAGCTTGCAACTTGAGTGCCTTTTTTTTCCATGAAAAATTCACCCCCCCATATTAATAGTTATCAACACAAGTTTGTTGGTGGCTATGTTCAAAAGAGAATATTGCAAAGGATGTTCTAATAATTTTATAAATAAAAACTTAAAAAATTAACATTAGAAATTAATTTTAAAAAAATTTATAAAATTTTATAAACTAATTTTACCCCTCATATTAATTAATTTTATAAGATTTTGTTACATCTTTAAAAACTCAAAAGATGTTTAAGAACCTACTTATCAAAATCATCAATTGGGATGTTTAAGAACCTACTTGTAAATTAAAATTTTATAAATTAATTTTAAAATTTCTTATAAATTTTATAAATTTTTTTAAATTAATTTTACCCCTCATATTAATTAATTTTATAAGATTTTATTACATATTTCGAAACTCAAAGGATGTTTAAGAACCTACTTATAAAATCATTAATTGGGATGTTTAAGAACCTACTTATGAATCAAAATTTTATAATTTATTTTAAAAAATTAATTTAATTGTTTAAAAATTTTATAAATTAACTTTACCCCTCATATTAATTGATTTTATAAGATTTTGTTACATCTTTCAAAACTCAAAGGATGTTTAAGAACGTACTTATAAAATCATTAATTGGGATATTTAAGAATCCACTTGTAAATTCATGAGGAAGCGGTATCTCTTTAGGATCTACTCTAGCATTTAGAAATTGGTTAATCGGTAAAGATACATGTACTTGATGCCCTGCCCAAGAGAGAGACCCAAGTCCTAGTAGCCCTGCTAAATGGAGATTCAACATAGATTCTACATCTTGAAACCAAACCAAATTTGGGATAGCTTTATGATAATGAAACCAACCAGCAAAAAGCATTAATGTTGCAAAGACCAATGCACTGATTGTGGTACAATAGAGTTGTAATTCACTAGTTATTCCAGATGCTCGCCTAATTTGAAAAAAACTAGAGGTTATTTGTATTCCTTAGAAACCCTTGCCTACATCACCATTTAATATTTCTTGGCCTACTATTGGCCAAACCACCTGGGCACTTGGCCCAATGTGAGTTGGATCACTTAGCCATGCTTCATAATTGGAAAAACGGGCACCGTGGAAATACATGCCGCTCAGCCAAAGAAAGATGATGGAGAGTTAACCGAAATGGGCACTAAATACTTTTCGAGAGATCTTCTCCAAATCAATGGTATGGCTATCGAAATCGTGAGTATCATCATGTAGGTTCCAGATCCAAGTGGTAGGATCAAGTCCTTTAGCTATTGTTCTTGAGAAATGACCCGGTTTGGCCCATTCCTCGAAAGAAGTTTTTATGGGATCCTTATCCACCAAACTTTTTACTTCTGGTTTAATTCAACTTTTCTCGCTCTATCTCAGAGTATCCATTCACTCGAAACTGATTTGCTTCCATTTCCACTTTTTGTAAGCGGGCCTAGGCTTTTTCCAGCTGTTCGATGGCCCCCCCACGCAGTTCTTCTGATTTTTGAATATTATAAATTAATAGACATTTTATTAAACTTAATAGGGAAACTTATAAAAGTTGTTGCCAAACTCACCATTCCCATTCAATTAACATGATTAGAGTATTATTTATAAACAAACAGTGAATTTAGTTCACAGGTAGAGGGAATTTTTTATTAAAAACTGCCCAAAAATTAATTGGAACAAAATAAAGAATAAGGTATGAATACTATAAAATAAACTGAGTAATAATCTGCATATTACTAAACATCCATATCATAATTGAAAACAATCCTAAATAAAAACAGTTTATAACATAAGTAAACTAAAAAGTGAAATAAATAAATAAAAAATATGTTACAACTGTCCTGTTAATACACTGCAGTAGTCCTATTCACATGTAATTACAACATATCCAATCCTAACCATAAACTGGAATAAAGCAACATGTGAACATAATGGTGCACTAAAGTTCAATTTTGACCGTCTACTAATGAAGAACAAAACGTGATCAGTTGATGCCTCTTCCAAATGTGGTGTGGTTTGCTTGAGATAATGTCATAAAAAATACATTACCCTGTTATGCAATCCACGCTTATTACATGTGTGTTATCACTCCATATATACAATTCAAAACACCTTAAAAATGACTTTAACAATCTTTCAAATTTAGCTTGACCTACATGGACTATCCCACAAAGTATGAAAGCACCCCAAAAATGACTTGCAAGGAACTAACCTACTCCACAATATGAAGAAACAGCCAACCACTCCCCAAAATAGTGCAACAATGCAAATCTGTGCTAATGATACTCACAGGTAGCTACTTACCAACTGCACATCAAACCCACAACAGGACATATTACCATTAGGACACCAACACACACTCTAAATAGACTGCCACCAATGTAAACTGAAGGATCCAGCATCACTAAATATGGGACTCAAACAATGCTAGAATTGGAGTGATAACTAAAAAGACTCAGCACTCAACATTTAATACCTAAGACCCCAAAATGCCTATTAGCTTCAAGAGACTTGTAAGCACATATGATTTTGCATTTGAACTCAACAGTAGCTATCTCCTTCACAGCAACTGTTGTAGTAGAGAGTAAAAGTCACACTAAAAAGGTGACTCTAAAAATTGAAGACAAAAGTTGTCTCTAACAGAATCAGTTAATGGTCACCATGGAGGTATACTTACTTCTCCACTTAAGTAGTAGAGAAACCCCAAGCATGGCTCATTCACATTAATAGTTGACAATTATCAAACCTTAGCAAGGAAGTTAGCAGGGAACAAATAAATTGAAGTTTAACATATGACACCCTAGTGCATATACAAAGACCAAAATTCAATCAAACTACCACCAAAGTAGCATATAGTTCACAGAGTTGATAATCATATAACATATAAAGCATTCAGCAAGAATTAATTTCACAGGATAGATTGTTGACTCAATCAAAGAAATAGATATATATGACTCACAGTTGTGCTGAAAGCAGAAGATACAGAAGAAGCTTTCAAATTTTCCCTTTCAGAATCAACCTCCACACAGTTGGAAGCCCCCAAATTATCCCCACAAAAGGATGATGTATCCTAGTTGTTGTACAAGTGTGTGTAGTGTATGAGATGTTTAAAAGTGAGTGTGGTGTCTGTTGTGTGCAATGGTAAGAAAGTAAGTTTGGGAATGGAAGAAAGTGAGTTTGGGAATGGTAAGTAGAAGTACATATAATGCAAATTTAGTTCGTAGGCTGAAGAAGTTGAATGCAATTCCAATTCCACATAAATTTCGAATGTGATGTAACACACTGTGTTCTGTCAGCCTTTGTTAAAGAATCTAAAATCAAGCTGGCATGTAGATAGGGAATTTATTGTGCACACTATGCGAAAAAATTGACACACATGTCATCAGAATATATTAACAAGACAGATTTCACAAATGGAAATATAAGACCGAATACAGTCGCCCAATCATGCTAATGTACATGTGCATAAATAAGCCCATAAGTGATGTGCAATTACTAAAAAACATGTAAAGCACATTTGAATCTGATTCATCTTCAAAAGTAATGAAAAAATTACCTCAAATCCCAGACCATACCCAACTAAATCAACCAACAAATGATCAAAATACAGTAAGCATGCATTAATACCATAAAATCAGACCCCTAAAAATAAATTGCACAATAAAAAAATCTATCAAGACTCCCGTATGTAGGTGAACAACAACTAGGACAAGACCATTTAACTACTTTCAAGACTCAAAATTATGTAAGGTTTATAGGTCAAAATAACAGGGTAAACATAAAGTGGAATCATCTCTGTAAAAAGTTTGAAGGAACCTACTCAGAATGCCCAGAGGCTTTTGGTCCACATCAACAACAACAACACAGATTGCGTGAAAATACAACATAAAAAATGCACCGGGGAAGGAATTTTGTCAAAATGAAGCCGTAAATACAGAAGTAAAGATGAACAAGTACGCAGACCCAGATGTACATCCATTTCATTCAATCTCACCGACATTAAACCTCTGATTGAGAATGGAAACTATAGACGGCTAGAAATCGGATATCAAGCCCTTTTTTAGATAATCGCAACTTACCTCTAATGAATCAATCATCTCCTCTAATCCACAATTTTAGGAGTCAATTGCTAACTATATTTTAAGCACTTGTTTGTAATTATTTATTTTCATTATCTAGTTGATTTCTTTCCTTAGTTTCTTAATCATCTTTGTTGTTGTAAGCTCTATTTAATAAAGAATTATTGTACTAGAATAAACAGAGAATAAGAATACTTTTTCACAGCCTCTGATTATCTTGTTCCTTTATGGTATTCAGAGCCAGATAGGTTTTCAACTCCAACGAGTAAACCTATTCATTCTGAATTTTTTTTTCCGAAATGGCTAACAGTCCTAACATCCCAACCAAAACAGCAATGTTTTCCTCTTCTTCTCCTACGACAATTGATCCACAAGACTTGCCCAATACTGGTTTTAATACAAACACTCTACTCATCACATTTAATCTAGCTTCTCAGTTACCCATAAAATTGACTGGCGGTAATAACTTTGCTGTCTGGAAATGATAGCTTCTTACACTCATATGCGGTTATGCCTTTTTCGGCTATCTTGATGGTAGCAAAGTTGTACCAACACTAACACTCAAACAAGATGATCGAGACGTGCCCAACCACCCTCTATTTGAACGGTGGTTTGAACAAGATAATCTGATTCGAAATGCTCTCATTGCATCTATTGATGC
The DNA here is from genome assembly GCA_018894105.1 of Jacaranda mimosifolia. Taxonomy (NCBI): domain Eukaryota; kingdom Viridiplantae; phylum Streptophyta; class Magnoliopsida; order Lamiales; family Bignoniaceae; genus Jacaranda; species Jacaranda mimosifolia. The sequence continues at coordinate 5,425,249 of CM032133.1, forward strand.
AGTTATTGCTTACTTCATCACCGTTGCTTCCACAACCAAGCAGGCTTGGGATGACCTCCACACAACGTATGCAAACAAATCACATTCTCGCATATACACTCTCAGTGCCTCTCTAGCAAAAATCACAAAGGATACCAAAACAATCTCTGAATATCTTCGTGAAATACGATCCATAGAAAATGAATTGGCAATTATAGGTTCTCTTCTTAGCAATGAGGAATTAGTTGTTACAGTCCTTAATAGCCTTGGTTCAAAATATCACTCTATATGTGCTGTAATACAAGCATGAGATGTAACTATCACCTATGATGAGCTTTCTGCCAAATTAACAGATCATGAGTGTCTCCTTAAACATAAAGAACAACGAAAGTCATCAATCTCAATATCTGCACAAGTTGCCCACCGCACATTATCATCTTCTCAGTCTGCAAACAAGTAGAATCGATATTGGAACAATAATATCGAGTGGCATTCTTCATCTACTCCCAACAACTCTCAATGGCATCTTCCATCTGAAGGCCAGTTTCAACCAAACTAGCGACCACAACAATCTTCTCAAAAAGGAGTTTAGTGTCAACTATGTGATCATTATGGTCATATTGCTCGCTTCTGCCGCACCAAATAACATAATCACTTTAAGGCTAAAGCTAACTTTGCTTCCTGGACAAATATCAGCACCTCTAATCCACCATGGATTGTAGACAGTGGAACCTCTCACCACATTACAACTGCACCTTCCAATCTTCATCAGTCTCAAGACTGTACTGGTCCTGAAGAAATCAGTATGGGTGATGGTAATACTATTCCAATTACTCACATTGGTTCTACTAAGTTCTCTACTCCTAATTGTGCCTTTTCCCTTCATAATATTTTATATGCACCCTCTATAAAGAAAAATATTATCTCTATCTCTAAATTCTACAGGCAAAATCACACTTATATTGAATTCTTTTCCGTCTTCTTTTGTTGTGAAGGAATTGAGCACGGGGCACCTTTATTGCAAGGTCGGAGTAAGGACGATCTTTATGAGTGGTGAAACTAGAAATCTCTTCCCACTGCTAATTTTGCCACTCTAAATGAATCTCTCTCATTATGGCACCACCGATTAGGAGACTCGAAAAATCATTTGCTTAGAAAAATTCTGAACATTTCTCATTTGTCTTTTTCACAATCTGACAAACTTTCCTTCTATAATTCCTGCTACAGCAATTATTATCTCCAAAGTTCACGTCCTCTTAAAATATTATTCACTGATGTCTAGGGTCCTTCACCTATTTTGTCCATTGATAACAAAAGTTACTATGTATTATTTGTTGATCAATTTTCAAAATATATGTGGTTGTATTCAATCAAACATAAAAGTGAGGTTGCAAAAGTATTTACCACTTTTAAACCCATTGTTGAGAACTACTTTCATACCAAGGTTATTACACTTTATTCTGATGGTGGTGGAGAATTTAATAGACTAAAGTTCTATCTTGATTCTCATGGCATCCAACATTTGTTATCTCTAACTTATACACCACAACGAAAGCCTATGCTGAAAGATGCCATCGTCATGTTTTCGAAATAGCTCGGACCCTTTTTCATCAAACATCATTACAGGACATTTTTGGACCTTTACCTACGTAACAACCGTTTATCTTATCAATCGTTTTCCTATTGATCAATTTAAAGATCAATCTCTTTATCAAATATTGTTCCATAAAGATCATCTCTTTCATCCATCAAAACTTTTGGCTATCTCTGCTACCCCGGGTTAAAACCTTACTCCAAATATAAGCTACAACCCCCCAGTCTACACCCTGGGTTTATTTGGGCTTCTCCACTCAGTATCACAGTCACCAATGTTATGACCAAGTTTCCTCCAAGATTTATATATTACGAGATGTAAAAATTTTGGAAATTTTTTTTCCCTATCAAAATATTTTTACAAAATTTGCATCAAGTGCATCTGATATATCTTGGTTTGATTGTGATATTGATCCAAATGACTCTCTTACTAGCCCTCATTCTCTTGACACATCACCTATTCCTTAACCTCTTCCTATTATAACTCCACCAGCTTCACGTGTTTTACTTCTCACTCAAATTTCTCGTTCGCCCTCACATACAGCGTCAACGCCACCTACCAGCAAAGGTGCCGACGTGTTCGAGTCCTTGGCATCATCTCAATCAAATTCCACTATTTGATCACTCCAAAACAGGTAAATTTTCCTCTTTTACCTTTTTCCTCAAATAAATACATCCTCATTGACCACAACAACTCTAACCCATTATCCTTTCCTGATCCTTTTCCCATTAAATTTCCTAACTCACCTATACGTACTCGTGTAGTCACCAGGTACTAAAACTAAATTTTCAAACCCAAACTTATTTTTGACTACATGGCATCTCTCCAACCGTCACCCATTCCCACTACTATTATTCAAGCCTCAAAGGATCCTCAATGGCGTATGGCTATGCAACTTGAAGTTGATGCTCTTCTTAAAAATCATACTTAGGACCTTGTTTCTCCTTCTCCAACGCAACACATTGTTGGTACAAAGTGGATTTTTCATGTAAAAAGAAAGGTTGATGGCTCTATTGAACGTTATAAGGCACGTCTTATTGCTAAGGGTTTTACTCAATGCCTTAGCATCGATTTTCACTCTACCTTTAGCCTGGTGGTTAATCCCATAATAGTGCTTATTGTCCTCCCTTTAGCTATCTGACATGGTTGGCTCCTTTATCAACTAGATTAAACAATGCATTCTTACAAGGGGCCTTAGATGATAAAATTTACATGGAACAACATAAGGGTTTTATGCATCCTGATTATCTCAACCATGAATGTAGATTGCACAAAGCCATCTATAGTTTTAAGCAGGCAATCGTGCCTAGTATGAAGAAATCAAGGCTTTCCTTCTTGCCTCTGGTTTTTGACGTTCTCAATCGGACACTTTACTCTTTACATATCACAGTGCGAGTACCATTGTTTTTATTCTAATTTACGTGGATGATATTATTGTTACTGGTTATTCTATATAGGCTGTTACAGACATAAAGTAATCTCTGGCTCATCGCTTCTCTATCAAGGATCTAGGTGCTTTACATTTTTTTCTTAGTGTGGAGGTGATTCCGTATCATGGTGGTCTATTTTTGTCTCAGTCTAAGTACATTGTTGACTTGCTTCAAGACTATGCCGTGTGTGAGAGTAAGAAAGTAACTAGCCCCATGAGTTTATCAAATTCTTTACAATTGATTGACGGATCATCTTCTTTTGATTCAACCAAATACAAGGCAACTCTTGGTAAGCTGCAATATTGTCCTTTAGTCGGCCAGACATCAGCTTTGTAGTTAACAAATTGTCTAAAGTTATGCACCATCCCACGGTTGCGCATTGGCAAGTAGTCAAGAGACTTCTCTATTACTTGAAACATATATATTATCTCATGGTTTCAATCTCAATCGTCAATCAAACCTAGCTTTCCATGTGTATTCAGATACCAATTGGGCCGGTGATCTTACTGATCGTTCTTCTACTTTTGCCTATGTTGTCTATTTGGGTAGTCATCCTATCAGTTGGTCATCCAAAAAGCAATGCATAGTAGTTCGCTCATCCACTGAGGCAGAATATCGTGCTGTGGGCGCTGTAGTAGCTGAAATAAATTAGATCCAGAATTTATTCTCTGAGTTGCAGGTTCCTTTGTTTGGCCTCCCAACTGTGTATTGTGATAACATTAGCGCAACTTATCTTTGCCAAAATCCTATTTTTCACAGACATTGCTATTGACTTTCACTTTGTGTGCAAGCAATTCCAACAACATCGTCTTAATGTGGTTCATGTTCGTACTGTTGATCAAGTTGCTGATGTACTTACAAAAGCTCTTCCTAATTCTGCCTATGATCGTAATCATCCCAAGTTAGGATTTGTTCCACTCTTTCCTAACTTGCAGGGGCATAATGCATCAATCATCTCAAATCCAGCCTGAATCATTTCCTCTGATCCACAATTTTAGGAGTCAATTGCTAACTATATTTTAGGCACTTGTTTGTAATTATTTACTTTCATTATGTAGTTTATTTCTTTCCTTAGTTTTTTAATCATCTTTGTTGTTGTAATCTCTATTTAATAGAGAATGATTGTATTGGAATAAACAGAGAATAAGAATACTTTTTCACAATCTCTGATTATCTTGTTCCTTTAACCTCAATGCTAAAATAAAGATCCACACAATTTACAATGAATCCAGAACCAAATTCCATAAACGTAGATTTTAACTATGGATAACAAAGTAGATTTTAACAAATCCAAAACCAAATTCGGACAGGCGACCTTAAAACTATGGAGAAAAATGAAAATAAATTGTGCCAAAGGAGGAGGGAGGATAAGATGTTTTCTATTACAAAAAAAAAAAATGGTGGAGAAAGAGGGAATATGAAATGAAGTGCTGGGGGAGGGAGAGTGAAAAGATGGAGAGAAGGGAAGTGGAAGACGACAGGGGGTTAGGGTAGATGGGTTGTCAGGGTAGGGCTAGGGTAGTGTTGGGTTATTTTGAGATTATTTTGGGAGGGACTTTTTGGGTATAAATTTTTTATATTTTGGGAGAATGATTGGAGAATGTGTATGTATTTTGGATATATTTTGGGAGTTGAAAAATATCCTGGGAAAATGATAAAGAACAAAGCCAAAATATTTTCCTCTCTCCCCAATCTCAATGTGTGAATTTTGTGTGTGTTTTCTCTGTGTGCGCATGTTTATGCAAAATTAGAGCGGTGACGCTAAGGGGTTTAACTTTAAACCATATAACTGAAATTGGGTTCGATGGACAAGACTATAAGACTTGAAATAACCCCACCATAAGTATTATTTAATTACATGTGCATTCCCTCAAAAACAGTTGAATTTTTCAACTTTTATTTTTTTCATTTATATTATTATGAAAAAAATGTTGTTTTGGATTAAGATAAATATTAATTTTGAGTTCTTGTGCAACTCACCATTTAATTATTCCAACAACTAAAAAAATAATATAATTTGAAAGATAAAATGAAAAGTTCAACATGATAAAAATAGTTTGTATACCAATTTTACTAATATTTTAAATTTATCCTTTAAATAATTATTAAGAAGAAAAAGGCAAGGCTTCTAGAGAGAGAAGATGAAGAGTTTTGGTATTTTATGCAACTTTTGTAGAGAAAGAGAGAGAGATTTAGCAAATTGAGGAGATTATATGATGGATATTGAGAATAATATATATTGATTCGATTAATTGAGTTTAGATATTAGTTACTTTGATACGCAATATGTGTTTGGAAAAAAATATTTATTCTATGCAAAAATATTTTTCCAATCTAATCATATATTGGGGGATTTCAGACTGGCTTTCATTCTTATTTGATTTTCTTGTTTTAAAATAAATTTTAAAGGGTTAAAATAAAATAAGTCAACATCTTCCTTAAAAGTTTTTCCTTAAAAATTACAATTATTTCTTAAAATTTTTAATTATTCTATCACACTTTTGAATTTAAATAAAATTAAATAATTGAGTTATACCACATATTTCAAATGTATTGGAAATAATTTAGTATTTCTCTATTCTTATTAATTTATTCTACCTCTAATATTTACTTTAACTTATTGAAAATCACATATTAAAATAAAAAAAAAACTAGTAATGAAAAATAAGTATAAATTAATGATTATTTTTTAGATATTTGAACGTACACATATTAAGTGAGGATTAGAGTGTCAAGAAAAACTTGAAAAAAGAACAACACTACAAGAAAATATGTTTTACTAAAAACAATATAGTAAAAAATGACTATTTGCTATGATTTTTCTATTGTAGTATAAAATTTCAAATGTCTGATAAAACTCATATTAAATACTATGTTTTATCTTGTCATAGTAAAAAAAAAATATTTATTTGCTATAATTTTTAAGTAAGTGAATAATATATATTACATATAATACTACACTTTTCTAAAAACGGTGGCAAAATTGATGAATTATCCACACTTTCATTAGTAAAGCAAAAACTACGAAACTTGTGAAAAATTGTCAGCAAAGATTAAGATCTTTAATTACACATTTTCACTAAGAGAAAGGTAAGATACATTGGAAGCAAGGTTTAACCAATAAAATTGAAGGTAAAATAAAAAATTACTTCCAATTTTTATTACTAAAAAAGTTATTTAATTAATTCATTGATTTCTAAATTAACAAATTAAATCCTTCAAAAATTCCCAATCAATGATGGTTTTAATTAGTAAAACTAGATGTATAATACTGCTCGAAAGTGGAATAAGGTCTTTTCTGAAACACATAAGGTTGTTAATCTGTCATATAAAGAACGCGCACAGAGATACATGCTCTTCCCGAGAATTCTTCCATTCTAAAAATTTTGGCAAATAATTTCTTGTGTCCTATTTCTCTCTAGGACTTGGTATTTATATATTTTAATTTCAATGGCTTAGGCCCTTTAGGGTTTTTTTCTGCCCATCTTTATGGGTTTGGCTTGTTTGTTGGGTCCTCTAGGCTATTCACTCAGTTAATTAATTTTGAGGTCTATTTGCTATTTTTAGTTAATATGCTAAATTGCTCTTTAAATTCAATTTTGCCCATTTCATCAAGTCTCCTATTTTCAGTGGAAATTTTTTAATTTTATAGAAAATATATATTATAAGTTTAATATGTACAATTTTCCTTTTTTTGATTTGGATAGTTAATCCTGAATTAAGAGTTCACAAATTCTCAACTTTTGTCCAAGTTGAAGTTGAGTAGGTCTCAATGTCTTTGAGTCCTCTAAGAGGTGCTCTACAAAGGTGGCTTTGTTGGCACCTAATAAGTTAGCGAAAAAGAGAGAGAGAGCTCCATCTTGGCTAAGGAGAGAATAAGGGAAGAAATTCCATCAAAAGTGTTGAGATGAGTCCTCAAGCTAAAGTCTTCCATATTTTTTGGACTCTTTGATTTATTTCTTCCTTCTTGATTTTTTTATTTGCACATTCTATCACAACTTCTTTTAAGTCAGCGAGAATTCTGAGGTCTAAGTTGAGCCAAAAAATGTCTAAGAACTAGTATACTTCTAAGTTGAATTTGGAAAAAGAGTCTTCAAATGATTAAAAGAATAGTATTGGAGGAAGAGCTGAGGTGGCAACCCCTCTCCAGGCGGTTGTTCGCTGTGGCACAAGTGCCGGTTGTCTAGTAGCTGCTCGCGCGATGCCCAATTTGTGTCACCTACAGAGTGCCTGCCTTGGGTATCCATGTGGCTCTTGACCTTGGCGCCAGCGCGACACTTAGGGCTAGCATCCATTGGGCACTGGCCTCAGGCGCCTGCGACAAGTCATTCTTAGGCACTAGTTCATGCTCACGAGGATTATTCTCTACGCAACATTGCAGCTTATGCCAGTTTTCTTCTTAAGAAGCACTCAGTCCAGGCTTTAGAGAATTTTGAGGAGTCGCATAGTAAGAGTGGAACTAGTGAGTCATCTTCATCATATAGTTTTGATTCTAAAGATGAGGGTTCATCTGATAAGGAATCTGAGAGCATTCCTACCAAGGATAATAGCTTTTCAAAGGCGATAGCAATTAAGTGTTTACACAAGCCAAAGGAGTTAAATATTTTGAGGCATGGGATTTGTGTTTTCAATAAATTTAAGTTTGTTATTCCTTCCCTCAGGACAACATGATGTCATCTCCTAGAAGGCACTTTATGGTCTCTAGTAATTACTTCACTTGTGGGTTTTCTCTTCCTCTTGACTCTTTATTGTTAGATATAGTTCAAAGTTATGGTGTGTCTAAGCCAATCATGCCTAACTTTTTTTCATTTTTTGTGGGGTTTAGACAATGATTGAGTGAGTTTCATTTATCAATATCTTTAGATAACTGCCACACTATTTTACGGTGCGTAAAGTGCCAAACAAACCATTCTTTCATTCCTTCCCCAAACCAAATAGTAAATTTTTGTGCGGGCTATCTTCATCGAGAGGGTAGGTTCTTCTTTATTCGAGATGAGGATTGAGACAACCCTCATGAGGGGAGTAGTTCTCATACTTTAATTCATCCTAGTCAAGTTCATTATGACCTTCTTGTGAGTTTTGTCGAAGCGGAGTTGTTTGATTCTTCTTTTGACGTCACTTATATGTTTCAGTGGGTATATAGCATATTTTGCTTGTTGGATGTCCGGCTGGTGTGCTGGTTGGGCACTTGTCTCAGGCGCTGACTGGGCTTCTGGCCTAAGCACTTGTTAGATGCCCGACTGAGGTGTCAGGTCATGGGTGCCCATTGGGCGCCAGGCTAGGGTGCTTCTACATGATGTTTTGTTTCTTTTCTTAATTATTGTTGTTCGTGTTGTGTTTTTATCAAACTTGCAATTAGTGTAATGTCTTTATCAATCACTCGGGGACTTATATAATTTAATTGATGAAGCACTGCGAGCATTTTAACATGTTTATCAAGTGACTGTCTTAGTCATGAGTATAACATATGATGAAGCTTTCTTAGGAAGGCATAGAGCCTCTATCGTGTTGGTGCCAGTTTGGCTAGTGTGAAGCGGAGTCTTCCAAGGGAGTAAAATTAATTTTGCACTCAAGTTGAACATAGTTTAAGTGTAGGGATGGGAACAAGCTCTTTCATTAATCTCCTAGGAGACTTTGTAATAAGAATGCAACGACATGCGAGCACTAGATCACTTAGAGGTTTTTTTTTTTTATAATTTTAGTTGTTATGTACTACTAAGGAAAGCTGATAGTAGGCCTCTGAAAGGGTGCCACGTATTCTCAGAGTGAGTCAATAGTAGGCTTTTTGATAGGGTGCCAAATACTCTTGAGGGGAACTTATAATAGGTATTTTGAAAGGGTGCCATGTATTTCCAAGGGGAGTCGATAGTGCACTTTTTAGAAGGTGCCACATACTCCTAAGGGAAACTGATAGTAAACCTTTTAGAGGGTGACTACCACGTACCTCTCTAGGGGCCCATAGTGGGATTATGTCGGTGACCACATACCGCAAAGGAACCTTTATAGTGGGGTTACACTTGATGACTGCTACATACTCTTCGTACTCATCGAAGAGCCTTATAGTGGGCTTATGCCAAAAAGTTGTTTTCTAATAACTTCTTATGAATTCTGCAAAGTTCATAGTTATAGAAAAGACAGTATAATGTAAAGAACATGAAAAACTTTGTATTTATAAAAAAAGCAAAGATACAAAATGAGTACCATTCCTGAATTTGTAGGCTTTATTTGAATTTGAAATAGGGAAAACTAAAGACAAGAGTCAAAATAAGGAAAAAGCCAGAATAAACCACTTATCATCAGGAGGTGTTGTCAACAATGCATTTCAGTCATCATCGGGAGTATCTTATGGTACACAAGCTTCCATAAGGCTAATGTCCTGCAACATGTCTTTGCCTTAATCTCTCACTCTTCCTCTCTAGGGGCCTTTTGCTTGATCTTCTTGGGAGATGTGAGCTTCGCTCCTCAGGGTACTAACATAGAATTTTTAGGCTATTTTTAAGTCTCCTACCACTTCTCCAACTCTACTTGGTGTGGGGAACTTCATCTTCAAATAGTATGTAGAGGTTGCTACTTGGAATAAGTTCAAAGTTGGCCTTCCCAAGATCGCATTGTATGTAGATGAAGTATTCACCACTAAAAACCTTATGATCTTTATCACCTCATTGGGTGAGTGCCCGAGGAAAGAGGCAACGATGTCTCCCTAAGTGTTTCCACAGTGTCTCCTATAAACTTCTCACTAGAGAGATGTTGATCTTTGCATTTGCACATTGTCCACTTCAAGTTGGAGAAATAAATCACCAAATAAGATATCTGCTACAGTGCCACTATCCGCTAAGATCTTTTTACCCAGAAGTTGGTGAGGGACGCTGAGATCACTAAGCCTTGTTGTGCCCTTTCCTTCCAGCTCCATATCTTATTTCCCAAAGGTGATACGAGGTGTAGGTGGGCGTATTTTGAACATTCCAACAACGGGGTCAATCGCATGAGCTTGTGCTTATCGGTTCCCTCATGCTAGTGCTTGTCTTGCATTGGAAAAATCTCCTTCATACGACCCTCCAAATATTATGGAAATGACTCTTGCTATGGGGAGATTATCAGGATCACACTGGTGTTGATGTTTCTAAGAATCAAGGCGATCTCCTGATTTCTATTTGCAACTTTCGCTCTACTTTGGCTTTCCTTGGGCTAGATGCTTTTTGGGCGATATACTCCTTGATGTAGCCTTTTTGAACCAGCTTCTCAATTTTGTCTTTCAAATAGTAGCAGTCATCTCCGATGTGCCCTTTTGAGTGGTGGAAATGACACTATTTGTTCGGTTTAGGCTTCTTGGGATTAGCTGAGGTCTTTGGAGCAATTGCTAAATAAAATCGCATTGTAGTACTATCACCAGAATTATTGTCTGGAATATGGTAGGGGATGTGTATAACTCAAGTACACGAAAAGGGCTACGTCTTCGATCTGTTTACCTCCTATTGTTGTTGCTTTGCTCGTCACATGTCTTTTGCTTAGGAGCTTCAAAGGGAATCACAGCTTCCTTTATGCGAATATACTTCTCGGAATGCGTGAGGAGCTCATCCAGTATTATAGAAAGATTCCCAATAATCGACTCCCGAAACTTGAGGTGCTTCAGGTTCTATTGGATGATGCTGGGAAGGAGTTCCTGGCTGACATAGAGGATCTTGGGAACAACCTGTGCAAAGTGATTGAGGTAGACCTTCAAAGATTCTCCATCTTACTATTTGATGGTGAATAATAGGCTACTATTTTAGGGAATTTGCAGTTGATGGAGAAGTTCTAAAAGAAGAGCTAGGCTAATACTTCCCATATAGTAATAGAACTTGATGCCATCTTGTTGAACCATGGTAAGACATGTTTTGTGAGGGTAGTTTTGAAGAACTTGCAGTATGTAGCCTCACTTAGGTTGTATAGCTCTTTCCTTGTCAATAAGTTATCTAGGTACTCGTAGAGGTCTGCAATACATTCAAACTCCGATAGCTGGGCTATATTTGTACCATGGGGGAGTACTTCTTAGGATTGCTAGAGATAAAGGATTACACCTTGGAAGAGCAATAGCAAATGGATGGTATTGGCTCCCTATTACTTTGGATTGTTGTGGCATTGAAGAATGCTCCTAAATTCCCATTCGTGCTGGTGCATGCTAAGTGGGTTCTATCCAGAAGAAAGAGTGGGTGTCTCTTTGATGAGGTAATGAAGGGGGAGTGATGTCACGTCCTAGGTTAGCTCTTTGCTCAAATCTCTCTGGGGGGGGGGGATAAAGCTCCTCTACTCTATAGGAGGATTGTTGTGGCTCTCGAGTATGATGCTCCTTGGCATATTAGGTAATACTTTCATTGCGGCTTGGGTAGTAATGTTCTCCAAAAAAATTCTCCATCCCTCCTACATGACAGACAAGATAAGTTCTGTAGGAAGAGAAGCCTGTTGAGTAGTGCCTTCTCGTGTACCTGTCATATGTCAAAGTTAGGATCTGGCATTAGACTAGGTGGTGTTTCCTGCTAGTGACTCTCATCATTCTTTGATGCTGAGGTCACTTGATTGCTAGGTTCGTGAGCTCTCAATCTCATCAGCATCCTCAATGTTCTTTCTTTTTCCTTGAGTTTCTCACAGAGGGTGCCAAAATGATGCTACTAGGAAGTTTAGCGAGTTTCTTTCTAGAAGATAGCAAAGTGTGGGTTCGTCTCTTCTTATAAATGTGTGCAGAGAGACATGCTCTTATAGAGAGTTCTTCCATTTTGAGAATTATTGCGAATGATTTCTTGTATCAATTTTCTCTCCGAAACTTGGCATTTATCGATTTTAGTCTTGATGGGCTTAGGCCCATCAGGGTTTCTACCCTTTTATGAGCTTGCCTTTTCTTTCAATTTTCTAGCCTATTTATTCAATTAATTAATTTTAAGTCCATTTGATATTTTTATTAGTTTCCAAATTGTCCTTTAAGCTCAATTTTAGCCTTATCATGGTAAAATACAAAAGTCCATCTAATTTTTATTCTTAGAAATAATATTTGATTAATTAACCAAATGCCTAAGTTAGGTAGTTAGCAAAGTCCCTAAAAAACAGTAGGAAATCAAATTTAGAGGTAACATAAAAATTTACCTCCAATAATTTTTATTATTAAAATTTTGATTAATTGATTAGATATGTTTAAATTGGCTAACTAGTAATAAAGTGGCTATTGGCTAAGTGGCATCACCCTCACACACATAAGTGAGAGGTCAAGAGTTTGAATCCCAATAAATCCTTAATGTGTGCAAAAAAAAAAAAAAAAAAAAAGTAGCTAGTTAAAGTTCCTCAAAATCCCTAGAGCAAATTAATTTTTTTACAACACTTTATTGTTGTGCATAAATTTAAACATTTACTACATTTTTCTAAGTGTTGCAATTAACTACTATTTATTAACTTTTTTAATTATGGTGACAAAAGTGGTCTATTTGATAACTTTTTACTATATATTAAATTTGTAGTAATCGAAGATAAATTCATAGCAAAAGTACTAGTTCAAGTTCCTCAAAACGCCTAAAGCAAATTATTATTTTTTCACTATACTTGACTGTTGTGAGAAATAATTTAAACATTTACTACATTTTTCTAAAAGTGGAATTAACTACTATATACAAAACTTTTTAAATTATGGCAAAAGAAAGTGGCATATTTGATAACTTTTTACGACATAGTAAATTTGTAGAAATGAAGATAATTTCATAGCAAAAAGTAATTATCATGGTTTAAAAAGTGTAGTTAAGCTTTTACCTTGTTTGCAATGCCTATGACTAAAAAAGCGTAGCAAAATCATAGTTAATAACGTTTTATGACACTTAATTGCTATTTACTATGCATATTTAACCATAGCAAAAGGCATATTTTCTTGTAGTGAAATAATAATTTAAAAAAAGCACAATTGTACTTTTCACAAAATTTATAAATTCATCGCATTCCCACAGAGGGTGTCAAAATGATGCGTGAGAAAACCTGATCCCACTCTTTTGTTCATCCTTTCTTTTCTTGATTTTACCTTTAGATTCCCTTTTGTAAGATTTTTGCAATTTTTTTTGGTAATACCAGTTTTTATAAGCTCTAACCTTCAAAATAATTCTTTATTGCTTATGAGAATTAAAAATAAAAAAATAATATCTAAGGAAGTTGTAAAATAGGAACAGTAACTTCTTTACGCGTGCATACATGCTTATAGTTGAATTTACATTCATACATTCCTTTTACATTTACTAGTAGTAGTTGCAAGCGATTCTCGCGCGCATGCATTACTTTTGCAAGTATTATGTAATTCTTGTGCATATTTTTCCTTTATATAAAAATTATATGATACTTAAAATGCATAAATACACACACACACACACACACATTGGGTTTGGGATGCCAATTGCAAGGAGAAGTCTAATAATTGTGGGAATTAGCTTGAAATAATTTAGTGGATAATATGCAGTTTACACATGGTGGGTTAGTGGGATTTATAAAAATTACATTTGTAACATTTTTTTTAGATAGAAATTACATTTGTAACTTAATTGAATTGTTTGTGTTAGATAATCTTTTAGAGGGTAAATTTAGAATATTATCAAATTTTGATATCCCACTGTTGAATTTCTTATTTCTTCCCTTAAACTGAATTATCTTTTTAATTTTTGAATAGATGAAAATGCAGTTTATGTAAATAGTTCAAAATAATTTTCATATTAGACATAAAAATGTATTCCTATTTATAATAATATAGATAATAAAAGAAAATTCTAATACGATGTGAGCGTGATTGACAATATATCCAACTCAATTTAAATATATGGGGCTTTTTATCATATTTCATAAAATATAGGGATTATGAATTTTTAAATTAAAAAATTATTAAAATTAATGGAAAATTAATGTGTTTTATATCAATTTGTTTTCCCTCACAATGCCCTTCTTTTCAAATATATACTTTTATACACATAGATACATGTATGTATATATTTTTCTAAAATTGAAGTGACATTTTGTATTCTAAATTTCTTAAAAAATTTCATGTTTTTCCTAGTGAAAGTACAATTACAGTTGAAAAAATATAGAACAATTTTCAAGCTAAGGCGTGGATATTTCACTCTCTTTAAAGAGATTCAAGCCCATTGCAGTAAAAATTTGTTATTGTTCTAGCAGTAATACTCTTGACTTGTCCCCTCTAGGATATAACAGGTCGGCAACATCGTATAATTCAAGAACTCTGGACAAGCTTTTGAATTCAAAGCTCCACCACAAGAACACCTTCCTTTAACTAGTATAGCTCTCTTTTAGTGTGTGCAATATAGTAGTTGTAAGAATTCTTGCAAGTGGCCAAAAAGGAAGAAATGGCTCCTATTTATGGGTGTGACCTCCATAATATAAATGAGAAGTAGTGGATAATTAAATAAGAGGTTATAAATAGGAACATGGAGGGTGGCAAATAAATTGAGGAATTAGTGGCATTGGGAAGACATAAAAATGATGTTAGTGACTACAAATGTGGATTGAAGAAGAGTAAATTAGAGACTCTCCACTGAAGAATAATGAGGGACTCTTCACTACTCCATTAATCTCCACCATAATGCACCATTTTCTCATCATCAATGGTGTAATATGTAAGGACATATAAATTAATTTTAATATTAAAATGCTCATATACCAACAATTTTATTGTCTAATTCATATATGCGCATTATAATTTAGATAGGATGTTTGAAACCTAGAATTTTGTTTATCTAGCCTTCTCAATTCAGCAAATGCATATACTTACTTTTCATAAACCAATGATATATTTTGTTGAGGTAAAAAGTGAAGATAAAAATGAACAGAAGTATAGTAGATATAAGAAAAAACTCATTTTGTTAGGGAATAGTCGGAGTGAAAGTAAAACATAAGGAATAACTCATCTTAAGTTCGAACTGTTCTCGTTCAAAATAAGATGGAAAAAATGAAGTGTAAAGCCTAAAAGATACAAAATCCTATTTGTGTTTTCTCTTAGACAACCCTTATTCATGAAAATAGAGCTTCCTGCCAAAAAAGAAATGATTGATCAAGTAACACAAAAACCTAGTCCTTGCTTGCTTTTATTCACACACTAACTTTGCCTTTTCATCTACCCAACATATAAAATATTAAGTGTATTTTTAGGAAAAAATGGTGCTATTTTTGTTTTCTATTTTTCAAAACCAATATATTAAATCCTATCATATTTGGAATTATCTAAATTTGGGAGTATGGTGTAGAAATGCAGTCTTTACTTAGTACCAAATGGTATTTTAGTTTTTATGGCAATATTATCATCCATCAAGTAAACAATAAATATAATTATCCATTTTTATTATTCATATCATCCCACAAAGTAAATATAATTCAAAAATTATAAAATTATCCTAATCCTACTTCACATCTCTCATTTTATCCCATCACTCTATCCCAAATCATCAAGTAGACTCTTAAACGAAGTCCACTTGTGAGAATATGGGGTGGAGGTTATGTTAATTTGTCTTCTATCATTCTACTACGACTAAATAATGGAGTCTAAAAAAGAAAAGACCTCACCAAAAGAAATATATTTTAACTATTGAAACCAACAAAAGGATTAGAAAAGTACTATTTAGCATACAATATAGTGTCAAAAGTTAGTATGTATGCATTAACATAATTGTCCCGACTCTAACATGATTCTCAATTATGAATATGTAGATATGCTCTTAGGCCAATATGTAGAAATGCATTCAATATATGAAGATCCAGAGATAGTATCCTATGCAAAAGTTGTTTATGCACTTTTTTCCATATTGAAATATATTCTTTAGTGCACCAATTATGAGAGTTATATTTGGGGATATGTGTTATTAGTTTTCTTGGCATGGAATAATCTTAGTTTTGACCATAATGAATACCATCGAAAACATGTTAATATGATCCTCTTCACTTATTATACATCAATCTAGCCACATTACTTCTACATGTGGACCATATTGGACTTATGCCAATAGTTTTTATTGGCAAAAATGAACTGTACGTGATCTATCAAAACTAAGTGCAACTAAGGTAAGAGACAAGCTCTTTTTCGTTAAGATGAATTTGCCCAACACTGGTGCTCACAATTAGCGGCAATTGTTTCTTCTGATACAACAACCAACGTTTAAAAGATAGAAGTTCTTCAAATCTTCCAACCCAGCGAACTTAGAATGCACTGAACTCTCCCTTCTCTTAAGAATGCCTAGAATGCTATGAATACTAGAATTTTGAATGAATTTTCGATGGTTAATATGTCATATTTATAATTGTTGAATGCATATAAGTGATCATATTCATTGACATGATTCGTGGCGACTGGATACAGAGTTATTTGCTAACAGGACACAACTTTTGATGTGGCACCCTACCACTGAAAAGTCTTTTTGGATATTCCCATGGTCACCATATGTTGCTACCTTAATGCATCGGTGTCATAATTTAAATGGAGGAAAAATTAATCCAGAAATAATTTTTTTACATAATTAATTAAAATAAATTCTTAACTAATTTGTCCAAAAAGATAATTATTTCTAGACAATCCTAAGCCCAACCCGGCAGATGGGTGGGCGCATGCCTGTTTTGGAGTGAGTTAAGCTGATTGAATAGGCGAAGGGGCAGGCAGCGCGTGCACACGCCTTTGCATCGAATCTAGTAATACCTAGATCCTCCCCCTTTCAAACACTTAGGGTGCCCATTAAAGCCCAAATCTAAATCTCCTATCAAAGCTTTATAAATAAGTATAAATTATAATCTACTTTCAATGTGGGATGAAGGACTTTTCAGCTTCCCAATTTTCCACTTAAGTCAATTTCAGGCGGCTCTCCTTATGCACTAATTTTTCATTCACCCAAAATTGATTTTGAGCAATTAAATGCATTATCGATATTTACCCACAACATAGATGATGATAACCTTAAATATATTAATTAATTAAGTTTAGAAGCCACTTGATTATTTGGTCAAATTTGGGTATTTACCCAACTACCAAACACCTATTTTCCAACAGTCTCTCACATAAATAAAAATTAATGTGTGTGGATATGCATATGCAAGAAAAAATTCAAATGATGTTGCTCATTTGCTGCTTTAGGATAGGCAGCTTATGGCTTTAAACCTTCCTTAGTGAAGCACTATTAGTTCTACTGGTTGTTTAGTGAACCACAATGTCATGAACTGATTAGTTGTTGCCTTATTTGCGAAAACCAAAACAACTAGGGTGCAAATGAGTTGAGTCAACTCGCGAGCCAAGCTAGAGCTAGCTTGACTCGAGTTTGAATTATTTTGAGCCCCAGTTGAGCTGAATCGAGCTCAAGCTGTATTTCAAGGTGATCTCGAGCCATTTGTATCAAGGCTCGAGGCTTGAAAGCTAGCTCTTGAGCTTGTATATAATTAAATATTATTTTTTATTTTATTAATAAATATATTTTATATTACTATTTTTTTATATTGAGCTCGAGCTTGCAGTTATTTACAACTCATTTGATAATTCAAGCCTTATTAAGTTGAGCTCAAGTTTCTACTATAAAGTCGAGCTCGAGCTTAAAATTTTGGGCTCTTCGAGCTCATGCTCAAGCTCAAAAATTTTCACCAAACACAACTCGACTCGACTTGATTATGCCTCTAGAAACAACAGTACCCACACAACATTTCCTTTACATCCTTCAGTCCTCCTTGTTGTGTCCTTTTGGCCATAGACACCAGCTTGGATTCATAAGTGTTTACATATGAAGCGGCCATCTTTGCACTTATATAGATAACCTCCCATCAAGAGTACCCTGCTTTCCTATGTTCTTACAACTGTAGGAATCATTAAAAGTCAATGTTTAACCTTACACCTTTCAGCAGACAACTTTTTTTTTGTTCTAGAAATGGATAAGAGTGAACTTCTAAGTGCTCGCATGAACCCTTATAGCTTCGTTATCCTATTGAACCAAGTTTTTGGGATCTCTAATCATCATGGTTGGGTTTCTGCCATAAAGTCCCTTAATTTATGAGTTTTAAGCCCATTCCCTTGACATACGTTTTATTTAATATTTAGACTGTCTTTTTATCTATGGACCTGCTAAATTTTCCTTCGATTTCACATAATCAATAGAAATCACTCCATTAGAGATCAATTGCCTAATTGTATTATGTCTTTGTCGAATATGTCGGGACTTATTATTATACATACTGCTTGTACCTCCCAAGCTGACTGGCTATCATAATGTATCATGATATCAGGCATTGATGTAGGGCAACAGAGAATGTCCTAAGAAGTTAGGAAGCCATTTTGCTTCTTCACCAGCTTTATCTAAAGCTATAAACTTAGATTCTATAGTAGATCATTCTATGCACGTTTATTTAGAGGACTTTTAAGATACTGCGACTCTACCTAAAGTAAACATGTACACACTTGAGGGCTTTACAACTTTAGTGTCTGATATCCAATTTGCATTACTATACCCTTCTAGTACAGTTGGATATTTGACTTAGTGTAATTCATAATTCAAGGTATATTTGAGGTATCTCAACTCTTATCAGTGCTTTCGAATGGTCATCGCTTGGATTAATTGTGAAATGACTTAGCTTATTGACTAGGCAAGCAATGCCAAAGGATTTACAATTCATCAGGTACATTAGACTACCTATTACCCTTGAATACTCTATTTTTGATATGAGCTTTCCATAGTTTTTGCTCAAGTTTAAACTTAAGTCTATTAGTGTTTTGACTAGAGCACTGTCAGTATGTTATATGCATCAAACTTTTTGAGAAATTTCTCAACGTAATGGGATTGTGTTAAAATAAGTCACTCCAATGTATTGATAATTTTAATTCTGAAAATGACATCAACAATGCTATATCATTCATATTGAAATGCTTTGTCAACATTTTATTAGTTTCATGATTTCGTCATGACTTCTCATAATTAGCATGTCATCCACATATGGACATACTATAATTAGTTCATTTTTAGTACCTTTTACGTATATGCACTTGTCCAACTTGCTGATTTTGAAGCCATTCAACAACATAGTTTTCTCAATTTTTTCGTGCAATTGCTTCAGAGCTTACTTAAGTCCATATAGCAACTTAATAAGTCTACGGACTTTTTTCTCCTCTCATAGGACAACAAACCCTTTGAGTTGTTTTATGTATATTTCTTCTTCTAATTCATCATTAAGTAATATTGTTTTCACATTCATTTGATGTACTTCTAAATTGTGTGCTGTTGTTATGACTATAAGCACTAAAAATGGCGCATTTCTCGTTACGAGTGAATATGTGTCTAAGAAATTAAGCCATGCCTTTTGCTTGAATCCTTTGGCTACTAGTCTGACCTTCTACTTATCAATTGATCCATTAGCTTTGTATTTCCTTTTGAAAATCTACTTACAGCTTAAGCTTGCTCCCACGTAAAAGATCAACCAACTCCTAAGTGTGGTTTTGTAGAATATAGTCTATTCCACTAATAATAGCTTCTTTCCAAAGCGGAGCTTTTGGACTGGACAATGCTTCACTTAGTTTCCTTGGTTCATTTTCTATCATGTAGGTTGTATAGTCATGACCATATGTTTTAGCTACTTCAGCCATTTTGCTTTGTATAAGTTCTTCATCAACTTGTATAGAACCTTTTGCTCAATAACGTGATCTTTTAAGGGAACTAGTACTTTCCTTTTCCTTGTAAGGAAAGATATTTTCAAAAAAATACTGTGTTTCTTGACTCAATTATCATATTTTCATTTATACAAGGATATTGCTAAATTGTTTGCTAGGAACTAATATGCACTATTATTATTGGCGTATCAAATAAATACAAAACCAACAATCTGAGACCTAATTATTAGTTATTCTAGGTTCAATACTTCGACTTTAACCAAACATCCCCACACTTTGAGATATTTTTAAGAAGGCTTGTGGCCTTTCTATATCTCATAAGGGATTTCATTTTTGCCCTTATGAGGTTAGTAGAAAGAATAGCTTCCCCCACCATGTTCTAGGGTAACCTAAAATAAATCAACATAGCATTCATCATTTGTTCAAGTACTTGATTCTTGTACTCAGTAACACCATTTGATTAAGGCAAGTAAGAGGGTCGTTGTTTGATGAATAATGCCGACTCTGTACAAAATTCTTCAAATGATGCCCCATATTTTTCTCCTCTTTTAGACTGCTTCGATCCTTTTGCTAAGTTGATTCTCAACTTCAATTTTATGGCACTTGAATGCTTCAAGTGCTTCGTCTTTGCTTTGTAACAAATATACGTAGCAAATTTTTGTGCAATCATCAATAAATATTATAAACTACTCTTTCCCACCTCTAGTTCGTACATACTTTAAATCACAGATATCCGTGTGGATTAAAGCTAGAGCTTTAGCTTTCCTTTCAATCGAGTGAAAAGAAACCTTAGTCATTTTTACTTCAACACAAATCTCACATATATGGTGGGGTCTATTTCAATTGAGGGCAATAATTCCAAGTTCACCAATCTTTTTAGAGTACTAAAATTTACATGTCCTAATCTAGCATGCTATCAATTAGAACACTCAACCAAATAATTAGAACTTGTTATTTTATTGCTTTCAAAATTGTAGAGTACATGGATTACATTAAAGGGATAATATCATAAATGGTCCCTAAAGTTTTAGTTTAAAATCACTTTAGTCCTCAAACTTTAAAACTTCTTTTTTTAGTCCCTAATGTTTGGATTTAGTTTCAATCTAGTCCCTAAGTCAACTTTCCAGCAACTTTTTAAGGGCAAAATTGTCAATTTAGTTTTATATTTCACTTTAGTCCCTATATAAGGTTTTATGTTCCACTTTAGTCCCTATATAAGATTTTCTGTTCCAATTTAGTCCCTCTCTTACTTTTTTTCTTTTTCTTTTTTTCTTTTTATAAATATATGTGCATGTGTGTATATATAATTGATACTAATATATTATTATTAACATTAGATACTATATTATTGATATATTAATATCATTTGTGATACTATTATAATTAATAATATTAATTGTATGATTAGTGATATATTAACAATAATAAAGATTATATTATAATAATTTTAATTATATTCATAATATATAGTATTAATAATATTATAAATATTATTAATATAATAATTTATTATTATTATTATTATTATTATTATTATTATTATTATTATAATATTACTACTACTACTAATGATAATACATGATATTAATAAATATTAAATTAATTTTATTATTATTAGTATAATTAATCATAAGAATAATAAGATTAATATTATCAATGATAACAATAGTATTATTATGATAATATAATTATATAATATTATTAGTATTATTATTGATATGAGGCAGCTTAACAGGTCCAGCCCAACGATACTCGACCAAGACAGTGATGTGATGTCCAGTGGCCCAATTCTAATATTATTAATTATAATAGTATCACAAATGATATTAATATACAATAATATATTATTTAATGTTAATAATAATATTAGTATCAATTATATATATAAACATGCACATATATTTAAAAAAAGAAAAAAAGAAAAAGAAAAAAAGTAACATAGGGACTAAATTGGAACATAAAATCTTATACAGGGACTAAAGTGAAACATAAAACCTTATATAGGGACTAAAGAGAAACATACAACTATAAATTGACAATTTTGCCCTTAAAAAGTTGCCGGAAAGTTGACTTAGGGACTAGATTGAAACTAAATCCAAACTTTAGGGACTAAAAAAAGGAAATTTTAAAGTTTGAAGACTAAAGTGATTTTAAACTAAAACTTTATGGACCATTTATGACATTTGCCCTACATTAAATTTTGAACAACTCTTTATCAACATAGCCTTTTCCTATAAATTGACCGTTCTTGGTAAGTATAAACTTGTTAGACTCAAATACAAGTCTAAAACTATTCTTAACTAGCAGTAACTCTAACACTAAATTCTTCCAAATGTCTAGAACGTGCAACAAATCAATCAGTGTCAGCTCTTTACCTGAAATCATCTTTAACACAACTTTTCCTAAAGGCAAGGATCTCTGAGGCAACAGTATTTCCCATGAATGGCTTTTGTCTAGTGATTGGGATGTATATAAAAAACGTTGCCATGTTAAAGCAGACGTGATGCTTTGCACCTATATCAACCCACAACTCTTTGGAGTTATTCACCACATTGGCTTCAAACACCACTGCTGTGAGATTGAGGACTACTATATCTATTGGCATGTACTTCTCTTCAGTCATGTGTGCCTAGTTTGTCTTGTTTTTTTTGGAAAGTCGATAGTCCTTTGCTTTATGGTTTGGTATTCCGTAGTTGTTGTAATTTTCCTTGAATTTCTTGTCCTTGTTTGCCTTGCTACTTTGACCTTTTTTTGGGCACTTTCTTTTTCTTGCTAGTGCCTCCATCAGATTGGCCTTAGCCTCACTATTTTGATCCTTCTACTCTTGACATTAGACATTGGATTATCTTTTTCAATCCTTAGCCTGACGATCAAATCCTCAAGTCCCATTTCTTTTCTCTTGTATTTCAGATAATTCTTGAAGTGTTTTCCAAGATGTTGGCAGCTTCTCAATTATTGCGGCTACTTGGAATGTTTCACTCAAGGACATGTTCTCCCTATGAATTTTGTACAAGATGATTCGCAGTTCTTCGACTTAACTCATCACATGATATAGAGTCCACCATCTTATAGTCCAAGAACTTTTATACTACAAATTTCTTCAAACCTACATCTTCGGCCTAGTATTTTTTCTCCAATGATTCCCACGAATCTTTGTTTGTCTTGATTGGGGGTTATAGACATTATATAAAGTGTTTTTCAAGCCGTTCAAAATATAGTTCGTGCGAAGAAAATCACTATGACTCCAAGCATTATATTTTACTCTCCATTAGGCACCACAATCATCTTCAAATAGAGTTAGAGCGTCCCTTGTCAAAAACCTTATCAGATTCAAGGTCGTCAAATAAAACAACATTTGCCATTGTTTAAAATCTACTACGTTGAACTTTTTTGGCCTTTCACCATGAACAGGGATTGGTGCGACGGTTGATGGTGGTGCAGGAATAAGGGCTACAATCACTGGTGTTGTAGGAGTACTTGTTGCCATTGATCACAGAACAAAAAATTCATCTTAAACTTTTTGGCGGAAATGAACTGTGATCCTTAAAAAATAAATTGAGTATACTCGATGCAAGATACAAACTCTTTTTCTTTAATACAAATTTGCCCCTACTGGTGCTCACAATTAGTGGCAATTGTCTCACAAGATACAATGACCAACATTTGAAAAATAGAAGCACTTCAGATCTTTCAAACCAGCAATTTGAGGATGCATTGGACTATTTCTTTCTCTCAAGAATGCCTAAAATGTTATGGATCAATCAATGCTAGAACTTTGAATGCATTTTCGATGATTGAAATGACTAATTCTTGGCCTATTTATAATTGTTGAATAGGTGCATATAAGTTGACGTGTCCATTGACAAGATTAGTGATGACTGGATGTAGAGTCATTTACTGATAGGGTACCTTTGATATGGCACCCTCCTACTAAAGAGTCTTTCTAGATATTTTCACGATCACAATATGTCGCTACCTTGGTCTGTCCATGTGGTAGAATCTGAAGGGATGAAAAATTAATTTAAAAATAGTTTTTTACATAGAATTAATTAAAAGAAATTCTTTATTAAATTTGTCCAAAAAGATAATTATTTTTGGACAAGCCTGGCCTAGCTGGATGGGTGCGATGCATGGGCTTTGCATCGAACTTAGGAACTAGGTTCTCCTCATTTTTAACATTTAGGGTGCACTTTGGGGCCCAAACCCGACTCTCCTACTAAGGCTTCATAAATAAGTATAAATTGTAGTATGCTTTCAATGTAGGATGAAGGACGTTTCACCTTCCTGACTTTCCAACTTCCAACACTTAGTCAACTTCAAGCGGCTCTTTCAATACATTAATTTCTAATTCACCCATAGACGAATTGAAGCAATTAAATGCATTATCGATATCTACCCAAGACGTAGATTATGATAACCTCAAAATATTTTAATTAATTAAGTTTAGAAGCCACTTGATTATTTAGTCAAAGTTTGATTTTTGCCCAACTACCGAACACCCATTTTCCAACAGTTTTCACATATTCACACTACAAGAAAATTATAAATTTTTATAATGAGTTTTCTAGGCACAACATCATTTTTAATGCAATGAATTAAGTTTTGACAATGGCTTTCATTATTTATTAGTGTTTACTAATGATTTTTTTAGAATGCAAACATGAATCACTGCTAAAATATATATTTTTTCGAATACATTATCCTGAAAATCTTTGAAAACAATTTTAATACATCACAAAAAAACACAACTACATAAGAGTAAATCTTTTTTGAGATGATATGAAGTCATAAGCAAGAATATTAAAATTTTACAACAAAATATTTCATCCAATATAAGTGTTGTAAGGAAATATAACATACCTATCAAGGTTTATACAACAGAATAGTTTTGTAAGGAAATATTTGGTTATGTTTTGTGGTGGAATTGGGGATATGAATTTTGGGAGTGGGATTGTAGGATTGGGGAATATGATGTATTGATAGAAAATTTTTCGAGAGTGTTTGCATGTTTGGTTATGCTTTGTGGGGGACAATTTTTTATTGTCGATATCGAATTAATAGCTTTTTTGTCTAGTAAGTAAGGAAATATTGGAAGTAAATATTAATTTTAATATATATAAAAACTTAAAATATATATGTAAATATGATGAGTGGATATACTTTTAAAATATTATTGTAATGATTGTTTAATTATAATATTGGAGATGAAGATTGATGATTTTTTGGTAAATTAATTAAAAATACTATGGGTATTCGAAGAAATGCTTTTTGCTATTTTCCCTTCAAAATGGGTGTGATTTTTGTATCTGTTTTGAGTGAATAATTTTATCCCCCAAAACATATGCAAACACTCCCTCAGTCTTTGAATTTATTTAGGGGACAAAACACATTGTTTTACTTCTTTGAACTTGGCTAAAATAATTGTATATGTTGCTATTGTTTTACTACCTTGCAAAATTTTTTTCCGAAACCCTCATCATAGAATACATAGGATATCATCTTGTTCTTCACGACGAACAAACGGACCCTTGTTGGAACTCACCAACCTAAGTCCCGGGCAATCAACTAATTGGTTGGGACAAAATCAAGCACAAGGACCTAACTAAAAGATTTCAATGGAACCTCAAGTAAAAGGACTAATTATATGCATTATTGTAAGTTGTAGAATTTTTCACTATCGACAAGCCACTTCAACTACCTTATGGATTCTCTAATTGAGTCTTTAGTGAACTTATTCTGTAACAAGGACCCACTAATATACATCCATATCTTATACATGGATTGCCCATGAAATGGGGTAATATCCAACTCATTGGAGTATGTATAATTAGTGCAAGTCTAACCGAACCTTAGATACCCTATCTCTAAGATTCTACCCAGGAACATTTAAATCATGACCATGAAAACTTGTTTCATGATTACCATCATATGCGTGATCAAGTCCCGTTGTCTTGTACAATTTTAGCACTTCAATCAAATGCATGTGAAAAATATCATAAATGCATAAGATGAAAATGTTCATTTATATAATATCATTCAATCAAGATTGTACCATAGGGTAGCAATACACACCAATATATTTGGCTGTGGGGCACTATTCCAACAATCTCTCACTTGCCTTAAAGCCAATTTCCCATAACCTTTAAGCCCATGTTCTCAAAATGTCTTTAAAAAACCTTTTGCCTTAGGGGTTTAGTCAATAGATCTGTAATATTCTCTTTCGAAGCAATTTTCTTCATTCGAATATTGCCTCTATCAATGATCTCACAAATCAAATAATAATGTCTTAATATGTGCTTGAATCGTTGATGAGATCTTGACTCATTTGCTTGCACAATGGCTGCATTATTATCACAAAAAGCAACAACCGGCTATACAATGCGAGGATTTTTTTTTAGTAAAGTAATTAAAAATGTTAGGGGTATTTTGAGAAATGCTTTTTGCTATTTCCCCTTCAAAATGAGTGCGATTTTGTATATGTTTTGAGTGAATAAAATTATTCCTTCAAAACATATACAATCATTCGCTTAACCTTTGAATTTATTTAGGGACGTAACACATTGTCTTACTTCTTTGAACTTGGCTTCAAAAATTAGTCATACAAAAGTGTTGAAACTTTTACGATGAAACATGGGTAGTCTAGTCTATGATTAGGAGCCTTGTAATAGTTGTTTAATGTTGATACCTTATTTAAGACCCTATCTACTGCCTATAGATTATATTATTAATGGAAGAATATCAAAATAATATTTAATAGTAATATTTGTAAAATTGTTATTATTTAATGGGAAAATATTAGGATCAAGTTGACATGAAAAATATTACATAAAAATTTATTAAAAAACATTAATCTTGAGTAATATTAGAATGAGGGCACATGAAAAAAGAGAGAGTAAAATATAATGATATTATTTTAGACGTTTTATTCAATTTAAGTGATATTAATATACATAAAAGTATATTCACCATGTCTTTTAGCTTTTAGGACAAGAAAATAAATTTTCACCGACAAATCATCAATGAACAAATTATGTCAGCAATTGCTAAAGATAAGATCGATTGGTAATTTAACGAGAGAAGTAAAATATGTTGATGATCCGTCACTAATTTTTTCTAAAAGGATAGATTCCATCGGTAATTCAATATAACAATACTTCTAACAGATTAATTTTTATTGGTAATCCGTCAGTGATATTATATATAAGTAATATTATATATATTCTTGGTAATACATTGTTAATTCTTTAACATATAGACTTTTATTGGTAATTTGTTAGTAAGCTTTTTGAGATATTTAACTTCATCAAAATTCGTTGGTAAATTTTTGTGATTGTTAAAGATACGTGCAGTATTTTTAAATGATTTTTTTTTTTAAAAAGACCTAGGCTTTGTTTGGTTATGTTTTCCCAGAACAACATTATTTTGGGGAAATATAACCAAACATATCTTTATTTTCGCTCGAAAATACACATTTCTCCTATATATACATATATATATATTATATATTTTATTATTATTCTAACATTAAAAAAATCACTCAATTCTATTTTACCCCAAAAACCCAACAAAAAAATATTAATTTGACTGTTACAATAAAAAATGTCTTCCTTAAAATATAAACAAACATATCAAAAAATAATTTTCACATTATTCAATAATTAATTCTCCTAAAATACATAATAAACACATAATAAAATCAAACAAAAAACAAAACCAAACATTCCCCCAAATTTTTAAGAAGAGAGAATAAAAAAGAAGAAGAACAATTTCTATTAAATTAAAAATATAATAATTGCATATCATTAACTTCTATAATAATAATGAATTTGATTAGGGCTTGTACTTTAAATTTATATCCTCCACGAACACCACCCCTGCTGATCGCTCCCAACCCACGCCCCGTCAACATTGCTGCCCGCCCCCACCCATACCTCTAGCGCTCCCTCGTCGCCGCTGTCGCGCTATCGTCGTTGCCTCTGCCGCCGCCGCCACTACCGCCACTACCGCCACTACTCCATCGTCTCTCTCTCAGATTTGTGGCGGTTAGAAGTTAATTTTTTTTACACTCTTTGGATTCTTTACTCTAATCAAGGTGTCTTAATTTCAATAGGCTTTTAACGAATCCTGCCGTCAATTTTTTAACAGTTAGGTTGTCCTTTGAAAGATCGGAGCTGATATGGTTTGAATGAATTCGGATAAGCTATTCACACGCGCTAAAAATTTGGAATTATTTGATGCAAATTTGAAGGATAATACCACTTTCAGATTTTAAATCACTTTTACACGTAAAGCTATCCTCCTTGAAGTCTGCTGAACCTGGGAAGAAGAAAAGCTTGCTTATTCTGACTTTTTCTATTTAGAGGTAAGTACATACTTCCACTTTTTTCAAGAATTTTATTTATTAATGCAATGGGTGCTGTTGGTTTTTGTTTGCTAGTTCAAGCCGTGATGCAGTAAGTTGTGTCCACTGATATCTATAAGCATATTTCTCATTTCTTCTGCCCTGCTCGATACAGCTAACAAGTGTATATAAAGATATCTTGTAGTATCACCAGTGTTGGTAGCTGCACTTGCCTGGACTTGGTGTTATTGAACCAAACGGGCACTTGTGCCCCATTATCAGACAGTGATGATTGTTTGGTTCTAATACACCCCATCCAGGTAAACATTACCCAATGTTGGAAGCATTTATTCTTTCCCAAATTCTTCAAAATTAGGTTTCTGTATGGAGCTCAATATCTTATGATAGAGTTCACAATTTGGGTGATGCAATAATAGGTCTAGTTTCAGTAGTCCTGATGTTTCTTATTTCCTTGTGTATTTGAGTAAGAGATAAAGAATCCTTTTTGAGTCACAAATTCTACATGAAAGGATTTCTAATTTGTCTATATTGAACCAATAATCAAATGAAGTTTCTAGTAAACCTCATATTGGTAAATTCATTTCTTTTATAATTAATTTATACAGAAGTTATTATTGGAATTATGAATTATTTTGATACTAATTATTGGAAAATCTATATTCCAAAATTTCGGTCGGCCTCATCCATAGTCATCTTAATATCGTATGGTATATGGTAATCCACTTATACATCTTAATTTTTCAGATTTAAGATTTTATTTTATTTTTTGTTGTTTCTTGGGTCAAACTGCTTTTCTTTGGTTGTTCCAGTGCAGTTTTGGCTTTATGAGGAATATATGGAATAAATTATTTCTTGCTTCTTAAGGGCTTGTTTTCTTTATACTTAAAAACTTTTCCCCTTGCATTATTTGGAACTAAAGACTCAAATTCATAGTTCATTGAGTTTGTTGCATAGCTTTGTATAATAATGAATTTCAAATTCTTGAGTTCTTATGTTAAATTATATATTGAATTATTATGGTAAATTTTAAATCCACATACCATGAAGTCAGTTAAAATCCTTCCTCTAACCTCAGATCCTCTACCTAAATGCAACCAATTTCAGATCCTTCCACTTAAACACAACCAAGTATTAAGGAGTTGATAAATTATAATCCCAATATTGATTGTTATGCATGTGGCTAGCTCCTTCTTAAGAATTCTCCAGAATCCTAAGATATTTATATGTGAAAAAAAAAAAAAACTTGCAAGCTACCTATAAGTGGCTGCTATATATGCATATGTGTGTGTGTGTCCTCACTCAACTCCTGTTTAAGTACAAAATATATGATAATCAAGTATCTTTGCTTCCTTTCTTTTTTCCTTTTGGTTCCCAGCTCTATGCCTTATACATGTATATGTCAGGACTCAGGAATAATACATAACAATTTAATAGGGACACCAGTGAATCTATTAACAATAAGCTTATATTATAGACTCAAATCTTCTATAGAGTATCTCTCTATTAAAAAATTATCTACATTAGGCAATTGATGCTTGATGCAGTGTCAACTTTATCAGCTATTTTTTTGTAAGTTCAAGAAAAGAACTCATATCCTATTTGACCTAGCAATAGGCTGCTGAAATTGATGACATCCTAATGGCCATCCTGGTTTCAGTATCGATCAGCTCATGGTTGGCCTAATTTAATGTAGTAATAAAAATTCTATTTTTCAAGGCTTCAATTGCTTTCTTTTTCTCTTTTGTTTTGTTTGGGTGGTGGGGTGGGGTCAGTGGTTGTCTTTTGTTGCTTGCATATTGTTTGTGTTTGTCTAGGTTTTGATCCCTTTCTTTTCGCGGCCATGATGCATAAATTTGTTTCGAAAAGGAGTGTAGGAATCTGTTCAGTTTGCTGAATTTCAACTTTCAAGAATTTTGAAGTTCTAATGAAATCCAAACTCTTTGGATATGCTGGAGGCCTACGAATTGGAAACCATAATAATAATAACAATAATAATAATAACAATAATAATAATAACAATGTTATTATTATTATTGTTATTATTATTATTATTATTATTATGGTTTCCACCCCACCCCACCCCCCAAACCCCCGGTCAAGCAGCCATGGTTCATCCACCAGAAACCATAAAATATCATTTTAGTTTGGTTAAGAGAATGTCTGGCCCCAACTCATAGACCTTAACTCCGTGCTATTAGTGCCTCAAAGTTCCATGTTCTTTGTTGGAAAGATCAAACTTTACTGCTGCATATTTTTGATTGAACTATCCTGTGAAATTTGAAAGATCATAGCCCATGAATAGGTATGGGCCACATTGGTTATATATGGTTGGTATCTTGGGATTCATAATTGCATTTATGAAATCAGATATTTTTTCATTTCAATGCCCCTTGAATCTTAGTTTAGAGTAGTTTTATGTGGGTTAAGGTTTCATACCTATTCATACACTTATTTCATGTTTCTGGCCAAATCCAATGATGGGAAGTATTTTTCTTTTATTTCATTCTCCGTTAAAGTCCATGTCTTAAACATGGTTCACAGAGTATAACAATGAAAGTACATTTGTGATAGGAACATAAAAATTGATATACATGTAATCAGTTGCTCTTGTGTATAACTTCGTCTTTTATTACATGTAGTATTAGAATTGTGAATCAACCTGTTACTCAGTCTAGAAAAAAAGCTGCACAAGCCATAAAGTACTGCTGAGAATTATTTCTGGGTTCATTGACATTCTTGGATCTTTTAATTCCCATTTATGGTGTGAGTTCTTGACTGAAATGCAGTTGGTAATGATGCGTCCTATGGGTTTAATTCAGGTAGAATTCTCTCTTTCTGCTGCATTTGTTAAGAAGACTGGAAGAAAAAGCTCTAATTTTGATTCTCAAGTTCCCATTCTTTATAAAACCCGACCACCAAAATCTGGAATTTGCATTGAAAAGTTGAGAAATTTTCTGGACACCTCAAATGATTCAAGGTAACCTTGGCAAGCTCTTTACTCTATTGTTTGCTCTGTGTATTAGTTTTGTTTATTTATTTTTGTCTTTTTTCTTCTTCTTCCCAATTGGTTTAGCTGAAGTGGCTGAAATTTTACTGGCAGATCTGTGTTACTTGAGTTTGTACTTGTTGAAGAGTGTTTGAATGTTAATATTCTTGTGCTGAAAAGATGATTGCATTTATTGGCGGCATTTGATCCATTTGAAGGCAATTTGTCAAAATTTTATTAGAAATTTTATATGCAAAATTAATTTATGTTAGTGATGTAAGCTTTGGTTATTTCTTCTAAAGATAATATGGTTTGGGTTGTTTAACAGGTGGCACAACTGCCTAAAATAGCACATTTTCACTCTAGGGTCTCATCCAAAAAGTGTTTCTAGGATTCTTTTTTAACTTTCATGTTTCTTCCTTTTTTAAAATTAGTAACATGTTCATCTACCCAGTCTTTCATTCAGTGTGCTGTTAATCTATCAAGATAAGCACCTGTTAAGTGATAATAATCTGGCAATTCTCTTAAAGTTTTTCAATCCGCATTTCTCTAAAAATCTGCTTTCATTTTCCTTGAGGATGATCATGTTTGACAAAAATTACCCCTTGGTCCTTAGATGTTTTGACATGGATGCATGAACTCTCTTACATGTTTATTTCGTGAATTTCGTGTTAACATGTTTTCTATAAGTTCTCCTATTGCCAAAACTTCTTAAGGTTGGAGGCAGATTCAAACTTGAGATATTATTCATCCCAGGACTTATCCTTATTGAATTGATAATGCTTACTCTTTTTCCATGATGAAAAAATTGTGCTTACTTGATTCCAAACCTTCAATTGGCTAGCAGACTGTCTTGACATTTGATAGTTGTTGACTACTGCTGTATCAAGTTATTGGCCTACCTTGCTTATGTATATCTTTTTTGTTGTTTGTTTATCATACTCGGATCATCAAGCAGTTTGGCCATCAAGCACAAAAACAACAGGAGTTTGTTAGGTACTAAGTCAATCCTATTTTTCCTTCATAAAATGGCTTATGAGCTTCTGATTGCTAAGTGTGTAAGCTAAAATCCCATCCTGTATTTAAGTTCTGAATTGAACTACAACCTGCACATTGCTTTTTTATGTCCATGTTTCTGAATAATTTTGTCATTTTTTTTCTTTTTTGGGTTTAATGAAAAAGCAATTTACAATTGTTTTTTAGAGAATTCAAACCTCATATATATAGGACTCTGGAGAGGAAAACTGAATTCTAGTAACACAGAGTAGATGATAAGGGATGCAGCTTTAGATGCTACAAATATTTTCCCATTGTCCTCAACAATTCCTGAATTAAATATGGATAAGGAGTTTCTAAACTAAAAATGTAGAGCTGTCTTTAACCATTATGAAACTGAGTTTTGACTAAGATAAGGTTCGACATTTAGTGTTGTTAGAGAAGACTTAATTGAGTTTCCTCTATTCTATATTTGTTCTATATTTGTGCAAGAGGTATAATGAGTGAAGCTTGAGAGGTTTTCTGCTAGGAAAAATGAAATATTTGTATGTTCTCGGCATATGAAACTGTTCTTGAATACAAACTTGTTGGGAATATTTGGATGGTACGTGTGAGTATATATATATATATATATATATTTTCCTCCGAGTTGGCAATGAAATTGTCATTTGTTTACAAATATTGATAAGCCGTACGATCTTTCTTTGGAAATGGATGTCGTAAGTTGAAATAAATGTTGATTGATATTTTCAGGAGTTATTTTGGATTGTGGGTTGTATTTAATAGATAAAATTATGTACAATTGTATGATTACTAGATAAGTTTTGTATTTCTTTCAGGGAATGACTCGATATTTATTTATATTTCTCATTTGGAGGCACACGATAGATTAGTGCCCTTATTGAGATAGGATTAGGAGGCTTTTTCTATTCACAGCCCTCAAAGATAAGGAGTAAAGGCTTTAATAACAGCCTCTAAATGGTGAAAAGTTCCGTCGCCTAGCTCCTTATAGAATAGCTTCCATACCTTTACCGACTACAGCCATGGAGGCTGTTTTATGTGTACTAGTATTGTTGCCAGTCGTCCCTTAATAAACTGTTCCCAATCTAACTCCCCTTGTTTCTTGTACCAAGGTACCATGGATCAGCCATCCCGTCCAAGTGCATAGAAACAAAGTCACCTTGTGATACTCATTCATCCCTGAGATTATTTGAAAATACTTGCAACATTTCTCAACCCAACCCCTTAGATGAGTGCCATTAAACCTTGGAAATTCTACTTTAAGTAAAGGAACATATCCACAGGATCACTAGTCTGGCCAGAGTCATTCATTTGTGGTGCTTGATTTTGGAACATGAATGTAGGATTATCCCTCATAGTTAAACCTTCACCCAAAATGGAATTGTTCTTATTGTACACAGTAATTTGTTCAGCAATTTTAGTCAACTGTGGTAGCATCTCAATGGAATTCTGGAACACCTCCGGTTTCTGGCTAACGGATGATGGCTGATCCTGAGACTTCTGTTCCATGGATTCTCTTCTAGCAAGTTCACCTTGGAGGGTGGCATCTATACGCCTTTGAGCTTTCTGTAGCTCCTTCTTGTGAAGCTCATTCATCCTTGGGTTATCAACCAACTTCTTATTGTTGCCCATCTTGATAGCTGGGCTCTGATGTCAAACATTATTCCCTTAGAAATATTTCAGATTTTAAGATAAAAAGAAAATAGATTGCTATATGGAGAATTGAATGCAGAAAAGGTGATGAGAGGAAGGATGAACAGGGAGGAATTCAGACTCAAAAGTATACCTTCTTTGCATATTATAAGCATATATAGCTTGAGTTTGTTACAATACCCAACAAAAAACAAAATTAATAAAATGCATAGAATAAAGGCTAATGATCGGTGTAGAAAAAACCAAGCAAGGATTTAGGAGTGTGCGCTACGTGTAGTGGTCCCTCAACAACTATATTCCCCTCTGAGTATAAAAGTTTGAATGCCTTGCCCATTATGCCCTCAGACTTCTTTTTCCTAAGCTCTGATTTTGAATTCATCCCCGGTATGCTGACATTTACTGTAAATGGCATTTGGAGTACTTATAAATGAATTAGTTTGACCAGTTTGCAATGTTTTTTGATGATTTCCCATCTGCATTGGCTGAATTCCCATTCGCCAATGCATTGGAGACAGTTCTGAGTACTACATCCTTTCAGTTTAGAGGAAGAAAAAACGGAAATTCAATCCTCAGTCTATCCATGATGAAACCCACAACTGCTAGGTGATGATATTTCGGATCAGTTTCAGTTATGAATATATGCTTCACCACCCTTTGTGTACCTGACCCATCACTACAACAAAATAATATAATTAAAGGCAAATATATAGAGGTACATAGTAAACTAGCCTCTAATACTTATCTAAGTAGGCCATTTCATAATTAATGCCCTGAAAAGTCTTGATATGTTTTTAGAGGCCTATCTACAAGGGCACAATTCAAAATAGCCCACATAAACTAATTAATTAGAATAAAACGGCCCAAGTTTTTATTAGTAAAAAGATGCTTGGCTAGCTGTACACAATAGCTCATAAAAACTAATTAGTTAATTAAGACTTAGATTAAAACAACCCAAGTCCATATAAATAAAAAGATGATGAATATCCTATAAAGACTAATTAGTTAAATTAAAGTAGCCCAAGTGTCACGGGTCGCGCCTTGGAGTAGAGTGGCGACCGTGACTTGAGGAGGCGTTAGGAGCGACAAGGCATTGTTGGCTAGCGCATAAGGGCGGAAACGGCACACGAGCAGACTCTTACGAGGTGTGGATTGCAAAACTGTTTTAATGGCAAATTCCCTTAGATATGAGGATGCTTCCCACCAAGTTTGAAATCATTCCGTGTCCGTTTGGACACCGAACATTAAAGTTGACCGGGAGCGGTCTACTGCACGCTGGTGGCGCAAAGGTGCGTTGAGCAGAGTGACTTGGAAAAGGGATTTTGTGAAACTGTTTTACTGGGGTGTTCCTTGAGGTGTTGGGAATGTTCCCACCAAGTTTCACCAGTAGACGGTTCCGTTTGGATAGGAAACGGCGAAGATCTTTAGAATGTGACAGTGCAGTGGCATTGTTGTGATTCCAGCTTATTCTGAGGGAAATTACTGTTCCATGGAGAATCGGACGGGGCTGGAACTTTGTGGAGTTAATGTAGAAGCCTAGAGTTATCCAATAGTTCAAGCGGCAAGTGATTTGGATGCCGGGAGAGGAAGTTGCAAAAATGTATATATTCTCGGCATTTCAATGTCTACTGCAAGGAAAAGAGAAATCTTTTTTAAGCCTATTGTAAGGGGAACAAGCATGTTTGAGGGTTAGTGGGCACATAGTTGTCAAATGCGCATGAAGCGCGCGCTATCGCGCTGCGCGACGCAGTTAAGTGTTGCGCGCGCTTCGCCGCGCATTCTGCGCTATCACGCAGTAGCGCAGCGTGCGCTACGCTTAACCCACCCCATTTTTATTTAAAAAAAAAAAAAAAAAGACCAAATCGTAGAAGCAAAACGTGGAACAGAAATGTGTTGGCATTTCTAGCATATGCCCAGTAGGTCAGAAAGGAAAAAAACCCACTTTCAAAACCTGCTGTCCCTTTGCCCATTTCGTGCGAGTGACAACAGCAGCCCGGGCCCTTCCGTTCTGTCTTATCCGCCGGCGAACAACTTCTCCTCCCACCTCCGGCCTCTTTTCCAACCTACCTCAGTCCTCTTCTAACTAACGTTCGGTCGGTCGGTCTGACTTCCCAGGAAAGTCGCTTGCTTTGTTTTTTTTTTTTTTTTCTCTCTCTCTTGTATCCTTTATTTTACTTTGTTTGTTGACTAATGGGGCATGGGCAGAACTATATAGGGCATGGGCAGATAAAAAATGTCATTATTCTTTTAATTATTTTATTTTATTATTAAAAATGTGATTGTTAATATATGGATTTTTTTCATTAATTCATTTTCCTACTAAAAATGTGATTTTTAACTTATGGGCAGCAAAAAAATGTTATTGTTCTTTCCATTAATTTATTTTACTATTAAAAATGTGATTATTAATTTATAGGCAAAAATGTTTTAGGGCTTCAGTATGTATATATATATGTGTGGTGAAATATATTGGTATTTTAGGTGCATAATAAAAATATGTACATATATATATATATATATGGTGCGCTTTATTTCGATAAAGCTCGCGCTATGCGCTATAGCTCCAGGGCACCTTTGCGCGTCGCTGCGCTTTGCGCTCCTGACAACTATGAGTGGGCATGCCACGGTGGGCACCGGTCGGTCCTCCCCGTGCTGTGATGGCACCAACCGAGCAACTCCTTGAAGGCAATGGGGAGCCTTCAAGGGCCGACTCTAGACATCTCATAGGAGTGTTTAGAGTCTCTGGATGGGTCGGGAACCGAAAGGGCGGCGTGGAGCCAGGAGTGCTCACATTGGGTCCGGGAGGGTGCCGAGAGGTTG
This sequence comes from Jacaranda mimosifolia, assembly GCA_018894105.1. Lineage (NCBI taxonomy): Eukaryota > Viridiplantae > Streptophyta > Magnoliopsida > Lamiales > Bignoniaceae > Jacaranda > Jacaranda mimosifolia. The sequence goes on from CM032133.1 coordinate 5,461,717, forward strand.
CGAGGCGGAAACACTATTGCCCCGCAGGCTTTGAAAGTTATAGGGGCAACACTTTTAGGCAGATTGAGTGATCGAGACAATACTCAAATGTCTCGTGACCTAACTCGCAAGGCATGTGCTATGGGTTCTAGCCTTGCTGCGAGGGTCCGTTGGCTTAAGACATGTGGTTGTGGGGCGATACCGCACAGCGGGCAAGTTAAGGCATGATGCTACTGAGTGAGAAACGATGTCCAACGCTCCGTGCGGGACTATTATAAGATGATGGCACATCACATAAGCTTTGGACTTACATGTGGCCCTACTCCGGCAAGGCACAAACGAAGGGCGCCATAGCACGGCCTAAGCGCCCCAAGCGAGTGACGAGCACAAGGATTGCGTTGTGGGTGCACATGCGACCCTCAATGTCGAGTCGAAGCAAGATTGCTCCTTTGCCATGAAGAGATGCACGTCAAGGAGCTTAGATTGAGAACGTGCATGTTGGCTAGTCGGGGACCGTTAAGTAAACACGCTCGGCGTGACGGACGCGAGCCTCTAATGATTGTGGGCATTCGGAATAGGCGTGTACGCGAGTACCAGTAGGCGTTCTGATGCTTATGCTAGTAAGTTACTGGGCCGAATCGAGTAACGGGTCATTAGAAAGACTCGAGATGGATGTTGGCGGATCAAAGGTTGGGTAAAACCTGAGACGCCACACGGACAGATGGTTGTTCCGCTGCAAGATAGAGTCCATCTGTGACACCAAGTCCATATAAATAAAACTGTGTTGGGCTATTCTGCATTAATAGATGGATAATTTATTAGAAACTGGCCCAAGCCCTTATGATGAAGAATAAGATGGTGGCCTACACTTCACCAAACTATGACACTTTGCTCTACTGCCCCGCTCTTCAACACTACTACTACTCTCTCTCTCTCTCTCAAACCGAACATGCACAATGCGTGTTTCACTTTACAGGAATACTATATTTTTGTTTCAATCTTTAATAATTTTTGTATTTTGTAAAAAATTAATTAAAATTTTATTTTGCTGAAGCTAGATCTGCTAATCTGCTGCAAATTCCAGCTAGAATCGCAAGCAAAGGGAAGGATTTTTTGCTTCAGCCATCATTTTTTGTAAGCGTTTGATAGATTGTAGCTGGTTGCTTTGCAAGTTAGTGCTGGAGGAACTTATAACCTTACATCAATTAACTCTAGAAAAAATTTCCTTGTTTTTTGCCTATTATAATTGGCTGGATACTTCCTTGTTCGGTAGTTTCTCATGTATAATGTACTTTGTTTTCCTGACAGGGATATGTGTCGAATGGTTGTTTTCCTTTCTTCTAAAGTTTGATTGCTTAGTCTGTTTAGCTAAAATAACTGTTGTGGCTATCTGTTGCGAATTTTTGAAGCTTGTTGTGCATATAGTAAAACACTCGAGACTTGAGAATCGTAGTTATTGTTTTCTATCTTTCTCAATGAATTTAAATTTTGTTATTTTGTTTGGACTTTGGTCCCTTGTCTTCTAACTTTAGCTCTTTGCCATGATGAGGACTTGAAATTTTATGCACATTGAACCTTCATTTTAGTTTGTACTTGGCCGACTTGGGAGAAAGCATAGTTGTCAGGAGCGCAAAGCGCAGCGACACGCAAAGGCGCCCTGGAGCTATAGCACATAGCGCGCTTTAGCGAAGTAAAGCGCACCACATATATATATGTATATATTTTTACTATGCACCCAAAATGCCAATATATTTCACATATTATAAAGGATAAGCAATCAAATTATCACAAGAATAATGATAATTCCTAAATTTATGCAACAAGTAAATAAATACCAAACAAGTTCATAAAAAAATATCATTCAAAATCAAGCACAAATGCACAATAAGCAACCAAATTAAAAAAATAAGCAACCAAGGTTTCTAATTCTTCCAAAGTTCTAAATTCCAATTTTTCCCAACTCTATTTATCATCATTCAAATCATCATCATCAAGATCAATATCATCATCCTCATCACTAAAGGGAGATTTATAGCATTCATTATACCTCTCTTTTTCCTCCTCCGTATCACTTAAATTGATATCAAATTCCTCCTCTTCATTTTGTGGCATCTTGGACTTAAAAGAACTTGATGTTTTCTTTTTTGGTACTGCTTTGGAAGTCGATGACCTGCTTCTATTTCCTCTTGATGAACCTGTAGCCGCCGAGCAATATCTAAAATTGTATGCATCTTCATCAACTCCCATAGCATCAGCAACATCACGCTAAGTAAAATTTTCATCATCAAACACAAGTTCATCCTCATCTTCCTGTTGCATTCTTCCCACCAACCATTCATTGCTTTCATCTAACGTATGACTCTCCAAAATAATGGGATCAATGTGATCACGATTGTCAAATCTCCGCAACAAAGCTCTATTATATTTGATAAACGCCAAGTCATTTAAGCGTTGTTGCTCCAACCGATTTCTTTTTTTTGAATGAAGCTGTAGAATTAAGTTAATATAATTAATAATTAGTAGCACAACATAAATAACTTATTATAAATGCATAACTTAGTAAAAAATTACTTACATGCTTAAAAACACTCCAATTTCTTTCACAATCGGAAGAGCTACAAGGCTCAGAATTTTTATGGCCAATTTCTGCAGATTTGGCGTTGAGGCTCCAAAGGAAGACCACCATTCAGTTGTCAATTAACAATAAACAAGAAATTATAAGAAAGTAAATATTTTTTGTGTAATAATAGGTGATAGTATAAAGCTTAAGTCATTAACATAATAAGATAATTACATAAAATAACTGTTTACTTGGTGCTAGTAGTGTTATTTGCCTTTTTGTTGTAGCAGATAAAAAATTACTTTCATCTCTCTTGTATATTGCTAGCTCCTTATTAATTTCATCTTGCATTGAAATTTCTGGCACCAACCAGTCTATGCAATTATATAAACCAGACATAACTTCTGCATCTTGTTCAATGTTTGGATTGCTATAGAAAAATTGGGGGTTCAAATAATGACCGGCTGTATGCAAAGGCTGATGGAGCTGACAATTCCACCTATTGTCAATTTGTAATTTCTCTAAACCTTTGGACCTTGTTGTAAATAGGCCAAACCTCAGGGGGGTATTTGTAATTAACCCTATTTATAATTGAGTTTTGTGTTGATATTTGTTCTACATATGTGCAGGAGGTACAATAGTGGAGCTTGAGAGATTTCTTACTAAAAGAAATGAAGTATTTTATATTTTCTTCAGATAAAACTATTCTTAAATACAATTTGTTATCAAGATTTGGAATGGTATATAGGTTCTTTTTTCGAGTTGGAAATAAAATTATCATTTCTTTACTAAATGTAGATAAACTGTAAGATCATTCTTTGAAAATGGATATTATGAGTTGAAGTAAATGTTGATTTAATTTTTCATGAGATTTCGATTGCCCGGTTTTATTGGTTGATAGTCACTAGAAATATGAGATTTCTCTTTTGGAGGCTCATGATGGATTAATACCCTTTTTGATATAAGATTTGGGGGCTTTTTCCTATTTAGAGCCCTCAAAAGTAAAGAATGGAGGCTGCTATTATAGCCCCTAATTGATGAAAAATTGCCTCCATTAGTTGCATATAGAGGCAATCCATATAATTGCCTCCATATTTTTCGTGACTGCAACTATGGAGGATTTTTTATTCAATTGCCTCTAAATGTATTAGAGGTCACTTCTGGATTATTAAACTGATCTTGCAGTATAAAACCACATCTTTAACTCAATACACCTATGCACATATGCTGGTATACAGAGTCCCTAACTATACACATACCTTGAGAAAAAGTAAAAAAATGGTTAGAGCATAAGCCTGTAATATAGGTTTCCTTTTCAATTTCATTCTTTGAGATTGATGTTATGTTTGAATAAAAATCCATAGTTTTACTGTTGAAAATAAGGGATATATCATTGCCTGGTTAGGATTCATTGTATTGAAGATCAAGTGAATATTGAAACTAATGTTTGCTTATTTTTGCAGGTAAGAATAAACGTACTGAAAATGGATGCTCAAGCGAAGAAGAAAGCTTTTTTCCGAGCAAAATTGAATGCACAAAAGCAAGAAAAGCAGCGGATTGATTCTCCCCTTGTAAGGTATTGCATTTTTCTGGTATATCTGTTTAATTTGAATGTGATATCTGATGTAATTGGTGTCCCATTGTTTGTTAATCAGAGAAACTATTCTTATTATCAAGCTGTAAAACTTTTTACTATTTCATATTTGTTTTGATTGTCTAGCACCTGAAAGTATGACATATTGTATGCATGGATATATTTAACACATGAATTGAATTGTATACTTTTGTATGTTGTGTATGATAAGCATGTAAGCAATGTGGGTGCCTGCATGATCATGGAAGATGATGTGAAAGTGTGGACTTTGATTCATTAAATTTGGGGAAATGGAAATATTTAATTGTTGTTAAATAGTTGAGCAGCGGCATGCCTCATTAGTAATTGGAAAATTTCAAAGCACTTGAATCATGATCTTGGCATACTAGTGCCCTTGGTTCTGTATGTAGAATAACTATGGGCATGGAATACCTTGGTAGGTAGGTGTTTGTACGTATGAAAAATATTTTTCTATTGATGGGGAAACTTTTGGTTGCATAATCAGTCAATTCTTTGCCACAAGCTGAATCCCTTGGTGAATTGAAATGCAGGTATAATGAACATGATCAACCCGTATGTAGAGTTTGTGATGTTGTCATCAAGTCCGAGTTACTTTGGCCTGCACACCAAGCTTCTCGCAAGCATCACGAGGTAATTTTTAATCGTCACAGAAAAAATATTCATATCAAATCTGTGAGTAGGAATTGCATTCTCTTCATGAAAAAATGAGGGTTAGAACCAAGGGAAGCTGAAGTAGTGGCTGACATAACAGGGGTAATGTGGATGGTTCATTTGTTGATAAGTGAAGGTTATGTATAAATGTATTTTTGGTCTCAGTAACTACATCAGCATGTAGGGTTATAAACATAGCATCTGGTGCCGATTGGACTCTAAATATCGTAAGGTAGCATTTATATATGTGCATTACTGGAACGCAAGGGCCTCTTTCCTGTCATTTTGGTACATATACAGCTTTACATTGAAGCATAGAGATACTTTCATAAAGTTCTGAAGATTTTTATTCATTAATCTTTCCTTTCTTAGAGGGTCATTAAGTTTTTCAAGGCTTCTCTAGTTTGCCGGAGAAGAGAACGGAAGGGAACAATTAGTTACTAGTATCCTACACCTCCTGAAGTACTTGGTCTTCTCCCTTTATCCATCCCAAAGCAACATCCGAAAATTCTTCATTTCCTTCTCATCCCTTCATTACCCATAAAGTGACTTTTGATTAGTTGCCAATTCCAGTTAATATTGCTCATTACAGCATATTACTTCTTGCCTGCATCCCTTTTCTTTTGTACAACTTACTTTCAAATAGGACTTAGAAATCAGGATCTTGTCTGCTACCCTATTCTTTTCATTTTTTGAACATTGCATTTTAGTTGCCTTCATTTGTTACTTGAGCATAATCTGCTTGCAATTACTTTACTGGTTTTTGTGTTTCCATATGGAAGAAGAAGTGATGTAGGCCTCTTGGTATTGATGCTTTTATCAATACGTATTACTGTGAATTGAACTTTTCTTACATCATCAGTTTTGTTTGTTCAGGCCATTGACAAACTCAAAGCCAATGCTGCTACGATAAATCGACAAAATAATTCTAAGCCTGAGTCTGCAAAAGAGTTGCCCAAGCTTAAACCAGAGTCCTCCAGAGAGTTGAATGACAGATCTGAACCTTCAACTACATTGCCTACAAAACGATCAGCAACTCTGCCTCATGATTTTTTTGATAATCGTGAGACAAAGAAGCAGAAAGATGGTATGAATTGGTTTTGGTGTTCTCCTTTTGAATTTAGTTTCTGTGTCAGACTATTGGTTGAGTAGTTCATCTGCTTGATTTTGTTTGTATACTTCTGCAAATCCAGTAATACTAGGGGAGGAGTTTAGTTTATATCTTGTGATTTCATCCATGAAACATGGATTGGGTTCTATTATTTCTGAATTTTAATCTTTGAGATGCTAGGAATGTGCCAGATCGTGCCCAATATACATTGCATTTTGACCTCTTGAGGCTTTCTGCTACTGGCATTGATCACATATTGTCTGAAAAAGGTTTCTAAAGCACGTTTGATGTCTAGCAATTTTGTTTTGATATCTTTTATTAAGCTGGGAAAAAAAAAAAAAAGAGGAACTGTCAACTTTGCATGCATAGGGGCTTTGAGAGGATTATCTAGCAGAGTGAGTAATTTTTTTACTTTTTCATTCTGCTTACCAACAAATGGTATATGACTGCAGTTGGACTTTCTTTTAAGGTTGAATATATTTTGTTATTGGCATCGTGTATCCATAAGGGCCTGAAAGTTGAGTGATGCTAGACTATAAATTACTTTGTAAAATTCCATTCCAGCAATGATTTAAGAAAAGCTAATGAATGCGGGCAAGAATTCTTGATATCAATGACTGAAAGCATTGGAAAAAGTCAAGATTTGGCCAAAAATACTGAGAACTTTGATCCTGTTGTTTGGTGCTGGCAGTATTGAAATGCTGTCTTTTAGATAGGGGTATTCATCGGATTGGATTTAATCAATGAACCTGATTACCCGACCCAAACCAACTTAATTGGTTTGGATTGGATAAGGTAAAACCCGATCAAAATCAATTAACAATTGATTTGGACTCGGGTTCAATTTTTGTGTACCCTACCCGACCCAACCCGACTACCCGATTAAAAATTAAAATAGTGTGTATATATATATATATATATAAATTTTCTGCACTTTTCTTTTCTGTCTCTATCTTTAACCTTTAGTCATTTATTTTCCCCTCATTTCTAAATTCCTAACACCCTCCCTCATTCTTTTCTTTTTCCTCCAGCTGACTGCCGACAGGACCACCAATAATACTCAAAATAATATCTAATTTTTGGAAAGGTAAAATTAAAAATATAAAAAAAAAAAAAAAAGAAAGAAAGAAAAAATTTGAAGAGGTGTACCCAACTACCCAGCCTGAACCAACCCGACCTTTATTGGATTGGTTTGGTTCGGGTCTGGAGATTCAATTCCATGAAACCCGATCCAACCCAACCCAACCCAATTAAATTTAATTGGTTCGGATGTTTTTCTTATGAACCCAACCCGGCCCGTGAACACCTCTACTTTTAGATGTGCCCAAGTAAATCATGTTTTGCAATTATGTTTGTAGATAAGGATTGCTGTTACTGGTTTTGGATTGCCTTGATCATATATCTTTCGCATGTGCTATTGTAATCTAGATGCTAAGAGTTTTGGCGTCTTTAATTTCATTCAGATTTAAACTGCATCTGACTTTGTTATTTTCTAGAAAGGGATTCCAGCAGGTTTGTAGACCCTGATTCACATAAGGACTCTGTTTATGCAAAGACTCAAGCTGTGGAGGGATTTATCTCAGGGACTGGGAGTGACAGATCATCAACTGCTAAATCTTTGCAGAAGAGAGATTCCGAATTTCAGGTTTCCAAGGATTTCCAGCAGTCAGAAACGACGACTAGTTTAGAAGCTAAGCAAGTCAAAGGAGCTCTTCCAGAAGGCTTTTTTGATGACAAAGATGCTGATTTACGTGCACGGGGCATCACACCTGTGAAACTAGATGTCAAGTGAGCTCTCTTTTTTGCTTTCTCATTTTTTAAACATATGAATGCATCTCTAGTTTCTCATTTAACTTTGTGGGTGATGATATGGTACCCTCTCTTAGGGCTAGTTTGGTTGGGATGATAAGGTGGGAGGATACAATGTTTTTGTCTCACCCTATCATTCGTTTGGTTGGAGTGACAATAAACACTCAAAGCCACATGAATATCAAAAGCCCGTGTTTATATGTGCAATTTCCACAATAAATTAATCTACCACCCCCATAGGTTTATTCATCACGCCAGCCAAACTATATCACAATAATAAAAAATCACACAAATTATCACATGATAACTAATCACAGATAACTTAAAAATCCAACCAAACTACCCCTTAGAGTTATATGATAATTCACATGATTCAACTTTGAATGTATTTTACTGAAGTGGTACCCCACCCCCCCCTTCTCACACACACACACACATGTGCGCACGCATATGCACACACTCCCACCACCTACCCCCTCAGTAAGACGGAGGTACAGCTACCATGCTGCTTAGGTATTTGATATTTTGGTTTAATCTTCAGTGTGTACGACATTGTAACTTATTATTTATTATCTGACTGGTAAGATCTTACTTTTTGTAGGCTCCACTAGCTACAAAGTAAATGCTAGTTGTTTTTTAAGTGACATGTATACATACAGTGATGTTACAAATGATGAATACACCTTTAAAAGATGTGTCAACACAGTTCTTTTAGTGGTTGAAACATGTTCAGACTGAAGAGGGCAAATTCGAAATACTAGAACTCCTTTCCATTCTATTTCGAAGATTGGTGAGGTGACATATAGGACTTAAATTTACTGCCTTGGGGCTTGATGGTTAGGCATTCCATTTCCGAGGTCTTCGTTTTGTTGATAATGCAGTGTTTGATTTATTAATGCCAATTTAAGATGTTATAGCCCAAGAGTTGAGAGTGGCAAGTGATATTTCGGTGATGCATTATCTCTGTGTGTGTGTAGTAAACTACAAATCATTACGAACTGTCTATAGAAAGGCTGTGTATTGGCAACCCTTTAACTTAAAATTCATGTTGATTATTGTTAATGTTGGACAAGTTAAATCTTGTGCATTTGTTGAAATGATACTGAAGTTCTACAATTATACTTTTGCAGGATTAAAATGTTTTAACATCTAACCAGTGCATAATAAAAATAAGTTTTTCAATTAAAAAAATTATAAATTTAGCTGTGTCGTTGCTGGACGTTGATAGAAAGGATGATGGACTGTAGTATCTGGAGTAGCTTGTTAAAGTTATTCACATATTTTGGGCCCCTTGTGGCATGAAATGAGGCTCATATAGTCCATGATGCTTCAGTGTATTCTACTTGAGAGAAAAGGGCTAATGTTATCCTTAATTGAATTGAGAGTCTACATTATTCACTGTTAATATATGCGGAAGTACATGGTGGTTGAACAAGGAAGATTGTCTTTAGTGCGAAAAAAAAAAAAAAGTTCAATTTGAAGAATCTATGGAAACTTGAGGCCCTTTGATATTTATTTTCGTGATTTAAATATGCACACAAGTTCTATATTTAAGCGACCGTCAATAGTTGTTACATTTCTTCTTACCAGTCATCGGGAAAACGTAACATATTTTTTCATGTTATCAGGTTATTTATTTTTCTTGAGGTAGCCCTTTGGAACATTATTGTTTTATAGATTAGATGGTGGTGGTTTGTCAAATTTTAATGAGGAGATGTGCTTTTCTAAAAAGAGAAATGGCCCAGTAAGCAGGCTTGCTCTCATCACTAGGTGAAAATTCTGATCTATGTGATGATTTCTTAACTAACGTAATTTATATGCAAATGATTGTTTGTCAGCCATGTGTAAGTTTAGCTCAATGTTACTGGTCTCATCTACTTTCGTTTGTCTGAATTTCTATGCTGAAGCACAACATATTTCCTCTCACTTAAATAATTAGATTCTGTGCTCTCTTTATATTGTTCTTTTTGCCCCCTTGGATTTGAATGGACTTTTGTTCATCACCATTTTGGGCAGGGATGAATACAAGGAGTTTGAAAAGTTAATACAAGAGGATTTGCAGGAGATAGATAATCGTTTGGAGGAAGAAGAGGTTAGACATATTCTCCCTGCTATTACACTGATCAACTTAACAAGCCTACCCATGTGGTCTGTATACTGAGAAATTATATCACTGATATATTATTGGCGTTGATGTTGCAGTTTGATGCGGCTGAGATGATTGAAGAGGAGGAGACAGTTGAACAACGGTAAATTTATTATCCTCTATCAGGATCTCATTCTAGTGAGCCGAATTCTGTAGCTCAAACAATGCCACTTCTCATCTTCAACTTTTAGGGCCTACACTGAGAGAGTGGAAATGTTAAGAAGGAAGAAGCTGGAGCTTAGGGCTTCTAAATCTGCTGTTGGTGCTAAAGATACTGAAGTTACACGCAAGGAATCTAGCCATGAAGATTCATCAAGTGATGATGAAGACCATGCGAATTTCAAAGTTGATTGGAGAGCAAAGCATCTTTAAATATTTCCTTTGTATTTGCAGGTGATTCCCTCCCTCTCTCTCTCTCTCTATATATATATATATATATGTATATCTATTTGTGTGTCTCCGTGTGTGTATGTCAGACAACTACTTGTTACTGTCTATCTCTTGCTTGATGTGCCCCATGTCTGTTTTGAGTTACATTTCAATTCGGACATTTTGATTAGTGAATCGTAGCTTGTTTGTTTCCGAATAGATAGCCTCTGCTAATGAATTGTATTTGTTTCCTTGATTAAGTTTGTTTCGATGGTTGGGCAGATTGAAAGCTTTTGGTGAAGCACTTTTTTGATGAAATTGAAGTGTAGTTGCCCTCTGACCAAGTAAATTATGCTCGACAAGCTCTGAATTACTAATGATCAAGCTTTTATTTCTCTGCCTTGGTGCCCTTTACACATTGTGTACCCATATGGTTGATGGAAATTTGAAGAGTTCATGGTACAAAGCTGCTGGCTTTTGCGTTCAATAGCTGTAAAATGGTTTATGAACCAGAACTCGGGGAAAAAAAACAAGTTGACTATTAGAGACTGCAACTCTTCTAGTAGCTGAAGAGGTAGCCAACTATACATTTGATTTCTTGTTGTTAGCCCAAGTGGTTTGGCTTCCTGAAGGCATTGAGATTTACAAATTGAACAAAAAACACAACCATTCACAAAGACAGTATTATTTAGTTGGAAGGTTTACATTTACCAGCTTCTATTATCCCTATTCCAATTACCAGCTTCTATTATCCCAATTGGTGATGGATCATGTTGTCTGGCTCCAACTCTGGCTTAAAGTTATGCGGACTTGAGCTGTATGTGTGGGATGCAGAATAATTTCCCTTCTTCCATGAAATTTTGAACTTGAGTTGGTAATTATTTTGGCCCATTAATAGTGGATTGGTAGTGTGGTGCACCTGATTACTAGTCCACTGTCAACGGCCGTTTGGTTTCATTTCCAAGCCCCCTTTTCATTTTCTTATGGGAATGGAAATTGAAAACAAACATTTTCTTACAATTTTCAATAGAAAAAGTACATATTTTCTTCCCAAAATTCATTTCTAAATCTATTATATTATTCTATTATACATCAATCAAATTCAAATTTGATTTGACATAAAGTTATCCACTATTATTTTTAAATTAATAAAATATACATATATTTTAAAAAATAAATCTTTTTAAATATAAAAAATATAAATTAATATACTTTTCAATCCTACAAACTATTATAATTATGACTTTTCAACATTTCATCTAAATACATTTATTTCCACATTACATCACATAACTAACTTTCTAACTTTTAGAAATGGGTGGAAATGGAAATGGCATTTGGAAATAAAACCAAATGGGCTGTAAATGACTTGTTTATTGACTGCATAAGCCTCGCATTGGGAGTGATGTGGGTCCCGAAATGACTTCAATATCTCTGATTAGAGACTTGGCGAGCGTGGCTCGGTCTCATGCACATCACATCTCTCAACCTCTCCCTAGAATAGGCGGCTCGAGATCCCCTTCTTAGCGTCCACGGTTGACATAATTGGTGCACTAATTCTTTAATTTGGAGAGAGGAGATCATTGACTTACCAATCCATGAGTCATTATACTCCACGGATTAATTATATCCACCCATTGACATTTAGGTCTCTGTTCATTAGGCGAAGAAGCTTTAAGCAAAAAAAAAAGGAGTACTCCGAGCCAAGCACCAGCCCTAGTAGGTGCTCGTTGCCTATGCATGAACATTACCGTATGTAAATTCGGGTCCATGATAGACATCGGTGCTCCAGTGCATTTCTCCGTCTGAGTCAGAATAAATATGTTTTCGAACCTTCTCTTTAAAATTCAAAGTGGATGTTCTTGCGCGAATCTCAACAATCACTTGTTCTGATTCTACATATTGATCGTTTTAAACTAAAAGAAAACTTTGGGGTGGAATATTTACATTATGTCGAATATCTTCACTCTCAATAGTTACATACAAGTTTATAGAACATAGAAAGGCGGGATGTCCATGACGTGTACGTGTCGGATGAACCAAATCCTAATTGAATTTGATTTTTCCATTAGAAGGGGCTCGCACATGTTCAGCAGTACCCCCAGTGAATACTCCGCCGGTATGAAAAGTTCTTAATGTTAATTGAGTACCTGATTCTCCAATCGATTGGCCAGCAATAATACCTACAGCTTTCCCCAATTCAACCAGGTCGCCATGAGTAGGACTCCAGCCATGACATAATCGACAGATCCAAGATGCACTCCTACAAGTAAAAGGAGTTGCTAAGGATCCAATAAGTCCCACATTGATTCCCTCAGATGTGTCAATTGGGCAAATACGACCATAGTGACTAGGATGGATATTTCGTATCTGAAAACTATCAGTTCGCCCTGTTAGTCCTCCAGGACCTAAATAACTCAATTTTCTCCCATGAACTATTTGTGTCAATGGATTAGTTCGATCTAAAACTTGAGATAAGGGGTGTAAACCAAAAAAAGATTCATAAGTGGTTGTTAATGGAGTTGAAGTTACCAAATTCTGAGGAGTTGGTATCAATTTATGCCGAATTGCTCCACATATAGTTCCTCGAACCACATTTTATAAACGAACCAGAGACAATCCGAATTGATCTTGTAAAAGATCCGCTACAGAACGAATGCGCTTATTTTTCAAAATTTTCATATCGTTAAGTGTACCCATTCCAATAAAAGGGGTACAGGTTTGAGTCACTGCCTTGTCATTCTCATCTTTTCTATATAATTAACAAAGATTTCTGTTTTAATGTCCATTGGCTACCAAGTGGCCTCAAACCTGTGAAGTCTGACAATTCAGGAATCTGATGAATATTATCAGCATCAGTTTGAGTGGGGGACTAGATTATGATTATTTTTGTTGTTATCTTCTATTTCTGGTTATTACATACTACTACTAAGATAAAGAGAAGTGTAATAGTGGTAGGTTTAGCAAATTAGAAAATTATGATGGGTTTGAAAAGAAATATGTAAACACACTGAAGTGCATATATAAGAGCAGTAAATGCACTCCTTTTAATGGGAAATGCTATTGATGTCACGGAAGCAGGGCTTCAACTAATCTGTAGTCCTGAGTCCTGCACTGGTTGCAGGAGGAAAAAGGAAAAGAAAGGAAAATATACAGTACTACTATTGAGAAAGGAAGTCTTTAATAACCATTACTAGGTTAATAGCATGTTGAAAAATGTATAATTATAATTATTTACATAGTGAAATCTATATTGAACCCAACATATACAGATAATTTCTAGTTTTGGGGGGCTATACTTTTCCTTTGCTGTTTGTTCGTGTGTGCGTGTGTTTAAGATTTAGTACGAGGTTTCCATATGTAAGATAAACTATTATTATTCAAAAGATATTCAACCTCAACTCTCCATTAATAGTTTTTCTTTTCTTCTTCTTTGTTTTGAAAATCTATTAATTTCTGATTGAATTGCTGTACCATAAAATTAATTACATGAGGTGCATGCGGATGCAGTGGATGCTAACTGCAACGCACATGGAAAAACAAATGTGTAGTGCCATTTCTGTTGTTCTGAAGATGTATTTTAGAAAGTGTTTTTCCATTATTATATTTGGGAATGTGTTGAGAATGAAAATCTATTTGAACCACTTATTTGAAATAACTTGCGTGATTATTTATGGGGAAACATATTTGGATGAATTAGTTTTGAATAGATATCTTTCTCTGGATTGTCTTTTAGCATTGGTTTTTTAGGGTTAATGGTGTAAATAATACATTTATGATATTATATACTATTATTATATTACGAAAATGATGTTAAGATATAAGGCCACAAGTCCTATAAACACCATCCGACTACGGTTAATCATCAAAGAGTTTATGCTGAGATATCAATTGAAAGATATAAAAAATTAATTTGCCTATATATGGAATACATATTTAGATTGACATAATTATTGAAATATATATAAATATGATAGAAGAGTTCGGAGAAGTGAAAATTTAATTGAGGGATGAATCAGATATGTTATGGGAGATTTTGATCAATATCCACTCTTAGAGCCAAAATCTTTTGTTCTTTTCCCCCCCTCTAATATAGAACACCAAATGCAGTTCCACCAGACATTCGATTGTCACTATTCTCATTTTTTAAGCAAGAAGTTTATGTTATGAATTGTGAATTTATTAATAAAGTTGGATTAACATCAGCAATTTGTTTAGTAAGTAAGTGGGATTGATGGTCTTAAACAAAAACAGTTATTTGTGCTCCACAGATTCCCAGTAGCAAAGGTTCATAACACACACACACACGTCTCTTATTTGCTTATCAGTTGCCACTATATTTTTATAATTGGCATTTATCTATGTATTTTATCATATCATTAATCATTCTGATTTATCTATTACAAGTGTAGTGCGTATAATACAACTTAGGGAAGCAACTTTTTTAAGTTGTACCTAAATTTCAATCCTTTATTAATGATTTTTGCCATGTATTCTACACACACCATATACAATTAAAAGAGTTTTGAACTTTAATATTTGTCCAAGTTACATCAAAATATATTAATTAGACCATTTAACAAAGCTAGTTGACTTAGAGAGAGAGAGAGAGAGAGACCTAAATGCACGCACTATTTTTATAAAAATAAAAATAAAAAATAGTATATCATTCTTATGAGGCTAAAAATCAACCTTGTCAACTAGTCTTTTAAAGCTATACTAGGGGCTAAGCTCAAAAATTGATTTCTTTAAATCCTTTGCCAGTGAATTCTTCGGTATTTGCATTTTTTGTTGAAGAAAGTAACGAAGAGTGTTTCTTTATCCACTTCCATTCATGTGGCTGTTTTGAAAGGATTAAAATAGGTAAAGTAGGAAGCACTCTTAGGTATTTTTTTTTTCCTTTTTCTGACTTCTACTTATTTAGTAAATATTTATAAATTCTACACAATAATTTATCTTCACTAATTATTTCAAACCCCAAACTAAAGAATAATTTAGGGAATGGTTGGTTATACTCTATAGGTGATTATAATATATGTTTTGGGGAAATGAATTTTGGTAGTGGGGTTGGGAATGTGAAGACATGGTATTGGAGAATGAGATGAATGTTTATTTATGTTTTGCGGAATAGTAAGAAATTTGTTTTGGAGAGCATTGGTATGTTTGGTTATGTTTTGAAGGGAGATATTTTTTAATGTAATGATCAAATTAATGTTTTTTTGTTGGGTTTTTGATGTGAAAAGGGAATTGAGTAATTTTTTTTATTGTATAAATAATAATAAAAATATATATGATGTGTGTGTATATATATATATATATATGTATATATGGGGAAAAATGGAGCAGTTTTGGAGATAATGAAGAATAGAAGAGGGTACTTTAGAAAAATTCATTTTGATATTTAAAATAAATAAATAAATAAATAAATAAATGTATGTTTGATTATATTTTGACAAAACAAAATTGTTTTATCAAAACATAACCAAACATTCCGTTAGTTTTTTCTCACATAGCCTGAAGCACAGGTTATTCTTTACCAAACATTTCCATCCAAATTCTTTTACTACTACGTACTTCTCTAATCAATTTTGACATATTTCCCATTTTAAAGCAGAAGCAGAGGAAAACAAGCCCTTAAGATCACTGTCCTTATGTCCTATATAATAATTACAATCAAAGTTGGCCCTAATTAAGAGTGGACAATATTATTCATGATGAACCAATCACCAATTCAAATGCTTTCATTTCATCTTTTTAACTAATTAATACCAATCATCATTTAATTTCATCACAAACAATATATATACCGTTGGTTTAATTAGCACAATCTCATTTTGATTTGATTATAGAGAAGTGGGCTTTTTGGGGTTTTGACGTAATTAGCACATTGGTTTTGTGTTGTAATCAGCGGATAGTGTGCTTAATTAAACATATCATCAATTTATCAGTAAATGAGGTTTAAAGGTTTTAAACAACAGTTATTAATTGGTCTCTACCTTTCTACGTAGATTTCCATTACATGTCAGTATGTGGTTCACAACCTCTTAACTTTCTTTTTTCTCCAATTGCTTTTCTTTATTTTAGATATCATTTAATCAATTTGATTTGGCTCTTCTATATATATATATATATATATATATATTTTGGCCCCTTAATTTTGAATGATCTTGTACTATGATGGAGAGAAACCTTGGGCCGTTGCAGGAGCAGATATTGTTAATATTAAATGGGATATTAAGGAAGAAAAAGGGTCAAGGTTAATTTCTTGGTTATCACCAAATTAATCAAGCATGAAATAAATAATTAAATTAGTGCTTGTTAACTTACCTTTCAAACTTGAGATGGTATTACATGTTCCGTATATTTTTACATTGGGCAACAGGTCCCACTTCTTTTTATGCGGGCGCATGTCAAAATTGCAATTTTCATACTATAACGAAGAGGTGGTGAAATGGCTTTCTTCCTCCTCCTCCTTCTTCTTCTTCTTATTATTATTAATGTACATGCATACATATTGGGCCATTAGAATTTGAATTCTAAATCTCTCTCTCTCTCTCTCTCTCTCTCTCTCTCTCTCTCTCTCTCTCTCTCATACATATATATATATATTTATTTATACACTCATACATTCACTTAGAGTTTGTTAAGATTCATACTTCAAACCCCATGTTTATAAAAATAAAAGCAACACAATTAGCATGTTATTTCTAAAATCAGGAATTTTTAAATTTTGATTGAGAAATCAGCGCATGCTCCATATGCAACCAAAAGTGCGATTCTAAAACATGCAAATCAAAATTAAATGGACGACAGTATAATAGAAGCTTTTTTTTTCTTCCTAAAAAAACAATTATTAGTCTTAAAGATGACTAAATCACATTTGAATACATAATCACATTGTGTTATGATTGTCAAACAACTTCCAAATTATAATTGGCAAGTTGGAGGGTTTTTAAGTAGTTTTTGCCTATACAAAGTTGCATGCTTAGCTATCTGGATATGCACAACATTAGCTATTTTTCTCAAAAAAATTGAAAAATTCTACAAAATTATATAATCACATACTCTGTACATGGCAAGTTGCGGCGAGCTTTTCATTTTTTGACTAAATATGCTGCAAGGTACCTAAAATACACATAATCCAGACTTACTCTTAATAGGTAAGTTGTAATGTACATCAACTGATTCTCCTCTTATGCACATGTAATCTACTATTCAACTTATCCTAAGATGAATGAAAAATTTTTAGAAGCTAATACTTTATTTTTTGGCAGGGATCTTCTCCAATCTGCTTTGAGCATTCTCAGCCTCGAACCTACGCTATTTAAGATTAGAATTGGTGTAATTGAAATTGCTTCGATTCAGTCATCGCCCCCCACTAAGGTCACAATTGGACTCATGAACTTGATCCAAAAACTTACTTCAACTCTATCAACATAAGGAATGATTGAATGCCGCAAGGCGCAATTGTGTGTTTTCCCTAATAGCATAAAGAATATTATCAAGACTTTATAAGTGAGGTGAAGCTGGCTTATTATAAGTTCTAGATAATTCGAGCATTATGGACCTAAGAGGGGTCTTGTATTGATTTATTAACATTTTAAATATGGTTACTATATATGAGCTCTCTTATATACTTGCAAATGTCCCGTTTCCCTATCGTTCGACGTCATGATCATACGGTGGACTTTGAACAATTGGAGCAACTTAATTTATGAGTTGGAAGAGCTTAATCAAGATGAGTTGATCAACCTCTAGAAAATGACGTCCTTGCTCGGTATTACTTTTCTTTTCGTTCCAGCAAAGCTAGTACAAGCTCCCCAATAACTATCACATATTCTTTCGTAGCTTTAAGAGATATCATGAGAATTTTCATCAATTTAAAGCGTTTAATTAGTGAAAATTAATCATATTATAAAGTGTGTCGTTGCTGTATAATAATAAGTTCCTCTATTCTATAATTTTTTTTTTGGGACAAATAAATTCTAAATTCTCTCTATTTTAAACACCTAGAAAACAATAGGGCCATTAGCATCTTGATTATCAAATTAATTAATTAAACTAATGTTATAGGATGGATTGAAATAGACAATAAAAACAAAGACCAATACTCATGTTAGTTTCTCAATTTTGTTATTTTCTTTTTTGAAAAACTCATTCAGCTTCAATAGCAGGTTATATCAGTTTATATATATATTTTTTTTTCAATTTCTATAGGATTATTCTTAATCGTTGGGAGAACTTTGAGTTTTGGGGCTTAATATAATTACTTCAGGTAATACAAAATTTTTATCTAATTTATAGTACTCTAGCCTAAAAATAAGTAGGGGCAATGTAATCCAAATTAACCCTTGTAGAAAAAATATTTGAGATAGAAGTCCTACATCAATTAATGCCAGAAAAGGAAACAAAAAACTGAAAATACTGAAGATGCATAAAAAAAATAAGTGCAGCAGAGAATTTTTGGGGTGTTGCACTCTTAAATTTTAATAAATAAGCTGCAGCAGTCAATACAGGTGAAAAACTGAAATAAATTACTGCCCCTTTTTATTTTCAATTTATATTTTCTTAATTATGAATATTAATTATATGTAAACCATCTTTCCTAAAAACATTAAGATGCCTATGTACCATACAGATAGTTATTTATAAATGGTCATAGATAATTAAGTACATGACTGTAAAATATCGTGGCCTACAAATTAAATTAAGTGATTTGCTCGATTAATTAATTAATTAATATGTACGATAATATTAATACTAGAAGGTTTTTTTTTTTTTTTTAAATTAGAAATATATAGGATTATTCTAAGTCATTCCCAGAAGTCGGAGTTTTGGGGATCGATATAATTACTTCAAATAATAATAAAATTTTATCAAATTAAAAGTCTAGCCTAAGAATAAGTAGGGGCGATATAATCCAAATTAACCCTTACAGAAAAAAAAAATTTGAAATAGAAATCCTACATCAATTAATGCCAAAAAAAGGAAACAAAAAACTGAAAAATATTGAAAATGCATAAAAAAATAAAGTGCAGAGGACAATTTTTGGGCTGTTGCACTCTTTAAAATTGTAATAAATAAGCCGCAGGAATCATTACAGATGAAAAAGTGAAATTAATTATATACTGCCGTTTCTTGTTTTTCAATTTATATTTTCTTAATTATGGATATTCATCTTTCCTGAAAACTTTAAGATGCCTATGTACCATACAAAGCTTATTTTTATATATGGTCAGAGATAAGTACCTGACTGTAAAGCATCGTGGCTTACAACTTAAATTAAGTTACTTGCCCGAATAAATTAATTAATTAATCCGTGTGATAATATTAATACGACTGTGTGCTACAACTATATATTTTAAATTAATCAAAGTCAAACCGCAACGTGGATTGGCTGTAACCCAATAAAACATTTTTTAGTTTAAATATCTATTTTTCTAAGTCATTAATGATATGCATTAATTAATGACAATAACTTTTATTTTGTTAATAGTGATATTTTTTAGATAACAATAAAATTTTATTTTGTCACAATATGATTTATTAGTAATAAAAATCAATGTTTTAAATTGTCATCATTAACTATCAGTGAAGTACAATACCTCTATAGTTATAATATAATTTATGATAAAATTTTCATTGTAACTAAGTTGTTACCATGGAGTGTCATTAATTGTTGGCGGTGACAAACCACCTAATTAATACATATAATTAGTGATAAATTTTGTATTGTCACTCATTATTTTATCACCAATTTAATTATTTTATAGTGTTTTTCTAGGGATTGGAAGATGCGATCGATATCATCAATTATTTGAAAATTGATAAGTAATTGAAAAAGAAAGATAAATTATGTTTTGGATGGAAAAAAGAATTAGGAAATCAAATTTGTATCTGATAGGTAATCTTGTATGTGTTATGTGCATCATGAAGTGAAAAGAAATGCTACTCGTCCACAACAAATGCTACTTCCAAGAAGGCTAATTTACTAAATCATTTTTTAAGTTTCTATTCCAATATTATTATGCCTAAATTGGAAGTCTTTTCCATGTATGTATACATGTTGAGATTGATTTGTTGTCTCATTTTAACTTATTTACACAAAGGGAAGCAAATAATCTGTGAAGTACTCTTTTATTTGTACGCATGTTTATCGTGCAATTTGAGGGAAGGAAAGTTAGGATGGAGCCTGAGCCTAAACCTGCCGCCCCAAATATATATATAATTGCATTGCTTGGGCTGTTTTAATAGCAGTTAGTTTGTGCAACTGATCAATAACAAAAAATTCATAAGAGGACCCAATTAATTAGTCCTATCGCTTCCCACTTCGCACCATCAGATAGATCATTAAGGCTTTTGAAAGTTTCTCCTATTCTTATATATATAGAGCTAAAAAGAGAGCCAAAAAGAGAGTTCGTTGGTATGGCACTCCAAATGAAAAGAGCAAAACCCACAGAGCCAAAACCAACACAAACTCCACTATAAAAATATTGATTATCAAATCGGGGCTTTTTGCCTCCAGATTGATTCAACTAAAGAAAGGAGAAAATACAAGCTCTTTTTCTGAGGAAACAATAACAAATATCCCCTACAAAAAAAAAAATAAAAAATCTTTAATATCTCCATACAAAATAGTATCCTCATTTGTGCGAAAATTAAATCTCATAAGTGATATCAATGCTCGTAAAATCGGGGGGAAAAAAGAAAGAGAAGAAAAGAAAAACATTGCATGCAAAACTGGGACTGACATGCACTCCACAAAACAGGCTATCCAAGACCCACACGGACAGCATGCCACATTGACGCTGTCGATCGGTCTCTCTATTTAATTTGTAATCTATATTACTCAATGATTTAAACTTCTCCAACAATACAAACTTACTTAATTATGATATATGTTGATTTTGATATATATATATATATATACATATATGAGTTAATTATTATCAAACATTGGAACATGCATATTAATTGGCTGATGTGCACTTGAAAATTTTCTGTCACAAAGTGAAAGTAGTATTCATGAAATAAATGGAAAATAGTACGCGTATAAGAATTAATATAAGTTAAACTAGTTTACATCACTTGTTAGAATAACTTCGGGAAAACAAAAACAATTATATATATATATATATTAATAATCGCCGCCTTAATCAACGCAGCCACCACCCAAATTGTTCGACTCAGTCTGGGCCGTCAACGTGTTATGATAGCAAAATGAAGATAATATATCTGTAAGTGGTTTCCTTCAACTGTGCTTACGCACAAAATCTATGTAGTGTAGTATAATTTTAAAGGTGGCCGTCGTGGTGTTGTCCTAATTAGTGATGACTAAATTTACCTAAATTTAACATTTTTCACAAGTATCTAAATATAGATATAGGGATGAATTACACCTCCTTCCTTTGTTGCTATCGGTAATTACACTAACTTTTTCTCCTAATATCAAAATTACAAATACCCTCTCTGACAGTTAGAATTGGTCAAAATTAGTGAAATTTATCAAATGACAAATCTACACTTCAGTAAAATGTGATAAAAATATAAGGGCATTTAAAGCATATATCTTTATAGGACGTACAAATATGATTTTTTCTATCTATATTATGAAAACAATTACCTCTCTCTCTCTCTCTCTCAACTCCCTTAATTTGAAAAGCCCTCTTTTATGTTATTCTCTTTGGCTCATTTTCTCCTAGTTGTCTCTCTCAACTATTCTCTCTTTAAACCACCTTCTTTGCAACCGTGCTCTACATCTCATCAATATATATGAAAGTAATTTAAAATATTTATTAAAATTTTAGTAATAATGCCATCAAATTATGGTAGTTTGATTGATAGAAGGGCGCCAATTGTAAGACAAAGATAAGTTTTAAGAGAAACATACATAGTTTTAAAATCAAGAGGAAAGGTTTGTGTAATTGTATATATATATATATATATATAAAAAGGAAGGGCACTATAATTACCCTATAGATATATATTTTTTTCATTAAAAGGAGGATCACCCCTAAACTGTTCTAAGTAATCCTATAGATATATTATTCTCCATGTATATGATTACGCTTCAGATCATTTGCTAGGAAAAATTCAAGGATAAGGAAGGAGCAAAATATACCACTACAATATAAATGAAGAGTTTTAGAGTAAGTATTACACAATCTCCAAAATTATTTTTTGAAAGAAAAAAAAATAGAATACATTTTCCATTTTTCTACTATATATATTTTATTTTGACACCAAAAAATGAGGGTTTTTTTCCCTGCAAATAGAAGTGAATTATTTAACAAAAAAATTTCTTTGGTCTTGATTTCAAATGTATATATTTCACTCTATATTAATATAGCATTGTTATTTCATTATTCGTTATGATTCATAATTATTAATAATTATATTGATGATCAATTGTTATCTATTGGTATCCTATTATTTAGTTAAAGATCGAATTCCATAAATGTCCTTTTAAATTTATGAAATGCCAAAATAACTGGATTTAGAACACTTTTAATTTGCTTGTTTTTAGTTCGATCCATTTGACCTAATCTATTAGAATTGACCTGAATGTGCCCAATATATTAGATCAAATAGGTTAATTTGATGATCAAATTAATTAATCAACTCAACAATATATTACATCATTACTTAGCAAGTGATATATAATTGTCCATAAACGGCTCAATTATTGGATAATGCTATTCGCTTTATATTTTCACTCATTTTATCTATTCAATAATTAATAATTTAAGTATAAAAAAAAATTTGGTTGAAAAAAACTAACAATCTTAATCATTGTGCTCTCACGAAACCTTTAGACTAGAATATAATCTTCCAACTCAAATTATTATCACAATCAGTTACCTAATTGTATTGAATTCTCACAAAATTAATGAATTTTCTGTGTGACCTATCACCTTTTTGTAAATTCGTATATAATAAAAAGCGCACACACAGAGACACAGATAGATTTCTGCAGAGAAAAGGCATTGAGCTGTCTATAAATAGCCTCCAATTAAGCCCACCATTTCTCACTCTCCACTCCAGCCATAGATAATCTCAACAGAGACATTGTTCTCCCTTTCCCGTGAAACCTAATCACGACTAATTGTCAATTACACGTGATCCCTTTTCCCTCATTTTTTCCGGCCAACAATATTTCTTCATTTCAGGAAATATATATATATCCAAATATCCAAATATTTTCAAGAACTTTCCACCACGGAAACGCAAGGCCTACTCATACGTACAACACATACATATATATATAAACACTGAGAGAGAGAGAGAGAGAGAGAGAGAGAGAGAGACTTATATATGATCGAATCCCTCAGAGAGAGAGCGTATTTCTTCCAAGAACCCCATTAAAATCCACTCAGAATCCATTTTTTTGATTCATTTTTCATACATTCTTGACAATTTTTAATTAGTACAAAAAAAAAAAATGCCGTCTTTTAAGAAAACATCATTCAAGAGTGATGACAATATTAACGGAGAAGAGGGCAGTTCGGATAGTACTAATGGAGGAGAGGAATATGTGGTGGAGGATTTGAGAGAACGAATAAAATCGTCGCGAGGCAGCCGGTTTGAGCTGATAGAGAACGAGTTGGGGTTCGACTCGGATCGGCGGCGGTTTAGCAGACAGAGCGTCATCAATGGCTTGAAGGACCTTTCGCAAGGCTTATTCATTCACCCTGACAACAGGTAACTTTATGAGCATATATACATACACGGGGCCCTGTCTCTATACATATATATATATACACACGATGTAACTATAAGAGTAAGGGAAGTTTTAAGTAATCTGCAACACAAACATATATGCTTATTACACACATACTATATATATAAATAAGCAGTTGGACTGAAAATCTCAATCTCAATCTCATAAGTTATAACCATCCTGTCCTGCGTTGGGTCGATGTAACAACACAAAAGATTTGATTTTCTTTTTGGGGGGTGGGGGGAGGGGTTGATTGTTCCTCCAAAGCATGTTGTTGACACGTGGCGAGAATATACTCGTCGTTTGAGTTGGCTTATATAAGCCAGTTCCTTGTTTGACTTTGACCTTTATTGGTGGCTGGAAATAGATCTTTCCTTCGTTACGGGTTTTTAGTGAGAAAATGATTTTGATGATAACAGCCCAAGAAACGATGATAACTGATACGTGTCCAGACGCGTGGAAGTTACAAATATATTTTATCTCCTTGGCCTGTCTCGATTTTGGTTGATATGTTTGGTTTACACAGACAAAATTTTGAGAACAGATTTTCTGTCGCCCCAAAATGTAAAAATTTGAAAATTTGATAGAACATGTTTTACAATCTATCTAACCTGAACTATCCGAACCTATAGCTGGGTGAATTTTTCTTATAAAAATTCTTTAGAAACTGGAAAATATACGTCTGATTTCATCAGAAATTTTCTGAATAAAAACAAGAATGACTTGTACATGGGACAACATGATAAAAACGATGAAGGATATATAATCTCAACTTACTATAGACCAAGTGTCCCTCTTATCATAAATAGAAAAACCAAGTTATATCAAAGTGTTAAGTGTCGTGGGGACCTCTGCATATAATCACCACACTTTTGCTTCTGGGGGGTTCACTTTGTCAAAACTGTACTATTTTTCTTACTTTTTCTTTGTTAGGTAAAACATAATTCTTTTCCGGACCACGGTCTTAATCCCGAGGGTAGCTCGGTTTCAACTCACCACCGGAATAGGCCTTGTCTGTGTTGATGTCTTGTTTTGGGCAAGTGAACTTCTACAAGAATCTAATTACCTTAAGTAAGATGATGGTTGATGATAATCTCCTTGGACTGCTGCTTTATTTAGTTACTCTCTTGTCATCTCAATATGCTACAAAGAATTTTGAGTAATGAAAAATTCCACTAAAACTGCTTCTTTAGCATGTGTAGTGTTCCGGCCTGGTGTTAGGATCAACCTCTTTTTATATCTATTTTTTCGGCCAAAAAGAGGAAAAAAATCAATACAGGCATGCAAATTATGCTAGATATACAAGAATGTTGAGCATTTAGGTGTTAGACCTAGGAAATGAACCAGCATAATTTAGTCTGTCCATTAATTGCTACTGGTATAAATATTTGTACTATGAGTTGGTATGCGTATTCTCTCTAATTATTTGGAACAAAAATTGGCCACAAAAATTAATACCTCACATGGGATGTAACTATGGTGTTTGCACCGCCAGTAAATTGATTGAAATGGAGGGTATGCACTCTACTCAAGTAGCACTTTTTCTTCCAATTTCCCATTATTGTCTTGTAAGAAAAAATGTTATTCGGTTGGTTGAACAGTGAGGTTAGATAACACGGCTCAAGTACAAAACCTGTATCCCACAAGAAGTCGTTACTTTTTGACGATTTTATTTCTTGTAATAAGATTTCCCTTGCATTTTCACGACCGTCGGAACTCTCAATACTGAATATTTTGTTTTTTAAAATTTAATAACAAGCAAAAAGTTAAATTCTTTACCATTTTTATTGTCCTTAAAGAACTAAGTAGTGAGTTACTAAGAAGATCGGCAAACACAACAATGTTTTTTTTTTTTGATAGAATCCAATGACAATGGAACTGTCACAGATGTTTTTATCTTGCATTTGTAAGGTGCAAAACTATAATTTCTAGAAAGATGGTAGCTACGGCATTAGTGCTTTTTATTTGATCCTTTATAAAGACCATGAAAAATGTTAAAACTTTTGCGCTGCGTCTAAGATGCTGCATCTGTAACTACGGTTAAGCACTGTTGGTCCAATCTTAACTAGGCACTCTTTTACAACTGGAATCTTGAATCTTGAAGGAAAAATGCAGGTGGTACAAGGCATGGGAGAAATTCATACTAATATGGGCAATTTACTCATCGTTCTTCACTCCGATGGAGTTTGGATTCTTCAGAGGACTGCCCAAGAACCTGTTCTTTTTAGACAT
This sequence comes from Jacaranda mimosifolia, assembly GCA_018894105.1. NCBI lineage: Eukaryota > Viridiplantae > Streptophyta > Magnoliopsida > Lamiales > Bignoniaceae > Jacaranda > Jacaranda mimosifolia. The sequence continues at coordinate 5,487,909 of CM032133.1, forward strand.
TGCTGGTCAAGTGGCTTTTCTCCTCGACATTATCTTGCAATTTTTTGTGGCTTACAGAGACAGCCATTCCTACAAAATGGTGTACAAGCATAATCCAATTGCCCTCCGGTCAGTTCTTGTCACTTCCCAAGTGATGCTTTAAGTGAGATTGCAGCATATATTATGCGCTATTTTTGCATTGCTTTTATGCTCATCCTCTTTTGTTTGATTTTTGGCAGGTATCTTAAATCTCATTTTATCACTGACCTTCTTGCTTGTATGCCTTGGGATATTATCTATAAGGTTTGGCTCTCTTATCCCTTGAACATGTCGATTTTAACTTTTTCCAAGGTCATTGACATATTTTCCTTTGCCAATAAATCTTTTCTGAATTATAAGGAAATAAAGCAAGTTGACTGGTGGGATTACTAATATTTAAATAATGATTGAAATTTTTAGAATGGACGATAAAAATTGTCTGTTTAGTGATGATTGTAAACTCATGAAAATGAGAAGATGATGATCCAAATTAGTTCTTGGAAATATCTTTCTGCATCATAATCTGCGTGCTCAGTAAGTGTAAATTATCTCTAAGTGTTCACCAGGAGATACAGATGTTTTTTCCTACTATCTAATACCAACATGTTAATTAGGCTGTTGGACGAAAAGAAGAAGTGAGGTATCTTCTGTGGATCAGGTTGACTCGAGTTCGCAAAGTTATAGATTTCTTCCAGAGGATGGAAAAGGATATCAGAATCAATTATCTTTTTACAAGGATAGTAAAACTTATTGCTGTGGAGCTCTATTGCACGCACACAGCAGCTTGCATCTTCTACTATTTAGCCACCACGCTCCCTGAAGAGAAGGAAGGGTACACATGGATCGGGAGTTTAAAATTGGGCGACTATAGTTATTCACACTTCAGAGAGATTGATTTATGGAACCGATATACAACTTCACTGTATTTTGCCATTGTCACCATGGCAACTGTAGGTGAGTCTTAATTTTATAAGTCTTGATTGGCATGCTCTATTTTTTAATGCATCTGTTTGGTTCATCATGAGGTTGGCAAGTTCGATTTTTCATAACAAATTATCAAATTTATCTAAGATGGAGAAACTGTTCAGTGGAGCATTCTTTTCTTTTTAATAAGGCGTGGAAACTGAACCATATCGAGTGTTTCTCCAATAATCTGTTTCTGATCAGTACACATTTTCCCATTACCAATCAGCTACAATTTTTGACTTATATCATCCTGTCCGTCACACTCTTATACAGGTTATGGAGATATCCATGCTGTCAATCTGAGAGAAATGATATTCATTATGATTTATGTCTCCTTTGACATGATTCTTGGTGCATATTTGATCGGTAACATGACAGCATTGATTGTGAAAGGGTCAAAAACAGAAAGATATAGGGACAAAATGACAGATCTCATCAAATATATGAACAGAAACAGACTAGGAAAGGACGTACGAAATCAAATAAAAGGGCACTTGCGTTTGCAATATGAAAGCAGCTATACTGATGCTGCTGTTCTCCAAGATATCCCAATCTCCATTCGAGCCAAGGTAAGCAGCCAAAACTCATGAATTCAGTATAAATAGCAAACTAAGGTTGCATAGCAGTATGAATTGCCTCTTACCAAAAAAAATAAAATAAATATTTGACTTATGACCACTTTGTTCCTTGTATCTTTAGCTTATGTTTCTTACAATCTAAAGTCATTATCCTTCCGAAAGTTGAATGTACCATTTGTAACTAATTGTAGGTGAAAAAATGAGCTCTTTCAGTGACAAAATCATTTGCTTTTTTGCAGATATCTCAGACTCTGTATAAGTCATATGTTGAGAATGTTCCTCTTTTCAAGGATTGCTCCTCGGAATTCATCAATCAAATTGTAAGCTGTTCTATTGATCACTAAGAGGTTTCTTTCAATATTTTGATTTGTGTCTAAGTGAGTTTATCTTTTTGGAAGTGTGGGTGGGAGGTGGAAAGCTGCATTCCATCAATTCAATTTACTTAACAAATCCGTTATGTTATTGAAAGTACAAGGGAAAGCAATATATCTTATACAGTTCAAAAAACGGAAAAAAAAAAACTTAAGTTCCATTAAGACCATTATGTAATTTTTCTTTACCCTTTTTATCTTTTGATGCCCAGTTTAAGTGCATATCATTTTTGCTTTCTTCAATATACTAAGTATCCATATTTTATTGATATCCGAGATTGCTGAATTGATCAGAACAGATGTCGTTTTACATGCTCTGGTAAACATTTTTCTAACATATTATTTCTCTGCAGGTAACTCGGGTCCATGAGGAATTTTTCCTACCCGGAGAAGTAATATTGGAGCAGGGGAACGCTGTGGATCAACTCTATTTTGTTTGTCATGGTGTTCTGGTGGGACATTCTGCCTTATATACCTGCTTTTAATATTATGCAGGGAATCCTCCGACATTCTTATTCCCGATTTTTAGCTTTTCCAATTATTTGACATCTTCATTTGCTCATGCAAAATCCTTCTAGCATACATCATATAATCTTGTTCCATCAGATAAGAAAAACAGTATCCTATTGTTTGACATCATCAAATAAATGTTAGCAATTATCTGAATTCATAATGTGTCCTTATATCAAAATGTCCTGAAACTGCACTAATTTTCTTATTCATGGTTTTTGCTTAGATTTTTTGTCCAATCTGCTTTATTTTTCTTTTTCTTGAATGAGATTAATTGATAGGTGCTATAAATTTGCAGGAGGAGGTTGGCATAGGGGAAGATGGATCAGAAGATACAGTGTCTCTTCTGGAGCCTAACAGCATATTTGGAGAGATTTCCATTCTTTGCAACATTCCTCAGCCATATACTGTTCGTGTTTGTGAACTTTGTAGGCTCCTGCGGATTGATAAACAATCTTTCTCCAATATTCTCGAGATATATTTTCACGATGGGCGGAGAGTCTTGACTAACTTGTTGGAGGTAACATTCCCGCATGCTCCATCTAAGCATAAAGAATTATCTTTGCAAAACCAAATTTCTTCTCACATTGTCTAGAAGTTCTCTATGAACCTGTGCGCTAATATTTGCGATAGGGGAAAGAATCTAATCTTCGTGTGAGGCAACTGGAGTCAGATATTGCATTCCATATTGGAAAACAAGAGGCCGAGCTTGCTTTAAGAGTGAACAGTGCGGCTTATTATGGGGACCTGCATCAGCTGAAAAGCCTAATTCGATCTGGAGCCGATCCCAACAAGAAAGATTATGATGGAAGATCAGCCTTGGTACGGATAAACACCTCAATTTATCCTTTGTTGTTTAAATATTCTATGGAAACATAACAATCTAAACTTTTAACTACCAAAAATTTCAAACATCGGCCATTAAGCCAAAACTGTCATTACATCATGGAAACATTTTAGTCCATTTGTATAGGAGTGTTCAATGACCGTGTACACAGATTACCATAAAATGTGTGGCTGTTTTTTCCACAGCATCTTGCTGCATCAAGAGGGTATGAAGATATTACTCATTTCCTTATACAAGAAGGCGTAGATGTCAATGCTGAAGGTAAATTCCAGAAGCAGTTATATATTACCATTCATATTCAATTCATGGAATTCATAACTAGAAATGCAAAAGGAGCTAATGGTGGTGCTTTACTTTATGAACAGATAATTTCGGTAATACACCCTTACTTGAAGCCATCAAGAGCGGACACGACAAAGTTGCTTCATTGCTTTCCAGAGAAGGGGCCTTATTGAAGATTGATGATGCTGGTAGCTTCTTGTGCACAGTGGTTGCGAAAGGTGATTCAGATTTTCTCAGAAGAGTGCTATCCAACGGCATTGATCCAAACTCCAAAGACTATGATAACCGAACTCCACTTCACATAGCGGCCTCTCAAGGATTATATTTAATGGCGAGGTTGCTCTTGGAAGCTGGAGCTAGTGTTTTCTCAAAGGACAGGTACAATTCTTTAATTCGTAATTGCAATGGGATCTAAAGTTAAGTTGACTAAGAGATTATTTTTGGCTTAACTTATTTAAAAGATTTTATAAATTCCTATGTCTAATATATTTTTTAGAACTCATATGATGTTGGATCTTATTTTAAAAATAAGTATTAAAAATTTTTCAGATGGGGAAACACCCCAATGGATGAAGGGAGAATATGCGGAAACAAAAATATGATTAGACTTCTGGAAGAGGCAAAAATGGCTCAATTATCCGAAAGTCCCAGTTACTCTCAAGATGCTACAGGTACTTTAAAATCCAGAATTGTGTCCCCTATGGTCAAAACAATCTTTGAATCACTAAGTTTTTGTGCCCTTATGCTGTTAAAAGCTTTTTAACTGCAAAACTTTTGGTTATAACAGATAGAAGCCATCGAAGGAAGTGCACTGTGTTTCCATTTCATCCATGGCATCCCACAGAAGGTAGAAGACACGGCATTGTAATGTGGGTTCCTCACACTATTGAAGAGCTCATAAAAGAAGCATCAAAACAGCTGGAATTGACAGACGGATCATGTATTTTATCAGAAGATGGAGGTAAAATTCTTGATGTGGATATGATTACGGATGGCCAAAAATTGTATATGATCAATGAAACAGATTAAAATTTCATGCCAGCTACACAGAGCTCTTACTGTAGCCTTGGCCGTGTACATTCTTGGACTCAGCTGAATATCAATATAATTCCACTTCTTTTACCTTTTGTCTCTCCAGTCATAAACTAATGTTTGTAGAACGCAGTTAAGTCAACTTGGGAGTGACATGATCTTTGTCTGAAAAATATGAAACCTTTGTTTGATTTATAGATGACTAGGTTATCAACTCTTAGTATCAGTTTTGGTTGGATATCTTTCTTTCTTAATAGAGCCTAGAGGTATCCTTGGCACCTGGGCTACTGACAAAAGATTGAATTCTTTTCTCTATTTCTTGAAGTTCAATTAGTACTACTTAAGGAAAATGCAGGAAACTGAATACTAATTGACTTCTAATTAAACCCTTCCCTGGAAATTCTTGCCCCGACCGGCAGGGTTTGGCTAACCCAAGCAGGTGGGAATCCTAAGGAAAATGAAATCTTGGAAGTCAATGTCACACAACTGTTCAAGTTCCAAAGTAGTGAATAAGATTCGTAATAAGGTACTTAGGGAGTATTTCCTTCATGAATAGTATGACATTACATTTGCTAGCTGGTTGGGTCATATTATAATTGCATTTCGCTTGTATTAATACCTTCTACAATTAGGAGACATGAGAAATCAAAGTGGGGAACTAACAGCCTTTTCCTTGACTATGACAGATCCTGGTGGTGTTTGGATTTGTTTTGAGTGTTTTAGTGAAAACGTATTGTGGAGTGAGTTAGAAAATTGTGATGAATACTTATTTTTATTTTGAAAAGTGGTATGAGAGTATATATGTTTGATTTTGTTTTAGAAGGAAAAATTTTGTATTGTAATTAATATCAAATCAATAGCTTTTTTCATTTAATTAGTTGGAGGGAAGATATGATTTTATATTATTCATTTTTGTATGTATAAGTTGAAGTTGTCACATATATAGAATATAATGATTAATTGATTGGGAGAATGATAGTAGTAGGGTTGTCAATGGGTCGGATTTGTATCGAGTCAATCATATTCGAATTCGAATCCAAATATAAAAATTTATATCCAAATTCGATCTGATATTCGATAAGATCTTTGTTAGTTAAAATCATATCTGAATTCGATGGATATCCAAAATTCAATAAAAAAATCCGTCCTGATTTAATATATATATATTTTCTCTCTTTTTCCCCCCTTTTGAATTATACAAAAATATTATATTTATTAAGTAAATTTACGTCATTTTTGAATTTTTAACAACTTTTTATTATATATTAATCCAAAAGTTAAATATTTGAATACTAACCTCTATTTCACATTATATTAATGTATAGATGAACTATTATACATTATTATGTTTGACATTTTATCAGCATCCCTCTTATTTTGAGACCAAAGACTCAATATTAATAACATAATATAGACGTTATATAGATATTAGGTTAAATATAATATATAAATTTTATTTTAAAATCTTTATTAATATTATATATAAGAGTACTAATTTAATAAAAAATTATTAAAGTTCGGATTCGAATTTTTAATGGATTGGGTTGCTTAATTCCATATCTGATCCACTTTTCGAATTACAGATATTTATAATTGGACCTGATTCATCGAATATTTTAATCGAATAAAAATCTTAAAGTTCGGATTAAATTTAGATCGATTTCAGATTAAAATTCGATCCATTAACAATCATAGAGTGTAGAGTTCGCAGAACAAGGCATTTTGGGCAGATTTCATTTGTTTTCGGGGGCCATTTTGAGCCTTCCACCAAAATGACCCATATAAGTTTGGATTCATTTTCCGTGGGTAGAAAATGGCTTACGAAAACGAACCCAAATATTTTCTTTAGGCTTTGTTTGCTTAAAGGATTTTGACAAAGAAAGAAAAATGTTAGGGAAAAAGAAAATAAAATTAAAAAAATATAAAAGTTTATTTGCTTGGTTGCTAAAGAAAAATAATGAAGAAAGAAATAGGGAAAAGAGGGGTGGTGAATTTGTTGGAGAAGGGGAGAAGACCAAATAAGCTTTTCCTTTATTTTTCTTATTATTTTGAGAGGAAAATAGCTTTTCCTCAAATATATTCTATTTTCCTTAAGGGCTCGTTTGCTTGCCATGATAGGATTGGATGTTATTGATAAATATAGGGTTTGTTATTTAGAAAATATATCAATACTTTGTTTGTTTGTTTATATTACTAATTTGGAATCCTAATCTTATAACACATCGGTTATTTAGATGCTTAGGATTGTAGCTTATGATACGTGTGAAATATTAATTTTATCCCGAATCTTGCTTTAATAATTGAATTATCTTCATTGAAAAGGTTTAAATATATGTAGTGTTGTAGTAAGTCTCTATTTTTAAACTTTTTCTCAAATAGTTTATAATTTATTATTACCTAGAAAAGAGTTTATTTTTATTTTGAAAAAGTAATTAACTTTCAAATTTTATAAAATCATACACGTATTTTGCAAATTAAACTATTTTATATTTGATATGTTTTTGGATATTAGTTTGCACTTTCATAAAATAAGTTCATATTAAGCGTAAATTTATATTTGAAAAATATTATTCATTTTTCAATTTATGTTTAGTTATAAATCTTATTATTATGGAAGAAATAATTTTTAGTAAAAAAAATTTATATTTTTTTAGATAAATATTGTATAAAAATACATTTGATTGCACTAATAATTTAATATTTTCTTAAAAATTTAGTTATATAAATCAAGTTTTAGTGATATATATTGCCTTAATTAAATCTATATTTAATTTATATGTAGGGATAATTTCATCATTTGACATATTAATCTCAATGTTTCTAATCCTAGGATTATTAATCACACAAAGAGGGTAGAATTCATAATCAATCGTCCCAACACTTTAGGATAAAATACTGAGCTTTTTATTAATCACGAGTTTTAATTGTGACAACCAAATATTTAATTACACTGGATTATACATCTATCCTATACAATCCTAGCAAGCAAACAAGCCCTAAGTTTTCTTACCAACCAAACAATCAATATTATTTTCCTTAGTATTTTTTTTTTCCTTCTTTTTCTCACCAAAATGTCTAAACATAATGTTAGAGTTGGTATGATCAGTCCTAGTTCACTTTGGAGACATTATTATATATATCCTGAGATCCTGCATAATGCCATAATTTATCAAAAAATCATATGCCTACCAAGTAGGCAAGTGCAATATTATATCTCCCTGTTAGTTGCATTACTAAAAATCATGAAAGAGCAAGAAAAATATTTAAATGAGCAGAAATATGTTAAAAAGCATCTAATATATGTTTACCACTTTACCAGACTTTCTATGCCCATATAGTTTTGCAAGAAAATTATAAGGGGACCAGTTCCTTCTCTCCACAAATTATATTAAGTATAAAACAAGAGGGCCCAGTAACATATGTGATACCACTAAAATGAACATTTAGCAAAAAGGTTAATTATGTTTTTATAAATATATATTGGAGCACAATTCTGCAGATAAAATAGGATAAGAAAAAGAATCAATAAATTAATGAATGACATAAGGCGTTGTCATAGATGTTTTTTTCTTCAAGTATATTGCACAGTAGCTGATGGCCGGCACTTTGAATTTTTTATGGCATTATATTTGTTACCCATTTGACAGAAAGTATAAAGAAGGGCAGTTTGGAACTATAAAGGGTCCTTAAGAATATGAAAAAAGGTAATTAAGAATCTGATCCCACTCATCGACAAAGCATCATTTGGATAAGTGTAAGATCGATCTAGCTCATTGTCCACTAATTATGGCCTGGTCTTGTGAATTGTGAGCACCAACTTGGTGCTCATTAGTCATTAGCTTAGTGGTCTCATCATTTTAATTTTTGACATTTACTGCAGAAAGTGGAGGATTTTTATATATATATATATATTCATGTTGTCTGAATTTGATTCGTTGTCCTGGAAAATTAATGGATTCCTAATATTGCATTCGATCTATCTATAATTCATTGTTCTTTAGACATTGCACATGACCATCTTCTGCCTTTTTCGATATTTTTCCTACTTGTTGACATCCACACTCCTGCTCTCCTGGAAATTCTTTCTAGCTAGTACGTAATATCTGATTTATGTAGAATTTTACATATATAGCCGTTTGATTTAAAGTAACCAGTTCAATTTATTTCCTCAGGAAAGGGGAAAGTTATTGTCCGAACAATAGTTATATCAGAACTAAGTGTGGCTTAATTGATTAGAAATTTACAAAAGCCGGCCGGCGAGATGTATATCGAAAACCTCGAGTATATATTTATGCAGAAAGAAAGAGTACTGAAAAATAAAAAGAACACGAACTAAAAGTACATCACAAAATTCTAGCTATAAAAGCCATTACTTAGGATTATAAGCTATTTAGCTTGTAAGTTCCCTCCTCAGTCCCCTTAGAATTGAATCAAGAAAATGCATGGTTGAGACAAGAAAAGGACCTATACATATTAATGGAAGTAAAGTCTTCTGAAATGACATCCAAAGGGTTGGAGCTGGCTGCATATATCAAGCTCCCCGAACATGTTGGACTTGTCTGAAATGCTTCTGTGCTGCTACATTACTTGCGGTTGCAACGTCGTTTGCTTTGTCCTCCTCCAATAACAGAATTTCATCTCCACCAGAAATTATCAGTAAAAGGGTTTCTAAAATACACCCTAAGAGGGGAATAGAACAACTTTGAAACAAAGTTTGTTTTTGAGACATGGCTTCAAAAGTTTGTTTTGCTAATTGTGAATATCTTTAATGATACCTGGCAAAAGATGAATGCGTAAAATCTGTGAAGTGAGGGGAAGATAGATAGCTGCTTTTATAGTGAATTCAAGGTATGGTGGGGACCTTATACGGACTTTTAAGTAGTCTAATTTTTCTTGCTTGTCAAGAAAATGTTTACTGCATCACGAGTCTTGTATATGAGTGGGGAATAAGCCTCAGGAAATAGACCCTCCTTCCTTTTGGACAATGGAAGTAGAGAATACTAATCTTCACTGGTGGAGCCAAAGATAAGAATTTTCTTTGGTCTTTTAAAGCGCGTAGCACTAGTTCTTGTTTCTATTCTATAATCTTTGGGGATTGATGTTTACAAACTTACTTTCAGCGAAGGGGTTGGGTGGGGAGGAGCAGGGTCTAAATTTGATGTTTTCTTTCAAAGACTACTCAATTCTTTATTTGTTTTTAATTTTGTAGTCAAATCAAAAAATTTTGATTCATTAATTCTCTGTGTGTATTAGGTATGGAAATAGACTAGGCTATGCTAGGTTAGGTTAGACTTTGATTTAAATAGGTCATACTTGTTATGCAAATGATAAGCCTGAGCCTAATCTGTTATCTACGGTAGGCTTTTTTTTTAAGGTTAGGCCTAACATTTTTAATAAATTTTAAAGCCTTAATCTGGTCTGAAAACTTTCATTAAATCTAAACATCACATAAATCTAAATTTTTAATATACTTAAATTTGTAATAGACATTGATAAGCAATAATCAAAATGATAAATAACAAATGCATAATTATGAAAGTTTAAATTTAAGTACAAAATAGTATTATTTTAACAAAAAGGAATACTAAGCAACATAACAGATTCCATAAAGAACTAATTAAAGAAATCAAATATAATTAGCTATTTAATATTATATTACTATTATTACACTTTTTATGTGAAGACGGATAAGTGGGCCGGCCTGTTAGGCTTTGCAATCTTTTAGAAAAGTTTAAGTCTAGTTTGAAAGGCTTCTTTTTAAGTTTTAGCTTGGTCTTTTTATTAAATAGATTAGGCCATAAGTAGGTTATGCCCTAGGCCCCTAATGAGTAGCTTGGCCTATTCCCATCTCTAGTGTGTATTACCCAAAATACTCTAAAATATTTATCTTTTTATTCCTCAAAACAAACATAATCATTATTCAAATAATGATTAATTGTGTATAACTGAAAATTAAACAAATAAAAATAGAAAAATGTTAATGATTGAGTTTTTCTATCAGGATATAAATGCCTAGTTTATTAATAACTTTGTTGATTACATCATTTCCTCCTTATAAAATTAATAGCAAGTTATTAATTTGAGTCTTGTATAACTGTGGAGTTTTTCTGAATTTCTTACAATCAAATATCTAATTTATTAAATTCACAACATTCCTACACGAGTTAATTAAATTATATATGGGATTGTACCACTCAATTGACTCCCTAGGAAAAACATGTATATTTTTGTCATACTCACAAATTAACTATACCAAAAAAAAAAGAAAAAAAGAAGAAGATAAGTTAGTGACAAAACAAAGAGTGACAATACAAAAGTTGTCACTAATTATATATATTAGATGACAAAAAATTTATTTTGTCACCTTAATGATTTTTGCAAATTAAATAATAATAGTAATAGTGTTAAAGTTGTTACCATTGACAATCAGTGACACCCCCATAGTAACAACTAATTAGTAAGAATGAAAATTTTGTCACAAATTATAGTGACAATAAAAATTGTCACTAGGTTGTTATTGTAGGAGTGTCTCTAATTGTTCATGGTGGCAATTTAAACATTAGTTTTTATCACTAATGAGACATATTGTGATAAAAGAAAAATTATTGTCACATGAAAATATCATTAGTAACAAAATAAAAACTAATGTTACTTAATGCATATCATTAATGACAATTTTTACATGGTCACTTATTTATTTTGTCACTAATATAATATTTTGTTGTTGTAAATTACGTTATCCCTCTACTTGAACGATCAAACTTGGGCCCTTCTATTTTTAATCAATCTCTAAATTATATTTTCTTAAATTACTCTAGGGTTTACAGATGCATTTGACTATTGATTAGAAAATCAAATAATAAAGAAAAGCACAATAGAAGAAATAATTTCAAACTCTATTAATTTAACGAAACAAAACCATGAAATCTATTTATTTAAAAGAATTCATCGTACTATTTGAATAATGAATTAGTTTATAATTGAATTGTTAAACAATATATAAATAAGACGAAACATCATTAGAAATGAAGATGTAAAAAAGAAAATCAAAAGGGAGAAGAAGAAACTCTATTCTTGATGAATCTGATCTTCATTTTGTCCTACTTCAACCATGAAAATTCTCATGAAACTTCTAGCTAGTCTCCAATGAAGAAATCAAAATCAAAACCCTAGCTAACCAAGTGTTTGAAAAACCTATTTATAATGGGTAATAATGTCTTTTGAAAAATACATAAATAGAAAAAAAAAAAAATTCTCATTCTTCCATCCTTAAATTAAATCACAAGAAATCACGCCAGCTTTTGCATCAACTTGTGATAACTTGTCTCCTTTTTTGCAATTCTTCAACTCGTATTCCTGCAATCACAAATTTTCATGAATTAGCGAGAGTGTAGACATATTAATTTTAGCAAATGGAGAAGTGACATGTAAAATAACATGCTAGATATTAATTTGAAATTTTTATTTATTTCTTGGAATTTGTTAAATTTAATTCCAAAAGATAAATAGTTAATTTAAGTATTTATTTTATGCTCAAATCAAATATTGGCAAGTGTCAAAAGATAAAGTATCTATGTCTATGAACCAATCAAATCAAATATATTGGATATAATCTCTTGATATTCGATATTATCTTATCAAGGAGATAACTATCAAAGAAGTTCAAGTCAATTTGGAAGTCTTCCATCAAGCATCTATATAAAAGGGGCGACCAAAGCTCATTCAACACACAACAAAATTTCCAGCAAGTGAGAAGAACTTGGAAGGAGTCTAGCAATTCTCTCAATCAAATTCAAGGAGATCCATGATGTTTAGCTGTTTTTCTTGGAGCTCATTATATTTTGGCATTTGATTCAAGATTAAGGTGCGGAATCTTCAAACTGGCATTATTTTATTCAAACTAAATTCAAGGAGATCCATGACATTCAAGGCGTTCTTCGCGGAACTCATATATTTTGGCATTTGATTCGAGATTAAGGTGTGAAACCCCTGAATTGACATTTTTTTCTTCAAATCAAATTCAAGGAGATCTACGGCATTTTTCGTGGAGCTCATTTAATTCAAGATCATATTTCATAGGAAAGAATCAGAGGATTAGATTAGAAATCGAATCCACAATTGATAAGTTTGAATTTTATTTTATTTGTACGATTTTTCTTGTCTTGTAATTTTATTTTTGCAGATTAGGAAATTTGCACTTACAAATTTTAGCATGCCCAATAAGATGATCTCCACCTCTCATCTCTTCCTTTCATCAAGATCGAAGTATCAAATGGCTGCCAACAAGACTACAACATTGAAAATTACTGCCTCAAAATTCCTCCAGTACTGGAGCAAAAAGTGTTGGTGTCATCACAAGAAGGATGTCCAAGAAGCTATAATAAGCTTCGGAGGTGGCTCCTTCACTTGCTGTGGAAAAGATGTTGCCACATTTTATTAATATAAATGAAGATGATGGAGACTCATAGGAAGAATCTGCATCATCCATTCACTGCTCAATATCAAATTCCTTAAAAACGGCGACAATGATGGCGACAAGTGCTAAAACCTTTGAGGAACAAATTACAAATTTGACAAAGGCTATTGATAGACTCACGAAGCATGTCCAAGAGGAAGACTTCAAATCTCCAAATTGATAAGCAAGTGGACAATCTTGATGCAAGCAGCATGGTGAAGAAACAAATTGAGGCTCAGGACGAAGGCGAAACATTCACAAAGAAACAGTCAGCCGAAAATGAAAAGATTGCAAATAAAAAACTACAAATTTTCACTGATGGACTAGTTCCCATTAACCCCCTTGAAGGAGTTTATCATGGAGACTATCAACTACAAGCTTAATGGAAGTTCTAAGTTGTCTATGACTTACTCCAAGCCATATATACTCAAAGGATTGACAACCTGAAGATGCCAATTGGTTACCAGCCCCCAAAACTTCAGCAATTTGATGGCAAGGACAACCCAAAGCAGCATATGGTTCATTTCATTGAAACTTGTAATAATGTTGGGATATATGGAGATTATTTAGTTAAGCAATTTGTTTGATCATTAAAGGATGATGCTTTTGATTAGTATATTAACTTGGAGGCAGGCTCTATCGATGGTTGGGGGCAACTAGAATAAGAGTTCCTCAATCGCTTCTATAGCACTTGAAGGACTGTCAAATGATTGAACTCACCAACTCTCGCTAGTGGAAGAAGAGTCGACCATTGACTAATCAATTGTTGGAGAAATTTGAGCTTTAATTGCAAAGATCAATTGTTGGAGGCTTTAGCCATTGAGATGTGTATCCAAGTAATGCATTGAAGTCTTTGCTACATACTTTAAGGAATTAAACCAAAAACTTTTGAAGATTTGGTAACTCGTGCACATAATATTGAAATGAGCACGAATTTTGATGAACAAGAAGACTCAAGTGATGCCGACGATAGTGATGAAGATGTTGGAGGCAATTAATATTTCATCTTCAAATTATGAATGCTCCTTCATAAAAGCCTAAACTATCAATAATGCTCCCAAATAAGAGCATAAAAACTATCTAAAATTCTTAAGTCTTCAAGTCTCTAGATCTAGACTCAAGTCTCCAAGTCTTTAAGTCAAAAATCAAGTCTCTAAGTCTCCAAGTCCAACTACAAGAAAAATTAACTTTAGCAATCATTAATAATGGTTGCTAAAAATAAAAAAAATGGTTGCTAAAACATGTAGCAACAAAAATAAGTTTGGTCGCACGTGGTCACAACAAAATAGCTACTAAAAGTGCTCAGTGACCAATTATTGGCATGGACGCTAAAAATGAATATTTAGCGACCATCAAATAATGGTCATTAAAGATAGCGTAATGAGCAACAAATATTTTACTCGCTAATGAAAAAATCCATGGTTGCTATAATATTAATATGGTCGCTATAATTTCACATACAATGACCACATTTTTTGGTTGGTAAAACTTTATTCGTTAGTAACCAAGTCATCGTTGCAATAACTTTTAAATGGTTGCAACAAGTGCCTCATATAACTTGTTTTAGCAACCATATTGCGACAGTGACACATCATTGCTAAAGAATTTTACTTTAGCGATGAAATAGTTGGTTACAATAATATTAATATTGTCACAGTGCTTACTGCATTTTGTATTCTTTAGTGACCAAAAAATTAACTATTGGTTGCTAAAATGTATATATTTAGAAACCAATTAATGCTTGCAGAAATTATTTCAATTGGTTGTTTATGTGTGTGTGTGTATATATATATATTAACAATCAAATGATTGTTGCAGAAGTACTTTTAATTGGTCGCTAATATATACATATTAGTAACCAAATAATGATTGCAAAGTAAATTGAACTGTTGCTAACACATATACAATAGAAATCAAGTAATGATTGTAGAAAAAAAAAATTAAAACTGGTTACTAACATATATAAATTAATATACTTAAGTCAACCGATTAAATGATAGCTTTATGTTTCCACTCAACTGATACCGAAAGACACTAGTATCTTAACCAATTAATATATAAGCAATTCCCAACATCATATCTAATGAAAACACATATATAAAATGAATAATTTAATATAAAAAGACACTAATTATAACAATATCTCATAATATGTACATAGAGGACACATTAAGTAAATACTACAAGGAACAATGTGCATAGGCAAACGGAGTTACTGTAATTCACAAAATAAATATAACTATATTGAATTTTTTTCAAAATTTTCCTTCCATTTTTCTTCACATCGCTTGAAGTATATCCTTGAGATCTGAAAATGGACCTGAAATAGTGAAAACATGATGTCAATAGTGTGAGTCAGTCTAGGCTTCCTTCCATATAAATCCACAAACATAAACTCATATTCGTAATTATTCCAGCTCCTCTTCCATGAGACTAGGGAAAGGTCCTTTTCACCAATGCGAGACATATAACATTGAGGTATGGACCAATTATTATAGATTGTGAATAGAAAGATCCCACGTTCATCCACCCCATGAAAATGGAAAAAGAATCATGCATGAGCACACACAAGTATGTATGAGCAACATAATCAAGAATTTTAAAAAGAGAATTACAAGTATCAGTAAACAAAAAATATGTTAAACTTAAACCAACATATTTATAAGCAAATCTTACCCTTATTGACAACAACGTATCACGACTCTCAAGGAACAAAGTTTACATTGTTCACTAATCCTAGTCAGTTCCCAAACCTTGGATGCTCTCCAATCCTCAAAGTCGTGTTTAAATATAGTAAATTCCCAGCATCCTACCACCAAGATAAAGAGTTATTAGGATAACTTTTACCCACTATATATTCAAATTGCATTCTCCTAATCACACTGCAGATGCCAATTTGACTGCCTCACAAGTTGTTCAAATTCTAAAAAGTTTTATTTCACTTCATAGAATCTTGAAAGCAAGAAAGCAAATAAAGACTTCACAAATTATGCATATTCAACTAAAGAAAAAATGAAATATAAAGAGAGAAAAAGTAAAAGGTTTTCTTCTAATATATATTCAAAAAAAAGTCATGTGAAGTGGAAATTACTCAGATGATCTTACTTCATAATTTCATAACAGTCACATATAATAAGATAATTGTGTTAGTTGAATCATTTATGATGTATTGTTTAGTCACTAGCTATTGTAAGATTTTTATATATAACAGAGTACAATAAAAATGAAATAAAGTGAACATATTGATCCACAATTATTTTTCATTTATATTTGTACCAACTTTCCCATCGTATAATTTTTGAACTACCCAAATACTATCCAAATCTAATATCCAGAGAGAGTATAAGTAGCCCTAACATCATCAAGTTCTATTCGGTAATAGATTTTAACAACAAAATAAAAGTAACAATAATGTAGAGATTTCATAATTCACATGACTAAAGACTATATGCTGATAAATGTATAATGGAACTTTTAACCTAAAATAATAGTTAACACAAATTAAAAATATTGAGGTTGGCATGGAAGTGTTATCCCGCTCATAAACAAGAAGTTCAACTTAAATTGTCATTTGATTTTTGATTAATCCATGAATGATTAGATGTCCTATGATTCCTCAAGTAGTTAAAATTTAGTAGCAAATAAGAATAAAAAGTTCAAGAGCACTCTTGAAGAGAACAATCGCTAAAGAAGCTGGTGTTCAACATAAAATGTCTTGTTCTCCCAATCTTGTTCACCTCTAGGACCTCAAAATGGTAGAAAGTATTTGAAGACAACAGAAAATATACACCAACATTCAAAAGTGAAATCAATTCTCCTACAATTCATGCAACTGTGATAGCTTCCTAAAATAATTTTTATGGTGCATGAAAATCAATTACTTATAGAGGTAAAGGAAAAAAGAAAAAAAGCTCTGTTATGCTAAATTCAGCCTCTATTTTGAGATGAATTCAGCTGCATAACAGAGGTTGAATTCAAGCTGTTTTCAGCCTCTATCATGAGGTGAATTGAGCCTCATACCAATGTGTTATTTAATAAGTTTTGGTTATATTAAATGTAAAGAAAATGAAGTTGTTACCTCAATTTTGGTTCTTGTACTCATACAAGTTTTTGAAGTTTCTATTTACGATCCATTGTTGTCTTGTTTGATCTCAAATAACCCTCAGCCAAAGGAAAACAAGGGAAGAATGATTAATGACAAATATGTTGAGATTTGTCTTAGAAAATAAAAAGGAAAAAAGAAAAGTGCGCATGATCTCTTTTCTCTGTGAAATTTGAACTGAAATATATTAAGATAATGGACCAAAACTTATAAGTATGTTGTAGTTCAGTATGTATAGAAAATGTTGCCAATTTATTATCTAACAAGCTAAGAATATCAAATTTATGCTTATTTAAGTTATGTATCAAGTTAAATAAGCTTCATAATGTTGGGATGATAAAGGGGAACAAAAAGTAAGAAAATACAGGGTTTCATGGTTTAGTAGCACCTCTTTGCTGCTAACATTCCATTCACATTAATAAAAACGAAATCAAAATAACCATGCATAAAAAACACTACTAAAGTGAAGACTAGATGATTCCTATGACTAAACTAAACTACTCAACCTAATAGTTTTTCTTCACCAGACCCCATTGTTTCATCTTCACATTCACGATAGGAAACCTCAATATCCATACATATTAACAACTTTTCTCCCTTCAGACCTCTAAATCATTGTTTAGTTTCTGATATTCTTGTATAGTACTCTGAAATTTGTTGATAATATTTTTTGCTGGTCTGGGTTTCTTTTCATTTTGAGGGCTAAACAAGAAACTTGACTAGAGGTGAATAAGTTTTTTGATTGAATAATTACCTACAAGGAAACAAAATGCACCAAAAGTTGTAGACATGCTATGTCTACTACAGTTATTCCTTTTTTTCAATTCACACTTGCCCTGCTGCTGGGTTTCCTATGAATATTCCCCTCATAAATGATTATTCCTCAACATAATAGAAAGATTAAAATTGTCGTTCAAATCATGATCAAAGAATTTACCCATACTAATTCAAACTCAATCAACTTTCTTAGATACTATATATTCATTTGATTTAGAGGGAAACTAAATGTCATTAGGTTGTATTTTGCCAACATATTGTGCTATTTTTCGTGGCTTGAACAACTACTAGTGGCTATTGCAGATTACTGCAGTCACTCATTCACGCACCATTAGAGCAAGGACTTAGGAGGTAAAGTAAAAAAGGATGAGCATAGTCAATGAAAATATGTGTTCCATATGTCAATGGATTAGGTGCAACTCCAATGTGTGAAAATAGAACTTATCAAGGCAAAGCCAAAAAAAGAGGAAATCCTTTACAATAAACACAAAATTAAGGATGTTTAGTAGAGTCATACTTGCATTTAATGATTGCCACAGACATACATATATAAATATTAATTCAATTTTTCAATCCTCACGCACACCGCTAACCTATGTCAGAAGGGGAAAACCTAATTCTGAAGACAGCAAAAAGGGAATATCATAAAATTCACGGAAACCACACCTTTTACTAAAATAAGCAGTACAAATAATGGATGCTAGAACACCTTATTTTTGTGAAATTATTAAGAGGCAGCCGTTGTTTTCTCACTTTGTTGAAAATCATCACGCCATAAGCTCATCAACCTGGACGAAGAATCAAAAGACGAATATAAATTTTGTGGTGAGAAAATAGGGTTTGAGAGTATAATTTTTTTTTCCTTTGTTTTGAATAAGTTCAAGATATATATTTAAAGCGAAAATGGGGATTACATGATAAGAGAATTAGAGAAAAAATATAAATAAGGAAATACTTCCCTTAAAAAAATCAAAATATAATAAGGGGCAAGATAAATTGAAATCCCAATCCTTCAAAGCACAAGTAAGTGGCTCTCAAGAAGATCAAACTGAACCTCCATTAAAGCCAAGGAAATTTCTGTCAAAATAATTGATCCTCATAAGGTCATGGATAAATTATTCATGCCGCATCACGAATTAAATTTCTAGCCCATATCCATTGTTAAGCATCTTTGTGTTGGGCTTCAAGGAATGAAACCCACATTCTCAAATTTACAAGGCAAGAGGTCAATCCAAAGAATTCAAGTTCAATTCCTCCTTGGTGTAGAAATTAAATCCCTTAAATTCTGTTACAATTTCGAGCCCCCAAAACCACAAAATTGTGGCAGATTTAAGGGGAGTGTTTAGCGCAAATTGGGCTAAGTTCGAAACCCCAAAACATTACCAAATGTCCTGGATAAATCTGCCTTGCAACCTTAGAACAACCCCTACTTGGATCAATTCTGCCGTGTAGCGTCAAAGCCAAAAAACAACCTCTAACCTACTATAATTTCAAAATAATACCTAAACTCAATAGGTAAACTAGATTTCTGTACTAAGCCCACCAAATTGCAGCTGGATTAATACTGTGAGCAAACTTTTATCTCCAAAAAAACCCATCAAAACCAACACCAGCAGACCCATCAGTTCATTACAGCTACCAGTGGAATAAAGACAGCAACACAATGCATGTCCAAAACATCAAAGCAGAGATCAGCCCCACTTAACCCCAATCTAGTAAGAAGAGACCAACAATTAAAGCTTGAAGAACAACCTAAAATCAGAAAAACCAAGATATCATTAGAAGAGACAGGAGAGCGACCAAGTTTCTGCCTAAAAAGCATCAGAAGCAAACAAAAGGTGCAATTAAAACCAAAAAAGTTCTAACCACTTCGACAGAATCATTTAACAAATAAAGAAACATTCCATAGTTCTAATCCAGAATTAATAACGAGAGGAATGCAACCCCTTCCCTTTAAGTCTTTTAGACTTTCGCCTGCTGCAAATTTCAATGACCCTATAAGCCCATTCATCCTCAGATTCAGGTCTTTGGATGTTTACAGCATCCTGGGCATCCTAAAAATATCATCAGTTGAAAAAGTTGAAGAAAGATCAAAGCCCAAGTCCTCATCCAGGTTAGGTGGAGAATAAAGGATAGGAATATAGCTATGCGGGGGGAGAATTTGAAGAGGAGTTGCAATCTGCGAAGAGGGATAAGGATGGTGAAAGGATGGAGAGTTAGATGAAGGATAGAAGGGAAGGCCGTGAGTGGAGCATTTGGGAAGGGGTTGGATAAGAAGAGAAGCTGTAGGGCGAGGGTCGCTAGAATGTGGGGGGAGCTGAAGAAGATTAACCCCTAATCCCTCATCAAACAGTCTGTTGAGGCCAAGATAGCACACCCCATTGGTATCAAGGTAAAAAGAGTTAGCCTAGTTATTAACGACATTTTCAGATATTCCATTTGAATTAACCTAAGTTCATTTCGGTATCCTTAGCATTGACATCACACCCATTTCTATCCATAACATTACCATCAAAATCATTATGCCTCATTTCAGCACTATCACCAGAGACATTAACATTAGACACAGTATTATTTAAGCTATCATTAATCATCTCCATTAAATTTGAGCCATTCTGAGCAGCCACCGACTGTACATTTTTTCCATGACCATTTCTTTTAGTTTCAGAATTCATAGATTTCTCTCTATTGATTACTGCCTCATCAATAAAAAGAGAAAACTGATTACGTACCTCCACAAAATTATGTTCAGCCATCATTTCCGTCTCCTTGGGCAGAAGACCACTTGAACCAGCATCCTAAACAGGTGCATTGCCTTTGCCAATGAGCCATTCCTCAACCAGTTTAGAAGGCCTCTGAAATCTACATCTAGCTAGCCTTGGAACATTTCCTTTAACATAGCACTGCTCATTGCTGTTGCCCAAGTGTTTACAATGAGAGCAGTATTGAGGTATTTTCTCGAACACTATAGGGACCTTAATGAGTTTTGAATCCTGTACCTCCTCTGGTAAAGCCGAAGTTAGATCAATTTCAATACACATCCTCGCATAATTCATTCTTTCCCAATTTTTCATTGCTTCATCAAGCTTCAAATGCTTCCCCAGGAATTCACCAATTGTGTATAATGCATTTCTATTGTAAAGATGTAGAGGAAGTCTGGAAATCTTACCCAAACAGAAGCGACTGAAGATTCTTACCCTGAACTAAAATTTGCTGTCCATTTTAGAATTCGCATAGGGAGCCCATCGATTAAGCATTGACACTTCATCCAACATAGCGAGTAGTCTTCTGAGTTTTGAAACACCAGTAGGATATGCTTCTGATTAAAACCCTCTACTACGAATTTTCCATTGAGAGGAAGCGATTCCATAAAAGAAAGAATATACTAGAATTTTGGGAGCCCATAAGAAAATTTACCCACCGATGTGAAGAGAAATGGTTCAGCTAAGAGACATACTTCATCGCCTGAAAAGAGAATGGCTCGCTAACCTTCCCATTCACCGATTTTGCCCACTTTATGCTTGCTCGGACTCAAGAAAATTGGGTCATTGGTCTGGCCCAGAGGTTCAAGACCGTTGGGGCTCAAAGCTTCTACATACGATTGAAGAGGAGATGATGATGCCATAGATTGGCCAAGCGATTCCAGGAAAAGAAAACCCTAGGAAGAATCTGACCAATCACGAAAAGGAAGAAAAGCCCCTCAACCAGTCACCATAGGAGGCGGCATGGCTGAGGTGTGGCGGTTGGGGAAGGTGGTATCCGGTTAGCGGAACTAAAGATTGAATCGGGGAAGAAATTTTCAAAACAGGGGAGAAAGTTTAGAGAGAAGTGAGAGCAAATATAAAGATGCTTTGAATTAAAAAAAAAAAAAAACCCGCCTCTTTTCTTAATGCCTCCGATGGGGTATTCAGAAAAGTGCTGCTAGTTTGAAGTTTCTCAAAGTTTTAATAATTGGTATCTATAATTAGTTAATGCTTCTAATGCAATTTTTCATTTAGAATTAATTAGAAAAATAGAATTATTTCTATGTTTTTACTCATGACTATTTATCCAATAAAATTAAAACGAAAGTCAAATCTATATTTTGAATGCCAAAATATCATATTAAATGTTGAACCAAATATATTAATGATTTTTTGCAACTTTTGGTTTCATAATTAAGTTATTGAATCTTTTTACTAATACAACGATGAAATTATAAAACTATACTTACATTTTTTGTTAACTTTTTAGTTTCAACAACTTAAGAAATATACAACTTAACAATACTATCGAAAATATTATATAGGATTTAAGAGTCAAATCAAATTGAATACCAAAAATTCATATTTTATTCTTTACATACTGAATTTTCAATTTACTTAAGTTCAATCAATTTAAAGTGCAGAAGTAAAAATTTTGTTGGCTAATCTATCAAATTTATGTATATATATATGTATGTATGTATGTGTGTGTGTGTTTGGAATCAATGCCGAATGAAAATATATGCTTAATTAGCAACCAAATCAATTGGTTATTGATGTTAGCTTAAAAGAATTATAGTAACCATTCAAAATTTTGTTGTCAAATTGGTCACAATTAATATTCATGTATAGCGACCATAAAAAATTCTCGCTAAAAACTCCAATTTTAGTCACTATACGATTGGCTAAGGCATGCCAAATTATAGCAACTGCTTATAGCTACCAAGTACTTATTGGTTGCAAAAAGATTTATGTAACTGGAGTTCAGCAACCATATTAATTTTGGTTGCTAAAGTTCTACAATTAGCAATCATTTTGTTGTGGTCACTAAGAACTTGGTCGTCAAAACTAATTTTTCTTGTAAGCTCAAAATTTCAAGTCTCCAAATCCAAGACTTAAGTCTTCAAGTTTCCAAATCAAATGCTCAAATCTTCAAGTCTTCATGGCCAAAGTTCAAGTCCTCAAATTCCAAATGCTACTTGATAAGAGCTTAAACTATCAATAAGGCTCCTAGATATGAGTATAAAGTATCTAAATATTCAAAGTCTCTCCATGTGCTCTTTGATAAGAGCTTAAACTATTAATAAGGCTCTTAGATACGAGCATAAACTATTTAATATTCAAAAAATTTACATGTGCTCCTTGATAAAAGTTTAAACTATCAATAATGCTCATAGATACGAGTATAAACTATCTAAAATTTTTAAAGTCTCCCCATATAATCCTTGATAAGAGTGTAAACTGTCTATTAAGTCAAACTCAAGTAAACTCCTTGACATGAGTATAAATTGTCAATCAAATTCAAATAGACTCCTTGACACCAGTATAAAACATCTATTCAAGTTAAATATGTTCCTTGGTGTATCAGCCTGAACTACACGTTACTCTTGGTGGTATGAGTATAAACTGTGTACGACACCCCTCTCAAAAAGTTGTTTACTGCGAACTGCATTATGACTTGTTTTATTTATTGGGTTCACAGATGGGAGGACTTCATCATAAAAATCTCAAAATATTGGCAATCCACAAAGTCCATGAAGATTCCATAAAGAGATATAGTTCTTGACAGCAGTTGCAATATGTTTGTAGAAGGGCCCTAGAGCCTAAGGAATGCTTGGAGGATTCCTTGTCGCAGACATTTTTGAAAAAATGGAGAGAAAGAAAGAAAGAAAGAAAATTCTCAAATACTTCAAGTCTTGCTTCTTTCATGGATAATTGACACATCTTTCACCAAGTTTGAAGTGGGGGCATTTGTAGACATATTAATTTTAGCAAATGGAGAAGTGATACATGTAAAATAATATACTAGATATTAATTTAAAATTTTTATTTTTTTCTTGGAATTTGTTAAATTTAATTCCAAAAGATAAATAGTTAATTTAAGTATTTACTTTATGCTCAAATTAAATATTGAAGAGTGTCAAATATGAAGTATCTATGTCTATGAACCAATCAAATCAAAGATATCGGATATAATCTCTTGATATTTAATATTATCTTATTTAAGAGATAACTATTAAAGAAGTTCAAATCAATCTGGAAGTCTTTTATCAAGCATCTATATAAAGAGGGTGACCAAAGCTCATTCAACACACAACAAAATTTCCAGCAAGTAAGAAGAACTTGGAAGGAGTCCAGCAATTTTCTTAATCAAATTTAAGGAGATCCATGATGTTCAAGACGTTCTTTGCGAAGCTTATCATATTTTGGCGTTTGATTCGAGATTAAAGTGTGGATCCCTCGAATTTACGTTATTTTATTCAAAATAAATTCTAGTAGATCCACAACGTTCAAGGCGTTCTTCGTGAATCTCATATATTTTGGTATTTGATTCGAGATTAAGGTGCGAAGCCCTTGAATTGACATTATTTTCTTCAAATCAAAATTCAAGGAGATCCACGATGTTCTTCGTGGAGCTCATTAAATTTAAGATTATATTTGATAGGGAAGAATCAGAGGATTAGATTAGAGATCGAATCCACAATTAATAAGTTTGAATTTTATTTTATTTGTATGATTTTTCTTGTCTTATAATTTTATTTTTTGCAGATCAAGAAATTTTGCTCTTACAGAGAAAATTTATAATTTTTAAACAAAACAAAAAAAAAAAGAATAGAAACAAAGGCTCAACACATGATATATATATATATATATATATTGTTTTTTTCAAAATAATTTTAATCATCCCAAAACAAAATCAATAAAATATTCGTCATAAACTAACTCCACAAAAATCATTCTTTCAAAATATTTTCCTCAAAATATTCAAAAACAAAACCAAACAAAACCTCTGAGATTTCATAATTTTGAGGAAGGAGTGATGCATTTGTACGCTTGCTGGAGCAAATGTCGGTGGTCATTCTAATCAGTATAATATGAATTTAAAAATATTTTGAAATTCTTCAAATTTACCATGCATTAATCAACAAAACATTGAAAGCTTAATAGCGTTTGGTTCTTCTTGAGAATAGTAAAAATTGCGGGTCTCATAATATAAATTAGAGTATTTATAACAGTGAGAAAAGTGCTGAATCAAGCCAAGTAGCTTCATGTACTTGGGCCAATTCTTTCATAATATAATACCTAGTATCAATTGATTCGTGGCATTTTATTAAAATAACGAACATAATTATATATCAAAGGCATTTAACTACTATCAATTCTCTTCTCTTGAAAAAAAAAAAATGTTACTCATAATTTTATCATGATGCAATATAAAAAAAATATCGCAAAAATAAATAAAGTATATATAGGTATATTAATAACCATAAAATTTACTTATATATATATATATATCTTATCATTAATTTACTGATTAACTATTTGATTTATATTAATGTATTGACTAAATTAACTATAGATTTAAAAAGTATAATAAGTTTAAATTTTTAGAGATTTTTTCTCTCCTTACCTATATATATAGAGTTAATTAGAAAAAAATCCCTAATCCTACTTTCAATTTAGGGATCAGTCCCCATTTGAATTATTTCACACAAAACTCCCCACTTTTTCACAAAAGTTAGGAATTACTCCCCATATCTTTCAGAAAGACCAGTATACCCTTGCAGCTGGAAAAAACAACAAAAAAACCTCGAAAATGCGTTCTCTCTTAAGAAGAACGCTTCTTATTTTCTTTATTGTCTTGAATCCAACCTTTCTAAGCGCCAAAAGAAAAGGGCGCGAAACCGTTCCTCTACCACTGTCGCGAGAAGAAGAAGAAGAAGAAGAAGAAGAAGTGGGAAAAAAAAAACAACAACAAAATTTCTGCCATTTTACTGCGACAATGGAACGAAAAACAGCTGCAAAGAGAAGCGAAGTAAAAAAACAAGTGACTGAAAGGAACAAAGGTATGTTTTCTGCATTTGAAACTTCAAATGTCCGTGATTTTTCAGTGTTTCACTCATTTCTTGTCTATTTTCTCATGTTTAGGGTCTTTATTCATTTTTTAGTCGTTAAATAGTTGGACCCATTTGATATATGGTTTCTATTGTGAGATTGGAAGTTCTGATTTGTACTTGAAGGTCATGAAAGTTGCACTTCACCTTTAAGGGATTTATACTTCTTTTTAAACAAAAAGTGTACGGAAAAATTATATTTTAAAACTATCTGAATGTGGTGGTGTGTTATCTGTAGTACAGAACATGAAAGCATGCAGTATACATTAGCAAAAGTGTAGTATATAATGTGGGTAGCTTCAGTACAATTTGGAAGCAAATGTAGTATAAAACAATCAAATTGGTAGTATACTTTAGATATAAGTGTGGAATATAATCTGAGTAGGCGCAGTACATTTTAGTAGCAAAGCAGTATAAAACATTCAAACGAGCAGTGTACTTTAGGCATAGGTGTTATATATGATCTGTTGCAGCAGTACATTTTAGAAACAAATGTATGTAATATAAAGTATTCAAACTTGCAGTATACATTAGGCAAAAGATAGTATATAATGTGAATAAACGCATTACCTTTAAAAAGCATCTGGAGTACACTTTAGCCAAAAGTGCTGTATAAAACATCTATTGGTGCAGTACACTTTAGGCATAAGTATAGTATAAAGCAAACTGCCAGTACGGTTTAGGCAAAAATGTAGGTGCAGGGCATTTCAGACACAAATGCAGTATACAATCTGTTTTGTAGAAGTACATTTTAGAAACAAATTTATGTGGTATAAAGCATTCAAGATTGCAGTATACATTAGGCAAAAGGTAGAATATAATATGTGCTATATTTTAGAAGCATTTGGAGTACACTTTAGGCAAAAGTGTAGTATAAAATCTCCATTGGAGCAAAGTAGTATAAAACATGCAAACTGGCAGTACACTTTAGGCATAAGGGCAGTATGAAGCATTCAAACATGCATTACATTTTAAGAGCATCTGGAGTACACTTCAGACAAAGGTGTAGTATAAAATCTCTGTTGAAGCAAATTAGTACAAAACATGAAAACGTGCAGTACACTTTAGACATAAGTGTAGTATGAAGCATTAAAACCTGCAGTACATTTTAAGGGCATCTGGAGTACACTTTGGACAAAGGTGTAGTATAAAATCTCTGTAGGTGCAGTACATTTTAGGAACAAATGCAGTATAAAGCATTCAAGATTGCAGTATACATTAGGCAAAAGGTAGAATATAATCTGTGCTACAGTTTAGAAGCATTTGGAGTACACTTTAGGCAAAAGTGTAGAATAAAATCTCCATTGGAGCAAAGTAGTATAAAACGTGCAAACTGGCAGTACACTTTATGCATAAGTGCAGTATGAAGCATTCAAACATTCAGTACATTTTAATAGCATATGGAGTACACTTTGGACAAAGGTGTAGTATAAAATCTCTGTTGAAGCAAAGTAGTACAAAACATGAAAACGTGCAGTACACTTTAGGCATAAGTTTAGTATGAAGCATTCAAACATGCAGTACATTTTAAGAGCATCCGGAGTACACTTTGGACAAAGGTGTAGTATAAAATCTCTGTAGGTGCAATACATTTTAGGAACAAATGCAGTATAAAGCATTCAATCTGACATACACTTCAGGCATAAGGGTAGTATGTAATCTATGCTGCTGCAATATATAATAGCAGCATTTTAGTACATAAACATTCAGCCTGCATTATACATTAACTGAAAATGTAATATATAATCTTAGCATATGCAGCACATTTTAGAAGAAACTGAAGTATAAAACCTTTATTACTGCAGTATACATTAAATGGAACTTTAGTATATAATCTGTATAGAATAACTGAAAGTGTAGTATATATTATGTGTTTCTATAGTACATTTTTGAAGATATTTTAGTAGAAAATATTCATGCTTTTAGTACACACTATCTAAAAGGGTTACTTTATTATTTGTTAATATACTATTTTTTTTTTGGCCTTGCAGCAAAGCCAAGACGTTGTGAGGTCTGTTCTCGTTGCTCCCCCCAATATTTTCATAGTAAATTGGAGCTTGTGAAGTCCAAGATGGGGTCCAAACATTTTGATGCATTGAAGAAGACCCCTTTCTATATATACATGGATATGCCGAAGTTAAGTTCAAGTTTCATTCGACTTGAAGCTATACTTAGGAGGTTTGACCCAAAAAAGCTCTCATTTCATTTTGCGGAGGGAGTTGAGGTTCCTTTTTCTGCAGCTGAATTTTCAATGGTTTTAGGGTTGCCACATGTGGGGCAATCTGTTGACATAACATTGAAGATAAAGTCTTCAACTTTTGAGCGGCTTTTTTCTGGAAAGCTGCAGAATATAACTAGATCTGAAATAGCTAAAAAACTTGAGGAGTATGTATATAAGGATAGTGTGGAGGACTTGAATGATTTTTCTAGGTTGTACATAGTTTTTGTTTTTAATTGTATTTTGTTTCCAACATCTAATTACTGGACTCCACGATTTCTCCTACCATACTTGGACAATTTGTCCAGAGTTGGTCTGTATGCATGGGGCAAAGCTGCATACAGGTTTCTTGTGCAAGATATGAGGAACCATTTAGGAGTAGGTGGAAAAACAAGAAAGAAGTACATTGATGGGTGTACAGTAGGGTTGATGGTAAGTGTTTGCTTCATTTTTCTAATAGCATTGATTATATTTATATTGAAGTGAGTATAATTTTTAGATTTATGAATGATAGGCATGGGTTTATGAACGCATCCCATCACTAGCTACACCAGTGAGTTTGTTTGAGTTTCCACGCTTTTACCGGTGGAAGGATAGCAAACTCCCACAAAATGTGGAGCAGGCAGAGAAGAAGTTGAAGCAAGTTACAGCAGATATGGTAATAATTGTAATAATTCATTATTTGTTGTTTGTTTAATAATTTGAATTTGATAATTATTTCCATTGTAATAGGTTGTAGACCTCAACCCTGCTCCAGAGGAGTTAGAATTGGCAGATTTGATCAAGAAATCAGAGGCTGCCAGTACTTTCATGAATGAAGTCCATGTCTGTGATCATACAATATATGAAGCAATGATTGCAGCGAACGGAGAAGAAATTAAATCATTGAAAGAAAAAATTGCTTCAATGGAATACATGGTAATGAAGGAGCAGGGTGAGGAGGAGCATCCAACTGAGGAAGAGACTAATGCGGTGGAGCTTGAGGAGGAAGTTGGTGAATATGTGCATGAGGGGGTACTTGATTTGGTACATGATGCATAGAAAGAAGGGGATGATTCTGAAGACATGGTGGATGAAGAAAGTCGAACCAAAAAACGTCATGATCCTTCAGATTCCCCCAGACCATTGAAGATAGCACATTATATACCAATTGAAGGGGCTGAGTTCGAGGAATATGAGATTGAAGTGGCTAATGTCATGTCTTCGATTGTGACAAATGTGCGCAATCGAGAAGATAGGAAGCGAAAACAGAAATCTCCAGATTTTGTCAGCCCCCCCAGCACCACACCAGCCAAAAGAGCAAGACAAGTGACAAAGACCTACCGTGCTCGTCCTCGTGCACGAAAAAATAAAGAACAAGAGCAGAAGAAGGTGTTGTACACTACTTAATGTTTTATTTTTTTCCTACTTGCATTTCATTTGTAAACTGTCTGTTTGTAATAAGTATTATGATATCTTATACTTGATGGGTTGATATTTGCACTTAATGGATGATGTCTTATACTTCATATTATTGATACTTGCACTTATGTGCTCATCTTTTCTACCTCTGCAGTTGACACTTTACACCTTTTTATGGGCTTGAGTTTTGTACTGCATGTTGGGGTATTTGTACTTCATGTGCTCGTCTATTCTACCTCAGCAGTTGATACTTTGTTTTTATGGGCTTGAGTTTTGTACTCCATGTTGGTGGTATTTGTACTTCATGTGCTCGTCTATTCTACCTCAGCAGTTGACACTTTACACCTAATGTGCTTGAGTTTTGTACTCCATGTTGGTGGTATTTGTACTTCATGTGCTCATCTATTCTACCTCAGCAGTTGACACTTTACACCTAATGTGCTTGAGTTTTGTTCTCCATGTTGGTGGTATTTGTACTTCATGTGCTCATCTATTCTACCTCAGCAGTTGACACTTTACACCTAATGTGCTTGAGTTTTGTTCTCCATGTTGGTGGTATTTGTACTTCATGTGCTCATCTATTCTACCTCGGCAGTTGACACTTTACACCTATGTGCTTGAGTTTTGTACTCCATGTTGGTGAAGTCTGTACTTTCATGTGTTTATCTTTTATATTTCAATAGTTAATACTTGGTTCCTATGTGCTGTGTTTGTACCCCAGGTGGCACATGAACCAACCCAGGTGGCAAATGAACCAATCGAGGTGGCACAAGATTCAATCCAGGTGGCAAAAGAACCAATCCTGGTGGTAGATGAACAAGTCACCCCAAAGACTGAAGTGGCCGATCCCTATAAAGGAAGGACTGATTATAGAGGACTTGCTCTTATTCCAGTAGAAGAGCGAGAAGTCATCGACCACTTTGTCGGAAGAGATAATTTGAGGTAACAAAATTTGCTTATTGTTTTTCTATTGGATAAACTGGTATCTGAACACACAATTAACAATTGTGTAGGGTAACCGTCTGGGAAGGAGCAAGACATCTTCTGAATGGAAGAGACTTTTGTGAGCTCTTATTTGGAGGAAAACTTACCGGCGACATAGTGGACTGTTACATGTCGATATTATGTAGCCCATCTTTTAGCAACAACTGTAAGCACAAGGTGTGGTTTACGTCCTCAATAGCGCAGGTATATGACAGTTTCCTAACTTAATTTAGTACACGGTGAGAGATGAGTCTAACCATTTGTTTTATATTTCATAGGCTGATATATTAGACCGAATAGATGAACGCAACATGAAGGATATTACGAATGAAGAATTTGTGGAGATGATGCTTAAGCTTAACAGCTTCACCTGTTCAGATTTGGAAGAGCTGACGGTAGATGTTTTAAACAACTGTCGCTACATAATCCTACCGATTTGCCGGCGCCAGCACTGGTTCTTAGTTGTCCTTGGCACATCCACTCATTCTTTTTTATACATGAATTCAATAATGGCCCCCAGATACAAACCGATAGCTGTTGCCATTGTAAGTTTGCTTTCTTTCCGTACGATTTCCCATTGCAAATTTGTGGAGTCAACAATTGACAAATTTTTTGTAGGCTTCATTTTATTCTCGGTACATTAGGCTTTCACTGGGGAGTCGTGTGGATGAAAAGCTACAGCAGAGGAAAAGTAGGCAGCAAGTGGGTACAGTGGATTGTGGTGTCTATGTATGCCTTTGGGCAGAAGGTTTTGCTAGGGACACCCCCGTGTTCAGGAGGGATGCTGGAACAATTAATGTTGATAAATATCGTGCGAAAATGGCGCATAGAATATTAACTCATGAAAATGCCAGGATTTGAAGCACTTATATGTAAATACATGTGTAACTTGAAGCATAATTTGTTTATAATATTGTTTTGTAGCTAAGTGTAATTTTCCAGTAACTATTTATAACTTAAATTCAACTGAAACAGGGCTGGGAATTTGAATACAAACTTGGGGGCAATGAGGTACAAACCAGGGAAAATGAAAGTATAAAATGTGTTTCGGGGACGGACACTCAAATTCTATTGAGACAAGGCGGGGATCCTGAGTACAATTCATGAAAACTGGAGTACAAATTGAAACAGATGGTGTATAAAATGGGCTTCGTGGATGTACACTTCAAGAGAATTAAAATCGGGTGGCAGATTCGAGAGCATTTTGGGGGCAATGAGGTACAAACCAGGGAAAATGAAAGTATAAAATGTGTTTCGGGGACGGACACTCAAATTCTATTGAGACAATGCGGGGATCCTGAGTACAATTCATGAAAACTGGAGTACAAATTGAAACAGATGGTGTATAAAATGGGCTTCGTGGATGTACACTTCAAGAGAATTAAAATCGGGCGGCAGATTCGAGAGCATTTTGGGGGCAATGAAGTACAAACCAGGGAAAATGAAAGTATAAAATGTGTTTCGGGGACGGACACTCAAATTCTATTGAGACAATGCGGGGATCCTGAGTACAATTCATGAAAACTGGAGTACAAATTGAAACAGATGGTGTATAAATGGGCTTCGTGGATGTACACTTCAAGAGAATTAAAATTGGGTGGCAGATTCGAGAGCATTTTGGGGGCAATGAGGTACAAACCAGGGAAAATAAAAGTATAAAATGTGTTTCGGGGACGGACACTCAAATTCTATTGAGACAAGGCGGGGATCCTGAGTACAATTCATGAAAACTGGAGTACAAATTGAAACAGATGGTGTATAAAATGGGCTTCGTGGATGTACACTTCAAGAGAATTAAAATCGGGCGGCAGATTCGAGAGCATTTTGGGGGCAATGAAGTACAAACCAGGGAAAATGAAAGTATAAAATGTGTTTCGGGGACGGACACTCAAATTCTATTGAGACAAGGCGGGGATCCTGAGTACAATTCATGAAAACTGGAGTACAAATTGAAACAGATGGTGTATAAAATGGGCTTCGTGGATGTACACTTCAAGAGAATTAAAATCGGTGGCAGATTCGAGAGCATTTTGGGGGCAATGAGGTACAAACCAGGGAAAATAAAAGTATAAAATGTGTTTCGGGGACGGACACTCAAATTCTATTGAGACAAGGCGGGGATCCTGAGTACAATTCATGAAAACTGGAGTACAAATTGAAACAGATGGTGTATAAAATGGGCTTCGTGGATGTACACTTCAAGAGAATTAAAATCGGGCGGCGAATTCGAGAGCATTTTGGGGTCAATGAGGTACAAACTAGGGAACATTAAAGTACAATCTGCAACAAATAAAGTATAAAATCTGTTTTGTTCAAGTACACTTATTGTAAATGAATAATTATTCTCCACTAATTGTAATGATGGGCAAGTACAATAATTTGAGAGCATCGGATTTGGTGTTGTACGGATTTGCTATGTTTCATAAGGTGGATATGTTCGACAAATTCTCATTTGTTTACATCCATGAAAGCATAGGTATTCTTTCATTACCGCGATTGATAACATTCATCTGTTGAACACTACTGAATAACAACTGAAAATTCTTAATATTATTTTATTCATATTATAAAATATTTTGGTGATTAACTACCAAGAATTCAAAATCAAATCTTTGAACAAATTTCATTGCCCAAGAATATTAGTAAAATTTTGAAGATATTAAGTACAAAGTTGCCCAAGAGAGGTGCAAATGGGGCCAAATCAGGTACAATTATCCAGTTTTGAGGTACAAATGTTGGCTACTTTACTAAACAACATGCTAGGCTGCTATGTTCACGATAAATCACCCGCTTCATTGCCCAAGCGAGGTGCAAATGGGGCCAAATCAGGTACAATTATCCAGTTTTGAGGTACAAATGTTGGCTACTTTAGTAAACAACTTGCTAGGCTGCTATGTTCACGATAAATCACCCACTTCATTGCCCAAGCGAGGTGCAAATGGGGCCAAATCAGGTACAATTATCCAGTTTTGAGGTACAAATGTTGGCTACTTTAGTAAACAACTTGCTAGGCTGCTATGTTCACGATAAATCACCCGTTTCATTGCCCAAGCGAGGTGCAAATGGGGCCAAATCAGGCACAATTATCCAGTTTTGAGGTACAAATGTTGGCTACTTTACTAAACAACATGCTAGGCTGCTATGTTCACGATAAATCACCCGCTTCATTGCCCAAGCGAGGTGTAAATGGGGCCAAATCATGTACAATTATCCAGTTTTGAGGTACAAATGTTGGCTACTTTACTAAACAACATGCTAGGTTGCTATGTTCACGATAAATCACCCGCTTCATTGCCCAAGCGAGGTGAAAATGGGGCCAAATCAGGTACAATTATCCAGTTTTGAGGTACAAATGTTGGCTACTTTAGTAAACAACATGCTAGGCTGCTATGTTCACAATAAATCACCCGCTTCATTGCCCAAGCGAGGTGCAAATGGGGCCAAATCAGGTACAATTATCCAGTTTTGAGGTACAAATGTTGGCTACTTTAGTAAACAACTTGCTAGGCTGCTATGTTCACGATAAATCACCCGCTTCATTGCCCAAGCGAGGTGCAAATGGGGCCAAATCAGGTACAATTATCCAGTTCTGAGGTACAAATGTTGGCTACTTTAGTAAACAACTTGCTAGGCTGCTATGTTCACGATAAATCACCCGCTTCATTGCCCAAGCGAGGTGCAAATGGGGCCAAATCAGGTACAATTATCCAGTTTTGAGGTACAAATGTTGGCTACTTTAGTAAACAACATGCTAGGCTGCTATGTTCACGATAAATCACCCGCTTCATTGCCCAAGCGAGGTGCAAATGGGGCCAAATCAGGTACAATTATCCAGTTTTGAGGTACAAATGTTGGCTACTTTAGTAAACAACTTGCTAGGCTGCTATGTTCACGATAAATCACCCGCTTCATTGCCCAAGCGAGGTGCAAATGGGGCCAAATCAGGTACAATTATCCAGTTTTGAGGTACAAATGTTGGCTACCTTACTGATTCTTTGCAAGTTCGACGATTATGCCCTGTTCTACCACACCTCTTACACTTAATGGCACGCTTCTCAATCTGTGATGGAATCCTCTGTGTCCTTCTCCGCCCAGGCTGAGATCGACAATCAGGTGCATGAATGACGTCGTCATCATCTACATGGAACATATGCATATCAAACGTAGGAATAGGATTTATAACTGCTTGGTATGCTTGTTGATACATCTCAACTCGGTAGTATTGATCTGTGAAGTCATACGGTGAAAGTGACTTTGACTCGATAGAAGCACAAGCATGTATGCATGGTATCTTATCAATCTGCAATGCTCCGCAAGAACAAACTCTGTTATGTAAATCTATAGCATATGATTTGTCTTGCTCAATCACCTCAAAGCTCCAACCGCTAGACATGACAACTTTTAAGTTGCGAGAGCGCATATGATTGATTGCCAACTTTTTCTCTTGCTTGGGACATAATTGACCAACCATCTTATGAGATTCTTCTCTCCTACCATGCATCATAACCATTATTTGCATCCGTATGTGATCAACCATGGCTGCAACTGGCATAAATCGGGCTGGTTTAACCCAATTATTCCAACATTCTGCTTGATTATTGTTTATTACCCCCCATCGATCTCCACTGAATAAGGAGTTTGCCCAACAGGTTGGGTCAGACTGCATAATAAAGTCTCTGGCAAGCGGCATTGACTCCAAGATGCAGTCTATATGTCGGGTATACTCCTGCCTTGTAGGCGCATATGCAGCTTTCATAAAAACAGAACACCAATGTTTCTTGTTATGTAGAGGGTACTTCCTTAATACCTGAATTCAAAATAATAGAACAATAATGGGCTTAATGTTATGAAGTAGAGCTTATTTCACATAATTATCTCACAAACAGAGATAGAGCACACTTACTTGTTTCTTGAAGTTATCCACTAAGTGTCTCAAGCAATATGCATGATGGCTACCGGGAAATATCATGGGGAGGGCCTTAAGAAGACCAGGATGTCGATCGGAGAAGAAAGTAAACCTTGATAAGCCAGGCAAATATTCAGAATCTAAGACACTTCTCAGCTTTAAGCAGAACCACTCCCAATTCATATCATTTTCAGAGTCAACAACTGCATATGCTAACGTGAATAAGTCATCATTGGCGTCCTTACTGACTGCGCTGAGTAAGACTCCTTTGAATTTATTTTTAATATGGGTGCCGTCCAAGAATATCAATGGCCTGCATCCCCTAAGAAAACCAAGAAGGCAGGCACTAAAACAAATAAATAGCCGACGAAATTTTTGACTGATTGGGTCAATCTCACAGTCTGCAATACTTCCAGGGTTTGTTCTATTCACAGCATCACAGTACCACCTCAACTTATCATAAGATCCCTTCTCAGCTCCATGGATGTCATGCATAGCTAATTCCTTACCCATCCATGCTTTATGGTACCTAAGTTCCACACCATATTCTCTGTGGATATCTTTCAATATGGTGCAGGGCCGATAACATGGCTCTGATCTCAATTTATTCTTCACTACATTAGCAACCCAAGCGGAATCGGCTTTAGGATGTCCCCTTGTCCGAAGATTAGCCTCACCACATGTGTGCTCTAGATTACATTTTCGAATGCCAAATAATTTATCAGCTTCATGCCTTGATGCATAGATTCTCCATTTGCAATTTTCATCACTGCAAACGGCTATGATTTTTTTGCTGTCATTTTTCTTGTATTTAAATGACCGCAAAGTAGACACTGCATAATTCTTAAGCATAATTCTGAACTCGTGAGCATCATTGAATGTTTGACCCTCCCCATATATACAATTCCTCCATGCATCAATTGAGTTGCTAATTAAAGCCAATTCATTGTGCGATGCACTGGTCGAACCAATTTCCTCCTCCACTACATCCCTTGAGGATGGCAAATGAAGTATAATTTTAGGCACAATAAAGTACAATTCATTAGTAGAACACTGAAAATTAAATTACAGATTCAGAAAATTAAAGTACAAGTTAAAAAAACGTGACGTACAATTTGTGAACACATGAAGCACACAACATTGACAAAAAGAGTACAGATATACGCAAATTGATTTGCAAAATGAAGGAACAGAAATAAAAGAAATGAAGTACAATTTCGGAACACCTGAAGTGTATAAGCGCAACGAAAAGAGTATAAGAATTAAGCGGATTTATGTTCGAACTGAAATATAAGTTCAGAAATTGGAAGTATAGTTTTTCATAAGGTTAAGTACAGTTGCGAAAAAGCTGAAGTATAAAAATTCGGCTCTCGCAGTATAGATTTTGGATAACACAACAGTTCACGCTTCAGAATTAAATAATTGAATCGAATAATTAAAGTACAATTTCACATAAAATAAAGTACCAATTCAGGCAATTGAAGTATAGAGCTTCAATGAATGCAGCACAAATATAGATTATATGAATATAAAATGAGGTGTGATTTGATGAAAAAAGGAAGTACAATATTAGACAAAGTGAGGAACAATTTCGGAACACCTGAAGTGTATAAGCCCAATAAAAATAATATAAAGATTTAAGTGAAATTATTTAACAACTGAAATATAAGTTTAGATATTCGAAGTATAATTTTGGACAATGTGAGGTACAGTTTTGAGCAACTGAAGTATAGATGCTCAGCTTTCGCAGTATAAATTTTAGATAGTACGTTATTACATGCTTCAAAATTAAATAATAGGTTCAGATAATTAAAGTACAAAGTATAGTTTTTCATAAAGTTAAGTACAGTTGCGAAAAAGCTGAAGTATAAAAATTCGGCTCTCGCAGTATAGATTTTGGATAACACAACAGTTCACGCTTCAGAATTAAATAATTGAATCGAATAATTAAAGTACAATTTCACATAAAATAAAGTACCAATTCAGGCAATTGAAGTATAGAGCTTCAATGAATGCAGCACAAATATAGATTATTTGAATATAAAATGAGGTGTGATTTGATGAAAAAAGGAAGTACAATATTAGACAAAGTGAGGAACAATTTCGGAACACCTGAAGTGTATAAACGCAATATTAAAGTACAATTTCACACAAAATGAAGTACCAATTCAGGAAATTGAAGTATAGAACTTCAATGAATGCAGCACAAATATAGATTAAATGAATATAAAATGAGGTATGATTCGATGAAGAAGGAAGTACAATATTAGACAAAGTGAGGAACAATTTCGGAACACCTGAAGTGTATAAGCCCAATAAAAATAATATAAAGATTTAAGTGAAATTATTTAACAACTGAAATATAAGTTTAGATATTCGAAGTATAATTTTGGACAATGTGAGGTACAGTTTTGGAGCAACTGAAGTATAGATGCTCAGCTTTCGCAGTATAAATTTTAGATAGTACGTTATTACACGCTTCAAAATTAAATAATAGGTTCAGATAATTAAAGTACAAGTTCAAGTAAAATGAAGTACAGATTCAGACGATTGAAGTATAGAACTTAGACGATTGAAGTATAGAACTTCAATGAATGATTTACCTGTTTTAATATAATGAAGTACAAATTGGGAACACCAGAAGTGTAGAACTTATGTGAAAAGAGTACAGATTTATATAAAATGTTGTATGATTTTAGAAAATAGGAGTACACTTTTTACAAAGTTGAGAACAATTTCTGAACACTTGAAGTATAAAACCTAAGCAATGGCAGTACAATTTGGATATCTTATTAGTAGAAAACATGAAAGCCGAATTATAGATTTAGATACTTAAAGTACAAGTTTATATAAAGCGACGTACAAGTTAGAAACAATGGAAGTATAGAACTTCAATGAAGAGAGTATATGTTTCTGTAAGTACAATGTTAACTGCAATGAAGTATAATGTGGAACGCTCCAAGTACAGAAAGATTTTCAAATAAACAGAGAGCAATTTTAGAACACTTCATGTACAGAACTTTACTAATTGCAGTAAAGTTGAGATTCTGTAGAAGTATTACCTTAAAACATCACTGCTTTTCTTTTCTCTGCTGCTTGATTCATCCTTTCGGTTTACCAAGATGTCCGCAATGTTCATCTTCAATGTCAAATGCAGTAAGACCATATTCATGACGTCATCGTCATCAGTTAAACTCACGTACAATCTTTGATGTGGAGCTATATATCGCAAGATGAAGTGCTCGGAATTGATTTCACTCCATTTTCTTGCTAGATTAATGTAGATATCCATTACAGTCGTACTGTCCTTAATTGACATTATATGGAGCTGGTCTTTGTAGCGACAACTCCCCAACACTTGATTGAGCGCACTTGCTTCGCTGCTGGTTGACATTGTTGGGGAAAAAAAAAAAAAAAGGAAACACAGAAGCAACTGAGAAGGAACTGAGAAGAAGATGGAATCCGAAAATGATGAAAATAAAAAGAGAAGAAGACAATGCAGTTGTCGGGTTAGTGGCGTTTGGCTCTAACGTTGTTCTCGTTTCCCGCTTGTTGCAATTTTTTCTGTTCTTTCTGTTTCTGGTAACGAGCGTTTGTAGGGTTTACTGTTTGCTTGAAAAAACAAGGAAAAATATGATACTTAAGGGCATTTGTGTCAAATCAAGTGGCTAGGGAGTAATCTCTAAACTTTTATTAAAACTAGGGAGTTTGCACTATAAGTTTTTAATTGGGGACTGAACACAAATTTTGAAAGTAGTTTTGATACTTTTTAATAAGTTCCCCATATATATATATTGTGTTTTGTCTCTCTTTATTTTTCAGATATTTTATATTCTAAACTAATTAATTTCTCATACTTTTTTAAATGAGTAATTCCATATAGTAAATTTGAGCGCATGCATATATTTAAATAATTGAGTAAATATACTTTCAAACTATATACATAAATTAATATCTTTAATCATACTGAACATTGGTGGATAGTTGATAGTAAACTCATATTCTTGCAAATAGATGGCTGTAGGTTTGAATATTATAAAAATCAGTTGAGCCATGTTGGAGTCTCACAATTGGTGAGTATAGGTTGGTTAACATATATATATATATATATAAAAGAAATCTTTTGGGATATTTAGTATGTCATTAATGTATTATTGTGTGACATGTTAACATGTCATTTAAGAAATCTTTTAGTGACATTTTAATATATTATTTGCCATGTTTTTTGCAAGCATGTTAGTATGCCATTAAGAAAAACCTTTCATGGCATTTTAACACGTCATTTTATTGCATTTTTAGGGTATGTTATATTGTCATTTAGGAAATTTTTTGTAGCATTTTACTACATCACTACATGCCATTTTTGTGGCATGTTAACCTATCATTTAATGTACTTATTGTGATATTTTAACATATCATTTAATTCATTTTTTATCGCATTTTACTAATACCACAGAAAGAATAAAATAGTGACATTCATACATTTAGCTACACCTATCTAAATAGCACTTCTAAAAAATTGCATTATATGCAAAAATATCACTATAATTTTATTTAAATGATATTTTTTAATGTCTTTAATATATAATTTTCTTTAAAAGTCGGTTCGGCCTTGATTACTTGCCCAATAATCTGTGGCCCATATGGCCATATCAAATACAGAATGTAAAAGCCAGCTGTAGGACGGATTTAATAAGTTTTATAATCCTACCAAGTCTTTAGAAAAATTCTTAACTGGCCAAATTTCTGCCCAGGTGTTTGGAGGTTTGGGTCTCAAAAATTCAAAAACGTGGCCGTTACAGTATAATTTGAATTGAGAAGTTTATACAAGATCGAACATAAAATGTCCTTGTGTTTTTTTCTTTTTTTCTTTTTTTGTCGAATGAAAACAAATGAAAGATACAATATATTGTGTGGTTTAATCGATTTGACTGTTAATTTCATAGAGAAATTATGATTCAAAAATCAAGTAGTAATTCTTAAATTATATGTTTTATGTAGTAAATAAAATTACACTACAGAAAAAATAAATTAATAATAAAATAGAAACTGACAATATAAAATTTGTCATTAATTATATATATTAAGTAAGAAAAATTTTTGTTATTTTTTATTAGGAATTAAATAGTGACAAAAAAATACTTAAATTGTTATAATTGACAATTAATGATATCTCCATGGTGACATTTTAGTAATATAAAAATTTTGTCACTAATTATAGTGATAATAATTATTGTCACTATAGGGGTATCATTAATTATCAATGGTGAGAATTTAAAATATTATTTTTTGCCACTATTTAATCATATTGTTACAAACAAAAATTATTGTAACATAATATTATTAATTACAAAATAAAAATTATTGTCAATGCATGTCATTAGTGATAATTTTTACATTGTCAGTCACTAATATTTTATGTTTTTAGTGTTAGTTTAATTGGTGCGATGATAGGGCTCATCTATTGAATATTTATTAGGCTATTATAATTAAATTACTTTTCTAAAAGAAGTTAATAATCATAATTCAACAATAATTTATAAAAGCAAACTATTAGAATGTACTTATAGTGTCCCATTGGCTGAATATCTATTTTTTTCTTTTTCTTTTTTTTTTTTTGTTTTAAAAGCACACGCATACGCACTTATAACTTTTTAGGTTTAAATTCTAATTTATAAGGACGATGGTACCGAGTGAGCCATTTGACCACGCAACAAGTTGAGTACTTATATTTTTCTTTTGTTTTTCAATAAGAAATTCTTTTTATAATATATAAAGTTAAGTGCCTATGGCTGTGATTGCATATAAATATTTTTTTCAATTTTTCATTTACTAGAGATAAAAGTTGAGAAATTAGATTTTTAGAAAAGATAGAATTATAAATTGAATATATGATTGTTTATGAGAATTAGGTGTTTAGAAGTACGAGAATGAGAATTGAAAATGTAATTGATCATGAAATAAAATATAATAATAAGGGTTGATGTGATAAGTAAAATGACGTGAGGCTACAGATGATTGTAACTTGTGAGATTCTTTTGATATACTTGTTATGAGAATAAGAAATATTTGTGAGATATATTTTTTAGAAGAAGAATTGTTTTGATACTTGTGAGTTGTATTCTTAGATATAATAATTTATTATTATTTTTTAACATTGAGCAAATTAAATTAGTATATATATATATTTAATTTAAAAATGTGCTAATTACATATCAAAATACACAAAGTTATCAAATTATATGAATTTTATTATATTAAAATAGAAATTTGCAATATAATTTATAGCCCTTTTTTACGCAAAAGGTATAATTTGTGGTACACATATTTACATTAATTCATATTAATTATATATTTAATATGTGGAAAAAATGTATGTATTCCAATTTTTTTTAATTTTAAAACATAAATATTTATGGTTTTTAGTGTATAAATTATCAATAATTGAAATTGAGATTTTTGATCGTATATATTTACACTAAAAACTGAATTTTTTCCTATTATAATTGTTTAGTTTAAAATATAAAATATTTATTATACATATTTAAACTAAAAAAATAAATTTTTTTATTATACCTACTTGATAATATTTTTTTTAATAAATTTTATATTATTTAAAATAAAATATACGATTTAAGTTTTATAAATTACAAAATAATTGGAGCATATATTTTTGATGTGAAATAAAAAAAAAAGGGAAAAATAGAGCTTATGATATGCATTTTTATTTATGAAAAAAGTCATATACCCTTTAACAAATGAATGTAATTGTATCGACTTTGTGATGTACTAATGTGAAAATTTACCATATTAATAATTTATAATGGTTGATCGTACGAACAACTGCATTACGACCACAATATGCATAGTATTGGGAACAAGAATGTTTGTGATATTCGAGAATTGTTGTCTTAGGTAGAGTATGTTGTAAAAAATAAAAAATTTAAAATTGAACAAATCAAAGTATTATATAAATTTAATTTAAATAATTTTTAATTGTATATTAAAATAAATTTTTATCAATATTTTATTTTTCAAATTTAAAAATTTATAAAATAAATTGTATGAATTTTGTGTTATAAATAATACATAATGGAAATTTAAATAAACAACTTTAGACGTTTCAAATTGAAAATCATTTATTTAGATAACTGGAATGTGAATTTCAGAAACCGAATGCATACATAACTTTGAGGGCACATCTAATACCAGCACAAGAGCAAAACTTCATTAAAGGGCAACAACTAAAAATAAAATACATGATTTTTTGCAATTATTGAATTTCTCTGCACAAATGTCCATGTGATCAAATGTAATTTCCCCAATGACCCGTTAATTATAAAAAACTTCTACACTGACTGCGCATAATTTCCTTAACTATACATCATATATGCTACGAAAATTCAATCAAAGTATAGCCTAATTACAATACTAGAATGGTACTGAACAATAAACAGATTTAGGACTAGCTCACTAAGTACAGAGCTCAAAGATGCAAACATATAATAATATGCAAGTAGATGTCACACCTGCTTTAGGATATTTTTTGCATAATTAAACGAGTCATGTCATTTTCTACTTACAATCTTAGCCCATAATGAAGATACAAGCAGTTAAGAGGAGTTCTACAAATATATCGAGAATAAACAACTCAAGAGTTCAAGAATAAAATGTTTTAACTTAGAGTAAAACGGAACTACAAATTGATAAGATATGCATGTTTACCTTTGTATCAATGTTATCAATGCAATCTAGGACAAAGTCAGGGTGCCTAGAAAGAATTTCATCTCCAGATGATAAATCATATAGTAGCACTTTCGCATCTACATGGCACTCTTGGAAAATTTTTGAGAAATGCTTCTTCAAACAAAGGGCTTTCGGGGTACCAACATCTTCTCTCGTCGCAACAACATGTCTATTCGATGATGAAATTGAGATTTTCACAATCAATTAGTAAATCATAATTAGTTCTTGATTAAGTAGAAAACGATATATAAGTTATTGTAAGTTTAAACAAACAAAGGGTTCTACATGAACAATAAATGACATCTTATGCAGTTCACTAAGCGCCTACTACAGGGCTCTGCCACTAGTTTTCACCATCGGAAATGATATAAAGAATTTTGAATTATCTCTGAATGGAGTTCCAAAATATGATGAGATTCCATTGCCCAATGAGAGAACAAAAAGTAAAGAGATGATGAGAAGACTTAGAAATGTTTATAAACCTAGCATACCTGATCAAAATCCACAAGGAGAAGCTTTCCTCAGCCCGACCTCAATAGCATGCATCAACGCAGATGACTCCCAACTCCTACAACACCAATGACCACAACATATGAAGAGACCACTTTTTTCTGGTGTTCCAAGCCAAAGAACTGAATATTCCTTATGAGAGAAGAAACTACATTGAGGCGTGAATCATAATCTTGCATATGTTGTCAGCAATTAAATAGCAGTACACCAATCACCGCTTCTAGACATCACTAATAGTTCAATGATGAAATTCTCTTAATGCCGTTTATAAATAATCGTCCTTCCATGAATTACATGACATAATCACATAGGATCTCGAAATCAAAAGACTGGTTCCTCAGCCAAGCTCTTGTCAGCCTAGGGATGTCCTCTATCTATTACCATGCAGAGCAAAATCATAGAATAGCATATTTGGTAATGCAAAATAGTAGAAGCGGACGAATTCTACTTTTTTACTGGGGGGAGTGGGGGTGGGGGGAATGCGATTTGGGGAATGGTTACCCTAAACTTCTCCATCCTCAAACAACTTCTTCATCATTGAAATAATGACTGTTATCACACAAAAAATCTAATCTCACCTTGTAAGTTGTTCCGATACAATTTCATCCATTAGCAGGTCAGGACCAACCAAGCCATGATTCACATCCTCCAATAACTTATGGTCTATATCAAGAACAACTTACAAGGTGAGATTAGATTTTTTGTGTTAACAATCCATTAAAATATGTTAACAAATGCTTCTCTGTTAACAATCCATTAAAATATGAAATATATAGTTCATGAAACAACAAGTGTTCCTATAATGAGTTCAATGACTATAAATATATAGAATATCTTCCATGAGATAACTCAATGTTTCAGCTGCCTAGGTAGACAAATACGCGGGCAAGATAAGCAAACTCACCAACTGCACTTCTACGTCGGGGAAAGAGCATATTTCCTTATTAATGGAAAAAAACAGACAAACAAATATTTGAAGGCAAATCAGCTATGATATTAACAGACTTAATGGTGTTACTATGGTTCCAAACCGAAAAACCATGCTGCTATAGATATTGGTCACTGGGATGAATTTTAGATTTCGATTAGTTAGTGAGTTGCATGTCGTAAGTCTGATTATCTACTGGAATTGAGTTATACAATGCTTTTGGCATTCCAATTTGAACACAATCCATACAGTTCACATAATTGCATATAAAATCATAAAGCTTGAGACAATGAACCTCTGTCCACTAGAAAAGTTTTACACAAAAATTCAACCGAGACTGCCCCAAAAAAATAGAAAAAAAAAAAAATCCTAAACCAAATTATATACCACACTAAGTACTGGAAAAAG
This sequence comes from Jacaranda mimosifolia, assembly GCA_018894105.1. Lineage (NCBI taxonomy): Eukaryota > Viridiplantae > Streptophyta > Magnoliopsida > Lamiales > Bignoniaceae > Jacaranda > Jacaranda mimosifolia. The sequence continues at coordinate 5,532,806 of CM032133.1, forward strand.
AAAAAGAAAAAAAAAAAAAATATATATATATATATATATATTTAAACAAGGTAGTGCAAGTCAATTAATATGCCTTTCAATTCATTTGCCTCTACACTAGTATATAGCCTTCCAACCCGTCTGAGAAAATGATCAAGAAAACCCAAAAAAATTATCAACCTTAAGTCTCAACTTGCAAATCGCAACGGCGTAGACCCTTTTTTTCTAACACAAATAGAACCATTCAAAATGGAAAGAAAAAAAAAAAAAGAGAGAAGAAAAGAAAAGGAAGGAAAGAAAGATTTTGTACTTAAATGTTTACTAAGTAACTGGGCAGAAGTTTAAAGACAGCAATGGTAGCTGCAGAACCCAGTAGAGCTCCGGCTCCGAGCAGCACCAAATATTTGCCTCTCTCTCCCATCTCAGTGCATGAATTTTGTGTGTGTTTTCCTGTGCGAAAAATCCGAGCAGTGATGCTCAAGCCTCAGGGTTTCAGTTGAAAACCATGGAACCGAAATTGGTTCGAGGGACTCGACTGAGGTTTGAAATAACCTCAACATAAATCAAAATAATTGCTATAAGGTCCATCATGTTATACATTAATAAAATTGTAATCGACCCGTTTATCATTTTTCTTTTTCTTAGCAATTTTTGCAGTATGTGTACTAAAATTTTATAATAAATGCATAAAATATTTTATTTATTTTTTTCTAGAATATTATAATTTTTTAATAATTCTAATATAATTATTTAAAGTTTGAGATAAACAAAAAAAATGACATTAGAATAAAATAATGGAAGAAAAAAATAAGGGAAAGAAATTTTTTTGAACAGAAGGTATTTTAAAATAAGGAAAGAAATAAACGCTAAAAGACTAATTGACCCCTGCGTTATGCCGGAGAAATACAAAATTCGATTCTATCTTCAACCGTTGAAGTTTTCTGTTTCCCACTGATGTTGCATTTCGCATTTCACTCAGCCTTTGTGTCAAGTTTGAATTAGTAGTAAGGATAGTAGAGGAAATTCAGTTTTACTAAGGGAAGAAAGTAATCGAACACATCAGCAGAGAGTGTAATAGATGGCAGACGCGTGGCACTTGAAGATGGAAGGAGTATTGTTACTAAATGGGGTGGAGAGAATTAGTCATTAGTGGAGCGGCAGAGAATTTGGTAGATTTTTGTGTGGATTTGCTCCAGATTTCTATTTGCTTTTTTGCTCTTCTTCTGGATTGTAATACGAAGTTTTGAAGTTTTTTTCCTCCTGTTCCTTAATTTTAGCATTTTAATCTGCAGTTGGACAGATTTATTTTCTTCTATCTTAGTGTTTTGCAATCATCTCTCCGCTCTTAGATTTCGTAGTGCCTTCAGCTTTTCTTGGGCCATAACACTGAGAATTCGAGAACTAGTGAACCAATGCCTCAACAATCTTTCATCTTTGGACATGGGCTTGTGGGATTCTTTTCTCAATTGGCTCCGGAGGTATCAGTTTTATTTTTTGTCCTACATTTGTGTAATGGGTTTTCATTTCACTTTTCTCTCCAGGTACTGATTTTGTCTTGAGTTCGTTGCAGTCATGCCTTTATTAATGTTCTTTCAATAGGTTTGACTTGTATAATGTTTCAAGTTAATTATAGTTCTTGTCGTATCGAAGGATTGAACAAAAAGGTTATCTGCATTATGGGCTTTGGTTTCTGATACTGTCCTAGAAGATTTGAGAAGAAAAGAATCAATAAATGGGGGATATATTAACCCCGAATGTTTTTGTGTTGCAAGGAGATTGAATTTATAGGGTATCAAAAATCATGCGAATCTTAAGTTTGGAATCATTTAATACTGTATTTTTAGGTTTTAAAGATATTGGCATTTGAGTAAATATGGACTAGGAATGTTTTTCTCCAAACTCTCTGATAGTGAATATAGTGGAAATGGGTAAATGTCACCAATAATTCCTAATGTTTTGATTTAGTATCACTTTAGTTTTCAATCTTTAAAATTTCATCTTTTAGTCCCTAACGTTAATATATCGTTTCATTTTAGTCCCCAAAATCATTTTCTGGCAGTTTTTGGCAGGAAAATTGACCAAGTTTGACATTTTTAAGGGCAAAATTGTCAATTCATAGTTTTATGTTCCACTTTAGTCCCTATATAAAGTTTTATGTTTTACTTTAATCCCTATATAAGGTTTTATGTTCCAATTTAGTCCCTATGTTATTTTTTTTTTTTTTTCCTTTTATAAATTTATGTCCATGTGTGTATATATATTTGTGTATAATATATGTGTACATATAATTGATACTAATGTTAGTCACATGCTCATATATTATTATTAATATTTAATAATATATTATTGGTATATTAATATCATTTGTGATAGATTAGTGATATATTACTAATAATAAAGATTATATTATAAAATTTTTAATTATATTCATAATATTTAGTATTAATAATAATACATGATACTAATAAATATTAAATTAATTTTTTATTATTAATATATATATAATTAATCATAAGAATAATAAGATTAATATTATCAATGAAAATAATAGTATTATTATGATAATATAATTATCTAATATTATTAGGATTATTATTAATAATATTGTTAATAATATTTTAATAATTGGTAAGGGTGGATTTAGTTCAAGTGTGTAATAGGCTGAAGTCCAATGAAACCGACCAGATGGTAGGTCAAAAGATATGTTTGGGATATACTTGGTGTTGAGTCCTGCAATCAACAACAAACGTCAGGCTAGCCGAGGTGCCCTCGGCTAACACACTACGGCGTTCAAGTCAGTAAGTCGACCAGGTAATGGTGCAGTGGAGTAAAAGCTTAAGGCAATAAATGTCCATACCTTGTTGAGGGCTGGAATGGGGTATTTCTAGCCTTCTCATGGTGATTGATATGTCTTTGATGCCCCTGTTGTATAACAAGGGCCGTTGTCCTTACTTGAGGACTTTCCAATCTTATCCAACTTGTGTATTGTTTCAGGAGGCAGCTACCTAAGAGAAGGTGGTACACTAAAGGCGTTCCCTAACCTGACACAGCTGCAAAAGGTGGTACTGTTGGTGGCACATGCTATTAATGTGGCAGCACGGCGCTTGGCAAGGCATTCAATGCAGCCAAAGGGCTTTTGTCACTCCTTAACCTCTTTGGTCAAGACGAGCACTCCAACAGTAATATCTACTATAATCTTGGTCACCAGGCTCATTCTGGTCGAAGCTACATCATTTTGGTTGAAGGATTGAGGCCACCTAATAGAGGCTATAAGCTATAACCTGGTCGATCAAGAACGCTAATATCCACCACGACAAATAGGGATCCAGAGGTCGAGTGGCAGTCGAATGTTTGCTTGGTCCAAAACAAGTTGGGTTTAAGGGCAACCGAGCTGCTTAGGGAGCGTCACCAGCTCCTATCCTAGTTGAGTGTTATTGGGCTGGGCCTATTGGGCTATCCCATATCAATAATAATATTACTAATATTGTTAATTACAATAGTATCACAAATGATATTAATATATCAATAATATATTATTAAATATTAATAATAATATATGAGCATGTGACTAATAATAGTATCAATTATATATACACATATATTATACACAAATATATATACACATATGGACATAAATTTATGAAAAGAAAAAAAAAAAGAAAAAAAGTAACATAGGAACTAAATTGGAACATAAAACCTTATATAGGAATTAAAGTGGAACATAACATTTTATATAAGGACTAAAGTGGAATATAAAACTATGAATTGACAATTTTGCCCTTAAAAATGTCAAACTTGGTCAATTTTCCGGCCAAAAACTGCCGAAAAATGATTTTGGGGACAAAAGTGAAACGATATATTAAGGTTAGGGATTAAAAGATGAAATTTTAAATATTGAGGATTAAAGTGAAACTAAATCGAAACATTAGGGATTATTGGCGATATTTACCCAGTGGAAATTTAGTTCTTCCTCCAACCTCATACGCCATTAGCATTCTCCTTTGAACTCAATTCTTCTATGTGTGAAGCTTTTAAAAACTCCACTTCAAGTTTGAGTTACTGATATAGAATGAAGATAGCACAATATCCTTTCTAATTCGACAATTGAACTTGAAATGAGAAAACATCTAACTGGTTTTGAGTTCAGTTGGTTGTTCTGTAGGTGAGTGGATTACTTTTTCTTTTTTCTTTTCTCATTATGTCATAAGGTCTGGGGCCCTAAAAGTTTGGTGAGCAAACATTCTCAATCTCAATTTAGCCAAACTGGATTTGTGATATTGAAGTGCAGTATTTGAAAATGATGATGATGACAATTTCTTATCTTATGATTTTTTGGAAAAGAAATTATTATAATTATTGAAATTAAATTAGATTTGATATGGTCTAATCTACTTCATGATATAGTGAGAGTGCAAAAAGAGAAAAGAAACTTATATACATTCAGAGGCAACTGTAACTATTGGAATTAATCTTGATTTTTGAATATTCCAATGCTGTATCTTTCGATTTAAATTTGGAGATATTGGCATTTGTGTAATTATGGCTAGGAGTCTTACCTATACACATTACCCTAAGAAAAAAGTAAAACATGGCTATAGGGTATGACTGCAATATAGTTTTCCTTTCCAATTTCATTCTTCGAAATTGATGTTATATTTGAATAAAATCCCGAGTTTTATTGTTGAAAATAAGGGGTATATCATCACCAGGTTAGGATTCTATATTTCTATGTATTGAAAATAAAGTGAAGATTGAAACTAATGTTTTATTATTTTTGTAGGTTAGAATAAACTTACTATAAATGGATGCTGAAGCGAAGAAGAAGCCCTTGTTTCGAGCAAAATTGAATGCACAAAAGCAGGAAAAGTAGCAGATTAATTCTCCCCTTGTAAGGTATTGCGGTTTTCTTGTATATCTGATTAATTTGAACATGTTATATGAAGTAATTGGTGTCCCATTCTTTCTTAATGAGAGAAGCTATTCTTATTATCAAGCCCTCAAACTTTGTATTACTTCTTGGTTGTATTAATTGTCTAGCACCTGAAAATATGACATATTACACACATGTATATATTTACCTTATTAGTCAAATTGTATATTTTTGTATGTTGTGTGTGCATATGCATGTACACCATGCGGGTGCACAGATGAGCATGGAAGATGAAGTGAATGTGTGGACTTTGATTCATTAAATTTAGGGAATTGGAATATATTTAACTGATGTTAAATAGTTGAGATCAGACTGCATGCCTCATTTGGAACCGAAAAATTTCAATGCGCTTGAATCATGATGTTAGCATACTAGTGCCTTGTTTCTGTATGTAGAATAACTGAGCATGGAATACCTTGGTGGATGGGTGTTTGTATATGAAACTATGTCTTCATTAATTGTGAAACTTTTGCCAACAAGCTGAATCCCTTGGCCAATTGAAATGCTGGTATAATGAACATGATCAACCTATATGTTGAGTTTGTGATGTTGTCATCAAATCTGAGTCACTTTGGCCTGCAAGCATCATGTGGTATTGTTTAATTATCACAAAAAAATACATATCAAATTTGTGAGTAGGAATTACATTTTCTCCACAAGAAATAAGAGTTAGAAACAAGGGGAGCTGAAGCTATGGCTGAACAAGGGCAGCGCACATGGTTCACTTGTTGATAAGTGAAGGTTTATGCATTTTTGGTCTTGGAAACTTCATCAAGATATAGGATTATGAACATGACACCTGGTGCCGATTTGACTTCTTAATATTGTAAGATAGCATTCATGTATGTGCATTACTGGAACACAGGACCTCTTACCTGTCATTTGGAGCCTATAAAACGTTATATTGAAGCACAGAGATACTTTCATAAAGTTTTGAAGATTTTTTTTATTAATGTTTCCTTTCTAAAAGGGTCATTAAGTTCTTAAGGTTTCTCTAGTTTTCCGAGGAAGAGAAGGAATGAGAAAAGTTAGTTACTTGTATTATAGACCTTTTCAAGTACTTGGTCTTCTCCCTTTACCCCATCCCAAAGCATCAGTTGAAATTCTTCATTTCCTTCTCATCCCCTCGTTATGCATAAATTGACTTTTGATTAGTTGCCAATTTCCAAATTAATATTGCTCATTACATTCATATTTGCCCTTTCCTCCATGCTTTCTTTTGTACGAATTACTCCCAGTAGGACTCAAAAAACTCAAAAATCAAGATCTCGTCTGTTGCCCAACTCTTTTCAATTTTTTGAACTTTGCATTTTAGTTGCCTTTCAGTTATTACTCGAGCATGATCTACTTGCAATTATTTTACTTGTTTTTGTGTTTCCCATATGGAAGCAGAATTGATGTAGGCCTCTTGGTATTGATGGTTTTATCCATACATGGTACAGTCAAATGTTAATTGAACTTTTCTTATATCATAGTTTTGTTTGCTCAGGCCATTGAAAAACTCGAAGCCAATGCTACCGCAATAAATCGACTGAATAATGCTAAGCCTGAGTCCGCGAAAGAGTTGCCCAAGTTTAACTTGAGTCCTCCAGAGAGTTGAATGACAAATCTGAACCAATAACTGCAGTGCCTAGAAAACGATCAGCAACTCTGTCTCATGATTTTTTGTTTTACAATCATGAGACACAGGTAGAAAAATGGCAGGAATCTGTTTTAGGGTCTTCTTTTTGATTGTTTCCGTGTCAGACTATTGGTAGAGTAGCTAATCTGTTTGATTTGTCTGTATACTTTTGCAAATCCATTAATTGTAGGGCAGAATTTTGATTGATATCTTGTGATGCTACCCATGAACGAGGATTGGGTTCTATTATTTTTGAAATTTAATTTTCGAGATGCTAGAATTGTGTCACTTCGTGTCCAATATACATTGCATTTTGGCCCCTTGAGGCGTTTTATTGGCGTTGATCACATATTTTGTTTGAAAAATGTTTCTAAAGCATGTCTGATATCTACCAATTTTGTTTTTATATCTTTTATTTGGCTGAATTAGAAAAGAAAATGGAGGAACCATCAGCTTTGTGTGCATAGGATCTATCTGGAGAAAATTGTCTAGGAGAGGGTAATTTTTACTTTCTATGGATGAATGAACTTTTGTTACCAACAGAATGAAATATGGACACATTTGGACCTTCTCTTCAGGTTTAATATATTGTGTTATAGGGATCAACGTGTATCCATAAGGGCCTGAAAATTGGAGTAATGCTAGACTATAAATTATTTTGGTAAAATTCCATTCCAGCAATGATTTAAGAAAAGCTATTGTTTGGTTGTGAATTGGGCCATTCTCCCAAAATATTTTGGGAGAATGGATTTTGGGTAGTAGGTTTGGAGAATGTGATAGTTGTTTGTTTGTGTTTTTGGAGAATAAATTGGGAGAATTTATTTGTGTTTTGTTGGGGGGGGGGATTATATGTCACATCAATGACTTTTTTGTTAGATTTGTGGGGTGAAATAAGTATTTTAAAATTATTTATATATGTGTATATATAGATTGTATGAGTGGTAGTATGTGTATATATTTATAATAATGAAAGAATGTGATGTGCCTTGGGGAATGGTGTGGAGTTGGGAATAGTAGGGGTTTTTGGGAATAAATTTTGTATATTGGGAATGGGATTAGAGAATGTGTAGTGTTTGTTTGTTTAAGTTTTATGAGTTGAAAAACAAACTGGGAGTTTGCAACCAAACAAGCCCTAAGGAATTTGGGCAAGAATTCTTGTATTAATAACCGAAGGCATTGGCAAGAGTCCATATTTGACAAAAATTACTGAGCTATAATCCTTTTGTCTGGTGTTGGAGATATTGAAATGCTATCTTTTGCATATGCCCAAGTAAATCATGTTATGCAATTATGTTTGTAGATATGGACTGCTGTCACTGGCTTTAGATTGCCTTGATCACAATCTAGATGCCACCACTTATGACGTCTTTAATTTCATTCAGACGTAAACTGCATCTGACTTTGTTATTTTTCTAGAAAGGGATTCCAGCAAGTTTGTAGACTGATTCACATAATGATTTTGTTTCTGCAAAGACTCAAGTTGTGGAGGCAGGGACTGGAAGCGACAGATTGTCTACTGCTAAAACTTGTAGAAGACAGACCTCGGACTTCAAATTTCCAAGAATTTCCAGTAGGTGTCAAAAACTACCAGTAGTTTAGAATCTAAGTCAAAGGAGGCCAAATTGCACAGCGCCCCCTGTGATATTCGAACTTAGTTCATAACCCTATATGAAATAGAAATTGGCTCATACACCCTTTGTATTTTCTAAAATCATGCAATGGGCACCCTAAAAATGTTGGTGTAATTCACGTGCATGCTGTGCGGTTGGGCATTCATTTTTATGGATAAAAAGACAATCATGCCCTCATTTATCAGCCATTAGATTTTCTTTAAGAAATCAATAGTTGAAATTAAATGATAAAATATTTATTTAAAAAAATATTAAAAGATATATATACTATATTATTATATATAATATAATTCATATATGTATAATATATAATATAATGTATATTCCCACCCTCAAACCCCACCCTGTCCCATCCCACCAGCTGCCATGCTCGGTAGCTTGGCGACCGTTTGGAGGCTAGTCGCTGCCGGATGGAAAAGAAAAAAAAAGAATTGATACATGAATTGCAATCGGCGACCAGTAGCCGGCAGCCGCCATGGATAGGTCTGACCAGATTTGGCTAGTATGCATTGTTGCCATAGCAGCTTGTTTAGGTTTAGGGAAGGGGGATGGGAGCTGGTGTGGGTAGGGGGATGGGGGGTATGGTGTTGTGGGGTAGGGAATTATATTATATATATGTTATATATAATTATATTGATTGGGACGGCCTAGAGGGCCCAGTCCAATAACACCCGGCTAGGATGGGAGCCCCAAGCCCAATTTATTCCAGGCCGACTAGTAGATTTGACCACAACTCGACCTTTGAACCCCTGCTTGTTGAGACGAGTAATAACGTCCCGATTGCGGTCAATGATCTCCTTTAGATGGCCCCAATTCTTTGACCAGAATGATGGAGCTTCGACCAGAATAGGCCTGATGGCCAAGATCCCAAGCAACATTCCCTTTGGTGGGCTAGTCTTGACCAAAGGGATAGAGGAAAAGAGAGAACCCGTTGGCCGCATTAAATGCCTTGCCAGGCGCCATGTTGCTGCATTAACGGTGTATGCTACTAGCAGTACCGCTTTTTGAAACCGTGTCAGGCTAGAGGGCGCCTCCAGTGTACCGCCTTGTCCTAGATAGTTGGAGGTAGCGCCACTTGAAACAGTATACAAGCTGGATAAGATGGGAAAGTCCTCAAACAAGGACAATGACCCTTTTTACACAACAGGGGCATCAAGAACATATCAATCACCATGAGGAGGCTATAAAATACCCTATCACAACCCTTTAGCAAAGTATGCTATTTCTTATCTAGTGCCCCCACTCCATTGCTCATATCTCTAGTCGATCATTACTGACTTGAGCGTCAGAGTGCTTTAGCCGAGGGTACCTCGGGTAACCTGACGGTTGCTGTTGATTGCAGGACTCGACCCCGATTCACCTGAGGCACACCGCTTGATCTCTCTCAGGTTGATTCCAATTAATTCCAACCAAAGATATTAGCATACACGATATCCACCTTCATCATTTGGCGCCGTCTGTGGGAAAGTCAAAAGTCTGCAACCGAGAAAATAGTTAACTAGGCGAGCTATTTCGAAGAGAGAGAAGAATATGAGGTCATTAATACCTCATCCTCGACCTCAACCAGAGCCAAATTTGCCAGGATCTAGTGCCCAACCAGAACAGGTGGTCACCCTGACGATGCCACAATTGATACAACTTATAAGCAAGCAAATATATGCTCAAGTTCTCGAACTCTTAGTTGCCCTGAATCAACACACGGCCCCATCCGGGCCAGTGGCCAATACAACGCCCCAGCCTACCTAGCGTGAATAAAGACCCGCCAGGGAAGAGAGGGGTCGATCGAAGTTTGGTGACCACCCATTAGATGAGACGACAGATATGGCAGTTCCCGAGGGAGGAAATTCGACAGCATCCCCGTGAAGAAGTTGCAAATTTCGTCTACCATGGTGCTCGACCCATTCGAGCCCAGCAGCGTGATAGGGTCAAGCGCGGGAGGCAACAAATTCCCTAGGCCGATTCAGAAGAATGGGAAGAGGTCTCCACCAAGTTCAACAGCTCAATAGGCGACTCGAGAAGATCTCAAGAAGAAATACTAAGTGGAACCATGAAGGAGTCCAGAGGTCTCCCGAGAAAGAGAGTCACCATTTATTCAGGACATTATCAATTAGCGTATCGCTGTTGATGCCAAGGTCCCCACGAGACTGCGTAGGTATGATGGCTTGTCGGATCTAAACAAACATCTACTGCAATTCGAACACATAATGCAGTTGCATGGGCACAATAAATATATTCACGGGAAGATGCTTGTAACCACCTTCTAGGGCATTGCACTTGACTGGTTTGTCAAGTTGGAGCCAACGTCTATTTACTCATACGACTAGCTGTGCGATAAATTTCTGCACCAATTTGCTAGCTAAAGGAATGCGAAGCTCTTCCACACTCACTTGCATACGGTTAAACAGAATGAGGGAGAGTCATTTCGAGATTTCTTCACCAGGTTCAATACTGAGGTTCTGAAGATTGATAGTCTGCGGATTGAATTTTTGATTGATGTGCTTTTTTGGGGCTTGAGACACAAAGAATGCGTCAATGCTTTGGTGCGCGAGCAGCCTAGATCGATGGAAGAACTGCTCGACCTTGCAGAGAGGTATATGACTCAGGAAGATATGAACATGCTGAAATATGGTATTCCTAAGGTCAAGAAGAGGAAATCCAAAGAGAAGGACGACTGCTAGAACAGAGAGGGTCGTCGATCCCCCACCAAGTGTTTTCATGATTACACTCCACTCAATCTTCTGAGAAAAGAAGTGTTATTTGCCATTCAACGTGACAACCTCCTGAAGAAGCTAAGAAAGTTGACCAAACAGAGGTAATGAAGAAATCTAAGAAATATTGTCACTTTCACAAACAAAGGGGCCACGACATTGAAGACTATTTCAACCTCCATGACGAGATCAAGAGGTTAATCCATCAGGGCTACCTGAAAAAGTTTATCGATGAGAGTACACGACAAGAGCCAAGCAAAACCAACCAGACTCCTCGTAGAGAAAGGTCGTCTAGCTTGATGAGGGAAGACAAAGGAAAGAAACCCTCCAATGATCCCCACCCACCTTTGAAAGGGGTCATTGACACCATTACAGGAGGTCCAACTAGGGAGGGATTCCAAGTTAGCTAGGAGGCAGCACTAGCTCAGGCTAGAGTCAACTAAAACCTCTTCGATCAAACTATTTTTCAGCTATCTACCAGTATGGAGCCAATTTCTTTTTCGGACGTAGACCTGTCACACATAGAAAGTCAGGGGGGAGATAGCAAACTAGATTGCCCTTTGGTCGTATCTGTAGAAATTGCTAATTTTGAAGTTAGGAAGATCTTGGTCGATAATGACAGTTCGGCCAATATCATATTCCTATCGACTTTGGAAAGGATGAAGTTGGGAAAGTTGAAGTTTGAACCAGTCAGAACACCGTTGGTCGGATTCGGAGGAACAAAAATTATACATGAGGGATCTATCAACCTCTCTACATCGTTCGAGGAAGCTCCCCAAAGGAGGACCCTCATGATCAATTACCTGATCATTGACACCTCTTTCGCGTATAATGCCATAATCGAGCAACCAACTCTGAATGACTTTTGTGCCGTTGTTTCAACCTATCACATGAAGGTCTAGTTTTCGACCACCGCCGACATAGGAGAACTCTTGTGCAACATCAAAGAAGCATGACGCTGTTACACAATCTTGATCGAGGCCACCGAGTAAAAGAGTCGACTAAAGCTGCATTCCTCAGGGGATGCCCCAGTAGCGAATCTCAAGGAAGGGCAATTGAGCAAGAAGAGAAAGCTTAAAGAAACCAGAGGGGAGCCCATTGGGGAGTTTAAGACAATTGAGCTGGAATCGGGAAATCCCGACAAGACCACTAGAGTCGGTACTAACTTGGGGTATAACATGGAGTGCCTCATGGTCGATTTCCTTAGACAAAACATTCACATTTTTGCTTGGAAGGCCTTCGACCACCAAGGAATCGATCCCAACGTCATAGCCCACCGCCTAAACGTGGACCCCTCATATAAGCCAATAAAGCAGAAGTCTAAGACCTTCAATGTGGAGCGATGCCAGATCATCAAGGAGGAGGTCAACAAGCTTTTAGAGGCAGGATACATTTTAGAAATTCAATATCCGAGTTGGCTTTGTAATGTAGTCCTTGTCCATAAGAATGAGGGCAAATGGCGTATGTGTAACGATTTCACTAATTTGAATAAAGCTTGCCCTAAAGATCCTTACCCCCACCTCATATAGACTTATTAGTTGATTTTACTACTTGTTGTGAGTTATTGAGTATGATAGATGCATTCTAGGAATATTACCAAATTTTTATTAGCCCCGAAGATAGGGACAAAACATCTTTTGTCGTTCCTAATGGGGTATACTATTTTCTAGTCATGCCTTTTGGGCTAAAAAATACAGCTGCAACGTATCAGAGGCTAGTGAACTTCATGTTCAAGAATGAGATCGGAAAATCCATGGAGGTCTATGTCGACGACATGATCATCAAAATTGAAAAAAAACATAATCATCTGGTCGATCTCAACCACACATTTTCAATACTCAGAGCATTTGGCATGAAGCTTAACCCCAATAAGTGTACCTTCAGAGTGTGAGGAGGCAAATTCCTGAGATACATGGTCAGCGAACAGGGGATTGAGGCAAACTCGCAAAAAACTCATGCAGTTTTGGACATTACGCCCCCTAGAACAGTTAGAGACGTGCAGAGTCTAGTCGGAAGGATTATAGCTCTGGGGAGGTTTACTGCTTGATTAGCTGACAAAAGCTTGCCATTTTTCAAGATTTTGAGAAATGCGAAGAGGTCGGGTTCCCAATAAACGGAGCAATGTGACCAGGCCCTGATCGACTTGAAGCATTATCTCTATTTATGCCCATGTTGGCCAAGCCTGAGCTAGGAGAAAGTTTGTAATTATACTCAGCACTCTCGTCGGATTCTATAAGCTCCGTCTTGGTGTCGACCAGAGATGGTTTCTATCAGCCCGTCTATTACAACAGTAAAGCATTGCAAGGCCCCGAGCACAACTATCTTGAGATTGAAAAATTCGCCCTTGCCCTGGTCACATCAGCTTGTAAGTTGAGACCCTACTTTCAATCTCACGCCATCGTCGTCCTGACGAACCAACCTTTGAAGCAAGTACTATCAAAACCTGATACGCTGGGATGATTGACCAAATGGGCAATTGAGTTGGGTGAATTTAACATCACATTCCAACCTTGGACTGCTACAAAAGCACAAGTGTTAGCTGACTTTGTTGCCGAGAGACTCGAACTACCTGGTCAGAATGACCGCAACTCCCTTATATGGATACTACACATTGATGGGTCAGCGACCTCCTATGGAGAAGGGATCGGCATCTTGCTGCACCCGCCACTCGTAGAGAAATATGATTTCATGATCAAGCTCGACTACCCAATAATAAGAGGAGTACGAGGCCTTTCTCGCTAGCATGAGGATAGCAATAGACCGCGGAGTTGAGCAGCTGGTAGCTATCACCGACTCCCAACTAGTTGCGGAACAGGTCGAATGAAACTTTAAGGCTAAAAAGTCTACAATGATCAGATACTTGGCTGAGGTCAAGAGGCTCCAACAGCTGTTCAAAAGTTTTTCCCTTAGTCAGGTCCCTCGTTCAGAGAACGAACATGCTGATGCGCTGTCGAAGTTCGCAAGCTCAACAGAAGGAATGAAGGACAAAACAATAACTTTTTTGGTCGCAACGAAGCCCATGATATGTAACTCGAATAAATATTTAGTGGGGCAGATCAAAGAAACTCCTCCCTCCGGACAGGATGCCATAAAGACGTACTTGAGAGAAGGAACGACCCCCGAAGACAAGGGAGAATCATATCGACTGAGGGGTCAAGCCGCTAAATTCGCACTCGATGAGCATGGGTAGCTCTACCGAAGGTCAATCTCAAGACCCCCACTGAGATGTCTGACTCCATCCTAGGTCAATGACGTCTTGCACAAAATCTATGCAGGTATTTGAGGTAATCACTCCAGAGGGCGATCACTGGCGCATAAGATCATTAGATACGGATACTTCTAGCCAATGCTACTAAAAGATGCCATCGACTTCGCCAGAAAGTGTCAATCTTGCTAGCTTCACTCGAACATCTCGCATCAACCTACTTCATCGATGGGTAATGTATAAATCACATGACTGTTCGACCAGTGGGGAATCGATATGGTTGGATCTTTTTCAAAGACGACGGGTCAAAGGAAATTTATGATCGTCGCCGTCGAGTACTTTATGAAGTGGGTTGAAGCTGAGGCTGTACCTAAAATAATCGAATGCCGTCGTCAAAAGTTTCATATGGAAGAATATTGTCTGCCGTTTCAATCTACTCAAAGCCCTGATATCGGACAACAGAACATAATTTCATAGCAGAAACATGAGAGCTTGGTGTGAAAATCTTGGGATTCGCCAATACTTCACTTCAGTAGGAAATCCCCAAGCCAATGATTAAATGGAGGTCACGAATAGAACCGTGCTCAACCATCTCAAGGCACGACTAGAAGGAACCGGCACAAGTTGGGCAGACGACTGCCTAGGCATCCTATGGGCGTGTAGAACAATTCCTCAAACAGACACAGGTCACAGCCCTTACAGCCTAGTTTACGGATAAGAGAAAGTCATCCCAATGGAACTAATCCAACATAGAGCTCGAGTGATCGATTTCAACCCAATTAGAAACAATTCAGAGCGGGAACTTGACTTGGAGACCATCGATGAGCTCTGATAACAAGCTTACACAACAATGCAGAGATATAGGTCAAAGATAGTGGAACACTGCAACAAGGGAGTTCGACCTAGAACTTTCAAAATAAGCGACTTTGTCCTCAAAAAAGTCAAAGTATCGAAGAATGTGGGAAAGCTTGACCCCAAGTGGGAGGGCCCATATTCGGTGGTCAAGGTAGCAAAGCACAACGCATATCTACTCATGGATATGCATAGGAATGAGCTTCATCATCCATGGAATACGATAAACTTGAAGAAATTCTGTATGTAACGATGCTCAAAGCCCCCCATTGTACTACAACACCCATCTAAAAGTAGTAAATCCATGCCCATTTGTACAACTTTTTGCTTATACCACAAAACAAAGGCTTCTAGCCCAAATTGACAAATGACCCAATTGTTTGGAGCCGACCCAATAGTCGACATCGCTTTCAAACTGTAAGATAAATTAACAAACGACCTAATCACTCGGAGTTGACCAGAGATCGATTTCTACCCGAAACATTTAGGTTTTCCAGCCACAGGAAACAAACAAATTGATAACTCACAGTCGACCTTATAGTCAAAGATAAATGATTCCACTGCTTATGGTCGACCCAGTGGTCGACTAGAAGGCATTTAGCTAAGGCGTTTAAGCTCATTGACTAGAATAAATAGACGGGTTAATCACTCATCCTCGACCTATCAGTCGAACAACAAATCGATTCGAGTACAAAATCAAAAACATGTGGCTCATGAGTTAAAATTTTAATCACATCTTGACGACAATGGTCAATCATGGACTCGGTAAACTCAGACTATCACACAAGTCGAGGTCAATTACATCATAACATGATGTAAATATCTTGGATCGATGCCATTACTCTTGCACCGATCGATCTTTAGATCGACCATGAAGACACTTAATTCCTTTATTAAGGGGTTATGTTTGTTCAAGTTGTTATTTATTGATAATTGACATTCAAACTCAGCAAAAGCATCAAAAGGAAAGTAAGATAAACTGCACATTGATGCATAAAAGTTAAACACTTAAATTATCCCAAAATAACAATTCGAATATAGTGCGTCCGAAAAATAAAAACCAAAAAGTTATAAATCAACGCCTCATAAGACCACCAAACACACAAAGCTTAGGACTTCAAGGATTGCTCGACCTAACCCCTTCAGCTTGTGTGGGGTTATCCTCGTCCTCTTTTGGACGCCGAGAGGGCCCTGCTTCATCGAATAGGAAGAGACGCGAACCAGGGGGAAAATAGTTAGCCACGTTAACTTTGCCATCTCGAATGTCAAAGGCAAAGTCATTAGCGAAGTCAAACTCAGTGGTCACTGCTTCGACCCTGGCTTGATGGGCAGGAACAACAGTCGACGTAGCAGATGGCCCCTCGACATGTGCAGCTCATCAGTGGGGGCCTCCCTCTGGTGGAACAAGTTTGCTGGGGTATGCGCTCAGTTGCTCATCGAACGTGTAGCCCAAGCACTCCTTATCCTCTGCGCTAAATGAGTACCCAAGAAACTCTAGCTACTTGACGGCCTTATCGAAGGTATCCTTAGTGTTGTCAAGAGAGCAGATGAAGCTGGCATCCATAAAGGCAGAAGTTAGCAAACGACCTCCCGCATATGTTAGGTAATGTCCTATCAAACTCACATTGGGTAAATTGAAGCGCCACCTTGTACCCCTTGGCTCGACCATTGTTATAGTAGGATTATGCTGCCACTTGAGCCTTCCTCAGGAGCTCCTTGGCTACGCTCGGCCAGCTCACAACCATCATCAGCTCGACATCTTTCGCCTCGAGCTGTGCATCCCTCTCCTTCAACTGTTTGGTCAGCCGCTCGACCTCCATCTAGGCAGATTCCAGCACTACTTTCATCATCTCTATTTCTTTGTGGCCCTCTTGTATTTGGTCCACCTGGTCAAGAGCCAGCTCCAACCTCTGAAACATATGATAGCCTAGTTGGTCCACCTGCAAAGACAAAATATTCTTGTCAGCATAAGCAAAACACCATGAATCTTTACTCAACTAAAACTATTGCCATATTGGCATGATATGCCAAGGCCTTCATCACTGCGCCCTGACTCTTCTCCATTATCTTGCGATAGTCAGACGCAAACAGACCAGCTATTAAAACCTTCATCGACTGGGACCTAGTTTTCCCTACCGTCATCATAGACATAGAATTATGAACTGCCAGTTCAATCCTGAACTGCGGCGAGGGAAACTTCGTTAGGTCGAAGAGCTCCCCTTTATCTAGATGACAGAAGAGGTTGTATCCTTTGGTTTCCCTGGCCTTTCCTTTTTCTTTATCGGTTGTCATCCTTTTTAGGACCGGCCATGCTTGTTCAATCTTAAGCCTTTTTCCTCGGCCAACAGATCCACTTGTCGTCGAGGTCGCTGGTCCTACTGGAAGAGCATTAGCGATGGGAACAACAGCAACAAGTTGTGTTGCAGCCGGCGCGATAGCCTCTTATCGAGCCCTCATGTTCCAGCGGTGCTCTTGGTTCCTCTCCGCACGAGCAATGGCTTGGGCTTATGTTTGATTCATTATCTGTTCTCGATCTGCATGACAACAAAACCAAAGCATGTAAGGCTCAACTAAACAGTGGAGACACAACAGCTAACAGAAACACATGTAACTATCTACCTAATCGAGCATTTGCGAGCAAGTTGAGCTGGGCGGGTGACAAGCTCGCTAACACAAGGTTTTTCTCCTTAATATAGCCAGATGCCTCAATCTGACCAAACTCGACCAGATATCGTACAAAGGTGTTGGGCCAAGTTGGAGTTTAGTTCCTCGACATCTCGACATACCCCCGCATCCAACCCCTAGGGACATTAAAGCCCACTCCCCTAGGAGCCCCAACATAAAAGTACCTAGTTTTCTATTTTTTGCCGAAGGAAAAATCTGGGGTTACCAAGAACTTTCGATGAGGGCAGACGGTCAGGTAATAAAAGCCTGACTCCTCAACACTCCCTGACTTATGAGACATGGAGAGGTGAAAGAGGTTGCTGAAATTGGCAAAGGTGGGTGGCTGGTCATAGACGTGCATCAAGACTATAAAACTGTATATGGTCGAAAAACAGTTATGGAGAAGTTGGGTGATACAAACCTAAAGACCCCTCAGCAGGTTGATTATTGGCTCGACAATGGGGAATCTAAGCCCACACCTAAGGTCATCCTCAAACACAGTAATGCAACCAATTGGTGGTTGATGCATCCTACCCCCAGGCCCCAGGACAATTAGCTTATAACCCTGGGGAATATGATAAACCTGCCTAAGGATATTAAGGTCAGCCTCCGTCACCTCCGACCTAATCTCACTGTAGTGATCAAGGGTAAACAACCAACCACGAGATACTGGGGGTTCACTCGACCAAGCCTTGGCCTCAGTGCCAACCTGTTCATCGCTAGAACTACTAGAGGTCGAGCTATTGCTCGACGAGTTATCAGAATTGCTAGTCGAATCACTCTCATCGTTGGTCGGAGCCTTATCCAACTTGGTCCCCTCACTATCACTCCCCTGGTTACCCTCATCATTGCTAAAAACCCTCAGAATCATTGCTATGTTGTTGCATTTAAGATCAAAGAGCAAAGCACACTCGGAGATATTGAAACACTTATGTTGTTTGGCTATCTAGAAACATAATGTAGAAGATAGTGAATCGCTGGACTCGACCTCACACAAAGCTATAAATGTAAAAATGAAAATTCTTGCCATGCCTATTTATAGGCCCCAATACGCAAATCCTAAATGGCCAAAATTATTACCCTACTGCCCCTTAGGGTTTCACATGACCCAACATAACAAACGCATTAAATGTGTCAAAACCCTGGTTGACCTTGCAAAACCCTCTTGACTCCACTTGTCTACTCGATCTCTTCCAACTGCTAGCCAGTAAGTCAGTTACTCTCCATTTCTTCTCGTCGGCATGCTCGATCAGGATTCGAGAGTAGGGGGACTTATGATATAGGATAGCCCAGCAGGCCCAACCCAATAAAATTGGACTAGGATGGGAGCCCTAAGCCCAACTCGTTCCAGACCGACCAGTAGATTTGATCACAACTTGACCTTTGAACCGCTGTTTGTTGAAACGAGTATTAGCGTCCTGGTTGCGGTCGATGATCTCCTTTAGGTGGCCCCAATCCTTCGACTAGAATGGGCTTGATAGCCAGGATCCTAAGTGACATTCTTGCTGGCGAGCCGGTCTCGACCAGAGGGGTTGAGGGAAAGAGAGAACCCGTTGGCCACATTAAATGCCTTGCCAGGCATCGTGCTACCGCATTAATGGTTCATGCCACCAGCAGTGCTGCCTTTTGTTGCAGTGTCAGGCTAGGGGGCACCTCCAGTATACCGCTATGTCTTAGGTAGCTGGAGGCAGCGCCACCTGGAACAATACACAACCTAGTTAAGATGGGAAAGTCTTCAAACAAGGACAATGACCCTTTTTACACAATAGGGGCATCAATGACATATCAACCACCTTGAGGAGGCTATAAATACCCCATCACAACCCTTCAGTAAGGTATGACATTTCTTATCTAGTTCCCCCACTCCACTACTTATATCTCTAGTCGATCCTTACTGATTTGAGCATTGGAGTGCCTTAGCCGAGGGCACCTCGGCCAGCCTGACGATTACTGTTAATTGCTGGACTCGACCCCAATTCACCTGAGGCACACCTCTTGATCTCTCTCAGGTCGATTCTAGTTAATTCCAATCCAAGATATTAGCATACACAATATCCACCTTCATCATATATATATATGCTATGATAAATTTATATATGTATATAAGTACAAATAAAAATATATTATATATTTTTGAAATTATAAATATTATTTAACTTGAAATGAAGAAAATTTATATATATATATATATATTATGTATAAATAAAAAATATATGTGTTTTATTTTTGGTGAAAAAATATATGTTAATATTTATAGATGTACATATATATTTATATTATGTATAAATAAAAAAAACATATTTTTTTGGTAAATAAATATATAATTATATTTATAGATGTACATATATTTTATATGTAACTATAAATAACAAATATATTATATTTTTATAAATATTAAATATTGTTTAATTTTAAGAATGAAAGAAAATTTATATATGTATATCGATATATATGATATGTATAAAAAAATAATATATAATACCTTTATAGATAAATTCATATATGTACATATATCATATAAGTGTAAAAACTATATTATATATACTTTTTTAAACTTATTATGCATAAACTTATATATGTATACATATTATACATAAGTATAATAGAAAATTTATATACATTATGTATAAATAAAAAATATATGTTTTTTTGGTGAAAAAATTATATGTTTATATTTATAGATGTACATATATATATATTATGTATAATTAAAAAAAATATTTTTTGGGTGTTTTAACTATAAATAAAAAAATATTATATTTTTATAAATATTTCATATTATGTATATGGATATATATGATATGTATTAGCAAATAATATATAATATAAAGATATAATTTATACATGTACATATATTATATGAGTGTAAAAATTGTATTATATATACTTTTGAAATTATTATGCATAAACTTATATATGTATACATATTATATATATAAGTATAAATAGAAACATATTATATATCTTTTTTTAATATTAAATATTATTTAATTTGAAATATATAAAAAAATAATTTTTCTTCAGGGTAATTCCATCTTTTCAGTACTCAATGGATATCATAGAAGAAAAGGGTGACATTTGGGTCAAGTGAGCTACATTCAATTAAGTACAGGGGTATATGAGTTAATTTCTATTTCATAGGGGGTTATGAATCAATTTCGAATATCACGAGAGGCACTGTGCAATTTGGCCAGTCAAAGGAGCTCTTCCAGAAGGCTTTTTTTACAATAAAGATGTTGATTTATGTGTGTAGAGAAAAAGAATAGGAACATTGTTTAGAGGGAATGGAAAATAGTATTTCTTAGTATACTTCATAAAGAGATATCCCATCTCATATATATATTTAGTATACGAGAATTGGATAAGTTCGAATCAAAGATAACATAAATCCTTATACTAAGGAAACAGAGTCCTAATGAAAATCAACCATACTAAAGTCCTAGTACAATAGAAATTCTAACACTTTCCCTCAAGTTGGAGCATAGATATTGATCATGTACAGCTTGTTATGCAGAGTTCTAAAAAGTAAATAGCAGTAGATTGTAGATAGTAGCTAGCAATAGGCAGTAGACAATAGATAGACAATAGGTAGCCGGCAGTAGGCAAAAGTAGATAGTAGGTAGACTGCAGATTCATGACTACTAATAGGTAACAAAACATTAGCAGGACGCAGATCAGTAGCAAAAAATCAACAGAATAGCAGTAAAACATCATTAGCAGGACGTAGGATGGCAAAACGACAAACTCAACATCAGATCAATTTTTTTATTCTTCTTTTTCTTTTTTGGTTTTTTTCCCTTCTGGCAAAGTACGCAAAGGATAAGCATTGATATGGCGCGGCTAGGGTTTGGTGGGGTTTAATAAACCCACTCTGATACCATGTAGAGAAATAGAATAGGAGCATTGTTTAGAGGGAATAGAAAATAGTATTCTTGTTATACTTCATAAAGAAATATGCGATCTCATATATATATATATATATATAGTGTACAAGAAAAGGATAAGTTCAAATCATAGATGACATAAATCCTAATACTAAAAAATAGAGTCCTAATGAAAAGCAACCATACTAAAGCTCTCATATAATAGAAGTCTTAGTATAATAGAAATTCTAACAACGTGCACGGGGTATCAAGCCTGTGAGACCAGATGTCAAGTAAGGTTTCTTTTTACTTTCTCATTTTTTAAACATGTGAATGCATCTCTATTTTTTCATTCAACTTTGTGAGTAATGATATGGTACCTCTTTTAGAGTATATGTGATGGGTGCCGATTCCAATAAAAATAAATTACTACTCTAAAAATATGATTTGTAATCAGTGGTTAGTAAGGTAGTATTTCACAGGGATTGGTAAATTTTATTTCTTTCAAGCTTATTAATAAAATAGAAAAGAAGGGGGAATTTTTATGAAACAAAAAACTTAGAATTTTAAAAGTAAAACAAATTAAATAAAAAATCAATGAGAATGAAATCTAGCCTAAGGTAAAATCTCAGTTGGATTCTCAAATTTGACATTGATGTAAATATAAATTTCTCATTCTTGAATAAATTGGTTATAGTTACACAGATATAACCAATCTCTCCTTACTATTTCGATAACTAAGAGAAGCTTGTTAGTTATTTCTCTTTCCATAAATAACCCTAAAGAAACGCTTTTAGGATTTAATTTAGCAAAAGCATTATAAATTAGAGAGATCCAGCCCTAGCCAACACACACACACACGTGGGGTTTATTTAGACTAGATTATTTATCTCCATAACATAAATCATGCATATCCCTACACATAACAATGTTATTTGCCACAAGCATAGAACAAATAAACAATTACGGATTTAATGTTCTAATTGACTGAAAAAATATTCTAAGCTATCAAATTTTGGCCCTAAATTCATAAACTTGAATATTCGTAATGAAAACAAAAGATAAATAAATACTCAAGAAATAAGAATTATGAATCAATTATTTAGATCTTACAAATACTAAAAAATCCAAACTTCGATAATCCCTTAGGCTAGAAAAGGAGTTTAGCAACTAATGGAGAGAAGAAAAACGCAGGAAAATAAAATCTATTGAATGAAAAGAATGAAAAGCTCCCTAGGAAAGTTCCTAGTTCCATGTAAATAGCCTACTATTTCTAATACGAATGGAAAACTAAAAAGAGTCCTATCAGAATAGGAAACTTAAATTCTCCTATTAAAGAAATAGAAATTAAAATATTCCAAGCATATACAACTGCCAAAATAGGTTGAATGCTTCCTAATCAAATTTGCATAAAGTCTTTTGGAAGCAAGACACGTCCGCACTCAAATTATTTCCTTCTTCCATTCCTCATCTCATCGAGAATGCGATTTTTACTCCAAGCATGTCAAATACTCGATTTTCAACTGCATTTAACTCAAATTTTCAATTTGCTTCACAAAATATAAAATAAAAGTTAAAATCCAACAATTAAGCATTTTTACTATTAATCATAAGGGGAAATTACATGAATTACAAATTCCCCGCCACTTAGACGATGCTTATCCTCAAGCATACAATAGTCCCAATTTATCAACCTTTCTCACAATGCACTTCATAGAAAGAACCTTTATAAATCACACAAATAACCTGTCACCCTGGTAGCCTCTTTGAATTTGAAATGTAAAAAGGGTTTAACACTTCTTCATTAAGTTCATTTCAAATCAAAACATAGAAGGTCAATTATCAAAAGCCTGCAACGATATCACATATTCAGGGAGAAATAGCAAGTCAAATGTATGAAAACATAAAGGATGAAAGGAAAAACCTTATTCAATCTTCCCATTTTTTTGCACTAAATTCAATGCGTGGACCAACCTTTTTACGTGAATACAAACGTTGGTGATGAATGCTCCCAGTTACTCAGTTGACCACAATTTGCTAGCGTGTCATCTGACCTTTTTACGCAAATACAAACATTGATGATTAATCCAACTGATTACTCAGTCAGTCACAAACCTAAATGTTTATTGTCCTTACTCATAATCACTTTATTTTAGTGATTAGTGGAGTAATTAAGCTATTTTTTTAGAGGGGTTAAATGGTCAAACCTAGTCAACTTCATTGTCTTAATATATTCAAGTCAACCATTCAACCCAAATATGCTCATCAAGGCAAGTAATAGAAAAGTTAACCTGCTATAAATGACAATTATTAGGGGTGATATACATTAATTCCCTCATACATTTTTCATCCAAATCAACCAACATGGTAACAAGTCACTGTAATAAACAAGATCTCCAATTACTCATGCTATTCTTACAATGTGTCCTAATTCAACCCAATTATTTCAGTGTTACTCATGAACTAGCATCAAAAAGAGGCAAAGGTAAACGAGAAAAAAAATTAACAAATTAAGAACTAAAGCACACTTTGGAAACAAATAAAAAGAATAAAGAGTCATTTCATGCATGTTTGAAGCAAAATGAATCCAAATCCTCCCCTCCCCCCCCGGCAAAAAAAAAATCCCCCACTTAAGCCAAACATTGGCCTCAATATATCAAAATATGAATGTGAATGGATAAGAAAGGTGGAAGAGGGACTCCCTTAAGGAGACGAGGTCCATAGGGCTTTAAGGACTATGTGGAACTAGCAGTGAGAAACCAATATTTGCCAAATACACCATGAGGATGGTTTCTATGCATGAAAGTTGGCGACGAAGAGCATGAAGATCATCATCACATAATAGGCCATCGACGATATACTTGTTAAATCCTAGACACAAGAAGGACATCCGGAAGCTCTACAAGGGGTTCTTGAAAGATCAAGAAAATCTTAGTTGAAGATGAGCTGAACCCAAAGAAGTGTGTGTTTGGTCTTTCGTCGGGGTATGGTTTCATCATTAGTAAGAGAGGGATTGAAATAGATCCAGTAAAAGTTAGGGTATTTATACAAAAAAATACATCAAAGAATTGAGAGGCCTCATCGGACGAATTCATATGGAGAGGATTGGTCTAGAGCAAACCTCTATGTATCTATCCCGCTCAAGAGATATAGTGAAATGTAGAGACCCATGCAAGTTGAAATCTACAGTTGGAAAGATAATCTTCCCTTTTCCAAATCAAGAATGACTTTGAAATCCAAATAAAGCAAGTGGCCAAGCATTAACAGTGGAAGTGGTTGGCAATTGAGATGATTCCGGAAGAGGTTCGGTTGAATGTGGACGAATTACTCGAGTACTCTTGCCTCGTTGATGACAAGTTGCTAGCTATTTTTCTTTCATTTTGGGGCGATTGATGGTGATGATGGGTTTGAAAGTAAGTTGATGGTTACGGCGGATGTTTTGGAGGTTGAAGATAGTGGTGGGTTAATGGTGATGGTGATGATGGTGGGTTGAAGATGGTATTAGGTGGTGTTGGATGGTGGCAGGTGATGAAGACGGTAGCGGGAGTGGTGTTTTAAGATGGTATTGATGGTGGCTGAGAATGGTGGTGGCAAGTGGTGAAGATGGCTGCTAGAGGTTGTAGGTTTTGGAGATGAAGATGAATAGTGAAGCTTTAGGTTGAGTCAAAATTGGAGTCCCTTTTCTCTTTTTTTTATATAATAATAAATATATATAGTAATATAAATATAAAAATATTAATAATAATAAAAATAAAAATAAAATAAAATAAAAAATAAATAATTAAAAAAAGAAATAAATAAATAAATAACTATAAAAGTAAAATATGATCTAGATCGCAGAATAGGTGATGAAACAAGATGTGGGCACGGGTAGATTGAAAAGCTTTTCTATCAAATAATTCCAACATACCAGAAGAGATCCTTGAATAAGGCGTGGCATGGGTAGATTGAAGAGCTTTTGTGTCAAATAATTCCAATATGTCAGAAGAGGTCCTTGAACAAGGCATGTGCAACGGTAGATTGAAGAGCTTTCCTGTCAAATAATTATGCCAACAAGCTAATTTAAAACGTCTCTTGCATCAGTAAAAAAAAAAAAGTTAATTAAAGATGTTAAAAAGAATTCTTTTTTCTTTAAAATATAAACAAAAAATTGAAAGTTTGGGTTGCCTCCCAAAAATCGCCACTTTTTAACATTTTTGGCTAGATGTAGTTATTCATCACGTTATAAAAGGTGGAGTTTCTGGATGAATTTTGTCAATGTGGTGCACTTGTGGACCTTCATAGAAAGGTTTTAAGTGATGCCCACTGACTTCAAAAATTTTACCAGAGTTCATGCTTTGAATTTCAATTGCACCATGCGAAAATATGTTAGTAACTAAAAGAGGGCCTAACCATCAACAACATAATTCTCCAAAAGTAGTTTCAAGCGGTAGTGATAATGCAAAACTTTTTGCCCAATTGAAATTTTTTTTGGGGAAATGTTTTGATCATGGAAGGCCTTCATTTTGTCCTTATAAATTTTAAAATTCTCATAGGTTTCATGACGAATTTCTTCTAACTCTTGTAACTAAAATTTCCTCCACTCCCCAACTTCATCCATTTTTATGTTGCAATGTTTTATGGCCCAGTATGCCTTCTATTCCAACTCTACAGGTAGATGACAAAGTTTCTCATATATCAATCAGTAAGAAGACATACCTATGGGGGTCTTGCAAGCTGTTAATAGGCCCAAAGTGCATCGTCCAGCCGTAGACTCCAATCTTTTCTATTTAGATTCACCATTTTCTCAAGTATAGACTTGATTTCTCTATTGGACACTTCTGCTTGTCCATTCATTTGTGGATGGTAAGCTGTAGAGACATGGTGTGTGACATGGTATTTCTTGAGTTGAGTCTTTACAACTTTATTGTAGAAATGAGTTTCACGATCGCTGATTATAGCCCTGGGTGTTCCAAACCTAACAAAAATATGAGATTTAATGAATCCTACAACAATTTTAGCATCTTTAGTTCGGATCACTTTAGCTTTGACCTACTTTGATACATAATCCACTA
The DNA here is from genome assembly GCA_018894105.1 of Jacaranda mimosifolia. Classification (NCBI taxonomy): domain Eukaryota; kingdom Viridiplantae; phylum Streptophyta; class Magnoliopsida; order Lamiales; family Bignoniaceae; genus Jacaranda; species Jacaranda mimosifolia. The sequence goes on from CM032133.1 coordinate 5,559,313, forward strand.
CAAGAATAATGTAAGTGTTGCCAAAAGAAGACAGAAAAGGATCCATGAAGTCAATATCTCATACATCAAATATTTCACAAATAAGGATTAGGGTAAGTGAAATTTGAACTTTCATTCTAAATTCCCTATTTTTTGATAATTTTCACATGATTTGCAGAACATGTAAGAATTACGAAATGAAGAAGGCCAGAATAATGCACAATCCAATACCTTACGGACGATTTTCTTTAGACCGAAATGTCCCCGACATGTATATGAATGACAGAAATTCAAAATCGAAGGGATTTCAATGTGAGACACACATCACCTAATGATTTGATCAGAACAATGTTTCCAAAGTTAAGGATCATCCCAAACATAATACTTAGCATCACTATTGATTTTATCTTGCTGAGCCCTAGACAAATCTTTTGGTAGTGTTTTGGTAACTAAATAGTTAACAATATCAGCGTACCAGTGTGTTGTCTCTTAGACTGAAAAGAGGTATTCGTTTGGGAAATTATCCTGCAGTGGTGATGGCTCCTCATTGGTGATTAGGCAACTTAAATGATCTGTAACTAAATTTTTTGCACCCTTTTTATCACGTATCTCCAAGTTGAATTCTTGCAACAAAAGAATCTATCTAATGACTTGGTTTCACCTCTTTTTTCTAAAATAGGTACTTGAGAGCTGCATAACCAGAAAAGACAATTACTTTAGTACCGAGCAAATATAAACAAAATTTCTCTAATGCAAAGATAATAATAGCTAAGAGTTCTTTTTCTATTGTGGAGTAGTTGCATTGAGCACTATCGAGTGTCCTCGAGGCATAATATATGATGTGAGAAGATTTGCCAACTCGTTGTCCAAGAACAGTACCAATGTATAGTTGCTCGCATCATACATAATCTCGAAAGGAAGGCTCTAAGCAGGTGGTTGGATAATTAGCACTGAAATCAATGCCTCTTTTAATTCGTCAAACGCCTTTTTGCATACTTCATCGAACTCAAACACTATATCTTTCTGCAACAGCTTTCACAAGGGTTGAGCTATCTTAGAGAAATCTTTAATAAAACGGCGATAGAATCCTGCATGTCCAAGAAAAAAACGAATTTCACGCACACTTGCGAGGTAAGGTAAAGACTCAATCAATTTAATTTCGCTTTATCAACCTCAATCCCTTGGACAGACACAATATGCCCTAAGATGAGACCTTGCTTGGACCATAAAGTGAAACTTTTCATAATTCAAAATAAGGTTTATTTCAATGCACCTTTTAAGTATTTTTGTAAGGTTAGTTAAACATGCATCAAAAAAATCACCATAGACTATAAAATCATCCATGAATACCTCTATTATGTTTTCCACATAATTTGAAAATATACTAACCATACACCTCTAAAATGTAGTCGGAGCATTGCAAAGGCCAAATGGCATTCATCTATATGCGAAGGTACCAAATGGGCCTATGAATGTTATCTTTTCTTGATCTTCAGGTGCGACAGGAATTTGATGAAAATCAAAGTAGCCATCAAGACAACAATAACGGCTTCGACTGGCCAAACATTCAAGCATTTGATTGATGAAAGGGAGGGGATAGTGATCCTTTCTAGTCAATGCATTTAGCCTGCGATAATCTATACATACTCACCACCTGTTTTGAACACGAGTAGGCAATAATTCACCAGCTGGGTTCTCGACTACTGTTATGCGTATTTTCTTTGGGACAACTTGAACTAGGCTTACCTATTTACTATCCGAGATTGGATAAATTACCCATGCATCCAGAAGTTTTAGAACTTCCTTTTTCACCACTTCCATTTAAAGAATTCAATCGACGTTGAGCTTTTCTAGAAGGCTTGCAATCTTTCTCCAACAATATCCTATGCATGCATATTGAAGGGCTCAATCCCTTGATGTCAACGATGGTCCATAGCTTCCTTGTGGTCTCAAAGCACTCAAATCAGCTTCTCCTCTTCCAAGGCGTTGAGTTCATTAGAAATTATCACTGGTAAAGTTTCCTTTCCCCCCAAAAAAGATATATTTCAAATGATTAGGTAATGGTTTTAATTCAAATTGTGGCGCCTTCAAAATAGAAAGAAGTTTTGTGTGAGAAGAAGGTAATTCAATAAAGGAAACATGAGACTTAGCTAATTATACTGATTCCAATTCATGGATTGTGTCTTGCAAGTCAGAATCCATGGTGAGTCTCTCTTTGTCCTTCCGCAACTCTTCCGTATTAAGACTTATACAAAGTGCAACCTTCAACTTATCATCATCATTCAAATCAAATATTTCGTGAGTCAAGGTATCAATAATATTCACAACAAAAATACAAGACTCATCATTTGGATATTTCATGGCATCATAGATATTGAATTTAATACCATTACCATCAAACTCCATAGTGAGTGTACCAGCATGCACATCAATTTTAGTCCTATAGGCTTTAAGGAAAGGTCTTCCCGACCGTATTTGGGACTAATTAGGAGAGTTATCTTCAGACATGTTAAGTACATGAAAATTAGTAGGAAAAATCAATTCGTTAACATATACTAACACATCTTCTAGGACTCATTTTGGATGTACAACAAACTTATCAGCAAGTTGAATAACTACTCTTATTTCTTTCAAAGGACCAACATTCAAATATGAGTAAACAGAAAAAGACATGACATTAATTGAAGCACCTAGATTGCAAATAGCTTTTTCAATTCCAACATTGCCTATTTTGCAAGGAATAGTAAACATACCCAGGTACTTGCATTTAAAGGGTAATTTCCTTTGTAGCAGTGCCAAGATATTTTCCCTCATACTTATTCTTTCGTCACCCTTTAATTTTCTTTGTTTGTACACAATTCTTTGATAAATTTAGCATACTGAGGTATTTGCTTGATTGCATCAAGTAATGGAATATTTACCTCGACTTTGTGAAAAGTTTCAAGAATCTCCTCTTCATCTTCATACTTTTTGGATTTAGCGTATCTTTCAGTGAAAGGGAGGGTGTACAACCAATGAACTTGTCGCTTTACTACTGGGTTCATGCGAATGTTCAACCAAATCTTAGGGCATGATCATCTCTCTTTCCACTTCTTCCACAATAGTGTTCTCTCGTGTCTTCTTACTGGGTTCCCCCAGCTCTTTACCATTCCTCAAAGTAATCCCGTTGGCGTTTTACTTGGGTTAACAATTGTCTGAGAGGGTAGCTTCCCTTGGGATTCTATCTTACTCACTAAGGTAGCTAGCTGACTTATCTGATTCTCCAGGTTTTGAATGCTTACTCGCGTTTTCTATTGAAATTGATGAGTGTTGATTGCAAGTGATTTAACAATCTCTTTAAGAAATATACATGTATTTGAAGAGAATAGTTGCTGTGGAGGAGGTGGTTTTTGTTGGAAGTATTGGTAGTTTTGCAATCTCCCTTCGTAACTGAAATTCAAATGATCCCTCCATCCTGGGTTGTAGGTGTTTGAGTAGGCATCATACTTTCTTTATAGTGGTCCATGAAATCTCCATACTAATTTGGTTTGTTCACAGGAATTCTCTTAGAGCATAGGACACATGTCAGTAGGATGACCAATGTTAGTACAAATCCCACAAGCCTTAATTTGTTGCGTATTTCCTACAACCAATTGCTGAACAATAGAAGTTAAAATAGATATCTGACGCTCAAAAGATGAATTACTTACCTCATTGACCCTTTTGGGAGGGTCGCAAGAGTATCTAAATTATTAGGAGTTAACAGCTATTATAGAAATTAATTCTCTAGCTTCGCTTGGAGTTTTGTTCACTATGGCTCCTTGATTTGCTGCATCCATCATGTTCCTTTCCATCAGTAAAAGTCCTTCATAAAAGCATTGAATGAGAAGTCACTTAGTAATACCATGTTTTGAGCAGCTTGTGCAAAGTTGTTTGAACCTTTCCTAATATTCGTGAAGATTCTCTGCATCTCTCTACCTTATCCCACTTATCTCTTTTCTAATACTAGTAGCGCGTGAAACAGGGAAAAACTTCTCAAGAAACAATCTTGTCATTTCCGTTTAGGTAGTAACAGAGCCAGGGGGTATGTAAAACAACCAATCCTTAGCTTTATCTGCTAAGGAAAATGGAAAAGCTCACAACTTGACTTACACTTCAAACACTCCTTAAGGTTTCATAGTCAAGCATACTACATGAAATGCCTTTAAATGCTTATGGGGATCTTCATTATCCAAATCATGAAAAATGGGTAGTACATAGATTAACCCAGATTTTAATTCAAAAGGTGTTTGCAACTTTGGATACTCAATACAAAGCAGTTGTTAAGTTAAATCCAGTTTAGCTAACTCTCTTAAAGTTTTTTCACGAGCTATTGAAGTTCACCTGTACTAGAAAATTGAGATATTAAAAGAACAAAATTATTTAGCACCAGTTCCCGGCAACAGCGCCAAAATTTGATGGGTGTCGAATCCAACAAAAATAAATTTCTACTCTAAAGATATGATTTGTAATCAGTGGTGAATAGGGTCATATTTCACATGGATTGATAAATTTTATTTCTTTCAAACTTATTAATAAAATAGAAAAGAAGGGGAAATTTTATGAAACGAAAAACTTAAAATTTTAAAAGTAAAATAAATCAAATAAGAAATCAATGAGGATGAAATCTAGCCTAAGGTGAAATCTCAGTTGGATTCTCAAATTTGATCATTGATACAAAGATAAATTTCTCATTTATGTATAAACTGGTTGTAATTACTCGGACATCCTAATAACCAATCTCTTCTTACTATTTCGATAACTCATTGAAACTTGGTAGTTATTTTTCTTACCAGTAAACAACCCTAAAGAAATGCTCCTAGGATGTAATTTACCAAAAGTATTATAAATTATAGACATCCAGCCCTAGCCAACAAACACACACACACGGGGTTTATTTAAACTAGATTATTTATCTTCTTAACATAAATCATGCATATCCCTACACATAACCATGCTATTTTCCATAAGTGTTAGAACAATTAAACAATTATGAATTTAACTTTCTAATTTACAAAATAAATATTCCAAACTATCAAATTTTGGCCCTCAATTCAATAAACTTGAATATTCATAATGAAAATAGAAGATAAATAAATACTTAAGAAATAAGAAATACAAATCAATTATTTAGATCTCAAAAATACTGAAAAATATAAACTTCGATAATTCCTTAGGCTAGAAAAGGAGTTTAGCAACTCATGAAGAGAAGAAAGACGCAGGAAAATAAAATCTACTGAATGAAAAGCTCCCTATGAAAGATTCCTAGTTCTATATAAATAGCAAACTAATCCTAATAAAACTGGAAAACTAATAAGAGTCCTATCAGAATAGGAAAACTTAAATTCTCCTAATTAAAGAAATAGAAATTAAAATATTTCAAACATATACAACTGCCACAATAGGCTGAATGCTTCCTAATCAAATTCGCATAAAGTCTCTGGAAGCAAGACACATCTGCACTCAAATTATTTCCTTCTTCCACTCCTCATATCCTTCGGAATGCGATTTTTGCTCTAAACATGTCAAATACTCGATTTTCAACTGCATTTAACTCAAATTTTCAATTTGCTTCACAAAATATAAAATGAAAGTTTAAATCCAACAACTAAACATTTTTATTATTAATCATAATGGAAAATTATACGAATTAAATGACAAAAATACAACTTAACAATATGATAATTCACATGATTCAGCTTTGTATTTTACTGAAGTGGTACCTGTCCTTCTCCCCATCTCTCTCTCTCTCTCTCTCTCTCTCTCACTACGAGGCAGGTACAGCTAGCATGTTACTTAAGTATTTGATTAAATCTTTCTTGGAAACTGCAACCTATTTTTGATTATCTGAGTGGATAAACCTTATTTTTCTTGGCTCCACTAGCTATAAAATAAATGCTTGTTGTTTTTATTTTTCCTTTCTTGATCATCTATCCATACAGTGATGCTACAAATGATGAATAGACCATCAAAAGATGTGGCAACACAGTTAATTTTAATGGTTGAAGCCCGTTGAGACTAACTGGGGCAACTTCCAAACAATAGAACTTCATTCCACTCTATTTTGAAGATTAAATTTACTGCTTTGAGGCTTGATGGCGGGCCATTCCATTTCCTAGGTCTTGGTTTTGTTGCTAATGCAGTATTTGATTCATTAATGCAATAGAGTATGTTGTAGTCCTATGGCAGTGATGCATTATTTCCATGAGTTTCTAGTAAACTAAAAACCATCACGAACTTTCTATAAAAAGGCTTTGCATTAGCAGCTCTTTTACTTAAAATTCTCTAACAAAAATCATGTTGATTATTGTTAATGTTAGACAGGTTAAATCATGTGCATTTAGGTTGATAAGATACTGAAGTTCTACGAATTATACTTTTGCATGGTAAAAATGTTCTAACATATAACCAGTGCATAGATAAAATTAAGTTTTTTGAATAATAAAATTTATATATTTAGCCATGTCACAATAATGGACTTTGATATGAGGATGATGGTGGACTGTGATATCTGGAGTAGTTTCTAAACTTATCCACATATTTTGGGCCCCTTGCGGCACAAAGTTCATGAGGCTCGTGTGATTGGTGCAGTATATTCTACTTGAGAGAAGAGGGACAATGGTATCCTTATTTGAAGCAGAGAGTCTACATTAGTCACTGTTAATGTATACATAAGTAAATTGTGGGTTGAACAAGGGAAGACATGTTGGCTAGTCTTGATTGACACATATGCTGTCTTCAGTGCCCAAAAAAGTTCAATTTGAAGAGTCTATGGAGACTTGAGTCTGTTGATATTTATTTTTTGTGATTTAAACATGCACACAAGTTCTATACTTTTAGCGACCTTCAATAGTTTTTACATTTGTTCTTACCAGTCATAGTGAAAACATAATAATATTTTTGTGTTATTAGGTTATATCCTCTTTTTTTTTTAACCGTTTTCTTGAGGTAGCCCTTTGGAACGTTATTGTTTTATATATTAGATGGTGGTTGTTTGTCAAATTTTAATGAAGAGATATGCTTTCTGAAAAAGAGAAATGGTCCAGCAAGCAGGCATGCTCTTATGACTAGGTGGAAATTTTGATTGTGTGAGGATTTCTTAACTAACGTAATTTATATGCAAAATGATTTTTTGTCAGCCTTGTGTAAGTATTGCTCAATGTTACTGCTCTACTTTCCCTTATCTGAATTTCTATGCGGAAGCACAACATATTTCCTCTCGCAAGCAGGCATGCTCTTATGACTAGGTGGAAATTTTGATTGTGTGAGGATTTCTTAACTAACGTAATTTATATGCAAAATGATTTTTTGTCAGCCTTGTGTAAGTATTGCTCAATGTTACTGCTCTGCTTTCCCTTATCTGAATTTCTATAACATATTTACTCTCACTTCAATAATTAGATTATGTGCTCCCTTTATATTATTCCTTTAGCCACTTTTGATTTGGATAAACTTTTGTTCATCGCCAATTTGAGCAGGGGTGAATACAAGGAGTTTCAATAGTTAATACAAGAGGATTTGCAGGAGACAGATAATCATTTGGAGAAAGAAGAGGTTAGACATACTCTCCCTGATATTATGTTGATCAACTGAATGAGCCTGCCCATGTGGTTTGTGCACTGAGAAACTGTATCGCTAATATATTATTGTCGTTGATGTTGCAATTTGATGCGTGTGAGATGATTGAAGATGAGGCGCAATTGAACAAAGGTAAATTATTAGTGTGAGGAAAAGGAGGTTCCTCTATCAGGATCTCAGTTTAATGGGGTCTATTCTGTAGCTCAAACAATGCCACTTTACATCTTTAATTTTCAGGGCCTATACAGAGAGAGTGGAAATGTTCAGAAGGACGAAGCTGAAGCTTAGGGCTTCTAGATTTTCTATTGATGCTAAAGATACTAAAGTTAGATGCAAGGAATCTAGCCATGAAGATTCATCAAGTGATGATGAAGACAATGAGAATTTAAAAGTTGATTGAGGAGCAAAACATCTTTAAACACTTCTTTGTATTTGCATTTGCAGGTGACTCTCTCTCTCTCTCTCTATATATATATATGGTATCTATTTGTGTGTGTGCGCTCGTATGTCAGATAACTAGTCTATCTCTTGCTTGATGTGGCCATTCCTGTTTTGAGTTGCATGCCAATTCACTGTTATAGACATTTTGATAATTGAATGCTGGCTTGTTTGTCTCCAAATTGATAGCCTTTGCTAGTGAATTGTTTCTTTGATTAAGTTTGTTTTGATGGTTGGTGAAGATTGAAAGCTTTTGGTGAAGCACTCTTTTTTGATGAAATTTGGAGTGTAGTTGCCTTCTAACTAAGTAAAATATGCTTGACAAGCTCTGTATTTGCTAATGATCAAGCTTTTAGTGCTCTGTCTTTATGCCCTTAACACATTGTATGTGTACACATGGTTACTTGCTGGAAATTTGAAGAATTCATGGTATAAAGCTGCAGACTTTTTGCATTCAATAGCTGTTTGAAGGTGTATGAACCAGAACTCAGGGCAAAAAACCAAGTTCACCATTAGAGACTACAAATCTCCTTGTAGCTAAAGACGAGATGGCCAACTATGCATTAGATTTCTTGTTTCAAACCCAAGTGGTTTGGCATGAAATTCACAAATTGAACCAGAAACACAACCATTTGCAAAGACAATATCATTTAGTTAGAAGGTTTACATTTACCAGCTTCTATTATCCCTAATGGTAATTGATCGTGTGGTCTGCCTCCTATTCTGGCTTAAAGCTATACAGACTTGAGCAATATGTGCGTGATGCAGAATAATTTTTCCTTCTTCCAGGGAATTCATTCCTTTTTTTTTTAATTTATTATACTAATTTATAGTTAAGCTTTAAAAAGTTGAATTACTTATTAAAACTACCTTTTTCCTATACTTTAATCAAAAAAATTATTTATTTCTAGTTAAAAAAGAATTTGAAGTTGATTTTAAAGTGCAAAATGCTCAAAACACATTAGGAGCCATATAAATTATACAAATATATGTTGCATAAGAACAATTTTGTCTAAACATTTAGTACAAGAAGGCAAGCGTTACATTTGGCAGTTTTAAGGGGCATATTAGACATTCACACAATTGGAAGTGTATTTTGCCCCTAATAAGAATTATCTGCACTTTTTGTTTTGTAGATGAACATAAATTTTCTACTAAAAATAAACTAATTTATAATATTAAACGCACTAATTAAACCTCAATTTGTTGGCACCACTAACACAATAGCTTTCTCATGAACAAATGAACAAAGCAAGTTGATTCTACAGCTGCTTCTTTTTACCTACTTTTATGCGAGTGTAAGAGCAACAACATTAAACCTCAACCAAAACTTTGCCCCTAGCCACAAAACTACTGTTTGCAATGTATTTTCAGACATCTAGTGTGAATCGCATGCCGTCATCCATCTATGGCTTATGGGTCAAATTTTAAGGATTTTGAATTGAGATCAAATCCTTGGAGCAGCCAACAGGGGAGAGTTTACCAGTCATCAGAATCACAAACCAAATTCAAATTCAGCTCGCTTCAGCACAGATGTCACTCTGGCAAAAAATTCTGGCTCTTTTTCTTTTATATCTTCCAGTGACCTTGATTCATGTTCATCAGCCTGCAAAGAAAGAGTCAGTTTCTCCAAAGATCCATTGGTCTTTCTTTTTCTCACTGTTATATAAAGCAGAATGAAAACTGATTCCCAATATTTAATTGCCTATGTGTGCAGGCCACAAAATTCCAGTAATCTTTAGAAGTGCCAAAATATCTCTGAGGAGGCAATTGGATTCCCCATTCATATTACCAAATATTCGTAGAAGTCACCAAACTTTCCTGAGGAAAACAATTTATAGTTCTAGATACATGAAATGGTGGTTCGATATGTTTGTGTAATTCATAATAGGTAAATATGTTAAACTCAATATTCAGGTCATAACTCCATTTAATACAGGCCATCTCAAAATTTTCTAGCTTCACCACATTTTCTGTTATATGTGTCTCAAAGCGCATCGCATTTGGGATGGTCTTATGGAATCCTCATATTTGCCTTCCAATGACTGACGAACAAATCAGGCAAGTCTTAAAATGAAAATAAGAGCTTTTGAAAATAATAAATCGGCAAGGTAACTGGAAAGAGTATAGCTTTGAAAGAATAGAACCGAGTTGATCATATGCATACCTCTTTAAATCTTAGGAGAATTAGATTTGAGACAGAAGCTGGTTTCATGCGATCCCATCTGAAATGATGTAGTAGATCAAAAAGCAATTTATGATTCAAAAAAAAAAAAAGGATAAAAAATATATACCTACTAGATTCATCTGATAAAATATAACTACCGTAAAGTTTACATGATAATAGAAGGTCAAGATTGATCATAGATCCTAGATTATGCAATATTTTGGCAGCATGTTGAAAAATGATCTATGAATGTAAATTTCTTAAAAATGTTTCCTGGAAAGAGCATGAGTTTTGAATCGAAAACACTGATGCTAAACACAGAGAAAAAGAGAAAAATTGCATCCACCTCTCCATGAAGTTGGACTCTTGGTAACTCCCCCCAACGTGTTTGGTATATAGTGAGAACCTCCCTCCATTAGTTTCCATGCACTTTGAACATCAATTAAGGGAATCGGAATGTAAATATCTTCTTGTTTTCTTTTAAAAAAAATTTAAAAACCAAAGGTCCAATAAATTGATATGGCAGCTGACACCTGACAGATGTCTGCCACATCAATTTATGGGTATCATTCTGCTGTGCAAACACCCCCACCACCCTCTTCTCGATACAATATATATATATATATATGTATGAAACAAGAATTTGCTATCACTTCATAAACAATTAAAATAATAATATTAAAAATGGGATGTGTAAGGTTCTATATTAAATTTTCAACTCAAATTAAATTCTTTTAACTCTTAACCATAACAAATTCTAAATTGGGTGGGAAAAACAAAAATTTGTTACATATATATATAGAGAGGGAAAAGGTTGCCAAATGCATACCCAACTGCATCTGAGGGAAGGGTACAAAATCAAATGTCTAATTATGGCCTCTTTGATTAGAATAAGTAAGATATCACACTCCCAAACAAAAACACTAGAAGCAACTTTTTAGAGAAACAACACAAGATATGGGGTATGTTCATAAGTTCATTGTGGTCATATGGACATGTCAGATTAGTACAAACAAGAGAGCAGGCCGAGTAAGGCACCAAAGTTCTGGAGAAAATAGGCCGAGTTCATGTCCAATTGAACGAACCTAAAAAGTTATTCATACACATATTATTGGTTACAGACAGTAAAAGGGAGGAGGAACAAGAAATACTCAGCAATACAAATTAATGCAAAGTCATTGCTTTAACTGAATACACAGTCATATTCATACACTATCCTCTAACTTCACCTTCTATATAAAAAATTAACAGATGATGTGAACAAGACAGAAAGCGCCTCATTTATAATCACTTCCGATCATCAATCGAGATTAACGACAAGCCATTAGAGCACTTACCACAGTACTGCATTTATTTAATAGAGTCTGACTACAGGATCTAAAGAATTTCTAATTGTCAAAAGAACTTAATATTTTGGCATCATATCCAATTGGAGAAAGCTTTTCTTTCTACAACCAAAATTTCCATAAACAACCATACCTAATAAGCATCAACTCATTCACTGAACGCCACATTCCACGTCCAACATCTTTAGGCAATTGATCTCTCGCACTTCGGCCATGCCACAACTCTTTGGCTATATACATAACCTCCTCAACATCCACCTAGAAGTTATACAAAACATGAAACACAAATTATGCACATAAAAAATCTATGATAAATGCAAGTGTAGTATTATTTAGTGAGTCTATCATTTCTCATTTATAATATATGACAGGATAGCCTTTATCAAGAGATGGTACACAAAGAATTTTCTGTTGCTGCATTCAGCTGGAGTTCAAGAGTACTGAGCAACTAATCACTACTCTAGATATAATAAATTAGTCAATTTAAGGTTGCTTGACTTACGGATTGCTTTTCTTACTTGTTTGATTTTATTCTATTTGATTTGGGCTTTAATGTTCTGCTTAAAGTAAGTTGAATTACTTGCATAACAAAAGAATCTTACGTCCTATGGATGCTTTGTGCAACCTTTATAATGAAATTTGACATACTTTTCTGAAGCAAATCGTTTGGTTTCTCCATTTTTGTTTTTGCCCCTTTTTTTTTTCCCTGGTTTCTTGGCATCCTTTTAATGAAACCTGTGCTGAGAAAAACTTTGGTATCCTCGTAAACACTCTAATATCAAATCAAGCAATGTATCCCCCATTCAAGCAAGATAAAGTAGCTAGAAGGATGTTAGAGGGAGAGCATGGTAGGAAGATAAAATGAACCATGTGGAATCCCAATTGCAACGCCTACAATTTGATTTAAAATAATCCTATAATTTATCACACAGAAGCAGAATGCAATCAAACCATCCAATAGCATAGCTAAGGACATTTTTGTGAGCAGTATAGCTTAGGAAGATTAGTTCCCCTGACAGCAAAGGAAAGAAATTCAATTGCCAAACCTATGACAAGGTGGGAGACAAACTATCTAGGCAGCAATGAGAAGTTTAGCACCAGAACTCCCAATAGTACTTAATGGATCCATCATGCCTTAGCCATCGTGGAGGTGATGCTTGGAGTTCATGTTTTTAGTGTTTTTGGATTCTAGGATTTGTAGTATCAAGTTTTAGGATTTACTCGGATGTTACCCTTCTCCTACCTAAACCAAACAAGAATTTTAGCTACTTTAATTGCCAAAGGACAATTCTTTTGTTTCCAAGGCTACCAATTCTATTGAACAGGATATTATATCTGTAATACGGATATAAAAAATCAAAACTCCTATCAAAAAATACAGCAATTGAATCAAACTGTAGAAATCTTTCAATGCTCCTTCATATGTCAGAGCAGAAGTGCTAAAATTTGGTAGGGAAATGCAAAACTAAGCACCTGAACTTGCATTGTGGTACCATATTGTAACTCTTCATGCTCAATAAGTCGCTGATGGAGGACACAGTAATGATCCATATCAAAATTCACGACTGGCTCCATATGAACTTGCAATTCTGCCAGTTGAGTTACAACATATGAAGCCATGACTTGTCCAAAAATTGCTGGTATGGTTCCTAAGACTGGAATGATGCGAACTCGAAAACCTGGAACAATCTGATAATCAATTTCAATAAATTGTTATTTATTAGCGGCATCAGAAGAATAGACTGAGACAAGTTCTCTTTTTTCAAAAACTATGCATGCTTAAAAAGGCAAAAAAAATTTCTTATTATCAATCTCTGTATACAAAGGACCCAATTTTTATGACTAATAGAAATCTTTAAATACAGAATAGAAAAGTTATTAATACAGCTAAACACAACAAGATACCCTTACATATTCTAATTGATAGCACAAAGTGCTTACTTGATAATCTGAAGGATTTTCTTCTTCTCCACTTGGTCCTTTGAAAGGGAGCAATTTTGCTTTGGGCTTCTCCAATGAGAAAACTACAGGAATACCACCTTCAATGCCATAATCTTTCCTTAAACGGTGTCTCACCTGAAAACTGATGTTTCAAAGAGTTCTATTGGGCCACCTATGACTAATTTAAAATTTTATACCAATATGTATATGGTACTTCATGTGCTAAACAAATGCACAAAATTGAAAACATATATCCCCAAATCATGACAAATATAGGAAACAGACTTCTAACACAAAAATACAGTAGCAAATTTAGTCTGCAAAAGACCATGGACAGCATAACATAGTGCAGAAAAACTAAGATCAAATAAATGACAACAAAACATGAGGTGTATAATATTCACTATATTGGCTCTCATCACAATCTTGATATATGGTAATTCATTCATTAGATCTGAGAACTAATAAAAACTTTCTAAACTTTAAATGAGAGGTAACCGTCCAACTTCAGGCAGTTTCTCCACAGGGCACAGGATCTATCACAGTGCTTCTTTCAACAGATTAGGTAACTGTACACATTCATATCTTCATATCCTCATAATTGGTGTTTAGCAATTTCATCCGCTACGACTGCCTTCCACTATCCCTCTATCAAAAAGTTTATCAACATGAAATCCCATTTTCAAACCTAGCCTGCACCATGAAGGTTCACATTTGATAACTAGGTGCCTAGAAAGAACAAAGAGATACTATGTGTGCATTATGTTATTGGTTGCTCACTAAAAAAACTCCTTTTCTTACAATAACAAATTATTATTCAAACCTATACTTGAGTACCTAATTTAACTCACAACCATTCTCGACCACTATTATGGAGGGTGAAAGCAGAAGTTGAATAAGATTCCCAGCTTTTCAACTCTTGCCTACAATTTTGTGCCAATTAAAATGGGAACACCTAAAGGAAGGTAGAGGAAGTAGAGTTTTTCAAAACACTGAAGTTTTAATGCATATTACAAGCATAGATGACCACCTTAGACTGGTTAAGCAATACATGCAAGGACTTGCTTGAATGGAAGTAACAAATTTGATTAAAGAAGTTATTTTATGGCCGAATCATATAGGTCAATTTTGTTTATTTTGTGAACAGAAATGCAAGATTGGAACTGATGAATCAAAAACCATGTTTATGTTAACAATTCCATATAAAACATGTTTAAACAAGAGTTACATTAATTGAAAATGGAGGCAATCACAAATATAATGTAAGAATTATGAGATCATACTGCACGAGACAGTGGATCATTGGTTGATTCTCTTAAGTCCGCTACACGGATCCTTGTTGGATCAGCTCTTGCCCCAGCTCCTGTTGCAGATAGAACTTTCAAACCCCTCCGCACACATGCAGCAAGAAGTGCCACCTGCAAGCCATGATGAAGAAAACAACTTCAGACATTTCAAATTGAAAATCATTTATTCAGAAAACTAGAATGTGAATTTCAGAAACCGAATGCATACATAACTTTGATGGCACATCTAATACCAGTGCAAGAGCAAAACTCCATTAAAGAGCAACAACTAAAAATAAAGTACATGATTTTTTGCAATTCTTGAATTTCTCTGCACAAATGTCCATGTGATCAAATGTAATTTCCCCAATGACCCGTTAATTATAAAAAATTTCTACACTGACTGTGCATAATTTCCGTAAATATACATCATATATGCTACGAAAATTCAATCAAAGTATAGCCTAATTACAATACTAGAATGGTACTGAACAATAAACAGATTTAGGACTAGCTCACTAAGTACAGAGCTCAAAGATGCAAACATATAATAATGTGCAATTAGATGCCACACCTGCTTTAGGATTTTTTTGCATTATTAAACAAGTCATGTCATTTTCTACTTACAATCTTAGCCCCTAATGAAGATACATTGCATTTAAGAGGAGTTCTACAAATATATCGAGAATAAACAACTCAGGAGTTCAAGAATAAAATGTTTAACTTAGAGTACAACAGAAATACAAATTGACAAGATATACATCTTTACCTTTGTATCAATGTTATCAATGCAATCTAGGACAAAGTCAGGGTGCCCAGAAAGAATTTCATCTTCAGATGATGAATCATATAGTAGCACTTTCGCATCTACATGGCACTCTGGGAAAATTTTTGAGAAATGCTTCTTCAGACAAAGGGCTTTCGGGGTACCAACATCCTCTCTCGTCGCAATAGCATGTCTATTCAATGATGAAACTGAGATCTTCACAATCAATTAATAAATCATAATTAGTTCTCGATTAAGTAGAAAAAAATATATAAGGTATTAGAAGTTTAAGCAAATAAAGGGTTCTACATGTACAATAAATGACATCTGATGCACTTCACTAAGCACCCATGATTGCAAAATTTTGGTTGTATGTGGCATTTAAAGCTTCTATTATAAGAAAAGTCCTCTCCTGTGATGATATTACTACAAGGCTCTACCAATAGTTTTCACCATTGGAAAAGACTAAAAGAATTTCAAATTATCTCTGAATGAAGTTCCAAAATATGATGAGATTCTATTGCCCAATGAGAGAACAAAAAGTAAAGAGATGATGAGAAGACTTGGAAATGTTTATAAAGCTAGCATACCTGATCAAAATCCACAAGGAGAAGCTTTCCTATGCCTGACCTCAATAGCATAGATGCAGCATGACTCCCAACTCCTCCAAGACCAATGACCACAACATATGAAGAGACCACTTTTTTCTGGTATTCCAAGCCAAAGAACTGAATATTCCTGATGAGAGAAAAAACGGCATTGAGGCATGAATCATAATCTTGCATATGTTGTCAGTAACTAAATAGTAGTGCGCCAATCACAGCTTACAGACATCACTCATAGTTCAATGACAAAATTGCCTTAATATAGCTTATAAATAATCGTCCTTCCATGAATTACATGACATAATCACATAGAAGCAAACGAATTCTTTTTTTCCTACTGTGGGGGATTTGGTGTTGGTGGGGGGGGGAGGGGGGGGATCGCAATTTGGGGAATGGTTACCCTAAACTTCTCTATCCTCAAACAACTTCTTTATCATTGAAATAATCAGTGTTATCACACAAAAAATCTTATCTCACCTTGTAAGTTGTTCTGATACAATTTCATCCATTAGCAAGTCAGGACCCACCATGCCATGATTCACATCCTCCAAGAACTTATGGTCTGTATCAAGAACAAATGCTTCTTTGTTAACAATTCATTAAAAGATGAAATATATAGTTCATGAAACAACAAGTGTTCCTATAATGAGTTCAATGACTATAAACATATAGAGCATCTTCCATGAGGTAACTCAATGTTTCAGCTGCCTAGGTAGACAAATATGCGGGTAAGATAAGAAAACTCACAAACCGCACTTCTATGTTGGGGAAAGAGCATATTTCCTTATTACGGGAAAAAAAATAATAATAATATTTGAAGGCAAATCAGCTACGATATTGACAGACTTGATGGTGTTACCATGGTTCCAAACCGAAAAAACCATGCTGCTATAAATATTGGTCTCTGAGATGAATCTTAGATTTTGATTAGTTAGTTAGTTACATGTAAGTTTGAATATCTACTGGAATCTGAGTTATGCAATGCTCTTGGCATTCCAATTTGAACACAATCCATACAGTACACATAATTGCATATCAAAATCAAAAAGCTTGAGACAATGAACCTCTGTCCGCCAGAAAAGTTTTACACAAATTCAACCGAGACTGCCCCGAAAAAAATAGAAAAAAATCCTAAACAAAATCATATGCCACACTACATATTGGGGAAAAAAAAAAAGGAAAAGGAATATATACTTAAACAAGGCAGTGCAAACCAATCAATATACCTTTCAATTCATTTGCCTCTACACTAGTATAGAGCCTTCCAACCTGTCTGAGAAAATGATTAAGAAAACCCAAAAAAATTATCAACCTTAAGTCTCAACTTGCAAATCTCAACAGCATAAACCCTTTTTTTCTAAAACAAACTAATATCCATATAGAACCATTCAAAATGAAAAATAAAAATAAAAAAAGAAAAAAGAAAAGAAAAGGAAAGGAAAGGAAGAAAGATATCAGTACGTGACTGTCTAGTATGTACCTGGGCAGAAGTTTGAAGATAGCAATGGTAGCAACAGAACCCAGAAGAGCTCCAGCTCCGAGCAACACCAAATATTTGCCTCTCTCTCCCATCTCAATGTGTGAATTTTGTGCGTGTTTTCTCGTGTAAGAAATTGGAGCAGCGATGCTCAAGCCTCAGGGTTTCAAGTTGAAAACCATGGAACTGAAATTGGTTCAAGGGACTCGACTAAGGTTTGAAATAACCTCAACATATATCAAAATAATTGCTATAAGGTCCATCATCACACGATCATGTTATATACTGTAGTAATATTTTAATCAACCCACTTATGTTTTTTCTTTTTCTTAGCAATTTTTGCAATGTGTACTAAAATTTTAAATAAGTACATAAAAAATTTTATTTTTTTTAAGAATATTATAATTTTTTTAATAATTTTAATATAATTATTTAAAGTTTGAGATAAACGAAAAAAATGACATCAAAATAAAATAATTGAGTAAAAAAATAAGGGAAAGAAAAAAATTTTGAAGTTATATCCTCATTATCTTTTAAGATGGGAACAAAAGGTATTTTGATCTTTACATTATGCCAAAGAAATACAAATGCGATTCTATTTTCAATCGTTGAAGTTTCCCATTAATGTTGCATTTCGCATTTCATGCAACCTTTCTGAGTGTCATGTTTGAATTAGTAGCAAAGACAATAGGTGAAATTTAGTTTTACTAAGGGCAAGAAATCAACACATCAGCTAAGAGTGAACAGATACCTGGCGCTAAGGAGTACTGTTAGTAAATGGGTGGAAATAATTAGTCATTAGTGGAGTGGCAGAGAATTTGGTGGATTTTTGTGTGGATTTGCTCCAGATTTCTGTTTTGCTTTTTCACTCTTCTTCTTGATTGTAATATGAAGTTTTGCAGTTTTTTCCTCATGTTCCTTAATTTCAGCATTTTAATCTACACTTTGGACAGATTTATTTTCTTCAATCTTAGTGTTTTGCAATCGTCTCTCTGCTCTTTGATTTTGGAGTGCCTTCAGTTTTTCTTGGGCCATAACACTGAGAATTCAAGAACTATACTTGTGAACCAATGCCTCAACAATCTTTCTTCAATCTTCCCTCCAATTGATTTCATCGGCCATAACACTGGAGCCTAGGGCCTCTAGATTTGCTGTTGACGCTAAAGATGCTAAAGTTAGATGCAAAGAATCTAGCCATGAAGATTCATCAAGTGATGATGAAGACAATGAGAATTTCAAGGTTGATTGGAGAGTAAAGCATCTTTAAACACTTCTTTGTATTTGCAGGTGACTCTCTCTCTCTCTCTCTCTCTACACACACACACACACACACACACACACACACATATATATATATATTTGCGTGTGTGCGTTTGTGTGTCAGACAACTAGTCTATCTCTTGCTTGATATGCCCCATGCCTGTTTTGAGTTGCATGCCAATTCACTTTTATAGATATTTTGATAATTGAATGCTGGCTTGTTTGTCTCCAAATTGATAGCCTTTGCTAGTGAATTGTTTCTTTGATTAAGTTTGTTTTGATGGTTGATGAAGATTGAAAGCTTTTGGTGAAGCACTCTTTTTTGATGAAATTTGAAGTGTAGTTGCCTTCTAACTAAGTAAAATATGCTAGACAAGCTCTGTATTTGCTAATGATCAAGCTTTTAGTGCTCTGCCTTTATGCCCTTAACACATTGAATGTGTACACATGGTCACTTGCTGGAAATTTGAAGAATTCATGGTATAAAGCTGCAGACTTTTGCATTCAATAGCTGTTTGATGGTGTATGAACCAGAACTCACGACAAAAACCAAGTTGACTATTAGAGACTGCAAATCTCCTAGTAGCTAAAGAAGAGATGGCCAACTATACATTAGATTTCTTGTTTTAAGCCCAGTTTGGCTTCCTGAAGTCATTGAAATTTACAAATTGAACAGAACACAACCATTTGCAAAGACGGTATCATTTATTAGGAAGGCTTACATTTACCAGCTTCTAGTATCCCTATTGGTGATGGATCATGTGGTATGCCTCCTACTTTGGCTTAAAGCTATGCGGACTTGAGCTGTATGTGTGTGATGCAGAATAATTTTTCTCCTCTTTTATGGAATTTTGAACTGATGTTGGTACTTATTTTGACCCATTAGTACTGGATTGGTAGCATGTCGCACCTGATTCCAGGTCCGGTCTACTGTTCAATAATCATTTTTATTGAATGTATAAGCCACTGATGAAAGTGTTATAAGTTTGAGTCACTGCCTTGTCATTCTCAGCTTTTCTATATAATTAACAAAGATTTCTGTGTGTTAATGTCCATTGGCTACCAAGTGGCTTCAAACTTGTGAAGTCTGACTATTCAGGAATCCGATGAATATTATAAGCATAAGTTTGAGTGGAGACTAAAATTATGATTATATTTTTGTTATCTTCTATTTCTGGTTATTACGTACTACTACTTAGATTAAGAGAAGTGTAGGAGGGGTGAGTTTAGCAATTTAAAACTTATGATGGATTCCAAAAAAAAAGTATGTTAACATACTGAAGTGCATATATAAGAGCAGTCAATGCACTTTCCTTGTTAACAGGAAAAGCTATTGATATTAGGAAAAGAGGGTTTCAACAATTTGCACTCCTGGCTCCTGTTGATTATAGGAGAAAAAAGTAAAAGAAAGAAAAATATATTACTACTATTGAGAAAGGAAGTCCTTAATTACCATTGCCAGGTTAATAGGATGTTGAAAAATGTCAAATAATTCGTCAAGGCTTTGA
This sequence comes from Jacaranda mimosifolia, assembly GCA_018894105.1. Lineage (NCBI taxonomy): Eukaryota > Viridiplantae > Streptophyta > Magnoliopsida > Lamiales > Bignoniaceae > Jacaranda > Jacaranda mimosifolia. The sequence continues at coordinate 5,579,682 of CM032133.1, forward strand.
AGTTTGGTATAGTTATAATTATTTATATAATGAAATTCATATTGAACCCAACATACATAGATAATTTATAATTCTTGGAGGTTATCCTTTTCTTTTCCGGTTTGTTTGTGTGTGCGCATGTGTGTATTAGAATTAGTACAAATGTTTCCATATGTAACACAAACTATTCAAAAGATATTCAACCTCAATTCTCCATGAATAGTTTTTCTTTACTTCTTTGTTCTGAAAATCTGTTAATTTCAGAATGAATTACTATACTATAAAATTAATTAAATGAGGTGCAAGCAGATGGAGTGGATGCTAACTACAATGCACATGGAAAAACAAATGTTTAGTGTCATTTCTGTTATTTTGAAGATGTACTATAGAAAATGTTTTTTCATTATTGTAATAGGAAGTGTGTTGAGAATGAAAATGTGTTTGCATCTCTTATTCAAAATAACTGATGTGATTATTTAAGGAGAAACATATTTGGATGAATTAGTTTTGAATAAATATCTTTCTCTGGAATATCTTTTAGCATAGGTTTTTTAGGATTCATGGTGTAAATCATACATTTAATATTATATACTATTATTATATTATTATATTAAGATAATGATGTAAAGATATAAGGTCAACAAACCCGAGGCACAATCAGACTACAATTAATCATCAAAGAGTTTATGTTAAAATATCAATTGAAAGATATAAAAAAATTAGTTTGGTTGTATCAAATATATATTTAAATTGACATAATATATAAATATGACAGAAGAGTTTGGAAAAGTGAAAATGTATTCGAGGGATGAATATGATATGTTATGGGAGGTTTTGATCAATATCCACTCTTAAAGCCAAATAGAACCCCAAATGCAGTCCCACCAGACATTCAGTTGTCACTATTCTCATTTTTTAAGCAAGAAGTTTATGTTATGAATTATTAATTTCTTGATAAGGGTGGATTAAACATCAACAATTTGTTTAGCGAGAGTGATGGTCTTAAACAAACACTGGTAGTGGTTTGTGCCTCCACAGATTCCCATTGCAGCAAAGGTTCATAACACACAAAAGTCCCTTATTTGCTTATCAGTTGCCACTATATTTTTATAATTGGCATTTATCTATGTATTTTATCATATCATTAATCCTTCTGATTTATCTATTTCAAGTGTAGTGCATATATTACAACTTAGGGGAGCAACTTTTTTAAGTTTTACCTAAAATTCAGTGTTTTATTAATGATTTTTGCCATGCATTCTACACAAAATATATAATTAAAAGGGTTTTGAACTTTAATATTTGTCCAAGTTTCAACACAATATATTAGTTAAACCATTTAACAAACCTAGTTGAGAGAGAGAGAGAGAGAGAGAGAGCTTCAAAAATTTAAACGCATGCACTATTTAGAAAGAAAAAAAAAAAAAGAAAAGAAAAAAGGAATAGCATCCACATGAAGAAAAGAAAAAAGGAATAGCATCTACTTATTTCGTAAATATTTATAAATTATATAATATAAATTATTTTTACTAATTATTTTACCAAACATTTCCATTTAAATTCTTTTACTACTACTACTCTAATCAATTGTCAAACATTTCCCACTTTACTAGTAGCCACTTTTCTTATAGTTTCTACCCTTAATTAGTTTCAAAAAGTAAAAGCACAAGTAAACAAGTGCTTAAGATCACTATCCTTATATCATATAATAGTTACATGCAAATTTGGGCCTAATTACGAGTGGACATTCATGAACCAATCACCAATTCAAATGCTTTCATTTGATCTCTTCAATTAACTAATATTGATAATCATTTTCGTCAGAACCTTTATATCATTGGTTTAGCACTATCTCATTTGATTATAGAGAAGTGGGCTTTTAGGGGCTTTGATGTAGTTTGCAAATTGGTTTTGCGTTATTAGGTGAAGTGGGCTTAAACATATCATCAGTTCACTAGTCAATGAGGTTAAGGGTTTTAAAGAATAACAGTTAGTGGTTTGTACCTTCGTGCGTAGATTTCCAATACATGTCAGTTTGTGGCTCACAACTTCCTAATTTTCCTTTTCTTCAATTGCTTTTCTCTATTTTCTATATAATTTAATCAATTTAATTTGGCTTTTCTTTTTTATAACCTTAATTTTGAATTATCTTGTACTATGATGAAGGAAAACCACTACAAAAAAATAGAAAAGTAAAAAAAATTGGTTTTTGTAACACAAAATCGATCACATCCACAAAAAATACGATCACTAATGCAGCTTTGTTATTGCTACATGCAGTCACAAAAAATCTTGTCACAAATTGAAATTTGTGACTGTCTAACCTGTCAGTCACAAATCAATGACTGCTTAATGACCGATGCGTGACCAACTACTCAATTTGTGCCAAAATTGTGACCTAAGCTACGGTCACTAAAGTGAGACCGCCGTCTGCAATAACAAAATTTCAGCGATTGTGCTCACTAATCGACCACAAATTTGAATTTTTAGAAATAATGTCTCCGATTAGTAACCGCTAAGCGATCATCAATCGATCCCTGATTTATTAAAATATTTTTGGGTTTCTATTGTTAAAACTAAAATATTTGTCCAACTTGTTTTTTGTTCTCATCAATAACAATATAAAACTGCACCATTTAAAATACAATTCATATTCCAAATAACAGAAAATATAACCCAAATTCAATAATATTGTATCCAAATTCATAAACAGAACAAATATTTTAAAATGTAAACAAGTTCATGAAATCTAAGCATATTAAGTTAATTTAAAAAGAGTTACTTGTCTTTTCCACCATCGCTCCTTTCACTATGAAAGGAAGAAGTACCTCATTCCTCTTTTATCCTAAGACCTAAACTAGAGCCTTTAACTTTTTCAAGTTTTAATTTATTCAACAATTGTTTTGTTTCAATAGTGCATGATAAAAGAGAATCACAACTGTAGGATAATAGATGCTCATTCAAAAACACCAACATAAAATAATTTCAAGAAATTCACTTGGAAAGCAAAATAAAAGATGGATGTTCTACTACCTGAGATTCTTCCGTTTGCTGCCAAAACCTTTTGTCTCTTCTCTATTGGACTGCACCTCAGATAGCAAAAGTTCCAAAGGAACAACGACTTCAATACTGTGTTCAGTGAACTGCAAAGAAATTAAACAATAACAATGGACATGATCTAAATTAGGCAAAAAAACAAAAAAAGAATTATTACAAGATAAAGTTGAATATATACCTGAATTGCTGTGGATAAGGAAGCTTAGAATTGATAGGCTTGGGCGGCGTATAACTGAAGAAACGGCTGTGAGAGAGACTTCAACCATCGTTTCCTGGCACATAAAGAATTTAGTAGGGGCCTAAAGAATATTAAAGCATTGAGATATTTTAATTCACTTAATTGAACCAACATAATATTTAATTTTAAGTGAGATGACGAAGTTGATTAAGTGTAAAAGTTGTAATAAATTAGACTCCTAGTTTAACGATGATAAGTTCTAGGTTAGATAGAAAATGCAGTTGAAGATTGAGACCCAGATAGGGTATGAAACCAAGATAGGCCTTGTTACTGCTACCTTACAAGATGTCAACTGTCAAGTGTCAAAGGATTGGGTGGCAACTAATCTATTTTTGTAGCATTGATAGTTATTTGAGTAAAAGTGTTGGTTGATCCCAATTCACATAGGGAAATAGACAACTATTCATGTTTCTAGTTAGTTAAGATAAGGCATTAGTTTGATCATTTTAGCTTTAATAATTTTGTTTCAGAAAATGAGGAGTATCCTATGTTATTCCTTGCTTTCCATCATTAATTTATTGAGGGAGTGGCAACTGGCAACAAGACCTGCAGCCGGCTGACTAAGAGCTTAATTTAGTTTCTTATCATCAAATGATTATTGTTCTTGTTTCCTTTCATTGTTATAATAATTAAGGGTCCCAAATAAAACCAGACTTATGATACATATCACCAATCATGTTAAAAACAATAGACACATATTTACCTGCATTTACTAATCATATATATACATATATATGTAGTGATTAACTCTGTTTTCTTTGATTCAGAACATACATATAATATATAATTGCATTCAACAACCCCCACCAAGAAAAATATAGCTAGCTAGCTATAGTGAATATATACAGCAATGCTTCATCATTCACACCCCTAGCTAGCTATAGTTTACAATGCACAGTAAATTAATTTCATGCATGCACTACATATATACATATATATAGATAGATAGATATAGTCAGCTGTATAGTTGGCAATGAATGGATAGCAGCTAGCTTTAGGTAAACCTGTACAATGCCTTTCAACTACTAATTAAATGTGCTTTGCTTTCTGCTTTAGTACTCATCACTTGAAGATTACATCTGTCAAATCTTTTTTTTTTTTTTCTTTTTTTTGATAATTTACATCTGTCAAACTTGAAAACACATATTTTCCTCATTATATTTATAGCCAACCACATTTTCCCATCTTAGGCATCAAATATCATAACCCTTCCTCTTACTGTTCTTCTTCTTGCACTACTTTTTTTAAGAAAATGAAAAGTTTCTTGAAACCCATTTTGACCAATGAACATTTGCTGCACAACTACCAGACTCACCTTACCGTGCTTCAGAACATCCATAGTGAGGGAATATTAAAATTCAAAAATATTTCAAATACCTGAGATTCTTCCGCTTGCTGCACAAAACCTTTTCTCTTCCTTCGGCACGATTTAGCTTGATATTTCGGCCGCACCTCAGGTGGCAAAAGTTCCAAAGAAATGACGCTTCAATACCGTGTTCAGTGAACTGCAAAGAAAATTATTAACCAAATTTCATCTCTATACAGCATTAAGTACTCATATCTTAGCCGTAAAAGGACATAATCTAGAAAATGCCTCCAAATTTTGCCGCACTGCAAGAAAAAATGATTTTTGTCGATAAAGTGTGTACCTTGAAAAGCCGTCCTGATGACAGCGGAGAACTGAAGCTCTGCCGGAACTTTGTCGGTGTTGAGATTCGGAAACTAGGGCTTCCAAATTGAAAAGGGTGCGGACGCCCGTTTGGTTTAATTTTCAGCCCCTTTTCATTTTCTTGTGGAAATAAAAATTAAAAATAAATATTTTTTCATAACTTAAAAAAAAAAAAATACATATTTTCTTCATAAAATTTATTTTTAAATATATTTTATTATCTTATTACATATCAATTAAATTTAAATTTAATTTAATATAAAGTTACCCATTATTTTTTTAAAATTAATAAAATATACATATATTTTAAAAAATAAATCTTTTTAAACATAAAAAATATAAATTAACCTATTTTCAATCCTACAACTTATTATAATTATTATTTTCCAATATTTCATCTAAATACATCTCAATTTCTATTTCTATTTCTATTTCATAACTAACTTTCTAACTTTTAGAAATAACTGAAAATGGAAATGGCATTTGAAAATAAAACCAAACGGGCAGAGATTTTTCTTTGTGTAGAGATCTTGGTGCCATTTGGTTTTCTTTTCAAAAACCTGCTTTATTTTCTGCTGAAAATTAAAATGGAAAACTATCGAATTTTCCTCTATTTTCACAAATATTTTCATTCTTAAAATATTCTCCAAACTACACTATTACACTGTATCCATTTTTATTTTTCATCAATTTTTATTTTCTCCTACTCACATTTGCACGATTTTTAATACAAAAATACTATATTTTTCAAATACAACTCATTTTCAACTATATATAATCATTATATTTTAAACAAGGGACAATTATTTAAAAGTATCAAACACATTTTCAAAGTTTGTGATCAGTCCTCACTTGATATTAGTTAAAATAAACTCCTTAGTTTTGTTAAAAGTCTAGAGATGACTCTCTACTCACATGATTTGACAAAAATGCCCTTAAGTATAATATTTTTTATTCATTTTTTGTCACTTCTTCTTCATCCGGACAAGCAAACAGTAAACCCTATCATACGTTCATTACCAAAAACAGAAAGAACAGGAAAAACGCAACAAGCTCCACGGCGGAAACGAGAATAACGTCAGAGCCAAAAACCACCAACCTGACAGCTGCATTGTCTTCTTCATCATTTTCGATTTTCATCTACTTCTTAGTTTCTTCTCAGTTACTTCTGAGTTTCTTATATTTTTCTAACAATGTCAACCAGTAGTAAAGCAAATGTGTTAAATCAAATGTTGGGGAGTTGTCACTACAAGGACCAACTCCATATAATGACAATTAAGGATAGTATGACCTTAATGGATATGTAAATTAATCTCGTAAGAAAATAGAGTGAAATCAACGCTGAGCACTTCAATTTGTTCTCCACATTAAAGATTGTACGTGAGTTTAACTGATGACGACGATGTCATGAATATGGTCTTACTGCATTTGACATTGAAGATGAACATTGTTGACATCCTGGTAAACCGAAAGGATGAATCAAGCAGCAAAGAAAAGAAGAGCAGTGATGTTTTGAGGTAATACTTCTACAGAATCTAAACTGTACTCCAGTTTGTAAAGTTTTGTACTTGAAGGGTTCTGAAATTGCACTTTGTTTATTTGAAAATCTTTCTGTACTTGGAGCGTTCTACATTATACTTCATTGCGACTAACATTGTACTTCATCTCACAAAAATTATACTCTATTATGTAAGTTTTATATTTCAAGTGTTCTACTAATAGATTATCTAAAATTGTACTGCAGCTTGTAGCGGTTTATACTTGATGTGTTCCCAAATTGTACGTAATCTATATAAAATTATACTTTCGATTTTTTGAAATTATACTTCATTTTATGAAAACTGTATTGAAGTTGTTGGGTTTTATACTTCAATTGTTCGGAAATTGTACTTCATTTTATACAAATTTGTACTCCAGTTATCTGAAATTGTACTTCATTTCACAAAAATTGTACTCTATTATTTATGTTTTACACTTTAAAGTGTTGTACTAAATGATTATCCAAAGTTATACTGCTATTGCTAGCGGTTTCTACCTGAATTGTTCAAAAATTGTATTTCTTTTTATCTAAAATTGTACTTTAATTTTTTGATATTATACTTTATTTTACAAAATCTTTACTCTATTCATTGAAGGTCTATATGTTAAGTGTTATATTTATCGATTATCAAGAATATACTGCAGTTCTAGAGCTTTATACTTCAAGAGTTTGAAATTGTATTTCACTTTATCTAAAATTGTACTTTTATTTTCTGAAATTATACTTTCTTTTGTACTTCATTTTATAGAAAATTATACTCTATTCATTGAAGTTCTACACTTCAAGTGTTCCAAAATTGTACTTCATTTTATTTAAACTTGTACTGAACATTATATGAACCTATTATTTGACTTTGAAGTTTTCTACTAATAAATTAACTAATTTGTAATGCAATTGCTAATGTTTTATACTTCGGATGTTCTGAAATTGTTCTTCACTTTATCAAAAATTCTACTTCTGTTTTTTAAAATTACACTTCATTTTATACATCATTTAACTTAAATCTGTACTCTCGTCATTGAAGTTCTATACTTCAGGTGTTCTAAAATTATACTTCATTTTATCTGAACTTGTACTTTAGTAATCTGAATCCATTATTTAATTTTGAAGCGTCTACTAATGGATTATTCAAAAATTATACTGCAATAGCTAAGATTTTATGCTTCAGGAGTTCTGAAATTATATTTCACTTTATCTGAAATTGTACTTCGATTTTCTAAACTTATTCTTCAGTTTTTACATACTTTGACCTAAATTTGTATTTTTTCATTGAAGTTTTATACTTCAACTGTTCTGAAATTGTACTTCACTTTGTTAAAATTGTACTTCTATTTTCTAAAATTATACTTCATTTTATACATAATTTTACATAAACCTGTACTCAAGTCGTTGAAGTTCTATACTTCAAAGTCCAAAATTATACTTCATTTTATCTGAACTTGTACTTCAATTATCTGAATATATTATTTAATTTTGAAGCGCCTAGTAATGGATTATCCAAAAATTATACAGCAATAGCTAAGATCTTATACTTCGGGAGTTTGAAATTGTACTTCACTTTATCTAAAATTATACTTCGCTTTTCTGAACTTATTCTTCAGTTTTTACATACTTTGACCTAAATCTGTATTTTTTCATTGAAATTCTATACTTCACGTGTTCTGGAATTGTACTTCACTTTCTTAAACTTGTACTTCTATTTTCTGAAATTATACTTCATTTTATACATAATTTTATATAAACTTGTACTCCAGTCGTTGAAGTTCTATACTTCAAGTGTTTGAAATTGTACTTTATTTTATCTGAACTTGTACTTCAATTATTTGAATATATTATTTAATTTTGAAGCACCTAGTAATAGATTATCCAAAAATTATACTACATAGCTAAGGTTTTATACTTCAGGAGTTCTGAAATTGTACTTCACCTTATCTGAAATTGTACTTCGATTTTCTGAACTTATACTTCAATTTTTACATATTTTCACCTAAATCTGTATTTTTCATTGAAATTCTATACTACAAGTGTTCTAGAATTGTACTTCACTTTGTTAAAATTGTACTATAATTTTTTGAAATTATTCTTCATTTTATACATAATTTTACATGAACTTGTACTCTAGTCGTTGAAATTCTATACTTCAATTGTCCGAAATTGTACTTCATTTTATCTGAACTTGTACTTAAATTATCTGAATCTATTATTTAATTTTGAAGCGCCTACTAATGGATTATCCAAAAATTACACTGCAATAGTTAAGGTTTTATACTTCGGGGGTTCTAAAATTGTACTTCACTTTATCTAAAATTGTACTTCGATTTTCTGAACTTATACTTCAGTTTTATATACTTTCAACTAAATTTGTATTTTTTCATTAAAGTTCTATGCTTCAGGTGTTTTGAAATTGTACTTCACTTTGTCTAAAATTTTACTTCTATTTTTTTAAAAATTATACTTTATTTTGTACATAATTTTACATAAACTTGTACTCCAATCGTTGAAGTTCTATACTTCAAGTGTCCGAAATTATACTTTATTTTATCTGAACTTGTACTTCAATTATCTGAATCTATTATTTAATTTTGAAGCACCTAGTAATGGATTATCCAAAAATTGTACTGTAATAGCTAAGTTTTTATACTTCGGGAATTCTGAAATTGTACTTTACTTTATCTAAAATTGTACTTCGGTTTTTTGAACTTATTCTTTAGTTTTTACATACTTTCACCTAAATCTGTATTTTTTCATTGAAGTTCTATACTTCAGGTGTTTTGGAATTGTACTTCACTTTGTCAAAATTTTACTTCTATTTTCTGAAATTATACTTCATTTTATACATCATTTTACCTAAACTTGTACTCCATTCATTGAAGTTCCATATTTCAAGTGTTCGAAATTGTACTTCATTTTATCAGAACTTGTACTTCAATTATCTGAACCTGTACTCCATTCATTGAAGTTCTATATTTCAGGTGTTCTGAAATTGTACTTCACTTCTCTTACTTCTATTTCTTAAAGTTATGCTTCGTTTTATACATCATTTTACCCAAATCTGTACTCTTTTCATTGAATTTCTGTACTTCAGGTGTTCTCAAATTGTACTTCATTTTATCTTAACTTGTACTTCAATTTTCTAAATCTCTTATTAACTTTACAGTGTTCTACTAATGGATTATCAAATATTATATTGCAATTGCTTGCGTTTTATACTTCTATTGTTCTGAAGTTGTACTTTGTATATTTGAAATTATACCACAATACTAAATTATTCTACATATTGTACTTTATTTTACCTAAAATTGTACTTCATTTGTCAACCTCAAGGGATGCAGTCGAGGAGGAAATTGGTTCAACCAATGCATCGCACAATGAATTCGCTTTAATTAGCAACTCAATTGATGCATGGAGGAATTGCATATATGGAGAGGGTCAAACATTCAAGGATGCTCAGGAGTTCAGAATTATGCTTAAGAATTATGTAGTGTCTACTTTGCAGTCATTTAAATACAAGAAAAATGACAGCAAAAAAATCATAGTCGTTTGCAGTGATGAAAATTGCAAATGGAGAATCTATGCATCAAGGCATAAGGCTAATAAATTATTTGGCATTTGAAAATGCAATCTAGAGCACACATGTGGTGAGGCTAATCTTCGGACAAGGGGACATTCTAAAGCCGATTCCGCTTGGGTTGCTAACGTAGTGAAGGATAAATTGAGATTAGAGCCATGTTATTGGTCCTCTACCATATTGAAAGATATCCACAGAGAATACAATATGGAACTTAGGTACCATAAAGCATGGATGGGTAAAGAATTAGCTATGCATGACATCCATGGAGCTGAGAAGGGATCTTATGATAAGTTGAGGTGGTACTGTGATGTTGTGAATAGGACAAACCTTGGAAGTATTTTAGACTGTGAGATTGACCCAATCAGTCAAAAATTTCGTCGATTATTTATATGTTTCAGTGCTTGCCTTCTTGGTTTACTCAGGGGATGCAGGCCATTGATATTCTTGGACGGCACCCATATTAAAAATAAATACAAAGGAATCTTACTCAGCGCTGTTAGTAAGGATGCTAATGATGACTTATTCACGTTAGCATATACAGTTGTTGACTCTGAAAATACTATTAATTGGGAGTGGTTCTGCTTTAAGCTAAGAAGTGTCTTAGATTCTAAATATCTGCCTGGCTTATCAAGGCTTACTTTCTTCTCCGATCGACATCCAGGTCTTCTTAAGGCCCTCTCTATGATATTTCCCATTAGCCACCATGCATATTGCTTGAGATATTTAGTGGATAACTTTAAGAAATAGTTAAGTATACTTTATCTTTGTTTGTGAGACAATTATGTGAAATAAACTCTAATTCATGACATATAGCACATTACTGTTCTATTATTCTAAATTTAGGTATTAACGAAGTACCCTCTACATAACAAGAAACATTGGTGTTCTATTTTTATGAAAGCTGCATATGCGCCTACAAGGCAGGAGTATACCCGACATATAGACAGCATCTTGGAGTCAATGCCGTTTGCCAAAGACTTTATTTTGCAGTTTGACCCACCATGTTGGGCAAATTCCTTATTCAATGGAGATCGATGGGGGGTAACAAACAATAATCAAGCAGAAAGTTGGAATAATTGGGTTAAACCAACCCGATTTATGCTAGTTGCAGCCATGGTTGATCACATACGCATGCAAATAATGGTTATGATGAATGATGGATGAGAAGAATCTCATACGATGGTTGATCAATTATGTCCCAACCAAGAGAAGAAGTTGGCAATCAATCATATGCATTCTCATAACTTAAAAGTTGCCATGCCTAGCGGTTGGAGCTTTGAGGTGATTGAGTAAGATAAATCGTATGCTGTAGATTTACATAGCAGGGTTTGTTCGTGCAGAGCATGGCAGATTGATAAAATACCATGCAGACATGCTTGTGCTTGTATCGAGTCAAAGTCACTTTCATCGTATGACTTCATTAATCAATATTGCCGAGTTAAGATGTATCAATAAGCATACCAAGCAGTGATAAACCTTATTCCTACTTTTGATATGCATTTGTTCCCTCTAGATGATGATGACGTCATTCACGCACATGATTGTCGATCTTAGCCTAGGCGTAGAAGGACACAGAGGATTCCATCACAGATTGAGAAATGTGTAATTGAGTGTAAAAAGTGTGGTAAAACAGGGCATAATCGTCGAACTTGCAAAGAATTAGTAAACTAGTAGAATTTTGTACCTCAATCTGGGACAATTGTACTTTATTTCTTCACATTTGCACCTCACTTGGGCAATGAGGCAGGTGATTTAGCGTGAAACTAGCATTCTTGCATGTTGTCCGAGACATAGTGAAATTTTGTACCTCAATCTGGGACAATTGTACTTTATTTCTTCACATTTGCACCTCACTTTGGCAACTTTGTACTTAATATCTTAATATATTTACTAATATTTTTGAATTGAAATTTGTTCAAAGATTTGCTTTTCAAGTCTTGATATGTGTCCAATATTTATCATATGAATAAAATAAAGTGTAAAATTTTTAAATTGTTAATCATTAGTATTCAACGGATGAATGTTATCAATCGCAATAGTGAAAGAATACTTATGCTTTCAAAGATGTAAACAAATGATAATTTGATGATGATATCCACCCTATCACGCGTACAAATTCGTACTTCACCAGATCCGATAATCTCAAATTATTGTACTTGCCCATCATTACAATTATTGGAGAATAATTATTCAATTGCAAAAAGTGTACTTCAACAAAACAAACTTTATACTTAGTTTTGTCGAGTTTGTACTTCATTTCTCCAGAATTGTACTAAGTACAAGTTTGTACTCCGTTTCCTTGAATTTTACTCAAATTCCTTGCCCTCTTTCAATTGAATTTAAGTGTTCTTCACCGAAACACATTTTATACTTTCTTTGTTCTGGGTCTATACTTCATTGCTCTCAAAATGCACTCGAATCCGCCGCCCAGTTTCAATTGAAATGAAGTGTACTTCAACGAAGGACATTCTATACTCTGGTTGGTCTGAGTTTGTACTTTGTTTCACTTGAATTGTACTCATATTCCCTGCCCTGTTTCAATTGAATTTAAGTGTTCTTCACCGAAACATATTTTATACTTTCTTTTTTCTGGGTCTGTACTTCATTGCCCTCAAAATGCAGTCGAATCCATTGCCCAGTTTCAATTGAATTGAAGTGTACTTCAACGAAGGACATTCTATACTCTGGTTAGTCTGAGTTTGTACTTTGTTTCCCTTGAATTGTACTCACATTCCCTGCCCTATTTCAATTGAATTTAAGTGTTCTTCACCGAAATACATTTTATACTTTCTTTGTTCTGGGTCTATACTTCATTGCCCTCAAAATGCACTTGAATCACTTACATACAAAATAGTATTATAAACAAAGTATACTTCAATTTATACATGTATTTACATACAAGTGATTCAAATTCTGGCATTTTCATGACTCAATATTGTATATGCCATATTCGCACGATATTTATCAATTTCAATTGTTCTAGCATCCCTCCAGAACTCGGGGGTGTCTCTAGCAAAGCATTCCGCCCAAAGGCATACATAGACACCACAATCCACTGTTCCCGCTTGCTGCCTGCTTTTTTTTTCTTCTTTATTTCTTCGTCCACACGACTCCCCAATGAAAGCTTCATGTACCGAGAATAGAATGAAGCCTGCAAAAATATTGATCAGTTGTTGACTCCCTACTTTATGAAGAAATCATAGGGAAAGGAAGCAAACTTACAATAGCAATAGCTATCGGTTTGTATCTGGCGGTCATTATTGAATTCATGTATAAGAAAAAATGAGTCAAGGTGTCGAGAATAACCAAGAACCAGTGTTGGTGCCGGCAAATCAGTAGGATTATGTAACGACACTGGTTTAAAACATCAATCGTGAGCTCTTCCAAATCTTTACAGGTGAAGGTGTTAAGTTGAAGCTTCAACTCCACAAATTCTTCATCCGTAATATCCTTGATGTTGCGTCCCTCGAGTCGGTCTAATATATCGGCCTATGAAGTATAAAACAAATGGTTAGACTCATTGGAAATGGGAACTAAATTAAGTTAGGAAACTGCGACATACCTGCGCTATTGAGGACGTGAACCACACCTTGTGCTGACACTTCTTGCCGAAAGATGGGCTACATAATATCGACATGTAGCAGTCCACTATGTCATCAGTAAGTTCTCCTCCAAATAAGAGCTCACAAAAGTTTCTTCTATCCAGAAACTGTCTTGCTCCCTCCCAGATAGTCACCCTACACAATTGTTAATTGTTAGTTCAGATACCAATTTATCCAAAAGAAAAATAATAAGCAAATTTTGTTACCTCAAATTATCTCTTCTAACAAAGCTGTCGATGACTTCTCGCTCTTCTACTGGAATAAGAGTAATACCTCTATACTCAGTCCTTCCTTTATAGGGATCAACCACTTCAGTCTTTGGGTTGGTTGGTTCATCTGCCACCAGGATTGGTTCATCTACCACATGGATTGGTTTATTTGCCACTTAGATTGGTTCATCTGCCACCTAGGGTACAAAACTCAAGCACATTAGGTATAAAGTGACAACTATTGAAATAGAAAAGATAAGTATAAAGATCAGCACATGAAGTACAGATATCGCCAACATTAAGTGTAAAAGATTAGTACATAAGTGCAAGTATCACCAAAATGAAGTATAGGATATCATCTATTAAGTGCAAATATCAACCAATCAAGTATAAGATATCATAACATTTATTACAACATATAGTTTACAAATGAAATGCAAATAGCAAAAAAAAATAAAACATTAAGTAGTGTTCAACACCTTCTTCTCTTCTTGTTCTTTGTCTTTTCGTGCACGAGGACGAGCATGATAGGTCTTCGTTACTTGTCTTGCTCTTTTGGCTGGTGTAGTACTCGGGGGACTGATAAAATCTGGAGATTTCTGTTTTGGCTTCCTATCTTCTCGATTGTGCACATTTGTCACAATCGAGGACATGACATTTGCCACTTCAATCTCATATTCCTCGAACTTAGCCGCTTGAATTGGTATATAATGTTCTGTCTTCAAAGGTATAGGGGAATCTAAAGGATCATGATGGAGTTTGGTTCGACTTTCTTCATCCACAATGTCTTCAAAATCATCCCCTTCTTTCTATGCATCATGTACCAAATCAAGTCCCCCCTCATGCATATACTCACCAGTTTCCTGCTCAAGCTCCACCCCATCAGTCTCTTCCTCAGCTAGATGTTGCTCTTCACCCTGCTCCTTCATTGCCATGTATTCAAATGAAGCAATTTTTTCTTTCAATAATTTAATTTCTTTACCTTTTGCTGCAATAATTGTTTCATATATTGTATGATCACGGATATGGACTTCACTGATGCCAGTACTGGCAGCCTCAGATTTCTTGTTCAAAACTGCCAATTCTGACTCCTTTAGAGCAGGGTTGAGAGATACAACCTATTACAATGGAAATAATTATCAAATTCAAATTATTATACAAAAACTAATAATGAATTATTACAATTATTACCATATCTGTTGTAACTTGCTTCAATTTATTCTCTGCGTGCTCCATATTTTGTGAGAGTTTGCTATCCTTCCACCGGTAAAAGCGTGGAAACTCAGCTATGCCCCATGCATACAGACCAATTCTAGACAAATTGTCCAAGTATGGTAGGAGAAATCATGGAGTCCAATAATTAGATGTTGGAAACAGAATACAATTAAAAACAAAAACTATGTATAACCTACAAAATTTATTCAAGTCCTCCACACTATCCTTATGTACATACTCAAGTTTTTTTGCTATTTTAGATCTAGTTATATTCTGTAGCTTTCCAGAAAAAAGGCGGTCAAAGGTTGAAGACTTCATCTTCAATCTTATATCTACAAATTGCCCCACATGTGGCAACCCTAAAACCATTGAAAATTCAGCTATAGAAAAAGAAACCTCAACTCCCTCCGCAAAATGAAATGAGAGCTTTTTTGGGTCAAACCTCATAAGTATAGCTTCAAGCCGAATGAAGCTTAAACTTAACTTAGGCATATCCATGTATATATAGAAAATGGGTCTTCTTCAATGCATCAAAATGTTTGGACCCCATCTTAGACTTCACAAGCTCCAATTTACTTTGAAAATATTGGGGGGAGCAATGAGAACAAACCTCACAATGTCTTGGCTTTGCTGCAATGAGAAAAAAAAATAGTATATAAACAGATAATAAACTAACCCTTTTAGATAGAGTGTACTAAAAACTTGAATGTTTTCTACTAAACATGCTTCTAAAATGTACTTCAGAAACACATAATATATACTACACTTTCAATTATTTTATACTTCAGGCTCGAATTTTTTTACTACAGTTGCTTCTGAAATGTACTGTAGATACACAGATTATATACTAGAGTTCTATTTAATGTACACTGCACAGGCTTAAAGGCTTTATACTTCAATTGCTTCTAAAATGTATGTAGATGCAAAGATTATATATTACATTTTTAGTTAATGTATAATGCAGGCTTGAATGTTTATGTACTAAGATGCTTCTAAAATGTACTGCAGCAACACAGATTATGTACTACACTTATGCCTAAAGTGTACTGCTAGTTTGAATATTTTATACTACATTTGCTTCTAAAATGCACTGCACCTATAGAGATTTTATACTACTCTTTTGCCTAAAGTGTACTCCATCTTTTGCCTAATGTGTACTGCAAGCTTGAATGCTTTATACTACATACATTTGCTTCTAAAATGTACTGCAACAACAAAGATTATATACTACACTTATGCCTAATGTGTACTGCCAGTTTGAATATTTTATACTACATTTGCTTCTAAAATGTACTGCACCTACAGAGATTTTATACTACACTTTTTCCTAAAGTGTACTTTAGATGCTCCTAAAATGTGCTACAGCTATACATATTATATACTACATTTTGCCTAATGTGTACTTCAAGCTTCAATGCTTTATACTACATTTATTTGTTTCTAAAATGTACTGCAGCAACACTGATATACTACACTTATGCTTAAAGTGTACTGCCAGTTTGAATGTTTTATACTACATTTGCTTCTAAAATGTACTGCACCTACAGAGATTTTATACTACACTTTTGCCTAAAGTGTATTCCACATTTTGCCTAATGTGTATTGCAAGCTTGAATGCTTTATACTACATACATTTGCTTCTAAAATGTACTGCAGCAACACAGATTATATACTACACTTATGCTTAAAGTGTACTACCAGTTTGAATGTTTTATATTACATTTGCTTCTAAAATGTACTGCACCTACAGAGATTTCATACTACACTTTTGCCTAAAGTGTACTCGACCTTTTGCTTAATGTGTACTGCAAGCTTAAATGCTTTATACTAAATACATTTGCTTCTAAAATATATGGTAGCAAAACAGATTATATACTACACTTATGCCTAAAGTGTACTACCAGTTTGAATATTTTATACTGCATTTGCTTCTAAAATGTACTGTACCTACAGAGATTTCATACTACACTTTTGCCTAAAGTGTACTCCATCTTTTGTCTAATGTGTACTGCAAGCTTGAATGTTTTATACTACATACATTTGCTTCTAAAATGTACTGCAACAACACAGATTATATACGACACTTATGCCTAAAGTGTACTGCCAGTTTGAATGTTTTATACTACATTTGCTTCTAAAATGTACTGCACCTACAAAGATCTCATACTATATTTTTGCCTAAAGTGTACTCCATATGCTTCTAAAATATACTGCAGCTATACAGAGTATATACTACCTTTTGCCTAACGTGTACTTCAAGCTTGAATGCTTTATACTACATTCATTTGTTTCTAAAATGTACTGCAACAACATTGATTATATACTACACTTATGCCTAAAGTGTACTGCTAGTTTGAATGTTTTATACTACATTTGCTTCTCAAATGCACTGCAGCTCTGTAGATTACTATTCTTATGCTTAAAGTGTACTGTCAGTTTGAATGCTTTATACTACATTTGTTTCTAAAATGTGGTGCAGCTACACAGATTATATACTACAATTTTGCCTAATGTGTACTGCAGATGCTCCTAAAATGTACTGCAGCTATACATATTATATACTATACTACCCTTTTGCCTAATGTGTACTGCAAGTTTGAATGTTTTATACGATAATTGCTTCTAAAATGTACTGTGGTTACCCAGATTATATGCTACACTTTTCCTATGTATACTGCATGCTTGGATGTTCTGTACTACAGATAACACACTACCATAGTCAGATAGTTTTATAGCATAATTTCACCATATAATTTCAGTTAAAAAGAAGTATAAACCCATAAAAGGTGAAGTGCAACTTTTATGCCCTTCAAGTACATATCAGAAACTTCCCATCTCACAACTGAAATCATATATATATCAAAGGGGTTCAAGTGTTTAACGACTAAAAATGGAATAAAAACCCTAAACATGAGAAAATAGACAAGAAATGAGTGCAACACTGAAAAATCACGGACATTTGAAATTTCAAATGCAGAAAACATACCTTTGTTTCTTTTCATCACTTCTTTTTGTACTTTGCTTATTCTTGCAGCTTTTTCCTTCCACTATCGCAGAAAAATGGCAGAAATCTTGGTGCCTTTTTTTTTCACACTTTTTCTTCTTCTTCTCGCATCGATGGCAGAGGAACGGTTTCGCGCCCTTTTCCTTTGGCACTTAGACAAGTCGATTTTAGGCAAAAATAAAAAAAGGAAAGCATTCTTCTTCAAGAGAGAACGCATTTCTCAGGTGTTTTTGTTGTTTTTCCCAACTGCAAGGGTATATAGGTTTTTCTAAAAGATATGGGGAGTGATTTCTAACTTTTGTGAAAAAGTGGGGAGTTTAGTGTGTAAATATTCAAATGGGGACTGAACACTAAATGGAAAGTAGGTTTAGGGATGTTTTTCTAATTAACCCTTTAAACAAAACCTCCAAACAATATTTCATTTTCAAATTCAAATTTATAACTAACTTTTCACTATTTATTTCATTAAAAAATGAAAATGCTTCCAAAAAATAAATCCAAACGAGCCCTTAGTAAATGTTTGAAAATGGGCCATTGAATGATTTGGGAACTAGGGCTTCCAATTTTAATTGCTTAGTACAGGGGTTTACTTATTAGATATAAATAAAACGAACAAGGTAATTTCAAAGTATTGTTTTGGTCTAATGGGTTGTGAAAAAAAGAGTTTTAACCAATGTTGTTTCGATTCCCATTTGTTACATAAAATTTCAAATTTTATTTAAGAATTGTGGCGCCTTTATGACCAAACCTACTTATATATTAATGATATTTAATTATCAAAGGTAATTGGGTAGCTAATCTCATAGTTCGCTCTTGACCAAGTGAAAACTTCATATATATATATATATATTGAATTTTAATAAGATTTCCTCCACTTAATGGATAACCATTTGCTACCAATGGAGAATTGCTTCTCATCTTAAATTCAGTTGATTCGATTTGCACCAATGTATGTTAGGTCACTAATTAGTGACTTGGGGTAAAGAAATAGAGCAATTTAGTGATTGATTTTTTGGCCAAAGAAAAGTCAATTACTGATTTAATGATTGAATAGTGACCACAAAGTGGGCGGTCACAAATTCCGTCAGTAATTCGTTAGTAATTTTATTTTGAGTTTTAAATAAAATGGGTCAAAGAACAATCATAAATCGGTCACTAATTAGTGACCCAATGGCGTGGTCACTGTTGGGTGGTCACAAAACCCTGTTTTCTTATAGTGAACCTCAGGGGTGGCAATCGTGTCGTGTTGGGTTGTTTCGTGGAGATATCACAAAATTTTGCTCAACCCAAACCCAACCCGTTTTAGAATGTGATTATTTTTCATTAATAATTCATTTGAAAAACCTACAGGTCAAAACACAAAATCATTAACCCATTCCTTGGCAAACAAAGTTTAAGCAACAGTTCCAAGTAATCAGATCCCAATTAGCAGCAAATTCTGGGAGTTGACTCATTTTTTTTACTTGGAATAGGCTTGCAATATATTAAAAACGAAGAGAGAATTACAAGATAAGGATGTTTGAGCAAAATAAAATGAGGAAGTACTTATACCCCTAACAAAATTCAAAATGCAAAAATTAAAATAAAAGACAATTTCTAAATTGCAAGGAAAGTGACATGCCCAGCAAATGAGCTCGAGATTAAATTCCAATGCAACAAGATACGGCCTAGCAAAATCAGGCCCATCAGATGGCCCTCCATTATCTAGTCCTTGTAAGTTGTGACAAATTGGAGTCTAGATGTCCCATTAAGCAGCAATTGATTCAGTGGTGGAAGATAGGGTGCCCCACGAAGTGCTAAGATCGAGTTCCTTTTCCCTCAAAATGGAGCTAATAAAGGCACAAAAGCAGGGATTGAATTCCCTTGGGATCAAGAGTTCCGCATCAAATGCACATTTGACCAGGTTTTGATTGCAACCTAGAACAATTTAATCAAAAGGCATCTACTCTCAACAAACATAAAATTCACCTGATGTTAACCAAATCAAAGCTGTGTGCCAACTTCATACATTTCCCCAGAATATTGCACTCAAGATAAATAGATTGTCAAGTTGTTGATTCTAGGTGAGTTCCCAGCAACGGATTCAAAACAAAACAAGCTACAAAACATAGGAACATTGAGCACAATTCATAAGCTTACAAAGCATCTCCAAACATTGACGCCTTCGATAAATTCACTCCGCAAAAAATGTTCCCAGCAGCAACTCACCATATCAATTGCTAGACAAAAACTCATCAAAAGCTAGATTCCAAAACAAGTTATAGCAACAACCATTATTCAATAGATTGAACAAAATGGGCCTTGAGCTACGACAAAAGTTCAAATTCCTTGGCATTGAACAAAACTAATCCAACAGAATAGAAAAAGCCAAGCCAATTGTGATCAACATCAAAAGATCAAAACCAACAAAATAACCAAAAACTAAACCAAATTCCAACTGCTTTCCTTAAATAGTAGAAAGTAGCATAATCAGATTCAAAATAACACCTTCAGTAATAAGTAAATTTAATCAAACCAATCTAAATAAAGCCACAAAATTCAAATTCAATTGGCATTCAACCAACGGTAAAAATGCCCCAATTGAAAGCTATAGATAAAATCAATTCCAACAGAAACTATAATCAAACATTCTACATGCAACATTAGCTTGTTTGTCACATTTAATCAAAATTAAAAATCATCAAATTAACACCAGTTGAGTCACTGGAAAAACAACCAATACCATAATTATCCTATATGTTTTCAAATCAACAACAGAAAAACACTACCAATATGGCAATATCTAATCCAGAAAACTAACTGCATATCCTTTTCCACTTTCATCAGCCAAATCATAGCAACAAACAAAAGTTATGTAGCAAGTGATTAAAGATCAATTGATTAAAACACTTACCAAAATTCAAGTGATTAAAGATCCACCATATCAAGATCAGCAACATCAGAGCTATTAGTTGCAGTCTTCGACTTGGCATAATTTTCATTTTGACATGTCATAATATTTTCAATCAATTCATCCAATTTCATTTGAGAAGATACTATAGCAAATAAACAAAAAATATGATTAGTTTACAATTAAATACTTCCCAATATTCAAAGTAATGATAAGAAAAAGCTTGCTTTTTTGTCTAAAAAGCCAATCCCTACAGCAGACTAATGCTTTAACCACATTTGGCTTCAGTGCGCTCATGTATTGATCAAGAATCCTTCCACCAGTGTTGAAAGCAGACTCAGATGCAACAGTAGAAATGGGCACTATCAATATATCCCTTGCCATTTGAGCAAGTTCAGGATATCTAAATGGGTGTGCTTTCCAAAAACCAAGTATATCAAGCTTTGTATTTCTTTCAATTCTTGGTTCACCCAAATACAACTCTAGTTGACTTTTTTGAGCATTGGTGACAAATTTTGAGCTCTAAAATGAGTCAAATTCCTAAAATTATATTTAAATAAGTTAAGAACATTAAATGATAAAATGCTAATTAGCTTAAATAAAGTACTTATTATTTAAAATACCTTTAACACATCCATACAGACCATACTTTGAGCCTAAGGAGTAAAGGTATTATCCTCAACCATGCCTTGAGAACTAAAAGTTGACGAATTGGAAGTTGGCTTAGTAGCATTTTTCATATACTCATTGAACACAAAAGACATTTTTACCTTAACATCTTCACATTGTTTAGACCCAACACCATATAATTTATTGTAACAAAACTCAACAAGCTAAATTTTGTACCCTAGATCAAATGTAACCGCAAGAGCTAACAGAAGATTAAATTCTTTCCAGTACATGTCAAACTTCTGAAATATTTGAGAAGCAATCTATCTCATGAAACCATCTGCACTTTCAAGCTCTTGACTCAAAGTAAATTGTATAAAAAATACTTGAGGAAAGTATAGATTGGATGTGGGATGATTAACACCAGAGAAAAGATTCATCGTGTCATAGAAAAGTGAAGAAAATATTTTTTCCACTTTTCCCCACTCATCAGTTGATGGATAATGTGTGAAGTTCGAATCAGTCAACCTTAAATGATTAGAGGTACGGCGATAATACAATGCACATGAAATCATCAAATATGTGGAGTTCTATCTTGTTGAAACATCTTGCCTAAGAGCTTTTCCGATCTCAAGAGATGTTTGTGTTACACATTCCAAGAATTTTTGCTTTCTAACTTGAGAACCTTTAACATAGTTCACACATTCTCTAATTTTATCAACAGAACTATCAATCTTCTTCAACCCTTCTTGTACAATCAAATTAAGGATATGGGCACAACAACAAACATGTAAAAGTTCACCATCACTAACCGAAGAAGTCAGGCAAGGAAAAGAAGTCGTTAAGCAAGCTAGCCTAGCTAGTAAGCTTTCGAAATGGTAGGTAGGCTTATTGGAGTGTTTGTGGAAGATTTTAGACTAAGTTGGACATTCAAAATATCAACAAACACATCATTTGGAGAAGTATTATCAAGAGTCATTGTGAACACTTTTTTCTCTATTCCCCAATTAGTCAACAAAGAATTAATTTTCTCAGAAAAAGCAATACCAGAGTGTGGTGGAGGCATATAAGAAAAGTTTAAGATCTTTTTTTGCAAATTCCAATCAAAATCAATGAAGTGTGCAGTTAAGCATAAATAACCATCAGTAGCAATGGATGTCCACAAATTTGAAGTAAAGCAAATTCTACCAGGACAAGCACACAATTCAGACTTAAGCTTAGTCATCTTCATTCTATGCAACTTAAGAACATCTGCCTTGGCAATGCTCCTAGTAAAATGAGTGACCCGAGGCTCCAAATAGCTAAAAACAACTCTAATTCCTTCATGTTCGACAAACTGAAAAGGTAATTCATGCTTGATTAATGCAAAAATTACCAATTCTTGAAACCTCTCTTGGTTAAAATTTTTTGATCTAGCTAGTAACCCTTTTGACCTTGTGCTAACAAAGCTTGACCAATATCACGAGTATGCCTTCTAGGACAACTAGAAGTAACATGGCGTTTCAAATTACCTGTACCATAAACACTGTCAGCTATGTATATTTGTCCACATTCTTTACATTTGCAATGTACAGGTTCTCCCTCTTTCTTTGGAAGTAAATCAAAATGTGCCCACCACTTTGATCTCTTTTTTCATTTGACTTTAGAAGCTATTGCACCAGTTTGTTTTCCTTCACCCTCAAAAGATAACATCACTTCTTCCACACTATTTTCTTCTTCAATTTCATTATCCATATCAACTGTCTCGGCACTTTCTCTTTTCATTTTTATTTCTGGAATATTAAAAAAAAAAAGTTTGAGACATTTAAAATGACAAGTTGGCAAAAGAAATACTATTTCATATAATCACAAGATAAATTTATTTGATATAATAAATAATACTAATAATAATTAAACTCACAACTATTCACCAAAAACAATTTCTATTCTACTTACAAGTAGAACATAGAAAAGGCCTAATCAATACAAAAATCCCTAAAGTTTCTTTCTTTTCTATTTTTTTTTCCTTTTTTTAGGAAAATAAAAAACAAACTTTTAACATATGAAAAACAAAAGTAGCACAGAAAAGGCACAACCCATTTACAAGATGACATGCGGAATAAAATCAAAGGATAACTCAGGCCATCCCCCACCCTAAAGTCCAAAACTAGACAACCTTGGAACAGGAAACACATTCTGTTTGACTTGCCCACCCATAGATGATAGAACTCATTTATTAATAATATTATTATAATTGATAGCAAACAACATCATATATTCGTTCCTTGAACTATTCGGCATTAAATAGGTCATCACCACGCACCAAAAATTGCACTAGCAAAACTATTTGTTATAAATGAAAAAATATCTTCTCTAGAAGATTAGATCTAAACAAACCGCAATAAAACAAAAAAGCGTTAAATCGAAAAAGACATAACGAACTCTTGTAACCTAAGTTGATCATTGTCATTAAAAGCTTAAACAGAGCATCGTCGTAATAGAGGAGGAAATTTCTTAAAAAAACTAGTCATAAGCAATCCCATCCGAGCAACTATTTGCTTTCTTTTCCTAATAAAAAAAAAAAAGGAAGGAAAATACACAAAAAAATAGCTATTTATCAAAGGATAAGGGCAGGGGGTAGACTAATTCAGATGGAACTATTTTACAATAATTTCTAGATAAAGCTTTGAATTTGAGAAACCTACTTGTAGACGTTGGCAGATGGTGGATTTGAGGAAAAAATTGACGCCGTTGGTAGTAGATGGTAGACAAACGCAGACAAGATGGTAGATTGGTAGTGAGAGTTAGGAAATAGAGAAGAGATGGCCAACAGGTAGAGTACACAGACAAGATGGTAGATTGGTAGGGAGAGTCAGGGAATGGAGATGAGATGACCGACGGGTAGAGTCGGTAGGATGTAGAGAGTTAGTGAATAGAGAAGAGATGGCCAATAGGTAGAGTTGGTAGACTGTAGAGACGTAGACGGGTAACGGTAGTGAGAGAGAGTTGGGAAGGAAGAAGGAATTGAGTAATTGAACCCTAGTCAAAACTCGATTACTCAAATAAGGTTCTTTTATTTTTTGTTTTGAATTACTTTTTTCTCTTCTTTTTTAGCTTTTAGTAATTGAATTTTTTTTCTCTCTTAAAATTTTGAATTGGGTTGGGTTGGGTTGGCGGGTTACCAGATAAAATTATCATGTTTTTGGGTAATGCGAAACCCAACACGAACCAACCCATAATTTTCGTGTTGCTTATCGGATCGACCTAATAACCTCCAACCCAAACCCCATAATATTGTGTCGGTTTGTGTTGTGTTATAGTGTCATATTGAAAATTACCACCCCTAGTGAACCTTATGCAGTCACAGGAGCAAAAATTATTAAACATTAAAAATGAGATATTAAAGAAGAAAGAGGGTCAACTTTAATTTCTTGGTTATCATGAAATTAGTCAAGGATGAAATAAATAACATTGATAGGAAAGGATATTTATTGAAGTTTTTGTATATGAGCATAAATTAAATGAAATTGATAGGCTAGGGTAGCCATTGACTTTGTGGTATATGTGGTTGGAGTAGTTCAAAGTCGTGCGAATTTAATTTATTAGTACTTATTAACTCAACTTTCAAGCTTGAGAATAGTTGAGATGGTATTATATGTTCCATATCTTTACAATGGGTAATAAGTCTCACTTCTTTTTATATAGGCACATCAGAAAATTTCAATATTCGAACTATAACTAAGAGATGGTGAAATTACTCTATTATTGTTGTTGTTGTTGTTATTAACTCACATGCTTACACATTGGGGTCATTAGGGTTTGAATTTCAACTCTCTCTCTCTCTCTCGTACACAATTTTATACACACACATTTACCTAGAATTTATTACAGTCCAAATTTCAAACCTCAAATGTATAAGTAAAAGCCATGCAATCAACATGTCATTTCTAAAATTGGAAACTTTTCGAATGTTTTGGTAGAAAAATCAATGCATGTTCCATATGCAACCAAAAGTGCCACTCTAAAATATCAAAATCAAAATTAAATGGTTGACAGTATATTAAAAGCATTTTTTCTAGAAAAAAATAATTATTATTACTCTAAAAAGTGATAAAAATCACATGCAAATACATGTAGTCACATTGTGTTATGACTGTCAAACAATTTCCAAATTTTAATTGGTAAGATGAAAGTTTTTAAGTAGTTTTTTCCTATACAAGTAAAGCTGAGCTTATATTTTTGCCTATATTAACTTGCAATTTTAGCTATGCAAATTAGGATTTGGTGGCAATTTAGTTGTGCAAATTAGGAGGCGGCCTTTTTTGGTCTGCATATGCACAACATTTGCTAAGTTTCTCCATAAAATTGAAAATTTCTACAAATTGATATAATCATATACTCTGTACATGGCAAGTTAAGGTAGCCTTTTATTTAATTTATAAGTCAGTGGAGCTCAATCAAGATGAGTTGACCAACCTCTAGAAAGTGATATGTCCTTGTTCGGGATTGCTTTTCTTTTTATTCCAGCTAGTATAAGCACCCGAATAACTATGATATATTGTTGTAACAACAAATTTCTTTGTCTGCAATAAATAGAATTACAAGACAAGAAAAATTGTACAAATAAGAATGAAATTAAAATCTATCAATTGTGGATCTAATCTCTAATCTAATCCTTTGATTCTTTCCTTCTAAATATAATCTTGAAATTTGATGAGCTCTGTGATAAATGCCTTGAACACCGTGAGTCTCCTTGAATTTAATTTGAAATATCAACGATTCGAGGCTTCGCACCTTAATCTCAAATCAAATGCCAAAAATATATGAGCTCCATGAAGAATGTCTTGAACGTCGTAGATCTCCTTTGAATAAAAATAACACCAATCCGAGGGCTTTGCACCTTAATTTCAAATCAAATGCAAAAAATATATGAGCTATGTGAAGAATTTCTTGAACACCATGGATCTCCTTGAATTTGATTTGACGAAAATAATGCCAATCTGAGGGCTTCGCATCTAATCTCGAACCAAACGCCAAAATTATATGAGCTCTCTCCTCGAATTTGATTGAGAGAATTGCTGAACTCCTTCAAAGTTCCTCTCACTTGCTGGAATTCGTATTGTATGTTGAATGAGTTTTGGTCAATTCCTTTATATAGATACTTGATGGGAGACTTCCAAATTAACTTAAACTTCTTTGAGGACTATGTATTTGATAAGAAAATATCAAATATCATGAGAAAATATCAGATATCAAAAAATAATATCATATATCAATAGATAATATTAAATATTTTCGATTTGATTGGTCCATAGATTTAGACATTTCATCTTTGACACTTGTCAATATTTCATTTGAGCATAAAATAAAACTAGAGTATTAATTAAAATTAACTATTTATCTTTTGAAATTCAATTTTATAAATTTCAAGATAAATAGAAAAATTTGAATTAATAACTAACATGTTATCTTCTACGTGTTACTCTCCAATTGGACAAAAATTGATATATCTACAATTGTTTCGTAGCTTTAAGAGGTATATTGAAATTTTCAACAGTTTAAAGCATTTAAATAGTGAAATTTAATAATTTTTTTATTTATAGGAGACACGCATCATCATCCATATTCGAACTCGTAACCTCTTATATTATGTGGGAGACTTCTGCTAGTGATCCTCCAAAATTGTTGAACCACATCAATAACTTAATAACATTTAAGAAAAAACTACACAAGCGCATCATACAAAATTAAAAAAAAAATCTTTCTGAGTACACATTAGTCAAGTATTAATTTAATTTCATATGAAGCTATTATGTAGCTTTGATACATTGACGTTCGTTATATTTATTTAATTAATATACTAAATATTAATCATATATTTAATTATTTCGTCTCCAAAAGAATAATCTTTGAATGAAGGCCATGTTTGTTTATCTTTTGCTTGGATAAATTCCAATTCAAACAACTACATATATTCTCTGAAGCCATTGTCAAAATAATATTTTTTTCCCCCAAGATGTCCTCCCCAAACATATAACTATATATATAATTGATCAATCATTATATTTAGGGATAAAAAAAGTTTGCCATCCGAACTATGCATGTTTTTATACTTTGCTAACTAAACTTTTTTTTTTTTTTTTCTTCTTGTGACGCTTTACTATCCAAACCACACTTTTTTTTTCACCTTACCATATACAAACAAATTCTGGTGGAATATTATGGAAAAACTTCGTCACATTAATGCTAGGGGCCTCTTATTCAGGTATTATAGTCAAAATTTCTAATTTTATAGACATTAATA
This sequence comes from Jacaranda mimosifolia, assembly GCA_018894105.1. Taxonomy (NCBI): domain Eukaryota; kingdom Viridiplantae; phylum Streptophyta; class Magnoliopsida; order Lamiales; family Bignoniaceae; genus Jacaranda; species Jacaranda mimosifolia. The sequence continues at coordinate 5,607,548 of CM032133.1, forward strand.
GTCATCCCCTTAGTGTAACCTTACTAAATTGCAAAATGCAACGAACCTTTTTTAGTCTATCTTTAGGTGCATATCTCGTGATAATTCAAGTTAAAAAAGGTAGTCTTTTATAAAATGATAAAAAATATCTTTAGAAAAGACTTCGGCCACTCATGTGATGGAATATCATGAAATATTTTATCACAATTGATTTATGTATGACAAGGTGAAAGAAAAAGTGTAGTTTATATGATATAATGTCACGAAAAAAGTTTAGTAGGCAAAGTGTAAAACACACATAACCAATTAATAATTATATATACATAAAAAATTCACTTTCCTCCCACTAACCCAATAAAAAACTAACATATGTGACATTTACAGTAAAACTTAATTACTTTTACACAAAATATTTCCAAACAAACTATGCATTTTGTTCCAAAACATTGTCCAATAATATTCAAAAAATAACAAATAAATATCACATTTCCCCAAACTCACTACTAAATAATTTTCTTAAAACATACAAAGCATACGTGGCATGACCACAAGCTAAATGCCAAAAGAAATTCTAATTTCAGGACCCACTAACCTAAGATTAGTATTGGTAATTCTAGTGGCCAAGCACTTTGGTTGTAAGTTCTATTTCATATCAGAAAAGAATAGGACCATTAGCATCTTGATTATCAAATTAATTAATTAAACTAATGTTATAAGATGAATTGAAATGGAAAATAAAAATAAAGACCAGTACTCGTGTTAATTTCTCAATTTTGTCATGTAATTTTCTTTTTTGAAAAACTCATTTAGCTTCAATAGAAGGTTATATCAGTTCATAATTTAATTATTTTTCCCTTTTTTTTTTTCATTTCTATAGGATTATTCTTAATCGTTGCAGGGAGAACTCTGAGTTTTGGGGCTTAAAATAATTACTTCAAGTAATACAAAATTTTTATCAAATTTATAGTCTAGCCTAAAAATAAGTACGGGCAATATAATCCAAATTAACCCTTGTAGAAAGAGATATTTGAGATAGAAGTCGTACATCAATTAATGCCAAAAAAGGAAAACAAAAAACTAAAAAATACTGAAGATGCATAAAAAAATAAGTGCAACAGAGAATTTTTCGAGTGTTGCACTCTTAAATTTTAATAAATAAGCTATAGCAATCATTGCAGGTGAAAAACTGAAATTAATCACTGCCCCTTTTTATTTTTAATTTATATTTTCTTAATTATGAATATTAATTATGAACATTGAGATGCCTATGTACCATATCTATAAATGGTCAGAGATAAGTAAGTATATGACTCTAAAACATCATGGCTTACAAATTAAATTAAGTGATTTGCATGATAAATTCATTAATTAATTAATATGTACAATAATATTAATATTAGTATATAATCAGTGTGATGCATCAAAAAGAATTATAATATTAAAATAATTTAGATTATAATAGTATTTACTTTATTTCATGTGATTAAAAATGAATCGTAACTATTTTTAGTATTTAAAGAAACAAATTTTATTAGTAATTAAATAAAATAATATGAATATTTTAATTAAAGATATTATGTTTATTTCCTAACAACATTAAGATGCCTATGTACCATACATACGTTATCTATTAATGATCAGAGATAAGTAAGTATATGACTGTAAAATATCATGGCTTACAAATTAAATTAAGTGATTTGCACGATAAATAAATTAATTAATTAATATGTACAATAATATTAATATTAGTATATAATCAGTGCGATGCACCAAAAAGAATTATAATATTAAAATAATTTAGGTTATAATAGTATTTATTTTACTTCATGTGATTAGAAATGAATCGTAACTATTTTTAGTATTTAAAGAAACAAATTCTATTACTAATTAAATAAAATAATATGAATATTTTAATTAAAGATATTATGTTTAAAGATAATTTATACTTAAATAAAATGGGGAAAAAACTAGGATTGCTAACTTTAACTTTATAAATTGTACAAAAAAATTTAAAATGATGAACTTTTAAAAATTAAATGAAAGAATTAAGAAAATAAAATAGAGTAGAATATTTTACCAAATACGTTTTTTAAATTAGATATATATTTATAAATACATATTTTGATATAATAAATAAGCAAATAATTTTTTTAAAACATAAAGTTTTTTTCATATGATTTCTTAATAATGTGGAAGTTACGGTTACAATTTTCACGACATTGGGATTTTTAAATATTAAGTATTTTCTATTAGAGTAAATATGTAACTTTTTGTACTTTATCCATTAAAATAACTTACATTAGGTTATTATTTGATAATTAATTCAATACGTAACTTGTAACATGGAATTTTTATAAATTAAAATATATCTTAATATTCTATATAACTATGATAAGTAAAATTTATTTATGTTTATTTATATATGTAGTTATTTTATTAATTTTGAAATTATCAAATAACATATAATAAATTTTCAATATTCAATTCAAAATGAAGAATGCTCTTTCATATATAAGTTTCTTTTATAAGTGATGAAGGGTTTTTCTGTAGATTTAACTCCTGTGTTCGACCTTAAGGACAGTCGACTAGAAAGATGGTGTTTGAGTGGGAATTGAGAATGTAGGTTGAATTCTGCAATTAGGAAACAAACATCAAGCTAGCCAAAAGGGTCCTCGTCTAAGACCCTCTAATGCTTGAGTCAGTATGTATTCGACTAGAAAGTAGTTGGGTAGAGTAACATCTTAGAGGGGTTCCAAAAGCATACCTTTGTTTATGAGAAGAAGGTACTTATAGTACTCGGTGAGGGATGGAAAAGACGATTTTCTCTCTATTGTGGATCAGTTATTCTCTTCTCCATGTAGGAGCATTGTAGGTCATTTCGACCTGGCTTGTCACTATGCTTATGATCGGTCGGTAATAAGAGGTATTCTTACCACTATTAAATGCGAAGGTGATGGGTTAATAAGGCCATTAAATGCGAATACGATGGTGGTTCGGCCATAATGAATACGGACATGATTGGTGGCAAGCACAAAATTAATGCTCTTATGGCCAAGATTCTGCCCTATCATTTGTGTTGCTGGACCTCAGGCAGTCGACACATGTCGCTCGACCCTAGGCAGTCAGTGGGACTGACCTATCCTCTATGGTTCTAATCAGCTTGTTCATGTGGTCGATCTACTTTATACGCAACCCAAACTGATTATTCTTGTTTGGGCTTAAGCTTTGCTCTAGGCCCACTGAGACATCCACTTTTGGGCTGATCCAATTGGGTTGTGGTCTATACCCATATCATGATCCCCCAACTCTGCAGTCCGATCGACCTAGTGGAGGGTCAGAGTAAGGAGTAGTTTGTCTCCTGTTTAAGGAGTAGGTCGACCTCATAATATGAATGTTGACTAAGGTCTTGGAGCTTACTTTTCCTAATTTGAATGTCGACCAAGGTCTTAAAGGCGGGAACCATTTTTGGGTGGTTACCTCAGCAATTACATGCCATGACTGGTAGTTATGCATTAATTAGCCAATAGCAGTTCAGTTTAACTGCTTGATATACTGGGCCCGAACTATAAATAGTTTCTTTGATGGCCCATTTACCACTTTTACCGCATCACTGAGAGGTTGAGCTGTAGGGTTTCTGATCAAGTTCCACATATTCTCGTGCATAGTTCATGCTTCATTTTTCCATAAGTCTTTTTCTTCCTCTACTTTAGTTTATTTGTGCTACTTTCTCTTACCGTATTTTCAATTGTAGAAATGGCAACCTAGTGGAGGAGGATAGAGTTGAATCTTTGATTCTGAAGTGACTCGATTGTTAAACACTTTAACGAGTGATGATAGTGATTTTTTCAAAACGTTGAATGATAGGTGGAGCCCTTCTAGTGGGTCTAAGGGGATGGGTGCTGGTGAAACATGGGTCAAGATCGAGGACAGAGTTGGGCCTTCTAGTATTGGGGCAAATGAAGCTGGTCCCTCGGTGTCTGGAGTCGACGGGGTGGGACCTTCTGGGGAGGTCGATCAGCCTCTACCCTCGAGGGAAATGTTATGTATGATGGCACACTTCAATAAGATTGTTTCTGAAATTACTTTAGATGACTTAAGGTTAATTAGGGAGAACTATTATGTTCTCGATGAGTTTGAGTTGATCAAGCCTAGGGTAAAGGATAGAATGAACATGCCCTTCAAAGGGTGTGTCACCATTATCTAGGATGCGCTAAAGTGTGGCCTTAGGTTTCTAATTGCCTAACCTATTATAGACTTGTTGACAGGTCTATGTGTTTGCATTACTCAACTTTTGCCTTTTGCCCAATTGTTTCTCAATTCTGTATAGTTTTGTTATTCTGATGATGATCCATGATCAACCCCCATCTTTGTTAATTTTTGCTATCTTTTCCATTTCCTGATGTCTCAAAACTCGAGAGGTATCAAGGAGTCGGCTTTCTATTTTCTAACTTATTGATCTCATAGGATAATTTTCATAATCCCTCTTATTCTCATGGTTAAGCTTGGAAGAAGAGGTATTTTTATGTACGGGCCCCTAGTGGGGCCAGTTTTAATATCCTTCAAGGCTAGTAGAAGGGGTGGGTTGAGATGATTGAAGATGAAAATCTAACTTGGATTAATACCTTCATTTGAGATCTGCTCGAATTTGGAGAAATAGCGACATCCGAATTCACTAGAGAAAAGAACTAGGTGTTGGCGAGACTATCGACCACCTCTTTGAGACTGCAAGCTAATGCCTGTTTAGGTAGAACTAATTTTTCTGAATCATTATTGTTTTCTTTATTTTGGTGCATGTTTTTGATCGATGTGTTATTTTTGCAAGTCAATCCGTCATGAACCATGCACATCAACTAGCCATGATGAGTCAGAAGAAAGCGCAGAAGCACTATGAGGCTGCTGTCACCCACCGAGAAATAGCATCTTAGGTTGCTCATGCTAAACAGGCTCTGACGCCCACTTTGCCTTCGTTATTAGGAGTGTAGCTGAGATTGTTAGTCTAGTTGGTCAACCTAAAAGGAAAATTGAGAATATCGAAGGGCCAGCTACTGCGAAGAAAACTGTCGTGGATAAAGAGAAAGGGAAAGCAATGGCTTTTGACATGGCTACTTATGAGGTCTTATCCATTGAGGAGTTGTGCAATTTGCCTGACTTTATTGAGCCACAGTTTGGGCCACGCATTGGTGTGTCTAATACCACTTTAGTGATTAGTGTGGGGATAACTAGTGTGACTTTGCTTGCAATGCTGTTAACTGGTCATTTCCTCAGGGACAAGAAGGAAATGTTCGAGACTTGCAACAGGTCGATACACTGAAGGTGTTCGCTTATCATGGTACTGCTATAATTTAAGTTATTTCTACTAAGCGGTATATTTCCTTTAAAGGTTGGTCAATGGGGATACAAACTTCACCGTCGGTTCAAGCTCTATGATGCTGCTCGTTTGAAGTTGGAGCAGAGGTGTGAAGAATTGGAAAAGGAGTAGTCCGACTTTTCTAAGACTAAGATGTATTCTCTGGAGTCGAAGGTTGAAGAGTTGACGATACAGCTTGAGGAAGAAATCTTGAGCTGCTAGTTGCCATTCAGGAGAAGAGTCAATTGGAGGATTTGCTGAAAAGGTCGATTGCTGCGGTGCAGAAGGCTTCCTTGACTGGTCTAGCATAAGGCTAAGAGAGCTGTCTTCATTATGCCCGGGGTGAGTTCTTTAGAATGCTACATGACATTCGGAAGGAGACCGTTCAACAATTTATGCTAAGCCCCATTTTCATTAATGCTAGTGTGACCTTTAGCATGGATGACACCAAGGAGGCATTTGAGAAGGCAGCGAAATAGCTTGAGTTCCTTTGTTATCAGATTTGAGAGAAAGATAAGGCTCGATTGAATGTGTTAAAAAATGAGCAACTAAAGGATTATGACGAAAACATACTTGTTGAGGAAGTAGATGTCCCTCCCCTTCCCAAGGCTTTAGAGATAGGGAAAGAGTTCAAATTTGTCAGCTACTTTGTGCTTAACATCAAGCGTAAAGAGATAGATGTTGCACAATCCTTCCTTGCTGTTGAATGCCCGTTCCTAGGCAATAAGGCCGATCCTTCTTGTCATGCGGGAATTGTTTCTTCTGGGCCCGTGCAAGAGGTTGAGGGTCCATCGTAAGTCATTGGTGTTGATACTATGGACGAGATTGATAAGGTTGTGGATGAAGTCGCGGCTGAAGCTGCTGCTTGAAGAGGCCAAGGAGAGGGAGTTGGCTTAAGCTGAACACATTTTGATCTATTTTTGAAGGAAGGCATTATATTTTTGTACTTTATATTTGGCCTGGATGGCCTTGACACGATATGGATGTTGGAATTTTGATATTTGTTTGAACAATTTACTTCTGATTGTGCGATTTTGTAAATTTTAATCGCTGAATTTAAATATATTCTTAATTTTGAAGAAATTTTTGTGATATACTTTACTGTTTTTCTCAAGGTTGATAAGAACATGCATCTCATTTTAATGGTTTGAAACCAAACTTGGAAGTCCACGTATATGTCTCTTGAGAATTCATTAGTTGTTGGTTAGGATGAGATCATTGGTTGTCAACTAATTTGAAACCAGACTTGGAGATCGAAATGCATGTCTTTTGGTAATTGGTTTGAAGCCCCTTTGTTGTGTAATTTAGGGGTCGATAACATACTAACATTAAATGGTTTGTAACCAATCATAGAGGTTGATGTATGCATGTTTATCTAATCTGATAAAATCAATTGTGTACTAGGAGATCATAGTATTATTAAATGTGCATTTTGAGAAGATTGGATCTCACGCTGCTTATAATTTATATATCATTGCTAGATGATGTGTTGAGAAATCGGGTTCTCATTTATAGAGGAGACTTGTAATTGCATGTTTTGAGAAGACTGGATCTCACATGTTTTGAAATAGTTAGATGAGATTGCGAGATCTCATTTTACATATAGAACTTCTTCAAGTTTGCCGCATTCCAAGGTTGGGATAACTTGTTCCCATCCATGTCGGCTATTGAGTAAGAGTTGTGTTTGGCCACTTTGACTATGGAGTAGGGCCTTCCTATTTTGGGTCGAGTTTCCCAACATTTTTTGAGACCTCAATCTTTTTGAGAGCAAGATCATTGACTTAGAAGTTTTTTGGTCTAACACCTTTATCATAATGTTTGCCCATGATTAGTCTGTACCTTTTCATTTTTGTGAATGCCTACTATCATTTTCCTTGAGGTCGAGTTGCCTCTTTGCCTCATTTTTGATCGAATTATAGTGAATTGCCCGAGCTGTATGTTATATCAATTTTGCTGGGACCACCGCTTCTGAGCTATGGATCAAATTATAAGGGCTGTGCCCTGTAGCAGTTCTTAGGGTGGTTCTATAAGCCCATAGGACACTGGGGAGATCATCTACCCAGTTGTGTTTAGATCCTTCTAGGCGAGTTTTGATATGGTCTAGGATTGTCCTGTTGGTGACCTCAATTTGCCCATTTGCTTGTGGGTTTCCTACCGAGGTGAAATGTTGATGAATTCCTAAGCCTTCGCACAAGTCCCTCATTTTTTTGCTCTAAAATTGAGTACCATTGTCTAACATTAGTGCCTTTAGCAAACCAAAATGGTAAATGATGTTTTTCCATAAGAATCTTCTGATTACTGCACTTGTTATTTTTGGAATGGTTTCTACTTCAACTTATTTAGTAAAGTACTTAATTAGACTATCATATATTTTCTTTGGCCTGCGGCCTTTGCGAAAAAGCTAACAATGTCTATTCCCCACTGGTCGAAGGGCTATATGATTTGGACTGGGATGAGGTTGAAGTTGGTTGATGAGGGATATTGGCGTGCAACTGGCAGGATAGGCATTTCCTAATAAAGTCAATTGTATCTTTCGGTAAGATTGGCCAAAAGTAACCATGCCTGATGACCTTGTGAGTTAGTGTTCATCCACTAAAATGGTTGCCATAAATACCTGTATGAATTTCTTGTAGGACCTCATGGGCTTGTTCTAATGTTAGGCACCTGAGTAGGGATCTAGAGACGGACATCTTATATAGCTGACCAAATGTATCGAGGGCAAACTTGGTTACTCGCACTCTTAACCTCTGAGCGATCGCTTTGTCTTGTGGTACTCTCTCTTCTCTTAAATAGGCTTTAATTTCATCTTGCCAACTAGGATTTGGCTTCTCAATCTCCCATATCTAACTGTGGTTGAGGCAACTTGTGGTAGGCTTATCTGATACTAAAAACGTTATAGTTCTTTCTTTGGTATCTCTGGTCGGACTGGCGAACTTGGATAAAGTATATGCTCTCTCATTTTTTGACGGAGGGACTTGGTTTAGTATGAACATTTTGAACTATCTTTGCAGTTTCCTTACTTTTGTGAGGTATCTATTCATGGATGCCTCATTTGCTTCAAAATTACCTTCAAATTGTTTGGCGACTAGTTGGGAATTCGTTATGGCTGCTAAATACTCTATTCCCTTATCTATTGCCATTTTCATACCCATAATAAGGGCCTAATATTCCGTTTTATTATTGGTGACTGGGTAACCGAGTTTAATGGTGAAATCATATTCTTCAACTTGGGGGGAGTGCAAAGAAATTCCTGCTCCGTCCCCCTGTAGATGTTGTTGATCCATCAACATGCAGAGACCAAACAGGTGGTTGCTGCTTACTACTGCCGAGAGTTTGATGCGCTTTGGTATGAAATCTACTAAGACTTGGGCTTTTATGGCTGTTCGAGGTTGAAATTTGATGTTGAACTCTCCCAAATTTAATGACTCACTTGGTTAATCTCCCAAACATGTCTGGTTTGCTCAGTACTTACTTTAAGGGTTGATTCGTCCGAACAACAATAGAGTGTGATTGGAAGTATGACCTTAGTTTTCTTGTTGCCGTAATCAAAGCAAGGGCAAATTTTTCGATCTCCAAATAATTATGCTCAGGGCCTTGCAAAACTTTGTTGATGTAGTGTATCAGTTTATGCATGCCTTATTGTGTGGACACCAAAACTGAACTGACTGCTGCTATTGAAACTGCTAGATAGAGGTAAAGGACCTCCTCGACTGTTGGCTTGGCGAGCATTGGAGGAGTGGACAAGTATTGCTTTAAGTTGACTAGAGCCTAGTTTTATTCTCCTGTCAATTAGAACTTCTTCGCATCTCAGAGGATTTTGAAAAATGGTAAACTTTTGTCTGCTAAATGAGCTATAAATCGACTAAGGGTAATGATCCTTCCGACCAGTCTCTGTATGTCTCTAGTTATCTTGGACAGTAAGATGTACTGGATTGCTTGAATCGTTTATGGATTTGCTTTAATACCTCTTAGACTAACCACGTAGCCTAAGAACTTTCCATCTCTCACCTCAAATATGCACTTGTCGAGATTAGGTTTCATGTCAAATGCTCTCAATATAGAAAATGTATGGTGGAGATCAGCTAAATGGTTCATCTCTTCTCTATCTTGATAATGTCATTAGCATACACCTCCATCGTCCGTCCAATCTCATTTTTGAACCTAAAGTTTATCAATCTTTGGTAAGTTGCTCCTACATTTTTTAGGCCAAGGACATGACCAGAAAACAATATAAACCGTTCGGGACCACAAATGAGGTTTTGTCTCTGTCTTTAGGAGCCATGAAAATTTGATAATATCCTTGGAAAGCATCCATCATATTTAAGAGGTCACAACTAATTGCTAAATCAACTAGTAAATCTATTCGAGTTAGTGGGTAAGAGTCCTAAGGGCATACTTTATTCAAATTAGTGAAATCATTACACATTATCCACTTGCCCTCATTTTTAGGGACAAGGACTACATTACATAACCGGCTATGATATTAAATTTCTATAATGTATCTTACCTTTAGAAGCTTATTGACCTCTTCCTTGATTATCTGGCATCTTTCTACATTGAATGTCCTGGTCTTTTGCTTGACAGGCTTGAAGGATGGGTCCATATTGAGATGGTGGACAATGACATGGGGGTCAATTCCTTGGAGGTTGGCTGTCTTCTAGGCAAAAACATCAATGTTTTCTCTGAGAAAGTCGACCAACATACATTCCATGTTGTTGCCTAAGTTGGTCCCAATCCTTGTGGTATTGTCAGGGTTTCCAAGCTCCAGTTCTATGATTTTGAATTCTTCCGCTAGCTCGACCTTGGTTTCTCCTCTCTTTCTTTTTATTGCTTGCTTGTTTCTCCTTGGGTTTCATTACTGGGATTTCACCTGAGGGTTTCAGTTTTGGTCGATATTTTTGCTTGTTTGCTTCGACCAAGATGGTGTAGCATCACAATACTTCCTTCACGTTGCAAAGTATTTCTCTAGTTCCTGCCATCATTGGGAACTTGACCTTCATATGGTACGTTGAAACCATTATCCTGAAGTCGTTGAGTGCTGGTCTCCCAATTATGGCGTTATAAGCACAGGGTGTGTCAACCACCAAGTAGCTGATCATAAGGGTGTGCCTTTTGGGCGCCTCATCGAAAAAAGTAGACATGCTTATGGATAGGGCTGTAAATGGATATTTGAAAATTCATTTACCATTCGCATTCATATCCGTTTATACAAAATTTATCCACATCTATTTAAAGTGGATGTTATCTGTATTCAATTAGTAGATATCCGATTATAAATGGATATGAATATGGTAAATGCATATCCGATCCGTTTAATATTCGATCCGAATATATATTTATTAAATAATCTATTATTTATATTTTTCAATAAAAATTTCATAATCTATATATGTATATATATAAATTATAATTGAAGAATTGGGAAGAAAAAAGAATAAATTTAAAAAATTATTTTTAATATAGAGAAAACATTGAAGAATAAAGTTAATCAACATAATTATTATTGGTTGATTTTATAATTAATATACTTAAATATTATTATTATTATTATTATTATTATTATTATTATTATTATTATTATTATTATTATTATTATTATTATTATTATTATTATTACTACTACTACTACTTAAAAATTATGCTATTTATTTGATTATTTTCGTTTTAATGAAATTATATAGTTCCTTCTATTAATTAAAATATGTATTTGTTATAGGTTCATAGATTCATGTATTTGGATATTCATAAATGGATATCTAAATAATTATTATCGAATATGAATATAAAGTAATAATTCGGATACGGATAAGTTTAATAAAATATGAATGTATCTGAATAATTATAATTGAATATAGATATATACGAATCCGATCGATATTCAATGGGTACGAATTTGGATATTATTTTTAAATATCCGTCAAATTTGTATCCGTATCTGAATATTCAAAAAATTAAACGAATATGAATATAGAAACAGTGTATTCGATCTGTTTAATATCCGCTTACACCCCTACTTATTGATCCCACTGGTATGATCTTGGATCCTCTAAATCTAACTAATGGGGTACGCACTGGCTCAAACTTCAGCTTTCCTAACTTTATTCTTTCCAGGGTCGACAAGAAAATTTTGTTAGTAAAGTTGCCATTGTAGGGACGGCAATGGGGTAGGTTTGGGCTTTCTTTGGCAAAATCTAGGGCCTACCGTGTCAAGATTTTTATGGACTCGGGGCCCAGCTTGCCTCGAACCCAAATCTAGCAAGTTGGACCTGCTAGATCCATTTAAAATATTTTAAAAAATAAAAATATATATTTTTAAAATAACATCACCATAACTTTCTAATATGAGAAAATAATATTATTAATAAAGAATTTACTATTTAAATATTTATATATGCATGTTTTAGTTTCTAAAAATTGATAAATATTACAAATATTATTGTTACTTATATATACATATTAAATGTATAAACTATTTATTAAGACATTATTATTATTTACAAAGAGAAATATATCTACATTTTTCATAGATATATATAAAACACTACATAAATATACACATAATAAGTAAAACTAATATATATAATAATCTAACGGGTTGTTCTGGAGTAGGTCCGGGTTCAAAAACTAAAACCCAAGACCTACCCTAAGACCCATTTATACTTTCAAAAAATGTCCTAAGTGAGGCGGGTCTGGGTTTTACTCGGACCCATTGCCACCCCTATGTCGTTTTCGATCAAGATCTTCTTTACTTTAAAATTTGCAATTTCAACAAATATGACAAGTGGGCAATCCAACTTATCATCGACTCCTTGACGTCCTAGGTACGAGAGGTCAAACTTTGAAAAAGAGATAGGTTTTGCACTTGGTGGAGAGCTGAAAAATTATCTTGGCTGGCAAGGATTTAGTTGATTGAAGTTGCCGCTATACCTATCTCTTCACTATTTTAAAGTCCCCCCTAGTTGGTCTGCTTGCAATAGTATTGACCACACCTCAAGGAAGGGGGAGACATTTGTCCTTAGCCTTATTTTTCCCTTTGTCCTCTTTTTTTGGGCTAATAGACGTTTCTTTATAAGGCGTTTGGTCGGTTTGGCCCTTTTCCTGTCTAGCCTTCTCATTGACCTATTTCTTCAAATGGCCTTGTCGAATGAGCTATTTGATTTCATCATGGTGGTTGAAGCTGTTCTCTGTATTATGTCCTTTCTGTTTGTGAAAATGACAATACTTCTTGGAGTTCTTCATGACCGCTGTTTCATTGAGTTTTCTTAGCCTATTGAGGAGGTTGTTATGTTGGATAATGAGCAAGACCTCTTTTTTAGGAGTGTTCAATGGGGTATAATTATGGAATCGTTTTATGGGGACCGTGACTATCTTTCTAGTATCTATTATCTTTCTCTTTCCTTTTCTTTATATCGTTATCCTCATTCCCATATTTCATTTTATTCATGTCTTCTTGGGTTATATACCTCTCTGCGAGGTTGAGTAGTTCCTCTATTGTTCGTGGTCTCTCTCCGACTAGGACATTAGTATACTCCTTATGCCTGAGTCCGATGAATAGCACGTTAATTAAAATTTATTCTGACGTTATCAATCTTTAGAACCTAAGTGTTAAATCTGGCAAAGAAATCACGAAGAGATTCTGCCTTGTTTTGCTTTGTTGTCTAGAGGTAAGTGTGGGGGAGCTTTGTTTTTCTTCTGTTGGCAAATTGGTGAAGGAATTTATCATAGAGTTGGTCATAGGAGAAAATGGATTTGGGTTCCAGCTTGGCGAACTAGTCGAGTGCTATTCCTTAGAGTGTGGTGACCAACATTTTGGTGTGAATGTGGTTATTGTGGTCATAGAGTTGCAACATGTGCTCGAACTGGAGTAGGTGCTCATTGGGGTCAGTGGATCCATTATATCTAAGTAGGTCGGTCGGAATTTTTGCATTGATTGTTAAGCGCTTGTCGATATGTATTGAATGAACGGGGATTCTCTCTTCCCTAGAGCAGTATCAAGTTGGATATTTCTTTCAGTATCCTTAAAATCTCTTCCAGTGGCCTATTCAGTTGTTGGACTTGATGTGACACCTCATCCCATTCCTCTCGGTCTACTTATGATAAATCTTTGCTTGGCTGGGGTTTTTGGCACTGGACCCTATCACCCTGCTAGGCTCGATTGGATCAACCAAAATGTTCAATAGAATCTGCTACTTCCTCATGATGCTGATAGTGAGTTTCCTCTTGTGGAAAATATCTCAGGTCGATATGACGTCTGCCGGGGATATCACGTCTGCTGGGGTAGCGGCGTTTTTCATTCCTATTTCTATCATCACATGGGTGCTTTTCCTCTTGGCGGGAAGGACTCGAGTTGGTTATTGTGTCTTTGTAAAATGGCTGATAGCTGCGCTGAAAGTTGTGTTGATATCTGATCGCTTATTATTTGCATAAACTAAGGAATGATCAAAGTTACCACCTGTTCTGGTTGAGAACTTAGACCCACTGCATACTGGTCCTGAAATGGTTGTGGTGGCAGTGGGGATCTGTGGTCACTCTGCCTCTTAGACATGGTGTACCTAGTGTTCACCATTTTCTCGGTTGTGGATTCAAGTTCCCACAGACAACACTAAATGACAAAGGGTTTTTGTGGAGATTTAACTCATATGTTCAACCTAAAGGATAGTAGACCACAAAGATGGTATTTGAGTGGAAAATGAGGATGTGATCGAATCCTGCAACTAGGGAATAAACATCAGGTCAGCCGAGAAGGTCATCGGCCAAGACCTCTGATACTTAAGTTAGTATGTATTCAACTAGAAAGCAATTGAGTAGAATAACATTTCAAAGGGGGTTCCAAAAGCATACCTTTGCCTCTGAGAAGAAGGCATTTATAGTGCCTGGTGAGGGATGAAAAATATGATTTTCTCCCTACTGTGGGTCTGTTTTTCTCTTCTTTATGTCGGGGCCTTGTAGGTCCTTTCAACCTGGCTTGTCGACATGTGTATGACCGGCAGGTAATAAAGGATGCCCTTACCACTATTAAATGAGGAGGTCATAGGCTGATAAGGCCATTAAATGTGGATAGGATGGTGGTTCGGCCACACTAAATGTGGACATGATTGGTGGTAGGCACCATAATTAATGCTCATGTAGCTGGAATTCTGCCCCACCGTCCGTGTTACATGACCTTGGGTCGGCTTGTGTCGTTTGACTCCAGGCGGTCTATGGGACCCAACCAATCCTCTATGGTTCACTCAGCCTATTCACGTGGTCGATCTGCTCTATATGCACCCCAATCGATTATCCTTATTTGGGCTTAAGCCTTGCCCTGGGCGCACCGAAGACATCCACTTTTGAGTTGATCCAATTGGGCTTGTGGGCTATACCCATATCAATAAGTATGTAAACATGTACGAATAACTAAATGGATACTTACTTTCAATCAATTTTTTTTATCTGACATCATTAATCTATGTAAAAATATTTTCTATGAATTATTATAAATAGGAATATTAAAATTAATGTATGTGATATAATTATAAAATTGTGTAATTAAATATATTAAAAAAATATAAAAATTGTTATGATTTGCTATTTAAGTGGTCATTTATCAAGCTTTTGAAAATTTCAATTATGTCAACGATATATACATATGTCCCATATATTAGAATTTATTTCAAATAATTGAAAATGACATCTCCATTATTATATTGCTAAAAAATTAAAACGATATAATTAATAATATTAAAATAAAGTTCAGAGTTTATAGTTGTTGTAAAAAGTAATTTTTTATATTTGAAATAAATTCTTCAAATTAAATTATTTGTTATATTATATATATAATTTTATCTAAAAATATTTTATATGTCTAAAAATTGGTATTGTAAAAATAATTAAATTTTAAATACTTTGATAAATTGAGGACTTATATATTAATTAATAAAATAAAAAACAATTCTTGTGATTTCAATGCAAATTAATCGCAAATATTCAATGTTTATTTAATTCTATTACCTTCTTAATATTACTCCTATCGTGCACATAACTTACATCAGCCCAAAGACAATCAATTTCATATTATTAACAAGACATGAAATTATATAATTAAAACTTCAACAACAAAATAAATAGAAGAATGTAACTAAACGGCAATATCTTTTTCTTTACTAGTATGGAAAAATTCTTATAGAGATATTTGGTGGTGACCCCTACACCAATTGAACATTTAAATTCAACTTCACTGATGACTTTGTCAAATTGGGAGAAGGCCAGCTAGAGGGGCTAATTGGTGGGGGACCAAGCCAGACTACTGGGACATCTAAATTCAACTTCAATGCCGCCATTGATTTGGTTGGAAAAGGGAGATATTGTTTTTCAATCTTTAAATTGTGTATCGGCATATAAAGTAAAAGAGTTTTAATAAACTCAAATACATTTAATATTATCTCATATATATATATATATAATAACAAATAGATAATATCAAATTTTTATTTAGTTTATCTATAAATATTATAATATCAATCAAAGTAATTAGTTATATTTAAAATTCTATCTGATATATTTAAAAATATAAGCATCAAGCTCCCTAAACATGTTGAATTTGTCTAGAATGCTTCTGTGCTACTACATTACTTGCCATTGCAACGTCGTTTGCTTTCTCCTCCTAACACAATTTCATCTCCACTAGAAATTATTTGTGAAAGGGTGTCTAAAATACACCCCAAGAGGGGAATAGAAGAACTATACCAAATTTGTTTTTGAGACATGGCTTCAAAAGTTTGTTTTGCTTATGAATATCCATGATGATACTTGAAAAAGATGAATGCGTAAAATCTATGAAGTGAGGGGAAGATAGGTAGCTGCTTTATAGTGATTTCAAGGTACCTTAGGACTTTTAATGATAGTCTAATATTATTGTTTGTCAAGAAAATGTTTACTATCACGGGTCTTGTATATGAGTGGGGAATAAGCCTTATGAAATAGATCCACCTTTCTTTTGGATAATGGAAGTATAGAATATTATGGTATGATTGGCATAAAGGAATGGGCTAGGAATGAAATATCTATTCCCAAATTTATTCTTAAACTCATGCTTGGTATAATTTAGGAATGAGAATCCTCATTCTCACAGGAATCCCTATTCCTAAAAGCAATGGTTTAGTCATTCTTTCCCTATCTCATGAGTTTAGCTATTCCCAGTATATTGGGAATGAACTTATATTTGTGTTTGATAAATTACCCTCTATATAAAAGAGTTCTAAACCATTACAAAAACTCTAGTATATATCTTCTTGATGGTATCTTTTTGTCTATATGGATTTCTCCTACAATCTTCAAACTTTAGTAAGAAAAAAAAATTTAACTGAGTATTGTATCTCTTTTATTTTTACCCAGAAAAAATTAATTGTACTCCCCAAAATATAAATAAATCATAATCTTTGTCATACATTTTTATGAAATAAAAAATTAAAGATTGTATGATAAAAATATTGAATTGTAAGATATAAATAATTCATCAAAAAAATATTTTATTTTAATAATTTTATACAAAACGATAAGTTGATCATTTAAAATGCTTTCATTTCATTCCTACCTATCATTGCTAAATACCAATCATAATATTAAAATCAAGTAAAGAATGGCGATGTCATTCCTTTCTCATTCCTTATCAGGGGCTATCTTAGGTTTAATTGCTTGGTACCTATTGGATAATAACTCCCAATAGAAATCTTCCACATTGCTTGGGTATGAGAAGCTATTAAAAAATTATTTTGTGCAAAGTCAAAATTAACCCTCCTTTAAAATTGTAGAAAAAAAATGAAAATAAAAACCTAAATTTGTAATATCTCAACGTGGGGAGAGATGGTGAGAAGAAGCTGCCCCTCTTTTGCATTCAACATTAACCCCTCTTTTGCAACACACATCATTGATGAAGTATGGCCCTCAATCTGCATCACCTTTATCCATATCAGAACTGAATCTATATCCTGCTGTTGGTTTAGAAATGGCCTACAAAAATCCCAAACTTAGAAATCAAATTCCGATAGAGGAAAAACCTAGTCAGACATACAACGACTTCAATCACAATGGTGTCGTCATTGTCAATGGGAGCTGTAGCTCCTTATTCTCCACCACAGCCTTAGAAGGAGTCATTTATAGGTTCCTCTGGCCATTTCTGTTAGCTATCAATTTCACAATTGGAGGTACTTTTTTTAAAAAGAAAAATTCTATTTTTACCTTTGTTTACGTGTCTATATGTGCTTGTTCATTTCTGAATGCGTGAGTTTGTTTGATATTTGTTTTTACGCATTGTGTATTGAACTTTATGTTTAGTTTGCTTTCTCGAATTTTGTTGTTTCAGCGGATATAACTATGTTGCATGTATGTGTGTTTCATCTGTTTTGAACTAATGATTGTTGATTGAAATGATTTTTCTTAATTTATGTTAATTACATTTTGTAGGCATAGGTGATCTCATTAATAATAAAATAGAGATGATTTTTAAGTGCCAGAGATAAAATAGCTAATATGAAGAATTTCACGGCTTTGGTATTTTTATTGAGTATTTGAGGTTGCAGAAGATTGAGTCCAAGTGAGCAATCAATTGCAAACCTGTTGAAAATAAGGAGGATATTCGGGCGATTGGATGCAGTTGATGAGTGCTCTGTTTTCTTTGGCTTTTTTTCCCTTTGTATCATGTGCAGAACTTTTATTGACTTGGAGTTGTTGGAGAAAAACCAACTATTATGGGTTTCATTGTATGGCCTCCGTTGAGCTGTTCTTTTGATTCATAGGATGAGAAATGTTGACTCACTGGGGGTTGACTCTTTTGAAGATCACAAACTAAAAACTATTAACTCAAAGATTATCTTTGATGAGAAATGTTGATTGTGTTTGTTAGTTGGTAAGTTAATGAATTTCTTGTTAAGTCTATATATTAGGTGCAAGATGCAAATTCCATAGATTTTGGAGGTGAGAAGAAGGATCCATATTATAGTTTGTGAATTATCTTATTTAGATACAATGCAGTCCTAGTGCATGGAGATTTCTAGCATACTTGAAAAGATAGACAATCTCTTACTTAGGATTGTAGAAGGATTATAATTGTATTACAGGTAATTTTTAAGGCCTAGTTTGGTTGGATTTTGGTTTTATCCCTTTAGTGATTTTCTCATCATAAATCTTATGATTATGTTATAGTTTTGACAAATGGACGTTATCAAATCTTTTCTCACCAACCAAACCAAACCATTATAGTTGGTCCCTGTTCATTGGTATCTGGACTTACATGTGAGGGAGATCTCTAGATTAACATAGGATAAAGCTCTGTAGAGCAAAATAAGCATATGATATTACTTTACAATGTTCTTTCTATTTTGTTATGTTTTCCATGTGAACTCCTGATATTTTTTCCATGAGAATTGGCCCTAAACTTGTTCTGTATATCTGGCAATTAAAGACTACTATAAACCTTAAGATTTCAAACATAGAAAACACACTTCATGCAACCTATGCTCTTATGAGGACTAGAAACAAAAGTACCAGCACATCAGAAGTAGATATACCAGATGCTCATACCAGTTCTACACAACCTCAACTACTGCAATCACTGAGCAACTAGTCCCTCTGCCTATCAAAGAGCCCTTGCAGCAAGCACCAATTCCAGATGATCAACAGCGAGAACTATTCAAATAGATGTTAGAAGAGGAGAGGAAAGTAAAGCCAAGAGATGCTAAAGAGAAAATGCGCATTGATGATGAGGAAGCCATTCTCAAAGAGTTCATTAGAGCCAAGACATTTGGGGCTATAGATTTTCATTTGATATTTCTTTTGTGAAAGTATTCAACCTTTGGCTTCTATTAATTTGTACAATATTTTTCATACGCATATAAGATTTTCTTTGGCAGTCTTTTGATGCTATTGTAAATGTCCTTTGGTATAATGAAGTAGCCATTAAGTTAGTAGAGGCAATTTTTAAGTGTTTAAGGTATTGTTTGTTGAGAAAAAGGCTTATAAATTCAAATTCTTGATTCTTGTTGGATTTGAGTCTTTTATGGGTATTGTTTTTATTTTGACATTTATATGTCATTAGAATGCTAAGCCAATGAAGTTAAAAAGTGGATTGCTGATTTTCTACCTTAGGTACTTTTTTAGTATGACTCAACTTATCTAAGTAATTAATCAGTATATTTAGCTCTATAATTATGAGATAGGTGATTTAAAATTTTGATTACTTAATGGTTGCTTTATGACATATGAACTAGTTCACTATGTCGAGTAAACTAATAGTTGTGATAGGGCTATAAGGTTGTCTGTAACACTTAATAGAAGTATATCTCACTTTGATATTTTTGTCTTTAAGGTGAATAGATATCCTGTGGATAGCATGGCAACCCCAACATAGTGTTTAAGATACTAGCATACTTGACATCCTTTATTCATCGAAATTGGGGGTAGATGTAGCACCCAGTTCATACGAATAGACTGGTGCTTCATATTTAACAATGGATGCAATAACATATAGAAAACAACAAGGACCTTGGACCATCCTTGAAATACGTACCTAAACCTATCTTTCACAGTACAATACCTTAAAACATGCTATATCTATAGCCAAAACATTACAAGAACTAGGTGCATCAAAAACAAGATTGTTCTTCTGTCTGGTGACAAAAAATTTGCATTGAATATGCTTAATTGCATAAATCACAGGCAAAATAAGCACCATGCTTTTTCCATTGGGTAGACAAAATGTTGCATTGCCATATATGGCGGCTTGTTTGGAATGAAGTGAATGTCAATCTCTACACCACATAATTCTATTTTCTTTACACCTATACATTTTTACAACCAATTTCTTTCGAGCAACAACAGATGATTCCTACAACCATGAGAGTAGTAGTGACATCAATTTTTAAATTCGATAAATTGCTAGAAAAAATAAAAATTATTGATTCAATACCTCTCTAAGCTTCATGTTAGCAGCATGGTTATACATCATCATCAAACAAACATATAATGTATAATCCCATCTGCAAAAGTAGATATGTCAATCTATTTTGCTTTTGCTACCCCCTATTAGCTTTTATTATGCCAAATGCCCTACAATACATACATACATATATATTATATTCATCCACTTATAAATTGTTTTGTGCAGGAAACCAATTAAGGTGGTTATATTTGAAGTCAGATGATATTGCATGCTTATAGCGTTCAAGTTTCCACTTTAGGAACAATCGCTCCAAACGTTGAACTTATAATTTTAGAGTATCATTTCCATTAGCCTATCTCATAGAAAAAATATATATAAATTTTTGATGTTGGGATCAAATAATTTCAATACCAATCTTTTAATAATGGCTTCCCTATAGCATTTCAAATCATCATGCATTGCTAAGTCACAAATTGCCACAGTTTGATGATTCAAGTCAATTATGCATAGATACCAGTGCTCACATAAATCATTAATTGGAATGTAAATCCACTCACAGTGCTCTATGTTGTTGCTAAATTAGTCAGGCCATTCAAAGAATTTTTTTATTTTTTTCTCATCAGATTACATTACTTTTAAAGCATTTGTTGCATATAAGTAAGTGAGCGTAGGAATACTATTCCATTAAATCTATGAGACTGAATGTAAGTGATTGGTGGTAGCTAATTAATTATCAAGAACATTGGTGGGAAGTACCAATAAGGTTTGAGAAAATAATGCTCTCGATGCTCTAACGTGCAGAAATATGCAAAGCAATCGATAATCTATGATGAATTATATAAAGAACATTAAGAAGAAGAACAATTCAATATAATAGTAGTAGAAGTACGAATTGTAACTGTTGATCACTTACACTCCCATTCAAGTTCATATATGGTTTTAAGCACATAATATTGCATTTGGTAATGTGCCATGTTCCAAAGTCGACAACAATGTCATTGGAATGATAAACTAAAATTATTGATAACTATATTACAATAAAAATTGAAAGTAAGTTGATGATACAACTTGAAGCTAGTATGTGATATAATGTACTTGATGTTTGCATTATAGCTATATATTATGGATGTGCAACCATGTACACTATAGTTGTGCCTTGCAAATTTAATGAAGACGCAATTGCATTCATTACAATTGGGGCAATATGTTTGCACCGCGGTAGTAATATAATGCAAGCCGGTGCTTGAAATGTAGTCACACATTCTGCCACACAATTGCTATGACACAAATAATTGTTGAGTAACGGCCAGACGTTGTCAAATTCATTTTAAATATATAGTTAGCCTATCTTAAAAACTATTACAATAATAATATAATATAGTGCCATGGTCGAACATGAATAAAATATTTAATATGAAAATACCTGAAATCTCGATCATCATTAAACAAAAAATCCGCTATTGCATCTTCTTCAGTCATATGATTAATAAAAGAATATGTATCTCACTTGGTGAAGCTATTTGATGGCCTCGGTGGACTGCTGAGGTCAATTGGTTTCTTCAAAGACGTACCATCACCTCATTTTGCTTATCAAATAAGAACTCTCCAGGATAGGGACTAGATGAAGCATTGGGTTTTGGTTTTTGTTCCAGTGAAGGAAATGAAATTGTGAAACACCTATGCCAGTTTTAATTTGATGGTGTTGGCCCCACTAATCACACCAAATTATCTTGCTAAATTGGAGTTTGCTTCATTTAATGTGCTCGTAAGCTCCTTTCAAAAATTTGCCACAAATTCTTCCCACCGACAAGTCATGCCTGCTACTTTTGAATAAATCTCCTTTTTTCATATTTTTCCATCATCCACATAAGATTTGATGCTTAATTGAACTTCCTTGACATGTTGCATTATGTTCGCTGTTTGATTTTCCAATTCCTTAACTCTTCGATACAGTAAAGGAATTTTAGATTGCATTTGGAAACCGCTTGTAACACTTTCATCCTTGGACAACGCTGCTTCATTGCCTCTCAACTGTGTGTGTTTGATATCATATGATGGTTTCTTGGATTGGTTCGCTCATGAATGTCATGCTGAGAGTATCCTCATGAGCCCTAGTCGAAATTCTTGTAGTGGGAAATCGGTGGTTGGCTCATCTGATGTCAACAGTATCGTGTTGCAATTTAGACTTCAATTTTTCTTGCTTGGCAATTTTAAGCCTCCTTGTGGGTGGCAAGGTTTTTCATCCTTGAATGCAGACAAGGTCGATGTTTGATTGTTGAATAACTATAATTGTTTACTCTTTACAAATAATTATACTTAGACTATGTAAGGAATCACATATATGTATTGGGATTAAATTTGAAGCACCATCCATAATTAAATTGTGTTTTAAGAAAACAACATCCAAAATTTGGTTAAAAATGTTACCTCGGGATTCCAATATCCTCCACAGTTTACCATAGCTTTCATCAATACTTCTATGCGGTTCCATCTCAAACTATCAACATATGGAAAGTTCTTTTCAAAATTGATGTGATAGTGACAACCGAGTGTCGACACGTGCGATAGGAAAAATACTTACACAATGAAATTAAAATATGAAGCAGATTACGATACGTGTATGAACACAATAAAAATGTGTATTGTAAGAATTCTTATAAGGAACCTGCCAAAAGAGCAAACATCCTCCGATGTATTTTTGTGACTTTCTCTTCCACTGCCTAACTGTCTCATGAGTATGATGACGAACAAGTTGGCCCAGTTTATGTGTTTCACTTTGAACAAATCCAACAAAAAATTCAAATAAAAAATCGGGAGGTTTTGCTTGCACCCCAAAAATAATATTGCCCCAAATAATAAGGTCATATACATGAACTTGAATGCCATCCCTGCATTAGTGTCCTTCTTAAGCCCGTCAGTGAGGTCTCCTAGATCTATCCTTCCATCTACAATTTTAAATAATTCATGATATAATTTTTTGCCATCTGTGCTTGAACAAACTAATGTCCTATTATTGTCAGTTGTTGGAATACCCAAAGCACAATGCACTGCAGCATCATTTATATTGAAATACTTCCCATGTATGGTAAGTGTACTTGTCGTGTAATTGTATTGATTTATCAACCACCTAATAAGAACCTAGTCCAATTGTTCTATCTGTATCCTAGTAAAAACTCCAAATCCCACCTGAGTGGTTGCCTTAATTTGACGTGGCTTAAGCATCTTGTTTATGTCGATGAATTTCCTTAGGAAAGTTTTATGCTTAATTTTATGAAGAAGAATTAGAGACATGATTGTAGAAAATATTTTCCATTATAACAATTGCAATGACAACACATAGCTCACCAAAAAGTTAGATAGTGGCGCGCAGACTGATTGAACATATTTTAGCCCGAACATTGATTTGGTTTCCATTGGAGGGATTGATGGCTCCGGTATGTCTTGGTCTGAGAAATGAACATTAGTGTTTGGTTGATGGAAATGTCCCTCTTCTAAATTAGTGGTGCGACATTTAGACTCCCTTACAGTTGGAGGGTTGAAAGAAAGTTTCCTCTTGAGTACACTTTTGTTAAGAAAACCATCCCTACAATAACGTTTAAAACATAATCATATCATATTTTGTTTAAAAAATTATAAAACATATATACCGTATATGTAGGAAGTGATATATTTGTACAGTATATACATGGAAATTGGAAAAAATAAGATGTAACATTTTATGGAGACAAACTAGCCTAAAAAATAAGTGTGCTTGTTTACATTGTCAACCCCAACCAATGACATATGGAAGTCCTATATTCCATAATGTTGTTTGCACTTTTCAATGCTAAATTGTAAATGGTGTACTAAGGAATAAATACACACATCTTTCGATATCTTGTAATGCAAGTGAAAACTAATGAGATGATGTGCACAATAAATGCATTTAAGTTAATATGTGGATATTATGGATTATAGTAAACGTTCAATGAAGAAATAACACCAACTTACATGTATTCAATATATTCGTTGAAAGCAATTGCTAAAATAGATTCCTTAAAGAAGTTGGAGAGAGTCTCCAATATCAGTTGAGTATGACAAATTTTTGGTGAGTTAATTAGGGTGAGTGAGTTGGTGGAAACAATGGAAATGAAGAATGAAGTTTATCCTCCTCAATTAAATTGCCCCTCGCTGTAATTTGTCATTGACCTCTGTAGCATGCTTAGGTTGGAGTTTAATTTGATTGGATTGGAAGAAAATAGCAATCAGCTCATATTTAATGCACTTGTGTGAGCAAATCACAATTTCAGATCTTTGTTTAATTCATGAAGAAAAAAGGGTTGTAGGTGCACAACCATTTTGGTGAAAGTAACTGTAGCACTGGTTTATGTAAGAAGCTGCTGCCAGTAAGTAGGACAATTTTGTGAAAGAACAAGAGAGTTAATAAGATATAATAAATCTTGTGGTATGAAATATTATACCTTATTGAAGTATAGCAGCAAACTCCAAGAATGTCTTTGAGTAGCATAAAAATCTATTAACACAATAATGTCTTTGAGTAGTTCATAGGAATTAATAATTAAGATATAATTTTTACACAAATTTTTTTATCCAATAAGCACCAACTTTTAGAAGAAATTAATGACATTGCATATGCATATATTCAAAATAATTCTCATTTTCCTACCTAAAGATAATGTTATATATTTTCAATATTATTAAATTATTTTTTAAAAACTAAAATATTAACTTATTTTCCATTTTAATAGAGTAAGTCTACTGATGGAAAAGGGTCAACAACCTATGCCATAGATAAATATTTTAACTTTAACAAGCTTAATTATTTAAACAATGCGATTTACTTGCATTAATTGTGTAAACCTAGTTTCTTGTAATACATATCTTAATTTAAAATAACTTATATTATATGCTTTGAGTATATTCCTATTTCAAATTGAAATGGTTTCTTCATATTAAATAGGGACATTATCATTGAGAAGAATGTGAGTTGAACATTGACTATGAATTACATCAACAAATCTAAAAATAATTTAAGTTATTAATTTAAATAGATTCTTAATCATTTATTGATTCAACGATGAATGACTGACTATATAATAAACAAAAAAATGTATGTATGAGGAAAAAAATCTTTCAAATTCCTTAATTTGAACAAACAAGCACCATTTATGGGATTGTAACGAACACTTTCGATTAGTTATTCATACAAAGCCATTTTCACTTTTCACAAACTAAAATAAAACTCAACACCACATATTCTCATACTACAATGACCATAGAAAAGAAAAAGAAGAATTTTGTAAAGCAAAATATAGAACTAACTTAACATCCTTCTCCTCACTTGTGGCTGACATCAGAAATATATGCTTCAAACATTCTTTCTTGGCTTCAAGTACTTCCTCATCATGATATTCTTCTGTGAAGTGGCCGTAATGATGAGCTTTTTGCTCTTCACATTGTTGGTGGTGACTATTGAGTTTTGTGAATCCATCTTGTGGTGCCTCGGTTCGCATTCTACAGTTGTTATCTCATTTATTCTTTTGCACCAACCAAAGCTTTCCTCCTGCATCGTGATCACATCTTCAAAGTCTGACTTAAAAGAACCTTGAATGATTCTACTCTTCTTTGCAGGCCTCTTTGTTTTTGCCATAACAAATGTAGTTAGTTAACCTATCAAAAATAACAACATTGGTGTTAGACAATAGAAATGCAACGTTTTTAAAAAACTCTAAAGTAGGCCTAATGACTGAGAATGAGAAGGGCTGGGGGCTATCGGCATGATTTTTCCACCTTCATGTTCTCACTATGATAACACACACACACAGATTTGTGTGCTAGGGAGGTAGGCTTTTCAAATGTGGAGTGTATAAATGGTTGAGATGCCTTTTGGGAGTTGTCAAGTAAGTGTTGGTCAAAATGCAATCTTGTAAACCAATTATAGTATTAATGGAAAATCTTTTAGATTTTCAAGACACCTAATTTCTTGAGAATGGACGGCTGTTAATTTCAAGTTAATTGTAGATGGACATTACCTATATTGGTTCACATTGACTATTAGTAAAGTGAAAAATGAAGTGTGCTAATAGAATGCATCAATTATTTTACATAAGTTAATATTTTTACTTTATATTTTTAGAAATTAAGAATTGCATTTTTATTATATTTGTGGTTGCAACATTTAAGTCTGCATAGATTTTTGTTTGATGTAATTACTGAAATAATCACAATAAGTTATTATCGTTTGAATTGGAATAGTAAAAGACTTTCTAGAATAAATCAAACTTTACTAATAGTCAAATTTTTAATATTATTTCTCATGTTCAATTAATAAAATACTTTTATATTTTAAAAGATTTGGTTTTGAAATCACTTGAAAAAGTCAATTTCTCGATGAATACTACTTTAATTCTTTTAGATTATCTCATCAATATACATAATCTGAAAATATAGTATCATATCTTTTAGTAGTGATGGTTTTTAGGCCTCGCGCCACCTCTCTAATTGTTCCCTATCAATTTAGACTACAAGAAGCAAGTTTATTGGTTGAAACACCTAAATAAAAATTAAAATATGGTATCGTTAATAATTTACTAACATGTGTAAGGGAAGTTTGTATTATATTATTTTAAAAATTAAACATTATATAAAATAAAAATTAATTTATTTATAAAGGTGAGAGTTATCATAAAGTACCAAGAGTTGGTACCTTTAGATTTATAAATTATACATAAATTTTTAAGATTGTTAACATTGAAAAAAGAATATTAATAAGGAAAGGGTAATAAATAATTAATAATTTATATGATATTTAAGCAAACGGAAAAATTTCAACTACTTAGTAAATTTACTAGAATATTAATTAGAATTAATGATTTATTTGTTAGAATTAAATTTAATAACCTCTAAAATGCAAATAGAATAATTAAATCACTGACAGAGAGATTATTGTACATATGTTAGTTTTTATTTATCTCAAATATTAATTCATATATACATATCCGGCCAAATTAACTTAATAGAAAGGAAAAGAAAAGAAAAAAAAATTATGTCAATATGAAGAAAGAAAAAAATTTAGAAATTGGACATGTGTCCATTTCTAGACATTGAGGAAGCCAAAAGTTGGGAAGGCATGATGCGGCGGGCAGTTATGTTCAATGCTGTTGCCAGCCAAATGGTTAAAACTGAACAATGAATAATAATAAGAAAAGGGTACAAGCCAATTAATTTATATGATATTTAAGCAAAGAGTAGTGTTATTTGCACTCCATAATTTGTTATTCAAAAAGGTTAATTTGTCTTGCAAATTAATATAAATGATGCTTTGTAAAGGAATTGGATACTTTAGTCAATAACCTAACACAAAAATTTAGAATGGAGTGTGAATAACAAATTTTTGAATATAAATAACAATACCCTTAAGCAAATAGAAATGTTTCAACTACTTAGTAAATTTACTAGAACATAAATTAAAATTTATTTATTTATTTCTTAGATTACAATTTAATAACATCCAAAATGTAAACAAAATAGTTAAATCACTAACAGGTGGATTATTCTACATATGTTAATTTTTATTTGTCCAAAAAATTAATTCATTTTCAATGTATTTGTCCATCACTAATTTTAAATTAACTTAATAGGAAAAAAAAAGAAAAAATTGCAAATCAATAGGAAGAAACTAAAAAAAAAAAAGAAAAAGAAAAGGTGGATACCTGTCAAACTTGTGAGGGGCATCAAGAAAACCAAAAGTTGGGATGGTTTGATGCAGGAACACGTTTTCCATAATGGCAGCTAGCCAAATTTTAGACTCTTCTTAAATGCTGACAAGACATTACACTATTTCCCAACCCATGACACCTGCAAAAAGGGCGGAAGTAGTTACATCCTTTTTTCCATTTAAGCATAAATACTCCTAGCTGAAGTAATGTTGAACTAAGCCATAATATATTACCTCTTGGCTGGGCTCATGCGGTTGGTGGCAGGCATGCACATTTTTTAATATTTCGTACATAATGGGTATATAATATCGGTTTTTTATATTTCTTCACAATATAATTTATCAATAAATAAATTATAATATATTGCATTACATATGAATGGACTGATAAAGAATCCAATAATCAAAAATTTATAATCAAATATATCAATATTAGTGTGAGTTGAAATTATTATATTAATAAAAATCAGAAATTTTAATGTGCATGTAATCAAATATACCAGTATTAATCTGTCAAATATTGGATGGAAACATTCTTACGATATCATAATTTAAAATCTAGCAACATCCATTAATTTTGCAGTAAAGATTAACTTAATGAACAGATTTTAATCTCATAGATAGACAATGATATCCAATATTTTATTAGCGTACACTAAAAATAAAGTAATTACGTGATTTTTTTTATACATACGCACATGAGGAGTAAGTTAGGGCTCGAACACCAGACCATCCACATTATGTGGGAGCCTTATGCCACTGAACCATAAACCACTCAGCAATTTCATGAATTTGTATATGGTTGTGCCTTCTATAGGGTTTAGGGGTGGTGGAGTGGGCTGAGAGGGTTTAGGGTTTGAGAGTGTTTTTTTATTTTTTATTTTAATCAATTTGGAGGGAAACACTCAAAGTTGTGCCTTCTATATGGTTTAGGGGTGGTGGAGTGGGCTGAGAGGGTTTAGGGTTTGAGAGTGTTTAGGGTATAGGGTTTGAGAGGGTTTAGAGAGTGGCAGGAACTCAAAAAATTAACATATATACATGCATATAATACATATGCATTTTCAAGAAAAATAAATTCTAACTCACAAAGAGAATGATTGGTAAGGGGGAAAAAAGAAAAAATAACCAATATTGTCCTCCCCGTTAGGTTGCTATAATTGGGTTGGATATAATAACTCAATTTTTTATTTTGTTAATAAAAGTTGGGCCTTTTATAATTTGTGGTTCAGTTTCTAATCCAACAGTCTAAGTAAATTTAAATAAATAGATTGAGAATCTTGAAAATTTTACTAATATTCAGAGGCTTGTGGCTGCGGCTTTGATTGATTTATGTATATGACAAATATAATTTATTAATTTATTTTCAAGAAAAATAGATTTTAACTCTCAAAGAGAATGACTGGAAAGGGTTATAAAAGAAAAAAAGAACTAATATTGTCCTCCTCGTTTGGTTGCTGTGATTGGGTTGGATATAATATTTATCCAACTCAATTTTTAATTTTGTTACATAATGTTGGGCCCTTTTATAATTTTGTGGTCCGGTTTCTAATCCAACAAACAAAGTCTTGCTTTTATATTATTTTTTTTGTTAGAAATCTGAAAATTTAAATAAATATATTGAGAATTTTGAACATTTTACTAATATTCAGAGGCTTGTGTTTGGGGCTTTGGCAGAAGAAAATCAAAATTCAATCTAACACCATTAAAACATGTTAAAATTACTATAATCAAGTAAAAATATTAAAATAAACGTACATGATACCAATATAAGAGTGAGTAACAAATGTCTTGAGAAATTCTAAGGGTTTTACCTTTTGCCAAAATTGTACAATTATTGTTAAAATTATATAATTAGAAAAGTATAATATTGTGCTATATGTAGTAGTATATATATTCTTGTATTCTTATAAATGTAATTAATTTTATTGGATATTATACGGTCAATCATTTGGTCTGACAATTGATGTTTATACTTTAATTAGATAAATAATTTAATGAAAGTCAAACTTTATACCTTGACAAAGTTAAACATTTTTTCAAAATCTTTAATAAAGAAACTCATGAAATGTTGACACTTTATTTTATTTTTAATTGATTACTAATAAATACTTAATATTTTATTATCATTTTAAAAATCTCGAAGAATTTTAGTAGCCCTATGCATTGCACCAGTTGGTAAGTATAAAATTATATGTTATTTAATTGTACTCATAGTTTAGGTGTTAATATTTGGTTTTTAAATATTGCAAATGCAAGACTTAAAAGATTAAATCTTTTATATGCATATGAATTATGTATCATCAAATCAAATTATGTGCATTACTCCATTAGATAATTAGATAATTATTAATGTCACCTTAAAATTTTAAATAATTTTTTTTTTATATAACCTATATTAATTTTACTTCAAAAGTACAAGACTTCATAACAACCATTGGATTATTTCATCAAACATCCTTTTGCTTATGTATGTCATCAAATTATGTTTACGTAACCATATTTCTAACTAGTCATGAACATAAAAAAATTGTAGATGATAAAATAAAGAAAATTACTCTAATATGGACAAAGTTAGAATAAATTAATGAATTCAACACAAAAAATGAACTTAGGTAAAATTGATAAAAGTGGACAAGATGTTTGTTCACATGATATATCTTGTCCTAATAAAAATGGTAGTTTTTGATTGTATAATATATTGTCATTTGGATTAAGTACGTAATCCTACTCTGGGGCTTCCTCTTATAGATGTTTCCCATAATTTTAGTCTTATTACCAAATAGTCTTGAATTTTGTTTTTAATGAAATTAAGTGTTCGTTTTTTATTGTATAATAAATTGTCATGTGAATCTAATATATATAAAGTAAAATTCTGTTCAACCTTATTTAAGAATGTTTATTATGTGGCAATGATGTGAATATGTTACTTTTATTCCTTTTTGCCATCTCAATAATTTTAATATATAATTTGCTATAAAAATAAGCTATTTTATTATTAGTAAGTCAATAAAGAAGCTACTTTATTATAAAAATTAGCTATTTTATATAGGGTGCATGATAAGTATAGTAAAATATTTATAGAAAAATAATGATTTTTTTTTTATTTCAATGTTTATACAAAAATTGATATCTAAACCATAATTAAATTAAATATAATAAAGTTTTAAATTTAAGAACATTGCACGGTGTAACGCCGTGGTTCAAAGGCTTGAATTGTTTATAAATTTTTTGATTTAGTATATAATCATATTTTGTGAATTAAGTATAAAATTATAATTTTTTATTATGTAATCCTATATTGTGAACTAAGAATAAAATAAAATTTTGAATTGTATACTAAATTATCATTTTTTTATGCTAGTCTTGAATTTTTTTTTCATATATAAAATTATTATAAACTAGTGTGCATTTTATAGAATAATTCCGCTGAGATAGGACAATTCCCCCTTCCATGACATAAGCAATTTCCGCTGACACCCTATGCCTAGGAGTGCAGGCTATGTTGTCACCCCTTTCAGTAATAGATTGACATGGCAGGGCGGAGAACATGCTTTGCTTGCCAATTGGTGAACAACTCCATTCATGTGAAGTTAATTCACATTTGGGAAAGAGCTAGCTGGATGATTAAATGGTGGCAAATTTTGTTTAATCCATGTTATTTATGCAAATAATATACTTCTCTTACTACATACTCATCCATAGGCAATTGGAAAACTTTAAATGCCCATGGTATGACCTTTATATATATATATATATATATACACACACACACGCATACAATGCCATACCTACAAAGTAGCACAAATCTTGTATTCTTTACTGCTGTGTGAAGGTATGCTATTTTTTTTCTTTCCTTTTTCACTTACACGTATGTTGTTTACATTATCATTTTACACTATCATAAAATCATATTTTATAGTTTTCAAATTTAACAATAATTTGTGTTCATACAGGCGGTGAATTAAAGAGATGGCTTGTAATAATTCTTCAAATTCGAGAAATAAGGGATCACCTAATCCAAGAAACACGGGATGCAGCAACAACTCAATGTTTCATTGCAACGAACAAAGAATCATATGCTACTATGGTGAGATCGCAAAGTCTAGATTTGCATTCACGGAAAATAACATTGGGCGTCAATTTTATGGATGTCCAAAGTATCCATTTAATAATTGTGTCTTTTTTGAATGGATTGATCCACCACTATTAGAGAGAAGCAAAATTTTTGGTTCCATTGTAAACAAAAAAATGGGAGATTTGCAAAAAAAAATAAAAAAAATTATGACAATGAGAGTCGGATCAAGCAACTGCTGCAAGAAAATGAAGAATTGAAGAATTTTAATTTAAAGTTGCAAATTATCAAAGACCGACTTGAAAAAAGGGTTACAGCATTGGAGTAGAAGATGTCTGCCCTAAAAAATAAAATCAACCTTTTTAATGTGTTTTGCATTTTTGCCTTCCTCTTAGCATGGGTAGTGACTCAAAGTGCCACTAAGTGTAGAAGTAAAATACTTATGTTGCCACGAGGTAGTTCATTGTGTGAATTTTGAATGTCCAATCATAATGTAAAACTAGTTGGTGAAGAATGATTAGATGGCATCTATTTTATTACATCCAATGATGCTTGCATTGTAATATATAACTAGTTACTAGTCCGTGCTTCGCATTGGCCGATAAGTTAATTTTTAAAATTTTTAAATATTTTAAAACTATAAATAGTTTAAATGTTAATATTTTTTTAATAAATATTATAAATATAATACTTAAAAGTTTAATAAGAATTCTTTATAATTTTTATAAATATAATACTAAAAAATTTAATAAGAATTTTAATCAATATATATATATATATAATTGATGATATGAGAGAGATTCACATAATATTTTATGTGAACAATATTTGACAAAACAAGACAACCTTTAGGCTGAGTAATTATTTTTTCATGACATTGTTTCGCAGATACAGAGCCCTCTGGCTAAACCATGTAGCTTAATTTATTTTTTATTTTTTATTTTTTGCCCGGCCTAGATGAAATAGAGATTTAGGGTAGCAGCTAAAAAAAACTATTTCCAATTTTGACCAGTACCATATTTTGACCACTAGGCACTAGCCCAAAACCCGTTCGACTTAAGGCGCGGCCATTCTCCAAATCACGATAAACCTCTTCCCTTTCCCGCTTGACAGTTTTCCTTTTTCGTTTTCTTTTCTTGTTCTTCGTAAACTATTCAAAGCCATAATTCTTCATATCTAAAGTAGGACATACGATATCACATTTTGAAGGTAAGACCAAATCGCCCAAACTTACACAATTTGTAGTTTTTATTTGAAGAAGACACATATGTTTTTCTTAGATTTTGTTATTTTTTTAAGTTTTAGCTTGCTCTTGTATACCTGTTTGTATGAAGAACAAGAACAATTTTGTTTTGTGCTAATCAGGACTTTGAATAGGGCATCTGAGTTAAATGAGAATAGTAAGGTTATGTCTAAGTGAATTTCATCATTTCCTGTTTAGAGGAAAACCTTGGATAATGGACATCTGTTTGTTTGTCAAGTATGTGAAGGACATGTTTCACTAATCTATTTATGTATTTACCTTACTTGTTAACAATATTAATATATTCATAGATCTTTAAAATGCGTATGCTTGAGTGAATGTTATACTTTTAACTAATTTAATGAATTTGCTTATATTATCCAGTTTCGGAGTATCAAATATTTTCCATAAGATATCTATTTTGAGGATGAAATGAATAGATTATTCACTCATGATGTAGTTGTATATTCTTTATTGCCATTTATATGAAATATAAGACCTCTAAAACATGCAAAAATCGATGGGAGACTTGCGGTATATCGTATGATATGTGTTGTTTGGGTTTGATAGACAAGCTCTTTCAGAACACAGGTACTGATGATATTAAAACTGGAAAAAGGATGGTACAAAAATGTATTTCCCAGTGAGCTATATTCTTCATGAATGTTGAAGCACTGATTTTTATGTTCATGCTATCCTCTTAGCTTCAAGGATTAGAGAAACATCTTTTTTAAAACAAGACTGACATTTAATAGTTATGTGGGTGGATATTTCTCTATCAAAATTGTGCACATCCACTGAAGGCTCTTTTTAATCCTTTGATCTAGTCACACGTTTACAAGCTAAAATTTCATACTGATGCTCAAAGTCTAAAGATCATTATCTTTTTTTTTTTTTTTTCATCTTTTAGATCCTAAGCTCACTGGAGACCAGGTCAATTTGTAGTTACAATTGTTGTTACAGGATGTCAAGGTTAAAATATTATGATTAATGTGTTTAAATGGGTGTCGAATGTGTGATGATTGATGACACTTATTCATAGAATTTTTTGTTAATTATTATTATGTGGTCTTTAATATAATCCCCTTTCTATTCATTAGTGGTCTTCAATAGATACATATGTTAACCTTATTTTTTAAGTTTTTTAAGTTACCTTACCAACATTCACATGTCTATATTAATAATTTTTTTCTAAAATTATTTAAATAGAATTACTTTTTCCATTAGTTCACGTATTCTAATGCGATTACGCCCCTATGTAGGTTATGTTATAGGTTTAATTTTTATTCTTCTTTTGGTGCAGAGATATGCCTCCAAAGAAGAAAGTTAGATGGGAAGCAACGGCAAGATGGGGAGCAATGCTAAAATGAGGAGCAACCCAACACTTGATACCAAAAGATTTGTCTTCGTAAAAGTTGCAGAACAGTACAATCATTCAGTCATTTTCAAGCTACCTATTGCGGAGCGAGGATTTGATGCTAGACTTGAAGAACAATTTAAGGGATTCTATGATGTTATTGACTTTAAGAAGTGGAGAAAATTCTGTGAATGTCATATTCTAGGTATCATTCCTATTGTTTGAGAGTTTTATGCAAATGCTTCAAACTATAAAAATGATGTCTCATTTGTGAGGGGACGGCAAGTTCCATTCCATAGTGAAGCCATAAACCAGTTCTACATGACACCTGATATTGAGGAAGACTAATACAACCATTTAGTAGATGGAAATCTTGACTTGGATAAGATAATTGCTCGTATTTCCTAAGGGAACACAATGAGTGCAGGGGAAAAAGGGTGCTAGGTCATTCAAGGCTGGAGATTTAGACCCTATCGTGAGGGTGTGGCTCCACTTTGTTTTAGCAGAGTTGCTTCCATCGATGCACACAGGTTATGTGAATACATCTAGCTAATTATTTATTTCATCAAATTATGCAATTTCATCAACGCACACAGGTGATGTGAATAAGGAGCGCACCATCCTCCTCTATGCAATCATAACTAGAAAAACCATTAACTTAGGTCAATTGATCTACTATGCTATTCTCCAATTTGCCAACTCATCTCGGGACGACTTATGGTTCCCATATCTCATTACTGTTCTCTGTGATAGAGAAAGAGTTAAAATAGGCTTGAATGAAGAGCTATTGCAACCAAGGAATGCCATATGTGAAAACACCATAGCCAAAATCTTCAATCCAAGAAATGATAACCCCAACATAGGCAGTTCTGGCCTTTTTGATATTCGCTTACTGCTAGATAAATCTGTCCATCCAAAGTTGAAGATGAAGGAATGTATTACCTACCTGGAGATTATATGTGGTGAGCAGTTTGCATATCAAAATACTTATCTTGGAGCAATTGAGCAGATATTTCGCACTTGTGCACAACAAATTAGTGTCAACATGTCTACTTTCCCCGCTCTCCCAAAAGCTCCAAACACTAAACCTTCCCCAGCTGATGACTCCACCCAGGATGAAGACCAAGATGATGATTGAGATGATGATGTTGTTTTAATTTGGATGTTTTAATTTGACTTGTGTTGGGATGATGTTTAAATGATTACTTATGTTGTTTTTTGGATGATCTTTCAATTTTCATTTGGATGTTTTTGGAATGTTCTTTGACTTGTTTTAAGTTGGATGTTTTAAACGCTTATATTGTTTTTGGGATGATCTTTGACTTAATTTTGCTTTTTTGGGAATAATTTCTGTTTTAATAGTTACTGTAGCAGGAAACATGAGTTTTTTACTTTGGTTGTTAGTTGGATTTTGTGGAAAATTTAGGTTGTGCTTGGCTTGCTGTAGTTGTGGTGCTTGATGGTGGATTTAAGTTGTGCTTAATGATGTTTCAGTGTTTTGTTGCAAATTGGAATAGATCCCTGGTCGTTGGAGGGTTAATCTATCCTTTAGGCTGAGTAATTTTTTTCTTTATTTCACTGTTTCGTATATACAGAGACCTCTAGCTAAACCATGCATCATAATTTTTTTTTATGGCTTTGCCCGGATGAAACAGAGAGTTGGGGTAGCAAATAAAAAAAATTATTCCAAAATTTGGCTAAATTTTAGGAGTAGTTTCAATTGTTTCTTTTCACCTTTTTTGCTGGATTTTGCGGGAAGTGGACATTGTTTCGATCCTTGCTCCTTTTTTATTGAAATTGGGACTGAACATTGAAGTTGAATTGAAGGGTCAAAATTTATGCTGTAAGGAGGATTCGATCAGTGGTCAGCAAGGAAGCCATTCTTTGGCTGGACATTGTGCTGAAATTTGTTACAACAAGGAGTTGACCTTGGTCAATTTGGTGATTGTTGTGAAGGATTGGTGCTGAAAATTGTTGAATTGGGGGATCACAAATTTGTTGCAATTCGGACTCGATGTTGGGTCACTTGGTGTTCAATTATTTTGCTGAAATTTTATTGGAATGAAAAATATGCTTTTGAAATAATTTAATATTATTTTTATTTAACTATAAATATGTATTATATAATTAATATTTTATTTTAAATTTGAACTCAAGTCCACGATAATTTATAGTTCACTTAACAATTCGAATATAAAGTCAAGTTGAAATCAAATTTTTTATTTAGTCAAGTTGAAACTCGACCCAACTATCCCTTACATGTGTAGGCTTTTTGTTTTGTTTTGGTGATCTTGTAAAGATATTTATGTTA
The DNA here is from genome assembly GCA_018894105.1 of Jacaranda mimosifolia. Lineage (NCBI taxonomy): Eukaryota > Viridiplantae > Streptophyta > Magnoliopsida > Lamiales > Bignoniaceae > Jacaranda > Jacaranda mimosifolia. The sequence continues at coordinate 5,644,488 of CM032133.1, forward strand.
TAGAATATATGTTTATTTTAACTATTTTGAAATGATAGAAGATTTTGTATGTCAAATCGAATTTGACTTTGATTGATTTGATAATAGAATGATAGAGTAGGTTTATGATGAAATTGAAAATAAAAATAAGTGGTATTTTTAGCAAAATTTGGAGAAATTTATGGTCTTCTATTTTGAAATAGTGAGAAAGTTGAAAACTGCCTTTAAACAATGAATCGAACCGGCCTTAAGTCTTGTAGAAAAGGCCTTTGAAATATATTATTGGTCTAGTTGAACTTTTCAAAAGTTGATAAATGTGCACTTAAAAATAGCAAGTGACATGAATCTTTATAATTCTAAGTATATTTATTTGAACATTTCGTGATATTTATGTCATATACATTTTTGTTCACTAAGAATTTACAAAAAATATTTTATGTATAATGTTTGGTAAAATATTTCACTAAGATAAATATTTTGTTTGTTTCATATGTAAATTTTGTTATTCTATATTTATTCTTTTTACATGTTATTTCCACAGTATCCATAATACAATTCTATATTTTTAGTTGTAGGACCTCTTTTTCCAATTAACATAATATAATAATATTTTTTCTTTTTAATTAATTTAGTTCATTTCGTAGAAAGTTCTTAATATTTTTTGATAACACATTTTAAAATTATTTTTGTTTTATCTGTATTTTAAATTAATTACATATTTTCTAATATATTTAAATATTTTATCAAATATTTTTATTTTTCAATACTATTTTCAAATATTTCTATATGTTCATTTAAGAGTTTGTATTCGATATTGAATTTTTATTTTATTATTATTTTAGTTGTAGCTCTATCAATTTATCTTGATAAAAAAATTATATGTACTTCATATTTGAGTAATGTACCTCGAATAATGTGATGCTATGAAATATTTAAAAATATTATAATTTTATTACGTTGTTAAAATTATTTCAATTTTCTTATCAAATGAATGAAAGAAATACTGTATATTTTTCTATGAAATATTCATTAACTTTATTAGCATTTGATCTACCCATCTATATAAGAAAGAATTTTATTTTTTGTATATAATATCATCTGCTTTGATAAGTTTATTTCGATTGGTTGAATCTTTACTTATTATTATTTTTTACAAAAATATTATTTTATTTCTCTTCAATAAAAAAAAATATTTATAAAAAATTATGTATATACAGCTAAAAATCAAAATATCATTGCTGAGAGGTTTTGATCTTTCGTCTGGTAGAAATTGGGGTTAGGTGTTTAGGATTATATCATATGTTGAGTACACACAAGCAGTTTTTGTTTGCTATTGAGAGGATTCGATACTGGGTCTTTTGCCTTACTGATTTTGTTGTCATTTGCTAGAATGGGTAGTCGGTCCTTCACCTTTTGGCCCTTAAATTTGCCACAGTTTTGTTTAATTTCTTTTAACCAATGCATCAAAATTAGCAAATTTTTCAACATTCACATACATTGAAAGTCATTCTAAAGCTACAACAATTATACAAATTTCTACATGACTCCATTCTCAACCTACCTCTTTACTCTAGTTTCAACAAAATTAATAATACAAAATTTTCTTTATTTACTTTTTCTCACTCAAAACTTCACCTCATACCATATAAAATATTTGTCCATTCTTCAATACATATACATGGATAATTTAAAATATAAACTATTGTTCACCACTTTGTGGTAACCATCCAGGAGGCATCATAGGATAATAGACATGCATTCTTAGGGGAACGTCCACTACGACACCAATTCTAAATATTGGATGCATATAATCCATGGTCCTTCCGACATGTAATTATATAATATATTAATCTTAATTAGAAATTTAATTACCAAGTACACGTATGTTGTAATGAAAAGTATACCAATGACAAATACAAACTAAATATAAAACTCTTAAGACTTACATATTAATACGTATTGACAATATGATGGGCCTCATTCATTAAGGGACTACTAATCAAAGGTTGTGCAGGATATGATACAAAAGGCTGAAACAAATAACTAAATTAGTAATAGCTATCATATCTAAACTAATCAATATCTTCTACACTCAAAAAACTAATCAATAACTAAACTTTCATTGCAATATCTCAATTTACCCCCATTTGAGGAAATATATTTTGTGTATTGCCATACAATGGGTGCATTGGATATGCCACAGATGAATAAGGCTGCTGCATCTGTTACAACTGTTGCATAAACATACCACCACCATAGGATCTTGGAGCAAAGAATGTCTGTGGTGTTGAGGACAGCGGACAACCACTCCTATTAAAAATGGTACTTCCATTTTCATCGCGTGTACCCACATTTGCATTAGGTTGGCAAGTCTCACATTTCTACTTAGTTTTATTACCCTTATTACGCTTCGATTTAACATTCTTTGTCGGCCATTCTAATTTGTCCTCCTCCATGTCCATATTAGTTATTCAAGTACTAACCTTGTGCCTATGCTGACTACAAAAATACAAATTCAAAATTAGCATCATACCATTTTAATACATAAATTAGCATTAACGACTACTAAACAACAACCAATATTAACACGTAAACTAGAAAACGCTGATAAATTTAATAAAATACTATAAGTTACAACACAACATCCATTTTACTTATCTATATGCACTGCATCTTTGTTTCTTGGCCCGAGAACAACCTTTTGTCCTGATTCTATTAGGGTCCCTCACAAATGCATCATGGCTATACTTAGAAGGGTCACCAATCTGCCCTTCATGCTCATCATCATGGGAGTTATCTTTAGTACTACATTCATCATATATATTTTTCAGACTTAACAACTCATCCTCTGTTTCACTAGTCAACTTTTTAACACTTTTCATAGACATCGCAGTCGCAACTTCAGATTGAGAAGAAATGTAAGACATATTCAAGCATTCTTTTGGCAAGTTTGCAAACCGAAAGTGTTGCATGTCAAATGCTAGTATATGTGATGAAAATCTACTTTTCAATTGCATCCCTGTCTCAATAAGCTAATAGGAGTATATACTCTTAGTTGGTAGCGAGGAAAGCCTCAAACACTAAAGCTTGATATAATGTGTCGGCATGGTACTCCCTCAGATTCCAACATCATACAATAACATATAAATTTTTTCTTTTCTAAATCAACAATCACAAAATGTTACTTAGCCTCTGGATTATCGCATTGGCCAAAGATAAACTTGTGTTTTTTCTCATTGACATCACGTCACCTCTCCAACAAAAGGCTTTGCTCGGCCTCAATCTCATCACGTATGACATAATAGATTTTTTTACAGCAAATTCTGGCTGCATGCTTCTCTAAGTTCGCAAGGGGGCTAGGCTTGATATTAGGTTTCCTCTTTTCAAACTCATTCTGGTTGTAAATGAAATCACTCCTAATCTTTTGTAAGGTTTGATTGTAATGCTTCAAAAAATTAGTTAATGTTAGTACTTGATTGACTGATAATTTGATTAGTGAATTTAGAGACTCTGTTCCTTGTGTGGTTCTCATCCTTTCAGAGGATACACCTCGAAAATATGCTTCACACTGTATTTTTCTTTTCTCATTAATATCAGTAACCCATGGATGTTTTGCTACTTCATGATCTTTAATTAATTTCGCCCAGTACTGTTCAAATTCATCCACAATATTGTGTTTTCTCAACAGCCCTACAAACTTAGAACAAAATTGAGGATTTCTCACTCTATGTCTAACATTTTTCCCTGAGTGCCAACAACAAATTCTATGGGCGGCCAGTAAAAATCCACTAAGAATTGCTGCTCGCATGGAGAAGTCTTGGTTAGTTAGAACTGATATTGGTTGTTTCCCGTTCATTGCCTCAACAAACCTTCTCAACAACCAACAATACAACTCTATAGTCTTGTTATACATAATTGTAGCCCCAAACACACAAGTCAAGTAATGATTATTCACACCAGAGAATAAGACAAGTGGAAAACGATACCTATTTGTTTTGTAAGTACTGTGAAACACGAGCACATCTCTAAACAACTCGTATTCAACCCTAGACATTCCATCACACCAAAAAAGTTTGCTAAGAAACGCGTCCTCACCAACTGTGTATTTAAATATAAGACCTTTATCCAATTTTTTCATGTTCTCCAACATTGATACAAAAAGTTTTCACATCCTCACTGTCAATTCTTTTTTATCTTTGTGTATATAACCAATTATATGCATCTTTTCTATTGAATTTCATTTTTCCAGGACTACTAGCTAACATTTCCATAAAATCCAAAATAAAGGATAGTTTAATACCATAATCTGTCATTATTAACAACATCGACTTATCTACATCTGATAAATACCTGCAACAATTATAAATCAAAACCATGATATTTACAATATAAATAATTTACATCATTGCATATCATCTAAATTAAAAAATGCGGCATCATACCTCTTGCCACATCCTTCCAAGGAGTGATTGTGTTGTGATTTGAATCTTGTTACAACATATTGGTTAGAATGCTGATCATGCAATGCTCGAAAACTAGCTTCGCATTCACACTTGAAATCAGGTTTTGGTTATCAAAATCAAGCAAAATTCTCACCACGTTGTCTATGATACCCTTTATAATTACAAACCTATTCCCTATTTTTTATGTGATCATTATAACTTTTCACAAGCTGTTTTCGAATACAAAAACCAACAATGTTGGCATATGCAACATAAAAGTTTTCGGTATCATCCACAATAGAAAATTTCAATTGTCAGACAATCTCCTCATACACATCTTTTGAGTCCGCATCAATATCTTCCCAAGACTTAATTCCATCTCTATCACTAGAATAAGCATCACTACAAGGATTTGAGCTACATTCACTCTCCAAATCAAAATAAATACTTTCATCCATATTTTCTTATGCAACACTGCATCTCAAACAACATTCACCACTTAGAAAATAATATGAAATACTAGCCCATATGACTTTGTATGTTGCCTACAACATTATAATACATATTTTTTGAAATTCATATGGCAATTATGTTTCACAAAAGCCTTCATCAAGGAGTATTCAACACAACAACCATCAATTTCAAATACTCTAAACCAATAAATCGAAAAATTATCATTTATCGAACTAAGCCACACACACAACATATTAAACTTAATCACTTCAATTCATAACAATGTCTACAATTCCCTACACTTAATATTTCAATACAAAAAACTATTCTACCTAAAATCTCTATACCCATGTATCCTAGCATAATGCTCTATCTCAAATTGAATATTTATTTGTCAAATTTTAGATGGGTGGGATAATTCTCCTCTCTTTCCATGATAATATGTGAACAAGCAAGTAATTTATATTTATCATTTCATACAAATATCAATAATTCATTCCACTTAAATCTTCATTACCCCTAAAAAAGCAAGAACAAGAAAGTAATTTATATTTATCATTTCATACAAATATCAATAATTCATTCCACTTAAATCTTCATTACCCCTAAAAAAACAAGAAGAGAAACAAAAGATATGCTTAATTGGAAAAAATTCTTCTTTCCCAAAAAATTAGTTGATTTTAGTGGGTATTATACATATTTACCTAAAACACTTTCAATAATAATACACTAAAATGCATACACACCCACATTTTCTTCACCGCAATTATTCAACTATTTTTCATGAAAATGATTTCAAAATTTCTCACTTTTCTTGCTTTGGGAATTGTTGGTAGAGATGTTGAAGAGATCTTCTTTCAATCTTTTTTCTCGATTCTCATGGTGGAAGCCTCACTTCATTAAGAAAAATACACTACAATGTATACACACCCACATTGTCTTCACCATAATTATTCATCTATTTTTCATGAAATGGATTTAAAAGATCCTCACCTTTTCTTGGTTTGGGAAGTGTTGGGAGAGTCTTTGAATCCATATTCTTTCAATCTTCTTTCTGGGTTAAAAAATGGTGGAAGATTGAAGACTCACTCTCTTTCACAAATTATTTCAACTTGTTAATAGGTTTTCTACTTTTCTTTTACCTTAAATTTACATCTATATCCTTCACTTTTTTTGTTTTCTTAACTCTTCCTAATAGAGGGACTTTTTAGTCTTTTGCTAAATAAAGATTTCTCCATTATTTTAAAGAAGGGGTACAATGACCTTCATGGCAGCATTTTATTGGTTGTTATGGTCTAACAGGCACCATGCCCATTGGACCATAGACTGCCCGTCCTTAATACTATCATTGTTCCTTTCCCATGTTCATTCCATTCCTGAAATCATTTTACCCCCACCTACTTTTATTTTAGCATATCAATCCCCACCTTAATCTTCACTAGTGGAGCCAAAGATAATAATTTTCTTTGGTCTTTTAAAGTGTGTTGCACTAGTTTTTGTTTCTATTTTTTCCTACTGATCTTCAGGATTGATGTTTACAATCTTACTTTCATGGAAGAGAAAGGGGAGGGGGTTGGCTAGTGCGGTGAGGTGTGGTCGGGTGGGGTCTAAACTCAATGTTTTCTTTCAAAGACTATAGAAAACTCATTCTTTATTTGGTTTTTTTAATTTTTCTTGTCAAACACATTTTCCAGTTGAGAAAGGTAGGCCTTGTTTGGTTGCAAAATGGATTATTTTGCCAAAATAATTTTTGGAAGGTGAGGTTGGGGAATGTAATTGTTGTCTGTTTTTGTTTTAGGTGGTAGGTGGAGAATGAATTGGGACACAATCATTTTTTTATTTGTGTTTTAGGAGGGAACAAGATACCACATCCTTATCTTTTTGGTTGGGTTGGTAGGATGAAATGTATATTTTAAAATTATTTATATATGTGTATATATAGATTAAATGATTGATAGTATGTGTATTGATGAAACAATGATTGGAAGATAATTATATGAAATGATTGGTCTAGAAGCTGCGATTGTAGTTTAGAGTAAGGAGTTGATCGAAGATAAATCGACTTTTGTCAGTTTTGAACCAAATTACAAAAGGGGATTACAAAATAGTTGATTAGGGACTAAAACCTCTTTATACATCGAATTTTTTCACGTTTAATGCATTCCATGGTTAAGGAAGGTTGTTTCCATCCATATGTGCTAGTCGATAAGAGTTGTGTTTTGCCACTTTGACTATTGAGTAGGGGCCTTCCCATTTTGCGTCAAGTTTTCTCACACTTTTTGAAACTTCAACTTTATTGAGAACGAGGTCTCCAACTTGAAGACCTCTTAGTCAAACGCCTTTGTTGTAGTGCTTGGCCATTATCGATCTATACTTTTGCATTGTTGAGTATGCTTATTGGAAGTGAAGTGTTGTCGGATTCGAAAGCTTTCGCACTAGTTCCTTGTGTTTCTGCTTTGAAAATGGGTTCATTTTTATGATATCAGTACCTTTGGTAGATTGAAACGATAGATGATATTCTTCCACAAGAAGCTTCTAATGGTTGCGTTGGTTATCTTTGGGATTGCCTTCGCTTCGACCTATTTAGTAAAATATTCAACACTACAATTATTATTTTCTTTGACCTGTAGTTTTTGGGAAAAACTGTCTATATCTATCCTATATTGGTCGTATGGTCACGTGATTTGAATTTGTGCCAATGTCGAAGTAGGCTGATGGGAGATATTGGAGTAGACTTGGTAAGATGTGTATTTTCTAGCAAAGTTGACCGCATCTTTTAGTAAAGTTGGTAAAAATATCCATGTTTGATAACCTTGTGGGCCAATGCTCATCCTCCAGAGTGATTACCATAGATACTCGAATGGATTTCCTGCAAGACCTCCTGGGCCTGCTCTGATGTCAAACACCTCAGTAGGGGTCCAGAAAGAGATCTTCTATACAACAGACCATACTCATTGAGGGCGAACTTGCTGCTCGACCTTTGAGCCTATGGTCTTTTACTTTGTCCCCTGGTACTTTACCTTGCCTCAAGTAGGCCTTGATTTTGTACTATCACGAGAGAGTTGATTCTTGAATTTGCCTAATTAGGTTCTGGTTGGGACCACTTATAGTAGGTTTCTTGGAGATTAAAATGTGATGGTTTTCTCCCTGGTGCCCTTCGTCGAGCTAGCAAACATGGACAAGGCATCTGCCCTTTTATTCTCTAATCCAGGGATTTGGTTGAGGGTGAATTTCTTAAACTGCTGTTGTAATTATTTGACCTCGGCGAGATACCTATTTATTGTGGTCTCCCATGACTCAAAGTTTCCCTCAAACTGTTCTACGACCAACTGAGAATTTATAATAGTTGTTAGCTGCTCGACCCCCTATCGACAGCTATTCTCATATCGATAAGAAGGGCCTCATACTTTGCTTCATGATTGGTGATAAGGTAGTCGAGTTTGATGGCAAAGTCATATTCTTCAGTTTGGGGAAGCGTTGAGAAATGCCTACTCTTTCTTACGTAGAAGTTATTGAGTCGTAGACATGCAGAGTCCAAACAGGTGGATCTCATTCGACCTCTCCTGGGAGGTCAGCATATTATGCTACAAAACCTGCCAACACTCGTGTTTTTATAGCAGTTCAGGACTAAAAAGTGATGTTAAACTCTCATAACTCGATAGCCCATTTATTAAGTCTTCTTGACGTGTTTGGTTTTGACAGTATCTATTTCAATGGTTGGTTCGTCAGAACAACAATAGAGTGGGATTGAAAATAGGGCCTCAGTTTCCTGGCTGTTGTGACCAAAGCAAAGGCAAATTTTTCGACCTCCAGGTAGTTATGTTTTGGGCCTTGTAAAGCTTTGCTGCTGTAATATATTGGCTTCTGTGTGCCATGCAGAGTCGACACCAGGACAGAGCTAATTGCTGTCAATGAGACCACTAGATAGATATACAAGACCTCCCCAACCTCAGGCTTGGCGAGCATCGGAGGTGTTGATAAATACTACTTTAAGTCGATCGAGCCTATTCACACTCTGTCATCTACTGGAATTTTCTCGCATTCTTGAGAATTTTAAAAAGTAGCAAACTTTTATCTGCTAGTCGGGCAATAAACCAACCTAGATCTATGATTCTCCTAACCAGTCCCTGCATGTCTCTGACCATTCTGGGCGGTGAGATGTCCTGAATCGCTTGTATATTTTACAGGTTTGCTTCTATACCTCTTTGGCTGACCATTTATCTTAAAAGCTTTCTTTCTTTTACCCTGAACATCCACTTGTTGGGGTTACGTTTCATGCCAAATGCCCTTAGTATTGAGAAAGTATGGTCGATGTCAGCTAAATGATTTTCTTCTCTTTCTATCTTGACAATTATGTCATCGACATAGACCTCAATGGTCCGCCTGATCTCATTTTTTAACATAAAGTTCACAAGTCTTTGGTAGGTTGCACCTGTATTCTTAATGCTAAAAAGCATGACCAGAAAATAGTATAGACCATTTGTTACCACAAAAGAGGTCTTGTCTCTGTCTTTAGGGGCCATAAGATTTGAAAATACCCTTAAAAGGCATTCATCATACTCAAAAGATCACAACATGTTGTTGAGTTACTAATAAATCTATTCGAGGTAATGGGTAAGGGTCTTTACCACAAGCTTTATTCAAATTAGTAAAATCATTAAACATTCTCCATTTGCCGTCATTCTTAAGGACAAAAACTATATTATAAAGCCAATTAGGATATTGAATTTGTATAATATAACTAGCCTCTAAGAGTTTGCTGACCTTTTCCTCAATGATCTGTCATTTTTTTGTATTGAAAGTCCTAGTCTTTTGCTTGACTAGCTTGAATGAGGGGTCCACATTGAGGTGGTGGATGATGATGCTAGAGTTGATTCCTTGGAGGTCAGCAACCTTCCAGGCAAAAACATCAATGTTCCTTAAGGAAGTCGACCATCATACATTCTATGCTACTTCCTAGATTGATCTAATCCTTGTAGTATTGTCAAGACTTCTAGGCTCAAGTTCAATGGTCCTGAATTCTTCAACTGGTTCAATTTGATCTCCTACTGCTTCTTTTTCTTGCTTTGCTGTCCCTCTTCGAGTTTCATTATTGGGAGGTCCCCTGAAGGTTTCAGTTTAGGTTGAGTCTTTTGCTTATTTGCCTGAACTAAAATGGTTTAGCATTATCAAGCCCCTTTTCCATAGCATAGTAGCTCTCCTGTTTCTGCAGTTGTTAGGAACTTGGTCTTCATGTGGTAGGTCGAGACAATAGCCCTGAAGTCATTTAATGTAGGCCTTCTAATTATGACATTGTAAGCAAATGGGGCATTGACCCCAAGATTGTTGACCATTCTTGTTTGCCTTCTAGGTTCTTTTTCGAATGAGGTAGACAAATTAATGGATCTTTCAGGAATGATCTCAAACCCTCTAAATCTGACAAGGGGGTGTAAACTGTCTCGAACTTCAGCTTTCCCAGATTTATCCTCTTCAGAGTTGATAAGAAAATTATGTTCACAGAACTACCATTGTCCACCAGAACCTTCCCCACCCCAAAGTTAGCAATTTCAACTAACATAACGAGGGAGCAATCTAGCTTAGCGTTAGTCCCCTGATGTTCGAGGTGTGAAAGATCAGAATAAAAAAAAGAGATAGGCTTTGCAATAATGGAGAGTTGAAAAACTTTTTTGATTGGGAAAGATTTAGTTAATTCTAGTCTTCTCTTGTTCTGCTTTCTAGCGGTTTTGGAGTCTCCTCTAGTCGATCCCCTTGCAATAGTATTGGTCACACTCGGAGGGATGGCGTTGATCATTGACTGGCTTTTTACCTTTGTCTTCTCTTCTCGGGCTGACCATATTTTTCTACGGGGAGTCTTGTCAGCCATGCTCGTTTCCTACCTTGCTTTCTTGTCAACAATCTTCTTCAAGTGTCCATGTCGAATGAGCCACTTGATCTCATCATACAGGTTGAAGTAATCTTTCGTGTCATGCCCATTCTGCCTGTGGAAGTGACAATATTTCTTAGATCACTTTATAGCTTCAGTTTCAGTCAATTTGCTTGGTTCTTTGAGGAGATTGTCATTCTGGATGGCGAACAAGACCTCTTTCTTGGCAGTGTTTAGTAGGGTATAATTGTGAAACCTCTTGATGGGAAATCAATGACCATTCATGTGCTACCTGTCATCTTTCTCCTTAGCCTTAGTCTTTTCATTCTCAGAGTTTCCATACTTCAATCTATTCATGTCCTCTTGGGTCTATACCTCTTAGTAAGGTCGAGTAGTTCCTCCATCGATCGTGGTCTTTCCCTAACCAGGGCATTAGTGCACTCTTTGTGTCTAGGACTAAGAAACAATAAATCGATCAAGAACTCAATCTGGGGGCTGTCAATTTTTAGTACTTCAGTGTTGAATCTGACAAAGAAGTCTCCAAGAGATTATCCTTTATTCTATTTCACCGTATGCAAGTAAGTGTAGGGGAGTTTTTCTTTTCTTCTGCTAGCAAACTGGTGTAGGAACTTGCCACAAAGCTAGTTATAGAAAAAAAAAATCAATGCTGGCTCTAGCTTAACAAACTTATCAAGCATTATGCCTTGGAATGTGGTGACTAGCATTTTTGCATGAACGTACTCGTTGTGCCCATGGAGCTGCATCATGCAATTGAATTGAAGTAAGTGCTCATTTAGGTCGGTTGAGCCATTATACCAGGGTAGACTAGTTAGAATCTTTGCATTAATAGCTATGCACTCATCGATTATCTCCTGGATAAATGGTGATTCCCGCTTGCATCGTAGCTAGGGTGCAGTGTCATGTTGGAGGTTCTTTTCTGTATTTCTTCTCGAGATTTCCTTAAGGCGCCTATTCAACTACTGAACTTGGTGCGACACTTTTTGCCATTTTTCTCGATCAGCTTGTGACATGTTTCTATTCAGTAGGGGTTTATGTCACTCAACCCTATCGCGCTATGGGCTTGAATGGGTCAAGTGGGATGATCCATGGAGTTAGCTATTTCTTTATGGGGATGTGGGCAGGTCTTCTCTAGCAAAAATTGACCTATAGTATCACACGTTGAATAGAGGGGCGAAGAGTCTCTTGTCTTGCCCTATCCTCTTTCTGGAGCCTTTCATTATGATCTGAAGATAGATGGTGGTGCTAGTAGTTGGTCTAGGCTGATTGTTGTGCTTCTGAAGAGCATCTGACAACTGAACTGAAATCTGGGCTTATATCTATTTACTTATTAATTGCATAAGTTATGTTATAGTCAAAGTTACTACTTGCTTAGGCTGGGAACTGGGTCTAGCCACATCCTGCTCTGGCTGGGGACGAGGAAAAAGGGTTGGGGACCTTCTAGTCTTCTCTCTTTTTGAAACAACTCGCCTTGTATTTATCATTTCTTAGGTTATGGACTCTAGAACCCATAGACGATGCTAAATGATGTTGTTAGAATATATTTATCAATGGGCTAGGCTCGGGCTCACTAGAGTCGACCAGAATGTACGCTAAAGAGAAATGCTTGGATAGGAGTGAGTCGAGTCCTACAACCAATAACACATATCAGACTAGCTAAGAAGGCCCTTGGCTATGGCACTTCGCTGCTCAAGTCAGTGTAAATCAACCAGAATATGGAGCGATAGAGTGAGGCTAAAGTGTAGGGTTGCAAACAAGTTGAGCCAGCTCACGAACTTTGCGAGCCAAGCTTGAGCTAGCTCAATGTGAGCTCGAGCTTTACCTTGAGTTGATCTCGAGCCATTTTTATATAAGCTCGAAGCTCGCAGGCTGATTTATATTTTTAATATTTTTTTATATTATTATATATTATTAATAATATATCTTATATATGAATATTATATATATAATATAATATGTATATATGTCAAAAAGAAAAATAATATATTGCTAACTTAAATAATAAAAATAAAAAATAAAACTAAAATGTTTTAATTTTTATAAATATTAATCATTAAATATTTATTATTTTATTAAAAAGATTCAAGCTCAAGCTCAAACTTGAGCTTACAATATTTCATAGTTTATTTACAAAATTGAGCTTAATCGAATTGAGTCGAGCTCGAATTTTTATCGAGTTGAGCGTGAGCTAGCGAAATTTTTCCAAGCTTGGCTCGTCTCGGCTCATTTGCAGTCCTACCAAAGTGATAGTGAATATACCTGCAATGTGGTATTTATAGTCTCTCTTGGGAGGTTAAAATGTCAATGATGCCCTTGCTCGTGCAATGAGGACATTTGTCTTTGTCTGAGGACTTTTAGGTCTTCTTTCTCCTAAAACCTTCTCCTGGTGGCTCGTCCACCTTTTTCCTAGGATATGGAGGAAGTATTTGCATTTAATGCAGAGGCAGAATGGTGGTATAGTGGAGGCATACTTCATAATTGTAGAGGCACGCTGTCAACACACTCAATGTAGCAAAGTGGTGGTTATGGAGCATTCAATACGATAGTGATTGGTGGGGTGGGGAGGGAATACACCCTGTTTCTCTAATCGATTTCCTCGAGTCGAGATGTTTTCTTAGCTGTGAGTTACCTAGCTATGCTCTGGTTGAGATGATGGGCTTCATCTAGCCCAAGGGCCTTTCTAGCCAAGGGCCTGACGACCACACTGGAGCTAATCGACCACGTTCTAGTCGACTGACTAAATGCTAGTATTTGAACTGGCTAAATAGCCCAATGAAGTTTTGGGCTTGGTTGATCACCTAGTCGATCGTTAGTAGGTTGGGCCCATTGGGGCTTTCCCATATCACTTAGAGTAACGTATTAGCTCTTGATTGAATTGTCAAACAATATATAAATAAAACAAAAAATTGGAGAAATGAAGATGTAAAAAAGAAAATTAATGGGAGAAGAAGAAACTCTATTCCTAGATGAATTCAATCTTTATTTTGTCCTATTTCAAACCCTGAAATCTCACGAAACTTCTAGTTAGTCTCCAATGATGAAATCAAAATCAAACTTTGACTAAATGTTTCAAAAACCTATTTATACTGAGTAATAATGTTTTGTGGAAAATACATGAATAGAAAAAATAGAATTTTTGTTTTGTTCACCTTAAATTAAATCATAAGTAATCATACCGGCTTTCCTATCAACTTGTGATAACTTGTCTCATTTTTGTAATTTTTCAACTCATGTTCCAGCAATTCCAAATTTTCATCAATTAGCAAGAAAATTTATAATTTTTAAACAAAAAACCTATTTGTCAAGTCCTTCGCTTTATATTAAAGTGAATATACAAATAAAAACTCAACATGTGATTTTTTTTTTTCAAAATAATTTTAACCACCCGAAAACAAAACCAACAACATTGGTCATATTTCCCAAACTAAGTCTACAAAAATCATTCTTTTAAAATATTTTACTCAAAATATTCAAAAACAAAATTAAACAAAACCTTAAAGACATCATTATTTTAGGGAATGAGTGATGTATTTAATTTGTACACTTGCTGAAGCAAACCACGATGGCCATTCTAATCAGTATAATATGAATTTCAATATTTATATGATATGTTTTCATTATTTGACATAAAAATACTTTCAAATACTTCCAATTTACCATGCGTTAAGAATCAAAACATTGAAAGCTTAATAGCCTTTGGTTCTTCTTTACCAATCATTGATATAATTATGTTCCATAACTTTTTGGTTTTGTTGAAACCCAAGAGGATCTATTGTAGAAACAATGAAATAATAGTAAAGAAATTCAATGTAAAGTGACAACAAGATTTAATGTGGTTCGACGATGTGCCTAATTCACCCAATAAAGAAAAAAAAATTTTAATGATCTCAAATCAAAGTACAAGTACAAATTTGAATCCTACAAATCTCACGAAAACACCTAACACCTTCATTTTAAACTCCATCTTGAGAGAATTACTTAAAAGCAGTAAAGATGAACTTGTGATATGTTTGTGATACTTTTCGCAAAAGAAAAAACTGATATAAATATTCAAAAAACTTAACCCCAAAGCTTGTGGGCCTGCGCCGTGCGTGACCGTCTCATGCCTTGGTACACAAACTCCCTGTTTTGGCTGAATAATGCTCTGTTTTGGCTAAGTAGGTGCCTTGGCGCAACTGACTTGCATATGGTGTGGAATGCAGTAGGTGCCGTGCCAAGGTGCATGGATGTTGGCCCTGGCGCAACTGACTTGTGCCATGGTGTGGGAATGCAGTAGGTGTTGCACCAAGGTGCACGGATATTGTGCCCTGGCGTAGCCTTGCTGTCTGCCCGGGCGAAAATTCTTGCTTCGGGAACCCGAACGCATGCTGCCTGTGCCCAGGCGTGATCTGTCAGTAAGGCTCACCCGGGCACAGGTTGCTGCTTATTCTAATAGCTTGTGCACCTGGGTGCGGCACTCCTTGCGCTCGGGCACACGTCGCTAACCAAAATTTCCCATTGGTGCATCTCTACGTGCCCATTTCGACTCCTTGCTCTATTTTACTTCGTTCTTCTTTTGGTTCTTGTTAATTCAGCTCAAATTTTAAGGCAAAATCAACAATTCTCCACCTTGACTTGAAATTCACCATTCTTTTCCTTTGTCCTTGACCCCAAAAGGGCCTGTTATCTGAGTCTATAAATGTTAATCAAATCCAAGTAATGCTCGAATTTGATTCCTGGGATAGCCTTAGTCAACATGTCTATCGGATTATCCTTAGTCCCAACCTTGTCAACCAACATAACTCCTTGAGACACCATATCCTTAACAAAGTGATACCTCATATCTATGTGCAGTGTTCTCTCATAAAATGCTTGATTCTTTGAAAAGTGTATGGCACTCTGACTGTCACAAAATACCTTATTGATCTCAAAAGTCATAATCAGCCCCTTTAGCCAAATGCCTTCCTTGACGCCTTCAGCCAAGGCCATGTACTCAGCTTCTGTTGTGGAAAATGCAACTAATGACTGCAAAGTCGCCTTCTAGCTAACCATACAACTTGATACACAAAACACATAACCCATCATGGACCTTATGCTGTCCAAATCTCCTGCATAATTCGCATCCACATAGCCAATAATTCTTGTAGTAGAATTCAATTGGCTATACCTCAAACATCTATTTGCAGAGCCTCTCAAATACCTCATGACCATTTCACAGCCTGCCAATGAGTCTTTCTTGGCTTGTGCATATACTTGCTCACAACACTGACTACATGTGAAATGTCTGGCTTAGTGCACACCATGGCGTACATCAAGCTACCCATTGCACTAGCATATGGCACATTTAACATGTGTTCCACCCCCTCCTCAATACTCGATGATAGATCTAATGAGAGCCTAAAATGAGCTGCAAGTGACGTACTAACTGGCTTGGACTTATCCATCCCAAATCGCTCAAGTACTTTCTTAATATAATGCTGTTAAGTTAAGTACAATAAGCCTACGTGTCTGTCCCGGATGATCTCCATGCCCAATATCTTCTTTGCACCGCCCAAATCCTTCATCTCAAATTTTCACTTAATTGAGCTTTTAATTGGTTGATTTTAGATATGTTTCCAAACGTAATCAACATATCATTAACATACAACAACAAATATACGATGAGGCTATCACTACAAATTTTATAATATACACAACAATCAAATTTGCTTCTAATATATCCTATCTTGGTAATAAAAGCATCAAACCTTTTATACCACTGCTTAGAAGACTGCTCCAGGCTATATAATGACCTCTTCAAAAGATATGCTTGATTTTGTTTCCCGAGAACAATAAATCCTTCTGGTTGACTCATGTAGATTTGTTTCTCCAACTCACCATGCAGAAATACTATTTTCACATCCATTTGCTCCAGCTCCATATCAACAGAGCAACCATCACAAGTAAAATACGAATGGAAATGTTTTACAATTGGGGAGAATACTTCATGAAAGTCAACTCTTTCTCTCTCTGAGTAAAGCCCTTAGCAACCAATCGTGCCTTATATCTAGCATCTTCAACACCGGGAATCCCATCATTCTTCTTGTAGATCCATTTGCAACCTACAATCTTCTGCCCTTTGGGTACATTGACCAGCTCTCATGTGCTATTCTTGTGTAGAGACTCTATCTCTTTACTCATAGCTGCAACCCATTTATCAGAATCTAGCCTAGAAATTGCCTCTTTGTATGAGACTAGATCATCTACTACAAACTCCTTAGTTGAACTTAAATTATAAGATACCAGATCTGAGCAAGCAAATTGCTGTAGTAGTTTGATCTGCTTTCTCTACCTTTCTCGAGCTTAGTGATAATTTTGTAGTGGTTCATTTTCTTATTGTTTATTAGGTGAAAAGATAATGTGCTCTCACGAGCTTCATCTATCATTTTCTGTTTCCCCTTTGAAACTTCTAGAGGATCAATATGAATCTCCACATTCTTCTTAACGCCCTGTTGACCGTTTTTCTGCTACTCCATCTTCTTCATCATTGCAGACTCATCGAATGTCACGTATTTGCTGATAATCATCTTAGAGCCCTTGTCATCATTACACCACAAACGATAACCTTTAACTCCATCTGTATAGCCTCGAAATATGCACTTTCTAGCCCTTGGCTCAAGCTTCTTGTCCCATCCCGAACATAAGCATAAGTTGGACAACCAAATACTCTCAGATTTAAGTAATCAGCAGGAGACCCGGACCGAACTTCCATTGGTGTCTTGCAGTCCAAAACAGTTGATGGTGACTTATTCATCAAATAACATGCAGTGTTAATTGCTTCTGCCCAAAAATCCTTGGACAATCCGGTGTTAAAAAGCGTGCATCTAGCTCTTTCCCAGATAGTCCTGTTCATCTATTCTGCAACTCCATTCTGCTCTGTACAACTGTGTGATGCTTCACAATTCCTTCCTTGTCGCAGAATTCCTGAAATTCCTTGTTGCAGAACTCCAATCCGTTGTCAGTCCTCAAGCGCTTGATCTCCTTTCCTGTCAGCTTTTCAATTAGGGTCTTCTATTGCTTGAAGTTGGCAAACACCTCATCCTTATACTTTAACATGTACACCCATACTCTACATGAGAAATCATCTATGAATGTCAACATGTACTTTGCACCTTCCTTTGAAGGAACCTGATAAGGTCCCCAAAGATCTAAGTGAATGTAATCTAAGGTGCCTTTGGTCCTGTGAACTACAGTGCCGAATTTCACTCTGTGTTACTTGCCCAATACACACTACTCGTAGAAATCCAGTTCTCTAGTCTTCTCTCCGCAAAGCAAACCTCATTTGCTCAGTTATGATATCCCCTTCTCATTCATATGCCCAAGCTGCATATGCCATAGTCTCGTAGTATTATTAACTGATGAAGAAATTGTTGCAATACCAGAAACCATGTTTCCCTGCAATATGTAAAGGCCGTTCCGCTTGTCTCCCTTCATGATAAGCAATGCACCTTTGGAAACCCGCAGAACTCCATCTCGAACTCTGCACTCACAACCATTCTTGTTTAGAGTACCTAGCGATATCATATTTTTCTTTAGATCTAGAACATGATGCACATCTGTTAAAGTTCTTACTATCCTATCATGCATTCTGATACAAACCGAGTCAATTCCTATAACCCTGCAAAAAGTATCATTTTCTATTAGCACTTTACCACCATCATATTTTTGGTATGTGGTAAACCAATCTTCTCGTGGGCACATGTGGTAGGAACAACCACTATCCAAAATTTATCAAAGCTTAGTAAAGTTTCAGTACTATTGAGAATAAGCCTACCATTAGACTCATCCTCATTAATTCCTGCGATATTATTCTGTTTTTGATTAGAAGTTTCATCTGCATCTTTCGCCTTTCCTCACTCCAGATAATTCTATTTCCAATACCCCTTTCCACCGCACTTGAAACACTTGTCACCATTTCTAGGCTTGGTTCGGGACTTCGATTGGCCTTTACTCCTTCCTCTTTCTTTTGGTCTCCCTTTTGCCACCAATCCTTCCTCACTTTCACCATCGTTGCTGCCCAGGACATGTTTTCTTAACTCATTAGAATTTAATGAGGCCTTCACATCCTCCATTGAAATCGTATCTCTCCCGTACAACAAAGTAGTAACCAAGTGCTCAAAAGATTTTGGCAGAAAACATACGAGAATTAAAGCTTGATCCTCATCATCAATTTTGACATCTATATTAGTGAGATCCAGAATCACCTTATAGGAAAAATTAATAGGTTGAATGATAGATGTACCTTCCTTCATCCTCAGCGTATACAATCCCTGTTTCAAATATAGTCGATTTGTCAGGGACTTCGTCATGTATAGACCCTCCAGCTTCTTCCATAAATCTGCTAGCGTACTTTTCGTGGCGACCTCTCTCAATACGTTATCCACCAATGATAACACTAGAGTATCGTAAGTCTTCATCATGAACTCGTCCTTCTCATCATCCTTCAGCATTTCCAGTAAGGAATCTCTGCCATTAACGCTCTCCGTAAACCTTATTGACACAGAAGGGCGTGAATCTTCATCTTCCACAGCCCAAAGTCGTTCTTCCCATTGAACTTCTCTACTTCATACTTCATGCCTGACATCTGATCCAACCTGTTTCGATACTAATTTGTTGAAAACCAAGAGGATCTATTGCGAAAATAATGAAATAAAAGTAAAAAAATTCAATGTAAAGCGATAACAAGATTTAATGTGGTTCGGCGATGTGCCTAATCCACTTAACAAAGAAAAGAAATTTTATTGATCTGAAAGTAAAGTGCAAGTACAAATTTGAATACCAGAAATCTCACGAAAATACCTAACACCCTCGTTCTAAACTCCATCTTGAGAGAATTACTCAAAATCAATAAAGAAGCCCTTGTGTTATGTTCATGATACTTTTTTCGAAAGAAAAAACTGATATAAATACTCAAAAAACTAAAGCCCAAGGCCCGTGGGCTTGCCATGCACCGAGGCACGACCGTCTTGCGCCCTGCCGCACAAACTCCCTATTTTGGCCAAGTTATGCTCTGTTTTGGCTAAGTTGCAGGCGCCATGGTGCGAGAATACAGTAGGTGGTCACTAAGGCGTATAGATGTTGCGCCTTGGCGCGGCCTTGTTGTTGACTTGGGCAAAAATTCACGCCTCAGGCACCTGGGCGTACTCTGCTTGCACTCTGGCGTGATCTTCCAGTAAGGCTTGCGCCCCAGGCGCGCCTTGCCTTGTGCCTAGGTGCAAGTTGTTGCTTGTTCCAGTAGCCTGTGTGCCCGGGCGCACATCGATGACCAAACTTGTCCATTACTGCATCTCCGCCTACCCATTTTGACTCCTAGCTAGCTCCATTTCACTCATTTCTTCTTTTAGTTTTTGTCAATTCAGCCCAAAATTCAAGGTAAAATCAACAGGTTTATTTGAGCAAAATTACTTTGCTATTGAGGAACACAAAAGAAAGGATTTCAACGATTTAATTTGAGAATATTGATGTGAGTATGGGAATAGCCACTATTGATTTTGAATCTGAACTTTAAATATTCGTTTTGGATTTAATCTTGCAATCAATAATAAATCAAAAGGGTCACCAATTTGTTCTGTGGAAAAAATTCTTTCACATGCAAGTAAGTATTTGAAAAAGAGAATAATATGCAGAGAGAATATTGGGAATGTAAAAATTACGTACCTCATAATGTAAAATATGGGAGTATTTATAATAGTAAAAATGGGGCTAAATTAGGCCTAGTAACTTCATTTACTTGGGTCAATTCTTTGAAACTCAAAGGCCTTTGTTTAAAGTGGGTTTGGCCTTGACTAGTCACCCAATAATCTAGCCCATATCAAATACAAAATGTGAAAGCACCTGCCACATGTAGGACGGATTTAATAAGTTTCAAAATCCTACTAAGTTCTTAATAAAATTTTGAAATGGCCAAATTTCTGCCCAGGTGCTTGAAGGATTGAGTCTCAAAAATTCTAAAAAGTAGTCGTTCTGGTATAATTTGAACTATGAAATTCATACAAGATCTAACATAAATGTCCTCGTTCTTTTGTCAATTAAAAACAAATTAAGGTATAATACATTGTGTAATTTAATCGATCTAACTGTGAATTTTATACAGAAATTATGATTCAAATTGAGTAGTAATTCTTAAATTATATGTTTCATGCAGTAAATAAAATTATACTACTGGAAAAGCTAAATTAGTAATAAAAGAGCAAGTGGCAATACAAAGCTTGTCATTAATTATATATATATATATATTAACTAACAAATAGTGCTTAAATTGTCACAGCTGATAATTAATGGTATTCCTATGGTGACAATTTAGTGCCAATTAAAATCTTGTCACTAATTATGGTGGTAACTATTATTCATACCTATTTGTTATTATAGGAGTGTCACTAATTATAAATAGTGATGACCTAAAATATTAATTTTTGTCACTAATGAATCATATTGTAATAAATCAAAAATTATTGTCACATAAAAATATTATTAGTAACAAACTAAAAATTATTGTCAATATACGCCATTACCGAAAATTTTTACATTGTCACTTATTATTTTGTCGCTATTATTTTGTTTTTAGTGTTAATTTAATTGGTGCATTGATGGGGCTCATCTATTGAATATTTATTAGGCTATTACAGTGAAACCTTTTTTAATAAAAATTAATAATCATAATTCAATAATAATTTATAAATATAAACTATTAGAATGTATTTCTAGTGTTCCCATTGGCTGAATGTCTATTTTTTTCTTTCTTTCTTTCTTTCTTTCTTTCTTTCTTTTTTTTTTCAACGCACACGCGCTTAAAACTTGTTAGGTTTAAATTTTTAATCTATAAGGCCGATGCCATAGAGCGAGTCAATTGGCCAAGCAACAAATTGAGCACCCATCGTTTTCTTATGTTTTTTTTGAAAGATATTATTTTTTAATATATAAAGTTAAGTGCCCATGGCTGTGATTGCTTATAATTTCTTTTTTTCTAATTTTCATTTTCTAGAGATAAAAGTTGAGAAATTAAATTTTTAGAAAAGGGAGAAGAAAAATTGACTAGCAAGTGGGTGGGTTGGATTGAGTTTGGTTTAGGTTTTATATGGGTTATGATAGATGGGTTGAAAGTGAGTTGGGTTCAAAATGAGTTGAGTTGTGGGTTGGGTTGGGTTGGGTTTGAAATGGTTTCAATAGAAACAAAAAAAAAAAAATTGATTTAATTTACTTATTTCAAAAAAGTAATTCAAAAGACCTAATAATACTATTATGCCTTCTATTCTTTATTTAATATACAATTTTACAACATAATGAAATAATTTATTAAATTAATTAAATTTTTTGAGTGGACTCATTTTGAACACATTTAAAACCCATTTTGAACCCAAACTTAATATAACTCATCTAAAATCTAACCCGCTCAAACCTATTTTTGAAATATTGAGTCCAACCCAACCCAACCCAAAACCATGTAAATTGGGTTGAGTCGATGGGTCCTAACCCAAATTGACACCCATCAATTGAATATGCGATTGTTTATGAGAAATGGAATGTTTAAAAATATGAGAATGAGAATTTGAAATGTAATTGATTATGAGATAAAGCGTAATAATGAGGATTGATTTGATTATAAAGTGATGTGAAGTTGTAGATGGTTGTGACTTTTAATATTCTTTTGGTATGTTTGTTTTGAGAATAAAAAATATTTGTGAGATATGTTTCTCATATAAGAATGTTTTTTATGCTTGGGAGTTGTATTCACAGATAGAGTAATTTATTAAATTTTTTTAACATTGACCAAATTAAATTAGTATACATATTTAATTTGAAAATGTGCTAATTACATAACAAAATACACAAAATTATCAAATTATACGAATTTTTTTATATTAAAAATATAAATTTGCAATATAATTTATCGCCCTCTTTTGCACGAAAAGTGTAATTTGTACTACACATATTTACATTAAATTTGTATTAATTGTATATTTAATATGTGAAAAAATATCTATATATTCTGAATTTTTAATTTTAATATATAAATATTTATGAATTTTAGTATGTAAATTATCAATAATCGAAATTGAGATTTTTGGTCATATTTACACTAAAAACCAAATCCTTTCCTATAATTATTTAGTTTAGATATAAAATATATAATTATACTTCTTTAAACTGAAAATAATTTTTTTTTTAAAAAAAGCTAGAGCTTATGATATGCAGTTTTATTTATGAAAAAAAATCATGTACCCCTTAACAAATGAATGTAATTGTATCGACTTGGTGATATACTAATGATTTATCATATTAATAATTTATAATTTTATATTGTTTGATCGTATGAACAACTGCATATGACCGCAATATGCATAGCACTGTGAACAAGAATGTTTGTCGACTCTAGCAATATTAAATTTTTTATTTTTTATTTTTCGATCTTATTTATTTCCACAAATATTTTTTTTAAGCTATATGCAATGAAGATTTTGCATATATAGATAAACAAAAATTCTTTCTATTGAGAGGTTATAAAAATTTCAAAAGACTCAAGCTAGTTTTTGTAATAAATTTTATGCATAATTAAAATACTTTTTTATTTTTTTATTTGATGATAAATTTTTTTGATTTATGTGTTGCTTAATTGAATTAATATAAAGTTAAAAAGTAGTGCAATTTTAAGAATTTAAAAGAGATAATTTGATTAACACAGAAGATACAAAAATTAAAGAGAGCAGTGAGTAAAACATGAAAAACTATATTATTTTTTAAAATAAAATACTTTGTAATTTCAATATTTTTATGATGCAGAAATATACTAGAGAATGCAAGGGAAAAGAAGTTTTAAAAATCAATATATTGTGTGGTTTAATGAAATTCTTTTTAGAAAGCTGCTGTTGTAAAGTTGTGATGAGAACTCCTTGCTCCTATTTTAATATATTAATAATTAAGAATAGATAAAATTAAAAAATAAAAATACCAAAAAAAATCTAAAAATTGAAACAAATATTCGAAATAATTATTTTAAATCAAGTTGTTAGGTTGGATTAGCTGAGTTTGAGTTGCCAGATTGATCTGGTAAAAATCAAGTTAGCCTGAATATGACCTTATACGAATCCGATTGGATTAAGATTGAACATTTTCAAGTTGTATTGTGCTCAAATTGAGAAAATTAATATTATTATCCTACTTCAACTCAATATGAACCCACCAGACCCACCTAAGTTGCCACCCTAATTAATAGCTCTTCAAAAACTCTGATCCAACTGTTATAGGTAGGCCGATTCCATTTATAACTTTTGTGCGGCGCATCTCCAAAAATTTCCGATGGTTGTTAGAGTGCAACTCGCTCAAAAAAGCTGGGCTGCAAACTTCTTCAAGATTGTTTAAGGCAAGTAGTATCGCTGGGAAACGCTTATCCTAACGCCCGAGCAAAGTTTCCAGACTGACATATTTGCCTTTGACTGAATTTGGGAAATAGAAATGGCTTTGTTTGTTATTTTCTTTTCTTTTTAGGAAACATTTTCATTACTTCATAAATGAAACTAAATCTTTTGTTGCAAAATTAATGTTCTTTCTAAAACATTTTTTTAAAACAAATTCATAGTTACTATATATGTGGTAAATTATATATATATAGGGTTGTAAATGGATATTCGAAAATTCGCTTACCGTTCGCATTCGTATTTGTTTATACAAAATTTATCCGTATCTGTTTAAATCGAATATTATCCGTATCCGATTAGTAGATATTCGATTATAAATGGATACGGAAATGGTAAATGCGTATTCGATCCGTTTAATATCCGATCCGAATATATATTTATTAAATAATATATTATTTATATTTTTCAATAAAAATCTCATAGTACATATATGTATATATATATATTATAATTGAAGAATTGGGAAGAATAGAGAGTAAATTTAAAAATTTATTGTAATATAGAGAAAAAAGTGAAGAATTAAGTTAATCAACATAATTATTGTTGGTTGAATTTATAATTAATATACTCAAATGCTAGTATTATTATTAATAAGTACTAATAATTAATTATAAAATCAATTATTAATTAAAAATTATGTTATTTGTTTGATTGCTTTCGTTTTAATGAAATTATATAGTTCCTTCTATTAATTAAAATATATATTTGTTATAAGTTCATAGATTCACGTATTTGGATATTCATAAATGGATATCTAAATAATTATCATCGAATATGAATATAAAATAATAATTCAAATATAGATAAATTTAATAAAATATGAATGCATCTGAATAATTATAATCGAATACGGATATATCCGTATCCGATCGATATCCGATGGATACGAATTTGGATATCATTTTTAAATATCCGTCAAATCCGTATTTGTATCCGAATATTCAAAAAGTTAAATGAATACGAATATGAAAACAGTGTATCTGATCCGTTTACACCCCTATATATATATATATGTTTATCCATTTTTAATTATTACTATTGTAACCAAAAAGACCACATAGTAAAATTGAGAAATAAAAGTAAAATAATTCAATGAAACTAACAATAAGATTTACGTGGTTTGACGATGAGTCTAATCCACCTGATAAAGAATAAGAATTTATTAATTTCAAATCAAAGTGCCATGTACAAATTTAAGTCTCACAAATCTCACGAGAACATCCAATACTCTCGTTCTACACTACGTTCTGAGAGAATATCTCTAAAGCAGTATAGAATTTATTTTCTAGGATTCGTACTTTACAAATAGGAATAAAATAAGGTTTAAATACTGAAAGAAAATAGCAAAACGACCTATGGGTTGTGCGCCGATCCAGAGCGCACAAGATTTGTGCCCTAGCGAGCGTATCTCCTCAACAGCCTTTCTTGCCATGCCAGGACGCAATGCGTATCCCCTCAGCAGTCGTTCTTGTAATGCCAGGGCGTATCAAAGTGCAACCATTGTGCCTGGCGCGGCTTGCTTGTGCCAGGGCACATATTGCAGATGCAATTACCTAAATTTTGCGCCTTCATTCCCTCGTGCCCCAATGCGCAGCGTTCTGCCCAAGCCCACCAAGGCATGCTCCAACATCTCATCTTGTTCGTTCTACATTGTTTCTTTCGTTTCTCCCCATTTGTGACTTAAATTTCAAGGCACACTCAACATTTCTCCACCTTGACTTGAAATTCTCCATCCATCATCTTTGTCCTCGGCCCAAAAGGGCCATCATCTGAGTTTGCAAATGTTTATCAAATCTAAGTAATGCTAGAATTTGATTCTTGAAATAGTCTTTGTCAACATATTTGCCAGATTACCCTTAATCCTAACCTTGTCAGCCAAAATGACACCTTGAGACATTATATCCTGGACAAATTAATACCTCACATCAATGTGCTTTGTTCTCTCATGCAATGCTTGATTATTTGACAAGTGATGGCACTCTGACTATCACAAAATACTGTGGTAATATCAAAGCTCATACATATATCATTAATCAGCCCCTTTTGTCAAATGCCTTCTTTCAAGCCTTCAGTTAAAGCCATGTACTCAACCTCTGTTGTGAATAATGCAACTGATGACTACAAAATCACCTTCTAGCTAATAGTAGAACTCGAAACACAAAACACAACCTATCATAGACCTTCTACTGTCAAATCTTCAGCATAATCCATATCCACATAGCCACCAATCTTAGCAATATAATTTAATTGACTATACTTCAAACATCTATTTGCAGAGCCTTTCAAATACGTTATAATCCATTTCACTGCCTGCAATGTGTCTTTCTCAGCTTGTGTATGTACTTCCTCAAAACACTAATTGCATCTGAAATATCTGGCCTAATTCACACCATGGCATACATCAAACTACTAATTGCACTACCATATGGCACATTAGACATGTGCTCTATTTCCTTCTCAATACTAAGTGATAGATTTGATGAGAGTCTGAAATGAGTTGCAATTGGCATACTAATTGGCTTAGACTTATCCATCCCAAAACACTCTAGCACTTTCTCAATGTATTTTTGTTGAGACAAGTATAACAACCCAGAGTGTCTATCTCAAATGATCTCCATGCCCAATATCCTCTTCGCACTACCCAAATCCTTTATCTCAAATTCGTTACTCCACTGAGCCTTTCAAACGTTGATCTTAGATATGACTTTAGAGGCAATCAACATATCATCAACATAAAACAACAAATATACGAGAAGGCCACATTACATTTCTTATGATATGCATAATAATCATAAATGTTTATAGTATATCCAATCTTGGTAATAAAAGCATCGAACCTCTTATACCATTGCCTGAGAGACTATTTCAAGCTATACAAAGACCTCTTCAAAAGGTATGCTTGAATTTTCTTTTCAAAAATAACGAATCCCTCTGGTTGACTCATGTAAATTTGTTCCTCCAACTCACCATGCAGAAACGCTGTTTTTACATCTATCTGTTCAAGCTCCATATCAAACAAAGCTACCATGGCGTGTAATACGCGAATGGAAGTATGCTTTACAACTGGGGAGAACACTCATGAAAGTCAACTCCCTTTCTTTGAGTAAAACCCTTAGCAACCAATCATGCCTTATATCTAGCATCATCAACCCTAGGAATCCCTTCTTTTCTTTCGTAGATTCATTTGCAACCTACAATTTTCTTCCTTTTAGGTACATCAGTAAGCTCCCATGTGTTATTTTTGTGTAGAGACTCCATCTCTTCACTTATAGTAGCTACCCATTTATCAAAAGTTGGATGAGAAGTGGCCTTTTTATATATAACTAGATCATCACCCACAAACTCCTCGGTCGAACTCAAAGCATAAGCAACTAGATCTGAATATGCAAACCGCTGTGCTAATTTGATCTGTCTTCTCTATCCATCGCGAGTGAAATAATAGTTCTATAGCGAATGGATTTCTTGTTGCTGATTAAGTGATAATGAGCTCTCACCAGCTTCATCTACTATCTTCTGTTTTCCCTTTGAAAGTTGTCGGGTGTCCATATCAAACTCCAACTTCTCCTTGATGCTCTATTGACTACTTTCATCTTGCTCCACCACTTTTTTCATTATAGCAGACTCATCAAACGTCACATCTTTGCTAATAATCACCTTGGTGCCCTTGTCATAATTACCCCACAAATGATAACCCTTGATTCCATCTGCATAGCCTATGAATATGCACTTCCTAGTTCTCAACTCAAGCTTTCCATCGCAAACAAGAGCATAGGTCGGACACCTAAATACCCTCATATTTGAGTAATCTGCAGGAGATCCTGACCAAATTTCCATTAGTGTCTTGTAGTCCAAAGTAGTCGATGGTGACCTATTCACCAAATAGCAAACAATATTAATAGCTTTAGCCCAAAAATTCTTGGACAATCTGATGTTAAAGAGCATGCATCTAGCTCTCTCTAAAATAATCCTGTTCATCCATTCTGCTACGGTGTATGTACAACTGTGCGATGCCTCACAATCCATTCCTTATCGTAGAACTCCTAAAATTCCTTGTTACAAAATTCCAAACTATTGTCAGTCCTCAAGTGGTTGACCTCATTTCCTATCTGCTTCTCAATCAAGGTCTTCTATTGCTTGAAGTTCACAAATACCTCATCCCTATGCTTCAACATGTACACCTGTACTCTCCATGAAAAGTCATCAATAAATGTCAGCATGTACCTAGCACAACCCTTTAAGGAAACTTAAGAAGGCTGCCAAAGATATGAGTGAAGTGCCTTTGGTCCTGTGTAGTGCGGTGTTGAACTTCACCCTATGCTGCTTGCCAAGAACACATTGCTCACAGAAATCAAGTTCCCTAGTCTTTTCTCCACAAAGCAAACCTCGTTTACTCAATTATGACATTCTTCTCTCATTCATACGCCCAAGTTGCATATACCATGATCTCGTAGTATGATTAGACCTGGCAATTGAGTACCCGTGGGTAACCCAATCACGGGTAACAACGGGTTGGGTAAAGGGTAAATTTACCCATTTTTTATTGGGTACAAAGTAGGGGACCCGTTACCCATCCTCACGGGTAACGGGTAACCCGTGGGTACCCAATAATTTTTTTTTAATATTTAGAGGTAAATTAATATCCAACTTGCGACTTACATGATGTTACTCAAATTTTAACTAAATAAAACTCAAAAAACAAAAAAACTATAAATTTCAAGCATTAAATTGAACAAATACCTAAAGCACATTAATAATATTGTAGTTTAAAACTTACATCTTAAATATTCAAAGTCTACCAAATTTAAAGTACATCACATTCAAAAGTTCAAATTTAAATCCATCACATGCCAAAAGTTTTTTGAATTGAAAGTTTAAATATCAGTCGAACATTGTTGTCCTTGTGGAAGAAGATGTTGCATCCATGGGAATATGCACAACAAGTTGTTCATCACTTGGCTCATCATCACCTACAAAAGAATATATGCTCAATAACAAATATTTAAAAAGAAATAGGTAATATTGCAAAATAAGCAAAAGAGCTTAGTTAACTTACTGCCTTTTGTTTTTGAATTTTGGGAAGGGATTTTTGTTATTTAGGGTTTTATTTTATGATATAATTTTTAATTTAATTTTTTATAAATATAAAATATTTATATGTAAATATATATATATTATATAAAATAATAAAATATATATTTATAAATACGGGTAACCCGCGGGCTGGGCCAAAAAGCGGTGGGTAAATTGGGTACGGGTAAAATTACCCGTAATTTTTTGAGTTGGAAAAACAAGACCTATTACCCATATTTTTTTGGGTACCCACGGGGTACGAGTTGAATTTTGCCAGGTCTAAGTATGATTAACTTATGAAGAAACTACTGCAGTACCAGAAACTATCTTTCCCTGCAATATGTAAAAGTTATTCCTCTTGTCCCCCTTCATGATTAGTAGAACACCCTTGGAAACCCACAGAACTCCATCTCGAGCTCTGTACTCATAACTATTATTATCTAGAGTACCCAACGAGATTAAATTTTTCTTCATATCAAGAACATGACGCACGTCTGTCAGCGTCCTCATTATTTCATCATGCATTCTGATACTTACTGTGCTAATCCCTATAACTCACAAGAAGCATCATTTCCTATTAACACTTTACCACCGTCGTATTTCTGATAAATGGTAAACCAATCCTTTCGTGGGCACGCATGGTAGAAACAACCACTATCTAAAATCCACTTAGAACTCAAAAAACTCTCAGTAACATTGAGAGCAAACACTCCATCAGACTTATCCTCAACAATTTCAGCAACATTATCTCATTTTTGATAAGAAGATTTGCTTGAATCTTTCGCCTTTCCATGTTCTAGATAATTTCATTTCCAATGCCCTTTTCTTCCCCACCTAAAACATTTATCATTTGTCCTAGACTTGTTTCAGGACTTAGATCAACCTCTACTCCTTCCCCTTTCTTTTGGTCTCCCTTTCGCAACCAATCCTTCCCAACTTTCATTATTATTACTACCGAGGACATGTTTTCTCAACTCATTTGAATTCAATGAGGCCTTTACATCCTCCATTGATATTGTATATCTCCTATACAACAATCTAGTAACCAAGTGCTCAAAGGATTTAGGCAGAGAACATAAAAGAATTAATGCTTCATTTTCATCTTCAATTTGTACATCTATACCAGTGAGATCCAAGATCATCTTATTGAAATAATCAATATATTGAGTAATAAATGTACCTTCCTTCATTCTAAGTGTATAAACTACTGTTTCAAATACAGTTAATTTGTGAGGGACTTCATCATATACATATTCTCCAATTTTGACCACAATTTTGTTGGTGTAGTTTCAGTGGCAACCTCTCTCAGTATGTTATTTGCCTGCGATACTGTAAGCCTTTGCCATAAATTCATTCTTTTCCTCATCTAAAAGCATCTCTGGTAAGAAATTTCTGCCCTTTAGCACTCTTTGTAAACCTTGTTGATATAGGAGGGCATGCACCTTCGTCTTCTACAGCCTAAAATCATTCTTCCCATTGAATTTCTCTACCTCGTATTTCATAGCTGACATTTGGTCAATCCTGGCTCTGATACTAATTTGTTGTAACCCAGAAAGACCAAATAGTAAAATTGAGAAATGAAAGTAAAACAATTTAATGAAACTGACAATAGGATTTATGTGGTTTTGCAATTTACCTAATCCACCTGACAAAGATATGAATTTATTGATTTCAAATCAAAGTGCCAAGTACAAATTTAAGTCCTATAAATCTTACGTGAACACCCAACACCCTCATTCTACACTCTGTTATGAGAGAATATCTCTAAAGTAATATAGAATCTACTTTCTAGGGTTCGTACTTTACAAATTAGAAGAAAATAGGGTTTAAACACCCCAAAAAATAGTAAAATGGCCCATGGGCATGTGTGTTGTGCCCAGGCGCACAAGATTTGCGCCCCGGCTTGCATATCTCCTTGGCAGCCTTTCTCATTGCACCAGGGCACACCAAAGCTTTCACCCTGGTGCAAGGTTACAGAGAACCTCACGCCAAGGTGCGTGAAACTTGTGCCTTAGGGTAGGGTTCTAGTGTGCTCCATGCTAGGGCGTATGCCGAGGAAGCAATTACTAGATTTTGCGCCTTGGCACGACTCCCTCGCACCTTGACACATGGCGTTCTACTCATGCGGGTCAAGACCTGCTTCAACGTACTGCCTCATATGTTTCGCACAGTTTCTCACCAGTTATAGTTTAAATTTCAAGGTACACTCAACAATTACATTAATAGAAAAATTGGTGAATTAACATATGCATGTTATTTTTATGTATACTGTACCTTGTTTAGCTAAGAACATATGGTTGTTTTTTTATTTATTTATAATTTTAATCCTCTTTTTGAAATACTATAAAAAATATAATATTAAGTTAAATTTTTTAATGTTATTTAAATTTAATAATAATTAACATAAATTAAACCAGAGTAATAATAAAATGCCACAATTCATCTATACTACTTAAAAAGGAAAGCCTCCTTATACACCTAGAACAGCGGTTACTATGTTGCTACACCAAAATATGTATTCCCTAAAATAACCCTATATCTAACTGTACATAACTCCCCACTCATTCTCCAACTCCCCACCTATTTTCCAACTCCTCCCCATTACCTATAACTCATCCCCTACTCATTAACTAATTTTTTTAATTATCCATAACTTCCAGTTATTTTTAGAAATAGATAAGATTTTCTAAGGTAGTACTCTCCCCTGTTACTGTGAATATAAGAATTTCACTTTATTGATTTATTTTGTTGTGTTTCTCAAATTTATCAAAATTGTCCATCTAATTGTATTTTTTTGATAAAAAACTAACGAGAGTTACTTCTATAAGAGTTTTATGTTTTTATATTCTTCTACTATCCTTATGTTAATAATCCTTTTGTTATAGAATATTGTGGAAGGAATTACCAACATCGGCGCTCAACTTTTCTCCATTTGCTCCGTTAACATCAAAATAAGAAGGCTAGGCGAGAAATTTAGGAAACTAAGTTACAAACTGAAAATTTCCCAACCTCTTGTGGTATGCTTTTCATTAAATTTTATCTGCTGAGTTTTCTCTTTTT
The DNA here is from genome assembly GCA_018894105.1 of Jacaranda mimosifolia. Lineage (NCBI taxonomy): Eukaryota > Viridiplantae > Streptophyta > Magnoliopsida > Lamiales > Bignoniaceae > Jacaranda > Jacaranda mimosifolia. The sequence goes on from CM032133.1 coordinate 5,676,803, forward strand.
TGATTACTTCTGAAATATTTCATGCCAAATTTGTTACTAAAGCTTATTTATAGGTAATCAATAGTCCGACCCTTTTGATAACAAGGAATTTGAGGTTGGTTTCTTCATCTTCACAAAACCAACTGTTGCATTTGTTTTTTGTTACCCTACATCAGTTAAGATGATTCTTTTTTATTAATTAATTTATTTGTTTTAGAGGATGGGTTGTTCAATCAGATTTTATCTTCTTCAATGAAGAAGCACATTCAGATATATTCTAGGGTAGTGCCTGTACTTCATGAGGTAAATTGAGAGGATGATGAGTTGTAGAGTTGTGTGATGGCTATGGAGGAGTGTGGGACAAATGAAGTGGAGGAGATGGTGAAATAACTCTATATTTGGGTCTTGGATTTTAAAGTAGAAAATACGATGGAAAATTATTTTCATGTTTCAAATGATGTAATTAATATTTGCACATTTGCATTTTTCTTCTCTTTTTCTTCACTATTTTTCTTGATATAGCCTAAGAGATCGAGATTGATTGATGCAAAGAACGTGATTTTGGCTGGGGAGATAAGAACTAGGATCGTTTAGGAGAGTTAGCAATCTCTTTCCCTTTGTTGATGATAATTTATTTTTCTCTTTTTTTTTTATTCCTTATATTGTCTTCAATCATTTTTTTAATCAAAATCTAGAATGAAGTTACATTGGCATGTTCTAGCGAAAATTAATATATGTATTTTTTTGGCATGTTCTACATATGTAGGGGTGTAACGGATATTAAACGGATCGGATACACTGTTTTCATATTCGTATCCATTTAACTTTTCGAATATTTGGATACGGATACGGATTTAATGGATATTTAAAAATGATATCCATATTCGTATCCGTCGGATATCGATCGGATTCGGATATATCCGTATTCGATTATAATTATTCAGATGCATTCATATTTTATTAAACTTATCTATATTCAAATTATTTTTTTATATTCATATTCGAATGCATTTACGAATATCCAAATACGTGAATCTATAAATTTATAACAAATACATATTTTAATTAATAGAAGGAACTATATAATTTCATTAAAACGAAAGCAAGCACCCAAATAGCATAATTTCTAATTAATAATTGATTACTAGTACTTATTATTAATAATAATGGCATTTAAGTATATTAATTATAAAGTCAACCAACAATAATTATATTGATTAACTTTATTTTTCAATTTTTTTCTCTATATTACAATAATTTTTTAAATTTATCCTTTTTTCCACCCACTTTTTTAATTATAATTTATATATATATATATATACGTAAATGGATTATGAGATTTTTATTGAAAAAATATAAATAATATTTAATAAATATATATTCGGATCGAATATTAAACGGATCGGATACGCATTTACCATATCCGTATCCATTTATAATCGAATATCTACTAATCGAATACGGATAATATCCGCTTTAAACGGATGTTGATAAATTTTGTATAAACGGATACGAATGCGAACGGTAAACAAATTTTCGAATATCCATTTACAGCCCTATGCATATGTATTTCTTTGGCATGCAATAAGTTTTCCAAAAAATGGAAAACTCAATAGAAAACACATTTGTCAAGGAACATGTTAAAAGTAAGATGAGTGCGCATATATTCGAGATGCTGATGATGCCAATATAGAAATGGTACAAACCAATTTTACAACATCACTATATCTCACCATTTTTTTTTTTTTTTTTTTTTACTATTTTACATTATTCATAATGTTTACTTTCATTTTTAGTTCTTTAAACAATGTCAAAAGAAGATGGTGCACCTGGATCAATGAATGCAAGTTGTATTGTAAAACAACTACAAGTTAATTTTTTGTTGTCATACTATAATTAATTTACATAAATATGTACAAGATTTAGCTAACTAAACATGAATTACATTTCATGGTTGCAGGTATGTACCAAAGGTTTATTGTGTGAATTAAAGGAGCTATACAAAAAACTTTTTTTGTACATATATATGTTACCAATCCCCTCTCTTGACAAATGTGTTTTATGTTAGTTTACTTATATATTTCATTTACAGGTTGATTTGAGAACACATGATTCTTTTACTGCTTATCTTGGATTTTTATACATGATTTTGACTTTTTGAGCCAAATAACTAAATTTCATGTATTACCACTTGAAGCAACAAAGTTAGATTTTTATTATAACTTAACAGTTAATTTTCACTATACTAGATTATAATTTTTGTTTTGAAAAAAAATACGTTATGCTCAAATATTTTTATATACGTGGGGACCGCATGTGACGGCCACTAATTTTCTCCTAAAGTGATGGTTTCATTTAATAACTAACTTTATTCAAAATCATAATAAATAATTTTTATATATTGTTACTTTAGAAAAAGTTTGTCTTGTATGCTCCCTCGTTCACGTTTCAAATGGAATGACTCAACGTCTCAACGACATGATAGCTATGGGCTCTGATGGCGTAGGGAAAACCTATGAAGGTACTCTGATTTTTTAAGTTATCTAAAATTGATTGTTTGTCATATGTTGGTTGAGTTTGCTCTGATTTCTTATTAACTGCTATTGTCGATTTTGGATAGATAACTCTTATGATACGGTTTTTGGTCTCTATATTGGGTATTTGGATTAAGTGTGATAATCAGCTATTGCCAATGAAAGTTTCTTCAGTTTTTTTTGGTTCTCTGTTATTTTAATTATTCTATCTATCTTTCGTTACTAAAATTCTCTGTTTCATGCTTTCAGACCTTCAATCCAAATTTAGTCAATGGTGGTTGCATACCACTATTGATTATTGTGTGTGTTCATGATGTTGGAATTATATGACTATGATGCCTTAGTTGCTACTTACACAGGATGGTTTGGAAAGATATTTTTTCTGATATGAATTTTCCATCTCCAGCTATTGAAGATCCTATTTTTGTAACAATTCAAAATATGTTTACTGGACTCTATATACTGACGAGCAGAAATCATGGAGATATTTGTGTAAATAGGTATGATTCATGAAAACAAGAAACTATCAAAATATATTAAGTCACAACCATAAGTATAAGAAAGAGCCCTTTTTTTTTTTTAATTTTATAATGCAATTGGAGCTTATCAAAATCTTTTAGATGCACATATTCCTTTGAGAAGGCAATTGGAATGTGGGTATAAGGGTTTGTATGACACAATCAATAATAGATTAATCCATTGGACTCTAATGGGATCTTCTAGGAATAGAATCCTTGTGTTTTATCATGTAGAATAATTGAGAAACATTTGTCTCAAGAAGGTGCAAACCTTGCTTTATCAGTATGGTGATTAAGACTCTCTAGGTTTAATTAATATTACTTCGTTTGCTGTTGATGATTTTGTTAATTTGGTGGGATCATGGTGGCTAATAGAAATAGCCGAATTTTTCGCTTGACATGCTGAGTGAATTTCGAAGCAAAAGATAAAGAAATTTTTAGTTTCATTTCTGAATTTTTATCTCAATTGCAAATTATTCATATTCTTTTAGTTAGTTTCAATCTCATCCTTCTTACCATCTTTAAGGAACACTTTCCGGTCAAAAATTAAAAAATGATCAAAAAACTCTTTTAACTATCTTTACATAACACATAATAAGTAAAATCATCTCCAAAATATAAAAAGAAAAGCAAAATGGTTCCTGAGTTTTGCACAGAAAATGCATTTTTTTCACAAAAGATGTATTTTCAATAAAAAATTATGCCATCAACATGTTTTTAATTAACAATATACCATATTTTATTTCTATATTTTATTTTACATTCTAATTTCATCCTCATATCCTATCACTAATTCATATTTTAAAATTAATTTTGAGTTTATAAGTACTTTATCAATTTAATATAATTTTGACTCTATATTAATAATGTCAAACCCTTTTCTTCACTTAATTATGTGATAATTAAGCTATGAGTCAAATTTAAAGATTTGTATTAACTTATATCTTAATATTGATTTTAACTTTATAATTATTTTATATATTTATTTTAATTTTTTTATCTTTACTATCGTTGTTTTGTCTTAGTTTAATTGATTTCTAATAAAGATTTTTTTAAATTCTTAGCAGTCAATATATTGTCTACTTCTTTATATTTTAAGTTTTACATTAGTATGTATTCATTGTCTTTTAAGTTTCAAGTAATGTTAAAGTATTATAATTTTAAAAATTTTTTCCAACAACTTTTAAATGGTCCGATATCCTTCTCCTATATTTTTACTTTTTAATGCAACTATCTATTAGTTTTTGGTTGCATAATATTTTCTATTTTTAATAAAGTATATAATAATATTCATAGACTTTTATTTTTGGAAGTTTTGAATTTTCTTTTTAAATTCTCACTGAATAGTCTTGAAATTTAGTTTTCATGACATTATGTATATGAGATGTCTTTATATGTTCAAAGCTCTTAAATACTAAATTAAGTTTTAAATTTAATTTTATCTGACCATTTTTTGTGATACTTTTATTTTTATATTGTTACTTTTAATTATATTTATTCAACAACTAAATGAATATATAATAATTTTAAAGAATCAGTGCATAGCATCAGGATAATGCTAGTATAAATATATTTAATAACTTAAATTATTTATCGATCTATAATTAAACGAGCATACAATTTATTTACCTTAAAGTGAAGAGATCTTACCTTCAAGATCGAGAAGCTATGCTAACAATGAAATTAAAGCATAATAAAATAAATTTAACTAAATTAAAAATAAAAGAAAAACTAAAAATAAATCACACATGTTGCCTTTGGCTTTTGGTATATGGTTTGGATTATCCCATAAAAATGAATGGCCTCATATTTTGTTTTGATTTTTTATTAGTTTAATTATTTAATGAACAATTACTAAAGTACCCTTTAATTTGGTCGGATATATTACCAGGGGATGGCCAGGAAGATGAGATTGAAGTCAATTAAAAGGATAGGGATGATTTTGCAATTGATTTGAAATCTCAGGAACTAAAATGAATTTTATCCAAATTTTGGCTGTAATACAAATATTATTGCTAAGATAGTTATAAACATTATAATTATTAGATACATGTATCATTATTATTAATTATCAAAAATATATTTCATTATTATGATATGTATATAATATCATTGTATTAGGAAAAAAAGCTTTGAAAAGTCAAAACATGAGAAACAAGAAAGAAAAGAAATGAAAGGAAAAGAAAAAGGACAGAAAAAATTAATTAAAAATTAATAAACAAAGATTGATAAAAATATTCTAGGTAATATAATTTTATTCATACTATCAATACCACCAAGGCACCAATGTAAACACAATATATACAAGATAACTTGATGTTCTTTAATTAATAATGTACAATATGCATAGCATCATTTGTACAAAATAATCACATCCATAACCTAAGGTCATGTTTACATCCTACATGAGGCCAGATGAAGAGAGTTATCCATAATCATCATCTGTTTACGTTGCACCATTAGAGCCCAGTGGATTTTAGCCAGTCCGTCATTGTTCATGGATGTGGCAGGATGTAATATCTAGTCTTATGGGTGTGACTAAAAGTTCAAACTTGGATGAAATATATAAGGGATGCGGACAGGAGAGATATCTCAAATGTCCTCACTTCATTGTTCACTTAAGCCAAAGCCCATCACATTTGTGAAAAAAGAGACAGCCGCAGCAATGGTGGCGATCCAACGGTAGCAGATGGAGGAGTTGAGAAAGATGAGAAAAATGGACAAAGGGAAAAATAAAAGAAGAAAACAGGAAGAAAGGGGGAAGACGGAGAGGCTAGTGAAGTGAAGAAAAACGAAGATAAGAGGAATAGAAGAGGAAAAAGAATACGGGAAGCAGAGAAGTGTAAAAAGAATAGGAAAAAAAGAGAAGAAAATAGAAGCATAGAAGGGGAAAAAGAATAGAGAAAGAAGAGAAGAATGGGAGACGGAAAAAAAAAAAAAAAAAAAAGGGCGGCAAGTGGATATAGGCGTTTACTATGGGAGGTGGGGCGGTGGGAATTTTTGTGATGTTGCTTTTGGCCTTCCCCATTTTGTTACCTTGCAGCTTTCGTTCTCTTTCTTTAAGAAAAAGCTCATGAAATTTTACCGAACATAATGGTTGAACATAAAGAAAATGGAAGAAAAATAAATTTATTTGTATTAAATATAATAACAGACAAAATTTCTGAATAGGGGTATTTTTGCAATATATATTTATTCATCACATAACTAAATAATATATTTAATTATTATCTATCATCCCATATTTTATCATATAAAATAAACATAATATAAAAATCATATAATAATCACATACCATCATTTTATAATTTAACCCGTCACCCTACATCTTGTCATATTAAGTAAATGGGTCCTAAATATATTATATATGTGTCTATCGAATGTATGTGTCATACAAATAGAGAGAAAGTGTGAGTGATGACGAATGAAGTAAATTTCAACTATTAAACTTCAATATCAAGCTGAAAATAATGAACATCTCTTATAATTAATAATTAAAAATTTAGAACCCAATATTTTTTGAGAACCCGTCCACTCAATTTGGTGGAACGAGAATTGAATTGGAACCATTTTTTTTTTATTTTTTTTTCAGTGAAGTAGGCACTTTTTCCACATATTAGGATGGTTGTCTAAAAATACATGTTACTTTTGACAAAAATGACATTAAATTGAAGAAGCGTACGAAAATGGAGAGAAGACAAAATTAGTTTTTCTTTAATATTTGTAAGAGATTAGCCAAAAGAAGTATGGAAATCCAAAAAAAAAAAAAAAATAATCACCAAGAGTTCTTCAAGGGCTTCTCCAATACAGCAGAAAGATACATCTCATTAAGCTCCGGGCCACGGTCAAGCTTCTTTCCTACCATCCACTTCACCTTACTAAACCCAACACTTTCAATCAGCGGCGCGTACATCTTCTCCAACTGCTCCCCAACACAGAAAAAATGGTCCAGCCAGAACAAACCGCCGGGCCTAAGCACCCTATATATGTCGAAGATCAAGAAATGCAGCAGTTCTGTGGGTATCCAGTTACTCAAAACATGCATCGAGTGGACAATATCCAAAGTATTATCGAAAAATGGAAGTCTCTGCGAAATGCTCATGTACAAAGGCACTACCCCTCTTGCTGCTATGAAATTGTTGAAAGGTCCATTCAGATTCATGGAAGTTGTGATTATAGTTATGTTCCTTTCCCTCATTCTCACGGCAAATGTGGCCACTCCTCCGCCGATGTCCAGGCCTATTCGTACAGTTCCAGGTTTTTTAACTGCCAAGACGTCGTCGATGGAGAAGTCGAGGTCGGAGTTTATGTTGCCTGTCCAACGAATTTTTTCGCGACCGTTCAGATCAAAACAGTCTTTGCAATCGTCGAAGCCCTTTTGATTGCGGGCGCGGTTGATCAGACATGAGTAATTCTTGCAGGTATATGTTGTCCACACCACCGAAGAATCAGATGGGGTGGACCAGAGGCTGTCGGGTAGAGGATAAGGCTCCACGTATCCTTTAGAGGCGGCGGGCCGGCAGCGGCGGCGAGGCAGCGGCTCGCAGCCCCTGAGGAGGAGAGTCTGGGCTAGAAGCTCGTCGTCGGGGCATGATCCGTTGACTTTGTAAGACATGTAGCGACGGAGCTCGTCCTTAAAGAGCGTGCAAGGGCTGCCAACTGGAGGGAAGATTTGGTCGGAATCGAAATTCTTGTTGAATCCTAGCGGGAGTTTCTGTGGAGATGTGAAGGCTATAAACTCCGGAGGGAGCTCTGGCGCATTGGTCTCCGAGTCATCCTCCGATGAAGGCGGTGGCTCAACGGTGGCGACGACGGTGGTGGGAGCAGTTTGTAGTTGAGATTTGAGAGAACAAGAAGAGTAGAAGGTAGTGGAAACAAATAAAGTAAGAAGATTTGAGGACAATAGAAGCAAAAGAAAGAAGAGATTATTGCAGTAGAATGGCTTTGTTTGAAGGATGGTATCCATTTTGGTCTGTGATTATCTTTTCTGATTAATTTGATTTGGATCTCTTAAGAGTTGCAACTTTTGGACATGAGATGGGTTGGGAAATTAAGGCTTTGCAGTTATAGGCTTATTTACATGTACCATAGGTTCATTAAGTAATTCATATATAATATATTATGACAAATTTGATTTTTTAATTTTAATGATTAAGGTCAATGTTTCCCAGCTTCAATTAGGTCCTCTGCTCTATTTGTTTAAAGCAGTATTTGGTGCCTGTGATCAGTGTCTTGTATAAAATATTGAAGTATGTAGTGGGAACTGAGGAAAGTCAACCAGTGAGGGCTGTGAAGCTCAAGCCAGTCCAAATGAAGTAGTATTCTAACTGATTAGCTAATTATTAAGTTTATGGTTTCACCTATGGGATGCCAACTTATTTGTATTTAATTCTCTTTCTTTACTAATTAATTTGTTTCTTTATTGTATTAGGGGGCTCGTTTTCTTTGTTTTTTGCTCTGTTTTGTGGATGTGGGGATGTTTTAAGTGCTTGGAAGGTTGTAATGCCTAATGTCACTATGTGACTAATTAGGAATGAGGTCAAGAATGTCTGGGGATAAAATTGAATTTTCATAAAAATATGAAGAATAGTTCTATTATTTTTTAGACACATAAAATTTTTAGTTTCAATAAAATATATAAATAATATAACTTGATATAGACTTGGGAAAACAAATGTCATGCTACTAATCATCCGTGCCCTTTTTTGTATTTCAATATTTTCGCATAAGGTGGAGGGCTATGTAAACAAAAATGAGTGAGCGCTGGTGAGGATTTGTATAATATAATTCTTTAGTGATATAAGAGTGGAACTTCACTTTACTCTTTTTCTAAAATTCTTGAAAATCTCATATTAAAAATAAAAATTTTCACTTAATTATAAATTGCGTAAAATATTGTACTGTTAGTGATTGTAAGTTAGAAGAGATACCTTGAGGCAAAACTAAGATCGACATAACGAAGCAAGGTAGGACATGGAAACTATGCAGAAGAACTAAAATTGTAAATTATCAATTACAATAGTAAAATATTTTTGATAATTTTAATATTTTCTCTTTCCTTTGACAATTAAAGATAAATATTTTATAGCTTACTAAAAAATAATCATCATATGGAACCAATAACCCCCCGCTCTTACATATAGATCAATCTTATTTGCCCTTCGCCGATTGTAGTTGCATTATGAGGAATTTCCTATGATTAAAAGGTGGGCTAGATTAGATGAAATTCCTAAAAGTGTTCTACTATACAACTCAATTGCAAATTCCTATGTGAAAAGGCCAAATTGCAGCAATTTGCGGAAGGAATCACATGCAATACCGAATTGATGGATCTACTTATACTTTGGACCATGATGCGCATGTTTAATTTTCTATAGTTATTGACTTCTTGGTTTCTTACAACGACCCAGTCCTGCTGTCCTAAAACTCCGAGCATTTGTACGCTGTGCATGCTTCACTGTACTTTCCGAACACATATAGCAAATCCAATGCAGGATTCCAATAGTTGCCTGACTTGTGATTCAGAGTGAGGCATCAAACCTGTTATTTCTAAAATAAAAATAAAGAAAGATGATATCAAAATCCTTCAAGGAATGGAACGGGCTTTTGGGATGGTCACGATCAACAAGTCATCCTAGCGTCACGGCCAAAAATAAAAATAAAAAATAATAGTAATTAATGATAATAATATTAATGAAAAAGGGATGATACACGAACAGCAATGTTAAGAGATGATAATATTTTCTTTTATCAGTACTAAAAATTGTTTTAAGTTGCAATTTTTTTATCTTTTGATAATATAACTTAATGAAACCTAAATTAATATTTTAAGTCAATACTATATTCAATTAGTAACATATATATATATATATATAGTGACAACAAAAATTATCAATAAAATTCTTATAAAATTTATTAATATTTATTATACTTGTATCACCGGATACAAATTGTTAATAGTATCAATTGACAAACAAGTTTCTACCTATTAAACTCATGAACATCATTATTATGACAAATAACATTTTTTTTTATCTTTTTATATGCGTGTTCCCAAACTTACATGCGAAAAAAGATAAATGTTGAAATTAAGAAACAAATATAGCATAATTTTATAACGATAGAAATTTGATTTCATTGTAATTTTTCAATTAAAAAGTATTTTTTCTTTATTCTTAACTCCTTTCTTACTCTTCGTCTCAAGAATTTCACGAACACCTTAATTTCTTGATAGGAAAGTAGTGAACAACTTGATATTCTGATTGAGGAATGCCATAGAATTACTTCTTCTTTTTTAGCATGAATATAATTTGTTGAAATCGAGGATTTTGGATTTGTAAGATTTTTGCAGTTGACTCAAAGGCTTGAAAACTACGTTTTGAGATTCATGAAACTTGAAAGGGCGCTTGCAGAGATGTTTGGTGACTTCTTTCTCTTTAAGAATTTAGAAGACTTGTGAAGAACTCTTTGAGACTGTCTTCTGTCTCTTCCAGACTGGAGTGTTTTAATTGTCTTCTCCTTCTTCCAACTCGAAAAGTGTTTTGATGTCTTCTCCTTTTTTCTAACTATGATATTGCATGTGTCTTCTCCTTCTTTTTTCCTTTTGAGTGTTTCAATGTTTTCTCCTCCTTCTAGGCTCTAGCATTGAGTATTTTTAATGTCTTTTTCTTTTTAGCTGTTTCTTTTCCTTATTTCAACTCTGAGTGATATTTAACCTTCTTCCAGCTCTCTGAGACTTAAATAGCTTCTCGTTCTTATCCTTTTTTCAGTTCCACTTTGTATAGGATCTCATGACCCCTTTATTTAGATGTATAAAATAATACAGCTGTTGAAACTCAGAAGGATCTTGTGTTAAAACTATGAAATAATAGTAAAGCAATTCAATAGAAATTGACAAGAAGTTTAATGTGGTTCGACAATATGCCTAATCCATCAGACAAAGAATATTGATCTCAAATCAAAGTAACAAGTACAAACTTGAATATCACAAATCTCACGAGAACACCTAACCCTCTTGTTCTAAACTCCATCTAGAGAAACTATCTCAAAAATAGTCTAGAAACCCTTGTGTTATGTCTATCTCAAATTATCCCGAAAGAAAACACAAATTTATAGCCCAAAAATGAGTCCTGGGCCCATTGGACTTGCACCGCGTGCCAAGGTGCGCAAGATACTGACTTCTGCAGAGAACTACCCAAAAAACTGCTCGTCGTGCACCCTGGCGTGGACAATTTGCGCCAGGGCACAACATTCCAGTGTGCCGCGCCAGGGTGCACGGTTATAGTGATGTCCGTGCTCGAGCGCAGCACTTCTCACGCCTGTGTGTGTGTCGCTGCCACTTTGCCTAGTTTTCACCTCACTGCGTGCCTCGGCACACCAATCTCGTGCCCCAACATGCGACGTCCTTCCGGTGTGCTCCAGTGTGTGCTTCTCGTGCCCATTTCGACCCCTTGCTTTATTTCACTCTATTTTTCTTCTTGTTCTCATCAATTCAACCTAAATTTCAAGGCAAAATCAACAATTCTCCACCTTGAATTGAAATTCACCATCCATCTTCTTTGTCCCTGCCCCTAAAAGGGCCTGTCATCTGAGTCTGCAAACGTTAACCAAATCCAAGCAATGATCGAATTTGATTCCTGGAACAATCTTAGTCAACATGTTTGCCGGATTATCTTTAATCCCAACCTTGTCAACTTGAATGACACCTTGAGCACCACATCCCGGACAAAGTGATACCTTATGACAATGTGCTTTGTTCTCTCATGAAAAGCTTGATTCTTTGATAAGTATATAACATTTTGACTATCACAAAATATTGAAGTAATATCAGAATCCATACCTATATCCTCAATCAACCCTTTCAGCCAAATGACTTCCTTTACGCCTTTAGCCAAAGCTATGTACTCAGTTTCTGTTGTGGACAATGCAACTGATGATTGCAAAGTCGCTTTCCAGCTACCGTACAACTCGAAACACAAAATATATACCCACTTATGGACCTTCTGCCATCCAAATCTCTTGCATAATCTGTATCCACATAGCCAATAATTCTAGCAGTAGAATTCAATTGACTATACCTCAAACATTTGTTACCTTATGATCCATTTCACAACTTGCCAATGAGTCTCTCCTAGTTTGTGCATGTACCTGCTCACAATACTGAATGCATGTGAAATGTCTAGTCTAGTGCACACCATGGTATACATCAAGCTATTCACTGCACTAGCATATGGCACATTAGACTTGTGTTCCACCTCTTCCTCAATACTTGGTGATAGATCTGATGAGAGTTTGAAATTAGCTACAAGTGGCGTACTAACTGGCTTGGACTTATCCATCCCAAATCGCTCAAGTACTTTCTTAATGTAAGCTTGTTGAAATAAGTACAACAATCTTGCATGTCTGTTTCGGATGATCTCCATGCCCAAAATCTTCTTTGCACCATCTAAATCCTTCATATCAAATTCTTTACTTAACTGAGCTTTTAATTGGTTGATCTCATATATATTTTTAGAGGCAATGAAAATATCATCAATGTACAACAGCAAATATACAAGAAAATTATCACTATAACTTTTATAATATACACAGTAACCATAAATGCTTCTAGTATATCATATCTTGGTAATAAAAGCATCAACCTTTTATACCACTGCCTGGGAGACTGTTTCAAGCTATATAATGACCTATTCAAAAGATATGCTTGGCTTTGTTTCTCGAAAACAATGCATCCTTCTGGTTGGCTCATGTAGATTTGTTCCTCCAACTTACCATGGCAAGTAAAACACGAATGGAAGTATATTTTACAACTAGGGAGAACACTTCATGAAAGTCAACTCCCTCTCTCTGAGTAAAACTTTTGGCAGCCAATCGCACCTTGTATATAGCATCCTCAACCCCGAGAATCCCTTCATTTTTCTTGTAGATCCATTTGCAACCTACAATCTTATGCCCTTTGTGTACATCAACCAGTTCCCATGTGCTATTCTTGTGTAGAGACTCCATCTCTTCACTTATAGCAACAACCCATTTATTAGAATCTGGTCTGAAAATTACCTCTTTGTATGAGACTGGATCATGTCCTATAAAATCCTTGGCTAAACTCAAAGCATAAGCTACCAAATTTGAGTAAGCAAACCATTGTGGTGGTTTGATCTACCTTATCTCCCTATCGCGAGCCAAGTGATAATTTTGTAGTGGTTTATTTTTCTACTGTTGATTAGGTGATAATGCACTCTCACCAACTTCATCTACCACATTCCGTTTCCCCTTTGAAACTTGTGGAGTGTCAAGTTCAAGCTCCATCTTTTCCTTAACGCCATGTTGACTGCTTTCGGGCTGCTCCAACTTCTTCATTATAGCAGACTCATCAAATGTCACGTCCCTGTTGATAATTATCTTGGAGCACTTGTAATCATTACATCACAAAGGACAACTCTTTACTCCATCATCATAGCCTAGAAATATGCACTTCCTAGCCCTTAGCTTAAGCTTCCCATCCCAAATATGAGCATAGGCTGGACACCTAAATACTCTCAGATTTAAGCAATCAGTAGGATACTCAGACCAAACTTCTATTGGTGTCTTGCAGTCCAAAGCAGTTGATGGTGACCTATTCACTAAATAACAAGCATTGTTAATTGATTTTGTCTAAAAATCCTTGGATAATCCGGCATTAAAGATCATGCATCTAGCTTTTTCCAAGATAGGCCTGTTCATCTATTCTGCAACTCCATTATGTTGTGGTGTATGTACAACTATATGATGCCTCACAATTCATTCCTTATCATAGAATTCTTGAAATTCTTTGTTGCGGAACTCCAATCCATTATTAGTCCTCAAGCGCTTTATTTCCTTTCTTGTCTGCTTCTCAATTAAGGTTTTCCATTGGTTGAAGTTGACAAGTACCTCATCCTTATTCTTTAGCATGTACACCCATAATCTCTGTGAGAAATCATCAATGAATGTCAGCATGTACTTAGCACATCTCTTTAAAGCAACTTGAGAAGGCCCCCAACAATCTAAGTCAATATAATCCAATGTGCCCTTGGTCTTGTGAACTGCAGTGCTGAATTTCACCTTGTGTTGCTTGCCAAGCACACACTGCTCATAGAAATCCAGCTATCCAGTCTTCTCTCTACAAAGCAAACCTCGTTTGCTTAGTTCTGACATCATTTTCTCACTTATATGCCCAAGTTGTATATGCCACAATCTCTTAGTATCATTTAATGATGAAGAAACCACTGCAATACCAGAAACTATGTTTCCCTGCAATATGTAAAGGCTATTCCACTTGTCTCCTTTTATTTTAAGCAATGCACCTTTGGAAACCCATAGAACTCTATCTCGAGCTTCGTACTCACAACTATTCTTGTCTAGAGTACCCAGCAATATTAGATTTTTCTTTAGATGTGGAACATGACGCACATCTGTTAAAGTCCTTACTATGCCATCATGCATTTTGACACAAACTGAGCCAATTCCTATTACCCTATAAGAAGCATCGTTTCCTATAAGTACTTTACCATTATTGTATTTCTCATAAGTGGTAAACTAATCTTCTTGTGGGCACATGTGGTAGGAATAGCCACTATCCAAAATCCATTCAGAGCTTAGTAAAGTTTTGGCAATGTTGACAACAAGCCTACCATCATACTCATCCTCAACAATTTCTGCGATATTATCCCGTTTCTGATCAAAAGTTTCACCTTGCATCCTTCGCCTTTCCTTGTTTCGGACAATTCTGTTTCCAGTGCCTCTTTTCACCACACCTAACATACTTGTCACCGTTTCTAGGCTTGGTTCGGGACTTCGATCAACCTCTATTCCTTCCCATTTCTCTCGATCTCCCTTTCACCACCAATCCTTCCACACTTTCACTATCATTGCTGCTCAGGACATATTTTCTCAATTCGTTGGAATTCAATGAGACCTTTACATCCTCTATTGAAATCGTATCTCTCCCCTATAGTAAAGTAGTAACCAAGTACTCAAAAGATTTTGGCAGAGAACACAAGAGAATTAACGCTTGGTCTTCATCTTCAATTTTAACAACTATACTAGCAAGATTCAAAATCACCTTATTGAAAAAAGCAATATGCTGAGTGATAAATGTACCTTTCTTCACTTTTAATGTATGTAATTATTGTTTCAAATACAGCCAATTCGTCAGAGACTTCGTCATATAGAGATTTCCAGCTTTTTCAATCAATTTGCTCGCATGCTTTCTGTGGCGACCTCTCTCAGTATATTATCTGCCAACGATAACACACTAGAGTATCGTAAGGTCTTATCATAAACTCGTCTTTCTCTTCATCTTTCAGCATTTCTGGCAAGGAATCTCTGCCCTTTAATGCTTTCTATAAACCTTGTTGACACAGGAGGGCACGAACCTTCATCTTCTACAGCCCAAAGTTGTTCTTCCCATGGAATTTCTCTACCTCGTAATTCATGCCTGACATCTGATCCAACTTGCTCCAATACCAATTTGTTGAAACCTAGTAATATCTATTGTTAAAACTATGAAATAACAGTAAAGTAATTCAATAAAAATTGACAACAAGTTTAATATGGTTTGGTGGTATGCCTAATCCACCCGACAAAGAAAAGGATTTTATTGATCTTAGATCAAAGTAACAAGTACAAACTTGAATCTCACAAATCTCACGAGAACACTTAACACCCTCGTTCTAAACACCGTCTCGAGAAACTATCTCAAAAGTAGTCTAGAAACCCTCGAGTTATGTCTGTCTCAAATGGTCTCGAAAGAAAATGCAAATTTATAGTCCAAAAATAAGTCTTGGGCCCATTGGGCTTGCGCCACCTACCACGGCGCGTAAGATATTGACTTGTGCCGGAACTACCAAAACAAATTGCTCGTCGTGTACCTTGGCACGGACAACTTGAGCTAAGGCACAACATTCCAGTGTACCGCACACCCCAGTATGGCAACCTTGCGCCAGGGTGCATGGTTATAGTGATGTCCGATCGGGGAGCACGTTGCTGCTAATTTGCTCAGTTTTTGCCTCTCTGCGTGCCTTGGCGAGCCCGTCTCGCGCCCTGGTCGGTGGCATCCTACCGGTGCACGCCACGGTGTGCTCTTCGTGCCTATTTTGACACCTTGCTCCATTTCGCTCCATTGTTCTTCTGATTCTCGTCAATTCAGCTCAAATTTCAAAGCAAAATCAACAAGAGCCTTAACATTTTGGAACGTCTTTTATATTGTTTAATCAATACAAAAAATATTAAAGATATAATATCAAATTTTATCTTCATTAAGTAGATAATTTTTGCCACATGGTGCAATTTGGTTGATGGTTGTCTTTACATTGCAGGAAGTCATTTGATTGGTTGGAGTGCCTTTGACTTGATATTTGGCAATATTTGATGTTTGATAAAAACAAATATTAGAATATCAAATAAAATAACTATTTATATTTGAGTTTATATGTTGGAAAATATAAATAGAAAAATTTAATTAATTACTAATATATTATTTTACATATGATATCTTTACAATAGCCAAAAATTAATATTTTTTCAACAAATTTCATCATCTATAAATGCCACCACTTCAAAGCTCAATGATGATGTGATACTGACTCGCAAAAGTTGTAGGACTTGAAGTACTCCAGTCCTCTCATTTGTTAATTTGGTGGGGAGAATTATATTTTTTTCCCAATATGTGACTTAATTTGAAGTAAATTTCAATCTACCTATGCATCCCATAAAGAAGATCAAGTCAAAACATAGTTCACTTGAATTTTTTTCTCATTTTCTTTAAACGCACTTTTTCAGTTAACTATTTAATGGAAGGGGTAGGCGGGATCAAATGTGAGAAAAAATTTAAATTATGGGACTCAATGTGATACTTTTAAAATTAATGAAACTCAATTGGGATTGGGCCTTAGTTCTGGAATTAAAAATGTAATTTTCCCGTCAATTCACACTCTTGTTAAGGAGTACTTAGGGAGACATTAATTTGAAGAATTTAGATAGTTTATGCTTATATTTAAGAGTATTATTGATAGTTTGGACTCTTATCAAGGAGCTTTTGGGAAAACTTTGACTGCAAAAAATTTAGATAGTTTATTCTCATATCTAAGAGCATTGTGGCTTTACTATATGAAGAATGTAACATAGCTCCTAATGCAAAATCTGCATGCGTATTTCGATGGCGGAAGTTTCACATAGGTTATTTTTACAATTGAGACTTAAACTTCTCCATTTGTTAAGGTAATCAATATGGGCTCATCAATTTACTGACATGTATTTGATACTACGGCGAAACAATTCATGATGAATTACTGGATAATGATGCATATCTTAGTAAATAGAGTATCAATTTGTGCAAAAAAAAATTAACGCTTAAAGATGTTGTATCAAATGATGTAATTGGAATTAATTTCTAGGGTATTTCAATAGATATGAGCCAACTTCCCAAAATAAACTACTTTCATTGAGAATGAACTAGATGGTGAGCCATATATCATTGAAAACTAAATAGATCTAGCTTTCAGTGAAACAAATGGTGCTTCAATAGTATTTTCTAATAGAGTTATGCTAAAATTATTAAGTATTGTCAGATTGGTACTTTGTTGTGGCTAGTTTTAAGAATATCAAAAGGTATCCAAGGTTTTGGTCAATTATCTTAGTTTTTTTTATTTTGTTTCTTATTTAATGTTTAGTCTAAGAGCCTTATATGATTTTTCTTAATATTTCCTACTTAAAATCATTAGTGTTTGCATTTTTTAAGTTATGATAATTGTATTTGGTGTTAGACACCATTCTATGCTTGGACATATTGTAAACATTTTTAGTTGACCATTTTAAAAAATATAATTTATAGAGTGGTGAGAGTTGAGTGGCATATTGTAAAATCTTCTTGTTCTTACTCTAAACTCTTAGAATGGTGAGTGTTGCTAGCATTTGAGTTTTTCCTTGTGGTTCTCCTACTTCTCTATGCTTTTCTAGTGTTAAGTTGATTATCAGAGATTTAGTTCTTTTCAATGGTTGGTCATTATCAGAACATGCCAAATATTTATGATCTTATAGCTTGTGAAAGAGCCTTTGTGATACGAGTTTAAGATTAAGGAGACAAGTGCAACAACTTGAGCAGCATCTTGCTCATTGCGAACTTTTGGAACATGATGTTGAGGGTCACATTTCAGAGGTTGATTCGAATGGAGTGGATTTCAATTCAAGTGAAAACTTATCATCCCATTGAAGAACTTTGAACATTGGTAATATTCAATCACATGATTTTAAAGTTGACATTCTAGATATTGATGAAAAACATGATCATGAGTTTATACTATGCTGAAAGAATCTTTGATTCAATGAAATTCTTGAAGATCGCAAGTTAAAGCTAGTTTCTATCAAGTTTAAGAAACACGAGTCCATTTGGTGGGAGCATTTAAGCAACTTGCTTGTAATGTCAAAAGAAAGACTTAAACTTGGGACAAAATAAAAAGGGAACTTTGAAAAAGATTCTTACTTGATAATTATCGTCAAGTTTCATTTATCAAATACCAAATTTCAAGTAAAGAGATTTATTTGTGGAATAGTATATTGTTGAATTTGAGGTTTCCATATTGAGATGTGACGTTTGTCAAATACTAAAATTTCAAGTAGCCCTATGGAACCTATAATAATGTATGTGAATTGGCTTTCATAGTAGAATGACAATAGAAAGAATCAAGCTAAGGTGGTATTCAATTTCCTTCACATGGTGGTACTTCTAAAGGGAGTACATTTACTTCTAAGACTACATCCATACCAAATATGAAATAAAGATTCTATTATAAAGAAAGCACGTTGTGGTAGTTATGTAAGATTGAGCGGCTCTAATACTAAAAAATTATTCTTCAAGTGCAAGGATCTAGGGCACTTTGCTGCAGAATGTCTAAATTGCAAGATTATTATTCTTGTAAAAGAAGTTAATAAAGATTCTAATAGAATAATCCACATCTATGATGAATTAGAAGAAGAGAAAGAGATTATTTATAAAGATTATGGAGAATCTTTATTCATTTGACACAACCTCAGTGCATTATATGTTGAAGATGACTTTTGGCTATACAATAATATATTCCACAAAAGATGCATGTCTCTTGGTAAAGTATGCAATACAAAAGAAGTTTTGAAAATGTTGTTTTTACTATAATGATGAAAAAGTTGAAGTTGAAAACAAAAGATCATCCTCAACTGTGTAAGCTATCATGACTTCACAAGAAAGTAAAAGTATATAAAAAATATCTTGTTCAATTTTCTATTGGTAACAAATATATGACAAAGTTTGGCGTGATATTTTCCCAATAGATGTTTGTTATGTGTTTCGTTGAAAATTTTGGCAATATTCTAGAAGAAGTTTTCATAATGGTTTTAATAATACTTATTATTTATCAACAATGTCTAAAAAAGTCATATTAGGGCCATCTAAGATGAATAGTGATCCTGAACCTTCAAAAGAAAAATAATTTACTCACTAAATTTCAAGTGGACAATGTGATTAGTGAGTCCATGGGATTTTTCACTTTAGTAGTTCTTGAAGAAAATGAAGGCTATATTTCATGGCAAGAAAAACCTCTTCTTCAAGAATACTAAGAAGTAGTGCCTAAAGAAATTCCACTGAGACTACCTTCAATGTAGAAAATTCAATATTATATTGATCTAGTCCATGTCGCTTCTTTTTCAAATAAGGCATCCTATAGAATTAGTCTAGAAGAGCATGAGAGTTGCAAAGGCAAGTTGATGATCTTTTATTTATTGTCCTTATGCAAGAAAGTAAGATTCTATATGTTGTTCTAGCTCTTCTTGTGCCAAAAAAGGATGGTTTTTTGGCATAAGTTCATCGATAATAGAGCGGTAAATATGGTTAATGCCCTTGATCAACTTCATGGTTTCAATATTGATTCTGAAATTGATCTAGAAGTCGCTATAATCAAATTTACATGAGAACTAGAGATGAATAAAAATTGGCTTTCAAAACAAGGAATGGTCTATACCAATGGTCGATTATGATATTTGGACATTTTCGATGCCCTTTCTACGTTTATGTGATTCATAAACCACATTTTTAAACCTTTCATTTGAAAATTTATTATTCTTTATTTTTACAAAATTCTTATCTATAGTTGCAGCTCGTAGAAATATATAATTCACATCCAATAAGTATTTTGAAGTGCTAAAAGAACAAAAGTTGTATGCAAACATGTAGAAGTATCTTTTTTTCTCAACAAGCTTGATTTCCTTAGGTTATATTGTTTTTTCGGAAGGCATCAAGACACATGGAAATAAGATCGAGGACATTCTAAGCTAGCCAACTCCTAAATATGATGTTCTCATGACTTAACTTCTTTTTGTTAATCCCTTGATGATTTTGTTATTTTTGTAGCACCTCGTCCAAGAGATACCTTTTTCAGATTGAGGTGCTACTCCAGTCAATTTTTTTTTTTGTTTTGTTTCAAAACTAATTACACACCTCCAAAACTTTCAACTTAAGAAATTCCATAACAAAATGAAGTGTATTGACAAGCAGAACCCAAGTTCTCATAACAAGTCACAATTTTTCAAAGGCCCATTTTAACTTAAATACTAACATCATTTGTTAGGTATTCTAACCTATCATACTTCATAGAAGAAAGGACACTAACTTATGGTTATAGATGTCATGATAATAATATTTACACTATTTCAAAAGGTAGCCCAAGCTCATGGTGCTTTCTACTCTTCAATCTAGTCAAAGAACAAAAGAATGACACGAAGAGGGTGAGTCCAAATGGCTCAATGAGGCAAGCATTTGCATGTATAGGAAGAATTAGAATGAAATGGAATACAATATAGACATATAAGATGAACATTTATTCTTAATTCAGATAACTAAAAATACAAGTTAAAATAACTGGATATTAGAGATCTGAAAGAGTTTATGGATTCTATGAACTAAAATCAGAAACAAGTGTTTCTTGTACAACACTTTATGAGCTAATTCAATGTCGTCCCATACCGACGAAGAGTCATTTTACGTTTAAATAAATTTTATAGAAATTTCCAGAACTCAAAGACATGATTAGTTTTAATGAAACTCAGTGAACAAACTGTTTCATGAAATATCCAAATTTCAAAATCCAAGATTTTGATTAGTTTTATAAAACAAGCCAGACAAGAACATTTTATAAAACCAGTGGTACAAACATATTTTATATGTACGACCGTGTAACGGCCTTCCCCCTTATGTCTCCTGGTTCTATATAAATGATTCGACTGTGAAACGTTATTCCCTTTATATCGCCTTGATTTTGTATAAACGATCCAACCATGAAATAACCTACCCCCTTATATCGTCTCTCTTTGTATAAATGATCCAATCATGAAACAGCCTACCCCTTTATATCGTCTCAACAAGTGGCCAACTCGCCAAACCGTTGCAGTACAAATTGGTAAGATCAATCCTTGCCAATCCATATCCTCGCCGATCAAGCTTTAGGCCACAGTCAACCCTCGACTGCCCAAAGTCAAGATCGCAAACTAGGTTAGCGAATATAGTCTTTTTCACCAATACAACAGTACAAGTCAGTCAACATATCTGCCTCATATCTAGTACAAATCAAGAACAGCTAGTTAGGAAGACTGCTTCGCAACCCATATTATAAAATATGGCTATTATATCAAAATAAATTTGTTAAATCATGTTTTGAAAATTTTGAGTGTTGAAAGCTTTACAATTCAAATAAAAGATTTTCAAGTTTGAAATTTCAAGTATCATATTGCAGGATTCCTTTCAGACACGAAAATTGATATTAAGGAAAACCTTAATTTCAAACTAAGATTCGTGAATAGATCCCAGATAAAGGAATAATAAGAAACATTCAACACATGAGTTCGAGTATAAGTCGTTTATGAGTAGGGTAGAATATTGATCTCAAGAAAATAAACAGATAAGCGGTCGACAAGACCGTATCACTGGCACTTAATTAAAAGTAAATAGCAGATATAGGAACAGCCGGCAAGGCTGAGAGGCACAAAAGACAATGGCTCACAACAAAATAGAAGGCCCTGAGCATCAGGATGATTTTAATCAGGCAAAATAAATATACATGAGTCAAGAATCAAGAATTGCAAAGATGTTATTTTCCCAACAATAAAAGGGCGGTAACCTCATAGGGCATACAAAGCAAATACCCAAGAGGTTAGAACCTCACCTTAATAACCTCCGTAATGTTATCATCGCCTATTAGCCTGCGGAACCTAGTTCTTCATTACCTAATCCAAAAGAATAAGTTAACAGTCAAAATCCTCATTCAACCCTAATAATCCTTGATAATTACAATTATACTAATAATAGTCTAAAATCAAT
Organism: Jacaranda mimosifolia; assembly: GCA_018894105.1. Lineage (NCBI taxonomy): Eukaryota > Viridiplantae > Streptophyta > Magnoliopsida > Lamiales > Bignoniaceae > Jacaranda > Jacaranda mimosifolia. The sequence goes on from CM032133.1 coordinate 5,699,191, forward strand.
AGCTACTCGATTAATACGGTAGTTTTAAGGTTGGCTCAGCTTAATCATTATGAAATAGTTCTATTCATGCTAGTCTCAAGAACGAGAAATTATCATGTCCTTAATTACATAATTAACCTCATATCATTATCCCAAATCAAAATAACAGCTTAATTATCTTAATTAACTCAATTATTGCTACTTAGGTCTCAAATTCATAAAATTCACAAAATTAGGGTTTTAATCCTTCAATTAACTTCATTAACCCAAATTTATCACATGATAATACAAATCAGGTCCACTAAGTGTACATATTTATCCATGCATGTCCTCTTTTTGGATTCCATATCATATTTTTCCATCTCAATATATATATACATCACAACACAAGATTTATAGGAATTAAAATGATATAACATATATGTATATATATATAACCCTAGTCCAACTCTTTTACCCAAAATCTGATTATTGAAATTCACTTTTTCACGAACCAACACCACTACTGGAACTACCGCGATGAGACAAGCAAATTGCCTCTACATTGTTGCCTCACCGCTGGCAGCCAGAAAAGCTCAACACCACCACCACCAAAAAATATGCTTCAGCTCTAGCAATCCAACGCCTATATCAATTTTGGGTTTTGCTGCTGGGAAAGCCCTCAATTGATCAGGAAATGCCACTATGCAACCACCTCTGCCGTTACTATTTTCTCCAAATTCTATCATCGACGATGGACGGTTCTGGGAGCTGAGGGTATTAGGTTGTTCCTTGAGCTGAGGGGTACAAAACTCACCCTGGGTTGCCATGAAAAACTGCCAGAATGGTGAGGCTCGAGAAGCTTTGTCGTTGCTCATTTTGTCCTCAAGTTTTTCAGCGATTTACTGGTGAGTTTTGTAAGAAAAGGGTACGATCGTGATCACCATGAAGAGAGGGAGAGAATAGTACCAAATTTGAGGTATTTCCATCGCCGAAAAGGTTCGCCAAATAAGAGGGGTTCAAGGTGGTGCATAGACAAGAATTGAAGAAATCAAGGGGCTGAAATGCTATATATAGTTGAACTTTCAAAAATAATGTTTTGGCCCCCAAAACTTTGCTCCAGCCTGCAATTATGTCCTCCAAGATTATGCCCAACCTCAATTCAGCCCCTAAACTAAGTTAATGCCTTAATTTCACCCATTTGACCCAAAATAATCCTATTTTGACCCACAAAGTTTTAGGGCTCTTGAAAATCAAGTTTCTTCAAATTTCAAATCAACCTCAAAACTTTCAAAATTCTTACAATCAAGTGCTTTTTATTTATTTTATTTTATTATATTTTTTATCCTTATTTTCTAAAATTCCAAATTTAGGGGTGTTACAGTTTTGATCATGACAAAATTATATTCTCCTAAAATTATGTGTTTTATGTCTTTCCATATTATCTGCTGGAATTTATTTATGCACCAAAACTTACCTTCTATAAATTAAAAGATCTCTTGAAGATTCTGGCTTGATTCACAACTCTCTAACCTAGGAAAGAAATCACATCGTGCTGTTATTGTTGGTATATCTGCAATTCATGGAATTAATGCATGTTTGCTTAATTATCTTATTTCCTTATTTGATTCCAATGGGTACTTACCTAAATAAAGAACTTATAGCCACTAGAAATAAGACTATAAATGTAAGAATCTGCAGCATTATGAGGAGTGAATCACTTGGTCGGGAAAGAACTTTGTTAAATGTCTTGGGGAGTTATGTGATACTCTTATACATATTTTGTACTTAAGTATTGCTAATTCCTTGCTCTACGTGTATTTTTGAGGGACCTTGTGGTGAAGAAGGTCAAGTAAAGCTTGCCTTCTACAGACCTTGGGGAGACAAGAACAATGTAGTTTATGCCTCGAAAGACATAGTGGTGAAGAGGGACGGGAGTCGTACCTACTTTTTATGGACCCCATGAAGAGAACAAATCGGTGCTTAGTTGCTCTAAGGAGCTTTAGGTGAAGAAACCAGTAGGGCGGTATTGTCTGGAATTTCCGCAATGTTCTTGGTTTTGATTTGGAAGAAGAGACTTGAGCTTGCTGTACGGAGTGGCAATAACTTGTGCATCAATCCATTGAGGTTGTGCAAGTAAATCTAGTAGAAATTCTCCTGGACCTGTTCACAAGCAACTGGTTTCGTAGTGCTCTGGAATTTACCTTATCCTATATGGGATTCTCGTGCAAAGAGCTGATTTTTCACCCTGCTAGGATGTTTCTAATCCTTTACTTTTCTTACTGTCAGGTTATTATTATTACTTGTGAAAATGTTCTTACATATTAATTAATTTGACAGGTTTAAAATTCTAAGTGAAAACTTAGGTAGAGGAGTAGGCTTGCCAAACCTCTATAAATACCAGTGTCCATTTACTATTGTTTTACCGCTTTATCTTTCACTGGTCTGACTGCTAGTTGAATTGGTATTTACAAATTCCAATCAGTAACTAAAACTGTTTTCTGCAAAATATTTGAACTATTTTAAAAGGTCAAAAATTATTTTGAGTGATAAACTTCTGTTGCAATGAAATTCCTTAAGCCTAATTCACCTCCCTCTTAGACATATAATCACTCATACTTTTCATTGTAATTTATCAAGAATATCAGCATTGTACACCTTCACTTAGTGTTTGAAAGGTGGTGGCTTCAAGTGGAAAAAAGATGCTCAAAAAAGCTATCATCGTCTTAGGAGAAAGGCACAGAGGCTCCGATATTACAACCACCAAATTTTGGAAAAGTTTTTTTAATTTGATTGTGATGCTTCAAATGTGGGATTTGGTGTTGTACTTAGCTACATAGGTAAGCCTATTGGTTTCTTTGATGAAATGTTTGAACAATTCTAGTCATAACTATTCTACTTACGGTAAGAATTTTTTATTTTTTGTGAATTGGATCATTGGTAACATTGTCTTCTACATAGGAGTTTGTTCATTATTTGGATCATGAAGCATTGAAGTACTTAAATATTCAACAAAAATTGAATGCTTGCATGTTAAATTATTTCTAAACCTTCGGTTTGGCATAAATCCAGTGTTCTTAATCATATAGTGGATGCTCTTAGCTGAAGACATTCTTTGTCATCCACTTGGCAAATAAAAGTCTCTAACTTTGAGGTACTCAAAGATCTCTACTAGGAAGATTCATACTTTGATAAGATTTGGGAACAATGCTTGAACGATCCATTTAAATATTTCTTGACTCAAGATGGATTCCCCACCCCCCCCCCCCCAAAGATAAGCTACTAAGCGTTCTAAATTTTTCTCTAGGACAAGCAATTATGTTAAGGCATAAAATGAAGGTCTTCTTGAATGCTTTGGTAGACAAAACTATTTTCAAAATTTTCTTTTATTGCCCTAGGATATAATGCGATATCAAGTATTATTATGTTGAGAGGTGAACAACACATCACATGTAAAGACAGGGGGACATTAGGCAACTAAAACATCTTCAATAAAAAAAATCAAATATCAATACCAATTATCCATTATTATTCAACTCTCGACAAGCAAAAATAATCCAGTAACACAAAATAAAAACATCTTCAACATAACAATTTAAAGATAGATAATAGTTATTCATTATTGTTTATCCTAAGATTCTAAAAATAACCCCAAAATTCTAAAGAAATTAATGATAGTTCATCATTATTTAGCTCTCAACAAACAAAAACAATCCAATAACACAAGTAAGAAATCTCTCTAGTATTATATCCAAGAACAAATAACAATAGTTCATTATTACTTAACTCCCAAGAAGCAAAACAATCCAATAAAACAAATAAAAAATATCTCCAATGTTATAATGAAAAGCAAATAACAATAGTTTATCATTATTTAACTCCCAAAAAGTGAAAACAATCAAATAAAATAAATCAGAATATCTCTAGCAATGTAACCAAAAACAAAGGAAAAATCGCACTTTTGGTACAAAACTTAGGTTCAATCCCAATTGAGACTTTTTTTTTTCGATAGTACCATATTGAGTCCCATAATTTAAAAATTTTCTCACATTTGGTCCCGCCTTCCCCTTTTGTCAAATAGTTAATGGGGAATGTACGTGTCATATGCGTAGCCATTAACATGTGGGTTTTGAGAGGGGGGGGATTGATTTGGAGGGACCTAAGTTATGGGACCAAAAGTGTGATTTTCCCAAACACTGTTCACATTTATATTTTAAACACTTTTCCATACTTATTTCCAAATTAAAATTTAAAATTTAACAAAAAAATATAATTTTAAATTATATTTAGAAATAATGAAATTAAATATAAGTTTTAGTTTAAATTTTAAAATTAAAAATAATTCTTAATTTCAAATTTAATTTGAATTATTTTTTAATCTTTGTAAAATGATATTAATTAATGTAGTTAGTAAAAATATCATAAATTTTTTTAATCATTTTTGTAAATCTAAATTTAAAATATTTTAAATTACATGAGATAATTATTCAATTTTTTAGATGTTATAAAATTAAAGAATTTATTTTTATTAAGTAATTTTTTTTAAAAATATTCAAAAGTATTTAAAAAAATTAAATTAATTTTTTTTTCAATCATGAGAAGAATTATGATTTATATTTAATAATTTTCGTGCTTGAAAATTTATTTTGTTATTGACTTGTTAAATTTTTGTTATTTTTAAAAATTAGTTAATTTGAAAAATGAATTTTAAAATTTAAAATTTATAATTTATAATTTTTTGTTATAAATTAAAAGTTAAACTTATGAATATTTGTTATTTTTAAATTTATAATTGTGATGCCTCGACTGGGAGGCGCTGCTCCCATCCGAAGTGCTACCCATTCTATACCACAAGTATTCTGAATACCATAACCTGTATTTCTCAAAATCCAAAGTATTTGATTTCCACAAGCAACATCTAATAGAGATTCAAGTATGAACCAAAATATCATAAATCACCCTTAGCACTTCTATTACCATAATTACCTTATGTTCCCCCGGGGTTAGTCTATCTTTGTTACTTGTTCTTATCTAGGGTAAAGAATTGAAGATAACAATAAAATAACATAAGCACGAATGACTCAGCGAACTAATAATGAAGAGAAGATTACAACACATAGAATAATAACAATCGAACAATAAAGCTATTAGTGATAATCAAAATGTTCACAACGGAGCAAGATATGTTTCTAGCACAAGGAAATACGTCCAGCTGAAAAGTTAACTAAATATAATTTAGCAAACACTTTCACTATTCTTCTGTTGGTGGTTCTCCTACCTTGTCACTCCACTTTCGAAAACATGAAAATCCTTATCCCTCCAAGTTTTCTAAGTGATATCGGCTCGGACAAACAAATAAATGTTAGGCATGGCTAGCCGCATGCCTTACCAGTTCATAGACAACTATCTCCAGTTGGCTATGATGAGATTGGGTTATATGTATAGCATGTACGGGTATCAGCCAAAAGAACGGCTATCGTCGATCTATTCTGCCCGATCGTCTTTTGTAACCAATCCCAGTGCCCACACCAAGGGTATTACCTATATTCATGTAGGTCATGTAACATGTCCAAAAGTATTTTAATTAACATTCTAATTTGCCATGACAACAAGCAATCAAGCAATTAGTATCTAACGCATTTCAAGGTAGTACTCATGGCAATAATAGAACATGTATTTCAAAATCTATTTTCCATGCACAATCGCCATTTTCAGGTGATATAACATAAATCATAATCAAATAGGATTCGTAATCAGTGTAAGGGCGATGTGTGGTGAACTTTCACAAACTATTGATTTTATCCAAACTTCTATAGAAGTGATTTTTGGTTTAGGAATTCAACAACTTGAAACGGGTGAGGAATTCAGATAAGAACATGTCAAGTATCATGAAGAAAGAAGAAGAAAAGTCTAAGTAGACTACCAAAAGAAATACAAAGATAGAAGGTCGATATTGTATAAATGAATGGCAATCTCTAGCAAAGAAATGGTCAAACAACATTGATATATTTATTAAAATAAATATATAAGATAAGAAGTCACATCAAGCAAGATTGAGCAGCTTAGACCGACTGTTAGATTCAATAGAAGACTCAATAATTGCATAGAACAAACAAGCAATTAACCATTGAATCTCAATACAAATAGAATCAAGCAATAAGGTATAATAGCAAATATTTATGTTATTTTCCCTACAAGGAAAGCTAATATAATTCACCCAATAATTACAGAGGAATTCTTAGTTGTATGGGTGCTTAGACCCTAGCTCCCTAGTCAAACTGATATTGTCATAAGATAACTAAGTTATCATCCTATCAATCCTCTAAATCTTAAGTATAAGTATAGTTAATGTCTTCACCAAACTTAAGGTTATTTTGATGCAATTCCATTGATCTCTATTTTAGACCTAAATAGTTAAGATAATTAAATATGGTAGTTCTTAACTAATCAGTGGATGAAGGGGTTATCGGTATGATCCACATCATTGCGGTCTCGTTTAGAGTTCTAATATTCTACAGGTACTTATTGCTATAACACTCGAGTTCAATTATATCTTATCTTAATTGACTTTAATTATCTTATTCTAAGACTTCATGCTAATCAAAGTATAGCTTACCAAATGTAATTCTGAGTGGCTAGCCCTAACAACTCCATTTATCACTTCACTTATTTTATAGTTACGTAACAAGGGTCCAAGTTCCTAAATTAATTGGGTTCTCCGATCCATCAAGTCCAAGCCTAATAATTTGTTTTCGTTCTAATATTCATATAATATAACCTTTAGATTAAGCTTAACTATATTTCATTCACAACATGATATATTATTAGGCCTAAGGATATAATTTTAAATTAATCTTTCTTAATTTAACAAAACTTAGAATTATAAGCAATTTTGTCCAAGACTTAAAAAATTAATCGTCGCCTCAAATAAATTATATTTCGATAATCTTAATTTAATAAATATTGAATTATAATTTGTAAATGTCAATCGAATTAGCATCCGATATGAAATTTACCCAATTAGATCGAATTGATATTCAATCTCAAGCCGAGAATAGTCCAGACGAGTCTGAAATTCAAAACTATGCTTGCTGCCCAGAAGCTGCCATCAAAGGTGAGACCACCACTACCACCAAATGCGCCTCACTAAGGCGAGGAAAACCCCAAAATGATTTTTTGATTGTCCGTCGTTTAGACGGTCAATTTCTCAAAGAATCGCCGCGGAACCCTAACTCATTGTTGTCTTAATTCCATCACCATCAGCGGTTGGAGGCCACTACCACCAGTAGATGTGCCTCACCGAGCTAAGCAAAACCCTCAAAATGACTTCCTGATTGACCACTGTTTGGCTGGCTAATTTCTCGAAAAACTACCAAGAAACACTAACTCACCACTACCTTAATTCCATCACTACCATCGGTTGAAAATCCAAATTGAGACCACCTTTAGCTTGCCCATATTGCCGTGACCAAAACCCACCTAATCCTAGTCCATTTCCGCCGCCAGAAGTCGCAGAATCGCTGCCACCATCGTGCGTCCACCGTCGCCTCGTCGTTTTTGATGAAATACCCACTAGTTTTCAATGTTTTTAATATGGTGGGGTTCTTTTAGCAGAGAGCTAGCCTTCTATGGTGTTATTTTTGAGGTTTCCAGCCATTTCCTGGCGATTTTCCATCGGGGTAAGATTTAGGTAAATTTTGAAAATTTGATAAAGTTTAGTCCTTAATCCTATATATAAATTTATTTTTTAGCCTTTTCAGATTAACCCCAAATCTTTTGACCGATTTCAAAAACTTCTAACTGCCTTGCAATTTGACCCTTGAGTTTCAATTAAACCTTCAACTCTTAATTCTTACACATTGGCCCTAACATTTCTATTTCTAGGCAACTGGGTCCGTGTTTAATTATTTTGAAGTCCTCAGACTCTTGATTTACTAACATTGACCCCCTAAATTTTATAACTTATTTACAATTTAATCCCTCGATTGTCAATATTTAAGCCTAGAGTTTAATTAAATCTAATCCAAAATTAATCTAGCCAAATTTATCAATTTTGAATTTTATTTTAGGATTCCAAAATTCAGAGTGTTATAATAACTTGTAATTTCAAATTTAATTTTAGTTATTATAAATTTAGAAATAAATTTTTAATTTTTTTATTATTTTAAAAATTTTCATTATAATAACAAAAAATTAAATACTTTGGAAACTATAAGTTTTCAATTTTCCATGCTTATTTGAAAATTAAGATTTAAATATAATTTTAAATTTTATTTTGTTAAACAAGTTATTCTAAATTTAAATTATATTTTAAATTCTATTAATTTTAAATTGTATTTAGAAATATTGAAATCAAAAATAAAAATTTAAAATTAAAACAATGAGTACAAAATTCAAATATATTAAAAGTATTTAAATTAAAAATATAATTTAAATTTTAAAATTTATTTCCAAATAAAATAATTTGTAAAAATAATAAGAAATTTAACAAGTTAATAACTAAATAAATTTCCAAACACAAAAAAAATGTGGAATATAAAGTATAGTTTTCTCATGTTTGGAAAAGAAATATTGAATTTAATTTATTTTAAAAACTTTCAATATTTCAAAAAGGTTTTACACAATAAAAATAATTTCTTTAATTAATAAAATTTAAAAAATTGGATATTTATTTTGTTTAGTTTATAATATTTTAAATTTAAATTTATGAAAATTATTAAAAAAGATTATGATAATTTTCCCAAATTTCTATTTTTCCCCTTTTATTAGTTGATTTTCCCTCCAAAATGAAGATTGAATAGTATCAAGCCAATTTTTCCTTCAAAACCAACTGTTGACGGTGCCCATGCCATACACATGTCTTTTCCATTAATTATTTAATGGAAAGGGTGGGGGGGAGGGGACCAAATGTGAGAAAAATTCAAATTATGTGACTCAGTTTGATACTTTTAAAATTAATGGACTCAATTGGGATTGTGCCTTAGTTATGGGACCAAAAGTGTGATTTTTCTGGAAAGTAAATAACAATAGTTTATCATTACTTAACTGAAGTATTGTATCGTACAAACCTCATTGTACAAATTTCATGCGAGAATTATAAATGTACTTTTTAATATGAGCCATTAGATTTAAAATGTAAAATCATGGTCATTATTTTTGCTTATTAGTGGGCAACGAGATAAAAATAAATTTTACCTGTTACCCATACAAATTGTTAAAGTAAGCTCTAATACTATGTTATAGGGCATTGCACTAAAATGGTGGTTGCCATTGATCTAACAAGATTTTTATTTTTTATATTTTTATTATTTGGATTCTAGCCAATTAAATACTCTTTATATATATATAGTGAACTCATTAAATTAATTTTTTCTTTAAAAAACTTTTCTTTATATCCTTAAAAAGGCAAATTGGTCTATTCTATTTATTATGCTACTTCAAATTATTTTTAAATTCTATTTGTAATGTATTTTAATATCTTTTGGTACATTTTTATTTTTAAAACAATGGAAGAAAAATTAGATTGCAATTTAGAAATATCAATTAATTATATGTGATATATATATATATATAATATTTAGTACTTTTAATTATCTTACAAATAATCAATAAAAATAAATTTATTATAATTTATAATTATCTAGTAAAAAAGTTCTTAAGAAATTCAATTTTTTTTTTATAATTAGCATACTTTTAACAATTTTAAATTAATCATTATAAATTTACATATATTGGATATTAATAAAATTCGACAAATATTAAATAATAATATTAAGATATTGGCAATATAATTCTAGAAATTTTAATTACATAATCAATTCTAACATAATTCTTGAAAAGATACAAATGTATTGTTTGTTAAATTGATATAAATTTAAACTACTCATAATAAATTTAGATAGATGTAAATATTAATAAAATTTTATAAATATTACATGGTATATAATAAAATAATTAATAATTTTAAATACATAATCAGTTTTAAAATAATTCTAAATTATTTAAATAATCTTTTCAATTTTTCCCACCCCACCCTCCAAACTCAATCCATGGTAACCGACCATGGCCACCCCACTGCACCACACCCTCCACCCATCTGATGGCAGCCTTGGTTGGCTACCTATTTTCTGCCCCTGCCAGATGTAGTCAAATCCAAATTTGGCCAGCAGCCGCCGGCCATGGCGGTCGCACCCGCCTCCACCCCTCAAAGTATATGTAGGTGCGTGTATATATATAGTTATATATTATATATACTATATTTATATTATATTATACATATGATTAAATATGGAGATATTTATATATGCTTTTTATATATAAGTATACAAATATTTTTGATTTTTTTGTTGTTTCTTTTAAATTATTAGGGATGATTTGGTCATTTAACACTTCCAATTAGAATTTTTGGATATTCATTAATAAAAAACAAGGTGAATATAATTTTCAAAATCTAAGGAAGTTCAATTATATTTATACAAACCTCAAGGGAGGCAATTATATTTATTCCTATATGAAATTAGGGATGACTTATTGTAAAATGCATGTGTCGCTTATTTAGGAGGTTCATCATGTAAGTAAAGTATAATTAAACCTCATCATAAACGCCCATATTTAACTTCCAACAAGAAAAACAATCCAATAAAACAAATAAAAAATATCTTCAACATTATAATAAAAAATGAATAACAATATTTCCTCATTATTCAACTCCTAACAAGCAAAAAACAATCTAGCAATATAAAGTAGAAAAACAGGGCATGTAAAAATTGTGATTTCCTTCACGAATTTTCAAAGTACAGCAAGATGAAAAAGCATGCAAAATTGTGGTAAGTCGTGCCTCAATGTCGCGTCTCTTTCTTTTATTTGATTTCTTTTAAAAATGATTGGCAGAGACGTCCCTTGGTGGCACACCTTTGTTTGATTTTTCCTAACAATACAAAAGGGGTCTCTTGGTGGCACACCTCTCGCACTTGTTTTTTAATTTTTAAAAATAAAAAAAATAATTGTGAGAAATACTAATTTAATTCAATTGCATCAAGAGAAAAGAGATATATATGGTAAAGGTTTCTCAAATAAAAGATATACAAGGTATGCCATTCAATTAATATCTTACAAGGTTGCAAACTATATGCTGTGTATAACCAACGTCTTATTGTCTAATATGGAGAGAATTGGAACCACTTGCAAACATAATAATAAAAGAACTTATTCAAACTTCTTATCACTATGAGTGAAATGACCACATCAAAAATTTGCAACACATGACATTTATTGACATTTGGCTGCTCCTCTTATCACTGTGACTCATATGTTACTTTATTGGATCAATTTACGGTTTTAGTTTTGTGCTTTTGCCTTGTTCAGCTCATCCTTTCTTATGGCAATATTCACTCTAATAGTTAGTATAAGCGGCAAAAAGCAATTACTTGACTTTCCATGATCAAACTCAAATTAAATGATTTTGTCAAAAATATAAATGATAGACGAACTACACTTATTCGTAAATGTGCTCAAATAGCGATTGAGAATAAGTAGAACATTATGGATAAACTCATATTACAAGCAGAGCTTGAACTCTTTGACTAGATCTTTCAAATGAAGCTTAAATAATTTTAAAATGCAAACTTAATTTTAATTCATTTATTGATTGTCAACGTCTAAGGGCAACAGTATTAGGTAACTCATGCATTTTTTCATGTTCAATTAACTTGTAAATAAAATTGGTAAGTTAGACTAATTTTTTTGAATTAATTAAGTTAATTGCGCAAAAGATAATGTCTAATCAAATAGAATATGGGCTCCATTAACATTTGGTACTTCATGTTAAGATAATTTGGCATGATGGTAACTAACAAAAATATCTGATGAGGGTAGAAACTGTATATAATTGTATTGAGACCGAATCTCGGTGGATCAACCTGCTTAGTCGAGTGAATAAACTCCACATATACCTAGGCTGAGTCTTGCAACCACGAGCAAATGTCAGGCTAGTCGAGGTGCCCTCAGCTATGGCACTTCGACGCTGAAGTCAGTATGAGAACGACCAAATAAGATGAGCAACAGAGTGAGGGCTTTGTGGTATAGAATGGCATATCATTAGAGACGCTGGAAAGGGGCTATTTATAGCCTTCATTGAGTGAGAGATTTGTCTGAGATGCCCTTAGCATGCAGAAAGGGCTCTTGTCCTTGCCTGAGGGGCTTTAGGTTATCTCCCATTCATATACTTTTCCAGATGGCTTCATCTCCAGCTTTTATAGACAAAATAGTAAACTTGAGGCGCACCCCTTATCTGACGCGACAGCATGGGCGGTACTGGGGTGGCACATGCCATTAATGCCGAGGTATGTCGCCTGTCAGGGCATTTAATGTGGCAAAAAAAAGGATTCTGCAGTGAGTCGACCTTACTGGCCAACAAACAGATTGACCTCAGTGTCGGCTCTAGGTGAGGTTGATGAACTGTGGAGCAGTGGTTGAACACTCTGGTCGAGAGAGTCGAGCATTTGCGTTCGACTCGCAGCCTGGTCGAACGACATCAGTGTTGCTTAGTGTGCTGTTGGAAAAGAGTATGAGAGGTTGATCAACGCCAACAACGTGACTGGTCTCTAAGGATGAGATGGGCCTGATGACGTATTCTTGGGTTGATAGTCTATGGGCTGGGCCTATTGGGCCATTCCATATCATGAGTCCCCCCTCCCCCCAACTTCCAAATTCTGAGCGAGATTATTGAAGACAAGGATTCGAGAGTAGTTTGGTGTGAAGATATTAGGACCAATTGATGAGGGTTTTATCAGCCAACCAAGGTTTAGTGCTTTTAATGCGCCTGTTACATTAGGCTATGCAGAGAATCAAACAATGGTTACGCCATTATTACAGATGTTTGGGGTTCCCATGCTTGGATGCCTATAAATAGGCACGGCTAAAGTCTTCATTTTTACTTTTACAGCTTTGCGTCTGGTTGAATTCTGAGCCAACTGCTTTTTCTACGATTGTTTTGTGCCCTAGGCTTCATCAAAGCTGTGTAAGTCTTTCCTCAATTTTATTCAAGCACCTCCTTTGTTTAAGAAATGGATCACTTGTACGATTCTGAGGGTAGTCGTGAGGGATAGTGAGACCATCCATTCAGATCTGGGAGGAAAATCAACCAACTAGTTGAGCAGCTCTTCAAGCAATAGCTCGAGCTCCAGCAGCTCGAGTAGTGATTGCGCTGCTGGCGGGGATGGGGCTAGGCCAAGTTAGGCTCTAGCGTCATATGGTTGACTATTCACCCCCAACCACTATAGTGAGATAGTGTCTAAGATAACTCTTGCTGATGTGGCACGTATTAGGCAGGTATACCATGTTCCTACAAAGTATGAGCTTATAGTACCTGGACCTACTGATAGAATACATCGACTTCTGGTAATTATCATGTTTGAGGATGCTTTTTGATGCGGGCTTAGGTTCCTTTTAGCTGGACCTATAGTCGAGCTACTGAGAGGTTAAGAAGTATGTATAACCTAGTTGTTATCCAATTGCTTCTCGACCATATATAGTTTTGTTGTTTTAATACATTTATTTGACCAGTCGGCTACTTTCGCAAATTTTCAAACCTATTTCACCTCCCAATATCCCGATAGTTAGGTAGTACGGACGTGTCGGGTTTTTATTACCTCACTGCTAGACCCCGCCAAAAATTTCTTGTCACCCGATTCTCATCTTACGGCTAGGAGTGGAAAAAGTATTATCTATATGTTTGAGTGGTTGGGGCCTTCAATATTCTAAGGAAGTGGTGGATGGGGCATGTTGAGATGCCAGGGAACTTAACTCCGACCTGGCCCAAATTATTCATACGAGGCTTGGTCGAGTTTGGTCAGGTTGAGACCCCGATTGTTATCTAGGAGATGAGTTTGGTTTTAGCTGGCTTATTGCTAGCTTAGCTGGACTTCCCAGCAGACGCTCGACTAGGTAGCTAGTGCTGTCGATTCTTGATTAGTTTACTTATTGCATTCATCTTTTTGTTCGATTTTGATCTTTTATTATTTTCCTTTTTGGCAAATCAAGAGGAGACAATGAACCGTGCACGAGTAGAAGCTTTGGCTAGGGCCCAAAGGAACAAGCAATGTCGTCAAGCTACAGTAGCTCGACGAGAGACGACTTTAGTCGGGCTGCTGCAACCCGAGGCAATGATGTCGTCGCCATTGTCTACTCCGTCTCCAGCTCTGCCTATGCCGACCACTGAGAACAGCCCTGCCGGTCAAGGCAAAAGGCCAATAGTTTAGCAAGCTGGACCTGCTCCGAAAAAAACTACAGCCGAAAAGGGCAAAGGAAAATCTGTGGGGTCGGGCCAACCTTCAGGATATGATCTATTTGGGCGGCGTGGGGATGACATGTTGTTCCACTTGCAAAACTACTATTGCCATAGTTTGGGATGGATTCGGGTATGGCTATGCACAACTCGTACTCTATGGTGTCGGTGGGGCCGACTGGGGCTGCCCTTTTAAAGGTGATGATGGCATGGCTGTTCGTGTCCGACCAGAAGAAGTTCATGGACCTGAGCCAGGACGTCACACTAAGAGCTTTGGCTTATCACTCGAATATGGTAAGGGTCTGGTCAATAAGCATATCTTGTCGAATGTTATTTACTGGTCAGCACTATTTGCTTATCAATAATTTGTTCAAGTGAGCTAATTAGGCTACCATTTTTATAGGAGGTCAGAGCTGGTTTTGGTCGACTGTGAGCACCTATAGGAAGGCGGAGATTTGGAGATGCTGAGAGCTCAGCTCGAGTCTTCCCAAACGAAGGTCAAACAGCTAATAAAAGAAGTTGAGGAACTCAACAGCCAGCTCGTAATGAAGGATAGTCAACTGGTCCTTGCTATCACTGAAAAGACAAGGATGGATGAGCTACATAATTAGGTCAGAGTAGATGAGCAGCATAGCTATGACTCTGGTTGGACAGTCGAGTATAATACGATAATTCAGAACACTCGAGTGGAATTTTACAGAAAGCTGCCTCTGATGATGCGAGAGGCCATGCAGCAGCTTATGCTATGTTTGGCATTTCAAGATGAGGGTGTTGTCTTTTCTTTGGATAACACTAAGGGTGTGTTCAACAAAGCGATCAAACAGTTAGAGTATTTGGGCTATGCTTTTCGAACTGAGGATAAAGATTGCATTAGCTCTATCCTGGATGATCAGCTGCAAATGTATCCTGACCCCAATGAGGCCGTTGTCCAAGAGAGAGCTGCCGAAACTTCCCTAGTCGAGGAAGCTGCTGAGACTCCCCCAGTTGGGCCCCTGACTGAAGCGCAGACAAAAGAGGCCGAGGTGGCAAAGAAGCTGCCTAAAGTGGTAAAGGAGTTTGGGTTTGTGAACGACTTTGCATTTGAGATTCAGGACTGCATGGTTGACGTCGCTAAGTATCTTCTATCGCTCGGGAGTGATTTCTTGGTTGGTTAGGTAGGGCCTTCTCAGCCAGCGACTGTTGTTGTTCAACCTGCCATAGTGGTGCCCGAGAAGGAAGCAACCAGCCCTGTGGTGGTTCATATCCC
Organism: Jacaranda mimosifolia; assembly: GCA_018894105.1. Lineage (NCBI taxonomy): Eukaryota > Viridiplantae > Streptophyta > Magnoliopsida > Lamiales > Bignoniaceae > Jacaranda > Jacaranda mimosifolia. Next base: position 5,714,679 of record CM032133.1, read on the forward strand.
TTCAAGCGATGAACTCGACTAGGCAATTGAAAAGGGTGCTCAAGGCGCCCATACTGAAGGCGCAGGGTCGAGCAATTGCTAAACTCTTTGCTATTTGTCTAATCGCTTGGCGTGGTGTTGTCCAGTCAATCATTATGTTCATCATCATCATTTTTTATTTTTTTTTCAAGGTTGGAGTCGAAAACTTTTGAATGAGAATGAAATATTGCTTTTTGCTCGTTGATGTGTACTAATATCTTTTAACGCTTTTGTTTCCATTGAATGTTAGTTGTGGATGAATAAATAATTTGGTCTTAGACAATATAACCCTAAAAGATAATGGAATTAATCCAAGAAACTCGTCGACTCTTGGTGTTGATTTTGCACTATCTCATTATGCCAGAATGAACACCTTTGTTGAACAAATCATATTAACTTAATGCATCACACAGAATTGACTTTGACTATAGGGTTGAGTTTATAGTATTGATTTGGGCCCATAATTTGCTGTACTTGTGGTTTAGGTCGACATCAGGGCCGATGGTAGACAGTTGGCTTATTTATTGATTTAGACTGTAAAGTATTGGCTTAGCGGTGTGAAGCATTGGCTTAGCGGTGTGAAGCCCATAAAGGATCGACTTGTTTATTGATCTGGGCTAAAAAGCTTTGATTTGGCAGCTCGAAGCCTATTCTGGGGTGATTTTGGGGTCGACTATACACGATCATCTCGTTTGTTGATTTGGGCTGAAAAGCCTTAATTTGGCAGCTCGAAGCCTATTCTGGGTCAACTGTGGGGTTAACTATAAGCGATCAACTTGTTTGTTGATTTAGGTTGAAAAGCCTAAATTTGGTGGCTCGAAGCCTATTCTGGGTCGACTATAAATGATCAACTCTTCAACTCTTTTGTTGATATGGGCTGAAAAGCCTTGATTTGGAGGTTCGAAGCCTATTTTGGGTCGACTATAAACGATCAACTCGTTTATTAATCTAGACTATAAAGCCTTAATTTGGCAGCTCGAAGCCTATTTTGGGTTGAATGCGGGGTCGATGTTGTGGTAATGCAAGTAGATAATTGTAGAAATGTCAAGAATTGCATTTTCATGTGAGAATACAACGAAAAATAATGGTTTCTTTATACATCGAACTTCTTTAGATTTACAGCATTCCAAGGTCATGGGAGCTCATTGCCGTTCAAGTCCGCTAATCGATGTGCATTGTGCTTTGACACCTTGACCACGGAATAGGGCCCTTCCTATTTTAGTTTAAGTTTACCTACGTTATTTGACACCTCCACTTTCTTGAGAACAAGGTCTCCGACTTTGAAACTACGCGGTCAAACTATTTTGTTGTAATGTTCTGTTATTTTTTACCTGTACCGCTGCATCATGTTATAAGATTCGTGTCGTAGCTCATCAATGGTTTGTAGGTTAAGTTCCCTTGTAGACACGTTTCTGAGTGGATTATAATAGATCACCTGAGTTGTCTGTTGTATCAGCTCAGATGAGATGACTACTTTGGAGCTGTAGACCAAACTGAAAGGGCTGCGACCTGTGGCTGATCGAGGGGTCATTCTATATGCCCACAGCACCTTGGAGAGGTCGTCTGCCTAACTTGCTCATGTTCCTTCTAGTCAAGCTTTGAGCTGGTCAAGGACAGTTCTGTTCGTGACCTCTGTTTGACCATTAGCCTAGGGGTTTCCAGCTGAAGTAAAGTGTTGACAGATCCTCAAAACCTCGTACCAATTTCTTATGTTCTTGATTTGAAATTGGGTTTCATTGTTTGATATCAAGACTTTAGGCTAACCAAAATGACAGATGATGTTCTTCTAAATGAAACTCTTAATGGTCGCATAAGTGATTTTCAGAACGGCCTTTACCTCGACCCACTTGGTACGGTATTTGACCACTATAATGATGAATTTTCATTGACCTGATGTTTTTGGTATGGAGCCAACCATGTCGATCCCCCACTAATCAAACGACATCGCGATCTCAACATTTATCACTGATGCCGCTGGCTGGTGTGGTATGTTTGAGTGGAACTGGTAGGATGGACACCTTCTGGCAAAGTCGACAGAGTCTTTTAATAGTGTGGGCTAGAAATACTCGTATTGAATAATTTTATGTCCTAGGGCTCGATCTTCAGAATGATTTCCATAAATACCTACATGGATTTCGTAGAGGACCTTACTGGCTTGATTCGGCATTAAGTATCTTAGAAGTGGTTCGGACATCGACCTTTTATAGAGCTGTCCATGCTCGTTGAAAGCAAATTTGACTGCTTGACCTCTAAGCATGCGCATCTTATTTTTGTCTTCAGGGACTGACCCTTGGCTTAAGTAGAGCTTTATTAGGTCTTTCCAAGAAGGAGGTGCTTCTTCGATGCTCCCTATCAAATTCTGGTCGCGAGTATTTATGAAAGCTTATTGGCAACCAGAAATATTATAGTTTTTTCTCTAGTCCCCTTTGTCGAGCTTGTAAACTTGGAGAGGGCATCGGCCCACTCGTTCTCTAATCGGGATACCTAGATGAGGGTGAAACTCTTCAACAACTGTTGTAATTTTTTCACCTCGGCCAAGTATTAACTCATCTTAGATTCTTTAGCCTCGAAGTTGCCTTCGACCTGCTCTATGACTAGCTAGGAGTCGGTGATCGCTACTAGCTGCTTGACTCCACGGTTTGCTGCCATCCTTATACCGGCAATGAGGGCTTCATATTCTGCCTCGTCATTGGTGGCTGGGAAGTCGAGTTGGATTGCGAAATCATATTCCTCCACAAGTGGGAAACGGAGTGAGACACCAATTCCACCTCCTAACGTGGTAGCTGATCTATCGATGTGTAAAGTCTATACTGAGGAGTCCTGGCGTATTGGTCAGGGAGGTCAAGCTTCTCGATGAAAAAATCAGCTAAAACTTGTGCTTTATGGTTGTCCTGGGTTGAAATGTGATATCGAATTCGCCATGCTTGATGGCCCACTTAGTCAGTCTTCCCGACGTTTCTGGCTTCGACAACACCTATTTTAACGATTGATTTGTCAACACTATAATGGCATGAGACTGGAATAAGGCCACAATTTCCATGCCACTGTAACCAGAGCAAGGGCGAACTTCTCGATCCCAAAGTAATTGTGCTGAGACCCCTGTAGTATTTTACTGCAATAATAAATTTACCGATGGGTTTTATCTCTCATCGAGACTAAGACTGAGTTGATTGAGGCCGTGGACACGGCTAGGTAGAGGTGCAAAACTTCTCACAACTCAAGTTTGGTGAGCATGGGTGGCGAGGAGAGGTATTGTTTGAGATCGACTAAAGCTTGGTGGCATTACTCTATCCATTGGAATCCCAATTTTTTTACATTCCTGAGTATTTTGAAGAAAGGTAGATTCTTGTTGGTTAATCGTGCAATGAATCTGCCAAGAGATATGATCCTGTCGACCAGGCGCTGTATGTCCTGGGCTATTCGTGGCAGAGCGATGTCCAAAACTACCTGGATTTTCTATGGGTTTGCTTCGATCCCCCTTTAACTAACCATGTAGCCCAGGAACTTGCCTCCTCGAACCCGAATGTATACTTATTGGGGTTGCGTTTCATACTGAATGCCCGCAGTATCAATAAGGTATGGTAGAGGTCGATTAGGTAATCCTCAACTTTTTCTATCTTGACAATCATGTCGCCGACATAAACCTCTATAGACCTACCAATCTCGTTCTTAAACATGAAATTAACTAATCTCTAATAAGTTGCTTCTGCATTCTTGAGCCCAAAAGGCATGACGAAGAAATAGTATACCCCATTGGAGACGACGAAAGAGGTCTTATCCTTGTCCTCTAGTGCCATGAATATTTGATAATAGCCTTGAAAGGCATCTGTCATACTCAGTAATTCACAACCAGCTGTAGAATCAACTAGTAAATCTATGTGAGATAAGGGGTAAGGATCTTTAGGACAAGCTTTACTCAAGCCGGTAAAATCATTACACATACGCTATTTTTCCTCTTTCTTGGGGACGAGTACAACATTCTTAAGCTAAAAAGGATATTGAATTTCAATAATATATCCTGCCTCTAAGAATCTGTTGACCTTCTCTTCAATGATCTAGGATATCTTAGCATTGAAGGTCCTCGTCTTCTGCTTCACTGGCTTATACGAGGGGTCCATATTGAGGCGATAGATAATGACACTATGGTCGATTCCCTGGAGGATAGAAGCTTTCCATGTAAACACGTCGATATTTCTGTGAAGGAAATTGTCCATAAAATATTCCATGCGATGACCTATATCACTTTCGATTTGGGTGGTTTTGTCGGGGTTCCCAGGTTCTAGCTCAATTATTTTGAACTCCCCAATGGGCTCAACCCTAGTGCCCTCTATCTTCTATTTCTTACTCGTCTTTCCTTCCTCAGGTTCTGCTACAAGGGCATCTTTCGAGGGCTTCAGCTAGGGTTGTTCTGCTTGCTAGCTTAGACTGAAATGGTGTAGTAGCGCCATACTTCCTTTATGTTGCATAAGAGCTCGCCTATGCCTACTGGGCCTGGGAATTTGATCTTCATATGGTAGGTTGAGACAATGGCCCAGAAGTTGTTTAGGGTTGGTCGAACAATAATGATATTGTAGGCAAAGGGAGCATCAATAACTAAGTAATTTATCATAAGGGTTCTACTACGGGGGGCTCCCCTAAATGATGTAGATAGGTTGATGGATCCTTCCGGGATGATTTTTGATCCCCCAAAGCTGATCAGTGGCATACAGACTGGCTTAAATTTTAATTGCCCCAAATTCGTTCTTTTTAAAGTCAACAAGAATATGATATTCGTGGAGCTGCCATTGTCGACTAGGACTTTTACTTCAAAATTGGCTATTTCGATCGATACGACCATGGAGTAGTCTATCTTGCAGTCGATTCCTTTGTTCTTGAGGAGGGCGAGGTCGGTGTTAGTGAAGGAGATTGGCTCTGCATTGGTTGAGAGCTAGAAAATCATTTCGATCGGGGTTGATTTGGTCGATTTTAGTCGTCGTTGGGTTTGCCTTCGAGCGGACTTCGAGTCCCACCTAGTGGGACCTCCAGCAATCATGTCAATAACTCCTCAAATGGGTGTGTGGGGATCATAGCTAGGTTTCTTTCCTTTGTCCTCCTTTCTCGGGCTAACCGACCTTTCTCTATGGAAGTCCGATCGATTTTGCCCCCTTCTTGCTTGGCATGCTTATCAATGTATTTTTTGAGATGGCCTTGTTGAATCAACCTCTCAATCTCATCATGCAAGTTGAAACAGTCTTCCATATTACGGCCTTTTTGTTTTGTGAAAATGGCAGTACTTCTTGGATTTTCTCATGGCATCCGTCTCGATTAGCTTTATGGATTTTTTCAGGAGGTTGTCGTGTTAGATGGAAATCAACACCTCTTTCTTTAGGAGATTAAGAAGGGTGTAATCATGGAAGTGCTTAATGGGAGATCGACGACCTTTCCAGTGCTGACAATCATTTTTCACCTTGCTCTTCTTCTTGTTGACCTCAAGATTGCCATATTTAAGTCTGTTAATGTCCTATTGGGTCATATATCTTTCTGCGAGGTCAAGCAACTCCTCCATCGATCGGGGCTGCTCACGCACCAATGCATTGGCATACTATTTATGTTTGAGGCCCAAGAAAAGTACGTTGATCAGGAACTCAATTCGAGGGCTATCAATCTTCAGTACTTCAGTATTAAATCTGGTGAAAAAGTCATAAAGGGATTCCCCCTCATTTTGTTTCACTATATGCAGGTGGGTATGAAGAAGCTTTGCATTTCTTCGGCTGGCAAACTGGTGCAGAAATTTGTCACATAACTAGTCATATGAATAGATTGACGCTGGCTCAAGCTTAACAAATCAGTCGAGTGCAATCCCTTGGAAGGTAGGCACCAACATCTTAGCATGGATGGAGTCATTATGCCTATGTAGCTGCATTATGTGCTCGAATTGCATCAAATGCTCTTTTTGTTCTAACGAGCCATAATACCGGGCAGATCGATTAGGACCTTAGCATCTATGACGATGCGCTCGTTGATGATCTCCTGGGCGAACGATGACTCCCTTTCTCGACGGAACCTTTGCAGCCCCTCAGGGTGGTGGTTTCTTTCAGTATTTCTCCTCGAGATCTCCTCCAAGCGTCTGTTCAGCTGTTGGACTTGATGAGATACCTCATCTCATTCTTCTCTATTGGCTTAAGACGCGTTCATGTACGGATATGGTCTCGAGCGCTCGACCCTATAGTGCTACTGGGCTCGAATGCGTCGAGCGCCATGATCAACTGAATCTGCCACTTCTTTGCGGAGGATGGGTCGGCCCATTCCTTAGAAAAATAACCTGGACTGGTTTCACGCCTCGAGGGGGGTCGTTTAGACTCTGGTCAACCATGATTCTCTCTAGGTGATCTCTCTTCAAGGGACGCAGGGTTGCGGGGTTACGCTGGCTGCTGGTCCCAATTGGATGGCATGTCGATTTAGGGCAGCAGAAAGTTGGGCCAAAATTTGAGCAGATATCTGCTCGCTGATGAATTGCATCAATTAGGGCACAATCAGGGTGACCACCTATTCTAGCTAGGCGCTCGGCCCTGGCACATCCAGCTCTTGCTGAGGTTGAGGAGGAGGAGTGATCGACCTTCTATTCTCTTCCTTTTTCGAGGTGGCTCGTCTGGTCTTAACCATTTTTTCGATTGCGGCTCAAAGTTTCCCATAGATGGTGCCAAATGATGAAGGTAAAAACTGTATATAACTGGATTGGGATGGAATCTAGGTGGATCAACCTGCCTAGTCGAGTGAATGAGCTCCACAGATACTTAGGCTAAGTCTTGCAACCATGGGCAAACGTCAGGCTAGCTGAGGTACCCTCGACTATAGAACTTTGACGCTCAAGTCAATATGAGAATGACCAAATAAGATGAGCAGCATAGTGAGGGCTTTGTGGTATAGAATGGCATACATTTAGAGAGGTTGGAAAGGGGGTATTTATAGCCTTCCTCGGGTGAGGTATTTGTTTGAGATGCCCTTAGCATGCAAAAAGGGCTCTTGTCCTTGCATGAGGGGCTTTAGGTCATCTCCCATTCCTGTACTTTTTCAGGTGGCTTCATCTCCAACTTTCATGGATAGAATAGTATATTGGAGGGGCGTCCCCTATTTGGCGTGGCAGCATGGGTAGTACTGGGGTGGCACATGCCATTAATGCTGAGGCATACTGCTTATCAGGGCATTTAATGTGGTAGAGAAGGGATTCTATAGTAAGTCGACTTCACTGGTCGAAAAATAGATCAACTTCAGTGTCGGCTTTGGGTGAGGTCGACGAACAGTGGAAGCGGCAGTCGAACACTATGGTCGAGAGAGTCAAGCATCTGCATTTGGCTCGCAGGCCTAGTCAAATGACATTAGTGTTGCTTAGTGTGGCATTGGAAAAGAGTGTGAGGTCGATCAAAGCCAACAACATGATTGGGCTCTGAGGATGAGATAGGCTAATGATGTACTCTTGGGTTGATAGTCTATGGGCAAGACCTATTGAGCCATCCCATATCAATATCCCTCTAAAAAATTGATTGAATATAGTCCTAAAAAAATTAGTCTAATAAATAATTACATTAATCCGAAGCCTAGTACATCAATCTAATCAAAATTAAAATTGAGGGATAGTATCATCATCACAGTTTACCTCCCATGAATAAATAATCAAAATAACAAAAATGCAATTTACATTAGCATCCAAATTTTAACATTTATGCACGCACATAAACATATTATAGAGTAGTTCATCTAATGATCAACTACACATGAAGATAAAGCATATACATATACATAATTTTGACCCATAAAAATATTTGCATGCAATCTTTTTACAGAAAATATCCGAAAAACATTTTCTATTAGTTTCCAACAAAATCTATATATCAAAATAATAGGGTCAAAAAATATCTCGCTCTATTATCTTATGCTCGTTTTAGGCACATCATTTATTCTTTTGAATAACTTATCACTCTATAATATGATATAAAAATTATAATAAACATCCAAAAACATGTTCTATTTTAGGCAGAAAAGAATTATCTCCACAAACTTAATTTTCAAGCTGAAACTTAAAAAAAATCATATATTCCTCATTTTTTAAGTTCGTTTTTAAGAGTAATTATACATTTGATAATACTTGGATCTGGGGATGATTGGATTAGGTTCTGGCCCACTACGATTGACCAAATGATGGACTATAGATGAGTACTAGGATGGCAGCGGGTCGAGTCCTACAACCAATCAACACATGTCAAGCTAGCCGAGGGTAAGGCACTTCGACGCTCAAATCAGTATAATTGACCAAAAAATAGAGTGACAGAGTGAGGGCCAAAGTTATAGTGAATATACCTCTATGAGGATTGCAATTAGGTATTTATAGTCTCTTGTGAGAGGTTAAAATATCTATAATACCGTTGATCATGCAGCGACGACTTTTGTCTTTGTCTGAGGACCTTTAGGTCTTTCCCTACCTGAAAACCTTATCTAGGTGGCGCGTTCCCCTCTTTTCTGGGATATGGAAGAGATCTCCGCATTTAATTCGGAGGCATGCTTCTTAAATGTGAAGGCATGCCTCTTGTAAGCACGTTTGATACAACAAAATGGTGGTTATGTCACATTTAATGCGACAGTAACCCATGATGGAGAAATATTTCTTGTCTTTCCGATCGACCTCCTTTAATTAAGATGTTTTTTTGGCTATGGGCCTCTCAGCTATGCTTTGGTCGAATTCTGGATCTCTTAGGTCCTTGGGGCCTTTCTAGCCGAGGGCTTATCGACCATACTTGGGATAATCAGCCACATTCTGGTTGACTAAAGGGATGTTGATATTTTATACTAGCTACTCGACCCAATGCATTCTTGGGACTGGTTAATTACTATTAGGTCCATTGGGCTCGATTCACTTCTCTATATCATGAGTCCCAATACTCTCGAGTCCTAATCGAACTCTCACGATGAGAAAGTGTAGGGAATAGTTAGTTAACAAAATTGCAATAAGTTTGTGTCAACCTCTTTTCTCAAATCCTAACCAGGGTTTTGGTACAATAAATGTGGTAGTTACATTGCGTAGGCAAATGAAAATATCGACGATTACACAATAAGTACCCAGGTAACGAGTCACTTTAGCTAATTGAATTACCCTTTTAAGTAAACCCTATAAATAGTGCGTTGTTTCTCTCATTTACCGCATCAGTAAAAGGTCGAGCTCTCAAAAGTTACTGATCTAAATAAGAGTCGCGAATCTTCTTTTCTTCTCGATTTCGTAAGTTTTCATTTCTTCCTACTTTAGTTCTTTGCCATTCCATTTTTGCTATCTTTAAAGTTGTAAACATGTTTGGGGAGCCAAATTTAGAATCTTTGGAGAGAATAGTGGTATGTCGGCCAATTTTGAGCAAGGACGAACTTTTGGGGAGCCAATCAAGAGGGTAAATGATTCAACTAGTGGGATTATTAATCTTCCAGTAGTGGGTTGAGCTCTTCTGATTCGAATAGGACGAGGGTTGATGTCGAAGGGGAAGCTAGACCATCTGGGTAACAATATAGTGTCTGAGGTTAGCAGGGGTAACTTAGAACTAATTAGGTGCACATATCATATTTTCCCTAACTTTGAGTTGATTGTCCTCGAGCTGAGTGAGAGAATGCATAGACCTTCCATAGGTTGCATAATCGTGTTTGAGGATGCTGTAAAGTATGGGCTTGGATTTCCAATTGCGTAGCTTATAGTTGACCTCCTTACTGGCCTTCACGTCTGCATCACTCAATTGTTGCCCAATTATTTTTTGATCTTGTATAGCTTTGTTATTTTAATACTAATACACAACCAACCACATTCATTCATAAACTTCAGCAATCTATTTCATCTTCCTATGTCCCAAAAGTCAGGCTTTTATTATCTCACCTCCTATCCTCGTCGAAAAATATTCATGACTCCCTCTTCTTCCTATGGTCAATCTTGGAAGTAGAGATACGTTTTCGTCTATGCCCCTAGTGAGGTTGATTTCAATATTTCGACAGGGTGATTGAGGGGTTAGGTCGAGATGCCTGAGAATGAAAACCCTAATTGGAACAACACCTGTATCTGAGATTTGGTTGAGTTTAGGGAGATGGAGGCGTTAGGATATACTATGGAAAGGAATCTAATGTTATCTAGCTTGTTGCCTACTCGATTGAATATCCTAGCTAATGCTCGACTAGTAAACCTCATTTTGTTGTATTATTTTTGTTGTTAATTTTATAGTTTCTAATCGGCATATTGTGTTTGTGTTTGTGTTTGTGGTTTTTCTCAGATCGAGTAAAAATTATGAATCGTACTGGACAACAAGCTATGGCTTGTCAACAAAAGATATAGGAGCATCAAGAGTCGGTTACCCAATGAGAGGCCATGCCCAAAGGGCTCTTTCACAGCATGCGTCTTCGACCCCACCTCCTCCTACGCAACCAATTATGGTCGATGTTGCCAGTCCAGTGTCTCAACCAAAAAGAATTACCACCAATAATCGACCAGCTTCTCTTAAGAGAAATGCTGTTGAGAAGGGGAAAGGGAAACTGGCAATTGCTTTCCCCTTGGGTCGAAGACTGATGAGAAGCTATTTTCATTACCAATTTTTTTAGAGCCATGGTTCGAACTTGACGTGGGGATTGCGAATATAGTGATGATGCTGGGCACGGGGCCTATAGGGGTGACCTCTTTGAAAGTTCCTACTATTGGTCTTTTCCTTTTGGACCATAAGAAGATGCTAGAGCTCGAGTAGCACAACATCTTAAAGGCATTTGCCTACCTTGCCAACATGGTAAGTTTATGGTCGCGTAGCTTTTAGCTTCTGATAGATGCATCTTTTCTTTTTCTCTCTTTATTTATTTTTATATGTTGTTGTTGTTGTTGTTGTTTATTTTTTATTACAGGTCGAGCGGTAGGGCTATAACTTTTATCGTCTAGTTGAGCTCCTTTGGCCGATTGCAATGTGCTCTAAAAGGATTAGTCTGAACTCTCCAAGACTTAGGTCGAGTCCCTGGAATCAAGGATCTAGGAACTAGAGAAACAGGTCGAGGAGAAGGATGAAGAGCTGATAGCTGCAGTAACAGAGAGAAGCTGCTTGGAGGACTTGCTGAAGAAGGAAAGATTGGATGTGGATGACGCTTCACTCTCTGGTTAAGCCTTGGGGTGTAATAGCACCCTTATGTATGCTCGAGATGAATACATAATAAAGCAATGCAATAATTTCTATTGAACCCAGCTTTCCCAGAGGCCAGAGGCTAGTGTCATCTTCACGCTTAACAATGCGAAAGAGGCCTTCCAGAAAACTGTTAAGCAGTTGGAGTTTTTGGGCTATCAATTATGGGCAGAGGACAAGGCCTGACTCAGTGTGCTGCAGAATAACCAGCTCAAAGACTACGATGAGACTGCGTTAGCTGCTAAGGTGGAGTCCCAATGCAATTGAAGGTAGTAGCGGTGGGTAAGGAGTTTGAGTTCATAGGTGACTTCACCCTTGACCTCAAAGAGGAAAAGTCGATGCTGTTGTCTAGTTACTAGTCATCGGCCCTACATTCCTAATCAAGGAGGCGGACCCTTTCCAATCTACGAGAGCTCCTTGTCCTAGGTAGATCAAGAAGTTGATGGTCTGCCGATGGTCATGCCTATAGACTCTATTGAGGAGGTCGACTGGGGAAGAATGTGCGGGCTCGAGTTGGGCTGTTGTAATTTTTCTGCTTACAAGTTTATCTTCTTCGATCTGATCAAAATATTTTGAATGTTTTGTATAACTTGGATGTTTCATTTTTCTACAATATCAATGTTTTTGGTCGTACATTGTTGTCTTGCCTTTATGTTGCTTTGTCTAATGTTTACCCAAGCCCCAAGATCGTTAAGTGGTGCATATTTTCATTCAATGAGCCTAAAGCTAAATTTATTATAAAAAAACAAAAGTAATACGCATATATCTGCTGATTAGTTTGGAAATAAGATAATGGTCAACTACAAAGTCGACTTTAAATAGATAAATAAATAAATAAATTTATCTTATTTGACGAGTCGATCCATTTGAGATTTCAAGTCAATATACACATAATAATTAGTTGGTTCGAAACTAAGGTAATGGTGAACTTCAAGGTTGATTTTTAATTAAGCAAGTAAATTAATTTTATTCAACGCATTAGTCGTTTTGAGATCGATCTTTTACGGGATCGTTCGAGTGAATTATTTAAATAACTGTCACTTGGTTTGAAACTAGATTCATAGTCAACTACCAGGTCGATGTGAAACAACTTCATTATTTATGGGATGATTAGGCTAGAAGCCATGGTCGAACTTCAATCTACTTCATTGATTTGAAACCAAGTTATTATGGAATCGTTCAGTCGATGTGTACGCATCTCTTGGTTGGTTTGAAACCAACTTTATAGTCAACTAATGGGCCAATTTTAAGCGATTTCATCGTCTATTAAATGATCAGGCTAGGAGCCATGATTGTTCTTGAAAGTGAGGAACGAATTGAATATGAATCGATTTTATTGGTTTGAAACTAATATATAAAAGCGCATTTTTTGAGAAGACTTGATCTCACGCATTATAAAAGAGTTAAGTTGAGACTAAGTCTTTTATACATAGAATTTTCTCAAGTTTGCAGCACTCCATGGTCGAGGAAGCTCGTTCCCATCTATATTTACTAATAGGTAAGAGTTGTGCTTTGCCACTTTGACTATTGAGTGGGGACCTTCCCATTTTGGGTCGAGTTTTCCAATATTTTTTGAGACTTCCACTTTCTTAAGAACGAGGACTCCAAATCGAAAACTTCTTGGTCGAATGCCCTTGTTGTAATGCGTGACCAAGGTCGACCTATATGTTTGTATTTTTGAGTATGCCTGTTGTCGAAGCTCATCGATTCTTTTAAGGTCCAATTGCCTTTCAACTTTATTTTTAATTGGGTTGTAATGAATTACTCGAGTTGTATGTTGTATCAATTTTGCTAGAATCACTGCTTCTAAACCATAGACCAAACTGTAAGCGTTGCGCCCCATGGCAGTTCTAGGAGTGGTTCTATAAGGAAACTCGGGAGGGCATCCGCCCAGTTTCCTCTGGATCCCTCAAGTTGAATCTTGACGTGGTCTAAAATTATTCTATTAGCGACCTCTGTTTGTCCGCTCGCCTGGGGGTTGCCAATCGAGGTGAAATGCTGTCGAATTCCTTAACTTTCGCAGCAGTTTCTCGTGTTTATGCTCTGGAATTGGGGATGATTGGATTGGGCTCTAGCCGACTATGATCGACCAGATGATAGACTGTAGATGAGTACTAGGATGGGAGTGGGCCGAGTCCTACAACCAATCAACACACATCAAGCTAGCCGAGGAGGCCCTCGACTAAGGTACTCCGACGCTCAACTCAGTATAATTGACCAGAAAATGAAGTGGCAGAGTGAGGGCCAAAGTTATAGTGAATATACCTCTGTGAGGGGTTGCAATGGGGTATTTATAATCTCTTGTGAGAGGTTAAAATACCTATGATGCCCTTGATCATGTAGTGAAGGCTTTTGTCTTTATCTGAGGACCTTTAGGTCTTTCCCTACCTGAAGACCTTATCCAGGTGGTGCATCCCCCTCCTTCTGGGATATAGAGGAGATCTCCGCATTTAATGTGGAGGTATATATATTGTGGTACGGTGGAGGCATGTTTCTTAAATGCAGAGGCACACCACATGTCAGCACGTTTAATGTGGCAGAGTGGTGGTTGCATCGCATTTAATGTAATAGTGACCAGTAATGGGGAAATACTTTTTGTCTCACCAATCGACCTCCTTTGGTCGAGATGTTTCTTTGGCTATGGGCCTCTCAGCCATGCTCTGGTCGAATTCTGGATCTCCTGGGGCCCAGAGGCCTTCCTAACCGAGGGCTTGTCGACCATGCTCAAGATAATCGACCACACTCTATTCGATTGAAGGGATGTTGATATTTAACATTGGCTAACTAGGCCCAATGCATTCTTGGGCCCGGTCAATTACTTTTGGACCTATGGGGTTCAATTCACTTCCCCATATCAATATCATTCAAACTTCTTCTCATGCTCTAATATATCATTTCGGAACTCTTTTCATGTTCTACAAGATGATAAAAAAATACAATAAAAACAAAAAAAATTGGGTTCGAACTTTTTTTTTTAGTAATTTAAAAAATAAATCTCTATTTAGGTTCAATTATTAATCTATATTTCATCAAATTTTAACTACATGATCTATGTGCCCAAGTCTACAAATGATGAAAAAATTCATGCAAACATTTTATAATTCTAAAAATTGTATATGCATTCTAATTTTTGTTTAAGCATAAAATAATTCTATATAATTTGTATAAATAAATTAGAGAGAACAAGTCTTATTAGTTCTGATACTACTATTGGAAATATTTAAACATAAAGAAACAATATCCACATAGAATAACTTTGAAATGGGCGGTCACGTGTTACTTTTTTATCAGTGGGAGTTTTTCAAACTCCACCCTATAACAAAGTACGGTCATATTCGTCTCAATAAAATTAGAGACCTAATGCCAAACATGAAAATGGGCCTTAATAAATTGAATAAAACTTTAAATATCATAAAAAATTAAATTTCTAGTACACACATTTTTCTAGTAAGCACCTCGTACTTTATAGCCAGAAACCAGAAAAAATAAAATAAAATATCTAAATTTTATGTTTATGACTTTTTGAGATGAAAATTATTAATTACACTTTTATAATTAATATATTCTAATATTTTCTGCTCAATTGATGGCATAGTTAATCCATTCAATATTTTTTGAGATATTATTAACTTTAGGTAAGATTCTATTAATTTCAATTTTGAAACTTTCTTTCAACTGAAACAATGATTAGATGAATGGTTAACAACATTTAAAAAAATATAGTTTTTATTTTATTTTATTAAATATTTCAATTGATGTCCACTTACACGATTTTTGTTAACACTTTCAATTTCATAAAACCTAAGCTATCAATATCAGAACTACAATTATATCTTAAAGAACATTCAAAAATATCATCTAATAATCTCAATTGTTTACCACTCATTAGGGGAAAAAAAATATCTTCATATATTTTGAACTGTTTTAATCTACTTTGAAGTGAAGAAATGGCTTTATCTATAATGTATAAGAAATAATCAATTCGAAAATATTATTGAATCCAAAAATAAATAAAAAAGAAAAAAATTGGCCTCCATTATAGTAAAAGATAATTAAAATTAATGTTATTTAGCGATTAATATAGAAACATCATTTAGTTATTAGCGTTGAAAAGAGAAAAAATTAATAATTAGTATTGGAAAAAAAAAGAAGTAGCTACCTAAAATTTTGATAAGAAAAACATTAAGAATTTAAAAAGATAGAGGAGATTTAGGAGAATCATCAAAATAATAAAATTTAAAGTTATTTTTTTAATTGTAAAAAAATATTCATATTGTAACTTTAAATAATAAAACCTCTAAATTGAAGGCCTTATACTTTTTTCAGGCCTAAATTAAAGCCTTATATTTAAGAAAAATAGGCCTTTTATTTTCCTTTTGTGAGGTTTAAGAGAGAAGATCACGTAGGAGGCATCTAAATTTTTGGTGGCCTCAGGCAATTGTCCTTCTTGGCTAAAGGTAGAGCTATCCTTGAGTATGCTTACAAGCCTTTTAATACATAGAGGGGTTGCTATCAGAGGCTCAACAAGTTCATGCACCTTAAACTCTTGGAGATAATTTGGTGATACTCCAAAAAAGAGTGATAGAGAAAACTAATGAATATGGATAGAGTACGTAGAGAGTGAATACTCAAGTTGTATTCTAAACTTTTAGGAAAAGAGCCTTTTTATAGGTGAATCTCCAAGATTCCAACCCAACAAGGAGTATCAATAATGATATAATAATAATTCTCCCGCACAAAGAATAGTTATCCATCTAGATATAAATGAGTATTTGCCATATAAAGAAGAACTTCTAATCCATCAATGAATGTTAGCCATTTAGATGTGGACATGATCTTCTCACATAAGGAAGAGGTCTAATCTAACAAGAACTATAATCATGTTCAAATGTAGATCAAATCTATTCAAATATGGATGTCTATTGAGTTAAGAGTTGAAAACCCAACTCAATTTATAACATTTAGCAACCTAATAATAAAAATATATTTTCTTTGAACATCTATCCTTACATAACCAGCAATCAAACAATATTATTAACATTTATATATAATTGACTTATATATTTATCTCGTATTTATCATGCACAATCTCATTAATTAAAGCAACCCAACGCACGCTAAGCATAATATATGTGAAGGTTGTCAATAAATATTACCGTAACAATTTAAGGATAATGAGCATATGAGAAGAAAAGGAAACAAAACTCAAGGCAATTTTTGAAGCCGCCCAATGAAAGTTGAGCGTTCCTTAATTATTCGATATCATGGAGATATGGGAAGTTATCTATTAAGGAAATTTTTCTACAAATATACTTGATGAATATAATGTGTTTCACACTTAATTTTCAAAGTTTAAATATGACCGAAGAGGCCAACAACGTTTAACCTTGGACTTAGTTGGATGACTATTAATTGTATTTTTCGTTAGCCGTTGATGTTGTAAATTCCTAATGTACCAATATTAGATGGTTCTATTTCGGAAAGAGAAAATCGATGTTCTCAAATTCAATTTCAATGTTTGTTTTTTCTTTTTCTTTTTTTTTTTTTTTTTTTCCTTTTCTTTTCTTGCCAGCCTAAATAGAGGTAGAAGTCAAGCTCCCTATTCAAGGTCGCCACCAAGGTAAATTTTTATGGGGTTTTTAATTGGCACACTAGAAAGATAAAAAGTGATGTCTGAGTCAAAAATGTTGGGCTTCATTATAGATCACAACAAATTAAAAAACAAACTTTAGAAATTAATCACAAAAACAATGCTCATATTTTTCAAACCCCAAAAATGAGTAAAGTACCATATATAGTACATCCAAAAAAGGAAAAATGTTTATGATGTTTGAAAAATTGATTTCTCTGAATTTCTATACAGTCCCTTTAAAGGAACAAAGAATTATAATTTCCTAGCAAAACTCAATTTGGCCTTTTGAGATACTTGAATCCCATGGATGAATCAAAGCATTCTAGCTTCTCTCTATACAGATTCATCAATTTTAAAAGCTCAGTCACCTTCTCTTTTGTTGTTTCACCACAGCCAACTTGCAGCACAACCAAGAGCTTCTGAAAAGCCCCAAGTTGCACGGCCTCTGCCCGAGCATTTTCATTTTCTCCCAAGCTTAGTACCTTCCAAAGGGTTGAAATGGAAAATTCTGTGGCCGCATCTGATACACGCAAGATCTTCTTTACGAGTAACGGGATGGTTAACGCGTTTGCGCACGCGCTTTCTCTTCCTTCTTCCAAGCTGCAAATACTATCCAACACACCTAAAGCCCTCTCACAAATGTTTTTATTGCCATCAACAAGAATGTCGAGAATCAAAGGAATTAACCCCGTTTGGACGAACCTCGATGTGATTATGGGACTCTTCTCTTGTAACAACATCATGCGGTGAATAATCATTAAGCAAGCCAGTGTAGCTTTAGGGCAAATTGGTACTTTCACAATCTGGAGCAATGTCTCTTCAATTCTCTCAATTTCCACTAGACCATCCACACAACTTTGATCTGCAGAAATCAGCTCCCTCAACACGAAAATCACGTTTTGCCTCTGGGAAAGATCTTCACCCTTTAGAAACCACGCCATGCAACGTAGAGAAACTGGAGATTTCAGCTTGGAAATGCCTTCTTCCCCTAGCGGAAAACTCCATGTCAATGCAGACAAGATTTCCATAAGCAAATTGGCATGTTTATCCACTGAAATATAAGCAAATGACTGGAACATATCTGCCAATACGGAGCCAGTCCCATTACCAACAATGCAACGCTTGTTACGTTCACTTTCCTTGGCTGAATTCTTGATCTTCGTCAGCAATTCTTGGCACTTTTTCTCGTCTCCACTTCGGGTGGCAGCCTCCATTCTCGAACAGATCTCGGCCACCTCGTACGGAGTGATAGGAATCCGAGGAGTTGGGATCCTCTCAACTCCATAAGACTTGTTCTCCACGCACCAATCTTGGATCATCTTTCTTATGGCGTGATTTGGGATTTGATCAAAATTTCTTAAGACTTGATTGGTCACTGGGCAAGTTACATTCCCGGCGTCGATCCACTTCTCGATGCTCTCTCGATCGTACGTTATTCCCGTGGACAACGAGACCGGATCCTTCATCAAATCAAGTGATATGGGGCATCGAAAATGAGTAGGAATTATGAGTTCATTATCTGAATTTATCTCTTTCAAGGCCTCTCTTTTGCCACGGCCGCCTCGCCTCCGCCTCCACAAGAAAGTCATGATGTCTGAGTACAATATAAATCCAAGGAAGAGATCAAGATTTGTTCTTTAGCAACAATAGATGAATATATGGCTTTGTACAATGCTTGAATTGGGGAGAGAATTTGATGGGGTGTTTTCGTTACTAAGTAGAGAGCTTATATGTTGTAATGTTGTTGTGATATATATGGGAAAGGGACTAGTAGGGGTCAAAGGAACTTAATAAGTTAGGAATTAGGGAAAAAGAGAAATTTGGAATTAAGAAAGATTCAAAATCGTGGGATATGGAAGGTTTAACGTTGTAGTATTTGAATTGAATTTTTGACTGTTGAATGTTTCAAAATGGAAGTCCATTTGTTTCGTTATCATCATAATATAAGGATAGAACATATGTAAGGGTTGGCTAAGGTTTGACTTGCTGACCCGGTCAGGGTTCAGCGCGGGTACTCCGCGGCTGACCAGATCTTTTTAATTTTTTGATTTTTTATTATACAAAACAATTCAAAATCCATTTTTAAATGCAGGTGTGAAGGGAACCCGAGTAAGAAATTTGATGCACTACTTTTATTTTATTTCATGTCACATCTTATAATAATACCGGTTCAAATTAAATATGAGTTTCTGTTCCAAAGAAAATTTGAAATTTTTTCTCTCTTCCTCTACCTTTCTTTTTAAAAAAAAGGAAAAGAAAATAAAAAAAGACCCCCGCCTTGTTATTTTCCAAATGTCACTACAAAGCACTTTTTAAACAAAATTGCAAAACTTGGTGTCAGTTTCTTGCATGTAACTAGAAGTATAATAGACCCCATATAACACTTCGTCTTTTCCTTTGGTAATATTTGGATATGAAATATATGCTTTGAATTATATATTTTTGGATTATATATTTTGAGAGAATAAGTTTTGGGAGTGGGGTTGAGAAATATGAAATTTGTATTGAGGAATGTGATGTATGTTTTAGGAATAGTTAAAAAATTATTTTGAATTTTTTTTGTATGTTTGTCTATGTTTTGGAAAAAAACAATTTCTACTGTAACAGTTAATTGGACTCTGGTTAATTGGAGGCTTAATTAATTGGACTCTTTGATCTTTTCATTCATTTTTTGATTTAATGAATTGGACCTTTTGATTCAATTTTAATTTTTGAACCCATGAGGACTTAATTTATTATAATCAAGTTTTCCTATTTTCAATTTAAAAATTTATTTTCATGTTGAAATAATCTAAGTTGAATTTTAATATTATCTTAATTTGTTAAAATAAGGTTATTAATTAATTAATCTTGATACGTGCAGGAATTTGCTTTCACTTAATTTTTGTCTAAGTTGGACTCAGTAGGCTTCGAAGTCTAATGAGTTTTCTAAGAACATGTCATCGAGGAATTTGCTTTTTCACCCAAGGACATAGTGAAATTTTATCAAATTGAAGAGAGGGAAATGGGAAGACGTTTAGGAGGATTACTGAGATGAGTCCCCAAGATAACTTCTCTTACTTTTCATCTTTTTCTTATTCTTTACTTTGTTTCATTCTTTCACAAAAATCTTTACCCAACTCCTTAGAGTCAATTTTTTTTTTTTGGAATCTTATCAAATCGAGTCATGTCAGAAACTAGGTCTTATTTTGAGATAGAGTTCTTCATGAAGTTTAAGTTCCCAAAAGTCGAGGGAGGCAGTTGTGGGAGTGCCACCATCTAGCTTGGTGCGGCTGTTCAACAGGTGCCTTCGCAAAGCCTGTCCTAGGTGCCTATGGAGCATAAGGTATTCGGTTGCTACTCTTGTGGGAGGCCGCCAAATGATAAGTTTAAGTTTCTTCTCTCTTCATTGAATGATAATATGGTTTTACCTCCCGAAGGGTACTTCACTATGTTTAGTAGTTATTTCAAAAGTGGCTTCTCCCTTTCATTGGATCCTTTATTATTAGACTTAGTAAAGAGTTATGGAGTATGTTTAGGTTAATTTGTCCCCAATTTTTTTGTGTATTTTGCAAGGTTCTGACAGAACTTGGCTGAGGAGTCTATTAGTCTCCATAGATAGCTATTATTATTTGTTTTGAATGTGCGAAGTACTTAATGAACCTTTCTTTCATATCTTCCTCAAACCTAATAGTAGGTTTTTGAGTGGTTTGCCATCTACGCAGGGGCTTTGAGAAGAGAGTTATTTCTTTGTGTGTGACAAGAGGTGGTGTATTCCTCGTGAGTGGAGTAGTTCTACGTCTTTAGTTCATCTGGATAAGGTTCATTGTGACCTATTTAGAGCTTCGAGAGGCGGGATTATTTAAGTCGCCATTTAATGTGACAAAACCTATGTTAGAGCTTTGAAGAGGTAGTGTAACGCCCTCTCTCGGGATAGCCCCTAAGCTGAGGCACCGCTCAAATTCAGACTTAAATCTTAACTCATAATACAAACATTAGGTCCATCAGAAAATCTTTTCAAAATTATCAGAGATAGCAGCGAGCTTCAACCTAAACAAATCTTAACAAAAGTACAATTTACATGCCATGACAGATCCCATCATCTATTATTTCATACATACTAAATAGCTGCGGATTTCATTTTAAGTAAACCTCATACAAAGTACTATATACAAACCATAACTAATCTCATAATATTCAACATGGTATATATATATATATATATACACCCTGCAGATGTTACATTTAGACCTAACATACCACAACATCTCTAGGGTATATAAAATGTCCAAAAGTACCCATAAGCATATACAGCCGTTTTTCTATTACAAAATGTATTCGCCGATCCAAGCCTGTAGTTCAAGTTCATCACTCCTGTATGAGAAAATCAATTAGGGATATTCATAATAATAGGCAATAGGGATTTTTCGAGGAAGAATCAACTCAACAGATCATAATTTAATAGTCAGAACAAGAACATATCAGATACAAATAATAGTTTTAGCAACTAGATATCTCTCCTTCCTTATTGCTCCATGAAAAGTTTACAAACAATCAACAACTGATCTCATAATATTCAACATGATATATGTACACCTTGCACTAATATACCACAACATCTCTAGAATATACAAAATGTCTAAAAGTACCCATAAGCATATACAACCATTTTTCTATTACAAAATATGTTTGCCGATCCAAGCCTGTAGTTCAAGTTCATCACCTATTCCCGTCTGAGAAAATCTATGAAATATGGGGGCTAAGTCGAAAGGACTTAGTGATGGATATTCGTAATAATAATTAGTAGGGATCTGTCAAGGGAGAATCAACTCAACAAATCATAATTTAATAGTCAGAACAAGAACATATCAGATACAAATATTAGTTTTAGCAAATGGGAATCTTTCCTTCCTTATTGCTCTATGAACAATTTACAAACAATAGACTATGGTGGAACAAAATAATCCCAAGTAACATATGCCATCCAACGAATCAGAACATGACAGGCATATCAGATTTCTCCTAATACCAGTTAGTTAGTCAATCAATCAGTCAGTCAGTCAGTCAATCAGTCAATCAGCCAATCAATCAATCAGTCAGACATATCAGCACGTTCCGAGCATAACAGCTAGGAACAACTTAATGGCACATCCCAAGCTCAACAGCTATGATCAACTTATCAACATGTCCCGAGCTCAATAGTTGAGATCAACTTATCAGCACGTCCCGAGCTCAACAACTGGGATCAACTTATTCCAATTAGTCAGTTAGTCTTACCAAAGCATGACAGTCTTGTACATGGCAGATGCCCATACGGTCCATAGAGAGCATTGTTAATGCCTAGGGGAAGATCCCTACCGCATTGCTAATACTTAAGTGGATCACTTAGCATATCTCTAACACCCAAGCGGGCTGCTTGGCATGTCCTAGGTATCTAAGCATTCTGCAAGGATTGGCATTCGACCCAATATTTCTCCGTTCATACAACAAGTATCAATTAATAGTTTGCCGACAAGGTGAAATAATGATGGTTAACAGATTCGAATAAGCTATTATGACCACATAATGATGTATTGATAAACAAGTGTGTTGGCAAGATAATAGATAACAATTCAGAATAGTAATAGGTAACACGACATAACAGGCAACAGGGCGATCCAGATAACAGGCAAGAGTTCTGGGCACCAGAACAGACAGAAATCAGAATTACAATCAAGGAGTAACCCTCACAAAGGTGCAAGCATCAGTTAACAGATAACAAATAGGATCTCAAGCAGACCACAGATTTCAACAACTAGGATACAGTAAAGTATAGAAACAGAAACGCTCATAGTGGTTTATCATAACTACATATAAGTACAATAAGTGCTAGGTTGGCAGACCCTCACCTCCGTAGTCGTAGAAACTGCAATCACAATCAGTAGCCTACTGGTCTGCGTGACCCACTTCTTCGTCACCTAACCAAAAGAGTATATTCACAATCAAAATCCCCAGTCAACTCTAATAATCCTTAATAATTACAATTACACCATTAGCAGTCTAAAATCACTAATTGCTTGGCTAATACGGTAGTTTTAGGGTTTGTTCAGCATAAACATTACTGAACGTGCTAATCATGCTGGTATCAATAAAAGAATAATACTAGGTCCTGGATCATCCAATGTACTAAATCGATAATAACAGTCCAATATTCCTTAATAATCCCTATTTTATTCTTTAGTTCCAAATCCACAAAATTAAGGTTTTTATTCTCCAATTAAATCAATTAACCCAAAATCATCATATATTAATACAAATTCGAGTTTGCTAAGTTTATAATGGTACATACATGTTCTGAATCTTGGTTCCATATCATGTTAAATAGCCCAGTTATTATCACTTAGGTTCTAAATCCATAAAATCCACAAGTTAGGGTTTTAAATCCTTCAATTAACTCCATTAATCCATAATTATCTTATAATAATACAAATTCGGCCTCCTAAGTTATGTAATCATATATGCATGGGAATATATATACCAATCATATAACAATTCTTTATTCCTTGACATAATACAAGATTTATTAGATAAACGGTACAATACACATGTATATATAATCTTATTCCAACTCTTATAACCAAGATCTGATTATTGGAGTTTCGAAATCACAAATGGAGAACACAACCACGATCATCACGATAATTTGAAGAAATTGTCCCAGTTTTGCCACCGCTAGAATTGACCAAAACCACTACCAAAAGCTGCATTTCAATCTCAGCAGTTCAAATCCATGGTCATTTTCAAACTTAGCAGCTGGGAAAGCCCTTAATTTCAGCCCCAAAAACACAACACCACCACTCAGTGCCGTCGCTCAAAGCGCAAATTCTACCATTACCATCGCTCCAAACATGAATGCAAGACCACCAACTTTTTCCTTGAGCTGAAAGCACCTAAACCCACTACTCACAACTTAAGTTCAGTAGCCGAAGATGAAGAACCATCACCATCAACATGGCTGAGACGTGGGGCTCCGATTCCCTGCGATTCATCAATGGGTTTTGTAAGAAAAGACTATGGCCGTGTTCACCATAAAGTGATAAAGAGAATTACTAGTTTGGTTTTTTGTTTTGGGGTTTTGCCGTAGGTGGTCGCTGGTGATGAGAGAAAAATAGTGCTTGGTGGAGGAGGAGAAGAAAAAGTGAGGAAGAAAATGGGGGAAAGAAAATAGCATATTTAAAGGGCAATTTTTAGAAACTCTCAATTGGCCCCCAAAATATTTTTGCTGCTTTTCAATTGAGTCCTCCAGGATTTTGAGCCTCTTCAATTCAGCCTCTAAACTAAGTTAGTGCCTTAATCTCACCCATTTGACCCAAAATAATTTCATGCAAAGCCCCATATTTCATAAAATAGTCCAATTGAGTCTTCTCAAATTGCGATTCGACTCCTAAACTTTTTATTTTTATATAATTAAATCCTTTTTATTAATTGTTCGGGCCTTAAAATCCGACCAACCAATTTCTTAATTTCTAAATGCTTATTTTCTTAATTATCCAATTTTTAGGGGTGTTACAGACAGGGTCAATTTGAGTCCTCATTTAATGTAATTCACATGTTTCCAATGGGGTACTTAGTATATTTTCTTTCTATTTATTGTTTGTGCATGAGCTTTTGTTGGTGCATATTTGCATTCTCTTTAGAACATATGGTTAACTTGCTTTCTTTATCTTTCAATATGAAAGAAGGTTGACTTAGTAAGGATCCGCGATAGGAGGGCGAAAAGAGGTTCACATGAGAGGGATGTAGTTGAGCATCGTTGTGGGGAGACATCCTAGCTCCCTTACTGGTGGTTGAGCAAAGCACGTGTTTAGTCATCCTCGATAGTATATCAAGCTGGAGCAGGCGAAAAGCCTAAGATGGTGATTTTCAGATCAACCAGGAAGCATGTGTGGACTAGGCACTAGAAATACTTGTTTGGAGTTATCTTGTCCAGTCCACATTAGTGAGGGTAAGGGACATTTTTATTATAGCTTATGGCGATACTACGGCAATGTTAACTCACACTAGGATGTTGATAAGACCATCTTTAGCATTGATAGCTTGTGAGGCAGAGTGAGTAAGTACAATTAGAGAAAGGTAGAGGCGTACTCTTTCTTTCAATTGACTGAGCTTGTTACTGGGCTTCACTCGAGTAATTTTGTTTCAACTCGTAGTTTGTTGTGTATGCATGTTCTTCTTGTAATTATGTCTAGTTTTTTTATCCTCTTGCCTTATATCTTTATGAATACAACTTGAAACTTGATCATGCGAATATCTAACTGAGCAAAGGTGATGCTGGTAATGATTGCATGACTCAAAGAAGAAATTGTTGGATTCATTTAAAAGCATTCACAGAATGAAGAGAAGTTTGCGAAGCTTCTAAAGGAGCATGGGCAACTAAGAAGGTGTTACATGAAAGAGATGAAGAACGAATAAATTTCTTAGATTTTTCTGCTAGGAAGTTGGTAATCAGCGCTGCGTGCAAGGAGGCAGTCAAAGAATACAAGAGTTTTGATGAGTTCTTCAATACAGTTGAGGCAGAGGTAATAGTGATCCATGTGCGGATCATGCAAGCTTGTTGCTATATACTATGTGAGACTGGATGATATCCAGTTGAGGATTTATTGATGCTAAATCTCAACATCCCAATTAATCTTTCTACTAGAGAGTTTGAATGGTTCTAGACATTAGTGCTGACACCATGGTGGAGGATCCTGCTAACGCAGCTTTGTAGGAGTAGATAGATGTTCATATGACTAGGAGTAGTAGATATATATTTTTGTTTCTGTTTTTTTAATTTAGGACTATCTACCATTTTTCTTCTACAGAAGTAGTTGCTCAGGCTATTTTTATTTTTGATTTTCTTTCATAAGGCCAAGTGTTGGCTGGATTCTGCACTCTATGATGCTAGGAATGTTTACTCCTTTTTTTCCCTTAAGAAAGTTTTTCTTTCATTCATTCATGTTCATACTCTTAGTCAAATGCATGAATTTCAAGTATTGTTATGCGATTAACACAACGTGAGGTCATGTAAAAGGACATTATGTCTTTGTCATCAATATTTAATGCGAGGTCCCTAGAGGAGTTTCATCATAGTTATGTGAAAAAGGTGCGTGAGTGCAAATGTGAGCCTTGTTGAAGATATCTTATCATAATGCTTAGTCATTTCAATCAAATTCATTCGTGTGCCTCACTAGTGGGGTCTTAACATGGGCATCAAATGGTGCAGTGATATTTTGTCGCGTGCTTTATTCAAAGGTCTTAGTGCTAACATTAAGTGCCACATGATGTTCTGATGCTAGCCTCATTCAAAAGGTCTTATTGCAGAAGTGTTGTAATGATGTTTGGAAATGAACCTCGTTTAAGAGGGTTTATTGCTAATGTTGAATGCCATGATGACATTTGGCATGCTGGCCACATACCTCTAGAGGGTTTGATAGTTGATTTTGATGGTGCAGCCATATACCCCCAAGGGGCTTTGTAGTGGGCTTAAGCGCGGCGACCGCATATTCTTAGGAAAGATGCATAGTGGATTTATGCCATGTAAATTATAACTTTAATTTAATTTAAAGTCGGCTTATGTGTAGAAATCGAGTACTCCTAAGGGAGTGGAATAGTGGGTTTATGCCAAAGTCACTCGTGAGAGAAATGTTGCCCCTTATATTCAAGATAATGTTGAGGAAGATTTACGATCGATATACGCATAGCTACAACAAACCCTCGGTAGCACCTTGTAGTGGGTTTATGCCAAAATCAATCAAGGGTATTATTACTTACATTCAAGGATGGTGCCCAAGGATGTATAATGGACTTCCACGTATCTTGGAGGGACAATATAGTAAGCTTATGCCAAAAGGAAACAATGGGAGATGTTGCACTAACCTCTGGGAGGATTTATATGGGCTTATGCATGGATAGTACATACTCCCAAAGGAGCCTCTAGGTAGATTCATTGTGCAAGGCATTGTTCTAGATAATAGTGAAAAAAAATAAAATTTATTCAAATTATTCGAAATAAACAGCTCCATATGAGTTAGCTTTGTTCAACTATAATGAAAATAACATCTAACTAAAAGAAATTAATACTTCAGAACTTGAAAGAAAACCCTTAATAATAATCATAAATAATTTAAGGAAAATCAGAATATAAAAAGGCATCGATGTTGGTGTGTTTAAGTATGCTGGTCATTGTGCAAGTATTACCATGGCGTCAACATTATTAACCTTGTTGTTGCCCTTGTTCTTGTTCTTATTATCTTGTAGCACTCTTGCTTGCTCAATCTTAGGAATAGGAATCTTGATATTCTTTAGGATGTTGGCATAGCATTCTCTAGTGGCACGTTGATCACCAACAACCTCTCTTACTCCATTAGACATGGGAAACTTCAACTTAATATGGTATATCGACACCACTACCTTGAACAAATTCATGGTAGGTTTACCCCAGATGATGTTACAAGCTAACGAGGTCTTAACCACCTGGAATCTCACCATCGTTATGACTCGCTGAGATGAGTGCCTAAAGAGAGGGTAGAGGAAATTCTCTCAGTGCTTCTATAGCGTCGTCAGTAAACTCCTCTAAGAAGTTTTGATCTTCTGTAGCAAGGCATTGTCTCCTCTAAGCTTGAGAAATGCATCCTGGAAAAGATGTCAGCCGATCTGCTATTGTCCACCAGTATCTTTTTCACCCAAAAGCTAGCAAGAAAGACGGAGATCACTAGTGCATCGTTATGTTCCCCTTGTCTGAACTTCATAGTGGAAGCGACATTACTTGTTAAATTTCTACTTCTTTTTTAGTCATTCTTTATCATTTGAGAAAGGTACTAGATGAGGCCCTACTGTAATGCTATAGTCAAAATCTCCATTTTAGGGGTTGTGAGTGGAGTGTAAGCAATAAATACTAAGAGAAGACTGTGCCATGGTCTCCTTACTTTTTGTTATTATTGTTGCTCCCTTCATTATGCACTTTATGTTTTTTAGCATCTTGAGGGGCCACAGCTTCCTTGATCTTATCGTATTTCTCTACATGCATAAGGAGTTTCACTAGAGTAGCCGAAGGTTTTCTAGTCCCAAATTTTCTAGTATTTCAAGTTCAACTAGATTGTGCTTGGTAGGTGCTATTGGTTAAAATAAGGGATCTCATGTGCTGCCAAATAAAGTGGTTGAGATAGTTTCTCAAGGACTCTCTATCTTTCTACTTGATGATGAATAGATACGGTGTTGTCTTTTAGTACCTACAGTTGATGGGGAAGTTTTGGAGGAACCACTAAGCCAAGTGCTCTTAGCTTGTGATAGATCCAGTTGGAATCTGATTGAACAACGTCAAGCACGCTTGATGGTGTGAAACACTCGCTATACGTAGCTTCTCTCAAATCATAAAGCTTTATACTCACTAGGAAGTTGTCTTAGTGCTTCTATGGATCTACTGTGCCATCAAACTCTGAAACACCTCTGCCAAGATAATTGGAAAAAAATATTGCACTTGGAGAGCAAAAATTAAAGGAAAGTACTGCCTTCCGGTTCCTACTAAGGGTTGTGCACCAATGAATGAGCCAAGACTCTAGTAGCAAGGGATAGTCGCTAGGTGGGAGTCCACTCAGAGGGATGAATGTATGTCCACTTGCTAAGATAATGGGGGCATGAGTAATATCTCACTCTGAGTTAGTTCTTTGCTATATCCTCTATGAGGATGACAAAGCCCCTAGCTCCAGTGAGAGGATTGTTGTTGCTCCTAGTGCAATATTTCTCAGCATATTCAGTAATTGCTGTGTTGCAACTTGAGTGGTGAAGTTTTCTAGCAAGGTCTCCAACACCTTCTAGGTCATCTGCAAAATTGGATCTTTGGCAAGTGGTGCCCATTGTGCTGACATCTCTTCCAATGTCAGTAGCACGTCCAAGGCAGGCTCAGGCATCGGGCGTGATTGTGCCTCAAGTTGGTAGCTATCCACGTTCTCCAACCTTGGGACCACTTGGTTGTTAGAGTTCCGAGCTTTGGATCTCATATGTATTCTTAATGTTCCTTCTTTGTTTAGAGTTCTCACAAATGACAGCAAGATAATGCTGCATGAAAATAAAGATAGGGTCATTTCTGATAGTCAACAAAATTTCAAGTGGAATCCAATGCAAAGAGTTCTCAATTCTCAATTTTTTTATAAATGATTTCTCATACCCAATTTCTCTTTGAGACTTCGTATTTATAGTCTTTTTTCGTAATGGACTTCGACCCATTTGGGTTTTGACACTCTACTTGGTAGGCTTAGATAATTTGGCTCTTTTGCCATTTTATTTATTTATTTAACCAATTGGGCCATTTTGATTCATTTTTACCTTTTTTACCTTTATGAATTTAATTTGTCATATCATATATAAAGAAGCTTGAGAGCTCTACTAATGTGCCATTTTATGATTTCAATTACAAATTAACCTCATTTCAAAATAATGACACTATAAATTTTTTCTTTCTCCTAATTCTCTGATATTTTTCTTTCTAATTATTTATTTTTCTATTATTTTATTCTACTCTAACTTTTTAATTCATTCCAAAAATTAAAATAAATATATCAAAATTATTTTAAAAAGTATAATAATCTATAAGAGAAATTAAATATTTTATTTATTGTTATATAACATAAATTTTAGCGTATGTAGCAAATGTGAGAAAATTGCTAGTTTTATTGTTTAACTAGGACAAATTGTTATTCACCCTAAAAATATTAGGTAAATTACTTTTGTTTCTTAATCACTAAAATTCAAACCTCTTCTTCGAGTGGGTCGATATTTATAAGTTTAACCAGTTAGGTTTTGAAGATTACATCCCCTATCTAATACTTTACCAAGGTACATTTAATGGAGTGGCAGTAGTTCCAACTTTGTAAAATAATTAAAAAGGAGTCCTCCTTTTTGTTTTGTTTGGCATGTGCCTATTTCTGGCTCCGTATTCACGTGAACCTAAATGTGTGAACTTAAAACGTGAGAAAATTTGGGTGTGAAACCCTTTTCCTTCATTACATTCCCATTCTAGGATTCTTTCCATAAGTTTGCTTCTGGACTTATAAAATTATCCTTTTCTTTACAGGGAAAAAAAGAAAGAAAAAAAACCACCAAATACTATGAAGTACTTTTGGAGTATATTCTAAAAGAATCGTTTGTACTCTTGTCCTCCAATATTTTATTATGAAGAAAAGAAATAATAAGACAAAAACTCATAGCTTTCTTTTTTCTTTAATTGTAGCATCTCACATTTTACCACAAGGTAAGACGAAAACTCATAGTTAATGTAAAAGAGTATATTTTAAGTATGTTTAAGGTGTAGTCCAAAATAAAAATACAAAAATTCAAACTTAATATTATCATGTGACTATAACAACAATAATTAGTGAAAAATTCAGAAGCCACCACAATAGAGTTTACAAAATTTCGGCACTAGTTTTGAATCGATATATTACAAAATTACCATATCACCAACAAAATTGTTATAGTCAACATGATTTAGCGAAAGCATATTTATATATGTTAAGGGTCATATAAGTTATAATATAATACGTATAGAAAAGGATCATATTTAAAATAAACATTGTCATGTAATACATATACTAATTTTATGCATTATTAATTGATATGACAAATTAAGTCCTCAAGGAAAAAAGTAAAAATGGACTAAAAAGGTTTAATCAATTAAATAATATATGAATAAAAAAACCATAAAACCCAATTGACTAAGCTCACCAAAATGAGCATCTAGACCCTAGTAGATCAAAACCTATTAAGGAAAAAAGACTATAAATACTAAATTTCAAGTCGAAAAGGGGATGAAAAATAATTTGTAAAAAATTGAGAATTGATAACTCTCTGCACTGCGTTTTGGAGAAAAAAGAATTCTGAACATCATCGACTTCCAGAAAAGACATTACCTCCATTTTCAAGCAACATCATCTTGGCACCATTTGTGAAAAACTCTTATGAAAGAAAAATGAATGTTGAGAATGCAGGCGAGTCCAAATCTCAAAATTCCAACAATTAGGTGGTCCCATGGTATGACAATATGGAGACCACCACCTTGACGCACAATCACTTCTGAAGTCAAAGCTTGCTGTGGAAGTGCAACCAACATAGAAGTATATGTATGCCTAGAAGGCACCATTTCCTAGAGATCTAATTCTACAGTTGACTAAGGAGGTGTTGAAGATAATGTTGGAGAACGCCTTCGCTCAAGTTGTGGCCAAAGTGATAGCCCAGTATGATGAGGAACACTGCCTTTAGGAGCAACTACAATCTTCTCGTCGGAGCTAAGGGGCTTCATCATCCCTAGAAGGATAAAGCAATAGATGGGCATGCATTTGTTCGTTCGAGCATATTCTTCTTGGTGACTATTTGCTATTACCAAAGTCCAAACCTATTCATTGATACATCAACCACGAGGAGTAGGGAGTCAATGCCTTTCTTTAGTTGTTGCTCTTCCAAGATGTAGTCTCTTTTGTCTAGCTATCATGGTGGAGGTACTTCCTTTTGGAGTAAAGATAGCTAACTTGACGGAGTTTAATGGCATTGTATACCTACAGGATTACTTGGATAACTTCTTAGTTAGGATAGAGTTTTACACTATGGGTGAATCTGTATATTACAAGGTCTTCAGCATCACGCTGACCAAAAACTGTTCTAGCTTGGTTTACCCAGATGCTAGTTGGATTTATCACGAGCTAAGAATAATTGGTGCAATGTTTCCTCTATAACTTCTCTATCAACTGTAGGTACCTCAAGAAAGCAATATACCTATTCACCATCAAGTAAAAGGATGGAAAGTTCTTAAAAGATTATCTCAATTGTTTCTTACAGGTAAAACATAAGATACCTCACATCAACTAAGAGCTTATGCCTAGTATCATCCAGCAAAACCCAAAACAACAAAAATCTTGGAAGCCCACAGCTATAAAACCCTCTATACTCTAGATGAGCTTCTCGTTCACGCAGAGAAGTACATAGGATTTAGTAAGCTGTGACTCCTTATAATGCTGGCAAATGTAAGACACTAGATAAAGGGTGTAACAACAATAAGAAGAAGCTTGAAAATCATAGGTGTAGTCCTCTCCAAACTTTCTCCACCTATGCTCCACTTACAGCCCCCCGAATAGAGAACTTAGTTGTGGAACTACAATAGGGTATCATTAACACCCTTTTCCGAAGATATAGGATGACTTAAAGATGCAAAAATCTGATAAGTAGTACTACTTCTATCGCAACCACGAACACACTAATGAAGAGTGAAGACACCTAAAGGATACAATTGAGAGGTTGATCCAGATGGGAAACCTCATGGAGTATGTTGTACAGATGCAGGGTAGTCCTAGATGAGGTCCAAGAGTTGGAGGAAGTGAGGACAGCCGACAACAACTTGACGATTGTTTGTAGCCCAAGGACAAGTAATAACACCACACCCCAAAGAAATTATCTACAGCCGTAATCATCATATTGATTTTAGGGGGACTAGCTAGAGGAGATTCCTCAAATGTAAGGAATGCATTGGTACAAGCAGTCAAGTAGATGCAAGCTCATTCAGTAGATCCCATACTAAGAATTTAT
Organism: Jacaranda mimosifolia; assembly: GCA_018894105.1. Taxonomy (NCBI): domain Eukaryota; kingdom Viridiplantae; phylum Streptophyta; class Magnoliopsida; order Lamiales; family Bignoniaceae; genus Jacaranda; species Jacaranda mimosifolia. The sequence goes on from CM032133.1 coordinate 5,747,055, forward strand.
GAAGTGTGTCCTCTAATGTCCAATATCTCTTTTGGAGAAGAGGACATAGAGCCCAAATGAGGATAACAAAGTGATACCTTAATGATCTCATCTCAGCTTCCATTACCAATTTCTAGGTGAAGAAGATATTAGTGGATAGTTGTAGCTCTACTTACATACTATTTCATGATGATTTCTCTAGCTTGGAGTATATAATGCCCAGTTGCATAAGATCAACACTCCTTTAGTGGGGTTTTCTAGTGAAGTCGTGCAAGAAGAAGGAGAATTCCCTCTACCCCTCTCTCTTTAGGTACTCATCCTTGGTGAGTTACGAAGATTGTAAAGTCTTTTGTGGTTAAGACCTTGTCAGCATATAATTTCATCTTAGGAATGCCTACCTTGAACTTGTTCTGAGCAATAGTATTGATGTAGCAAATGAAGCTAAAGTTCCCTACGTCGAATGGAATAGGTGAAGCTATTAATAACCAACATGTTGCTAGGGAGTGCTATGCAACATTTTGAAGAACATGAAGATTTTTGCTGCTAGGATTGATTAGGAAAAGGGATTACAAGATACCAAGATAAAGGACAAGGGTACTGGTGTGGTCTATGATGCGATGTCATGGTGATATTTACACTTGGGGGTACCCCAGCATAGTTGAGTGCGCCACCAATGGCGGCGTCTGTTTTCTTCTTTTCTTTAGTTGATTTGTGATAGTAGTTAGACTTTTTTTTTCATCGTCTCCATACTTATCTAAGTACCCCTCTATGGCCTCAAACATACCCCCCATTTAGGGCTAGGATTAGTGCAACCAAGATTACTTTGGCCAGCATTGCCCTTGCTAGGGTCATAGGCCCACACAACAGCTCATCGGCGATATCGAGCTGCATATGGTGTGGATGAGTTCCCAATGACCAGATGAATGTTTTAGTCGATTTGGTTTTCTATTTTGGGGTACAGTGGGAGGTGATCGCCAAAGGGGGTTTGATGGGAGGTTGAAGATGGTGTTTGGTGAAGAATGGTGAAATGTTGGGGGGAAAAACCATATATAAAAAAACCATCTTTCTAAAATTTTGAACTGACCCCCCAATACTTTACCCCAGCTTTCAATCAAGTGTTGTAAATCTTACAATCTAGCCCCAAGATAATATGAGTGCATGACATTTGCTCCTTTGACCCAAAATAACTCCATGCAAACCCAGAAAACTTTCAAGTATTGTTCAGTCCAATTTCCTAATATTACAAATTAACCCTAAAATTTCTAATTTTCTTGCAATTAAATCCTTTTCATTTACTTTTCGAGCCCAAAGATCTAACCAACCCAATTCTTGACTCCTCAACTCTTATTTTCCAAAATACCAAATTTTAGAGGTGTTACAATCCTACCCACTTAAAAGAATTTGGTCCCCAGATTCTCATTTTTTATATAAACTTCAATTAACCCCGGGCACATTACATTCTTGTTCCTTGATGCCTCAATCACATGTCAATTTAATACTTTATATATCCTCCATCTTAGATGTAACAGAGTGCATGTCTTTATATAAAAGATAGTAAAACTATTACAGCAATAAACAACTAACAACATCACAAGTTCACATTTATATGATTTTTGTATAAAGGAGTAGTCAAATTCAAACTTAACATTCATAACTTATTATACATTCCCACGCCACTAGATACAAATTCGCAAAAGCTTAACACATTAGGAATAGCCATAATCTATACGCCTATTATTCCTTAAACTCCGTCTGGGGTATGAAGCCAAAATATGCAGTGTCAGATTCTCTTCTGACAATCAAGAACTTAGACAAAACCTTCGACCACCTATTTTACTTTATCCAGTGATATTTATACCTATCCTTTACTTATCTCACCAATCATTAAGTATATAATTTCTTTTCAAACCCAAAGTGTTTATCAATCTTAGGTTGACCCAAAGCATATTTACCAGTACATTCACCATCAGTAAGAACTCCTCTTTTTCAACTCTTAAATGATATCTCTGTTTCATTTAAGCAATCACCATTTCAACAATCCTGAACATAAGCAAAATAGTTCATCTTATGACTTAAGTTTTCTAAAAGCATGAGATTATCCTCGTATTTCCAAATTTCCTTTATGAAACATATATACATCTAGCATTTCTTTAGTTGATCTCATTAATGCACTTATTTATACCAATTAGAAGAACCCCAAGAACTTGTACCTGACATATTTTCTGGTTGTACTTAATTGTACGTAGCCTGGGTAAAATCATTTCCTTAAATGTCCAGTAGATCATAGCTTAAACACATATGTAATATAGCTATTCCTTAATTCCAAGCAATTTAAAGGTTCTAACAAGATCCTTATAAATCAATCCCAAAACATTATCTTAATTCATAATATCTTTATTATAAGAAAAGGGCAATTCTTGACCCACATTTTCCTTGAGTTTTTTATTCAATAATATCCTTTCCTTTACTTCGATTCTAAACAAACCCCAAACATGTGCATTTGGTTAAAAAAACTTACGAGGAAAAAAAAGAATATCCCAATTTCTCAAAGTTGATTAGTCTTGTTGAGCTCTTACTATTGCCTTACTAATCCTGATCAATGATACAAGGTCCTTTCTAAAAGTAAGTAGTATCCTTAATTCCTTTATTCATCAAGTTTTCTTGATATTCCAATTTTCTCGTCATTCCTTAATTCACATCCCTATAGTTTACTGGTTTGACCCTTTCAGTGATCAAGGGAATGAAACTTTAAAATTTTCTCAAGGTTATCCTTTACATAGTCTCAGTTGTATTTCCCATATTACTAATCTCATTTGTTCATCAAAAGGGTTATAAGGTCCGTCCTTTCATTGCAATAAGTTTCATACCACCAATCTTCCTATCTTTGAATCTACTAGTAGGGGCGAAATAAGATTTAACATTATCTTCAATTCTTCCCATGAGATTTTCTAATTTAAAGAGTCTTCATCGCAGTCTTCAAATGTTTAGCTTCATCAATTGATGACCCTCTACTATAATTTAGTCGATTGAGGATCACATTCACGTTTGTGGATGTTCTGGTAGTGTCGTATCCCATCGTATGGCAATTCCTAGCCTTAGAGATTGAGCTCGAGATCAATTAGCCTCTATCGTGTATCCTAAATATTAATAATATCAGAATGGCTACCAAGTAATTGCTGAGAATATTAAGCTATCAATCTACCTATCTGATGTTTAAATCATTGGGGGTAGAAATTACTAAATCCAGTATATCATTGTGATATTCAAATGTTCATCATATTACACTTATTGAGTTAACTAGTTACCCATATGCATATATGCGCGCCTTTGACCACTTCTTTGATGACATACCTTATGATCCTTAATTCTCCTCGTCAATGGCAGGCTGTGCGTCTCCATTTCAAATCTTGGTCTTATTCTCATACACTTTCTATATCCTCAAATTAGATAACTACATTCCATTATGCCACTGATCCCTATCCTTTCTCTATAATCCTATGCGCCACAATAACAACAACATTTTCTTCGTCCTTCATATTTATTCTCCCAACTTTTATTTAGTTGATTTTCTCACCCTCACTATTATTTCATATGTCCCACAGCTGGTTATGCCAGCTTTTCTTCCAACATTTACTATGAGTTCTCACAACTCTATTGTTACCAACAACTATTCTCCAGATAACTATATCATTTAAATTATATCATACAATTTCATCCAACATTATTCTATCCGCATGACTTTTTAAATCATCAACTCATAAATCTTAAAATGTCACGAAGCACGCCTAAAGGTGAACTATTTCTCCAAACTCACCTTTTAGAATTTCAAAAAGCCTCATGTTTGACATCCTCAGATTACTGGATCATTCACTAGTTGTCCTGGAAATGTATCTTTCATCATTGATTATTTCCTTAATTTCCATCCCTTGGTCCTAAATTCCTATCATCATATTCCCTGCCAATATAAACATATCGTTTAAATACCAGTTATACACATAGGGCGAACATTCCTCATCCTAATAATCGTTCATTCATTTCCCAAATACACTTACTCCCGCAATAATCTCTTTTCCTGTGTATTTATACATCTAATTCTCATCCGTAAGTACGTAGTAGGAATTTATTCGCCACAAGGTAATCACCTTTTGGCCATTTCATATCTTTCTAGAATGATCCTTATTCGCCAAGTACAACTTCCACGTACCTTGTTTGCAAAATGTTGATTTCCAAAGTAACTCTTTTCACACCAAGCACAGTTTCTCCCAACATAGTCATCCACTCATCAAACTCAACCTTCACAAATATTGTTCATATAACACCAAAATTCTTAGACAACACCATCATTTGCAAGCACTATATGTTCATATGCTTGACACACTAGAAGTAAGAGGTTATACATTGGTTGGCCACCCCGATCATAACCCTTTACTTCCTTAATGTCAAACCTTATCCCAAAAATTCATATTCCTATTCGATTCCACATTCAAGTTCACAATAAAACCTTATTTTTGCTTACCTTAAAACTTTCACATTCCAAGAATCATATCTTGACATAACTCAGGTATTCTTTAACTTAAGTATACATATCTAAAGCATTTCCAAAATAAAACTTATTCCCCACAATCCAAGAATCATATCCTAGGATCAGATCCTACAATAATTCATGTTTTTCATACCCCGAGTGTTTATATCCTAGATGATTCCCAATTCAAGTTTAATCTCTTCTAACCCACCAATTCCAATTATAACAATCATTCCCATGTTAACCTAGGTCATCGAAAGCCTAGGCATTGATACCACCTCTGTAGCTCCCCCACTAGGGATGACCCCTCAGCAGAGGTGCCACCATTTCAAGCTTGAAATCTAAATCAAATAATAACTGGGGAATGAAGAATTTAACCAACTCAAGGAAAAAACCAACTTGCACTAACCCAAAATATCACTCCATAGCATAGTATGTACAACTAAGTATCTTAAGTTTCATACAAACATCTTCACAGCATCTCTTAGATAGATGTCTTGATCAGATGTAGACTATATGAACAATCATAACACCTAATCTATTACAAAATGACTTCCAACCAAATCGCAAGCCCCTGCTTCTCACTTGGACCTGTCTAGGAAAAGAATAAAGAATAGCAAAGAGGGTGAGTCTTAAGGAATGAGTGAGGGAAATACATAATAGGAGATAAAGAAAAAATGTTGAATTTCAACAGCAATAAACAAGGTCATTGATAATAAATCAAATAATCAGTTCATGCTTGACGAAAATCAAATTTAGACTAAAAAAACATGAAACATGTAAACATTTAGCTAGCCTATTAGCATCCTTCCTTATTGCTCCTTGATGAATACATGATAACTTTACAATAGCATTTAAGCTGAAGATGAAAAATTTCTCCTTATCTCTCTATTTACTCGAGCACACAGCTCGGCGTGTAGCAACTTGTTTTTATGGCATGGTTGATGGCATGCTCGACCCCACCACTGACAGTTCACTACCTCCAGCTCCTTGATGAGTCAGGACCGTAGGTGGGTACTAGTCGGGAGATCTATCACCGTCGGTCTGTACCGCCCAACCATCTTTTCAGACCTAGATCCAAGCCTAACCTCCTGTGGTGTCCCTATAGGTTGAACTTCCCAAGGCGTCCCCATGGGTTGAATGATATAATGGCAACAAATATCAATTTAACTTTTAAAGCAATAACATAAACATTTCGGAACTTTACAAGATTTGCAATTTACAATTATGGCTAGCAAGGCCTATTCCAATAAACAAGGTATATGAACAAATTAGGAGAACTTCTGGCACAAATAGGTCTACCAGACCCTTTCAAATATTACTTTCAAAGATATCAAGAACATGGGGTTAGCTGGCAAGGTTGGGATATAAAGGACAGAAATTTGACAATGTAAAGAAGGTTTTGGGCACCAGCACGGGTTCAAACATATAATAACATTCAAGAATGCAAGCGAGTCATGAAATTCAACAATTAAGAATCAATAAGTTTCTAAATCAAGTCAAATAGAAACCCTTAATAGGGCTCATCACGATAACAGACATGTATGAGAAAGTGCCAGAGTAGCAGACCCTCACCTCTGTAGTCTCAGCAAAAACAATCACAGCCAACAATCTATTGATCAATAGGACCCACTTCTTTGTCACTTAATCAAAAGAGTATTTCATAGTCAAAATCTCCATTCAACTCTAATAGCTCTCTACAATTACACTATTAGCAGACTAAAATCACTAACCTATAAATCAACATGATAATTAGGATTCACTAGGTGCTATCGATACAAAGTACGCTAATTAAGCCGATTATTTCATGAATAACCACAGGGTTTGATATTGATTGCAATAACGGCATGTAATGTAGTCCTTAATTATATAATCATTCTCATGTTATTATTCCAAATCCACAATAATGGCTTAATTTTCATAATTAATCCCAACCGTTGCCACTTAGGTTTTAAATCTCCAAAACTAGGGTTTTATTACTTAAATAATCTCAATAAATCCCACATTTAACATATATCAATATAGATCCAGGTCCACTATTTCAAACAAGGTCCATGCATGTGTATAGAGATCATCACTTGATATATATTTCTTAACTTTTCTTCCGAAATACAAAATTCATACGAATTTTAACAATATAAAACCTTAAAGCCCAAACCCGATCATTACCCTAAAATGCTCAATCGAAACCTCAAACTCACAAATCGAAAGCACCACTACAATCACCACAATGAGTGGAAGAAACTGTCCTAAGACTGCTGCAGCTCAATTGCCGCTTGAACGTTGTTGGGTCCCCCTTACCACTGCGTCGATTTTCTTCCAATTTCACCGCTGGCGTTGAGCTAAACTTCAATCCAAAGCTACCGTGATGTTCACTGAGCTAAGTACTACTAGAACCACCACCCAGAACTTAGCTTCCACCGTTGGTGAAGTCACGTCCGCCACCTTCGCCGCTGCTCCACTTTCAGTCTCAATTTTTTGACAGCTCGCTGGTAATATCAAGCTGCATATGGTATGGATGAGTTCCCAACGACAGGATGAATATTTTAGTCGGTTTGGTTTTCTATTCTGGGGTGTCGCTGCAGGTGATCACTGGAGGGGGCTTGACAGGAGGTTGAAGATGGTGTTCGGTGAAGAATGGTGAAATGCTGAGGGGGGAGGGAAACCTGTATATAAAACTATCTTTCAAAAATTCTGAATTGACCCCTAATACTTTACCCTAGCTTTCAGTCAAGTCCTTCAAGGTTGTAAATTTTACATTCCAGAATTCTAGCCTAAAGATAATATAAGTGCATGACATTTGCTCCTTTGACCCAAAATTATTCCATGGAAGCCCACAAAACTTTAAAGTATTGTTCAATCCAATTTCCTTATATTGCAAATTAACCCTAAAATTTTTAATTTCTTTGCAATTAAGACCTTTTTATTTATTTTTTGAGCCCAAAGATCCGACTATCCCATTTCTTGATTCTTGAACTCTTATTTTCCAAAATACTGAATTTTAGGGTGTTACATATTATAATTTTTTTAAATATTATTTATATATTAAAATACATAAAAAAATTTAAAATATATTATATAATAATAATTTTTTAAATATTATTAATCAAATATGGATAAGAGACTTAATTAAATTATGGATAATCAAATATATAAATGGATATATCCAATGGATATGTATTCGAAGCAGATATTAAACAGATTGAATAGGCAATTATCATATTTGTATCCGTTCACAATCAAATATCTACTAATTGAATACGAATAATATCTGCTTTAAACGGATACGGATAATATGCCCTATAAATAGATTCGAATGCGAGCAATAAATAAATTTTTGAATATCCATTTACAACCCTACTTGAACCAACTCAACCAACTCGAATTAAACAAATAAAATTTAAAATCTTTTAGGGGTAAATATATAGAATAACAAAACAAAGATTGAAATTTTGAGCCTTAGCAATAACAAAATTACTGCTTTGCCATTTTTCAATCTTATTTATTTTTACAAACATATAGGATGACTAATCGTTGCTTTGACTGTTGAATTGTCAAAGGAGCTTCTCTTAGGTCATATACAATACAATGTTTTGCATATATGGATAGGCAATAATTCTTTCTATTGAGAGGTTATATAAAATCCAAATGACTCGAGTAACTTTTTATATTGAATTATCTGTATAATTAAATACTTGTTTATTTATTTGTTTGATAATACATTTTTATTGATTTATGTGTTGTTTAATTGAATCAATATAAAGTTAAAAAGTAATGTTATTTTGAGAAGTTAAAAGAGATAATTTAATTAACAAGAAAAAAATACAAAAATTAAAGAGTGGGAGTGAGCAAAACTTGAAAAAGTGTGTGATTTTTAAAAATAAGATGCTTTCTGATTTCAAAAACTGTGTGGATTACAATGTTTTTCAAAAAGCTCCTATTGTGGATTTATGATGAGAACTCCTTACTCTTATTTTAGTTTATCAATAATTAAGAAAAAATAAAATTAAAAAATAAAAATACTAAAAAAATTCATAAAAATTAAAATAAATATTCAAAATAATTATTTTAAATCAGGTTAACAGCTTAGGTTAGGTGGGTTTGGATTGGTTAGTCAACCTGATAAAAATTAGATTGACCCAAGCTTGACCTGATGAGAATCAGGTTGGGTTAGGGTTTAAAAGTTTTAGATTGTCATCAGGATGGGTTGGGTTTAGGTTGAGGAAATTAATGTTATACCCTCAGCTCAACCCAACACGAACCCACCCAATTCACTCAAATTGCCACCCCTAATTGCAATAAAAGCTCCCGAGAAAGGTTTGCGATAAAGTTGATAAGAAAGGGCATTACACTAAGAACACACCAATGCTTAAAAGTCATGCATTTGACAAAGTGTATTACATGAATGAATAGAAAAGACTTCCTTAAGTAAATGGGAGCAAAACTTCCATAACATCAAAGAATATGAAAAAATGTGCAGCTAATACTTGGCCTCATGAAGAAAAAAATAAAACTAAGAAAAAAACCAAACTTCTCTTACGCAGAAGAAAAATGCTAAGTAGTCCTTAACAAAAAAAAAAGTAAAAGCTAAACAAAATCTCCTATTCTAAGAATTCTCTCTTCATGTGGAGCTACATTTGTAGGATCCTCCACTATGCAATCAGCACTAGCCTTTGGTGACCCACTAAAGCCTCCAATAGAAAGATTATAAATGATGTTGGGATCAAGCAACAATAGGTCCTCAGCGAGATATCACCTAGTCTCACTAAGTACGCGATGACAACCTCGTAAATCATTATAAACCTTTGCCTTAACTACCTTAAAGAATTTGTCTGAACCTTAAATTCTTTGACTGCATTCTCACGAGTAGTGCTGATGAGCACCTTCCAAGTAGAACACTATGAGAACTTCTTTGCAATCTTTACTTCCTTTATGTAATGCACTTTCAGCTGCTCATAGTCCTACAGCAACTTCGCAAACTTCTCCTCATTTTGCGACTGCTCATGAGTTAATTCAACAGCCTTTTCTTTGAGTTGTGATATCATCTCTGACGCATCCTCCACTCAACAAAATATTTGGATGATTGAATTCCAAACCTACACCAAAGAGGACATAAAGCATGATGAACAAATAACCAAACGAAACTACAAGAAAAAATCACACACAAACAAACTAAGTGATGAGATGAACACTTAGCTGACCAAAGTCCTCAGTACCCACCTCAGTTAATTGAGAAAAAGAGTGTCTCTAACTTCCCCCGATCATACTTACTCACTGTGCATCATCGTAAGCTGTCAATGTTGAAAGTAATATCATCTATATCTAAATGCTAGGTATCATCATAACTCCTGTGTAGAATATAACAAAACAATCATTTGCCCTCACTAGTATGGAAAAGACAAGAAGGCTGCAACAAGTGTCTCCTATAGCTGATCGTTGCATGCGCTTCTTGGCCAGCACAAAATCACCACCTCAGAAGAAGAACCTTTCGCCCTAGACTCAGAACTAGACTCTAACATGAAAAATAATCCATGAACTGAAAGATAATCTTTTAACTCTGAAGAGTGGATTCCATGAACTAACATTGGATCGGACTATATGCCTAAATAAGGGCTTACAAACTCAAAAGCGCAGCGAATATGGGAGGAGGACAACCCCTACGAACCTAGATAAGTTTGAATGGTCTGCATCGCCTAAAGTAGTGCTCACCACAGCACTAGCAACACATCGTGCGCGCTGATCACCCACAGGGTAGGCCTACAAGTTCCCATCCTTGGCACCAAAAGACTCTCATTCCATAGCAACTAGTGGCACCTCGACGGTGGCATTCTCGCTGTGGCCACCTCTGACTTTTGTAAACTCTAACTTTGTTTGGAACTTCCACTACTAAAAGAAAGGCTTTTTCAAATTGAAATTTGCGATGAGAAAAATCCATCGCCATTTGCAACGAAATTTGTGACGAAAAATCCGTCAAAAAAAATTTCGTCGCAAAAAGTTAAAAAAAAATGAAAAAAAATTATGACGGATTTTTCCATCACAAATGTGAAGTTTTGCGATGGATTAGAATTCGTTGCAAATATTTTGAATTTTGCATAAAATTTTTGATGGATTCTAATCTATCGCAAAATTACTGACAGAAAAGTGGCAGTTTTGCGATGAAAAAATCCGTCACAAAATCAGAAGAAAAAAAAAAATTAAATCCATCGCAAATTGTTGAGTCGGGGAAATAAAGCCCTAATTTCCTTATTTCCCTACCCAGATATGTCCCATTGGTCTCCACGTTTTCTTCTCCCTTTTTTTCTTCTTTTTTTTTCCTTTTCAAACTATTGAAATGGCCGACGGGCGGGCGCTGTCGTTGGCTGGCCAGCCAGTGCTGCTGTAGGTGTAACCAACAAATCATTGGCCGGCAACTGGCAGCCAGATTTGAAATTAAAATTTTTTAATTTTTTTGAAAAATTAGTTTAATTTTGAAAAAAAATGATAATGGTTGTTTGGGTTATTGTTTCAGGTTTGAAGAGTGTGTACTTTTGTATGATTTTCATTAATTGAGGAAATTTTGATTATGTTTTAGTTATCTCCATTATGTTTTAGTTAATTATCTCCGTTAGTTAAAATTTGATTATGTTTTAGTTAAAACTTGATTTATGTTTTAGTTATCTCCATTATGTTTTACTTAATTTTCTCCATTAGTTAAAATTTGATTATATTTTATTTAAAATTTGATTTGTGTGTTAGTTAAAATCAAACAATAATTTATTATTTTTGGTATAATAATTTGATTTAACAAAAATAATGATTTATGTATTCGTTGAAATTTGAGTTACATTTTATATTCATTTTAAATGTTGTTATATTTGTTAGAGTTATGTTTTTATTTGAATTAAAAAGTTTATTAGAATTTTGATTAAGTTAAATTTTTTGGTACTATATAATGAATTGTATTAAATTTTTATGTTTTCATTTAGTTTATGGAATTATGATTTATGGATAAATATGTGCGCTTGTAACATGTGTCTAATGATATAGGCTATCTCGACTGTGATGAAAATCTTTTGTGAGTGTTGATTTTAGTGGAGCATTTAGAGGTAAGTTTGGATATCTTGCTTTAATTTTATATATTTATATAGTACAATACATTAGAAATGTTTAGAATTGGTGAAATTAGGAAGGAGAATGGGATGTTGGGAGAAGGGGTGGAGCCTTCTCAATTGTTGCTAATTGATTTTTAATTGCTTGCATGATGATGATGGACATAAGGACAGTGTTTATGTGTCATTATGTATTTACTAATATTATTAATTGTTTTCAATTAAAACGATGCTACTCATTATGTTTAGTCTTAATTTTTGGGCAATTTGGATATCTTATTTTATGAAGGTGTTTGATACACATTATTATTTTTGTGATGACAAAATAGTCCTTGGTGAAAAATTCTTGCTAGAGGAACCATGAAATGCATAAATGGAATAATACATGAATTTGAGGAATAATTTTGATATTTACATAAAAATCAAATTTCAAAGAGGGTTGAGATTACATAATCTTACCCCCAAACTCACTACTTCAATAGCTATTAATCTCATCTATAATACAAGCTTTGGATAAATTAGGGGCCGACCATCAAATACCATCTTCCATATCAAACAAGAGATTACCCTATATTAAAAGCAATAGTAAATGTTAATATCCCAAATCAAACATACCCAAAATAATTTGTTTTTCCCACTTCATTTGTTAGGTCATCCTTTCATCCTTTTGTAGATTACTCTTCATGTTTCTTTATTTGCCAAATATATTCATCTCTAAACAATAATAGTAATAATATACTATACTATACTATACTATACTATACTATAAGCAATTAATTTCCAACAAACATACATTAATAAAGTAAATAATCAAATAGTTTTATCAAAATCAAAATATTTATAATAAGATTACTTTTGCATCGTTCAAATTGAGATCGCTTTTAATGAATTTACTCCTTTACATAATATGGATATTCATGCTAAACGTAGTTGGATGTATAATAGGCTCTTGCCAAATCGAAAAGATTATACAAGGGAGTTTGTTGTTGGGGTGAAAAATTTTATTAATTATGCATCCGTCCAACCTCAATGTTTTAAAGATGGAGTAATAAGGTGTCCTTGTTCAAAATATAAGAATCTGAAAATTTTGATACCCGATGAAGCACATGTACATTAATTAAAATATGGGTTTCAGCTTAATTATTGGTATTGGACTGCACATGGGGAGACTGAACCTTTAGATTTTAATGTATATAGGGGAGCTCCTAGTAATGCTGATTTTTGTAGTGATGCTATGAACAATAGGTATGAAAGCATGGTTTATGATGCTGCGGGACCTAGTTTTTATATTGAAATTAATCATGAGGAAGATATTAATTTGAACAAAGGGAAACCACCAAACATAGATGCTCAAGCCTTTTATGACATGTTGGTTGCTGCCCAATGACCATTGTGGTGAGGTTGTGAAACTCATTGTGAGTTGCCTATGACTCTACAAATGATGTGCTTAAAATCTGACTACAATATGTCTCAAGGATGTTTTGATCGGATGACAAAACTTATTAAATCCTCAAATCCTTCAGAAAACTATGTCCCGAATAACTTTTATCGAGCAAAGAAAATGGTTTCAAAATTAGGGTTAAGTTCTATGAAGATCGATTGTTGTATCAATGGTTGTATGTTGTTTTACACAATTGATGCCAGTCTAAATGAATGTAAGTTTTGCAAACATCCTTGTTTTACACCAACCATAAGAGGTCATCAAATGGGAAAGTGAATTCCTTACAAAAGGATACATTACTTACCCCTAGTTACTCGGCTCAAAAGATTATATGCATCTTTGAAATCAGCCGAGCATATAAGGCGGCACTTTAAAAATAAAAGAAGTTCTGGTATTTTATGTCATCCTTCTGATGGATTTTCTTGGAAGCATTTTGATGAAACTCATCCAGATTTGCCATCTGAGCCAAGAAATGTTAGGCTTAGATTATGTACAGATGGATTTAACCCCTTTAGTCAATTTGCTACACCATATTCATGTTGTCCAGTAATTGTAACTCCATGTAACTTGCCTCTGGAATTGTGCATGACAACTCTTTACATGTTCTTAACTTATATGAGACCTGGTCCACCTAATCCTAATAGCAGAACTGATGTCTATTTACAATCTTTAATTGAGGAGTTGAAGTTGTTATGGGAAGATGGTGTAGAAAGTTATGACATTTCTAAAAAATAAAACTTTCAATTAAGGGCAGTGCTCATGTGGACGATCAATGATTTTCCTACTTATGACATGCTATCAGGTTGGATGACTACAGGAAAATTAGCATGTCTAATTCGTATGGAGCAAACTAAGGCATTTAGATTGAAGAATAGTGGAAAAGTGTCTTGTTTTAATGTCATCGTTAGTTCTTGCCTACAAATCATATGTTTGAAAGGAATAGAGATGCATTTATAAGGGAAGGATTGAACAATCCGAGGCAACTCCTAGATTGACCGATCAACAAATATGGGAGAGGATTTGTAATGTTCCCAAAATCACTGACTTGTCAGTAACTTTTGGTAAATTACCTGGATATGGTGTATCACATAATTGGACAAAACAAAGTATATTTTGGGAGTTGCCTTATTGGAAAGATAACTTGGTTCGCCATAATTTAGATGTTATGCATATCATGAAGAATATCTTTGAAAGTGTGCTTAACACCTTGATGGATGTCAAAACTTGATTTGGAGAAACATTGTAGGAGACCGAGGATACATTTGAAACTTTTACTTAATGGGAAATACATCAAATCGAAAGCCTATTTCTCCTTGACTGTAGAGCAAAGACGGGAGTTGTGTAATTAGCTAGAGGATCTTAAAATGCCGGATGTGTATGCTTCGAATTTGGCAAGATGTGTTGATAAAATAAAATTGAAATTACGTGGGTTGAAGAGTCATGATTGCCATGTGTTTATGCAACGGTTGCTACCAGGTGCCTTCAGTTTGCTACCACAAAATGTATGGAGGCCCTTAACTGAATTAAGCCAATTTTTTTGGGAATTATGCAAAACAGAATTATGTGAAGATAGTTTATTGAAATTGAAAAAAAATATCATGGTTATCTTCTGTAAGTTGGAACGCATATTCCCACCAGGTTTTTTTGATTCAATGGAGCACTTGACGGTACACCTACCGTGTGAGGCACTTGTTTATGGGCCTATACAATATAGATGGATGTATCCTTTTGAGAGGTAAATAATCAATCTAATGTGTAAATACTATATTTATTCCATACATATTAAATATTTATAATTATATGTTTTCATTTTTCAAATTATTACATGATTTAAAAGGCATGATCAAAAATAGAGTTAAAGTTGAGGGATCTATATGTGAGGCATATCTAGCCCAAGAATCAGCATATTTTTCATCATATTACTTCGAGTCTCACATTCAATCAAGGAGTATGAAAAGTAAATGAAATGAAAAATAGGGATATAATGATCACAACCACATACTCTGTCAATTTTTGATCAAACTGGACAACCTGCTAGTAAGTGTACTAGTAGATGGTTCAATGATGCTGAGTTGAAAGCTGCCTCATTGCAAGTTCTTTTAAATTATGATGAAGCCATGCCTTTTCTCAAGTAAACTTTTGAATTCAATATAAATTCATTTTTAATTAATAAGTTTCAATTGAAAAAAAGAAAACTAATGTTCAAACTCAATATATTTTAGGATGTATAAAGTAACCGTTCGACATTGTTAGCCCTTCATCAGCGACCTTCATGTGGAGCAATCTGTTGAGGGCCATTTTGTAAATTGGTCCCAAACTTATGTAAGAATAATTTTTTTTAAATAAATAATTCTCTTTGTTAACCAATAAAAATTATATTAATTATTAAATTCCTTGCTATTATTTATATGTGCACACTCTAGAAAATATAGTACAAAATCAATATTTGAAGGATATAGCATAGGGTCCTACGAGACAAGTCAAGACATGGCGTCGTTTTTTTGTTGATAGATATGTATTTCATATAGATTTGTTGGCAAAGTATAAAAAGACATGCAATTCTAGAGTGTTTATCAAAAGTGAAGGATCATCAGAATTTTATGAAAAACTAAAGGTAATAATTCTACTAGAGTATCCAAGTGCACCTGAAAAGAAAGTTTTCCTCTTTAACTATCATTAGTTTGATTCACTGTCTAACTATGGTATCAAGATAAACAAAGAGTATAATATCATTGAAATCAAAGAAAATGAAAAATATCCAAAGTTTGATCCTTTTATCATTGCTCAACATGCATCTCAAGTGTATTATATTTCTTATCCTGGTGCTAAAAGAGATAAAGTCCATTGGCAGTTTGTGATCAAAATAAGACCAAGAAATAGGGTGGATAAACGTCATACTATGGAGGTAGCTTTACAAAAACCACTTACCATAGTCAAAGCAGTTGTTGATACCAATCTAACTGGTGACTTACTTGATATTGAGGGACCTTATGAGAAAATAAATCTAGAAAACAATCAAGTGATATGTGATGACGAAGAGTTAGAGGATGAGGATGAGGACGAGGATGAGGACGATGGTGCACATCATGATGATGATGATGATGATTAGTTATTTTAATTTATTGTTATGTATGTGAATTTATGTAAAAACTCATTGTTGATGTACTATATTGATCGCAATCTTTATGATTGTTTCTAAATTTATAATGGTGATTTATTTAATGTAATTTATCTATTATAATTTACATAATTAGTATTTGTTATAGATGTCAAGTAATAGATAGGTAAAAAATAAGGTTGTTTTATCTAGCACTGGATTGGAGTCATATATCCCTCCACACACTCATCCAGATGTTGTGCTGGGTAGTTCTCCATTAGATGCATCACCTACTCCCTCATCTATCCCATCTACACCATCACCTACAGATATTGGGAGTACAGATGTTACTCAGAGGACATTTATTCGGCCTCGAGGGAGAGAGTAATATTTTTTAATCTTTTTAATTACAAATTTATAATGTTATGTGTACTACTAAATTATATTTTATCTTTATAATATATGTTGTAAAATTATCTTTGTGAAACAAGTTCTCCGAAGAGTTGTTATGTGCCCAAGAGATAAGTACTATTATTAAAGGGTACTTACTACAAGCTTGGAGATCATGGAAAAAAATTCCATATGCAATTAGAACATGTGATTTGGGGAGTTTGAGGTAAGAATTATTTTAATATCATGTAATTTTTTTTCTTAATTAGATTTCAAAACCTTCAAGTTCTCTAAATGTTTCAAATTCTTTTATGTGCCTCAAAAAAATTTTACTTAGTATGAACATGAGAGTGCAATGATTCGCAAAATATTTGAGCACCGTGGTTCAGAGATATTGAAAAATAAGTTACAATGAGCACGTCAACCCAAAAAGAAGCCTATTTAGATAGGATATGAAGTTTGGGATGGATTGCTTCAAGAATGGGGCAATGATGGATTCCAAAAAATAAGTGCTAAAAATAAAGCGAATCGGCCATCAGACTGCGGTGGTGTTGGATTTCCATTTCATCAGGGTGGTTGTATCTCACACCTATGACACAAAGATAAATTGGTAATTTTTATAAAAGTATCAATATTTAATTTTAATTATAATTGATTTATGATAAATGTGTTTGGATGTAGGAGAAAGAACTTGGACACCCACCTGGACTTACACAATCATTTATGTGTACACATTCTAAATTAAATGAAAAAGATGAACATATATGGTTCAATGAATGTGCACAAAATACTTATGTAAGTAGTATATTATATAAAAACAAAGAATAATGTTATAAATTTTATGTTAGAAAGTTTAAATGTTATATATATATATGTATATATGTTAATTTTTAATGTAGAAAGTTTAAATTTTTATATATGTTGATCATTCTATGCGCTTCATGTATAGAATATGTTCAACAGTCGATTAGGAGAGTTCTCTAGTCAAAGTTCAAGTGGTCGTGTTGACAGTTCTTCAGTGCCCATGTCATCTCAACTTCAGGTAAAAGTTCTAAGTTATTCATTTATATTTTATCTTATTTTCAAATTGAATTATTTGTTTTTATTAATTTGTGGTAATATTATTTATGCAGGTGTGGAAAGATACAGTAAGCGGATCGAAGAAGGGGCGGATCTATGGACTTGGAAGTGAAGCTTCCTTTGTCTCGAGCACTCATCTAGAGGACCTCCAAATAATCCGCCCTATCAAAGTGAAGAAATGAAGACTTGAAAGAAGAAATGACAATGTTGAAAGAACAAATGACAATGTATAAAGAAGAAAATATAATGTTTAAACAAAAATTCATGGATATGGAGGTGATGATGCGATAGATGTTCATGCAGCAGATATGCATACCCCATCACCATCAGTTCATCCTCATACATCACCATTTTATCCGTCTACAAATCTCTCCTTCATGGCACCGGGCTCACATTTACCTCAGCCAGAGGTATCTCCTGCACCATTCTTATCTAGATCTCCTAATGAACAGCCATGAAGAAACATAGATGATGAGAATAATGATTGATTGACTTATGCATGAATATTTAGGTATATACTGTGTTAAAATGATTACACTTTGATAATTATATTTTAATACTTTTATATTGTTGAATTTATAAATATTTTGTTTATTTAATGTTATATTTTGATTTTATGGAAGATTTGTTGTTTTACATTTGATGGTTATAAACATTGTTAAGTATGGTGTTGTTGGATTTATGAATATACTATTATTGATTATAGGTTTTTAGTATTTGAAAAATGCTGCAAAATAAAAAAAAAAAAAGTAAGAATATTTTGCGACGGAAAAATTCTTCAAAAGCTACATTTTGCGATGAAAAAATCGTCGCGAAAAATCACCAAAAAACAAAACATTTGCGATGGCCAAAAATCCATCGCAAATGTCGCAAAAACTCCAAATTTGTGATGGATTTTTCCGTCGCAAAACAATCCGTCGCAAATTATTGCGACCAAAGATTTTGCAATGGATTTTTTCTATCCCAAAAAGCCATTTTTTTAGTAGTGTTCAACTCAAATTAAGACTTACTCCTCACTTCTTGCTCTCAAATCATGACATGACTTGTTTTGATAAGACCCCAAAAAATTTTATTGACTCTAAGAAGTTGGATAAAAATTTATGAAGAATGAAGGAAAGTAAAAAAGTAAAGAAAGTTGAAATGTAAGAGAGTTACCTTGGGAATTTATCTCATTAGCACTCATAAAAGCCTCTCTCTCCTATCTCATATTTGGCAAAATTTCGCTAAATCCTTAGACGACAGTAGTGCAACCAATGTGATGCTCCTTAAAGAACTTATTAGACTTGAAAACCTGATGAACTTCAACTTAGACAAAAGTTTGATGAACCTGAATTTTCCGCATAAAACGTAATTGATGAAAAGTAATTAATTGGTCACCTTAATTTAATAAATTAAGATAAGATAAAAATTAAAATTCAACTTTATATTATATTTTCAACATGAAAATAACTTTTCAAATTGAAAATAAGGGGAGTTTGATGATATAACAAATTAATTCTTGAAGGATAAAAAGGTAAAAATAAATTAAAAAGGCCCAATGAATTAAATAATAAATGAATAAAAAGGCCCAAAGAGCCCAATTGACCAAGCCCGTCAAAAAGGGCATCTAGACCACTGTGCGCTGAAGTCCACTGAACTTGAGATTGAATATGATAGGACTAAATGTGATTAAAGTGATAGGATTAAATGTGATTAACAAGCGTGGAATTTATTATTTAGAAAATATATCATTATTATCTAATATTTTGTTTGCTTGTTTTGATTGTTAGTTTAGATATCCTAATTTTGACACAATCAATTGTTGGGATGCTTAGTATGTAATTTATGAAAAATGTGAAATATCAATTTTATTCCCAATAATTTTTTAGCAATTAAATTATTCTCACTGAAAAGGTTTAAATATATCTTCTATATGTAGTGACTAAGTCTATATTTTTTATTTTTTTAATAATTTATAATTTTTTATTACCCAAAAAAGAGTTTTTTTTTTTTTAAAATAATTAGCTTTCAAATTTTTATAAAATCTTACACTTATTTAACAAATCAAACTATTTTATGTTTGATATGCTTATGGATATTAGTTTGGAATTTTACAAAAAAATAAATTTATATTAAGCATAGATTTATATTTGAAAGAATATTGTTCATTTTTCAACTTATAGAAAAAAAAATAGTTATGAAATCGTATTATCATGGAAGAAATAATTTTTATGTAAAAAACTTTATATTTCTTAGATAAATATTGCATAAAAATGATCTTATAAAATAAGTTTGATTGTACAAATAATTTAGTATTTTCTTAAAAATTTATTTATATAAATCAAGTTTAAGTGATATACACATTTGTTAATTAAGTCATATATTTAAATATTCACATGCCTTTCTATATATATATATATATGTGTGTGTGTGTGTAATATATATATATATATAGATATACGTAAAAAGTACCTGCCTGTAAAAAATATATATAGGGGCAATTTCATCATCTAATTTATATATATATATATAATCTCATCCAACAAGGAGGATGGATACATAATCCCCAAACTTTAAAATAAATTACTGGACCTTTTATTAATAAATGGGTTAATTTTAAATGTGCCAACAAAATATTCAATTACATTAAATTATACATCTATCATATACAATTCTAACAAGCAAATGTACACTAACTTATAATTCAAAAAACAACAATTCTATGATTAAAAGTCCAGTATTTAATTAATATTAATCAAAATTATTATTAGTAGCAGCAGCAGCAATAATAGTACCAGCTAGTAATAATATAATTTTGTGGTTATTTTGCACAAAATCCTACTTGCTCAAAGTAGTATTCGTCCGAATGTCTCACTATTTGCTGCACGACGTTGGCACGCCATTGCCCACATGCGATTAATTATCACCTTGTAGCCATGCATATATAAAGCCTTGGGTTGCTGCTGCTAATTGCTAAACACATCCCACACGATGGGTTGATGTCTTTGCCCATGGCGCCCATAAGCTTACCTACACGTCAGCACAGGGACGGATGTGGGGGCGGTAGCCGGGTCTCTCACTTCCCAGCATTATATACATACCAGTTTTGATCTCGTGCGTTGCACTGGATAATAATTTTAAATTTAGAATTTTATTAGATTCAATATGTATTAATTATAATTTACATATTAATTTTTTAAAAAATATTATAAATGTTAAAAAAAAATTTATAAAAATTAATAAAAATTTTATTGCAAATATTCTTCGAACATTGGACTAACAAAATAGTAAAAAAATAAATAAATCACATGCTAAAGGAAAATTAATGTGAAAAAAAGTGAAAAGAATCAATCAAAATGGAAAAATATATCAAAAATTTTAATTTATCACAAAATCGAGACTTCAAATTCTTTTGTAAATTAACCTAGCTCATAAACATAAAGAGATTATTAATATTAGTAAATCATATAAAAATTACAAAATACATGCATAATAAAACAATTAGAATATTTAACTCACCAAGCAAATGATTCTATAGAGGCGAAGCAAAATATTAGTGTAATACCTTTAAATATTAGTGTATTGCATGTTTGGCTATTTTTAGTATATATTATTTGTAGGGATCACGTGCTTAGATTAAGGAACTTAACTTAATTAAAATATCAAATTATGGAATAAAATATATTTTTTAGGGAATATTAAATTAAGGCAAAAATTTTCAAACTAAACATAGAAAGAGTTATAGGAAATCTCACCATTTCAAAATATAAAAAATGTCAAAACTACTATCTGGACTTAATGCTTAAATTTATGAAATAAAAAAATTAAATAGTTAGCATAAATATGTTGTTAAGTCCATATTAGTATTAATTTCAATATATCATATTTAGGATTTAACAAATAATTTTCTGGTTTTAAAAGTTATAATTTCCTTGCTAATTGATGAAAATATTAGAATTGCAGGAATACAAGTGGAGAAATTGCAAAATAGGATAAATTGACCCAAGTTGGTAGGAATGCTGAGTGGATGACACGTCATTATCAAAGAAAGGCAGAAGAGTTTTATTTATTTGAGTCCTATTCTAATTAGAAGATTCTTCCAAGTAGTTATAAATAGGTCTCTCAGATACTTCGGAGGGGGAGGCGGAATTTTCTATTTTGGAGATAAGAAGTATCCAAGAATTTGGGATTCAAAGAAGGACAAAGTGGAGATCAGATTCATCTAGGAATAGAGTTTCTTCTTCTTCCTTTGATTTTGTTTTTAATTCTGGATTTGAAACGATGTTTCGTTTTATTCATGTTTTGTTTGACAATTCAATCATGAACTAATTCATTTACTCTAGGATTATGATGGATTCTTTTGAATAAATTGATACATGATTTTCTTCCATAAAATTAAGAGCGCTTAAGGTTATTTCTTCTATTGTGTGTTTTTTCTATTTGATTGCCTGATCAACAGTCAAGTGCATTTTTGAACCCTAGAGGAGTATTGGAAAAGAAAATCTAGGGATTGATTGACAACAGAAGACCTTAGGATTAATTGTTCAAATTGATGAACTAATTAATTTGTGAGTAGGATAGGAATATACCTGCTTGCCCTAGGGAGTTAGTTGAGTGGTACAACCTTATTCATAATTTAGTTAATTCACATAGGAGTATAATGAATTGAATAAATTAGGTATTTGATTGCGGGTAATTCGGAAAAACCTCGTAATTGCATAAGACTCAAGACTAATAACTTGTTATTAATTTCATAGGGCGAAAATTATATAATCAACTTATTCAATTGATGAAATCATAATTCTAGGCTTCTATATCCTGATAGAAATCTTAATCAGTACCTTTTTTTTTTTCTTATTTTCATTAGTTTAGTTTTAATTCTCATTTAATTGATTTTGTTTGAACAAAACAAGTGTGTGATAAATTAATAATTAGTAGTGAATAATTTAGTTCCTCGTGGATCGACACTCTTCTCATCATTTTATTACTTATTGCGACATGTGCACTTGCTTAATTATTTGCATTATTTATTTTGCACAACACAACCAACATATGTCAATAGCTAAATTTACATACTCAAATTAGCTATTTCTATAATAACTTAACATTTGCTATATATATAAATGCATATGTATGTACACACACACACACACACACACACACACACATATATATATATAGAGAGAGAGAGAGAGGAGTTTTTTGTCAATCACAAAAGTTAACAAAACATACATAATTGTTGTTCTTAATGATTAAAGGTAACAACGTTCGTACTTGCTAAAATTTTAAAATTCCTTAACATATGCAATCTTGAAATTATTATTTTTTAAATAAATCAGCCATCATTTTACTTTATTTGAAATAAATATGTTACTTTAATAACATGGTTTATAATCTAATTTGAGCCAATAATACAAACATTGCTGGTTAATATGTAAATTATAATTGGATCCATAAAAGTGTAATTAAATATTAAACAGATGAAAAGTAATAAAATTGCTTTTGAAAAAATTAATTGAAGATAATTTTTACAAACAAAGTTCTAAGTCTTAGTGATTAAATTATTAAATTATGATACAAAACATATTTTATCATATATATATAAAGAAACATACATATATATATATATAGAGAGAGAGAGAGAGAGAGCGATAAAAAATTAATGCTCCATGCATCAAGCCGGAAATACATACATAAACTAATATATATATACATATATATATATATATTAATTCCACATATAAATTAATATACACACACACACACACACACATAGAGAGAGAGAGAGAGGGAGAGAACTTGAATAAATATATTATACAATAAAAATTAAAATAATTTATATTACATTGGTTAGGCACCATCTAAACCTTTTAAAATAAAATTCACATACAAATAAAAGAAAAAAGATTTTAATGCGTGTGTCAATTAATCAATGATTCAAGATTACTAAATTATTCAATTTGAAAAGAAAAATATCTCTTAATGTAGTTTATTTTTAGTAAAAAAAAATAGTTTTGAATCTATACATTTTATGGATAATAAATTTAAAATTTAAAGTTATTTTATTTAATTATAATTATAATTTAAATATTAATAATGTTTAATCTAATAATAAAAAAATAAATCATAAGCCACCACCAAAGCATCGAACCAAAAAAATAAAAAATAAAAAAACGCACAAGTTAAATGAAATCCATAACATGAAAAAATTGAAAAACAAATCAATAAAAGCAAAATTTTAATGTAGTTGGTAGAATATAAAATTGTTAACTTACCACAAAATCGAGGCTCCAAATTTCTTTTACAAATTGACCTATTCATAAACGTAAAAATTTATTAGTATTAGAAAACCATATGTAAATTACCAAATGCATGCATATTAAAAAAAAAAAAAATAGAGTTTAACTCACCAAGCTTACAATGTGAAGAAAAAATAAAGACAATGATTTTGTATCTTTAAATTTTAGTCAATTGCATATTTCGGTTATTTTTAGTATAAGCTACTTGTAGGAAATTATGTGCTTAGATTAAGGAATTTAACTTAATTAAAATATCAAATTACAGAATAAAACATAATTTTAGAAAATGCTAAATTAATGTAAGATATATATATATATATATGAAAAGTTTTTTATTATACATATAGTAAAAATAATATCAAATTAAGGTAGCTTCACCTCTATTTTACGGATCATTATATATATATATATATATATATATAGAGAGAGAGAGAGAGAGAGAGAGAGAGAGGACTGTAAAATTAAATTCCATACGTTAATCAATACTTTGCATACATAAACTAATATATATATATATATTATTTTTCATATAGGTATATTGAGTACTTACTAATATTAGATATGGGGTTACTAAAAAATTATTTAAGATAGTATTTTATATTAATCATACAATAACTGATCATTTTTATAGCAAATTATATATGGAAAACATTGAGATGGCAAAATGAGATAAAAATAACTTATCCACATCATTGCCATATAATGAACATTCTTAAAATAGTGTTGAACAACATTTTACTTTATATATATATATCTATATATTAGATTTATATATTTACTTCCCAACTTTATATCTATTGCTCAAATAAATTTTTAAATTCAGATTTACAATGAAAAAAATTAAATGAAGATAGATTACGCTCATTAAGGAATTCCTATTTCATTTGTTTGAAAATATATTTATAGGGGTATAATATTTTTAAATTCATATTTAAAATCAAATATTTAACTCAAGACAATTAGATTGCACCCATTAGGAACTTTTATTTCATTTGTTTGCAAATATCTTTATAGGGGTTTAATCAATGGAAATGTTTAGTGTAACTTACAGAAATATCTCTCTTTTTTAACTTCAATCAAACTGAAAAATAAAGCTTTTTTGAATTTTTCTTTGTTTTTAACATGTGGTTTATTGATTCTTTTTATTTGTTCTTCTCTTTACTTAGAATAATATATATATATATATATGTTATTATCTTTTTTCTTTAATTTTATAATATATTTTGATTGTTTGTTCATATATATTTTAAGATATATATTATTGACTTATTGCATCTTTCAATTGAAATAACAAAATCTAAGTGTGTTTTTAGGTCTTGTGAAAAGAAATTAGATTTATGGTCAAATATCATTGTATAATCAAATATATGTTTGATTGTTATTCTCATAGATATCACTAAAAGGTTTTGACATTCATTGAGTTTTATGATTTGAATGAGCGTCGCGCTCAACTCAATGTAGATATGTATTTCGAATTCATAAATTATAAAATTTATGTTGAATTTTTATATCTTAAAATTTTTTCCCACCCTATTCTTTCTCATTTTTTGATCTATCCATGTGTCAGCACACAGCAAATTCCTCATGCCTTAGCTCATTGTAGCCCACAAGCTTAGCAATCCCCCTATTGTTGGAAATAAGCTTCAAAATTTCTTCGATTTATTTTGTTTCAACAAATAATCTTCTTATTATGTGTTTTAATACCATGATCAATGTGCCTATTTATTTCATTTTATATTTATGGCCTCATTAATCATTTTATTATTTTATTTAATAGAATTTTGACCATTTAATTTTTTAATTATTGGGCCTAATTATAATTGAATTTATGGAACTTTTATGGTGTTTTATGATGGTTTTAGTGGTCCATTAATCCTTCATAATGGTCAAATTCTACTCTTATATAAAGAGGACATAATCCTCTTTTGGCACATAGAGTTTGTGAGTTTAGAGAATTTATTTTATACACTCTCACAAGTCTTTGTGTTTTCGGCAATGTGAATGTGGACTGGTTCCTAGTCTCCTCGTGATTGTACACATGGGATGAGACATCGCTGAAAGCTAATGTAATTTTATCTTACAGTCATGGTCAACCATTAGTACCCGCACGAAGGAATGCAATCATACTTTAAGACAGCGACAAGTGTCATAACTCTCCATTAATCCAATTTTAATTTCCTTGATATTTTTATGTGGTTTGATCTACTACTTTACGCATTATATTTTACATAATTATATTTATAATATTTATATAATTATATTTTTATAATATTAATACAAATTACACAATTATCCACAACATCTATTGTACCAACAGATGACCACGACTCGCCCATTGTGCGAATCGTCCAACACGAATGCTCCGCATCCACTCGGTGCATGTGGTTAGTAGACCTGGCAATTGGGTACCCGTGGGTAACCCAATTACGGGTACCAACGGGTTGGATAAATTTACCCACGGGTAAATTTACCCGTTTTTTAACGGGTACGAGATATGGGACCCGTTACCCATCCTCATGGGTAACGGGTAACCCGCGGGTACCCGTATTTTTAAAATTATTATTATTATTATTATTATTATTATTATTATTATTATTATAATATTTAAAGGTAAAATTGATGTTACTCAAATATTAACTAAATAAAACTACAAAAAAAAAGACTACAAATTTCAAATATTAAATTAAACAAATACCTAAAGCATAATAATAATATTGTAGTTTAAAACTTATATCATAAATATTTAAAATCTACCAAATTTAAAGTACATCACATTTAAAAATTCAAACTTAAATTCCATTACATGCCAAAAGTTTTTTGAGTTGAAAATTTAAATATTAATCAAACATTGTTGTTCTTGTAGAAAAAGATTTGCATCAATAGGAATATGCACAATAAGTTGTTTTAGGATATATTTTAATTTAATTTGCTATAAATCTTTAATTTATGAAATTAAAAATTAATATTTAGATTAAAAATATTTTTATGTAAATATATAATATATAATATATATAAATAAAAAAATAAAAAAAAGTATTTACGGGTTACCCATGGGTACCCGCGGGTTGGGCCAAAAGATGGCGGGTAAATTTGGGTACGGGTAAAATTACCCGCAATTTGTTTGGGTAAGAAAAACAAGGCCCATTACCCTTATTTTTTTGGGTACCCATGGGTACCCGCGGGTATGGGTTAAATTTTGCCAGGTCTAGTGATTAGCATGTGATATATATATATATATATATATATATTTTCATCCTATGGTCTACTTCAAATTGTGTCCCCACCAGCCACATATGCCTTTGCATAGTAGCCTATCGCAGTATCACTTAATGGATCATTGTCCGACCGCTCCTCCAACACGTAACTGAACCTATGTTACCTAAATCATCTCAAAATAATGCGCTATGTGCTTGTCCAATAGCTCATGTCAAGAAACCAATATTAATCAATTAGGCATCCAATCGCCGGCCAGCGCGCAAATCTTCCTCCTCAGAACACCTATCGAGGGGCTAACAGTATTCCTGTAGGCAGCTGTACTATATAAAACAACTTTGATTTGTAATTTACGAGTTACTAAATGGAGTTGTGTCTTTGTTCTATTGTCAACGATAGAAACCTAGATATACATAGTTTGCTAGATAGTTTATTTATATTCCGAGTGTCACATAATAGATGCCCAATAAATACTATAACAATCATTTCAAGAAAAAGTATTAATTTTGAAATAATATGCAGAAGTTAAAGCAGTTATAGCAAATACCATTCATTTAGACATGACATAAATTTGACCTATTCAAACTTATCTCCCAACAAGAAACGCGAATGCAGCCGCTGGCAGATAGTCCAAACATGCTTGCTAGCAAATATATAATTTATGTTTTTGAAGTTCTAAGATACTGCTCAAGATCTAAAATTATTTATTTTTTCATAGTTGTCCTATAACTAAAATAAAGATATAACATCATTAACGCACAATTAACATTTTTAAGAGCAATTATGTACAAATACTCAAAACTTTTACTTTTCTTAGCTTCAATTTAAATTAAATTGAATATCAAGCAATATTTTTAAAGTTCCGACTCATTCGATCGGACTGAAGCTCCCTGATTCTACTGTTGATTGAACTGTGCTCTCGAATGATATCATAATTTTGTCATAATAGTAATTAATATATTAAAGGATAAAGAGTAACGGACAAGGTCATGCGCACTTTGTCCTCAATCTTTGTGAATGTGTGGAACAATTACCCAACTTTTGGTAAATATGCTCGAATGTCCTTTACTCCATTTTTCGACAAAATATTCCACTCGATATACTGAAATACTTTGAGTATGTTTACCTCCTCAACTCTAATAAAATGTGCATTTAACTACCTAAATACTATAAAGTATTGCACTTTATAGTTAAATTTTTATTTTTTGTGAAATAAAGTGAAATATTTTATAAAAAAATATTATCATAACAATGGTCACTTATCAATATATGGACAATTAAATCAATTCGAACTATCTTATAATTTCAAATTAATTTCATGATAATATTTTACTTAGTTTATATCCATTGATGGTTAAAACTAATTTTATAATTATACCCTAATTGATTTTGATATCAATATAACATTATACATATTTGTCAGCAAATGATATTTAAATATTTTTAATTTAAATAAAGTAACAAAAGAGAAATGATGTTGATACTAAGATTTACAATATTTATTGCCAACATTCTTCCGACTAGCGTCACCTATCTTATTCTTATTCAAATTAAAACCACAAACCACTTAATTTCTTAATTAAATAAATAAGCACAAATTTATAAGTACACCATAACAATCATTTGGGAATATAATCCTAAAAATGATTTTCAGGATTATAATGTTTCCTAATTGCAAAATAGTTTAAAAAATAGATAATAGGAACTAATTTTTTCTGTTTAAGATTACAATATAATTTTACAATTTCAATGATTTTTCTTTTCTCTTTTTCTTTTTTTTTTTTAATTTCGGGAAAGTGTGAGGGTTGCTATATGTAAAAGATAGTCAAATATTTATGTAAAATATCAAATCATCACTCCTTTATTAAAGAATTAAAAGTTTGGTAAATGAATAATGATTATAAATTAATGGATATGTAAGTCCTTAATTTATCAATTTTTTTAAAATTTAATAATTTTTAAAATAATATTTTTTAGATATGTAAAATATTTTTAGATAAAACTATATATAGAATATAACAAATAATTTAAGTTGAAGAATTTATTTCAAATATAAAAAGCTACTTCTTACAACAACTATAACTCTCAAGTTTATTTTTATATTATTAATTTAAATTATTTTATGTAATTCTTAAAACAATTTTTGATTATCTTACACAACGATTTAGAAAACTTTTAATCATTAAGTTAGTTTATACTTTTTAGATCACTTAAGTTGACTGAACTAGTAATATATTGACAACCAAGTTGTATACAATAAAAAAAATTGGCAAAATTTTTCACTTTATTCCACCAAAATAAGAGTTTAATACAAACGATAATATTTTAAGATATTTTAGGTGGTTCAATGTAACTTTGTTAAAATATTGGGGAGCAAAGTGAAACATGTCTAAAATATATTGATGGAAAATTGGAGCATGGGGTGTTTGAGAATGTTAGCAAAGGTAGATAATCGTTTCAAACCTTACAACGATTCAAGAGCAATGTGTAAATGACTCTATGGGTTGGATGGTGTCTGTTGTTTATCCTATATTAGAATATGTTAAAATAATAGAAGATACATTTCAAGTATAGTAAGAGGTTAAAATATTCCTAAATTTAGCATATTACAACATTTAACATTCTAAAATAAGATTTATTTATCTTTAATCAAAAGCAATAGTAAACTACTTACTATTAAAGTGAAATTATAAACTAAGGATTATCGCGAGCAAATGTAAACTGTTAAATTCTTAAAGTGATACGCTTTTATTATTACAAATTTACATATGGTGGCTACTTTAAATAATCATATTCAAGAAATTGTTAAGAGGCCCATATTGATAAAATAAATAAGTAGTGATCTCTATATATAGTCTTGAACAATCATCATCTTCTAAACTAGCTTTTGGGGTGAGTGCCTAAGGTCCATTTTTTGACATGGTATCAGAGCCATGCATTCTCGATATTGGACTATCCAGTGTTGGTTGGGCCACCCATTTTATATTATTTCATGCTCTAAATGTTCATTTCTAGGTGTACGCGGTGTGTGTTAAGAGTTCTACATTGGCGAAATAAATAAGTATGGTTTCCATATATGGCTTTGGACAACCCTCATCTCCTAAGCTAGCTCTTGGGGTGAGTTAGGCTCAAGTCCATTCTTTGACAAAGGGTGAAGAGAGAGTAAATTTTTAGAAAATTAAGGCATGAATTAATTAATTTAATATATATGAAATTAGAAATATACCATTACTTAGTTATTGCTTTAGTGTCATATTTTCATAATTTTTCACTTTTGGAGGGAGAGGTCTTTGGATTCAATTCGCACGCGCCCAAATTTATGTGGATTTTAACACTATTTTTGCTTTATGAATTTTAGTGGGAACAAGAAAAGAAAAATATTAAAGAAAGAAAAATTTGGAGAGAAATATAGTGTATTTGAGAAAAATGAAAAATTTCCTCACAACATAGTGAAAAAAATGAGAAAAAAATTTATTTGAGCTCTTTCTTCTTTTCCAATACATCAATGGCCCCCTCTTTTCCCTATTCCTTTTTTCATTGCTTTCTTTAATAACTAAACAAATTTAAAAAGTTATTTTTTCATTTTATTTTTCTTTTTTGTAACAATTTTTTTTCCTGTCAAAATTACTAAACCAAATAGCGTAAAAGAATTTGTTAATCAGTCGGTTTCCATGATCCAATCAATTTGGTTGTTTTACTATATAGCAAAAAATAATATAATTCTTAGAGCATGCATATCGTGAACCACGCGACAACGAATGACTATGGCCCGATCAGATTTCAAAACATTGATGTCAAGTCAAATAAGAGCCATCCTTTTAGGACTCACATATTCAACAGGCATTAAAATTAAAACAATATATGTAGGAGAACGAGGGAAAATCTCATGACTTTGTTCCCGTAATTGAGGCCTATTTAATTTTAGATTAATAGAATTCGTGAATTTTGCACTTTTAGTTCTCTATCTTTTAAATTTTCCCATGCCTTCCTTTCTGGAACTCCGCAAATTAAAATAAAAAAAAGAATAATTACAAAAACTACCCCTAAGTAGCTATGGATGGCAATGGGTTGGGTTTGGGGCAGGTTTGGCAAAATCCAAGACCCGCCCCGTCAAGATTTTTATATACCTGAGACCTGCCTCGCCCCGAACCCTTATCTAGCGGGTTGGACCAGTTAAACCCATTTAAAATGTTTTAAAAAATTCAAAATATTTTAAAAAAAAAAAAAGAAAAACACCACCATAACTTCATAATATAATAAAATAATATTATTAACAAAAAAATTATTATTTAAATATTTATATGTGCATGTTTTAGTCTTTGAAAATTGATAAATTGCAAATATTATTACTACTTATATAAACATATTGAATGTATAAGTTATTTATTAGAATAATATTATTATTTTTATATAGAACATATATGTAATATTCATATTTTTTCATATATATAATACACATATACACCATATAAAATATATAGATAATAAATAAAATTAATATATAATATCTAGTGGGGCAGATTTGGAGCGGGTCCGAGTTTAAAAATTAAAACATAAGACCTACCCCAAGACTTGTTTATGCTTTCAAAACCCGCTTCACTTGGGGTGGGTCCGGGTCTTACTCGAATTCATTGTCATCCCCACCCCTGAAGTTTGGGGTAATAATAGAAACATTCTATGTAGTTTCCGAAATTACAAAAATCCCATAGGAGAAAACTTGCTTCCAAAAATCGTGACGAAAATTATAAAAAAACCATTATACCTTTCAGTTTTTTTAAAAAGAAAGTCTCAAAATGTTTGAAAAGTAAAAAGATAGTAATACTCTCTAAGTAAAAAACGAAAAGAAAGGTAAGTTGTTCATGCCATACACAAACATACACACCCGTCTGGTTATCTCTATCTCTGAACACACACTTTAGCCATTGCATGAAAGGTGAAGAACGTCGATTACCCACCGAAACCTTGTTTGCTTGTATATCAGAGGAAGACCGATCGCATTGGTCATGGAATTTTGGGGTTTTTGGCAAACATTTTCTTCGAGTTTGAGTGAAATGTGTAGTAAAGGTAATATCCGATCCGATCATTCACTTTTTTTGTTTATGTTGTTTAGAATCTTCGTATAATGTCTAAAAATCATTTATTTTTTTTTGCATTATTGTTGTTGTTGAAATGCTTAGGATTTTGTAAGGATGTATTATATTAGGATTTTATTTGAATTATGATTTTTGTATAATGATTTAATGAATGTGGTAAGTTATGTTGTATTAGTTCGTTATATTTCCAAAACACCCCAAATTTTCGACGACATAATCTTAATTTTACAGTTTGTTGTTGTTGTTATATATGGATGCATCTTGTTTTAAAGTGTTTTTTTTTTTTTTTTTTAATTTGATAAGGATGCATTATGTCTCACAATTTTTTTACAAGGATTTTAAAAGGATGCACATGTTTTACAAGCAAGCAGAAAAGTACTATTGCTGTTGCTTTAAATTGTTTTATATTTTAAAATATTTGGGGTTCTTTCTTTAATGGTTTTTAGTACACAAGATGCTAATTGTAATGTTTTAAAGTTTATTGTTATCTGAATCTAAGTTCTGTGTATTGTGTGAAAATGTTTAGGGTTCTTTCTGTAATTATTTTTAATACAAAGGGGGACTAATTGTAGTATTTTAATGTTCATTGTTAGTGGAACCTAAGTTTTGTGTAATAAGGAATGAAAATGTTTAAGGTTCTTTTCTTAATGGTTTTTAGCACATAAGAGGCTAATTGTAGTGTTTTAAAGTTTGATGTTAGTTGAAATTGAGTTTTATATAAAGTCTGAAAATGCTTAAGATTCTTTCTATAATGGTTTTTAGTACATAGGGGGCTAATTGTAGTATTTAAAGTTTGTTGTTAGTTGAACCTGTGTTTTATGTAATAATGTTGGAAAATATTTAAGGTTCTTTCTATAATGGTTTTTAGTGAATAGTGGACTAACTATAAGTTGATATTTGAATCTGGCTTTTGTCCAATGTCTAAAAATGTTTTAAGTTTCTTTATTTAATTCTTTTTTATACTCAAGGGGTTAATTGACTTGACTTTTGAAGAAAGAGATGGCGGTTTGTTTGCTGCCTTGTTGGTAACTTGACTTTTGATGATGGATTTTATGCAACGGTTGGCAGACGTATGGAGTCAATTATTGATAGTACAAGTGGAGTTGGAAGTTTTGATGAAATCAGAGGCTATGGTGGAAGTGTTATGGATGCTGGGGTTACTGGTGGAGGTACTGCTGACGGAGAAACCTGAATATTGTTCTTGGTTATGAGATTCAATTAGCTAATTTTTTGTTAAGATTATGTGAAGAGTCAGACCAATATTCTTTGTGCATATTGACAACAATCAATTTGGCTGCTTTTAACATATTTTGTCTAATTTGAAAATTTGAATATTATACATGTTTGGGGTGACATTACTTTGTGCATTTTGATGTAAATGTAGTCCTGGTGTAACTTTAGTTTAATTTTGGTGCATTGCTTTGTGCATTTGGAATGTTTATTATGCATTAGGGGGTATTTGCATCCCCTTTCCTTGTAAAAATTTCTTGAATTTGTGGACTCGAAGCTAGGTATCCCCACAGGGACCCCGAAATTGGGAATTATTTTGCCATCCCTGTACTTTAATCCCCATGTTATCCTTATGACATTACAATTACACCTACACATGTGCCCCCCCAAAAAAAGGGTCAGCACCTGGAATAGTCAATTAAAGGGTAAAATTATGTTTCATAAAAATTCAATAATGATGTCAGTAAAATCTGTTGGTTTAGCTCACGATAAGACCTAGTTGGTAGACAACAACAAACTTCAGGGGATGTGATAGTAATTTCAGAAACCACTGAAGAAGTTTATGTCAATACCCCAAATCTCATGGGTAGTTTCTATAATTACCACCCCTCCCCACCAAAAAAAGAAGAAGAAGAAGAAAAAGAAAAAGAAAAAGGGACTACAAGTATCATGTGGCCATTATTTTCCTATCTTTAGGGTCAAAAATCACATTTCTTGACTTACAATTTAATTCTTATTGGTATGTGGAATGCGATTAAGTGATAAGCGAATGACTTTAAAAATGAAATGAAGATGAGAGAAATGAGGTTAGGATACTCCTTACTTTATGCTTAATATGCATAAAGAATGAAAAGGAAATGGAATTGTTGTTGCTACTTTATTTCAATCTCATCCTTGATATTTAGCAATGATTTTGTTAAAATGAATGAGATTATTTTAAATGATCAAATTACCTTTTCATAAAAATTATTAAATTATTTGTTCATTAACATTTTTTATATGTTACTTTAAGAAAATATAGAGCCAAATCTATAATTAGATAGTTTTAATATCATTTTTTGTGTTTCTCAAAATATATCAATCATTATATACATTTTATTTCTTATCAATTATGTTATATAATTGGAATGCATTTATTATACTTCTTTTTCTAAATTAATTTTGAAGAATCACAACCCTTCATCTCCTTTTTGTTTATATTTATTTTTTGATCATTTCAAAGATGTCTTAATATAGTCAATATCTCAAGTTATAAATATATATATATCGCATTAGATGCGAACCAAGTCAATACCTCTAACTTTTTATAATAAATTTAGATAGGCATCTTATTGAATATTGACATGACAAATTTAGTCCACAAGGGTAAGAAAGTAATAACGAATTAAAAAGACTCAATTGATTAAATAAATAAAAAGGTTAGAGAGCCCAATTGACTAAACCTGGCAAGAAGAGCATCAAAACCTTAGTAGGCTAGCCGAAGTCCACTAAGAAAAAAGACTATAAATATTAAGTCCCAAAAAGAAATTGGACAATCATTTGCAAAAATTTGAGAATTGAGAACTCTCTGCAAAGCTTCCAAAAAAAAGGAACTCTAAATTCTGCAAATTCTCGAAAAGGATCCCAAGTACATTTTTTAATAGTATCATCTTAGAACCATATATAGGACCTTTAAACGAAGAAGAAGAAGAGTTTAGAGTATAGATGAGATCTACGACTTGAGATTCCAACAACGAAGTGGTCCTAAGATTGGAGAATATGGAAAGCCACCAACTTGACACATAATCACATCAGGCACTACTTTCTAGAGATCCAATTCTGCGTATGACTTAGGGCTATTGAAGAACTTGTTGGAGAATGCTACTGCTCAAGTTGCAGCCAAAACGGTTACCTAGTATGCAGAGGAACGCTACCCTCAGAGCAAAAGCAATCCTTTTATTGGAGCCATGGGGCTTCGTCATCCTTAGAGAGGACACAGTAAAGGATCAATTCAGAGTGAGACACTACTCCTTTATGGCTCTGGAAGTGGACATACACTCATCCCTCTTAGTAGACTCCTCTCTGCGACTACCTGCTGCTACTGGAATCCAGACTTATTTATTAGTACCACAACATTCAGAAGCAGTAGGAAGCCAATGCCTTCCTTTAGCTATTGCTTTCCCACAAGCCCAACTATCTTGATAGTGCCATTTCCCCTTAAAATAGAGATAGCCAACATATTTAGGGACGGCAATTTCCAGCATGACACGAATTCGACATGAAAAAATTAGGTTTGGGTTGATCCATTTTGGGTCCAAGTCCAATAAGGTCGACATGAATAAGAACCCAAAGAAAATGGGTTGGATTAGGTTGAATTTCAGGTTACATGAACAATCCGAAATTTGACTGTGGTTCATATGACAAGCCAAACCCACCTAAACCAACTCAACTCAATTCGAATTAAACAAATAAAATTTAAATTTTTTTAGGAATAAAAATATAAAATAACAAAATAAAGCCTGAAAGTTTGGACTTTAGCAATATCAAAATTACTACTTTGGCATTTCTCGGTCTTATTTATTTTCACAACCATATAGAATGTATTTTTTACAATTTTAAATTACTTTTAATAGTTATTTTTGTATCCAAGTGAACATAAAAAGTGTACTACGAAGAGTCAACAAAACACTGTTTTAACTACTGAATTGTCCTAGAAGATTTTCTTAAGCCTTATACAACACAAGACTTTGCGTATATAAATAAATAAGAATTCTTTTTATTAAGAGGTTATAAAAAATTCAAAAGATTTAAGCAAGTTTTTATAATAAATTATGTGTATAATTTAAAATATGTATTTACTTATTAACTTGATGATATATTTTCATTGATTTATATATTGCTTAATTGAATCAATATAAAGTTGAAAATAACATTATTAAATATTTAAAAAGTTAAAAGAGACAATTTAATCGACACAAAAGATCCAAAAATTAAAGAGAGTGGGTAAGTAAAACTTGGAAAAGTGTGATATTTTTAAAAATAAGACACTTTGTGATTTCAATATTTTTATAATGGCCATAAATACTAGAAAATGAAAGGAAAGAGGGTCCTAAAAATCAATATATTATATGGTTCAATTAAAATTATTTGAGTGCATGTGAAGTTATAATGAGAACTCCTTACTCTTATTCTAATTTAGTAATAATTAAAAATAGATAAAATAAAAAAAATACCAAAAAAATTCTAAAAATTAAAACAATTATTTCAAAAATCAGGTCGACTCGATGACTAGATACGAATTAGGTTGGGGTAAGGTTGAGCACTTTCAAGCTGTTATCAGGTTAGGTTGGGTTCGGATTGAGAAAATTAATGTCATACCCCTAATTCAACCCCATCCGAACCCACCGGACCCACTCAACATATTAGAGTTTGATGGCACAGCAAATCCATAGGAGCACTTGGACAACTTCCCTAGGAAGAATGGAGCTTTACGACCTCAATGAAATAGTACAGTGTTCCGCACCATGCTCATTAGTCTTGCCCTAACGTGGTTCAATTAGGTACCATCTAGATCCGTTATAGGCTAGGAGTAATAGGCTCAATAGTTCCTCCACAACTTCTCCATCAACCGTAGTACCCGAAGTCACCGCACACCTATTAACTATCAAGTAGAAAGATGGAGAGTCCTTGAGAAGCTACCTTAACCATTTTATTTAGGTGTATATGAGATCGCTCACATCAACTAAGAGATTCTACCCAGCAGCATCCCGCAGAACTTAAAGCACTAGAAATTTTGAGAATCTATATTTAGAAAATGCGCTACTACACTGGAGGAACTCCTCATGTGCACTGAGAAATACATTAAGGTCGAGGAAGTTGTGACTCCTCAATATGCTAGCAAATGCAAGGCATGCGATGAAGAGAGTAACAATAGTAACAAGAAGATAGGAGTATCTAGGCATAGTCAATCCCATGCTGAGAATTTTTGAAATGTCTCCTCGAGAAGAGGATACGGAGTGAAGATGAGGAGAACATAACAATGCATTGGTGATCTCTGCTTTGCTTGCCAACTTTGAGTGAAGAAGATACTAGTGGATAGTGGCAGCTTAACTAATATCCTTTTCCACAGTGCATTTCTTCAGCTTGGAGTAGATAATGCCCAACCAAAGAAGATCAACACTTCTTTAGTAAGGTTTGCTAGTGATACTATAGAAGTAATTGGAGAAGTTTCTCTATATTTCTCCTTAGGTACTCATCCTCATGAGTCACGAAAATAGTGAGGTTCCTAGTGGTCAGAACCTATTAGCTTGTAGCATTATCTTAAGAGACCCATCTTGATTTTTTTCCAAGTGGCAGTGTCGATGTACCATATGAGGTTGAAGTTCACCACACCTAATGGGCTAGGTGAAGACGTTGACCATCAACATGCCACTAGGGAATGCTATGCCAGCATCTTGAAGAGCATCAAGATTCTTGCCCTCAGGATTGATCAAGCGAAAGAATTACAAGCCAACAAGAAACATGACAAGGGCAAAGGCATGGTCCATGATGCTAATGTCATGGTGATACTTGCGCCACGAGTCAGCCCCTAATAGTTGAACACACCACTATTGGTGTCTTTTTACTTTCTTATTTTCCTTGGTTAATGTATGACTAGTAATTAGGATCTTCTTTCTAGTTTTAAAGTGTTGATTTATTTTAGTTATGCGCTATCTAATTTAGTGTTGAATAAAACAAACCTATATGGGCAAGCTCTCTATCTATTTTCTGATTATTTGAATGAATTTTGCCTTCTTGCATCGAATTACAACTTATTTAGGATAATATCTTGCATAACAAAGGTCTCTTGAGCACAATTGATCTATTACTACTAGACTTCTTCTGGAGTATGTGGTAGCCTTGCATAAGCTCACCATAAATCCTACCGAAGATCAGTGGCAACATCTCTGTTCGATTCTGAGAGGATTATAAGCTTAAGAGCGGTGGTGAAATAGGTTTATCAAATTTTAATTCAGTGGAAAACTTATCACTCAAAACCTTTTTTTTGCCTTTCGAAATACTTAAAGTCTTTCGCAAAAAAGATTTTAGACATTAACTGGAATTTATAAAACTAGCTAAGTAACAAGTCAGACTTGTGATAAGATAAAGCAATAAAACATAGATAGATGAACATTGAAATTTATAGTGGCTTGGCAAATGGCAACTCCACTACCTAAGCTTTCACTTATGATTGAGAACCTATCAAATTAATATTAAGTGAGAGAGTTTGTACAATATAAACACAGTAATTTGATAGAATAAAGAGATAAGGATCAAGACACTCTAGTGAGGTGAAAATTAGCTCTCAACAAAGAGTGATTTGGAATGAACCATTGTATGAGATGTAGACTACTGTCAATATATACAATTCGAGCTATATGTTACCAATACCGCGCTCAACATTTATTTGGAGTCCCACTGCCATTAGCTCTGCCAGTGTGTTACTAAATGTCCCCAAGAATACATAAGATTGCATTATGCCCTGATTCCGTAGTAATCCATTTACCCGTTACCGAACCAGGACTACTACTTGATGCGCAATCCGCGTTCAATTGAGTTGGGTCCTCTCTAGAAGTCAGCAAGTTCTTCTAAGTTATTTTCTCTACAATTCGCTGTAAAGAGTCTGAGATCCTGACTTTTTGCAAATGGTTTTTACTACTCCTATTGGATTTTGGGATTTAATATTTAAGTACCTTTTTAGTGAGTTTTGACCCTTTAAGGTTTAGATGCCCATCTTAGAGGGCCTGATCACTTGGACTCTCTGGCCTTTTATTTTATCTATTATTTAATTAATTGGAACTTTTTAGCCCTTTTTTACTTTTTTATACTTAGGGATTTGATTTGTCAAATCATGAAGCCCCTATTTTTAGTTTGAAATTTTTTTTATAGTGAAATTATAATATAAGATTTGATTTTAATTTTTACCTTGTCTTAATTTATTTCAATTGAATTTTAATAAGGCAATCAATTAATTTTTATTATTCATATTTTGTGGATAAATTGGAAATGACTCAACTTTCGACTACGTTAGAATAATAGTAAAATTAAAATTCAATACCAAAGATAAATTCTTAAATGAACATACAAAAGTATTTGACATATTATTTGATACTGTTTGGAAATTGAGTTGGGTCATTTTTAGAAGTCAGCAAGTTCGTCTGAGCCCGTTTCTCTACAATGCGCTACAGAGAATATGAGCCCTCGACTTTTTGCAAATGATTTTTCTTACTCCTATTTGATTTTGGGATTTAATATTTATAGTATTTTTTTCTTAGTGGGTTTTGACGCTTTAAGGTTTAGATGGCCATCTTGGTGGGCCTAATTTATGGGGATCTCTGGCCTTTTATTTTATCTATTATTTAATTACTTTGGCCCTTTTAGTCCATTTTTATATCTCTTAAGGACTTTATTTTTCAAATCATCAAGCCCCTTACTTTCAATTTAAAATTTTTATTTTTATAGTAAAACTATAATATGAGGTTTGATTTTAATTTTTACCTTTTCTTAATTTATTTTGATTGAAATTTAATAAGGCAATCATTTAATTTTTATTATTCGTGTTTTGTGGAGAAATTGGAAAAGACTCGACTTTTGTCTAAGTTAAGATTCTCCAAGTTTCAAAGTCATTTTGCCAACTGCTTTACATTCATTTATGGACTCAATAGAATTTTTGGCAAGTTTGAGATATTAGAGAGCAGGCTGTTAGGACTAATTCAAGTATGTGGTACAGAGTTAAGCATAAGAGGGGTCGAATTATGCTTCTTTGTTCCTTTTTGACACAGTAGAAATAATGTCACGAATGATTGCTTCCTGATTCTGTCAATTTAATACTTGCAGCACTCAACAGATTATTGATTAATGCCAAAGGGCAGTGAGCAATATAAAGTGTAATAATTGACAAGTAAGCAAAAAGCAACAACAAAGAACAAAGCAAGTAAAGAACACCAGGATTTTGGAGAGCTTCAAACCTAATGATCCTATTGCTCCACTTAAGTTCTATAACTTAGGATTTTTGAAAAGATTACCAATAGGATTTTTAACAGGAATAAATCTAACATATTACACAGATTTTTACAGAAGCAATCCTAACCTAGACTTTTATGGCATCAATCTTAACCTAGTCCTTTACGATACAAAACGACCAAGCCTTGGCTTTTACAAGCTTAACCAAAAATCTTGGTTGTTTAAGGTTTTGAAGAACCTAACCTTAACTTTTTAAAGCTCAGCCAAAAACCCAACCTTTTATATGGCTGAGGCCAAAACTTTAGACAATGCATCACAAGGAAACAAATTCCTTTAGCACCTAGACCTTATGGATCAGTCTTAACCAAAATAGTGTATTCCAAGGAAACAAATTCCTTCAGCACCACGTCTTTAAGAATAAGTCTTAACCTTACAGAAAATTCACAATGAGAAAAAAGAGTTAAGCTTATACAAAGCTTATTACAACAGTTTTAGCACAACTCTCAATGTAGAAGATATAGGGACAGGTTATTAGCTCCTAGACTTGAGAGATTTTTAATGAAGCTTGAGAGAACTTGAATACAGTTGAATACACAAGCTTATAAATTTCTGTAGTGTTTCTCTTAAGAACTTAAAGGACATCTTGGAGTATTTATTGGCAAACTACCTATTTATAGATGTTACTCGCAAATACGGACTCTTTTCAGACTTTCCCTTTTCTCCTAGACTTGAGAGATTTTGAATGAAGCTTGAGAGAACTTGAATACTGGTTGAATACACAAGCTTATAAATTTCTGTAGTGTTTCTCTTAAGAACTTAAAGGACATCTTGGAGTATTTATTGGCAAACTAGCTATTTATAGATGTTACTCGCAAATATGGACTCTTTTCAGACTTTCCCTTTTCGTGTAAGACAATCTTGTTTGCTTCCCAAGCTTGACTTCCTGCATTTTCTATTTTTGTGCAAGTTGTCTTCATAGAATATATTCTTTGGAGCCATTGCAAACCTTAAATTCAAATTTGAAATTTGAACATTGAGACTTCTAAGTCATTTAGGTGGGATAATTCAATTTCTCAACTTATGCTACCAATAAGCGCTAGCTGCTTCTCATCAACTGGAATTCTCTCCTTCATTCAAAACTATCTTTCAAATTTTGGATTTGATATAAGCCATTGCTTTAACCCCTTTAATCTATCAATCATCACTTCAAGAAAATATTAGTATTAAGAGTTGGTTTGTTATCATAAAGACATATGATTGGATCAAAAAGTCAACAATCTTCCCTTTTTTTTATGACAACAAATAATCAAGTATTCCAATAAAAAGAAATTAAACCAAATAAGTATAAAGGAATACTCACAGAGCCTTTTTTTCAAACAACCCTATATCTACCCTTGAATGAGATATTTTTCCATCTTTTGCTCCCCCCTTAATTTCATATTAAAGCATCTAGTTTCTTGGGAGACTTGAGAATATTAACTCAATAGTTGGATCACATTAATCATTTTCCTTTTGAAAGCAATGATTACTTCAACAATTTTATAATCCAAGCAAGCACAATATCCAAGTAAGCAATTCATGCTAAAGTCATAAACTTAGTGAGGGTAGAGTATGAGCATATTATTGTGACAATTTGAAGTATAATTTCCTTATCAAATGAATGTCATAGATTATTTCAGAACTTTCAATATAAAGTGCAATAATTAATAAGTAAGCAATAAGCAGCAAGAAAGAACAAAACAAATAAAGAACACCAAGATTTTAGAGAGTTTCAGACCAGATGATCCTACTGCTCTACCTAAGCTTTGCAAGTTATGATTTTGGATAAGATCACTAAACATACTTCTTACAGAATGAAATTTAACCTATTACACATATTTTTGTTGGGGCAATCCTAACCCAAACTTTTATAGGAACAATCTTAACCCAGTCCTTTATTGTACAAAAAGACCAAGCTTTAGCTTTTAAAGGCTAGCCAAAAACTTTGGTTCTTTAAGATCTAAAGAACCTAACCTTGAATTTTACATACTCAGCCAATAACTTGACCTTTTACACGACTAAGGCCGAACCTTCAAATAGTGTTACCCAATGAAACAAATTTCTTTAGCACCCAGACTTTGCATATTAGTCTTAACCAAAATAGTGCATCACAAGGAAACAAATTCCTCTAACACCCATGCTTTATGGATCAGTCTTAAGCAAAGCAATATGTCGCAAGGAAACAAATTTCTTCATAACCATGACTTTAAGGATAAGTCTTAACCTTACAGAAAATTCACAATGAGAAAAGAGGTTAAACTTATACAAAGCTTATTAACATAGTTTCAGCACAAGTCTTAATCAACAAGATATAGAAATAGGCTCTTAGCTCATAGGCTTGAGAAAACTTGAATACAGTTGAATGTACAAGCTTAGAAGTTTCTACGACGTCTCTCTAAAGCATTTGAAGGCCATTTTAGATTATTTATAGGCAAACTAGCTATTTATGGACGTTACATACTAGTATGTACTCTTTTTAGACTTTTTCTTTTTGTGTATCAGTTTTAAGCAAAGCAATATGTTGCAAGGAAACAAATTCCTTCATAACCACGACTTTAAGGATAAGTCTTAACCTTACAAAAAATTCATAATGACAAGAGAGGTTAAACTTATACAAAGCTTATTAACATAGTTTTAGCACAACTCTTAATCAACAAGATATGAAAATAGGCTCTTAGAATATAGTTGAATGTACAAGCTTAGAAATTTCTACGACGTCTCTCTCAAGCATTTGAAGGCCATTTTAGAGTATTTATAGGCAAACTAGCTATTTATGGACGTTACATACTAGTATGTACTCTTTTCAGACTTTTTCTTTTTGTGTAAGACAGTTTTTGCTTCCCAGGCTTGAACTTTTGCATTTTCCATTTTTGTGCAAATGAGCTACCTTCATATAGTTCCTTCTCTATAGCTATTTCAATTCTTAAATTCAAATTTGAAATTTGAACGTTGCAACTTCCAGGTCATTTAGGTGGGGAAATTCAAATTTTCAACTTATGCTAGCAATAAGCGCTAATTGCTTCCTGTCAACTAGAATTAACTCCTTCCTTCAAAACTATCTTTCAAATTTTGGATTTAATGTAAACCATTTCTTTTATCCCTTTTATCTATCAATTATCTCTTCAAGAAGTCATTAATATCAAAGGTTGGTTTGTTATCATCAAAACATATGATTAGATCAAAAGGCCAATAAAGTCAGAGTCCTAAATTGAGTCAAAGTACACAGAAGTAAGCGCCCCAGCCACTGAGGGGCTGCCGAAAGCCTAAGGGCAGGCGACACAATAGTAGTCGATTAGGTGATTGAGTGCCCACTAGGTACTTGAAGCATGTGACCATGGGGTGCCTATCTTGGGCATTAGAGGTAAGCACTTGCCGGGTCGTCTTCCTTACTAGTTTGCTATATTTTCCAAATTTTTTGGTCTTTCTTTGGTTGCATCGTCCGACCTGAAATTAATTCATGTAATCAAATCTTAAATTTAGATGATCATCATCTAGATCCTAGGTCATTTTTATGTTAGAATCTAGTTTTGAATTTGAAGTAGAGGATTCTTCTAATGAGAGGTCCTAGGATGCTTTGATAATTTATATTAGTTTTTTC
Organism: Jacaranda mimosifolia; assembly: GCA_018894105.1. Taxonomy (NCBI): domain Eukaryota; kingdom Viridiplantae; phylum Streptophyta; class Magnoliopsida; order Lamiales; family Bignoniaceae; genus Jacaranda; species Jacaranda mimosifolia. The sequence continues at coordinate 5,791,084 of CM032133.1, forward strand.
AAAGTTGTGAAAATTTCTTGCTTGCTTTTCTCTAGGGGTTAGAAATTCTGAGGCGTAGAGTACATGGTTATGATGAGTTCGAGTTTCTCCTTTCTTTATCAAAGAATAATATTGTTTTAGCTCCTCTAAGCCTGAGGTACTTCACCATATTTAGGATTAATTTTGGTAGTAGGTTCTTTTTTCCTTTAGATTCTTTTTTATTAGGCATAGTAAGGAGTTGTGGGGTGTGCTTATGTTAGTTCATCCACAACTTCTTAGGCTATTTCATGGGATTTCGACACTATTTGGTCGATTTGGGGTCTTCCTATGTCCATAGGTTTCATTCTTTGTTTGGGCGCACGGGGTTCCTAATAAACCTTTCTTTCACGTCTTCCCAAACCAAATAGTAATTTTTTTAGTGGTTAGCCTTCTTCTCAAGGACCTTGTAAAGAGAAGTTTTTCTTTATGCGAGATTAAGATTGGGGTGTTCCTCGTGGGTGGAGTAGTTCGCCATCACTAGGGTACATAAGTAAGATTCATCATGACCTTCGCCAAAGTCTCGAGGAGGAGAGTTTATTTGATTCTCCTTTTGATATGACTTGTATGTTTTTTAAGGGTACTTAGTTTATTTTCCACTTTGTTGACTATTATAGCATATATATTTGTTGTTTCTTTTTTGTATTCTCCTTAACACTTATGTTTAGTTTCACTTTCTTTGCTCTTTGATGGGTAAGAAAATAGACTTAGCGAGGACCCACACTAGGAGAGTGGTTAGGGCTCGCGTGAGAGGCATGCAGTGGAGCCATGCCACTAGTTGGTCGGTGTCTAAGTGCCTCTAGATAGCGGTCGAGTGAAGTGCACGCTCAGCCAACCTTTGTGGTACATAATGCTGGTGCAGGTGATGGTCCCAAGGCAGTAATCTTTGACCAATCGAGAAACCCACATGAGGATCAGGTACATAAGGTACTTGTCCATAATATTTTTTCTTCTTTCATGGATGCAAAGGAAAGGGACTGTTCCGCTATGGTCTACACCGGAGTTGTGGTGTTAACTCATACTAGGACATAGATGAGACCACCTTCAGCATTGGCGGCTTGCGAGACGGATTGAGCGAGTATGATCAAGGAAAGTTAGACATATTTTCTTCTTCCTAATTACTCAAGCTTGCTATTGGAGACTTTACTTGGGTAAGCATTCATTTCGTAACTTAGTTTATTCTATATGTGTATTTTTCTTGTAGTTGCATTATTTATTTTTTCATCATGTTTCTTACTCCTTTTAGCATAGGCTTGGAATTTAGTTGTGTAGATGCCTTGTCGTGTAGAGGGGTGGTAACGATGATATCACAGCTCAAAGAAGAGCTACCAGGTCTACTTAGTAGTAGTCTCAGAAGGAGAAGGAGTTTGCAAAGCTGTTGAAGGAGTAGGAGCAACTAAATGCATATTATGTAAAGGAAGTGAAGATTGTGAGAAAGTTCTTAGTGTCTTCTACTGGGAAGATACTCACCATTTAGTGAAAAAATTGAAAGATTTAGACGAGTCTTTTAAGGTGACTGGGGCAAAGGCTACAATAATCTATAAAAAGATCATCCAGGATTGTCATTGCATGCTTAGCAAGATTGGGAAAAATCTTGTTGAGCACTTGTTGCTAGTTGGCCTAAACATCCCAATTAATCTTTCGTCTAGAGAGTTTGGTGGGGCTTAGAGGCTAGTGTTAATGGTATACTGGAGGATCCGGTAGATATAGCTACATAGAAGTGATAACAACTTAAGATATGAGCTTCATTTAGTTGTTGACTTTACTTTTATTTAAGACTAGTTAGCACTTTTACTTCTGCATAAGTAGTACTTTTGTTCGTTCTTAGTTTTTTTTTATGTGGCCAAGAGTCAACCTAATTTTTTTTCATACGCTTTGATGTTATTAAATTTTTCTCACTTTTATTTAATTAAGGAATTTTATTCATACACTTAGTCAATAGAATAACTTTTGAGTGTTGGTGTGTTCTTAATGTTGGTTGTTGCGCAGCATAGGCACGCATGGGGAACGTTTAAGCCTTTCCTATCAAAATTACTCATGATCCTCTTTTGGGGAGTCTTACCACAAATTTTAGTCTCAATGTAATGCATAAACACATTTTTGAACCTCGTTTGCGAGGTCTTACTATAGTAGTTTGTCGTTTGGATTAGATTAGATTAGATTGTGAGCCTCACTTGAGAGGTGTTATTGCAGATGTCTGATACTAGGATAAATTTTGATTGCGAGCCTTGCTCAAGAGGTCTTACTGTAGATGTTTGATATTTCAATAATGTTAGGCTACAAGCTTTTCTTGGGAGGTCTTATCGCAGATGTTTGATGAGCTAGCCATGTACCCTACCTTATAATGGGCCTTGATGAGATGGCTACACTCCCTGGGAGGCCTTATAGTAGTCTTTGATGAGATGGCCACTTACACCCCAGGGAATCTTATAGTAGGCTTAAAACGATATGCCTTGCTTGATGCCGGGCTAACGTCGATTCAAATCTACCATGATACTTTGATTGAGATGCGTGCCTCAAAGGTCTTATCACATAAGGTGTTCTTTTACTTGAATCAAAATTTAAAAACAAGTACGAGGTAACATAAAAACCAGTTCATTAAAATCATCAAGAAAGAAACAAAAAGGTGTCGCCCCCAGTAGAGGTTAGGTTTCTTCAACGTTTACTAAAATAACTCCTATCTGTTATTATAATCTTGCTGAGGAAAAAGGAAAAATCTTGTTGCTCTGTTGTTGGCATGTTCAATCATGTTAGGAGTAGCTCTCATTTCGGTTGCGGGATTGAAATATAGGCATAGAGCATCTTCTCGGCTGATATTCCTTGGTGGTGTAATCTTGCATCCAGTTGACTTCTCCTAAAGGTGAACAACTCCAATCAAGAGTGCTGCAATCACAGTTATGAAAGGTGTGAGGCGGGCGAAAGCCCCATTTTCAAAGCGAGAGGTGAGGCGAAACGGGCAATCAAAAGGCGAACAAGGTTATAATATAAAAAAAAATACAAAAACATGTTACATATAAATGACAAAAAATAGTAAAAATTAGAAGAAGGCAAAGGAAAAAAATAGCAAAGTTAGAAAAAAAAACCAACATAATAGAAAGCAAGTCTAGGCTATGTAGTAGTTAATGTTGCTGGAAATGATAGAAGTAATTATTAAATGTTAGTTAACATAGAAAACCTAATAAGAATTAATAAAATCTTGAAAATAGTAGTCAAACAATTAATGTGGCCTTGGGAACAATAGAATTACAGGAAATAGTTTAGGCCATTCAATACTCTTCTAGTAAATTGTAGTTACATCAATTCTCCAAGATAAAAGAAGATCAGTTAGACATAAAACTAAAAGAAACCATAAAAAAAAGGAAGAAAAGAAATGGAAGCTTTTTCGATCGGCAGAGATTGTGGCGGAAGCCATGGCAGTGAGCCTCCCCCCTTAAGTTCTTGTTTCTTTATTTTCTCAGTTTAAGCCTTTAAGGGTGAGGGACACCTTTTTTTATTGAGGCGAGACGTGTGAGGCGCCCGCCTTGTGGCAGGTGCCTCGCTTCACAAATCTGAGGTGCCAAGGCAGCGCCTTGCTTGCCTAGGCGCGTGAGGCAAGCCAGGCGCTCGCCTTTGATAGCAATGGCCGCAGTAATAATGGCTTCATAGATCAAATCTTCAATTTTGTTTTTTGAACAGCTCTAGTGACTCCTCTTCACGTCACTTAGGTTGGTAGCAGAAATCATCATCCTCTTAGGCCATGTTTACATTGTATGATAAGCCTTGGTGAAAGGAATCATCTAGGCTCATTAGTTTATTTATCTTATTTTATTTAGGGCCCTGGTATGATTGGGTCGAACTACTACTGTGAAGAGACATAGAAGGATCTGGCATCGTAGCTTTGGGATAAGACAGCCCATGTAGTGGGTGACATTCTGAAATGTCAAAAATTCCACCTGACTCATATGTTATTAATTTACATAAATGTCCTCAACACTATCTCAAGTTTATCATCAAGCCCAATAGGAAAAATTTGGATTTTCACAGCAGAAACAATTCTTCATATCATAGTTCACAACAATTTTCTCAAGAAAAGGATGATGGGATCTAAAAGAGAAAAAGGAAGAAGGTGGAAGAAGAAGAATTCGAGCAAAAAAAGGAATGAAAAAAACCAAAAAACAAAAAAAAAGAACGAGAGAAAAAGGAGACCCCAAAAGTTGCCGAGACTACTTCTTTTTCTTCTTTGTCTAGCTATTCAACAGAAATATGATGACACTTGCCTATTGTCTGCCCACTAGCCATCCCGTCGTCCTATGATGCTCACCACACATCACTACCAGTATCTCGTTGCCCCTCCACTCTATTTCTTCTTCTTCCACCTTCTTTTTTCTTCTGTTCCCTTTTCTTTTCTTTTCTTTTCCCATTTTTTTACCTTTTTTTACTCCATCTTTTCCCACCACTTCCCTTTATCTTCAATTTTTTTTCTAATTTTTCATCCTTTGTTTGACTCCATTGGATATTGTCTTGGAAAGGGAAAAAAATTATTTATATTAAATAGAATAATAAATAAATTTTTTAATTAAGGGTATTTTAGTCTTTTAAAACTTATACCAATATTATCATCTATCAAAGTGAACAATCAATATAATTATCCATTTTTATCAGTCATATGATCTCACAACGTTAATAAAATTTGAAAGGTACAAAATTATCCTAATCCTATTCTTCATCCTTCATTTCATCCTATCACTCTACATCCCATATCACTAAGTGAACAAGCCCTTAGGGTGTTGACGTAATATTTTCTGGTAGTGTGATGTCTTGTCTTGAGGTCCATTTGCTTGGTGGATGGGTGATGACCACCCTTTCTCTTCCTACTTTGGATCGCCCATTAGGAGCTACACGCTTCCTGCCATATACTCTTTAAGGTATCCTTGCTGGACCAACTTTTCAATATCATCTTTTAAGTTCCAGCATTCTTTATGGGTATGCCCTCGGTCGTGATGAAAATTGCAGTACTTTGGGGACTTTTGCCATTTCAGACTTTTTGGAATCCTTGGTCGTTTGACCAAGCCTTGTAGTGTACAACCTCATGTATCTCTACCCTTGGAGCATTTAGGGGTGTGTATTTGGGGGGTGCCCATTTAGGATGGTGTTAATGGTAATCCTACCTCATGTCTGTGATGGTTTCTTTTTATCATAGTTTATAATTGTCAATATTTGTTGGATTCATTACTACTATGTTGTTTTAGACATGTTTCTCTGCTTGATAAGTAGTTCTCACAGGGTGAGAATAACTTCACCGCTATGGGTTGTTGTGGTTTTTTTGACGTTTTAGGTTTTATTGGACAATGCTAAGCAGAAGTTCTTGACTAATATATGGAATCTTATGCCACTACATAGACAAATAAGCTAATGTATTCCCCCAAGTTGTATTCATTCTGGTAACAAGCAAGCTACCATTTTGAGGTTCTCGAGATTGACAAAGAAATGATGGAGGAAGCACTAAGCCAATTGCTTCCAGCCAGTAATGGAATCCAGCTTGCATTTAGTTGAACTACGTTAGAGCGTGATTCGTGAATGTGGTGTGGAACACCTGGCAGTAGGTAGCTTCACTCAAGTCGTAAGGCTTCATCTTTCTTAGTAGGTTATTTAGATACTTCTAAGTATCTACCATGCCATCAAACTCTGGCAAGTTGGCAATCTTCATTCATGGGTGAAGTAACTCTGCCAAGATAATTAGGTCGAAAGGGATGCATCTTGAGAGAGTGATACCTAAGGAGAGATACTAGCTTCATGTTCCTCCTGAGTGTTGAGTCATGAGTGAGTGATTTGAGCTCCAATGGCAGTGAGTAGTCGCTGCAATAAGTCAGCTCAAAGGGACTATTGCACATCCACCTACTAAAGTAGAGGAGCAATGTCTCACTCTAGATTAGTTTTTTGCTCTGTCCTCTCCTGGGACACCGAAGCTTCCCTACTCCAGCAAGAGGACTGTAGTTGCTCTTGAGGGTGGCATTCTCGGAATGCTGGGTGATCGCTTTGGCTACAGTTTGTGCCGAGGTTTCCTTTAACAGCATCTTTAGTGCCTCTCAAGTCATTCGCAATGCTGGTTCTCCAACTGGTGGGCCTGCTGCATTAGTATCTCCTCTAGTGGGGGCGCACTTCGGGTGCTGGCTCTAGCATTGGATGTGGCTGTATTTTAGGCTAGTTGTTCTCTATGTTCTCGTCTCTTGAAATCAAGTTTTTCTAAGTTCTTCTCACTTGAAGACAATGCAGAGAGTTTAAGCTCTTGATTGTTGGCAAATGATTTTTCCCTCCCCTATTTGACTTTGGGATTTAATATTTATAGTATTTTTTTCTTGGTGAGCTTCAACCCATTAGGCGAGCCTAATCACTTAGGCTATCTAACCTTTTATTTTATCTATTATTTAATTAATTTGGTCCCTTTAGTCCTTTCTTACTTTTTTAACTTTACGCACTTAATTTGTCATATCATTATTAAAAATAAATATATAAAATTTAATTAATTAAAATAAAAAAAGAATTGCATACTAATATTTCTAATTAAGTAATATATAAAAGTTACAATCCTAGACCATAAAAATTTTAATTTAAATAAATATTGAGAAAATAATAAAATAATAACAGTAATAAAATATTTAAATAGACTAGAACAATATCTAGTTAGTTTACAATAAAAACAATAACAATATAAAGATGCATTATTAAAAAAATTATAAAAAGCTATTGACAAAATATCTTTATGTTGAAAAGAAAAAAGTGACATTATCATATTATGTTAATTGGGGAAAGAGATTTTACTATTACACATAACACAACATAATGAAAATATAGAATGATAGAATGATACCTTAGAATTAATAAAATATAGAAGAAAAATAATTGTATAATAACAAAATTTATATGTAAAACAAATGAAATATTGATCTGTTAATTTTGAGATGAATTAAATTTATAAGATGGTATTTTGTGATGAGAGCACTTAATGTGGTGCTTATAAGTATCTTTTAATTCTAAACTATTTAAAAATTATCTTAAGAGATAATAACTTACAGTCACTACAACAAATTGCACTTCTTGTAACAAAAATTTTGGTAACAAAGTAAAAATTCGTTACAAAATCATGATTTTTCGTAATGAGACTGGAATTTTGTTACTAAAGTACTCATCTTGGGTAACCAAGAAAAATATTTCTTACCTTTAATAAATATTTGTTACCCAAAATTTTTATTCTTTTGTAACTGAAGAAAAATTCGTTACAAAACTAAAGTATTGTCACAAATAATTTTTCCCACCTTTCAAGAAGATATATTTGTAACAAAAGTTTCTACTTTTTGTTACGTTGACAAATTTGTTACAAATAAGTTTTATAGTAACAAATATATTTGTTACTACAATTAATAATTTACCCTCTAAAAAAATTTTCCCTCCAAAATTTTGTTATATGAAAATGGTAACAAATACTTTTTACTAATTTTAAATCACAATTAAATAAATTCCCACCTAAAGTTTGTTTCCCTCCAAATTTGGTCCAGAGTGTCTTCATTCAAAATTTTGTTCCCTCCATAAATTAATTTAATTTAAAGTGTAAAAAATATTTTAGTTATTAATATCACATGTCATCATAATTAAAAAATTTCTCCAAAAATTGGCACCTCCCTATATACCCATATCACCCTTCACCATAGTTAAAAAAATTAAAAATAAAATTAGATATCTAAAAAGTAAAAGACAAATCGGTTTAACAAATTTTATAATTAAATAAAGTACAAATATTAAGAAAATCCAAAACCAGCCACACCTAGCCCAATAGAAAGCTCAATTGCCACATTGGCAAGGTGTTGGGTTCATTTTATATATGAACGTATATGTGTATATATATCTATATATTAATATGTATATGTGCAGGCAAAATTGCAATTTTCATCCTATAATTTTACCTCATTTTGTTTGATCCTATAAGTGGCATAATTGCAATTCTAGTACTATAAATATTAAAAAATTATCATTTTTCGTCCTTTTTTGGCCGGAGATGGCCAAGGTAGTTGGAAAATTTGACTTCGCTCGCTGGGTGTGTGACAGCTTGGATTTTTTGCCATGTTGGAGTGCCTAATAGGCATTTTTTGTCTTTTTCTTGCTTAGTTGGCAATACACGTCTTTTTTTTTTTTTTTGTAATTTCAAATATATTATATAATTTATATACACACACATCTATTTTAGAATGTCTTTTTCTTGCTTAGTTGGCAACATTCATATCCCTATTTTTTTTTGTAATTTCAAATATATTATATAATTTATATACACACATATATATACATCTATTATATATATTTATATATTTATATATTACATATCATCATTTTTCCTCCAAAACACAATTTTTTTCCCCCAAAATACCCTATACTATCCTTCATTATCTCCAAAACTTCCGCTTTTTTCAATATATACATACATATATTATATATATATACATCATATATATTTTATTATAATAACTCAATTCCATTTTCACTCAAAAAATTTAACAAAAAAGAATAGATTTGACTTCTACAGTAAAAAATATCTCCCCCAAAATATAGACAAACATACACATATATACACACATATTTATATATAATCTATAATTATTTACTAATTAAAAAATAAAAAAATTTAATCGATCATATTAACAATATTCTTTTAACTTATATGCACATATATTTATATAAATATATATATATATTTATATAAATATATATATTTATTTATATATAATTTATAATTATTTACTAATAAAATAGAAAAATTAATCTACCATATTAACAATATTCTTTTAACTCGCTTAGTTGGCACAACTTTGAATTTGAAAATATACACATATAATTATATAAATATATATTTATATATAATTTATAATTATTTACTAGTTAAAAAAAATTAATCTACCATATTAACAATATTCTTTCAACTCGCTTAGTTGGTACAACTTTGAATTTAAAAAAATACACATATATATACACAAATATTTATGTAAATATATATTTATATACAATTTATAATTATTTACTAATTGAAAAACAAAAATCACATGGTTAAAATAATTTAAATTAAATTTAAATTGAAAAATAAATTGAAAATGAAATTTTGAAGAAAAAAAAGTAGGGGGTGGGGTGGGAATTGGTACGACAAACCCCCCCCCCCCCCCCACCAAACCCCAGGCAGCCACCATGACCGCCTGGCCAGATCTGACTAGGCAGCCATGGCCAGATCCAAGCGAGCTCGATGGCCACCTGGATCTGCCCTTAGCCATGGCCATGGCCGAGGCCAGATCCAGGCGACCGGCGAGCTTGCCTGTTCAGGCTACCGCTGGCCGCCTGGCTCATGGCCTTGGCAGCCCAACGGATTGGGGGGAGTGGGGGGGGCATATATATAATGTATATGTATATGTATGTATATATAAATACATATATTTAGATAAATGTATATATTTAGATATATACATGATATATGATAAATATCATAAATATTGTATATATATCATATATATGTGTTATTATATATATTTATTTGACATTTTTGTTATTTTTTTAATTAATCAAATCACGTCAGCTGCCAACAAGGCAAAAACTCCAAATGGGCACACTTCTGGCGAGCCACGTCAGCTTTTCCTGCGACTTTCACCGATTCCGACGAAAAAAAGAACTAAAATTGATAACTTTTTGATACTTATAGGACTAAAATTGCAATTTAAATTACTTTTCTTTTTATCTATTTTTTTATATTTATTCATTCTGAATTAAATAATATTTAATATTTATAAATATATATAATATAATTTTTATTCATGTTTATATACATATATAGTATATATATACACACACATATATAAATTTCAATAAAATTTAAAGAAGATTCTTCATATATTTCTCATTTTATAAATATATAAATTTATCATTATTTCTCATTTCTCATACTTATATACTTATATAGTATATATATGAATTTCAATAAAATTTAACGAAGATTTATCATATATTTCTCATTTTATACATATATAAATTTATCATTATTTCTCATTTCTCATTATTTCATAAATTCTTATTGTATACATATGTATAATTTATGTAATGAATTTGGATGGCAATGCATTTTGTTTCCCTCCAACTTTTGTATTCCCTCCAAAATTTGGCCCATAAAAAATATTAACAATTTCTTTTATTATTAGTTTGACATAATAATTTAAATTAGTTTCTTCCAAAAATTAAATTCCCTCTAATAATAATGAATTCTCTTCATTTTTTTTCGATTCCTCTAAATTTTACTCCTCCATTTTTTTGTATAAATAATTTATTGCAAACTTAATTTCATTTATCTTAGATTATATGACGAATTGACATATAATTTTTTAAATTATTAAATGACTTCCTATTATAGTTAAAATAGTTAATAATATATAATTTGGGCTTATAAATTTTGGTGCTTAAGAATTTAATTTTTTTATTATAATTTATTACAATATTCTTTTAGAAATATTCGAAAAACTCCTTAGAGTAAATAGTTAAAGGTTACATACCTGAATAGCAAAAGAAAAAAAAGAAATCTAGTTTATCATAATACTTAATGAAAAGAAAACGGTCCCTGAAATTAGGCCTATTAATGTTGAATTTCATTTTTTAATTGTTGTATTGGCCAGTTAAAGATTTTTATAATTTATAGATATCTATATGTTAATTATGTGTATGTTTTACTATATAAATTGCTAAAATGAAGATAACTTTCGTGGTCTAATATAGTGTAAAAAAAGTATTAACTTAAAGTATATTATTAAATATAATGATTATTAACTTTCATGGATCTAAACAAGTTGTTCTTAATAATTAGTTGGTCTATATATTATTTTCCTTCAAAAATAAGTTTCCCTCCAAAAATGAATTCACCTATTATTTTTTTAGTACCTCCAAATTTTTGCTGCTCCCTCCATTTTGTGTATAAATAGTATATACAAACATTATTTGTTTTATCTTATGTTATAAGATGAATTATGACGTATTATTATGGAGGTTAAAAATTTAATTCTATTCTTTGTTATTATTTATTAGGACATTGTTTTTGAACAAAAAGATTTAATTGTTTATAAATTCTAAAAACTTTAGTCTTTGTGTGTAATTAATTTCATTTTAAAAAATAAAATATTCTGTACTAATAATATATTGATGTGGACAATTTGAACATGAATTTATTGAAAATTTTCTAAACTTAATTAACGCAAATTGTTTTGAAATTGATCAACTTGTATACCTTTAATATAGTTGGAAATTTTGAAATACTCACGACATTCTAATATAAACTTAGTAATATAGTTATAAGTTTAAAATTTTTTTTATCCTTATATATTTAATTAAACTTTTGAAGAACTGTTAGCATTCTTTTTATCCTCCAAAAATGAATTCCCCTATTATTTTTTTATTACCTCCAAATTTTTGCTTGTTCCTCCATTGTGTATAAATAGTATATAAAAACATTATTTGTTTTATATTATATTATAAGATGAATTATGACATATTATTATAGAGGTTAAAAATTTAATTCTATTCTTTGTTATTATTTATTTGGACATTGTCTTTAATCAAAAAGATTTTAGAAAAATTGTTTATAAATTCTAAAAACTTTAGTCTTTATGTGTAGTTAATTTCATTTTAAAAAATAAAATATTATGTGCTAATAATATATTGATATGGACAATTTGAACATGCACTTATTGAAAATTTTCTAAACTTATTTAACGCAAATTGTTTTGAAATTGATGAACTTGTATAACTTTAATATAGTTGGAAATTTTGAAATACTCATGACATTGTAATATAAACTTAGTAATATAGTTATAAGTCTGATAAAATTATTTTTTATTCTCATTATTTAATTAAATTTTTGAAGAACTGTTAGCATTCTTAACAAATTTGTAGACATCGGTTGAAAATTTATATTAAAATTCAAAAATATCCTTTAGAAGCTGTTTTGATTATTTTTCAAACAGAAACACCCCTGAACATATTTGAAACTTTAATATGGGGGTTTAATTTTAATATTATTTAAATTACTCATAATAAATTTAAATAATTTTATTAATAATTTTTTTAAATATTAAATAATCTTTTAAGTGAAGTTGAATTAAAAAAGTAAAAATTTAAAATCATCAACATATCTAAAGTAATTTAATCAAATTTAATTAAACATATTTATTAATTATAAAATAAAAATAAAAATCAAATCCATCTCTTAATTAAATATGATTTTGTTTTTAAATATATCTCAATAATATTAAAAAATAATCATATTTAAAATAATATAATTAGATTAAGTTGAATATATTTATTAAATATAAAAAAATATTTATTAACTAAAATAAATAATTTAAAAATAAAAATAAGATCTAAAAATATCATACTAACAATAGCAATTTTAAAATATCAATTTCACCCTACCAACCCGATAAAAAAGTTATTGATATAATATCTTGTTCCATCCTAAAACACAAATAAATAAATAATTTTCTACCAATTCATTTTTCACCTACCACCCAAAATACAAACAAACAACCATAATATTCTCCAACCCACTTCTGAAAAACCATTTTGCTAAAATATTTTGACAAAATGCCCCAATTCATAAACAAACAAGCCCAAATTTAAACTAATTTCATTAAATTTATTAATTAATAAAAAATAAATAAGTCAAAATGTGTGAGATCTAGAGTTTGAACCATGTGAGACCTTATATGTGTATATATAAATAAAAAAAATTAAATATATTTATTAATCAAAATAAACAATTTAAATAAAAATAAAATCAAAAATTTTATCCTAACAATATAATTTTAATAATTTTAAATAAATAAAATTTTTAATTATTTGGAACAAAATAATGTAGGCAAAGAGAATAAGTATACATGCGTATCCTCACTGTAGTAACTTGTATAACTTGCAGGCAAAGAGAATAAGTATACATGCGTATCCTCACTGTAGTAACTTGTATCACTTGCAAGCAAGATGGTTAAAAGCTTATATGTGTATATATAAATAAAAAAAATTAAATAAAAAATTATATGTGAGACCTTATATGTGTATATATAAATAAAAAAAATTAAATATATTTATTAATCAAAATAAACAATTTAAATAAAAATAAAATCAAAAATTTTATCCTAACAATATAATTTTAATAATTTTAAATAAATAAATATTTTAATTATTTGGAACAAAATAATGTAGGCAAAGAGAATAAGTATACATGTGTATCCTCACTGTAGTAACTTGTATCACTTGCAAGCAAGATGGTTAAAAGCTTTCTTTACTTGGGGCGCTGGCGCGGGTCCGAGTCCCACTTCAAGCGAACCTGCGGATTTATTTCCAGCAAATAACAGTCCATCGCTCCCAGGCCCAGATGCAGGGCCCATTCCAGCAGGCCCAAGTGCTCAGCCCAGCGCCCGAAGCGGGGAGCCCGAGTTCGAGGCCCAATGAGCAGTCATCGCGCCTAGGCCAAAGATGTTGGCCCATAGTCCGAGGCCTAAGATGCTGGGCCCATTCCAGCAGGTCCAAGCGCTCAGCCCAGCCCCACGAAGAGAGGAGCTCAAGTCCGAGGCCCAATGAGATGGCCCAGCAGTTCCCAGCCCAGCCCACAGACCGTGTCCATCTAGCTTTAGTGCAGTGTAGTGGATGGCCTAGTGTGTTAAAGCTTGATAAAGCGGCCGAAAATTCGTGGCCCAATCTAATGGTCTAGTGCTTGTCTAAAGCCCAACACGCCGACATCCAGAGAGCGAAGCCCAGCGTGTCCATAGTGAGCCCTAGTCGGTCTAGCCCGTCTCGTCGGCCCAGCATTTGCATGCCTAGCTACCAGCAGCCCAACAAGATTAAAAAATAATATTATGTATTGGTAACAAAAAAATAAAATGCAACAAAATTGTCAATGTTTTAGTAACTAAATATTTCATTGCACTATAAAAATTTATTGTAACTAATACACTTTTTTGTTACTAATATCATATTTTTCGTAACGATACATTTTGTCACCATAAGTTCATCAATCTTAACGAACCATAAATTTCGTTACTAAGACTTTTTGTAACGAGCTTTAGGGCACTAAACTTAAGTAATGAAAAATTTGTTATCAATATTTTGGGTAATGAATTTCAGCCTTATGGTAACGAAATTATTTGTTACTAAAAATGTAATTTGTTGAAGTGAGTGAAATTTTGGATAAACATAACATAATATTTTAATTATATCAGATAAATTGATTATATCAAAAATAAATTAACAACCAATGAAAATTTTATAGTTTATTTAAAAATTTTAAAATTCTGCAAATTTTGAATTTGATAAAATTTGACAATTATGATCGAACATAATTGGTGCTGTATATAAGAGTATCAATAGTATAGATTTAAAATCCATCACAATAATGAAATAATAACTTAAAGTGGATGTTAAAATATTTAAAATTATTCAAACAAACTTAATAAACTTATTATTATATTTAAAATTCTTAATTCCAAATGCTTTAATCCAAATTCAAGCTAAGATTGCTTAACTATTGAAAGACTGATAATTTTAACATATATTAGAGTTATCAAAGGGTTGGACTTGTGCAACAAGCTCCCAAATTTGATTGATGAACTCTTTGAATTGAATGTCAATTTTGTTGACTCTTAAGTTTTAAATATTTAGCAGAATACTGATTCAACAAAAAGTTGCCAAGTGGCTTGCTGCCCAATGACATAAGTCTCCCATATGATGTGGAAAGTTAGGAATTCAAGCCATAACGGACTCCTAATATGTGAGCGTGTGTATAAATAAAAAAAAAGTCAACAAAAGTCTTAGAATCAAAATCAAGATTGCGCATAAGCACACCTATCATTTCTATGATTTTTTTAATATTTGGAATTAAATATATAATAAAAATATCATTTATAACCATTAATTGCAAATAAAAATAATTTCAAACCGCTATTACATTTTAAAAGGTAATATCTCTAATAAAATAAATTAGATTTTATTAAATGTTTGGAATCCAAATTCTAATTAAATTGGATTATGCAAAATTTGGTTATTTGATACTTAGATTTGAATTCTAATTGAATTCATAGTCAAGCAACCATAGAGAAACTTATTTGTTTACATTTCCCCAAAATAATATCCAACTCCAGAAACACTTCTAAACAAATTTTTATATTCTCCCATGTCACTATCAAGGTAACATAATTTTTTTCAAAATACTCCCTCCCAAATATTTAATCTCCAAGGTAGGACTAGAAAGGTTACCGTTGCATATATATATATATATATATATATAGTAAATAAAAAATTAATTTCAACCCACTAATTCAAAAAAAGCTTGATTGATGTACAAAAAACTTATCTCCTCCTAAACCACTCACAAACATATTAATTTTTCCCTCAAAAACAATACCAAATAAATACCATAATCCACGAACTCACTATTAAAAATCTATTCTCTCAAAATAAATCTTCCAGAATACAGACAAACAAACTCAAAGAAAATTCGATCCTTTAATGGTCCAATAAGTCAGTGAAGTATATTCCAGAATACAGACAAACAAACTCAAAGAAAATTCGATCCTTTAATGGTCCAATAAGTCAGTGAAGTATATTCAATTTTAGTGTTACGATTGAGTGATGCATGAAGAGAACAGGTTAGTGTAGTCCAATAATTAGCTGGATCCAACTTCTGAGGTATTGGGCCCAATTCTGGCTCAGTTCTTTATGACTTTATCAAGCCATCAATATTGTAGATTTATTAGGAAATTTTAGATATCATCAATGTTAGTCACTTAGTCCTAAGTATATACATATATGCATGTTTGTATATATATATGTAGTCCAAGTGCGCTTCTAATAGACAAAGTATGACTGTTTGGTTGTGACCCTATACGATGTTATGTTATGTTGAAGTTCAACATAATTTATCATTGCGGGATGTTAATTATATAAAAAGTATTTATTTCGAAAGTACATTTATCATTTATGAACGATAAGATTGCATAATTCAACTACTCAACCGTTTGTTATATCTCTTGATATTGAGAGAGCTAGATTGAGTTCATAAGTGGATTTATTTATAATGGCTTTCTCCTATTTTCTCAATTATTAATAAAGTAGCATATTTTAGATATATAACTGCAACAAAGATTTATCAATTGGAAATTTACAGGTTCGGTACCCTCGACATATTGTTATGCTATTATCATATTTAACTTGAACTCCGTAGAAGTTGCATGACAGAAATACTTAGCCAGGTGACTGGTCACATGTGTTTGGAATATACTCCAACTTTTCTTTGAAATATTTCGTCATTTGCAACCACTCGCACCCCTCCCCCCGCCCCCTAAAAAAAATTTACGTATCAAAATTGTCATAAAGAGTACTCTTTTTCCGGATTTCTTGAAAACATAATGTCAGAAAAGTCAAACAAAATGTGAAATAATATATAGTCTTTAATTAAATTGAAAATGAAAAATATATAGTCTTTAATTGCATATCACTGTGGGTATTGAAAATTCAACAAATAGCTAGTATGCCATTTATGTTACGAACGTACATGTGTTTTTTTTTTTTAAAAAAAAAAAAAGGCGAAATAAACCATCTATTTACATCACTTTAAAGATTAATTAAATACAGTTAACAAAATTAAAGTAGATCAATAGTTCTCACATATAAACTCCTCGAACTTAATATCTTCTTTTAATTACAGATTTTAAAACGTTAATCTTACCACTTAAGGAAACAGTAGAACAATTCTTTAAAATACATAATTGTTTTACGCTTGTTTAACTATTCAGATACTCTTACATCACCAAATCCGAAAAAAAATGATACATCGTAACACGTAAAAATGACATTTCCAATTTTTTGTTATCAAACTCTTATATGTCTCCATCGTTGTGGTTTTTATTGGAAAAATTGTATTTTACCTAGATTTTATTAGTACTTTATTTTCAATTAGGAGGATATTGTTGTATTGTATTTCAAAAGTAATAAACCAATGAAATATGTAATTTTAATTGGTTGAGATCGGTGTTTATGGTTTGGCTTAAATTTAATTTGATCAGGCACTTTGTTTTGATTCTTATTTCATATTGTTTACTCTTATAAACAGAGTGTACCTTGATTATTCAGAAACGCCCTTGGGACACTTTGTAATCTCCTAGTTTGTCACGTCCCAAAACCAAGCCATGTGGTCTAGTATCAAGGAGTGGAATTCGACCATAATGGTATGATTGGTATGCAGGAATAAGGTGGGAATGGAATGAGCATTCCCAAGTCCATTCCCAAACCCACGATTGATATAATTTAGATATGGGAATACCCATTCCCACAAGGATGAGTTTAGCCATTTCCTCTCTTCCCCATGGGTTTAGCTATTCTCAATCCATCAGGAATGAATTTATATCACTAAAAAATTTAACAAAATACTTTTATATTTAAGGAAAAAAAAATCTTCACTTTGTAAACATTTGATGTTATATTCCAACTTATTTGATCGCTAAATTTTTTATTTAATTATATATTTTATTCATATATTTTTTTAGTAATATTGTAAAAATTATTAAATTATTTTAAATTATTATAAAAATATAAATAATAAATAACAAAAATAAGAATAATGATGCGCATCTCAATTTTTATACTAAAAAAGGTAGAAGTATCATCGACTTGGTCCATACTAATGAAATATATATAGTTTAAAATATTATTTATATATGCATATCTTCGAATGATTAAAAAATATATAAATTAATAAATGAAGAGTTGTCCATTCTATAAACAACTTTTCAAATTAAACTTATAAAAAAGTACAATAAATCGTTCTCTTATTACAAAAAGGTTAAGTATTCTAGTTATAAAGTATTTTATAAATTTTTTAATTATATTTTATCAAAAAATTCAAAAGAGCTTGCTAAATTATAAATTTAAAAATAATGATTTTAAAGGAATTTTGTTTATACTTTTTAGCATAATCATATATAACTTGTTGATAACATATAAAATGCATATATTTACTGATGTATATTAAAATTACATAATTATAGACTCACTCAAAAAAAATAAAAAAAAAAATCTACGGTAATATATAAAAAATATTTTACTAATAAATACTTTTAATTTAATAATTTTTTACAAAAAGGTAATTTGGTCATTTAGAAAAATTTATTCCATTCTTAGTGGTCATTCTTATCTACCAATCATTAGAATGGAATCAAGAAGGGAATGGCAATTCCATTCCTTTCTAATTTCTTGTACGTACCGATCGTAGGATAAACCATACTAACATCATTCCTTTCCCAACTTCATTCCATTCCTAAAGTCATTCCATTCCCACCTAATTTCATTCCTGCATACCAATCAGTACCTAAATAAATGATATCACCTATCTAAATCATGATCTTAAGTAAAAGAACTCCAAACATTCGTAATCATCTAAGTAAATCTTGCAATATAGAAACTCAAAATGCTCTATACCATGTCCTCAACTAGAAGTTCATAAAAAAATAAATAACTAATTTGCCAACATGACAATGATACTAAAATAACTAGTAGTCTTAAGGTAGAATTAATAATTATAAACTTAGTTATTTTGGAGAGCATGCTAAACTCAAAATGTCTTCTTGAAATAATACTCATAAGATTTGTGCTCTATACCTACCTTATTTACTAACTGAGAAATCCGCACGTTATAATACCTTAATTCAACCATAAAAATAATAAGCAAATGATATCTTAACCCAAAGTTCATCTAATACTTGCAAAACAAATATTAATTATATAATAAAACAAAATATTTTTCTTATAGTCTTTGCAAAATCAACAGATAATACAAAAAAATATTGTTTTTTCGATGGAAAATTCTTACGGTTTCCAATGGATTTTCAATGAAAAATTTTGTGTTGGAAAAACCCTCATCGCTAATCACTTTCCATTAATTTTTTGACAAAAAATTCCATCAAAAACTTTTCTGACGGATTTGCGATGCTTTTTTGTTGGATATTAGATTGTATTAACCAGTTCCATTTTTGTCAAGTTTCTGGTGAAGTTTTCCATCGAAAAAAATTTCTGATGGAATTTCATCTATTTTACAACGAAAATTCTAAATTTTTAATTAATTTTTTTATTCCTTTTAGACGAAATTGCATATGATTTTCTACAGTTAAATATTAAAATTAATATTAATTTTAACGTGTTTTGTCGGAAAGCCTTGGATTTCGTCGCAAAATTAAATTTAAATATCTTAATTATTTTCAACTTCCAATGGAATTCCTCGGCATTCCATCGGCAAGTTATTTTTTTAAATAATTATATAATTACATGTAACCTATTGGCACATCTTGTGTATAAAATAACATTCAAGTACAAAATTACCAAATTACAAATAAATGGAAACAACAATTTAAAAAAAAAAAAAATTATAAGTCTTAAAAAGTAAATATTCTTAATTAAAAAACCATCAAAACAAAAGATCCTATCTGCTGGCCAATAGCATCATCGTCAAAGTGGAAATAGTCATTCTGCTTGGTGTCATGCTGCTGTTGTTGTGCAGAAAATATTGTTGGTAGGGTAGGGGCGGGGGTGGGGGCGATGGCTGGAGCAAGGGCAAGGTAGAGAATTCGGACGGAGCATCCCACTACATGACCAGTTGAGAGAGCATATAATGAATCACGTCCAACCATGATCAGAACATGCTATGCATATCCTAAATACCTATATGCAAATGGGCCTCCAACTTGGCTACAACTTATGCACTCGGAGGCTCCTCTGGAGGTGTACTGGTGTAGGACGATAACTGTTCATAGCTCAGTCCATACACCCGCCCCTTCTTGTTAGGGCCATCTACAGTTTGAGTCTACAACCCAGCCTCAGACTGCTGGGTCTTTGCACTGCTCCAATGTCCTTCTGCTAAGACTGGGACTATAGGACCTACTGGAAGCTCTCTTACAAGAAGAAAAATAAATAAATGAATGCACTACAATGTAACTAAAAATAGATTATTTCATTGTACCAAACTTACAAAAGCTCTCCTCACTTTCTCATCTACCCAGCTCCATCACCTGTCTATGGTGGGTACGTGTAAATATCTCCTCTAACATTGGGGGCCTCTACAACTCCCAAGACTACGTATATAGAAAGTAAGAATTAACATAATACTAAACGACAATAAATATAAGAAAAAAAAATTCAACAATGCCTCCACTAAAATTCGTCGTTACAAAAAAAATAAAAGCTCAACAACCAATAAATGATAACAAATTATCATTTAGGAAGGGAACCAACCTTTTTCCATCAACCAAATAAATGAATAACAAATGGGAACGACACCAAAACCATGTCATGCAAAGATTATAAATTATAACACAAAGTAACAAACATTCTAAATGTAGAGTAAGTTTACTAAACACTAAAAGTTAGAAAACTTACTAAAGACTCGGCATGTCTCCCGATGGATACACTCACTTCGGTATGGAGAGATTCACTGAACTTAAAAGCTTGGTTCTTCTTGGCATGCGCGGACTTTTTTTGAAGATCTTGGGATTGCCAGTGCCATTGTAAGGCATCCGAAATGTCCTCGCCAATCCACTTTGGCCTCTTTTCTATCTTCTGGGCATGGCCATGCATGTCGCTCAATCGGTAATCCTTTTTATTGTTGAAGCCCATCTGAAAATGATCCTCGTACTGGGAGTCCCAGCAAATATATCTCTATGAAAGAAAATAAAATAAGTTAGTATACTTACACTAGTTAGTGTACTTACACTATGCAGATGTAATCAATTTGTAAAAGTAAATATATAAATAATATTTATATATCTTTCACTCCCTGAACATTAAATCTCAGAGGACCTGGGGGATATCCAATGAGGTACTATAGGGCTCATGTACCTTGCTCTTGATTATCCTCATCAAGAACTTGGTAATGTTGAGCAAAGGCATATACCTGTATAAAATTCTTAACATTAATATATAATTATTAAAACAATAATAAAATAACATTTATATAGTAATTAGAAATCACCCATAGCATCTCTTGGGATGCAAGTATACCCCGCCAAAACTATGGGATGTAGGCTTTGATACCCCCTTGCCCAATGTTTGGCTGACTGAAGAAATCAGTTGCTGCTGTTACAATTGTGGAATGATCAAGTGGAACAACAGGGGATGGCTGAGTGCCAAGTAAAGTGGTCGATGGTGATGGAGTGTCTACGAGTAATGTTGATAGTAGTTGAGATGGATAATGCTACTATGAAGGTGGATATGGGAAAGGGTATACAGACGACCTCACAGCAACAAAGAAGGTCATGAGTGATGGTGATGAAGAGGATGATGGACAAGGAGTACTATAGAGATATGTGGGAACAAAGTGTGGGGTAGACATAAAATGTTGAGCAACCAACATTGTAGTGGGAGACAGATCGGCTAGAAAATGTGTATGCTAGGTCGGGGAAGTCCCTTACCTTGGCAAATGGCAGGGGGACGAGAACTTGACTAGTCTGCTATCTATACAAGAAAAACAAACAACACATATATATGGACAATGATTAATATTATTATGATAAATAACTATTTACATATGTGAAATGCATAAAAACAGTTAACCTAACTCGATAAAACATATTAGTTTTAATAGAAGTTTAGATAGAATATTTCATTCATTCATCTAATAAATCTTCAATCTTTCTATCCATCTGGATCCATGATGTAATAAAAGGATAATAATAATGGTCCATTGATGTGTCACTATTTGATTGGTTACCATTTACATCAATGAATTCATGTAGACAACAAGACTGAAGACTTTATATAATGAACGAATAAATTTTTGAATAGAAATTTTTATTGGGCATGTTCGGCTATTAACCAATTATAGGAGTTGGAGACTCCTATAATATTCATTTTCTATTCAAAAATTTTTTGGTTCAGTATTTTTGAAGACTATTTATGAACTATTCCTTTTAGCACCAAGGTACTTGTCTACTATTGTGTCAACCATGCCAAAAATCTTTATCAATTTTCTGAGTACAATTTTGTTATAACAACATATTCAATTGTTGAGGCGGAATATAGAAATTATATAATGGTTCATGAAGAGAAATGTTAGTACTATGGAATATTATTCGACGATTATAAATTGAAAATTCACTTGAGGTATATATGTGGACCTCATATTGTGCCTTATTTAAATTTTAAGCTAACTTAAATTGATACAAAGGTTAAACTCTAAACCTAATACCTGAACCCTAAACTCAAATTAGAATCCATAATTTATAACACTTAAACCCTAAACCTAAAATAAAGTATAATTATATGCAAAATAATGCATCAATGACAAAATTAAGCTACCCTAAACTCAAAACAAACCAACAATAACTAAATAAAAACTATTATTACAGTTACTTAAACAAAGTAACATTACAAAATCAAATAAACTCTAAACTCAAATTAGAATTCATAATTTGTAATCCCTAAACCCTAAACTTAAAAAACTGCAAAAAAATTAGTCTTATCGGACGAAATTTTCCATCTTCTTTTGATGGAATTCCGACGGAATGGAAAATTGCCAACAGATCTCTGATAGAAATTTTTTAGTTAGAAAAATCCTCATCGCAAATTATTTTCCGTCTGATTTCGAGTTGATGCTTCAATCGAAATTTTTTTTGATGGATTTCTATTGACTTTGTGATAGAATTTTGATAGTGCCAAACTACCAAATTTTGATTGCATTTTTGATGGTTTGTTCCGTCAGAATATTTTTCGACGCCCTTCCGTCAATTTTTCAATGACTTTTTTATTTTTTTATTTTTACATTTTCCAATGGAATTTAGATGGATTTACAATGGATAATTATCAAAATTATTATTTATTCATAATCATTTCAGTGGAAAGGCACTTTGGTTTCCATTATTTTATTAATTACACCTGTAACAAGTTGATTATCTTGTGTATAAAATAACATACAATTATAATACAAGAAAATTAGGAATAAATGGAACAATAATTTAAAACAAAATGCAATTTTATAAATATAAGTTTTAAAAATTATAATTCACACTTACAAAAGCTAACAAAAAAAATCATATCTAATGGCCGCCAGCATTAGCTTCATTACTGAAGTCGAAATAGTCATCCTGCTTGGTGCCATATTGCTGCAGGCCATGCTCGCCCTGCTATAGGTGAAGCTATTAGTGGTAGGTCGGGGGGAGAAGGGGTAGGCCACCAAAACCTGACTAAGCATCCCTCTCCATGAATAGCTAAGAGATCAAATTCTACATTGCGCCCAACTACTCTGAGAACATGCTCCACATATCATCAATACTAGCTTGTAAATGGACCTCTAAGCGTGCCTCCAACTAGGTTGTGGATGATGCACTAGGCTCCTCCCAAGGCACACTAGTGCATGAGTGCGACTACTAGTAGATCATTCTATAAACCCGCCCCTTTTTGTTGGGGCCACCTACAGTCTAAGCTTACAACGTAGCCTAAGACTGTTGGGCATCGACATTGCTTCCAACACCTTCTGGTTGAGATTGGGATTGTAGCACATGTTGGACGCTCTCTTACAAGGTATAAAAATAAATATGTGAATGTAATACAATGTAGTTAAAATGATTATGGAATACATAATAAACTTACAACAGCTCTCCTCGCCCTCTAGGCCACTTAACTCCTATTAGCCTGCCCTTAGTAGGTAAGGGCAAAAGCCTCCTCCACCGTCAAGGGCCTCTATAACTTTTGAGCTTACATAGAGAATAAGAATTGACATAAGTGTGTTATATGTACATAATATTAAACTACAATAAATATAAGAAAAATATTTGGCAAGTCTCTTGTAAAATCAATCTTTACCAAAAAAACAAAAGATCAACAACCAAATGATAACACATTGTTATTTGGGAAGGGCATCAACCTTTCCCCATCAATCAAAATATAAATGAATAACAAATAGCAAGGGTACCAATCCTTCCCCATCCATCGTGTCATGCAAAGATTATAAACATATAAGAAAGTAACAAATATTCCAAATATAGACTAAGTTTACTAAAGATTAGAAGTTAGAAAACTTACTAAATGCTCGACATGTGTCCCGATAGATAGATTCCCTCTGATATGGAGGGATCCACAGGTTTCAGAAGCCCGGTACTTCTTTTTGCTTGTGAGGACTTTGTCTGAAAATCTTGAGGTTGTCAGTGTTGGCATAAGGTAGATCAAGTGTCCTCGCCAATCCACTTTGGCCTCTTGCCTGTATTCCAGGCATCCTATATATGTCACTCAGTCGATGACCCCGTCTAGTGTCGAAGGCACTCTGAAAATGGCCCATGTGTTGGGGGTTCCAAGTGACATATCTCTGTGAAATAAAAGAAAATTAGTTAGTGTACTTATAATACACAAACACACCTAATTTGTAAAAATAAATATATTAATAATATTCATATATCTTCAACTCCCTGAACATCAAATCTTAAAGGGCCTGGGAGATATCTAACTAGATCCTATAGGGCTCCTGTACCTTGCTCTTGATCACCCTCATCAAAAACTTGGTACCATCGAGCGAAAGCTTATACATACATAAAATAATTCTTAACATTAATATAAAACAACAATAAAATGACATTTATGTAGTGATTCAAACTCACCCATAGCGTCTCTAGGGATGCAAGTATATCCTACCAGAATTATGGTATGGGGGCTCTGATACCCCACCGTCCAATGCCTATCGAGCTAAAGAATCGATTGTTGGTGATGTTGTTGTTGCTGATGTGGAATAGTCGAGTGGAGCAGCAAGGGATGGTTGAATGCAAGGTAAAGTGATAGATGGTGACAAAGTACCTACGGGTGAAGTTGATAGTGGCTATGACAAGTAATGCTGCTGTGAGTGTAGCTGCGGGGAATGATATGTAGATGACCTTACATTAGCAGAAAAGGATGAAGGAGGAGTATTATAGCTTCTTATGGGAGGAAGGTATGGGGTAAGCATGAACTAATGATTAGCCAATAAGATGGTAGGAGCCTGGTTGGATAGCAAGTGTGTCTAATGGGTCGAGGAATTCATCCTCCTACCTAAGTAGAAACCCCAACCCCAATCTCGATCCATGGTAGGGGGAAGAAAACCAGACTGGTCTGCCATCTATAAAACAAAAACAAACATCACATATGGATAATATTGAATATTATTATTTACGTATGATAAATGCATAAAAACATTTAACAACTAAACTCAATAAGGCATATTAGTTAAAAATGAAGTTTAGATATATAGAATATATCATTCATTCATCAGATAAATTCTTCAGTCTTTCTATCTATCTGGATCTATTATTGTAACAAGAGGACAATTTTAATAATCCATAGACATTTCAAACCTTGATTGGTTGTTATTTAGAACAACAGATTCGGGTAGACAAAAACACTGAAGACTTTATATAATAAATAAATGAATTTTTGAAATGAATTTTTTATTGAGCAAGGTTGTAGGATAAAAGCCAATTACATAATGACTCTCTGTTAAAAATGTCAGTACTGTAAAAAAATATATATATTCGTCGATCATAAGTTGAAAATCCACTTGAAGTCAGCCTCAAGTATATTTTCAACCTATGATCGTAGAATAATTTTCCACAATATTGGCATTAGTCTTTAGGAGTAATTACATTTGTCTTTTTTGGGGTTGTTAGAATAGCATTATGAAGATGAGATGATGAAATTTTTATTCTTTATGTTTCAAACTTTTAAAAATCTTAAAGATAGATGGGATTGAAATAAGTTTGAACGGGGAGTTGGTTGACATGATCAGCTATTCTTTAATTAGAAGCAATGATAATTCGATTATACTTGGCAATATACATCTTTTTTAATTAAACTTGTATTCATTAAAGTTTAAATAATTTGTAAGGTAACCATTTAGAACGAGATGGAATTTAGTTTCCTAAGCTACCTTGGTTATTTTAGATAGTCTAAGTTATCCTATATGATTGTTTTTTGAATATTTGGCCCCAATACTATTTCTTTATGATCTCAACATTACTTATCATTTTCGGAAGCTATCTTTGCTATTTTAGAATGTCAAGCTATCCTATAAGTTATCCTATACTCAATTCTAAACTAAAAGGCATCATTTGCTTTGAAAGATTATGCATGATAGATATATAATTCAAGTACTCTGGCCCCTTGGTTAGTATACTTGGAGCCATGATTGATAAGTGGTTTGGTATTTATTATGATTAATCCTGTTAGGCATCCAATGTTAGTAGCATGATTTGTATTCTTAAGATCAGAGAACTCAAATAAGTGTAGAGGGATAAAGAAGAAATTTTGGTAAAAATTAGAGGTTAATTATGTCATCTTATCAATCATCACAAGAAATAATTCCAAGAAACCAAACAATGAATTGTATAACATTGGGATATCTTTATCTTAATTTTATCAAAGTAAACAATTTGTTGGCCTATATTGATATATATTCTAAGACAAAATGTCAATTCTGACATACTAGACTAATATACTAAACTAGATATTAATTCTGACATATTAAACCAGATGTCAATTCTAACATACTGAACTAAATATCAATTCCGACATACAAAACCAACATACTAAAATACAAAAATAACATGCTTAACATACAAAATTAACACATTAATCTAAACATACTAACATGCAAAATTAACTATAAATAAAAATATAAAAAAAATTAAGATAACTAACTGATGAAATGGAGGAGGACGATGGCGCGGCAATAGCAAGTATAGATGTGTAGCAATGGTGAGCGTGGGCGGGTGGCGGTGGTAGCGGCAGAAGACAGCGGAGAACAGGGGTAGGAACGCGTGGGGGGTAGAAAGAGAGAGGAGAATAGGAAATGAGGAAAAAAGAAATGGGGAAGAATAAGGGGGCGCGGCTGATTTAATTAGGTTTTTTTATGGAAATTTTTGATGAAATTTTCATTGAAAAACAACTATTTTTAAAATTAGAATAATTCAGTTATCCGACAGAAACATTTTTTTGTCCAAAAAAAACTATTTTTAAAATTAGAAAAATTCAATTTTATGAAGGAATTTTCATTGAACTCTATATTTTGACAGTCTTCCGACGGACAATCCATCAGATATGTTTGCACCTTTTTGCACCAAATTCCCTCCAAAATTTTCCATCGAATTTTTGATGAATCCATTGGTCCTCATATATCCGTCTCAAATCCCTTTGAAAATTTCCAACGGACAACTTATGTTGGAAAAATAGTGTTTTTTTTTGTAGTGAAATAAAACATAATTTAAGACAAAATAAATCATCAATGACAAAATTAAGCTACATTAAACTCAAAATTAAGTTACACTAAACTCAAAATTCAGCGGCATACTTTTTCAAGTGACCTTGCCGAATAAGTCCCTCAATCTTATCCTGAAGGTTAAATCAATCCTCCGTGTCATGGCCCTTCTGCTTGTGAAAGTGGAAATATTTCTTGGAGTTTTTCATGGTTGGAGTCTGGTTGAGTTTTCTTAGTCTTTTGAGAAGATTGTCATTTTGGATTGCGAATAAGACCCCATTTCTGGGGGTGTTCCACGGGGTGTAATTGTGAAACCTCTTAGTTGGAGATTGATGACCATCTTTCTGATATGTATCATCCTTCTCTTTTCCTTTCTTTTTATCACTCTCCCCACCTCTATATTTCATCTTATTCATATCCTCCTAGGTCATGTACCTTTATGTGAGGTCGAAATGGTTCTCCATCATTCGAGGTCTCTCTCTAACCAAAGCATTGGCACACCACTTGTGTCTTAGTCTAAGGAATAACACATCGATCAAAAATTCGATGTTGGGGTTGTCAATTTTTAGCACCTCGGTGTTGAACCTAGAAAAAAAATCTCGAATAGATTCTCCTTCATTTTGCTTGACTGTGTGGAGATGAGTATGAGGTAGCTTTGCTTTCCTTCTACTGGCAAATTGGTGGAGGAATTTGTTGTAGAGCTGGTTATAGGAAAAAATGGATGCAAGTTCCAACTTGAGAAATCACTCGAGCACCACTCCCTAGAAAGTGGTGACAAGTATCTTGGCATGGACATGGTCATTGTGGCCATGGAGCTGCATCAGATGCTCTAATTGAAGTAGGTACTCATTAAGATCAGTTGACCCATCATATCTGGACAATCCAATTAGGATTTTTGCATCGATCGCTATGCGCTCCTCGATTATCTCTTAGATGAATGAGGATTCCCTTTCTCGTCAAAGTTTGGGGCACTGTTAAGTTGAATTCTTTCAATATTTCTTCTTGATATTTCCTCCAATTATCTGTTCAGCTGTTGGAATTGGTGTGACACCTCCTCCTATTTATCTCATTCTACTCTAGATAAGTTTTTACTGGGTTGAGATCTCCAATGCTTGACCCTCTCGCTCTGTTGGGCTTGATTGGGTCGAGCAAAGTGCTCCACTGAATCTGCTACCTCCTTGTGAGGTTGATAGCAAAACCAAAACCGACCAAACCGATCGAAAATTGAATAGGTTTGGTTTTATTTTTTATTTTGTGTTTCAAAAAATTCTGCTTTCGATTTGGTTTGGTTTTTTTACATGGTTAACCAAAATTGAACTGCAAATCTAAAAAAAAATCAATTTTTTCAATTTTCACTAAATCGAAACAGATTTTTTTATTTTTTTTATATATAAAATTTATTATTCAAGTGCTACTAGTTTTAGTTTTATTTCACATTTGTTATTAAATTTTTTAAGTCTAAGATTAATAAATATAAATTTTCAAATAATGTAAATGTTAATGTATTTTTAAGTTTTTGGGATAAATGAAAGGAAATTTTTGATAAGGTGAAATACTTGAGAAAAAAAAAAAGAATTAAAATTGGAGAAGAGAAAATAAAACTATATTGTTTTTATTTTATAAAACATAATTGATTTTATCATCTTGTTACTAAATATATCAAAATAGTTATTAAAAACCCTATGTTTTATAAATAGTATAGATATTACTATATGACATATAAAACATGAATAGTTATGATACAAAGAGAAAAAAAATGATATTTTTTTAAACTCAAATGGTACAATTGCACAATTTTTTTTATTATACGAACTAATACGCATTACAAATAAAAAATAGATGATTATGATTTAAAGAACAAAAAATGCTATATAAAAAGAAAATTTAAAATTTTCTTTTAATTAATTAATTAATTAAATATATATATATTATAGGACATGTTGATGAGTAAAATTGAAAATTTAATTTAAACTGCAAACTAAGGGATAAAGATTGAATCCTATTCTGCTATTCCTGTGGTAGTACTACCAGTATATTGCATCTGCTGACTAATAAAGATTTTATCTATATTATAAAAACAAAGATCCGTTTTGTGTCTAAAATAGAAGTTATTTTTGTTCATTTACATAATTTGTCCTTTTAATTATTACAACAAGAAAGAAAAAACTAACAATATAGTTTGAAGGATAAATTGGAGAATTCAACATAAAAAGATAGTTTGGATACTAAAATTTTCAAAACAAAAAATAATTAAAATATTTATTTATCTTCTTAAATTTGTAATATTTTAAATGTATTTGTTTAGAATAGATAAATTATAATTTTATCGAAACAAATATTTTCAATATAAAAAAAAGTAATCAAATTCAATATTTTCACCTAGAAACAAATATTTTTTATCAAATAAATTTTTTGGTACTAAAAGAATAACTAACCCAATTCAATTTTTTTATTAAACAAATTTCTATCACACTTTTTTGGTACAAAAAATAATTTTTTTTGCTGATTTAATTGAAACCGAAGAATCGAAAAAACAAAACCAAAACTGAAATGATTTTTTCAATCAAAAATCGAAATCAAATAAAGTAGTTCGGTTTGATTTTCAGTTATGGTTTTTAAAAAATCAAAAAATTTGTTTAACCGACCGAACCGAATGGTTCGGTCGATTTTAACCAAATGAACACCCTTGAATGGGCCCGGACTCACGTCACGTCTACTGGGGTTATGACGCACCTCATTTCTTGTTTTGTCCTCTTGTAGCGGTTTTTCTTCCTGGTGGGAGAGGTGTGGTCTGGCATCAACTGCAACCACTAGTTGGTTGTTGTGCCTTCGCAAAGCGACAAATAACTGTGCCGAGAGCTGAGTGGATATTTGATCACTGATCTTTTGCATGAGATAAGGGATGGTCAAAGTGACCACTTGTTCTGGTTGTGAGCATGGGCCCTCAGCATACTGGTCCTATTGAGGTTGTGGTGGTGGTGGTGGTGATGATCTACAGTCACTTTGCCTTTCGAAAGTGGTTCGCCTAGTGTTCACTATTTTTTGGCTGTAGATTCCACGCCGCATAGACAAAGCCAATGATGGGGTCTACTTTAGTGACATGGGTTTCTTGGTCTTGACCAGAAGTTCCAAGTTGACTAGAAAGACAGAAATTGGATGATGCAGGTTAAATCCTGCAGCCAAAGAGCAAACGTTAGGCTAGCCGATAGGGTCCTTGGCTAGACCCTCCAATGCTTAAGTGAGTTTTTGACCTAAAAATAATTTGGCAGACTAACTACTTAGGAAGTGTTTAAAGGTGTAACTTTGTCTCTGAAAAAGGGGGTATTTATAGTATTTGGCAAGTAGTGGAAAAGACGAATTTCGCCCTGATATGAGTTAGGTCTTTCTTTCCTAGAGGAAGGACAATCTAGGTGTTTTCGACCTAGATTAGAACCTTGCTTGTGATTGGCTGGCCGAAGGGGGAGACCTTACTGTCATTAATGTTGAGGTGATACACCGTCAAAGCCATTTAATGCTGATAGGAAGGTGGTTCTGGCGCATTTAATGTGGATGCGACAGGTGGTAGACTTCGCCATTAATGCGTTTTCGGCCAAGCAGTCACCTCACATACAATTTGTTTTCGACCTCGATGGATAGATGGAATTCAATCTTTTTGACCTTAGAGGTCGATTTAAAGTCTCAAGAATAATCTTAGAAACATAATGATGTACTGTTGTGGGCCAACCCGTTTGGTCCTAAAATACCTGGGCTTGGAGCTTATCTCGCTCGGGCTTGATACTAGGCCTGAGCTTCTGTTGGGCCTGTAGGCTTATTAGCTTACCCATATCACATACCAAAAATCTCCATCTTCTACTAATTAAAGCTGCAGTAGTTCAAAATTTTACTTTAATTACATGCCAAATCATATCTAGAAATAAATAACAACTTTACAAATTCAAAATAATACATAGAGACTCGAAAGATATACCCAACAAACACTTTCCACTCAAGTAATTCATCTATCTAGTATAATGTAGAACAAAAGTCTCTAATAGCTACCGCATATAATAATCTTTTTCCACTAGAAGTTAAGATCGTTTTCCAAAGATCCCCTATTAGCATTGTTACTTGGTGTACCTAAGTGAATAGATCAAGATCTTGCACTGGCAAGGACCGTAAATTTAGTAGCTTCACCGATCTTTACTTTTCTTTGCTTATTGAATATGCTTATAGATGACCTCAGGAAATGTCATTTCAAGCTTAATTAATCTCATGACATATTTTTTATTTTCCTCAAAATAAAAGTTCCATCACCACAAGAGATAAATTGGAGATATTTATGTTTGTTTGACTGTTGAAAATACATTTATAGATATGTTCAAATTTATTCTGTAATTATCTTATGGACCTCAAATGACATAGAATTAGCTAGATTTTAAATAATTATCTCGATTTTATCCCTAAAATGGCTAAGGTATTTCATCTTTCGACCTTTAAAACCAAGTTTATTCTAGAAAGTTGAAATTCAAAATGCATATCTTTATTCTAAAATAAGATTGTAATGACAATATCATATCTTTTCTTGAATATAAATACATATACATATATTTACCATTAAAATCACACGATAAAATAGCATTGCATGGAAGACTTGGGGCTAAAAAATTTATCTAAAAATGGAAACTAACATTATGCCACATTTGCTTCCAAAAGGATAATGCCTCAACTCATGGTTAAGTTTGATCATATCTTTCCTCAAAGTGAATGCATAAGCACTTTATGGATCTTAAACCTCCATGGCAATAGTACTCTCCTCCTTTGGAATCATAATGAGAAATTTTTATTATGGGTTATGAACCCCATTGAACATGATTTTAGCAATTTTTTAAAATTCTAGAGTTCACTAATATAATTAGTAGTCTTAAGGTGGAGTTAATAATATAAACTTAGTTACTTTGAAGAGCACATTAAACTCAAAATGTCTTCTTGAAATAATACTCATAAGACTTTGTTGTATACCTAGCTCATTTACTAACTGAGAGCACTTTATAATACATCAATTCAACTACAAAAATGATGAGCAGATGATACCTTAACCCAAAGTTTATCATGATACTTGCAAAACAAAAACTAATATATTGTAAACCAAAATATTTTTCTTATAATCCTTGCAAAATCAATAGAGTATCTCTTTTTTTAGTTTAGGTGAATGATACTCATTGCACAAGGTGTCAACATGATCTCAATTACACTAAGCTATAGTACGCCAAACTAACAAAATTTATCACTTCACAAGTAGAGTCAAATCAATTGCCAATGGCATTGTATCACATAGTTCGAAGTCCCTTTTCAACTTCCATCAAAAAATATATGCACAACATGGATTTGAATAACTAAAAATTTATAATGCGTATTGCTCTCATAACCATTACTTATTATATATATTCCTAGTCAAATTTCTCAATGCAATCAAATATGTTTCACTTTTTTGCACTATTTCAAAAATTATGGCGAAGGTGCATAGCTATTATATGGTTCTTAAAGTTAGTGTCAATTCATGAACTAGATATAAATAATAGAATCTAAATACCTTAAATAACATTTTTTGCATCACTAACTTATACTTCTTTCATTCAACATGATTATCATAATAAAAACCTATTTCACATTTATTGTCGCCACCTTTATAATATTTCAAAGAGACTCTAATCAATAACCTAAGAGAAAGATAGGTAAAGAGTCACAAATTTTATGAATAATAAAAACAACTAAGATCAAGAGTGTTTCCTAATTTAGGCCTCTTGGTACGATATAGCTTAAGGGATCTAATGTCAAGCACCAAAAGTATTCAATTGTATTTAAGCTAGCTATCCCAAGAATATTGATTCATAACCTCGATAGTAGACGAAATTCAATCACTTATTTAAGTGGTCCAACATAAATTTTTGGATCAATTTTTAAGGGTTATGACCTAGTTCCACAGTATGAGGATCTTATCCCAATGTAACCTAAGTTTAAAACCTAGGCTTGCGGCCTAACCTCAAGGAGTGGAATTCAATCCCAAATAAATAATTTTACCTATCTAAAATCACGATCTTTAATAAAAGAACTCCAAACATTTATAATCATCCAAGTAAATCTTACAACGTAGAAACTCTAAATGCCTTATACTCTGTCCTCAACTAGAAATTCATAAAAAAAACAAAGAGCTAATTTGCCAATACAACAATAATAGTAAAGCTACTGCAAAGTCCTTGTCGAGAAAAACCTTCAATTTTAAGCAAGATCCCCACATCCTTATTAGGGCTAGGGTCTAAGCTTGCCAAAAGAAAATTTAAAAACATAGAGCATGAGTAGAAGACTTAGTGAATGCCAAGTGTGTGCAATGTGAGTTCATAAACATAGCATGATCAAATAATGTTTAGTTAAAATGTTCAAGAAAAATAATTGAAAAGCAGTTATGCATTAAGCAGTAGTAAGACAAGAATATGATAGTAACATTTTCAATAGGCGGACATTTAAATGTGATGATCAAACCAGTATTTGATGTCACTAGTTAACTTTATAGATCCCACTGTGATGGTTCTTATCACTCCCAGTAAGGCATTATCTTACCAAAAAATGCCTGAGCCTAGGTACTTGAAAAATTCTAAAAACTCATCTCAGTTACAAACAACTTCTGTTGTGTATTAAAATAGAAAATTTTGGAAATATTTTAGGTTGCAATCAATTTCCAATCATCTGAATCTATTTCTTTTTGAAATACAAATATGGGAATCACTAAAATATCTCTTTGATTGAAAAAGTATGATTTATAGAATAGATTACTCCATTGGACTCCAATAGGATTCGAAATCTAGATATTTTTAGTTGAAATAGTTCAAAACACATTGCAGAACGATCTATAAAACTATTTATATGGTTTGATTCTTCAACTTAAGTAGTACTACTTCAAAAGAATATGTTTTTTTATTTTGCATCATGAAACAAAATAAAGGTGAAATTCATGTTTGCAATGGAATATAGTTATAATTACAGTGTAAAATGAAGAAAAGCTATCAATAGCTTTACGTTGGAGCATATATCCTTCTCGATTTAAAAATAATGTGATATAATATATATATATATATATAAGAAGTTTAGGCACTCACCTTTAAGATCGATCAAAGAAGTCAATCGCCTATCTTAGAGTCAATTAAGTCCATTGTTGAGTCACCTGATTTATTTAATAAACATATCAATCACTAATTTAGATGATTAACAAGATAAAATTTACTTAAAACTAGCCGTCTGGTTGCCATAAGCGTGTATTGCCTCAAAACCACAATCCTAATAGGTGCTAAAATAATTTACTATTTTTTTTTTTTTTATGAAAAATATGTTACTTAATCTTAACAAATTGGCTGACCTCTGCAAAGATCAAATAGGAATTCATCTTCCAAAAAAATAGCCCCACTATGTGGCAATAAATAACAAAAAGAAAGAAAAGATAACCCCTTACTAAGTGCCAAAGTACTACATGTAGCATGACAACACGCTGGACCTTATGATTTTCCCCAGTGTAAAGGAATTCTAGGCAACAATGATTAGTAACAACCTAATTTTATATTCCATCTATTCTCAAAGCAATTACTTACAAGTTCATATGGCATGCTACATGGCAGGTGGCAATATTGTATAAAAGAAATATTCCTACTAATGAAGATTTTAAAGTTTCAAGTGGTATCCTAAATCTCCCAAAATTTTGAAAATCTAGACAGCATGGATGTCCAAAAAATCATAATTCATGGAATAGATTATGTTATTAAATTAATAGATGGTGTGGTACCTGAAATCCTCAAGATTTGTACCAAACTGTGATAACAAGGTTGCAAAAAAATTAGGGTAACATTTGGTTCTATTTTTTGTGTGATTTTATTATGTATTTTGGGAGAATGAATGTTGCAAATATTGGAGAATGTAAAAGTTATGTTGGGGAATGTAATGGATTTTTGGTTATGTTTTGGGGAATAGTTAAAAATTGATTTTGAAAAATTTTGATATGTTTGTTTATGTTTTAGGGGGAGACATTTTTTGTTGTAGCAGTTAAATCAATGTTTTTTTGTTAGGTTTTTGGGGTGAAAGTGGAATTGAGTCATTTTTTATTGTTAAAATAATATATATATGTATGATATATATAATATATGTATGTATATATTAAAAAATGGGGAAGTTTTGGGGATAATGAAGGATATGAGAGGGTATTTTGAAAAAAAAACATTAGTGTTTTTAAGGGAGAATGAGTGTATGTTTGGTTATGTTTTCCCAAAATAATTTTGTTCTGGGGAAACATAACCAAACACTGCCCAAGTTTCTTTAATGTGTTTGACCGTGAGTCTCACCGAGCACCACCTGCCTCTCTTTTCCCTTTTTTTTGTTTTTTTTTTCTTTTAGTTGTCTACTATCCAACAATTCAAAGGCATGGTTAATATAAACACAAAGAACACACATGCTTATCGACAACATAGAATTTAATTTGAATTTTTTCTTCCAAAATTTCTTCTCATTTTCCTCTGCCTCAAGTCATTGTCTGTCTTCTTTATTTTTTATTCTTTTTTTTTTCTCTTGTTAGTCTTATGATATAATTAAGATTTTGATCTATAGGAGAATGTATATGAGGGGAATCTTCGGTATAAGAGGGACTCTTATTATGTTCCTTCTAAAACTAGGGTAAGTTTATTGTAAATAATCCTAGTGTCTTTACTTTTGATTTCTGATGATGTCAAATTCAACGGAAGGTTCTAGACATGGGGTCCTCACTGTCGACCAGAGACTTTGGTCAACTCGAGAGTTCATCTTAGGGAGTAGGTAAAGGTGCTGGTCGAATCCTGCAAACATGGAACGCACATTAGGCTAGCCGATAGGTTATTTATAGTATCCATATAGAGGTTCAAACGACGATATTCTCCCTACTATGAGCCACTCCTTTTCTCGTCCATATAGGGGTATCATAGGTCTTTTCGACTTGGTTGGCCATCATGCTCTTAACCGGCTAAAAATAAGGGGTACCTTTACCGTTATTAATATGGAAGTGATGGGCTGACGGTGTCATGAATACAAATAGAATGATGGCTCGGCTATATTAAATGCATATGTGACTGACAACAGACTCTATAGTTAATGCCGCAGATACCATGGACACCATAATTTCGCATCTACCTAATGATACCTGGTTGAGGAAGCTAAAGTTACGAGCCTTCAGGAACATCATTATGTTTCCGTTTGACTATATCTGGTTGAGAAATATGTCGACAACCTTGAGATTGACATTTTTGACTATAGACACTCATATATGGGCTTGTCTCAGAAGTTAGGGAGTACTGAGGAGTCAGGAGTTTATTATTTGACTGTCCAACCTCATCAAAAGATTTTTGTTAGTCGCTTTTTGTCGCATGGTCAGGCCTAGAAAAAGAGATATTTCTTTGTGCACGCTCTTAATAGGGGCAAATTTAATATCCTAAGTGGTTAGTTGAGGGGGTAGGTCGAGATGCCTGGAAATGAGAATTCAACCTAGCACAATACTTTCATTTGGGATTTGATCAAGTTTGGAGAGATGGATGAAGGTGATTGGGTTCATTAGAGATAAAAACTCAGTGCTGTGGTTTGTCGAGTGCCTTATTGAGGTTGGCACCAAGTGCGCGACTAGGTGGGGTTGATTCATTATGCTGTTTCTTTTTCTTGTTGATTTGATATAGTTTTTGATTAATATTATATCTGTTTGTTTTTCCTTTGTCAAGTTTATCGGTCATGGATAGAGAGTGCCAATTGGTGATGATACGACAACAGAGGGCCTTGGAGCAGCAAGAGGCAACGGCAGCACATTGAGAGGCCACTTTCTGCCATTGCGCAGTTCAACCAGGTACCTCCAGCAACTCCGTTGGCATCGTGTAGAGTGCGGTTGAACCAGCAAGTCTGGAGTCTGGCAATTTGGCTAAAAAGGAACGCCGACATTAGAGAGAGACAGAGTAGAGCTATCGCTACAAAGAAAACTGCAGCTGAGAAGAGGAAAGGAAAGGTGGTCAACCCCGACGAAGAGGCATACAAGTTGTTGCTAGATGATAAGCTCTTTGAGCTGTTAGATTTCCCTAAACCGCAGTTTGGGCCCGGGAATACGGTCTCAAACACTACAACCATGATGGGTGTAAGGCCCATCAGTATGACCCCACTTAAGGTGCTGACAACTGGCTTTTTTATCCAAGACCAAAAAAAGATGCTCGAGCTGCAATAGTTCAATGCCTTGAAGACGTTTTCTTATCACATAAACATGGTAATTCTCCAACTTTCTAGTCAGATAAAACTTTCGTTGGCGTCTATGTTTGTATGATATATTTATGGATACTTGAAGGTTGGGCAATGGGGCTACAACTTACATTGATGGTATAAGCTATCCCGGGTGTATGTTATGAGATTGGAGAAAAAATGTGAGTAGCTGGAGAAAGAGCAGCCTAAACTATCAAAGACTAGGCTCGAGGCTCTGGAGTCGAGGGTCTAGGAGCTGAAGAAGTAGCTCATCCACCTAATTGCATTTAGATCCTTCCAATCTAGTTTTGATGTGGTCTAGGATGGTTCGATTGATAACTTTTGTCTATCCTTTTGTTTGTAGGTTGCCTACTGAAGTAAAGTGTTGTCATATTCAAAGACTTTGGCACTAATTTCTCATGCTTTTGCTCTGGAATTGGGTTATATTATCCAATATCAGTACCTTTGGCAAACTAAAATGATATATGATGTTTTTCAATAAGAAGCTTTTTATTGTCGCATCTATTATCTTTAGAACGACCTCTATTTTAACCCACTTGGTAAAATGTTCGACTATAACTATCATGTACTTTCTCTGACTTATGGCCCTCAAAAAAGAGCCATCTATATCTATTCCCACTAGTTGAATAGCCATGAAATTTTGATTGGGACAATTGAAGCTGGTTGATGATAAGTATTGTATGGACCTGGCACGATGGGCATTTTTTGGTAAAATCAAGCACTTCTTGGAGTGAGATAAGCCAAAAGTAGTCATGCCTGAGGACCTTATAAGATAATGCTCGTCCATTAGAATGGTTGTTGCAAATGCCTGCATGGATTTCTTCTGAGACCTCTTGCTTTTCCATCAAACATTTCAACGAGGGGCTCGAGAGAGATCTCTTGAATAATTAACCAAACTTGTCAAAGGAAAATTTGGTCATCTATCCTTTTAACTTTCGAGCTTCTACTTTGTCTTCTGGTATCTTCTCTTCCCTTAAGCAGGCTTTGATTTCATCTTGCTAACTAGGAGGCGATTTATCCATTTCCCATATTTGGTTTTGGTCTAAACTTTGTATGGTAAGCCTGTTCGTGATAAAAGATGTAATAGTTTTTTCTCTTGTTCCTCTGGTCAAGCTAGTGAATTTAAATAGTACGTCTGCCCTCTCATTTTCTGACCTGGGAAGCTAGCTGAGTGTGAATTTCTTGAACTGTTGTTCTAATCTCTTGACCTCTGTAAGGTATTTGTTCATGGACATTTCTTTTACTTCAATATTCCATTCGAATTGCTCAATAACCAATTGTGAGTTTGTGATACTTACTAGATGTTTGACTCTTTTACTTATAGCCATCCTCATACCCACAATAAGGGCTTTATACTCTGCTTCGTTGTTGGTGACTGGGTAGCTGAGCTTGATGGCGAAGTCATACTCTTCTACTTGAGATGAGGGCAAAGAAATTCTTGCTCCACCCCCTGAGGATGTTGTTGATCGTCGACATGTAAAGATAAGATGGGTGGCTATTGTTCGACTACTATAGAGAGGTCGATGCACTCTGCTATGAAATCAGTCAATACTTATGCTTTAGTAGCTATTTGGGGATAGAACTTAACATCAAATTCTCCCAACTCGATGACTAATTTGGTTAGCTTTTCAGATGTGTCTGGTTTTGATTGCACCTGCTTTAGTGGTTGATTCGTCAGAACGACAATGGAGTGTGGTTGGAAGTAAGGTCTCAGTATCCTTACAGCTGTGATCAAAGCAAGGGTAATTTTTTTGATATCCAAATAGTTGTGTTCAGGACCCTATAAAGCTTTGCTGGTGTAGTATATTGGTCTGTGTATGCCCTATTTTATGGACACGAGGACTAAGCATACTGTTGCTGTTGAGACTGCAAGATAAAGATACATGACCTCTCTGATAGTAGGTTTAGCAAGCATTGGGAATGTAGACAAGTATTGCTTTAATTCGATTAAAGCTCGGTCGCATTCTTTTGTCCATTAGAATTTTCTTGTATTTTTGAGAATTTTGAAGAATGGTAAGCTTTTGTCTGCTAATGGAGCAATGAATCAACCTAGTGCTATGATCATTCCAATCAGCTTTTGGGTGTTCCTATCCATCTTAGGTGGCAAGATGTCCTGGACGGCTTGAATCTTTTGTAGGTTCGCCTCAATGCCTCTTTGGCTGACCATGTAGCCCAAAAATTTTCCTCTCCTAACATCAAATGTGCACTTGCTGGGGTTAAGTTTCATTCCAAAGGTCATCAATATGGAGAACATGTGGTCGAGGTCGGCTAAATGGTTAACTTCTTTCTTTGTTTTGACAATCATGTCATCGACATAGACCTCCATTAATTTTCCAATCTCATTCTTGAACATAAAGTTCACCAATCTTTGGTAAGTTGCTCCTATATTTTTTTAGGTCGAATAACATCACTAAAGAGTAATATAAGCAATATAAGCATTTTTTGGGACCCTAAAAGATGTTTTGTCTCTGTCCTCAGGAGCAATAAAAATCTTATAGTACCTTTGGAAGGTATCAATCATACTTAGGAGGTCACAACCTGCTGTTGAATCAACTAATAAATCTACTTGAGATAGTGGATAAGGGTCCTTAGGGCATACTTTATTCAAATTGGTAAAATCCTTATACATTCTCCATTTGACCTCATTCTTAGGGACAAGGACTACATTACATAACCAACTAGGAATGTAGTTCTAGTCTTACGCTTGACTGGCTTGTATGAGGGGTCCATATTAAGGCAATGGGCAATGACCTAGAGGTCGATTCCTTGGAGGTCGTCTAAACAAAAATATCAATATTTGTTCTAAGGAAGTTGATCATCATGCATTCCATGTTATTATCTAGGTTAGTGCCTATCCTCGTT
Organism: Jacaranda mimosifolia; assembly: GCA_018894105.1. NCBI lineage: Eukaryota > Viridiplantae > Streptophyta > Magnoliopsida > Lamiales > Bignoniaceae > Jacaranda > Jacaranda mimosifolia. The sequence goes on from CM032133.1 coordinate 5,831,534, forward strand.
ATCTTGTCGAGATTTCCAAGCTCCAACTCAATGGTTTCAAATTCTTCAATAAACTCCACTCTTGTCTCATATCTCTTTCTCTTTTTATTTGTCTGTCTCTCCTCGGGTTCCATTATTGGGATGTCACTTGAGGGTTTTAGTTTAGATGAACTTTTCTGCTCATTCGCATCCACTGAGATAGCGTAGCATCGCCAAGCTTTTTTTATGTTGCACAATAATTCTTCGATTCCTGCTGTTGTTAGAAATTTGACCTTCACGTGATAGATGAAAACAACTGCCCTAAAATCATTTAGTGTTGGCCTCCCAGTTATGGAATTATAAGCAAATGGGGCATCGACCACCAGGTAGCTGATCATAAGGTTTCGCTTCTTAGGTGTTCCTCCAAATGAGGTGGATAAACTTATAAATCCTACTGGGATGACCTCAATTCCTCCGAATCCAAAAAGTAGGGTACAGAATGGTTCGAACTTAAGCTTGCCTAACTTCATTCTCTTAAAGGTTGACAAGAAAATTATGTTGGCGGAGCTATCGTTATCGACTAGGATCTTTATTACCTCAAAATTGGGAATTTCTACTATCACGATGAGTGAGCAATCTAGTTTACTGTCAGCTCTCTGGTTCCCTAGGTGTGGAGGTCAGAATATGAGAAGGAGATAGGCTCAACACTGGTGGGTAGTTGAAAGATTGTTTTGGCTCCAAGGACTTGGTGGATTCAAGTTGCCTTTGGATTTGTCCCCTTGCTGTTTTAGAGTCGCTTTCTGTCGGCCCTCCTGCACAGTATCAATTACACCTTGCAAGGGGGGGTTCTTTTTTTAGCTTTTTTTTAAAATCCTCTTTTCTTATACTGGCTGTCCTTTCTTTATGGGGAGTCTAGTCGGTCCGGCCTGCGTCCTGTCTAGCTTTCTCATTGGTAATTTTTTTCAAATGGCCCTGTCGAATGAGCAGTTCAATTTCATCTTGGAGGTTGAAGTTGTCCTTCGTATCATGTCCTTTCTCCTTGTAGAAGTGACAATATTTCTTGGAGTTCTTCATGGTTGCTGCTTCATTGAGTTTCCTAGGTTTGTTAAGAAGATTGTCATGGTGGATGGAGAACAGAACCTCCTTTCTGGGAATGTTCAATGGGGTGTAATTGTGGAACTTCTTGATAAGGATTAGTGGCCATCCTTTTGCTGTCTGTCCTCTTTCTTCTTATCTTTCTTTTTATCATTCTCTAGATTCTTGTATTTTATTTTCTTCATATCATCCTCGGTCATGTACCTATCTGCGAGCATTAGCACACTCCTTGTGCCTGAGTCCAAGAAATAATATGTCAATCAAGAACTCAATTCTTAGGTTGTCGATTTTCAAGACCTCAATGTTGAATTTCACAAGGAAATCCCTAAGAGATTCTCCTTTATTTTCCTTTACTATATAGAGGTGAGTATGGAGGAGTTTGGTATTCCTCCTATTAGCAAATTGGTGGAGGAGCTTATTGCAAAGCTAATCATATGAGTAGATGGATATGGGCTCCAATTTGACAAACCGCTCAAAGGTAATTCCTTGGAAAGTGGTCACCAACATCTTAGCATGAATGTGCTCATTATGTCCATGGAGTTGCATCATGTGCTTAAATTGCAAGAGATGTTCATTTGGGTTAGTGGATCTGTCATATCTGGGCAGTCGAACGAGGATTTTGGAGTTGATTGTTATGCATTCCTTTATTATCTCCTAGACAAATGGTGATTATCTCTCCCTGCCTACTAGGGTAATGACAAGTTTTATCTCTTGCCCTCTCATCTCGTAGGGATCTCTTTTCCTGGCGAGACAGATGTAGGGTGGCCCTAGCAACAGGCACGGACTGATTAATATGTTATTGGAGCCATGCTAATAACTGTATTGAAAGTTGAGTTGAAATTTGATCACTTATTATCTACATTAGTTGTAGGAATGTTAAAATCACCACTTAGTCTGGCTGAGAACTTGGTCCCATCATGTCTTGGGGTTGCTATGGCTGTAGAGGTGGCGGAGGAAGTGGTAGGGAAACGCTATCGCTTTGCCTTTCAGATGCGGTGCGCCTAGTGTTTAATATTTTCAGAGTTGTGGATTCAATATTGCACAAATGGGGCCAAATGATGATGTCAAATTTGATGGAAGGTTTTAGATATAGGGTCCTCATTATTGATCAGAGAATTTAGTCGACTCGAGAGTTCATCTCAAGGAGTGGCTAAAGGAGCGGGTCGAATCCTACAATCAAGGAACACATATTAGGCTAGCCAAAAAGGTCATCGGCTAAGACCCTTCGATACTTAAGTCAGTGAGAGTTTTGACTGGAAAGTATTTAGGCAGAGTAATGGCTTAAGGGAGGCTTGAAAACATATCTTTATCTTTGAAAGAAGTGTATTTATAGTGTTCGTGGAGAGGTTCAAAAGACGATCTTTTCCCTACTATGAGCCAATCCTTTTCCCCTCCATGTAGGGGTATCATAGGTCTTTTGGACCTGGTTGGCCATCACGCTCTTAACTGACTGAAAATAAAGGTGTCCTTACCATATTAATGCGGAGGTGATAGGCTGACGATGTCATTAATGTGGACAGGATGGTAGTTTGGCCATATTAAATGCAGATGTGACTAGCGGTAAACTCTGTAATTAATGCTGCAACCGCCAAGGACGCTATAGTTGTGTATCTACCCGACCATACTTGGTTGAGGAAGCTAAAGTTGCAAGCCTTCACGAGCATTGTTGTGTGTCTGTTTGACCATACCTAGTCAAGAAATATGTTGACATCATCGAGGTCGACATTTTTGGTACTGGAAGCTTGCATATGGGCTCAACTAGTTAATTTGGGCTTAATGGTCATGTTTAGATACCACGCCGCCTTCATTAGGCCGATCCTAATGGGCTCGTCTTTTATACCCATATCAATTTCTAATGTAACACCCCTAAAATTGGGAAATTGAGAAGATGAGGTTTTAGAAATCACGAAATTGGTTGGTTGGATTTTAGGGCCTAAAAATTAGAAAAAAAGACTTAATTGCATAAAAATTGAAGTTTTGGTGTCAAATTGCAATTTGAGGAGACTTGATTGGACCACATTTAGGAATTTTAGGGGTTTGCATGGAATTATTTTTGGTCAACTAGGTGGAAGTGAGGCACTGAATTTGTTATGGGGCTTAATCGAAAATTATCAACACTTTGGAGGACTTAATTGAATGTTGGAAGAAAATCCCGGGGTCAATTTGTGAAGTTGGAAAACTGTATTGTATATATAAATTTTGTATAATGCTTGGGCCGAGTGCCAATCTTAGTGGAATGCTTGGGTATATGGGAGATGCTAGGGATACTCCTGGCTGTCAGTTATATGCTAGGGATATTCCTAAGTGTCAGTGATGTGCTAGATATATTCCTGGGCATCTATCGTATATAAAGTTGTCACGCTTAGATATGTCTGATCGAATAGAATAAGGTTGTTTTGATATGCATGTTAAGTTTGTTCTACTGGACTGCATATGACTCAGGCTTGTCTATTTTGATTGTACCCGATTGTTTGTAAACTGTTCATGGAGCAATAAGGAAGAAGATATTCCTATTTGCTTTACTTGTGATTGCCTATATCTTGAAATGTTTCTGTTTATTTGATAAATTATGATTTGTTGAGTTGATTCTTCCTCGACAGATACCTACTGCTTATTATTACGAATATCCCTCACTAAGTCCTTTGGACTTACCCATGTATTTCTTTGATTTTCTCAGATAGGGTTAAGTGATGAAATTGAACTACAGGCTTAGATCGACGATCAGATTTTGTAATAAAAAACGGTTATGTATGCTTATAGGTACTCTTGGACATTTTGTATACCCTAGAAATGTTGTGATATGTTAGGTCTGAATTTAACATCTGTCGGGTGTATATATATTGTGTTTGATATTATGGGATCAATATGGTTTGTATATAATACTTTTGTTGAGGTTTGCTTAAGATAAAACCCGCCACTGTTTCTGATAATAGAACATGTGCTTGTAACTGTTATAGTTTCAATCGCATGTTAAGTTTTAAACTCAGTGATGTTGTGATGTGATAGGATGAAATTAAGGCTTGTGGTATGTATGGAATGGCGAATGCCTTGGAATAAGTTAATGCATATAAACTGTACTTTTGTTAAAGATTGTTTATGAATGAATCCGTTGCTATCTCTGATAATTTTGGAAAATTTTTTGATGGGCCTAACGACTGTATTTTAGCTTAAGATTTAAGATTGAATTGAGTGGCACCTCAGTTTAGGGGCTATCTCGAGTGGGGCCATTACAGAGGTAGTATCAGAGCTCAAGTTGGTCGATGATCTAGGCATTTGGGTATAATTGAAATTCGTGACTGACCTTTTGTTTAGGTTAGTTTGGCTATGAAGTTTAGGTATTTTGTGTATTGGGAAGTTCATGTGTGATTTGAGGATTTAAGATGAATGTGATCATTTGATGTTAGTGAGATGAGTTTATGAGTTGTATATCTATGAATTTGGTTTACTTTCATCTAATTCTTCTTCTTCTTCTTCTTCTTCTTCTTCTTCTTTTATCTTTGGAAGCTTAGAAGAGTTGATGGCATCTCAAGGAAGTTTTGGTGCACCCGTTCCGCCTAGTACTGTATGACGGGAAAGACCTCCCGGGCGATGGGTCATTACCGATAGGCTCCAAGACAAAGGGCACTTGCTTACTCTCAAGCCATGCAAGAAGAAGAGGTGTCACAAACCCCTTCAGTGGGTCAGCTAGTAGACCCTATGGATCAGACGGGATTGAGATTTTGGCCACAGGCTCAACAGCCAAGTAGTGAAATAGGAGTTATCAATGAGATGGTTGAAGATCGGGCGTTGGAACGATTCCTTTGCTTTCAGCCCCAAAAGTGCTTTGAAGAACCAGATAACCAAAAAGCAGAAGAATGGGTAGAGAACCTAGAAGTCATTTTCAAAACCCTGCGCTATCTAGACGAACAGAAAGTACGGTTTGCTATGTTCCTCTTAGTGGGATCTACGAAGAGCTGGTGGAAAATGATTGACTGCAGATGGACTGCTATAAGGACCCACAGGAAATGGGATAACTTTACTAGAGAGTTCATGGACAAATATATACCCCTGGTGGTCAAACAGGCAAGAAAGCGAGAGTTCATGAATTTAATTCAAGGAAATCAGTTCATCAGCTAGTATGAGGCGACTTCCAGCTGACTTATATAGTATGCGCCCTATATCATGGAGGATGAGAGTCGACAGATTCAATGATTTGTACAGAGGCTGCGACCAAAGCTTAGACAGGGTTTGGCCATTTTCAATTTACCAAATCTCAACTTGGCAAGGAGCAAGGCATTGCAACTTGAGTTAAAGCTATAGGAGATTCGAAAAATTGAGAATAAGGGCCCTAAATAAAAGATGCACCTCGAGGGGCAAAGTGATACTGGAAGAAAGCAATCAAGACTTCAGGTTGGAAGTGCTGCCGAACAAGCTCCTTAGTCTGGCGAGATGTCACATTTGATTCAAGAAAGACCACATAAGTGATCTGGATTTTGTGGACCATCTAGCCATGGGGAATCGTACTACTGGAAGAAATATGGTAGGTGCTGGGGCTATGGAAGCGTTAATCACTTCCTAAAAGATTACCCCAAGAGGAGAGGCCCTACATTTATAGGGAAAGGAAAGCAAATTGTAGGAGCTAGCAGGATATAAAATGTACGAGCTCATGCCTATGCCCTGATAGGAGAAGAAGCACTGGATCCTAACAAGGTGGCAGAAGATATAGTTTCTATATTTGAAATCTATGATAATGCCTTATATGATCTTGGTGTCTTACATTCTTTCATACATGTCATATTTTCTCAAACTAAATATGCAATCCAAAATTATGGTTTATCAGAAAACAATTTAAACACCTTTGGAAATAGGGTTGATAATAGACGCCATGTATCGAAATTCGCCTAGATGATGATTGGGGATGGGGTATAACCAGCCAACCTCATACAAATGTTTATTTTAGAGTACAAAGTAATACTCGAAAGGAATTTCCTGTACAGTTATTAGGCACAGGTGAACTGCTGCACCAAATGCATTATTCTTGGAGATGAGATACCAAAACCAACATGCCCTTTTGCAGATAATGCCTCCCAATGCCAGTCATATTTATGCTAGAGACCAGATAGATTTTGAGAGAAGACAGGTGAGAATTCTTGGTGTATTTTATCAACAAACCCCGAGATATAGTTTAAATTGAGGAAATGGGAATGGGGGCTAAATACTCGAGAGCATTCCCAAAAGAAGTGAGCTCGTTCCCTCTTATCCCATGTAGAAGAATTATTTGACCTTTTGTGGGGGCAAGAATCTTCTCAAAGCTGGGAATTATTTCCGAAATAGCTAACATGTTGACTAGAATGAGGATCTAAACATGAGACAGAGCTAATGGAGGGAATTTCTAGAAAACTGAGATTCTTCCATCACCTATCACCTAAAAAGGAAAATATACTGGCCAATACCTTAAGCTGAAAGGTTGAAATAGCTCACTTACTGGAAGCAGAAGTATCAAAAAGTCTAAGAACGGGTGTTGTGTCAAAAATTAATACAACGAGTAGGATTGTAGAGATAAGAGTAGTCCGAATCGCAGGATGAAATGCGATGAGCCCTAAGCCTATTTTATATGGATGATGAAACTGAAGGAAATGTTGGAAGTTTTGGAAAGTTTGAGTTCAATACCAACAATCAAAGTATTCTTCTGTTCTAAAGAAAATATGAGTGCCAGAAGAAATGATAGAGAAATTGTTAGATAAAGCACACAAGTCAAGACACACGATGCATCCAAGAGGTATGAAGATGTATTGGGACTTGAAGAGGCAATTCTGGCAGAATGTAGATCGAATTACAAAGTCTGCTTATTTTCTACTAGTCAGAACAGTACGCAGATGAGAATATGGGGACCAAATTCTTTTAAGGGGGATGTATGTAATACCCCTAAAATTGGGAAATTGAGAAAATAAGGATTTAGAAATCAAGAAATTGGTTGGTCAGATTTTAGGGCCTAAAATATTTAAAAAAAAAAAGACTTAATTGCATGAAAATAGGAAGTTTTGGGGTCGAATCACAATTTGAGAATACTTGATTGGACCACATTAAGGAATTTTGGGAGTATATATGGAATTATATTTGGTCAACTGCATTGAAGTGAGGCATTGAATTTGTTATGGGGCTAAATCGAAAATTATCAACACTTTGGAGAACTTAATTGAATGTTGGAAGAAAATCCCAGGGTCAATTTGTGAAGTTGGAAAACTGCATTATATATATATATATATACATTTTGCCCATTTCTTCTTCATTTTCCTTTTTTCCATTGAGAACTACCCTTTTCCCCTTTCATTTCTTCTTCATTTTTCCTTCTCCTTCATCGTGAACCTCTCTTCTTCGGTGAGCTCAACCGGCAATGGAAACACCTCAAATTTGGTACCAATCTCTTCCTCTCTGAACAAGGAACTCACCAATACCTTTTTCTTGCAAAAACTACCAATGGAAAGGCCAAAAACTGAGTTTGAAGCCATGGTAATTGCGGAGCTTGGTGGTGCGACTTCTCCGGCGACACCCCAAAATGGAAAACCATTGCCACCAATACCTTCTTCTCCTCACCAACAACCCAACCATATCACATGCAAGCTTGAAACGATCGGAGAATCATCGGTAACCGAAGCTCAAATCTCGACCAGGACGGTGATGATGGGTCCCTTATCTCTGGAAACTGAACCTTGGTTGTGAGTAGTGGGCTTTGTTACACTTTGCTCAAGGAACAAGTTGGTATATTGGGTGTTGAGTTTCGTCCACCGGCGGCTAAATTTGGAGAAAACCACAGCGGCGAAGGTGGCTGTGCTGGGCGGTTAGGCTGAAATTGGACATCAATTCGGTAGCGATTGGTAAAATTGAGTTGGGGTTTGCTTCTTTGAGCTAAAAGACAGCTTTTGGTGGTGGTTTGGTCAATTCCGGAGGAGGCACATGGCGACGGTCGGCGGCGCCTATTAGAAAGTATCTTTAGCTCGTGTGGTAGTTCTAGTGGTGTCACTAGTTTGTGATTTTGAGGTTCCTATTAAGACATCTTAGGTAATGACCGAATTTGGGTTTAAGCTTTGTATAATTTAATTTATTCCGAATCTTGTATATTGTAGTAAGAAAATGAAGAATTGACATAGGATTTGGATATATATGTGACATGCATGTATGATTATATAACTTAGTAGGCCTGGATTTGTATTATTATAAGATAGTTTGGGTTAAATGAGTTAATTGAAGGATTTAAAACCGTAACTTGTGAATTTTATGGGTTTGAAACCTAAGTGATAATAACTAGGTTATTTAAGATGATACGGAACCAAGATTTGGAACATTTATGTACCATTATAAGTTTAATGAACTTGGATTTGTATTATCACGTGATAATCTTGGATTAATTAAGTTTATTGAAGGATTTAAACCCTAATTTGAGCATTTCATGAATTTGAGACCTAAGTGACGATAATTGGGTTAATTATGATTATTGGACTATTATTATTGATTTAGGATAATGTTATGAGGATAATTATGTAATTAATGACCAGATTACATCCCATTATTGGAACCGATACGAACCATAAAACTACCATATTAGCAAAGCAACTAGTGATTTTGGGACTTTTAATAGTGTAATTGTAATTATTAAGGATTATTAGGGTTGAACGGGGATTTTAACTGTGAATATCTCTTTTGGTTAGGTGACAAAGAAGTGGGTCTTACGGACCAGTAGATTGTTGATTGTGGATTGTATTTTTTGAGGCTACGAAGGTGAAGTTCTACCAATCTAGCACCTTCTTATACCTATCTGATATTATGATAAACCCCTATGAGGGTTCCTATTTCTATAATGGCTGCATCGTGTTTATTGAAATCTGTAAACTGTTTGAGATCTCAATTGTTATCTGTTATCTGATGTGTACACCCCTATGTGGATTATCGCATGTAATTGATTCTGAGTCCTGTATGTTCTCGCGCCCAGAACTCTTGCATGTTATCTGTACTCTCCATTCTGTTATCTGATTGTCTGTTATCTGACCGTTTATTATCCGTTCGTTCTATTATCTAACTATCTTGTTATCCGATCGTTCTATTATCTTACTATTCTATTATCTGGATATATACCTAGAAATATGTATTGATTAATTGATATCTATTATACGAATGGAGATATGCTTGGGTTGAGTGCCAATCTTAGTGAAATGCTTGGGCATATGGGAGACGCTAAAGATACTCCTGGGTGTCAGTGATATGCTAGGGATACTCCTAGATATCAATGATATGACAGGGATACTCCTATGTATCAATGATATGCCAGGGGTACTCCTAGGCATCAATGATGTGCTAGGGATACTCTTGGGTATCAGCGATGTACTAGGGATACTCCTAGGCATCTACCGTGTATCAAGTTATCATGCTTAGATATATCCGATCGAATGGAATAAGGTTATTCTTATATGCATGTTAAGTTTGTTTCATTGGACTGCATATGACTTGGGTTTGTTTATTTTGATTGTACCCAATTATTTGTAAAGTGTTCATGGAGCAATAAGGAAGGAGAGATTCCTATTTGCTTAATTTGTTATTACTTGTATCCTGAAATGTTTGTGTTTATTTGATAAATTATGATATGTTGAGTTGATTCTTCCTCGATCGATCCCTATTGCTTATTATTACGAATATCCTTTCTATTTCTTTGATTTTCTCAAACAGGGTTAAGTGATGAACTTAAACTACAGGCTTGGATCGACGATCATATTTTGTAATAGAAAAATGGTTGTATATGCTTATGGGTACTCTTGGACATTTTGTATACCCTAAAGATATTGTGATATGTTAGGTTTGAATTTAACATCTATAGGGTGTATATATATTGTGTTGGATATTTTGGGATCAGTATGGATTGTATATAATACTTTTGCTGAGGTTTGCTTAAGATGAAACTCGTTGCTGTTTTTGATAATGGAACAGGTGTTTGCAATTGTTACGGGTTCAATCGTATATTAAGTTTTAAACTCAGTGATGTTGTGATGTGACAGGATGGAATTAAGGTTTGTGGTATGTATGGAATGACAAATGCTATGGAATCAGTTAATGCATATAAACTATACTTTTGTTAAAGATTGTTTAAGATTGAATCAGTTGCTCTTTCTGATAATTTTGGAAGAAATTCTAATGGGCCTAACGATTGTATTGTGGCTTAAGATTTAAAACTGAATTGAGTGGCGCCTCAGCTTAGGGGTTATCCCAAGTGGGGGCGTTACATCTAAGGTCAATTATTCAATTCCTAATATTGATATAATTAATTCAAGTAAAGTTATAATTTACTCTCCAAAATTTGAAATATCTACATATATATAAGAACCTAAAATAATGGTTATTACTATTTGACCATGAGATAATTAATAATTTTATAAGTCCATAAAATTGCTTAAGTGATATTCATGTATAGTTATTTTTAAATTACTACCATAAAGAAAAATTTTAAGCTGGTTGTATAAATTGAAAAAAATATAAAAGATTATATATTTAACTAAAATAAAGTATACTTTGTTACTATACATGTAACATCCCAAATTTTGAGATCCTAAAATAAATAAGATATGAAATCAATAAATCTGGCTAGATTAGTTTTGGTATAGATTTAATTAAAAATCTAGAAATGGATATTGGAAGTCGAGTGATCTAATTGAAAATAAGAAAAGGGCTTGATTGAAAAAATTATAAAACTTAGGGGTCAAAGTGAGAGAAATAAAAAACTTAAGATTTTTAAAGTAAATCAGTTTGGACTTAGTTGATTGAAATTAAAAAGAACAGGGGTCAATGTGTGAAAAATCAAACTTTAAAGCGCTGAACAGAATTAAAAGTCCAGGGGTGCAATTGAAGTTGGTTAAAAGTTTTAGGGGTCAAATTAAAGAAGCTAAAAAATATTTTACATATATAGAATGAAGGACGGAATTTAAATAAATTCTCAAAATCAACCCCACACCTAATGGAGTTGCGAACAGTCGGAAAATTGGTAGGAAACTTGAAAGTAACACCACAGAAAGCTTCATCTTGCCTTGGCGAGAAAATTCATACCAAACTTGACCTAAAACACCGATGAAACTGACGAGAAATTGAGGGCGACGGCAGCGAGTGGCGGGCTTGGTGGTTTTGTGCGCTTCTAGCGGTGGAAATAGTTTGGAATCAGAGAGGTTTTTGTTGCGGCAACATAACCAAGCTAAAGATGGTCACAATTTGGAGTTTCAACTTACGGTCGTGGAGGAATTAGGATGGTGGCATCGCGGTGGTGTTAGGGCGGAGCTGCTTGTTTGAACAACCAATTGATGGCCTAAACGGTAATGCTTTTCAAAATTGTTTTGGCGGTTTTGTTGGGCTCAGCGGGATGCACAAGATGGTGGAGGTGGTCTTCATATCTTGCGGTGGCGGCGGTGTGTGGTAGTAGTTTTTGGGCAGTCAGCACAGTTTTGAATTCCGAACTCATCTGGACTAATTCTAGCTTGAGATTGAATCTCGGTTTGACCTAATTTGGGTAAACTTTATATCGAATATTGATTCGATTGATTTTTACAATTCTAATTCAATGCTTATTGAATTAAGATTATTGAAATGTAATTCCACTTGAGACGATATTAATTTTGTAATTATTGAAAATATTGTTTATAATCCTAAGTTCGGTGAATTAAGAAAGATTGATTTAAAACTATATTCTTAGACCCGATGATATAGTATGTTGTGAATGAAATATAGTTAAGCTTAATCTAAAAGAATTAAGCTATATGAATGTTAGCACAAAAATAGATTATCCAAGTTGAATCTAATATACTGGTAAAACCCAACTAATTTAGGAACTTGGATCCTCATCACACACTGTGAAATAAGTGAAGTGATGATAGAGTTTGTGGGGATAGCCACTCAAGAATTACTAGCCTGGGGTCTTAGAATAAGACAAGCAAGACCATGCTTATGGAATAAGATAGAGTAAAATATTCATAAAGTGTGTTAGATAACTTGAGGATTGAATTGGCCCCAACATGTAAAGCTATTAAGGCTATTAGAACTTTAAGACAATAAAATGAGAATAATTGGGCTCAAGTAAGTGAAGTCTCATAATATTGAGAATATCATGTATCTGAAGATTAAAGTCATTTGAGATGAGATATAATTAAACTTGAGTGTTATAGCAACAAATACCTATTGAATATTGGGACCCTAAACACTACCACAATGATATAGATCATATCAGTAATCCACTCATCAACTGATTAGTTAAGGATTACCATATTTAATTATCTTGAGCATTTAGATATGAAACAGAGATTAATAGAATTATGTCAGAATAACCTTGTGGTTGATAAAGACATCAACTGTATCTATACTTAAGATTTAGAGGATTAATATGATGGTAACTCGGGTTATCTTATGATAGTTCTTGGTTTGACTAGAAAGCCAAGACCTAAGCGTCCATACAATAAGGGATTCCTCTGTATTTGCTAGGTAAGTTTGTATTAGATTTCTTTGCTGGGAAAAGAACATATATAATTGTTATTATGCCCTTGTTGTTTGATCCTGTTTATGCTGAGATTCAATAGTTGTTGCTTGTATGTCTATGCCATTTCTTGACTCTTGTGTTAGATTTGACAATCTGTTTAAGCTGTTCTGCGTACATGTAATTCTTGAGTCATTATTAATCAAGCCTAATATTGCCTAATCCTTTCTATGACTTGGATTCCTATCTTACACACATGCATATATATATATATGTGTGTGTGTGTGTGTGTGTGTGTGTGTGTGTGTGTGTTTATGTGTGTGTGTGTGTAAATATATCATTATTCGAGCCTTGCTTTGCTGTAAAATGTCTTTCACCTATGCCATATTGACCTTTGATCTTTGTATTGCTCTTGAAAATCTAATTGGACTTCTCTTCTTCTTTGCCATGTGATTTTTAAGTAATTCTTATTGGAATTCCCCCATTAGTCTCAAAATGTTGAATTCATTGCTCGAACAATTTAATCGATGCATGTTTACATAAATTTTTGGAAAGTAAACCACTTGATAGCCTATTTGGACTTCTCATCTTCTTAGCCCGTAGTTCTTGAACCATTTGTATTTGAATTCCTGTTCATATCGAGCTGTTGAAATCTAGAACCAAATATCACGTTTTCACAAGTTTTGAGAAAGTAAACTGCTTGTGAAATCCTACCACACATCGCCCCTTTACACTAATTATGGTTTTGGTTGATCATGATTTATGTCGTTTTATCCAAATTTTGTGATTGTGTGTGAAAACTGAGAAATATATTTTGAGATATATTTTCTGTTATCGCCATGATTGTCATCTGGAAATAAGTCTGATGTTGATTAAATGTTTATTGTTTATCATGGCGAAGTGATTTGATTTGAAATGTTGTTGGACGATTACATTATACTGATTATTGGATACCCTTAGGGGTGGGCTCTAGGATCGGCTTTGGGAGATGGACCGGGCAGAATGGACCGACGGCGATCGATCTTCGATTGATACCCTTCTGAGTACATGTGGCTTCATAGTCAGTTGGAGTAACTGTATATAAGGGGATGAGGCATGAAGCTAGCCATGCCTATTGTTTGGTTAACTATCCGAACCGATCACTTGGGATTGGAGGGATAAGGATTTTCGTGTTCTCAAAAGTGGAAGGATAAGGTTGGAGAATCACCAACAGTAGGTTTTGCTAAAATATTATTGATATATTATCGGTTACAGTGAGCTCTGTTCTCTGTTGATTTAGTACTTATGAAATTATTATCACTATGTATTTTTGTGTTGCTCCTTCGTTAATAACTGACTAAGTCATTTGGACTTACAGTTTTGTGTTGTTTCCTTTCAGTTTTATCCCAGATAAGAAGGAATGGCGAAGATAGGCTAAACCTTGAGATACATGAGGTAATAAGCCCAAGGAATATATGGATATACAAATTGTACCCTGATGAGTTACTGATGTGGATATGATAGGTAGTATCAAGTGTGATCTATGATACTTTAGTAACAAGCTAAACTGTTGATGGATGCCACTGGTGGGAATTAAATATTTTGGTTTTCGGAAGATTTATGTTGTCTTATCTAGAGAGCTTGTAGTATAGATTTGAGTAAAACCTTGATGGGAGCAAGCGCTTCCAAGTTGGGGAGCTACAATACAGGATATATTTCATATTTTAATAATTTATATATTCACTTTGATAATATTAACTATTAAAAACTAAATGGGCATATGAAGTAATAAAAGTATCTAATAATAAGCTTTAGAAAATATTAAGCATGATTTTTTTTCATCTAAAGAATTAAACATTTATGCTTTTTTAATTTAATTATACATTCTTATCCAAAAAAATTTTAAATTTATCCAAATAAAATAGTTGATAACTAAGTTATTTCAAAACAACAACCAATGTTTCATATTTAATAAATTCTTTTGTATTTATATAGATATAATAACTTTATTTTTAGTTGAAATAATATATTGTTCAATTATTTTTAATTGAAAATTTTTAAATAAATAAAAAATTAATATTCAATTATTTGATCAAATACATTATTTTTTATATCTTAATAATTATTTTCTTGAAAACTTAGAATTCTAAATATATATATATTTAAGTAGTTTATATTAAATATACTTCAAAAGTAAAAAAGTACTTAGCAATCATAATTGTTTTTTAATTAATGTGTGACTAACTTAAAAAAATTTACAACTTATCCATTGCTTATAAAAAAAAGATAGACATATATTTATGTGGAATATCAAATCATTACTTTCTTATAAAAGAGTTAAAAATTTTAAAATCAATAATTATAAATTAATTAACAAGCAAGTCCTCATTTAATCGAAGTTTTCAAAATTTAATTATTTTTTTAGATATTTTTAGATAAACCATATATTTAGAATATAGCAAATAATTTAATTTGGCGAATGTATTTCAAATAATAGAAGTTACTTCCTATGACATCAGTTAAATCTCAATTTTATTTTTATATTATTATTTAAATTATTTTAGTTTTCTTGTAATAGAATAATGGAGAATTTATTTTCAATTATTTGAAGTAATTTTTTTTTTTTTTTTTACGGGGGACATATATGGCTGATATAGTTAAAAAATTTCAAAAGCTTGTTAAATGACCACTTAAATAGCAAATAATATCGATTTTTACATTTATTAGTATATTTAGTTACTTAATTTTATATTATATCAGGTACATTTATTTTTATATTTTTGCTATTAATAATTCATAACAAAATGCTTAAACGTGGAACAATGATGTCATATCAAAATTTCACATGGATTAGTGGTGCTGGACAAAAAATATTCAACTGAAAGTAAATATCTATTAAATTATTTGTACAATTTATACTTATAAAAGAATAATTTATGAAAGATTGATATTTTATATTGAATTGAATTTTGAAAATTACTTATTATTTTATGACCATTTACATAGTAAATGTTATCTGGTAATTCCAAAAATAATAAAATAACTACATATATAAATAAAAACAAACAAATTTTACTTATTAAAGTTGTATAGAATATAAAAAATATTTTAGTTTATAACATATTGCATGTTATAAACAAATTATTTACTCAAGTGGTGATCAAATAATAACATAATGTAAGTTATTTTTATAGATGAAATACAAAGAGATTATATATTTACTCTACCTATAAATACTTGACATTTAAAAATCTCAAATGTTATTAAAGTTCTAACTGCAACTTAATTCCACATTATAAAGAAATCATTAAAAAAGACTTTATACTTAAAAAAAAAATTATCTTCTTATTTATCATTTTTGATATGTATATATAAACATACATCAAATTACAAAATGTATCGAGTAAAATGTTTTTCTCTACTTTTATTTGCTTAATTCTTTCATTTATTTTTTAAATTTTTATCATTTAAAAAGCTTAATAATTTTTAAATTTAGTGTTAGCAATTCTTAATATTCTACAACTTAATTATTTAAGTATAGATTAACTTCAAATTGGATATTATCGTTAATTAAATTATTCATATTATTTTATTTAATTAGTAATAGATTTTCTTTCTTTAAATTTAAAAATAACCAAAATTCATTATTTAATTACATGAAGTAAAATAAATATTATTTTAATAGTATGTTTTCAATGCATGGTACCGAACACAAGTTAATTTTATGTATAAATTAGTAAGAATAGATAACTAGAAGCAATACTGTTGAAACAAATGTGTGATTGTGATTGCACGCTCTGTTCCCTATGAATGCAACTCCGATGTGGCATCCGCCGACGGATGCGGACAAAATTGCAACTAGAAATCCAACAAAACATCGACAGAAACGGGGTTATGTAAAAAAGAATTACAAAAGGATATTAATGTAGGAAGGGATTATATGGATACCATAATTATTATTATATATAAGACCAAACATATTTAATATAATTAATTATGTATTAGTGTGCTGCTACTTTTTTCAGAGTTAAATGTCGTTATGGCTTTGGCTATCACTAATCCAACTTGATTATCACCTTTGTTATGAATATAATATCAACTAAATTGATTAATCTTTTCTTTTAAAAATAATAATCTTAAAAATTTGTGATATCAAAATTATTCAAAATTAAATGCAATAAATTAATCTAGAGTCTGAATGATTTAACTTTATAATGTACCCATTCAAATGGAACATTTTTCATATAATTTTCTCAGCCCAAAAAATTCCAAACTTTTTTATTACTATATATATGCCGATCTCATCTAGCCTTCGTATACAGTTTAAACTTAAAGTTATTCATCTTTCACATAATTTAAAACATCATCATACACGCATATATCTAAGTATAGAGATTAAAAGAGGTGAACGGCAATCTTTCTGGGAAGTTATGCAGCCGAGCTTAGACAGTCCACCAGGCTATCAGCGGCATGCAGGAATGGTTCATCAGGTATATCAAACTTCAGTGTGCTAATAATTTTTATAGTCGTCAGGTGAGCATGCTTTGGTGAATTATTATATTTTTCCTTTGTTTTCCTGATATTGATCAGATATCAGGCTGACTTTCATGCAATGGAGAATTGAAGGGATTATATATAGGAGGAAATCTACTGACGTGACCAAATCTTGTGAGATATATTACATTATATTATGCGCTGATTAAATTAGAAGATCGCTTGCTGCACTTTTGATGTTGCAGAGCTTCAATCTGCTGAGTAAATATATATATATATATATATATATATATATGTTGTCTTTTTTTTTTTTTTTCTCTAAAGCAAAATATTCAATATGCAACTTTTCATTAGATGAATTACATCATATTTACCACTAACTATGTGACAATATATTATTAAGTTGATCAGCTCTTTTATTAATTTATAGACGAGACTCAGTTAAAATAACGGTCAATGTTTAGAAACTTAATTTAACTACAAATGTAGCAGAACTTTAATTATTATGGCAACACAAATAATATATTTTTGGACCGTCGATGTTCTTATGTTACTTTGATCTGATTAGAATAGAACTTAATTTATACTAGCATAAAGAATCTATTTCAAGCTGTCAGTATTTCAAAGTTTACTTTAACTCAATGATAATATAACTTAATTTTATGATAATATACGAAACATAGATGACTAAACTAATAAAAAAACACCATACTTGCATAAGCTAATTACAAGATTCGTGAATCTAGCGAGACATCTTTAGTACTTTGTTGAATATGGAAAGTTTTCAAATGCCTTAGGAACTCCAGGAGAACAAGCAGTGGAAAATTGACTGTCATTTTTGGTGACCATTTCTAGATGGACCCATCAATTCAGAATTGAGGGAAACACGATAGTTAGTCACAAATTGAAAATTTTCAACAAATTCTCAACCTCAAATTCAATCCAAATTCTAGATCTTAGATGAATGATTGGGATATATATCCTCCTACACAAGGAAGTCCTATTTTATACTGGTATAAAATAATAAAATACTAGGATAATGATATTTCAGTTTTGCCTACCTAGGAAGTAGCGCTTACTCTCTTCATGTAATAATAGCATATAAAGCATTAATTAAGTCTTATGTTTTTATAATATCGATGTATGTCCTAATTGGATCCCATTCATTAGAAAGTAACTTAAGTTGCGCCCGCCGACGGAAGACGACAAAAGATAGGGTCGCGCAAATTACACACGAATTTGGGCACAACAGGTAATTTTATTTGCCACCCATTTTGGATAATACTGATCTATGATCCATAAAAGTAAATATATATAAGTATGTTATATATATACACGTATATAATGTTATAAAGTTAAGTTTATATCATCGTATATAATTTAATGATACATAATTTTACTTCAATAGTACAGAAGCGGTTGACATCTCAAGAAATTTTTTAGGTCTTCCAGTGTATTGACAGATAGGAAATCAAATAATAATAAATAGAACATGTATGGTATATATAATATATTTATAAATAAATAAAATAATCTTAAAGTTGATGGAAACCGTATAACAAGACTTTCAAAATAGACCTGACAGTTGGATATCCATGGGTAACCCAATGATAGGTAATAATTAGTTGGTACGGATAAATTTACCTCTTTTTTATTGGGTACGAGATAATAGACATATTACCCATGATGATAGATAACAGGTACCGCACGGGTATACCCATAATATATTTTTATTTTTTAATATTTAAAGGTAAATTAATATCCACTTTACAACTTATGTAATATTATTAAAATATTAACTAAATAAAACTAAAAAAACTACGAATTTATTACATTAAATAGTTACTTAAAGCATATCAATAACATTATAGTTTAAAACTGACAACTTAAGTAATCAAAATCCACAAAATTTAAGGTACATTCATTCAAATTCAAATTTAAATTTCATTAATTACATGTAAAGTTCTTTGAATTAAATGTTTAAATATCACCCAAATAATATTATAATATGAATTTAAATTTGAATTTGAATTTGAATTTTTGTTGTGAATGGTGTATGAGAAGTATTGGGAAGATAAAAAGTAATTAAGGTAATGATAAGGGTTGAAAAATGGATGAAAATGGAGAGAAAATATAATAAAGAATGTTTTAAAAATGAAAATATTTGAAAAAATAAAATAGATAGTGATAGTTTTCTATTTTTATTTTTAGGAGAAAATAAAAACTAACTTATGAAAATGAAAACAAACGGCCCGTAAGAGCCCAGCTAGAGAAAACTTCTATTTTATATATTTTCTGCTGCGCGCCCTTTAGTCAGGAACTCTTCTTTTCTTTTCTTTTTTTTTTTTTTATGATTATTCAGAGTGAAATACAATAATTATAACCTTAGATCAGCTCTTATCACAGTACTAAAAAAGTTCCTCAAACTGTTATAATTTAGCCAAGGCATCTTATTTAATTAACTAAATAAATTATTTTCACTATGTAATATTTTTAATACTTAATTATATTATTTTAGATATGTTTCTTATTAATATGATAGAAAATGTATATCGAAATTATTAAATTACAATATCTAAGATAATGGATTTTTGTTTTCTCTTGCTTTTATTTTTTAATTAATTAATAAATTAAATTTTATCTAATTAAATTATTTTAGATATATTTATTACTTTAATGTTACTGAATACGTAATTTAAAATTATTAAAATTCTATAATTTAATTATTTTTATTTTCTTATTTGAAGTTTGGAATTATAAAATTATTTAATATTCAACATATATGTTCATTTATTTTTATAATTTAAAATTTTAAAACTGCAATAATTTAAGAAATAATAATTTTTTTTCCTAAAAGTACTTTTAAATCATATAAGTTTGTATTTTAGTTAATAAATTTTAAAATACTTAAAAGCACCCAAGTTGTGCATATCAAACAATATCAAATTTTAAAACATTTATTTATTTTTAAATCAATTAGTTAATTAATTAAATGGTTTAGTTAATTAACAGCTAGTTAATTAAAAATTAATTACCAAATTATACTTTCAACCGTAATATTAAATATTATTTTAATTTATTACATTAATACCCCTATTATGATTAGTTTATTACAATTACACCCACACATGTTAGGGCATTTTGGTCCAAAAGTAATCAACAATTTGGAATAGTCAAATTAAGGGTAAAATTGAATTTTCATAAAAATTCAATGATGAAGTAAGCAAAATCTGTTAGTTTGAC
Organism: Jacaranda mimosifolia; assembly: GCA_018894105.1. Lineage (NCBI taxonomy): Eukaryota > Viridiplantae > Streptophyta > Magnoliopsida > Lamiales > Bignoniaceae > Jacaranda > Jacaranda mimosifolia. The sequence continues at coordinate 5,851,779 of CM032133.1, forward strand.
TAACGGTAAGACCTAATTGTTAGACGGCAACAAATCTCAAGGAATGTGATTGTAATTTTTCAAATCACATGAGAAGTTTTTATTAATTACCCAAATTTATGGGGAGGTTTCTGTAATTATCCCATATATATATATATATATATGTATTTGCTGCTGCACGTCCTTTAGCTATAAAGTCTATTCTTTATTTTCCTTCTATGATTATTCAGAGAGAAATACAATAATTATAATCCTAGATCAGCCCCTTATCATACTACCAAAAAAATTCCACAACCTTTTGTAATGAAGCCAGGGCATCTTATTTGTACAGGAATCTAGGCTTCCATTATGATCAACCAAAACTCTGACCTTATTAGTCTCCTCACCGTCTCAACTTATGTTCCATTTATGCCAAAAGGGTTGCAGCCATAGTAACAGAGTAGATTTCATTCTAAGGATGGAGTCTACAGTCCCTTTCAAGCAAGGAGAACATGAGAGATTCCTTTCATTTAACATGAGTTATCCAAAGGATCAAGAAGCCGACCCTCCATTTAATACTATTGGCCAGGATGAGGCTAAAAAACGCTACATTGGTGTAAGAAAACGACCTTGGGGAAAATATGCAGCCGAAATAAGAGATTCCACAAGGCATGGAATAAGGGTTTGGCTCGGAACATTCAGCACTGCAGAAGAGGCTGCCTTGGCTTATGATCAAGCAGCATTTGCAATGAGAGGACCTTCGGTTCCCCTAAATTTTCCATTAGCAAAAGTTAGGGAATCACTTGAAAAGATGAATTATAGCTGCAAGGAGGGTTCCTCGCCCGCTAAAGCCTTAAAAGAGTCGCACAAGATGCTGAGCCCGTCGACCAAACAAAGGGGTAGTAAAAAGAGAAGACTAATTAGAGAGGAGGATATGGTGGTTCTTGAGGACTTGGGATCTGATTTGTTGGATGAGCTCTTATCTGAGAGTTCAACTAATGAGTGAATATCAACAATATTTTGGTACTGTGAGTTAATCCTGATATTTTTTTTCTTTGGTAAATAGAAAATTTACTCTCTTGTTGCTTTAGTTTCTCCTGATTTCTTGTTTCTCAGATCTATTAAACCCTAGATCTCTATCAACCAATCTCTCAGTGCTTTTATGAATTGTGGAAATTAGTTCTACTCAAACTATATATACATACACATACATAAAAGTCTTTTTGGGCCCAAACTTCCAACCCCGCGCCCCCAAATCAAACTACCACTGTGTTTGGTTCATGGATTTTGGTGGGGAAAAGAAAATAAAATGTTAAGGAAAATGTTTTTGGTTGTTTCATTGTTAAGCAAAATATGAAAGGAAAAAAAAATATTGAAACAAATATATATGGTGTACTTGAGGAAAATAAAATTTCCTCACAAAATTAGAAGAAAAAGAAGAAATTTGAAACTCTCACTCATTTTTCAACACTTTCATTACTCCTCTTTCCCCCTTTTCTTTTTTCATTATTTTCTTTAGCAAAAGAACAAATTGAAGATTTTATATTACTTTATTTTCTTTTAATTTTCCATAATATTTTTCTTTCCTTCTCAAAATCCTTAAACCAAAGATAGTGTAATTTTTTTCAAAAAACAAGTATTACAAATGAAATGGGCATTATGAATTGTCATGAATATTGATATCACTTTTATGGGGCATAGTTTTTTTATAGTGAGCCATAAAATTATTGATAAATATATTATATGTATTTGAAAGTACTTATTTATTAAGAACTATCCTGTTTTGCTTTTGATCTTGGAAGAAACTTTTTGAAGGTCTGTACTGTATCAATTTTCAGTATTTATATATAGTTTCTGTTGACTAAATTAATATGACAGACCTAAAACTGATGATTATGATGTTAATTCAGGAGACCTCATTAATTTGGTTAAACATTTACTCTATATGCCTTGCTGCAGGCCGTAGCAACATGCTAATCATTTTTCTCCTTTGATTTAGACTTTACTTAGCTTAATTTCTAATTTGATCTAAAAATTCTTTATTGATGTACTTAATTACTAGCTTGATCTTAGGTTGTCTCAATGAATGATTTTAATGGGATAAGCTTCAAAGTTGAAGTAGTTGAAACTATTATAACCACGAAAAGTTTTAAGACAATTCTAATTCGTCAATTGATATTCCATTCCATGTACTTCTCTGCAACTAAATATAGCTTGAGCTGTCTTCATTTTCTTTATATATACATGATTAGCTAACTCATAAGAGCAGTGTTATTAATTTATCATGCATGAATGGTAGCTTGATGATGCAACTAAAAAATATATCTATACGCACACGCACACGCACACGCACACGCACACGCACATACACGTATATATAAATTAATTAAGTACTAGTGAAAAAGAAATGAGCTACAGCAAAATGACACTTGTATACTTTTGAAATTGTTTTCAGTCACCATATCATGCCCCTTTTGAGCTCAAGTTGTCTGCTGTGGAAATTAATTCTATCATGCATGCTTGTATACTTTTCAAAATTTTGAGCTTCAATTATATATCATCCTTAAGTAATTCCTTGACAAATACATCCCCAAGGAAACATTGTATGTACTATGTTTTCCTATTAATTAGAGTTCAATATCTCACCTCACGTAATGGAACTCAGTGGTCTATATTGACTTTATATGTATTTGTGTGTATATATGTAAGTATAGGCATTTATTTGATGCACCAATTTGTACAGATATTATACTTTGCCTATATCCTTTCCCTCTGAGTTGTTTCCTTAATTTGAGGAGTTGGATAATCAATTTGGACGGCTTCCTATGGTTTACTTAATTCCCCACTATTAATGTTTTCCTCTCGTTGTGACTGGTGGTATTGAAGAAGAATGTTAGTATTATAGTTGATTGTTTAGAATATATATATATATATATATATATATGGGAAAGGGGAAGTTGAAGAGCATAGTTCAATTTAGATATATGGAGAAGTATCTATCTATATATATATATATGAGTGTGTATATATACATTCTTGAAGTTGTTAGGTATGTGATGATGGACAATACATCTTTATTGTATATGCTGTCCTTTTTTCTTTTTTCTTTCTCCCTTATAGTTAAAACAAGGCATACAATGGAGATAATATCTTTCATGTTGTACAAATTCACTGTCAGGTGATAATGCTAAAGTTTTTCATAATTATCCATAGTATAAGAATTGTTTTTATATTACAAATTAGGCTTCACAATTTTAAAAGTGACAATAACTATGTAAAAAGTTTTCAATATTGATAATGTGACAAAAAATTGTGTATAAAGTTGACATTATAAATAACTAGTTGTATACGTTTATAGTAGTATGTATAACCCATTAACATCAATAAATATAGTTGTCACAAAATTATATGTTATCGCTACATATGTGTTATTAATTATTGATAATGATAATTTAGAAATATTTCTTGTTACTATTAAACTTTTGAAAATCATATAATTATCGTAAAATTATTATCATTTCAATACATATTTTTAGTACAAATATTAATATTCTTGCTTAATATTTCGTCATTAGTTTGCAGTATTTCCTTTTATTATATTTTTTTATTTGTGCATTGAAAGAAAAGCTATACATTGAGAGGTTATACGTCCTTTTACTGACATACCTCCTTTTTTTTGCCCAATTTTAGGCATAACTAAAATTAGTTGTACGTTGGATGTTTCGTACATCATATTTTCTTGTCCATTGGGGGATGAATGGATAATTCGCCAATAAATTCTCATTTCTACAAGCATATTGATCTCAAGTTCAAGTTTGAGTTCCATAAAAAATAGTTAGAAAATTTGTCATCATCTACTTTAAATAAAAACTAAAATAATATATACTTTTTTCCCCTTTGATTATCCTATATGCATAATAATCTATAAGGACATGTGTTGGCCGAGTTCAACAGTATAAGTTGTAAATATAATTAAAAGTGAGATTAAAGATTTGAACCTAACAAGCTTTTCATATTAAAAGTTTTTCAAATATATATCAAGAGTCGGTTAAGATTTTCGAACATCCACTTCCTTTCCATTTATTAAAAAATATGGCAATTCTTTTGCTTTTCTTTTTTATCTCCTATTTGTATTTGACATTTCAAATTATCAAGTTTAAGAACATGAGTAAAACTGTCATTAAGTTTCATATCTAGTGAAAAAGAAATCCAAAAGATGGGTCCTTAAAAGTTTTACTTCAATTCTGATATATCAAACAACATAAGTGCAAAAAATACTCTGAAACATGTTAAGAGGGGAAAATATTTAAATGTTTTTCTCCTGATGTAACACTGCTTGTTGTCAAAGAATAATGTGAGGATTGATATGTAGGAATAACATTAGGTGAGAATTGAGTGCCTTTAGAAATGAAATGAATATGAAAATGAATGACGCTAGTATAAGTTATTTTATGTTTAGTAATGATAAAGGAATGAAATCATTATTCCATACTAGATTCCAATATCATAATTGATTTTTAGCAGTGATTTTTAGCAATGATCGGTAGGAATGGAGTGGAAGTATTCTAAAATAATCAAATTATCCTTTTGTATAAAATTCTTAAAATAAAATATTTTATAGATAAATTATTTATATCTTATAAATCTATGTTTTTTATACAATCTTTATTTTTTTATTTCGTAAAAAAAAGTATGACAAAGATTATGACTTATTTATATTTTGAGAAATAAAATTCATTTTTTTTTGGGTAAAAATAAAAAAGATGCGGTATATGACTAAACTTTCTTTTATTTGGACTTCGAAGATTATGGGAGAAATCTCTATAGAGAAGAAGATACCATCAAGAAGATATATAAGAGGGTCTTTGTGACTGTTTAGAATTCTTTTATAAGATATTAGAGCTTAATTTTATTAAATACAAAAATAAGTTCATTTCTAATAGATTGAGAATATCTAAACTTATGGGGTAGGGAATGAACAACTAGACCAATGCTTTTGGAAATGAAATTCCTATGGGAGAGAGGTTTCTCATTCTTAATTATACAAAACATAAGTTTAGCAATGAAAATTGAACAAATATATATATATATATATATATATTTATGTTGAACAAATATTTCTTTTTTTAGGAATAGACTTGGGATGCTCATTCCATTTCTACCGTACCATAATTTATTTATTTATTTATACATGCACATGCATTTGGGGGTCTCACACATATAGGTGTAAGGATGGTGCTACTCAACCAATTGATTAGTAACTGAGTGTAATTAGTATAATTAGATTTTAAGTGAATAAGTTTACCTAAATTTATTTAAAAGAATTATGAGGTTTTATATCTTATAAAATATTTTTAAATATATAAAATATTGCATTTTATTTTAAAAATGAACTCTTTAAATATTTGAATATTATAAGAATTTAAAATTTATAAAATATTATTACTAATAATTTTGTAATTAATACGCATAAGATTAAAAAGTTTTGTTAAAATTTTAGAAATAAAATTAGAAGTTTCTTATTTTTCTAAAAGAACTTCTAAGATTTTAAGATCTTGCTTTGAAAGTTTATAATATATTAAAATATTATAAGCTCATCATTTTTTACAAATTTTATTATATTTTGATAAGCATGTAAGTCCAACCAAATACCCTTTAGTTAAAATAAAAGTAGTATTCCCTTTAGTTCACATGAGATGACTCGATATGAGATAATCTATTATTCTTAATTAAACTCTAAACATAATGTCTTATCCAAAATTCATTGTTAAGGAGATTGAACAAATGACTGTTCTTTGTAGGGATGGCAATGGTGCGGGTTTGCCAAAACTCAAGACCCATCCCGCTAAATTTTTTATGGACCTGAGACACCCCACCCCATACCCTATTCTTAGCGGGTTGGACCCATTAGACTCGCTAGACCCACTTTGTATATTTTAAAAAGTAAAAAAAATTTAAAAAGATAATATCATCATAACTTTATAAATATGATAATATAATATTATTAACAAAAAATTAATTATTTTAAAAAATTATATATTCACATTTAGTTTTTGAAAAATTATAAATCACAAATATTATTATTGTTTATATATACATATTCAATGCATAAAATATTTATTATGACTATATTATTATTTTTACATAGAATATATATGTAACATTCACCTTATTAATACATATATGAATACCTATTACGTTAATATATATATATATATATAACAAATCAAATTATATATATATATATACAATATTACAACGGGGCGAGTCTTGGGCGGATCCGAGTTTAAAAACTAAAACCCAAGGCCCGCCCCACGCATTGCCATCCCTGGTTCTTTGGTCCAAGGTGCGAATTTGGGTGCTAACCGACCGCAACTTGCCTTTCCATCCCACCTGCTAGCCTTCTATAAGTGGAAAGACGTGGGTCAAACCGCCGACGGAACGGGACAAAGTCCAATATTGATCAAACTCGATTAAGAACTTTCAAAGTTTTGACATAATTCTTGGGAAAAAGGGAAATAAAAGAAGTTGATGACATGCCTTACAGGGTGCATGCCTTTGAAATTCCCCAAAAGAAGAATTTTAGTTAAGAAAAAATAAAAAGTGTACTTCATTTTATATTATTTTATTCTTGAATGCATTAACATTAAAATTTTATTGGAATAAATTACTATTTGATATCCAAATAAATTGACTATTGATTTGGATCTCAAATCAAAGTCCATAATAAATTTGGGCTTCATAGAATGGGCCAATTGAAAATGAATTATAAAATTCTTATTTATTTTGGGTTACTAATGGCCAAATATATTTAAATATGACACATTAGTAAATTAAGCCCATCTTAGGTGGTATTCAAGCCCAAGGGGAGACTCAAGCTTCAAATCATCAAACCCTAATATGTGTTTATAGAAAGGGATGTTGGGAGACATACCACATATCAAGAATTCAAGTATCAAGCTCTTAAGTTCAGCTCTTACATGAAAAAGTGCTGCAACCACAAGGGTTCTACAGCTTCTTCAAAAGTATTAAATTTTGAAGACTTTGATATCAAAATAAATAATTGATTTCACGGTGATTCATGATTTTATTCACAAATTTATGAGGGAATTATGCATCCGATTCAAGAACAAGCATCAATCCCCTTAATCAAATTCAGAAGAGAAGAATAAGAGGATTAGTCTTTAATTGCGAAGATATTTTCTAGATATTTTAACCACTTTTATTTTAAATTAAATATTGAATTTGTCCATATTTTTCTTATCTTGTAATTCTTTTTGTAGACTCAAAATTTGTGTGAATAAATTTTTGACACGCCCAATGGTACAATCTCTGCCTCTCGTCTCTTCCTCCTATATCAAAGTTTCAGTCATCATTCCCAAATGCTCCGTATCGCCCAAGAAGAATCAAGTCACCATTACAAATCAGAAATATATTATGGATATTATTGCTGCAATCGGTCAATCTTCCATCGGGGGCAAGATTGTTGATTACACTCTATCAGATGGCTCGAACTCGGTAAGCCCTTTGGCGATCAACTCCAAATCATCTCATTTTGTTGTGCTGCCTGCGATGATGACTGAAACAACTACAATGTATGAACATATTGCCCAAATGTCTCAAGCAATTGTTAATCTTCAGAAGATTATGGAAGACAAAGACCTCCAAATTGCCCAAGACGAGCAAAATAGAGCACTCGAAAATTAGAAAGTCCACCCAAAATCATCCTCTTTGAACCATGTTAAAAAGGATAAACAAATGGATGAATCACTAATCCAGCTTGACTCTGTGCATAAATCCAACCATTCTACAACTTATGTTACTGCGTTATCCATTCAGCAATTGCAAGATACTAACACCATCAGAGCTTAATATGACGGCCATTCACAGAACTCGCTGGTGTACTCGAAACCATACACTAAGCAGATTGGTGCCCTAAGGATGTCGATAGCTATCAACTACTAAAGCTTCAATGGTTCGATGGGAAAGGCAACCCGAAATAACGTATTGCCCATTTTGTGGAAACATGAAACGATGCAGGAACCTATGGTGACCTCCTTGTGAAACAATTTGTGAGATTGCTTAAAAGAAATGCATTTGATTGATACGTTGACTTAGAGCCTGAATCCATTGATAGTTGAGGGGAAATGGAAAGGGAATTTTTGAACCACTTGTACGGCACCCATCGAATCATAAGTATGATCAAACTTACTAACGCAAAGTAGTGGAAGAATGAGCCAATCATTAACTGCATCAACCGTTGGCGTGCACTAAGTCTGAATTGCAAAGATAAGCTGTCGGAAGTTTCAGCAATAGAAGTGTGCATCCAAAGGATGGATTATGGGCTTCTCTATATCCTCTAAGGGATCAAGCCCCGAAATTTTGAAGAATTGGCTACTTGCACTCATGACATGGAATTGATCATTGCAAATCATAAAGTTGCTTTTCCAGTGGACTACCAAAAGAAAGATAGAAATGATTCGAAGGAGGATGAGAATCTTTGGCAATCAAAGCAACTCCTATCAAAATCTCTGCAAGAAATAGAGGCGAAAATCTTGAGGATCAATGTGTACGAAATGAAAAGCATCAACCTACACTAAAAGAATTGCAAGAAAAGGATAATCCATTCCACGATGCTGATGTCTCTCAAATCTTTTCGAGTTGTTGGCAAGAAAAATGATCGAGTTGCCCGAGTCAAAACGTCCTGAAAAAGTTGGGAAGGTGAATAACCCGAAATACTGCACGTATCATCGAGTTGTTAGCCATCCTATAGAAAAATGCTTTATGGTCAAGGAGAAAATCATGATATTAGAAAAAAATGGAAAGTTAGTCCTTGATAAAGATGCAGCAAATGCAAATGTTGCTAGTGTCATGACTATCGTAAATGTTGCTTGTAGCCAGAAAAATATTCTTTCCCCACTTATTGGGGCACTAAAGATGCCTCGATTCGGAAGCATAAATCCAGTCTTATTTAAAATTAACTGATGAAAAGAAAAGACTAAGTACAAGTTTTACTTCTAAAATTGAAGATAATGGCAAGTGGATTCCTGTGACGCTTTGGTAGAGAAAAAGGCAATGTGTTCATCAACTTCACCAATCAATCTTGAAGAAGCAGCATCCCATCAAGCACCCTCAATTGAAGTTAATAGGATATATGAAAGCTCTTCGTCCTAAGCCGAGAAATTCATTTAAAAGTTGTCAATGAGATCCTGTAACTCTAAGATACTTTTTTCCTACAAATTTTTTTAGCGGAAGGTCAAAATGGTGTTTACTGTATCTAGCAAAGTAGAAAGCCAACATTCTTCGTCTTGTTATGATGCTATCATATTTACAGATAAAGATTTGTTGTTGGGATCAAAGGCCCACAATCGACCACTATTTGGTTCTGGATTTATGCAAGATCTTCAATCGCATACTTATTGATGGGGGATCAATGGTTAACATCATGTCAAAATCTACTATGAAACAATTGGAGATCACAGTTGGGGACTTATCTCACAGCTACTTGACCATTCAAGGTTTCAACCAAGGAGGCCAACGAGCTATTGGAATGATTTGCCTAGACCTTACTATTGGAGAATTGAAAGTATCTACTCTGTTCATGTTATTGATGCAAGGACTTCTTACAACCCATTGCTAGGAAGACCACAGCTTCATGAAAATAAAGTGGTTCTATCCACCTTTCATTAATTCTTCAAGTATTCAAGGAAGGAAGAAATAATAAAGGTCGATGCTGATATAAAGCAATTCACGAAGGCTGAATCATAGTTTGCAAATGCAACCTATATCGAGGTCTATGCTCGATAAAAAAAAAATTACCTACCAAGGCTCCAATCCATCATCCTATCAAGGGAAAATGTGTTGAACCTGTGACTTTGGAGCCTAGTAGTGGTAAGTCTAAGAAGTTGATTACTGTTGAAACCTTAACAAATGAAGTTAATGAATCTAAAGGAACATCTGATCTGCCAATACCCCGAGATACCCTTCAATCATATCGAAAAGAAAGGCGAAAGTCACATGAAAGATGTGTTCCATTATTAAACCATAAAAGAGAACAAACAAATGAGGTAAGATCAGATGGCTATCAAATTATCAAAAAAGAGTTGATCATGCCTATTGTCGGTTTAAACTCAAGAGCCTCGGATGAATTTTCTTCTAGTGGAGCCTAACAACAAAAAAATCATAGGATGTTTGATCCAAAAGCATATAATCTCTTAGCTAAGTTTGGAAATGACGTCTCTAATTTATCTAGGCTATGGGAGTTGAAACCTGAGTCGATCGGCGAAAAGATCCATGGCCTCAGCAAAGTACGATAAAAGTTACAAAGTTAAGGATTTCATGTTGATCAGCCAAGGACAGACTTAGAATTTGCACCAAGTGAGTCAGTCAAAATATGCTTCACAAGAAAAGATAAGTGCGTCAGTGTCTAACATATTGCAGCTAAAAAAGATGGAAATGATGCAAATCAAAAGTCAAGTGATCATCACATCTCTATATTTAATCGATTAAGCGCTCCTATCACCTAGCAAATGGGAAACAAGTATCAAACTAGGATGACCCTTATGTAGTAAAAAAAGCTTACACAAATGGCGCCTACAAATTAGTGGATAAAGGTGGACTACGCATTGGCTCCATAAATGGCAAGTTTTTGAAGTGCTATTATCCATGAAGAAGTATGCTTCTTGATGCACGAGTCTAACCTACATGTTACTCCTGAGCCACATGAATATAAATTGTGTACAGTACTCACTAATGGTAGTGCGTGTGAATGAACTACTAACCTACTCCACTGAAAGTGTTTCATGTGGCTAAATGTAGAAATACTTCACCTCATCTAGGGTGGCTAAGCTATGGATACTCCTGTCCCACATGAGTATAAATTATGTACACTGCTCCTCAAAACATAAAAAAAAGTTCTTTGAACTACTTGATGGCTTGATCCCTTTGATGGGGTATGTAGCCAGCTTGGAATTTATTTTCTAAATTCAGTCATATCTTTAAACAAGTCTGCTTTGTCTTGAAGAAAGCTAATTTTGTCTATAAACGTAAGCCAATTCTTTTGATCATTTGATTGTTGGAAGCAGGTAATGTATTCTTGCTTAGTTAGCATTGATGTTAAAAGTGCAGAAAATGTCATAGAAAAAAAAAGGAAGTGAAAGATTGATGAAAAGAAAGGAGCTTTTATTACATATGAAAATGATAAATGTTCTTTGCATCAATAAAAAAAATGCTAAGAAGCTAAATGCCTAAACAAATAATTCAAATGTTGCTAGATCATGATGAGATCCTTCAAGTAGCATTTCCTTCCTTTTCAAAGATTCAAACTCTTTGTCAATCAAAAAATAGAGTGCTCTCAAACTTCAAGATTTTTTCCCTCCCGGTGGCTACTTCTTTCTAATTAGTGGATAGATTTTCGTCAACTTTATGGAGTGATAAGTTTACAAGCTCTTTCTTGTTGCTCAACTCACTAAGATGCTCAATTCTTTTTGCTACTTGATCATTTGGAGAAGTTCTCCCTTCAAATCATTTTCCTCCTCAGCTCGTTCCAACCTTAATTAACTTTAGGAAGATCTAGTCGTGCAAGAAAAAGTGCTTCCTCATGAGTCTTTTATGTCTCTCTTTGAATTGAATCCGGCTTGACTTTTGTGTAGTTGGAAGCAGCCTAAAGAAAAGACTTTAGGTGGTCATGATAGAACACCAAATTTTATAATTGTACATTATGTTGCAAATAAATACTTGTAGCTTTGCAGGGAAAAAGGTTGGTAGGTGTCGGCACCAAGCAGCTCCTTGGTAAATGGGACAATTTCATCATAAAAATCTCTATGTATTGGCAATCCACAAAGCCCGTGAAGATCCCATAAAGATATTGATAGCTCTCTAATGCTAGCATACGTCGTGATTGTTGAAGGGCACCATAACTCAAGGAATGCTTGAATAATGCTCTTGTTGCAGACCTACAAGAAAAAAAAGGCATGAACAACTGTTTAAATCTTAGCTCTATGAGAACTGCCTGCATGATGGTGTAGCACACATCTTTTGCCCACTCTCAATAGCTAGTGTGGAAGAATACATTATCCAACTTAGATAGTGGAATTCTTCAGGAGCCTCCATTGATGTTGAGATGGTGGTTTGGAAATGAGAACTCTACATATGCAACTCTGATGTCATGAAGTGATGATTTCTAATAATTTTTCTTGTCTTATAATTTTTTTGCATACATGAAATTTATGTGAACAGAATATGTTTTTATTATAGTTGTTGAAGGAATATAATTAGGTGGGATGCTCAACAAGACATAGACTAATTTATTACTTTGCAATTGCACTGTATTAGTCTTTGAAATTTGATGTGCCAATTCACTCCTTTCTTGATGTAAATCTACAACCAAATGCATCCATAACGTTGTTTGTGACAAAGATAAATTAGTCGCATCAATGAATAAGAGAACAAGGGAATTTTGAAAATGCCCTCGTATAATTAGCAAATCTAACTATTGTACATGTTTTTGGAAAACTGCAATTGAAGAATATAATGTTTGAGTTGAATGTTATACACTCTATCCTTAAGCCAGTATTTGCTTCATATTACTATATCAAGTTTCAGCATATCTATCTTCCAAGATAAAGCAAACATTTCAAACTGTAGACTATAAAACCTATAATATGACTGAGATTATTTGTATAATGAGTGAGAGAATTGTAATGCTTTTAATTTTTTTCTTATTCAATTGCTGGAAAATTCTAGCTATTTATAGACTTTATTTCTTGTCCCCAAACAATTATAGTTGTACTTGAATCTATAGCTTCTTTTATGAACTTGATACAAATCTTAGTTAACGCAAATTGGTGGATTGATTAGACATAACTTTTTAATTAATGCAAACAGAAGAGTTACATCAATAAATAGATTATCGGTAGGTGCGTCTAATTGCAAAGGAACACTATATTGAGTAATTCCAACCAAGAGAATTGAACTCATTTAATTAGTGGTTTCAACTTAAATTGCCCCAAGTGGACAATAGGCCTTGTGCCCTGGTGCAAGGCGAGCATTAGACGTGTATTGGTATGCACAACGTGAAGTTTCTACATGCCCAGGCACGGATGTAGGAGTCTTAATGCATCATCATGCAATTTTTATATAAATCGGTCATAAAATCAATCACTAATCCGTGACTATTTTTAAAAAAATTTGAGTTAAATCTATCACATAGTGATCACTAAAATCCTATTTTTTAGTAGTTAATGATGGACAGTCATATTTTAAATAATATTAGTAAATAACATCTCAATGATCTATTCCATTGAGTTTAATCACATTCCATTTCCATTTGTAGTTCTAATGTGTTCCATCAAATAAATAGATATACAAAATTACTATTTAATTAGGTTAACTGTCTGATTTTCATTCCGCCTATCATCCAGCCAATGAAAGCAACTCAGATATGATAAGATCTTCCACCGATGGAAGAAGACAAAAGGCTACTATCAAAAACCCAAATATATTAATGGCAGACCCCACTTTTCATTTTTCCTTTTTTTTTTTTTTTTGGGCTTTCTTTCAGACTTTCCTCTTCATTTCCTCCCTTTGTTGTTATGTTGTCTTCCTGTGTTCCACGATTCTATTGCTCTTCTTCTTTTTTCTATTTTGGTTTCATTGGTTCATTTGGGCAGAAAAAAGGATTGAATCCTCAAGAAACTGTAACAATTTCTTCACATCTAAATATTTGTGAACTACTCTATTGTGAAGTTAGAATTTGCTTAAGTTTCCTACTCCATGGAGAGGAGTAGCAAATTAAAATAGAGCATGTTAAATGATATAGTAACAAACATTTTGCCTTTATTTTAGGGGTATCAAAAGCTGCTCAGAACTCTAGATGCTATCTTCTTTGACTACACCAAAATCAAAGCACATATTAAGAAGTTAACCAAAGGTTAATGGCTAATTGCAAGTCATATATACAGTGAGACTTAAATGATTGTGGCAAATATGATCAAATATCACAGATAATTTGGAAAAGATACATGTTGTTGCTTTTCCTGTAGCACCTAAATAAATAGTGCAATGCAATCTTAGTTTTCTTAATTCTTTTTAAGTTTCAACAAAGAGAAAAATCTCAATTTCAAATCAGTAGACCTAAAAAAGATTCAGAATCTAAGTTACATAATACTTTTACAACAAAGCCCACAATCTCCAAATCACTGAAATCTTTTACTAAGATTCCCAAGTTTAGCACCAAAAATAGTAACTCAAATAATCAAGAAAAAAAACTAAATAAAAGCCTCAAAATCCACACCAAATAGTTATAGGAATTACAATTATTTCAATACATAACATCAAACTCCTATGAAAAAAAGGAAAAGCCCTCCCTCCCCTAAAACAATAAAAGAGAAAAGGAAATCAAGATTAAGATATGCATAACTCCTTTGCTCTAAAGTGCTGGATTTTCTTGCATTTTTTGGTAAATTTTGAGGTTAACATTTCATTTTTATTGAGGTTGCTTGATTGTGGTTTTTTGGTGAAGTTGTGGGATATATATTGTCCTTCGGGGCCTTTCTTTTGGAGTTTGTGGCGGAATTCTGTTGAAATTCATGTATAATGCTTATGGTATTTTGTATTTGGTTTACATTCTGTGTCTAAAGATCTAATTTTTATGGTTCTTTAAGAGAGGAAAAAGGTTTGTTTTTGTTAAGCAATTGAATGTGTTTTTGCTCATTGGTATTTGATTCAGGTCACAAAATTTGTTCTTTTGAGGTAGGTTGATGGGTAGGTTTAGTTCCTTGTTGACACTTTTGAGTTTTGGATTTGGCATTTGTGTTGGTGAGTGTTCTTGGAGATGGGACTCTTGTTTGAGTTTGATGAGATATACCATTGTTCTTGGAAATGGGATTTTTGTTTGAGTTTGAGGAGAGATATTTTTTGACAAAACAAATGCGATTTTATCAATTACAATTGTGAGAAGTGGAGGATGCAAGGTGGAAAAGATGAAGGGAAACCAATGGATCCTCTTTTTCCTAGACTGCATATTAATGATGCAGATAAAGGGGGGCCAAAGGTACTTCCAAGGAATAAAATGGCTCTTTGTGAATAGTATAATACGCCTTCTCAAAGTCAAAGGTTTAGCAAGTAATATTACTTAATTAAAGCAAAAAAGAGTGCATACCATCCCTCTCTTATAGATTCTGAAAACGAAAATTACATTTATTTTTCATGTATTTGATTAAATTTTGTGTAACATTCCATTTAATTATTTTGTACTTATTGTTTGAGATAAAAACTATTAGATTATGATTGATTGTGGAAATGTCAACTTACATTTTGCTAGGATTGTTAAACATAGTTCTTGAAAATAAATTTATTATATATAAATTTTAGTAAGTTTAATGTATGGAATGCTCCTATATAAATGTTTTCTATTTATTGTTCACTGGAAATATTAGCTTACATATAAGCTCTTAAAATTAGTAGGTGCTTGGGTGAATAAACAAGTTCTTTAAAGTATCCTATAAAATATTTAAGAAGTGATCTATTATATATTTATAAATTGTTTCGTGGCAATACTCCCAAATCAAAAGGGGAATTGATCTATGGTCGATTTTGAAACAAATAAATACAAATTTAGATTTTTACCTCGTAACAAAGAATTTTTTGTTAGATATGGGATTGTAAGATCCTTTAAATAAGTTTAGCCTAACCTCTTCTAAAATGATAGAATTTTGTAAGCTTTCTTTTGAAAAATAAGGAGTTCTCAATTTATTTTTACAGTTTCAATAGATTTTTTTGATTCAACGCAATATACTAATTATGAAATTGTCATTATTGATATTATATAAATTTAAAATTTTATTTTATTTAAATCTTTTAAATTATATTTTTAAGTAAACTATAATATCTTATAAATTTTAAAAATATTTTATGAGAAGTGTACAAAGTTAATAATTTTGTATGACAAAAATCCAAATATTCAAAATCAAGTGGATAGTATTATTTTGAAGTTGCATTTAGTTATATTTTGCGACATTTTAATTTTAATATGGAACAAAATTTCTTTTATTGCTAAAATGTTTTTATTTTTTTTATTTTTAATAACAAAATTTTGTTTCTGAAGTTCGATTAATAAAAGAATTGTTGGGAATATTAAAGTATATTATTCAATAACTCTTTTAGTAGTTTCGATAAATGCAATTTAAATTTTAAATAAATAAAAAGATTATGATAAATGTGTCAATCAATCAATTTAACTTAGTAAACACACTTTTTCTAGCTAAAATGGGTATAATAATAAGTTTATTTAATAAACAACTAGCTATAGTGCAATTCAATTTATAGGTCACTATTTTACTATAGTCTGCAATCCTCCAACATATGTTTAAATTTTCTATAGGTTATTATTTTAGCATTAGTGACTGGTTCTACGTTCTAAGCTTGTTTTTGGTTTTTATTGAGCAGATTTTAGCATGGTTTCTTTTGTAAAACAGAATCTGAGATGGAGTCATCAAATATCACCAAAAAAATTGACATAGGACAACATAAGTGACAGCAACATCAGCTTGAATCATCAAATGTTTACCTAGAAAGCAATGGAATCTTCTTCTTATTGAACATAGAAAGTGAGGCCGAAGACACATAAGGTGTTAGCATTTATCCAAGAAAATTGCATTAGTAGCAAATAATTCCATTAGATTCAATCAAATTTAACATCAAGAAATTTAACTACAACAATTAGATTTTTGACATATATACAGACACAATATAAAGATTGTAGTTATAATCAAATTCAGTATTAGCAAATTAATTTACATTCCACAATACAAAGATTATAGTTATAATATGACATCCACAAATAATAAATGACTGCTAAATTTTCAAAGAGAACAACTTCCTTAATGATGCATAACTTACTTATGGTCCTTCAACGAAGACGAGGAAATAAGTGCTTTTTCAACAAACATTAAGAATAATAAACATAAATATTACTCCACAAACAATTAAACCTTACTATATTAGAGATTTACTATAGTTATAATCATTTAGTCTACTAAATTGACTTAGCAAGCATTTTGAGAATTCAATTGACGAAAATATATTAGTTATAGTGGTAGGTTGTATTCTGACTTGATTTATTTTTTTACTTTGATAATATTCATTATTTGAGATTCTTGTTCTACAAAGAGTGTTTACACTTCAAACTCATTTATTTTTATAATAATAAAGATTTGGAAGATTATTGCAGTTCTCTTCTATGTGTACTTAAATTGTTGAACTGATATTAGGCATTTTGGTTATTTTAGTTTAAGTACGCGTGCTATTAGCTTTCAATTAATGGACCATAGTCAAGACATCAAGGATGAATGTAATCATAAGGCTAGAGTTGTGTATAGGTCTATGAGTGTTGATGAAACAAAGGTGTTCTTGGAACGACGTAAACAATACTATAGAAACTATACTTCTCAATTGAAACAACAAGAATCTTTAGAGGAGGGAACATCAGTCAGTATACTATTTGTGTCGGTCTCTGCTGCTTTTAGCACTTCAATGCCTATCAATATTCAATCTTCTGAGTCAATTGAACCATTTCCAACTACGTTAGCTTGGGATGCTAAAGAAAAGAATTTTAATGGTATGTAAGTACTTATTTATAGTAAATATAATTAATAATAGACCTAAACTTTAAATACTTTCTTTCGAATGTCAGGCGAAGGAGATAACACATTAATAATGCCATCCATCCAGCATCTCTCCCATCACAAGCATCTTAATCGATTTTCAAGATTATAAAATTTATTACTCACACATTGGGAATTACCTATGGCACCTAATTGCTCATATTGCAGCGCTCTTTGATTCCATAGAGAAAGTTTGGGGTTTTGTTGCTGTAATGGCCAAGTGTTGCTGTCTCCTATGGTGGTTAATCCAATACTGTATAATTTATTTACTCTAGATACGTCCACTGTTGGTAGTCGCTTTCGAAGGAGAGTAAGAACTTACAATAAAAATTTTGCTTTGACCTCCATTAACTTGAAAACTAATCCTCAACATGGTTGGAATTATCAAGGAGTTTACATTGTTAAGGTTAATGCACAAGTGTGTCACAAATTACACCCTTTCAACTCTTTAGTAGAATTGCCAAAGCGAGTACAATTATTTTTCCTTGATACAACTGATGATATTAGTGTTGAAACTTTAAAAAAGCACGATTTGGAACCTGAGATTCTTGGTATTTTGACTAAAGCTTTAGCTGAAAATCCTGACATCAAGGTGTTCAAGCATCCTTGATCTTGGGATAATTTTCAGAATTGTTCTATTATTTTATGTTATCATCCAAGGTTAGATATAAGGACATATAATTTGCCAATAGAGGAACAAGTTGTTGCAATTTGGGATGAAACTGTAGATGATTGTGAGGATATGGAAAGGGATATTAAAATATACATTGAAGGAGATGAAAGTCGTTTAATCGAATATCATTATGGATGCTATGATCCACTACAATATCCTTTGTTATTTCCATTTGGAGAGTCTGGATGGCATACTGGCCTAGAATAGATAGGTCATTCACGAAATAAAAGATCTATATGTAAAGGTGCAAATCTTGTGAGGCCGGTCTTGGGTCAGTCTGCGGATGACATATTACAAATGGAAGAAGCAGGTTTTGCTTTTCTATTCTTAGTAAATATTATCAAAACAAAATATTATTATAAATAAGTTATATTTGTTCATATGAAACATGCTAACTATTCATTTTGTTATTGTACGGTATACCAACAAAACAGAAAGAAAAAGAAAAATTTATCATATCAAAAGTTTATATGTCATAGAGCCTAAATGAGAGATAACGAATTCAATTCCATAATCTACTCTGAGAGGTTAGGTCAACAATATGGAATTGATTCTTATATTAAATTAGATTGGACTTTTATAGGATGGAACAACAACAATTTGATGCACGGATGGAAAGTTTTCAAGGTATAGTTGACAGTTTAGACATTGATGGACAAAATGATCCAACAAAAGTTGGTCAGAGAATGTTACTGCCATTGTGTTTTATTGGAGGACCTCGAGATATGATGAAGCAATACGTTAATGTTGTGGCTCTGGTACAAAAATTTGGGAAGCTTAATTTATTTCTTATAATGACATGCAATCCGTCCTAGAAAGAAATCCAAGATAAGTTATTGCCAACTAAGGAAGCACATATAGACCTTAATTAGTATTTCATGTTTTCAAAGCAAAACTTGAAGAATTAATAGATGAAATTGTAAGAAAAAAGCTTTTGAAGAAGTTGCTTCGTATGTCTATGTTGTTGAATATTAGAAGAGAGGGCTACCCTGCACTCATTGGTTAATAATGCTGAAAGATTACCACAAACTAATGACTCCAGACATATATGATGAAATCATAAGTGCTGAAATTCCTGATGACTCACATACATTCTTACATTAATTGGTGATATCTCATATGATGCACGGACCCTTATAGAGATTCTAATTGTAAGAATGTATGTATGAGAGAAGGAAAATGTAAGAATAAACTTTCGAAAGCTTTTTGTAAAGTTACTATTCATGGGCAAAATTCATATCGTGCTTATAGAAGAAGAAATAATGGAAGAAAGGCCACTGTAAGATGCATTTCCTTAGATAACAGATACGTTATTCTTTACTACCCTTATTTACTCGTGAAATTTGATTGCCACATTCATGTTGAAGAATGTTGTGATATTAAGTTAGTGAAGTACATGTACAAATATATTTGTAAAGGGTATGATAGAATTTCATATAATATAATGGGTTGAATTTGTTGCAATAATAGATAAAATTAGAGAATTTCAAAAGGAACGTGGATTTTTGCAGTCGAGGCATACTGGAGGATTTTTGGTTTTGAAATAACTGAGTAACATCCTCCTATGATAATTCTACAAGTACATTTGCCAAATGGACAGTATGTAACTTTTGGTAGAAAAAGAACTTTGGATCAAATTGTGTCGAATCCCTTTTTAAGCCAAACAATGTTAACAGATTTTTTTTGGATGAATGAAAATAATCCAGATGCCCAAAGATTGAATCTTTTATATAAAGAATTTTCTGAATACTTTATTTGGGAGTCAAAAGATCGGAGATGGAAGTTAAGGGGAAAAAAACTGTTGTTGGATGATTAGCAGTTGTTGATCCAACAAAAGGAGAGTGCTACTTTTAAAAGGTCTTTACATTTCGTTTAGCTGCACTACATAAAGGATTCATTGTATCTGATACATATACTGAAAAATGTCTTTGTGAAGCAACACATTATCAAATGCAATTAAGTTTGAGAAGACTATTTGCAATCCTCTTGATAAATTGTGCGCCTCCAGATCCCAAGGCATTATGGAATAAGTTTTATAGCTCACTATCTGAAGATATTGCAAGGAAAAGGAAATATACAGGCATATAGATATAGAGATTTTTAAAATGAATTTGAGATCTATTGATAATTTTATTCTTAGTATGGGAAGATCAATTCATGACTTTTCATTGTTACCTCATTCTCAAAAATTAACTAAATATGAAAAGTTTAACAGAGAATTTGCTTATGAAAAGAATATCTATATACTAGATATGGATTTATTGGTAATATCTAAATTAAATGAGAAATAGAAAATAGCTTTCAGAGCTGTGATTCAAAAAGTCAACAAAAATAAATTGAGAGCTTTTTCATTGATGGGCCTGGAGGAACAGGAAAATCATTTTTATATCGAGCTCTGCTTGCGTATGTAAGATCAACAGGAGATATAGCTTAGGCAATAACATCATATGGAGTTGCAGCTTCTCTATTGCTTGGTGGTCGAACTGCACATTCTAGGTTCAAATTGCCATTGAAAACTGAAGAAACTGAAAATGCAAAAATTAACAAGCAATCAAGTTTGGTAAAGATGATAGTACTTGCTAAACTTATTATTTGGGATAAAGCTTCAATGGCAAATAGAAAATCAATAGAAGCATTAGACAAATTGCTTCGCGATATTATGGAATGTCCGGATATACTTTTTGGTGGAAAAGTTATTTTTGGAGGTGATTTTTGACAAACACTACCCATAGTGCCACAGGAACAAGCCAGCATATGATTAAGGCAAGTTTTGTAGCATCTCCTATTTGGACGAGCTAAAAAAATTTGAGTTGGATGTAAATACAAGAGCATAAGAAGATCTATCTTTTGCTTCGTTTCTACTTAGAGTTAGTAACAGTACAGAACCATACGTTTTTGAAGATAATATAAAAATTCTTGATAATATTTTCATTCCCTTTAGTGATAATGAAAATTCTGTAAATAACCTCATCAATATTGTTTTTCATTCTATGTAATCTTTAGATAATCCATATCCTTCAGTTAATAGAGCTATTCTAAAAGTCAAAAATGATTGTGCGGTTGAAATGAATAATATTCTTATTAAAAAATAAATTCTAAAGCTAAGCATTATATAAGTTATAATAAAGCATGTAATGAACAAGATCAAGGTCAATATGAAGATTACTTTAATAGTATTACAAGTGGTGGATTGCCACCACACGAATTAATTTTGAAAGAAAATTATCCTATCATGTTACTATGAATTTAAATCCTATTGAAGGACTTTGTAATGGCACAAGCTTAATATGTAAAACATTAGGAGAGAACTTCATGGGAGCTGAAATTGCCTCAGGCGACTTTAAAGAAAAGCATGTTTATATGCCACGTATTCCTTTATAATGTGCTGACAAACAAAAATGCCCAATAGATTTTTGAAGAATTCAATATCCTGTAAAACCATGTTTTGTGATGACAATAAACAAAGTTGAAGGTCAAACTCTTGACTTTGTTGGTGTTTATCTTCTAGAACCTATTTTCTCTCATGTACATTTATATGTTGCTTTATATAGTGTGAAAAGTGCAAGTTCCATAAAAGTTCTTATAAAATAAACACTCAAGGCAGAATTCCCACAACAATACACTAAGAACATAGTGCATATAGAAATTTTTAAATGGATGGAGCTTGAAACTTGGTGAATATTTTTATTTAGTTTACTTTTAAGACATGCTTTACTTTTTTTTTTTTTTTCAAATACTTTGCTATTATAGATAGCTATTATAATTTGAATATAGTCTTTTTGAGTAATTTATTGTTGTAGATAACTAATATGAGTTAGCAGCTATATCATATCAAAGATATCAGTCTAATATTGCGAAGCTGGATTGCAAAGGTTCTGGTAGAATCAAAAACATCACCGAGACACTCATTGAACACCTCAAAAAGATATCAAAGACTTGTGCTTATCAATGAATAGGTAACAAAAAAGATTCATTCAAATTGATTCTCTTTCCCTCACTCCCAACATCATAATTTTTTTAGTGGTATTGCTTAGATTATTATTACTTATAAAGAATATGATATTTTTAAATTATTTCATCTATCACATCTTAAATTAGTGGTATTCCCTTTATAAATTGATATTTTTGGCTTGTATATGTATCCACATCTTAAGCACCAAAACATGTCTAATATAGAATTCTATTTATAGGGGACAAGAATTGTTAGAGTAATCTTTGACCTTGATATCAAACAGTTTGAGAATAGCCTAAACTTTATGGAGACTTATTTAACATCAAATGCAAGAGTAGTTGCGGCTAATCCATATTACAACAGATGCGGTAATGATTATCAATAGATTATCTACTCAAGAGTTGTCGTAAACAAAGAAATGAGAAATCCCATCTCCCAAAGCATCATTATCCCAAGATTTTCCTCACTTTCTGAGTTAGCAATATCTTCTGAAAGAAAGACTATCGGTATGACACTACACAGAATATTTGTTACACATTCATTTACTAACACAAAAAATCATATATTTGTTGACTTCTTTTGTAGATAAACTCGCAATTGTCATAAAAAAAATTTAGCAACGCACTATTCAGCCTTCTAGCAGAGCACATATCGTTCAAGAATTTGGCATTATGAACTAACAGTAAGAATAAATTACATCTCTCTTTCTCTAAAACAAATATTTTTCTGTACAAAAGTGATACTATTAATTCTACATTTAATTTTATGACGTGCCATTATAGAGCAAAACCACTTGTTTTATCACTTTGAAACAATGTGGCATCCCCTGAAGGTAGTAGAATTACTTCATTAATTGACACGATGCCCATTATATCATCAAAAAAACTTATTGTATCACTATACTACAGTAAGACATTATATCAAATGTTATTTTATATCTTAAATCTAAACAATTATGCATTCTTCATTCATTTCAATGTCAGGCATGTCTCTAGGATCAACACCAGCAATAAATATAGCTATTGACCTACCATTCCTAGAAACCCAACTACTTAAAGCATGGTTAGATTTAATTTAAGTACTTCAATAATTCATGTAACTATTACACTGTCATCCACTTGCAAAATAACTTACAGAATGTGCAAAATTAGGCAAGTAAGCAATTAGATAGTAATAACACAAAGTCTGCAACAACTTGATTTTAATATGAAAAATCAGCTCTGAATAAATGAATCAGCTATAAAAGTGCACACTATTACATATGCTACCACCAATGAAAATGTAAGTTTTGTAAATAATGGACATTCAGATAGCCAATTTAGGCAACACATGTAAATTTATGGTTTGTTAAAAAACTAACGGTAGTTATATAACGAACTATTTCAGATTGATAGATTCTCTGTGCGCGTAAAAGCAATAATCACCAATACAACACAACATTTCTACTATAATGGATGCAACAAGTGCAGTACATCATATGCAGCTGAGTTTAATTAGCCTATTGATTGCAGGTATTGCAAATAGACAACAATTGCTTGGCCAAGGTAAATCTAAACAATCCTATTTACTAAATTCAATAATGTTGATTATTTTATCTTCTAAAATACCAGTTACACTTGTAGAGCTATACTACTTGCTGACTTATATGATGAAACTAGTGAGCTGAACGTAACAATTTTTGGTGATGATGCTACCAAGTTACTTCAAAAGGATGCAATGATGTGCATGGAAATGCAGGGCATAAATTATTTTTCAAATGCTTGTCAAAAGTAAGTTAACAACAATATCTTTTATGTAGGGTGAAATGCTATAATTAGATGAAATAAACTCTATGTTGAAGAACACAACATATCTTGTGAAAGTAAGAAAATCAGTGAGGCGGGGATACGACAGAGAACAAGTCCAATATGTTGTCGCTAGCCTTACTAAAGAAAAAGTCTCAGACATACCAAACAAGTGAGACATGTTTGCTGATGATAGCATCATAAGAAAGCTCTTCTACAGAAACACAACTTGAAGAACTCATTAGCAAAAAAGCTTTTACTGCCCAAATATCATCCAGAGGAGGTAAATTTGTTCCCCATCTTACTTGAAAATTGAAATATAAAATTCAACATCATAATAGATCAAAATTTCTATCAACACAGATCAGCAAAGTGATCCAAGAACTACCAAATTAAAGAGAGCTAAATTATCATCTCCAGGCCATGCAAATTCAAACAATTAAGCAGACCAAAGACGAATGTAGATATGTATAGTAAAACTGGTAAAGTTTATTTTGTGTAATATAATCCTTTCTTGACACACAATATTGCCGTTTTCTTGGTCTGCATATCAACTAACTGCACTTGATCCATGTTTCCTTCTATGAAAGTTCAAATGGTTTCATTATTCATCAGTGTTGAATGCGCATATGTATATATTAATTTTATGTGCATGAAGTTGCTGATTCATAGATAAAGGGTTCATATGTTCTGAAAATTAGAAAGCTAATTATCTATGCACTAAATTCTAATCATTTTGCGTACCAAATATAATTTTAGTCTATGGAATTTCTGTATGCTATTTCCCTATATGTTTTTTGGTTATCTTAGAGTAGGAGTTACAACCATAAGCATTCATTGTCTCAAGTTGCATGGTGCTAGCAAAAATATATGGCATTTGTACTTCGAAAATCACATTTTGGCGCAAACGGCCGAATACTACTTTTTAGTAAAGAGGTTTTAGTTTGGGAAAGTTAAATTACAACATAGAAATGTGTTGATGTCAAAAAACTACCATAGGCACATGCTAAAAAATGGAAATTGAATATTATTACATCTTGTGTTTCGTGGATTTTCATTATGTGCAGCAATTCAATTGTAAAGTTGTACTGTGTATTTGTTTTTATCTTTCCTGAAAATCATATAAACTAAGTAATAATCAAAGCAAATTGAAATTCTCATGAAATATCCAGAAAGAAAAGCAAAATTAAAGAAAAAAAGTGAAATTCTGTCCTTTTTCCTTCTTTCTAAATTTCTCTAGAACAAGTGCATAGTACATTCATCGAGAAATTTAGCACCGTGTGCTCCTATGTAAATGTACTAAGTTCGCTTGTTCGTTTGATAAAAATTTCATTGAAAATAAAAAAATTACTATAATAGTGAAAAAATATAACATAATTAATATTTTAATAAAGTAAATTTTATTTTATTTACTTTGACTATATTTCACAATTTGAATGATTATTATATAGTTTATATAGGCTTAATTTTTTAAATTTCAATTTTTTCTTTCATTTTGCTTTCCTTTTTGGATATTTCTTGAGAAATTCATTTTGAATTTGGCCTAAGCTCCACAAGAAGTGGCAAGGGAATCATTGCTGGGGAAGCTTCAGCCACGACCTTGTCATTAGCGGTTAAGGAAAAGAATGGGGAGCAAGATGAGCACAAGTATACAACATGACCAAAATCTAGTGTATTCAAACAAAGTGTCCATAAAAATATCAATTAGTAGTTTGCAAATTCTGGAATGTCAGTACATGATACTAATAAGAATGAGAATTTCTACATTGCATTTTTAAATTAGCAATCATGATCTTAGTATTTTATCACATGGTAAAAGTGAAATCACCACATGCCACTTAAATGATAAATTAAGAAATGCTTCTCATTTGATGCTAATGAGCAAATGAAGACACAGGGAAAGCCAAGTTTAAAGCAATCTGTAGTGGCTAAGTAGAGCAATGGAAAGGATATCTTAAATGCAGCAAATGCTTATTTCTCTGTACGGCATAGAAGATGCTCCCCATCTTCCTCAGTTTCCATTTGCTCCTTGAGATAAAGTAAATCATCGCTACCCAAAGCTGCATATTTACAGTTAGCAATGCTCAAGATTCAAGAACTAATGACAATTTCGTTATTTCATAAACTTCAACAAATACAGAGACATATGTATATTAAACTTCATATGTACATATCAAGCACCCATTGGAAGAAGCCAAGATCCCCGAGGCATGTTATCAGAAAATAGAGCATTACAATAATCAAATAAATAAGCAAAGTTCACAGCCTGTAAAAGTAACAATTTAATGCAACTATTTCCACCATGTGAAGCTCTAAGTGAAGTAGTGCATAGGACATTGGACAAAAGACAAACCATAAAAAATAACAATGAAGCAGGTAGAAAAAAACATTTTGTTTATCTATATCAATAAGTAGCCCAAATAAGGTACACAGACCAGACAATTAGTCTGAAGTTTAGTTTCTGCCAGAGAAGCTGAAAGAGTTTTCAACCTTTTAATATCAATAGTCTGGTCATCAGAGGATCAAATTCAGATACTTGATCAAGATGCTATGGAAAACATAGCAAAAGTGAAGAAATACACAGAAATTATAGCCTAGAGTTATCTTGAGATAATTTCTTTGGCTTTTTGAACTAAAATTTATTTGACATCAAGCAAAACTTGAATCAAAGTTCTTGAGCATAATTAGGACCAAACTAGAAGCATCAACCACACACAGATAGTAGCAGCTATTTCACTCTAATCATTATTCAATAATCAGAAGCCGGTCTAAGAGGATGATCACCACATTTGACACTGAAACAAAGTTCTCAACTAAATGGAGTGTAGTAGTATAGAATTCTCCAGAATTTGAAAAAGCCTAAAGAAAAAGTGATCCAAGGAGTTAAATGTTCCACAATTCCTAAATGCCCGAAACTTCTCCTAAAAGATTGTTTTCAAGAAGGTCAACAATACTTGGGGAAGATGCATCAACAGAGAGCAGAAGTAAAGAAAATGAGATATCTAAGTATATCCAGGAAAGAAGATAAATACAAACTTCTTTCAACGCAAGCCATCCAGGGTAAGTTATTTAGATTTGTGTAAATGATCAGAGCACAATTTTCAGCCTATGACATAAGGCTCTCACCAAAAACTGTCATTAACTCATGATCAAACTCCTAATTAGCAAAAATATCGAAAGCCACAAAGATATATTAACTCTATATTTGACTTTGCCAACAAATGAACTATTCTAATTCATCGTAGTTAAAATTCTTCACATGGAATATAGTATAAACACCTTATATTGATAAGTTGCATTATCTAACTCACTCCAAAAGATAATCAGATAGAAACTACAGTTACAAAATAGTGATTCTTCAGGAAAATGAAAAATTCTCGAGAGCGAACCCTAAAATTAATCTAATAGCCAAGTAAATGCACCACATGAGCAATTCTTTTGTCATAGTCTTAGTATCAACAACCAGAAAAGACACTTAACCAAAAAATGTATAAACAAAAAAAAGTTCTCAGTTCTTCAAATCAAGAAATTCAAGAACATATATCAGTTATCTTCTTTTTGATCCTCTATCTCGTCGTCACCAGTAGCAACTCTTACTTCACCGTAATTCTCCACCTGCGACGGCAATTTCTCCTTCAGCAATGCTCTCGTAGCTGCTAACGAATATGTAGCCGCTTGATCAATCACCTGCATTCCCTGAACTGATTTTCAATCTTTTTTCTGCCCAAATGAACCAACAAAACCAAAACAGAAAATTAGAAGAAGAGCAGCAGAAGCGTAGAACACAGGAAGACAACACAACAACAAGGGGAGGAAAGGAAGAGGAAAGTTTGAAAGAAAGTCAAAAAAAAAAAAAAGCAAAATTGAAAAGTAGGGTCCGTCGGTACAAAAGTTACTTGAGCAGAAATAAGACTTAATTTCTTTAACACCAAAAGGACCGAAGGGGTTAAAAACGACACAAAATGGTTTACTTTCTAAGCACATGCACATTGCACACGCACGCACACAACTAATAGCAATACTTTGATGTGTTATTGGAGAATGACGAGCTATTCTAATCAACAGTCACTAAAAAAGGATTAGTGACAAAATAATGAGTAATAATATAAAAGTTGTCACTAATTATATATATTAGGTGACAATAGATTTTATTTTGTCATTTTAATAATTTTTACAGACTCAATAGTGAAAATACTAGTGTTTAAATTGTCATCATTGATAATTAATTAAACTCCTATGTATGGTGACAATGAAAATTTTATTATAAATTATAATGAAATTTTTTTATTTTTACTATGTTGTCACTATAGTGTGCACTAATTGTCAATGGTGACAACTTAAAACATTAATTCTTATTACTAATGAATCATATTGTGACAAAATAAAAATCATGTTGTCATTTAAAAAATATCACTAATGATAAAATAAAAACTATTATTATTTAATACATATCATTAGTGATAATTTTTACATTGTCATTTATTATTTAATCATAAATATAATTTTTTTTTGTAATGAGTGATGACAGAGAATTGTTGACAACACTATGTGCTTGTTCTCTTATGTTTTGGGAAAAAAAATTTCAACTCCCAAAAAAATTTCAAAACACATGCACATTTCCCAATTTTTCTCCCAAAATACTACAATTTTTTATCCAAAAAACCCCTCACAATTCACTCAAAAAAACCCTACATCCTAAAAAGCACACCTATCCCCTTATTTTCTCACTTCATCTTTCACATCACTATTCATTTATCACCCTCCCACTTTATTCATGTAAACATATATATACACACACATATTTACATATATGAAAATATTAAAATTTTATTATTTAAAAAATTCTAAAACTTATGTTTACAAATTTAATTAAACTAATTGTTGAGAAAATTAATTAAATTTAATGAATACTTTATTTACTAAATAACATATTAAA
Organism: Jacaranda mimosifolia; assembly: GCA_018894105.1. Classification (NCBI taxonomy): domain Eukaryota; kingdom Viridiplantae; phylum Streptophyta; class Magnoliopsida; order Lamiales; family Bignoniaceae; genus Jacaranda; species Jacaranda mimosifolia. The sequence continues at coordinate 5,880,745 of CM032133.1, forward strand.
TTAATTAAATTACTTATTAATTAAATAATATATTAGTTATATTTAATTTTTAACTTATTAATTACATATTATATTTATTCATTTGATAAATAATTTAAGATGTTTTAATTTGATATAGTAAATAAATTAATCTTCATTAAATATTAATATTCACATTTATTTTAAATTATTATAAAAAATTAATTATAGTGTGATATTTATTTAATAATATATTAAGTTTAATAAATTAATATTAATACAATTAAAATAATTATCAAGAAAATTGTAAAATTAAGTATCTTTTTATTGTTACTAAGTAATTTATTTATGAAATAATGTATAAATTAAATAATGAGTTAAAGTAAATAAATAACTTATTAAACTAATTAAATTAATTTATTTAATTCTTTAAATAACTTATTGTGTATATATTAATTATGTTTCATATTTCACGTATGACTAAATACTACGCTTATTTGTTTAATAAATTATTTAAGATGATTTAGTTTCATATAAATATAAAATTATTTATTTTTTAATTCGATGAATCGCTTTTAAGTCTTATATATATTTGATTTTATTTAAATAAATAACTAAGTTTTATTTATACATAAATTGTAAATAATAAATAGTTAAATAATTATATTTTAAGAATAAACAATAATTAGTTTATAATTAATGTACAACAATTAATTTTTTTAAAATAAGTTGATACCAACAATTATTATATAATTATGATATTAGCTTATATTTATAATTAAGATATAATTATAATTTCATAAATAATTAATATTTATATTGATAAAAAATAATTAATATTTATTAATAAATTCATAAAAATATATATTTGAAAATAAAACACCAATTGAATTAATTACACATTATTTTATTAAAATAATTTATCAATTATTACATATATATACACACACATCACCAACTATAAATATACATACATACATATATAATATATTACTTAAAAAAATCACTTCCACTCTAAAAACCCAACAAAAAAGCAACTAAGTTGATATCAACAGCAAATTTTATCTCTCCCGAAAATATAAAGAAACAAACAACTCATTCTCAAATTATTTTCCACATTTTTCAAAAATAAAAAGAAACACTTGGCACATTCTCTAAATTTTCTCCCCAAAACCCATTCCTCCAAAAAATAGCCAAAACATAAAAAAACTAAAAAATAGCCAAAACATAAAAAAACAAGCCCTATATATGTGTATATCCCAGTGTTTTACAAGGAAGGAAAGAAAAATGATGGAATTCCACTTCCGCTCTTAGACTAATTAAAGTACTCACACTATGAATTATCCATCAATCACAAAATGAACATTTACATCTCTATATATGCTGTACATATATGCTATACATACGAATAGCTACTTCAGCTGACCAAACTAAATCTGAAAAGAAATATTTCATATAATATATATATAAATGCGTTTGTTAAGAATACGTGCCAATACCAAATGAAATATTTCATATAATAGTTGTTCAGAGTAGAATGTTCTCTTTCAGTTTAAATTTTCCAATTTTATAAATGGGAAAAAATGAATGAAATATATATCTATATATATATATATATAGAAATTCAAATGAACAAAACCACCTAAACGGTTTGCTGCAGCACACTGTTTTGCGATAACGTTTTTTAACTTTGCTTGACCTTTTACTGACGACTTAGGAATATTGCGAGAAAAAGGCCAAAAAGGACTAATCATTGGCCTAGAAAAAAAAAAAATCCCTCTAGAACTTTTATAATGAAAACAAAGGCATTCTCTTTCACAAAAAAAAGTCAAGGCGTTCTAGTTATCCTACAATAATCATGGCTTTCATTTTCTAACAAAATCTAACCCCATTTTTGTTCCCTCTTTGCCCCACTGTACTTGTTTTATTTTTTATTTTTTATTGGGCCAAATAAGATTTATTAAAAAAATCCCTCTGAAGCAGCTTTGTAATTAATGACGCATAGCCAGCTAGTTGTTTTAGATAGCGCTGTCAATGAATTAAATTTTAAGTTAAATTCGATATAAATTCAATTTGAATTTTAAACATTTTAATTAATTAAATAATTTGATAGATCAGATCCGATATAAAGATCTGTAATTCAAAAAAAGTGGATTAGATTCGAAATTAAACAATTCGATCTATTAAAGATTCGAATCCAAGCTCTAATAATTTTTTATTAAATTATTACTCTTATATATAATGGGCTAATTTGGTTGGAATGATAAGGGAGGATATATCCCAATTTATCATTCGTTTGGTTGGAATGATAATAAACACTCAAGCCCAAATTAATAGTTCAAACCTATATTTATATGTGCAGGATGAATGATAAATTAACCTGCCACTCCCATGAATTTATTTATCCATGGGTTTGCTCTCTGTCTAGAAATTATATATTTGCCCTTAAATTATGGAATCAACTATTATTATTATTATTATTATTATTATTATTATTATTATTATTATTATTAACAATAACAATAACAACAACAATTACTACTACTGCTGCGACTGCTACAACAACAACAATAATGTTATTATTATTATTATTATTATTATTATTATTATTATTATTATAGAGGAAGACAAATAAGGAAATTTTTATATTTGAGTGAGGGATAGAAAGATAATTTGATAGGTGTAATCAAAATGCTTTAGGGTTGAACCAAATAAACAACCAACAATCATATGGACCCACATAAAAATAATCATGCAAACCAAACTATCGCACAATGATAAATAATCACACAAATTATTACATGATAATTAATCATGAGATAACTAAAAATCTAACCAAAGTAATCCAATATTAAAAAAGATTTTAAACTAAAATCTTCATATTATGTTGGCCTAATGTTTGTATTATGCTATTGATATTGGGTCTTAATCTAAAAATAAGTAGTATACTGAAAAAATATCAAATATAATAATATATAATAGTATACCAATGCATTAATATAATGTTATATAAGGGCTTAATATTCAAATATTTAACTTTTAGGCTAATATATGATAAAATAATTATAAAAATTCAAATATAATGTAAATTTATTTTATAAATACAATATTTTTATTCAATTCAAAAGGGAAAAAAGAAAAGAAAAATATAAAATTAGTTCAAAGTTTTTTATCGGATTTCAAATATCCATTGGATTTTAATATGATACTGACTAACAAAGATCCTATAGGATATCAGGTCGGATTTATATATGAATTTTGATAATCAGATTCGAATTCAGATATGACTGATCCGATCCAAATCTAACCCATTGACACCCTAGTCCTAAAATATTAATCTTGGCTCTCATCATTATCAAACAAAACTCACCTTATTGTAGTCCTTCCTCTTCCCCCACCTAGCTATTGTACTCGTCCTATTTTTCTTTTTGGACCAAATTAGTAAGATAGATCTTTCGCCTTTCAAAAAACAGGGAAATCAGAAGCTCTTGTCATTTCAAAGTTTTATACTTTTATAGTGGAAGAAACTAAAATCCCTCCAATTGTAGAAATGGAAAAAACCTTAATAAGGAAATACAATACATTACAGTCAAGAAACAGCCCTCACGGAAAGATGTTGCAGAAATAAAGGATTCCACAAGGCATGGATGAGGGCTTAGCTTAGAACATTCAAAATTGCTGAAGAGGCAGTTTTGTTTATGACTTAGCTCACAAATGTATTTAGGGCTTAGCTTGGAACATTCAAAATTGCTGAAGAGGCAGTTTTGTATAAGACTTAGCTCATAGATGTATTTTTAGCAAGTTCAGCTTTCCTTTTCTTTCTTTCTATCTATAGCGTTGGTTAGCTAGGATTAGAGTGTAACTAACTCTGTTAGTTAGCTTAGGGTTAGTTTGATAGCATAACAATTTGTAGACCTCTTGTATGAATATCATTGTGCCTTTTCATTTTCTTTTTGTAATCAATGAAGATATTTTCCACAAAATATTCTCTCCTCCAGCTGCATTGATCTTTCATAGATTTTTACAAGTCTTAAGGTGGTATCGAAAGACTTTCATAGCGCTTCTCTCCTTCCCTGATCTTTTTTTCCTACATCCTTTTCTCTTTCTTAATTCCTATCTCATTTCTCATTTCTTTATCTGCCATCCATGGATCCTCTCTAATCATTCGACTCAGCTACCTCTGATGGTAATCCTACGATGAATGATAGCTGCAACCCATACTTTTTGCACCATTCCGATGGTCTTGGATTGGTGCTTGTTTCATAGCTACTCACCAATGAAAATTATGTCGCATTGAGCCGTGCCATGTCAATCGCTTTGTCAATCAAAAACAAACTAGGTTTTTTTGATGGTTTGAAACCCTTAGGTGATGATCAGAATCTTCTTCATGCTTGGCTAAGAAAAAATAATGTGGTGATTTCTTGGATACTCAACTTCATTTTACAAGAAATTTCGATAAATGTAATATTCACCGACAGTGCTCATGATATTTGGAAAGACCTTAGGGAGAAGTTTCAACAGAGTACAGGTCCACGCTTGTTTCAACCCCAGCGATAACTTGTTAATCTCACCCAGGAAATAGCTGAGTTGCTATTTACTTTACTATACTCAAAACGGTTTAGGGAGAGTTAAACAATTACAAACCTCACTGCACTTGTGGTCACTACATATGTGGAGCAACGCATGAAATTTCAGATTATTTCAATCGAGAATATATGTTGGCCTTCTTCATGGACCTTCATGAGTCCTATGCACAGATTCAGAGTTGAATTTTGTTATTAGATCTTATCCTGCTGATCAACAAAGTGTTTTCCCTAGTTGCTCAAGAGAAGCAATAGCAAAATGTTGGTAATGCAGTAGCCTTAGATCCACACAGTAGTATGGCCTTCGCACTAAAGTAAGAAATTCACAAGCAATGATCTAAACCTCCTAGTATGAGCAACTCTACATTTAATCCAAAATGCACCAAGAAAGAGATCGTTTGTTACGCCCTACTCATACTATAGACATACAGTGGAAACTTGTGACAAACTCCATGGATCCCCACCAAGCTTCAAGTTTAAGCTTTGCAGACTATTGTCAATCCTCTTGTTTCCAACACTGTCAACCAACTCTCTAGTCATCCATCTCGTGAGGGCACCAACAATTTCTTTAGACCTTGACTCCTACTCAATGCATTTAACTTATGGATCTTCTCTCCATTCATGCCAGTTCTTCTATCAAAACCACAGACAATCCAGTGCAGGCTGCTTTATATACTATAGATATTTGTGCTTGTTTCCATCCTCATTGTCTCATTTAATACCTGGATAGTAGATTATGGCGCTTTCAGACACGTTTGTTCAAATCCTACTCTCTTCAAATGCCTTAATCCAATACAACATTCACAGTTCCTTTACCAAACAACAAAACCATTTATATCCACTATATGGGAGATATCATGCTTACTTCTAACCTGGTTCTCAAAGATGTCCTCTATGTTCCTCAATTCAACCTTCAGTTCCTATCTATTAGTGCTTTCCTTCCCAGTAATCCATTCATAGAAGTTACATTTTATACTAATCATTTTCTCATCCAGAAACTCAAGAGCTTGAAAATGATTGGCAAAGGTGATTGTTTTGCCAATCTATACATACTTAACACCAACAATCTTCCTCAGCATGAGATAAGTCCTATCAATAAAGTTTCTTCTCAACTGTGGCATACTAGGTTAGGCCATACTTCTCCACAAAAGCTCATTGTTTTAAAGTCTCAGCTAAACTGTGATGCTAGCGATCCATCAACACCATGCTCTATATGTCCACTAGCTAAACAAAAACACCTACCGTCTGTATTACATAATCATATATCCCAATCCCCTTTTGATCTTATTCATGCATATGTTTGGGGACCTTCTACTTTGGCATACACATGTCACTTTTTCTCACTTTAGTTAATGATTGTACTTGCTTGACTGGACATTTCTAATAAAATATAAGTCTTAAGTTTGTGGTATTATTCTTCACTTTTACTCCCTAGTTCTTACTCAATTAGCATTCGCATAAAGAAGCTATGTATTGTTTAATGTAAGAGAGTTCGCCTTACATGAAATCAAACATGACGTCATACACCAAACTTCATGTGTTAAAACCCCCAGACAAAATGTTATTATTGAGAGAAAACATCAACATCCCTCACGTTTACTCTAAAATAAAATCCCATTCGCACTTCTATATCACACTACAGTTGATTGTGATCATCTTAAGGCATTTGACTATCTAGCTTATGCATCTAATGTCCAAGCTCACTAAACAAAATTCTATCCTCGAGCTAAACCATATGCATTTCTTGGCTATCCAACCGCTATCAAAGGTTATAAGCCCTACAATTTGGATACTAAGCAAATTCTCATCTATTTTATAAACACATATATCCTTTCAAACTCGTGCCTCATACTTACCCTATTATCGATCCTTTTCCAAATCTTGTCCTTCCTAACTCGTAGATGACAAAATCTATCATCTATCCTCACTATTCTACAACTCCATCTCAACAAGCTCCAGAAAGTCATTGTCCTCTCCAAGTTGACCCTTCTCTACCCTTACGAAGGTCCACCAGAACAATAAAAACTCTAGGCTATCTATGAGATTATTATTGCGCTCTTCTTCAATCCCAATCTCTTTTTGATCATTCAGCTGACCCTATCTCCCAATACATATCATATTTTCCCTTCTCTCTAGCTCATTAGAATTTTCTTCTCAATATCTCTATCTACTCCAAGCCTCGTATTTCTAATAGGCTATAAAGATTCCTAATTGGAAATATGCAATGAACATTGAATTATAGGCCCTTAAATCCAGCTGAATATAGACTATTGCCCTTTTATCACCAAACAAGCACTCCATAGGGCGCCGACGGATCTACAAGCTCAAATTCCATAATAATGTCTCCACAGGTAGGTATAAAGCATGCCTCATAACCAAGAGCTAAACCCAGCAAGAAAGTGTCAACTTCCCTTATACTTTTTCACCAATTGCAAAGGTTACTACAATTTGGCTTCTTCTCATTCTTGCTATGGCCATCAACAAGTGGCATCTCTACAGATTGTATATCAATAATGCTTTTTTTAGTGACAATCTCTTTGAAGAGGTATACATTGACATTTCTCTAGGTTGCCCCTGCATGCTTCCCAACAGAACAGTCTCTCCAAGCTCGAGTGCAGATTGCATAAGTTTTTTTATGACCTTAAACAGGCATCACGATAATAGTAATAAAAATTATCCTCAACTCTTATGCAACTTGGTTTCACTCACTCCTAGTTAGACCAGAGTCTCTTCACTCATGGACATAGAGATTCTTTCTTAGCTCTTCTTATCTATGTAGATGATATTATCCTCATAGATAGTCAGGAATCACATTACATCAACGTTATTATACACTCCAACTCCTTGAAGCTACTGGCCTTCTTGTAGCTAAACTAGTTTATGCCTTTCTTAGCCACAACCAAAACTCAACTCTATTGATGGCATCCCTCTTGATAATCCCACACAATATTGCTCAGTCAATTTATAGGCAAATGCCGCACTCTACATCATCGAACCACTTACCACCTCTTCATGTATCTCCAAGCATCACCTAGTCAAGACCACTTCTTCTTCACCAACTCCCAAATTTAGTTATATGTATTCGCTGATGCAGATTGCGCTTCATGTTTTAAAAGCAAAAAAATCAACCATAATTTTTTGCACTTTCTTTGGCGACTCCCTAATATCTTGGAAATCAAAATAACATTATGTTGTTTCATAATCATCAGCCAAAGTGGTGTATGGAGCTCTTGTAGCAATTGCCACTAAATTTATATGACTCCAGCAGCTTCTTCGCGACTTCTAGGCACATGTCCGCTTACGCCCGCTCTCTTATTTTATGACAATCAAGCCACTATACATATCGCCAATAGCAAGCTACTTGGCTATGTAGTGATCTTTATGTTTAACATGTTAAACCATGTGCCAAGATCTTGTATCATGAATGTTTTCGAAGAATAATTCTTTTCCTCTAGTCACGGCCAAGCAGTTACATTCACTTAGTTGGGCATCTCCAGGGATGCACTACTTGCATCTTGTGAAAATAACCTAAACCCATTCAAATATAGTATTCTTACTCTACTAGCAGTAAACAGTACCTTCCAAGTATGTTGGGGGTAGATTTAGATACAAAAGTAACAGTCTAGTTTAGGTATAACTTAACACAGTCAGTAGCTTATTTATGCCGTATTGATCCTTTCTTGTGGGATCTCCATTTCGTAGGTTGAGTTGCCACTGTAGGTGCATCACTTATAGGTTTTCAATCCTATTCCCAGCCTAGATTTTTGGACTAAAGCCAACTCAAGTCATTTATTCAAAAGATTAGCCACATTATCTTTGGATCCAACAATAAAAATTTCCAACACCCTATTAGACATAAGCTTCCTTATAGACTCGAATCTAACTTAGATGTGTCTCTTGGTCATTTAATTAAACTTTGAACTTTCGATCTTTGCAATTGTGGTTTAAAGGTCAAAATGCATGGCAATCACAAGAAAAAGCTTGCTAACCATAGGTAATTTGACCATCAATCCATGTAGCCACTCAGCCTCCATCCCGTAGTATCCAAAGCATATAACGTTGCCTCAAATGTAGACCAATTTACCAAAATTTGTTTTGTAGACTTCCATTGAACAGCGCCACTACCTAAGGTAAATACATGCCCTATACACCTATTACTACTGGAGTTTTTGGCTATCTAGCTTGCATTACTATATCCCTTAAGTACTGTAGGGAATCTGACATAATGCAGAGCAAGTGATGCCATGCCCTTAAGATACCGAAGTACCCTATTGAAATCTTCTCAATGGATTTTATGGGGACAACTTGTATATCTCACCAATTTGAAGACTGCAAATGAGATATTCAATCTTGAGCCATTTTCAAAATATTACAAGCTCTTAATAATTTGAGAATACCTCAATTGAGACACAGGAATACCACTTTCATTCTTCAAAAGAGATATAGAAGAATCATATCTTAGAGATTTTATAATTCTTATAGCCAAATTTCTCGATAATTTTCTCAACATAATGAGATTGAGAAATGGCTATAAAGATGCCCGAATCAACTTGAGGCCAAGAATCGCATTAGCCTTACTTATATCTTTCATTTCAAACTTATTTTTCAAGTATGATTTTGCCTCATTCATATCTCAAGATTAGAACTTATTAATAATGTATCGCATATGTATAAGCATAGCACAATACAAGCATAAGCTTTAACCTTGTAGTAGACGCACTTATCATTCTTATTTACACTGAAACCAAATGATATAATAGTTTTATCAAATTTTTCATGCCATTGTCTAAGCACTTGTTTTAATCAATAGAGGGACTTAACAAGCTTGCAGACTTTTTGCTCATTACTAGGAGCTGCATACAGAAAAGCTTTTTTCATATCTATCTAGTGAATCAAGAAATCATATATGAAAGTCAATGCAATAAGCACCTAAATTGTAGCTAATTGAGCAACCAAGGGGGAATATGTATTGATGTAAAAATAAAATTAACCACAATGAAACAAATAAAGAATAATCTATTAATCTCTCCCTATCTCTCGTCATTATCCCCCTTTATCTATTTTACATACAATTTTTATATTACCTCACCTCCTATCTTGGCGGGATTAGCCGTCCACTACCTATCCTCGAGTCATGTAGCTTGGAGTGCTGATAATGGGAGAAAAGAAAACGAACACGTCACGCATTCTCAATCTTTGCTGAATCAAATTGACATCCTATTAGCTCGGCTACAACTCTTTGTGGGTCTCAACTTTGCTACAATGCTCTTTCTCTCAGCTCTTGACTTAGCTTTTTGGCTTTTTTAGCTCTACCACACCACTCTAACTCTCAGATTGGCCATACCACATAGCACTACTCTAAGTCTTAGCTCGGCAGCACCACTCTAAGGCTTGATCACCTGCTTTTCAAGTTCTTTGAGTTGGGAGTGACACAGCTCGAGCTATAAATATCTCGAACATAAGAAGCATCATCATTATTCCCATTATTTCCAAGTCCAAAAACTATTTTTGATTTGGTAATCGAGATGAATATAGGCTGAGCTGATAGCATAATATTGTTAAAATGAGAGACCAAGCTGATAGTATGACTACGAGGCTTTTACCAACATTTGAGAAGTTCTCAAGTACTAGACTAAAGTGAAGTTGACCTAACTACTGTTTGAGTTTTATATTCATAGTAGTATTGCATAGACAATTGAAGCCGAGCTACTAGGTGTTAAAAAGTGGTTATTCCAAACATAAAGATCGACCTAACTGGCATTTTCCAATTGAAATTTAAATTCAAATTTACCTCTTCCATGCCTAGCCGAAAAGACACTTTTTCTCTCCCCAAAAATAGCCTTAATGACAGATTTCCCATCTCATTAAATACTCACCCATCTTAGCCACGTGTTTGGCTGAGATTTTTATTGAGCACATAACCTATTAAATTCTTCACCTATAAATATCACCTCCATCTTTTCCCTCCCTTTCATTCTTGCTCACTACCTACCACATGATCTATTAAATTCTTTACCTATAAATATCACCTCCATCTTTTCCTTCCTTCTTATGCTTGCTCACTACCTACCGCATGTTCCTTTCTGCTTCCATCCAGTTTCTCTCTTTCTATTTTTGATCGAAAGGTTTATGATTCATCTTCAAGAATGAATCCCAATTCCTCTCTCTACCTTCTTGTTTCTATTTTCTAATTTGTATGACAATTCATTCACCATCCTCCTCTTGGAATATTTTTCTTATTTTTAACTTCCTTGTCATGGAGCATGACTGACCTCAACCCTAGAACCTCTTAATTAGATAGTTTTCCCAATGGGAAAATCTAATGATTCAACCTTTAGTATTCTACTTGAAGTAATACATGAATCTAAGAAGGGTATGCTTGAATCTAATGCAAATTTAGCCATCTACGAAGTATACCACTCTCGTATGACTTGTTCTAAAGGTAGGTCACTTAGAGACAAAATTGACATTCCTTTAAAATACCAAATAGTGATACCCCATTCCTCATATCATTCCTATCTACCACTAACAGGTTTTCTTTGCTTCTATCCAAAGCAGATGCATAGGGGCTATAGTTTCCCATTCCTGAGCTTTTTGTGTTAATTTCTAGAGATCTAGGCATTCCCTTAAATCAGTTCTCTCCAAACTCTTTTAGATTAATAACGGGTTTCTTTATCTTATATGGCACCTTCAAATAGAGCCCACAACTTCTATGTTCCATTATCTCTTCTATCCTAAATCTCAAGAAAGAGTATATTTTTATCTTGCTTCGAAGAAAGATGTTCACTTCCTTTCCAAATGCCCAAGCTCTATCAAGTATTGGAAAGAGAATTATTTTTACATCTCTTTCCCCAAGCTATGGGGTTTTCCTACATATACATGGATATCATGGCTAACTCTAGCTCTTTTCGTAGTTGCTATCACCCGAGAGGTCGAATGCAATTCTGGTTAAATTGAACAATGTACAATTACAATTAGTGTACTTGGAAGAACTAGGCTTCTTTTATCATTTTGTTCTCAGACCTAAAGCTGAAAAGCTATCTGATCCATTTGGTATTTGCCTTTCATTCCCCCCCTCTCTTTCTCTTTATTTATTTATTTATTTATTTATGTTTTCGTGTATATATGCTCTATTATGATAACTTATTTGCTAACTTAGCGTCTTCTTTGTTAATTCAGATTAGATGTCTACTAAGGCCTTCATATTGGCAGCTGAATCAGAGCAGCAGCCAAGCCAAATAAAAAACAACTATCATGTTAAGCATTTTGGTAGAGCCAGCTCTTCCTTTAAACACTCTTCCAGTGCCTCTACTAAAGCTCCTGCTCCTAAAAAATCTATTCCTCCTCCACCAGTCGAGATAACTCCAACCATTAAGGTCACTCCTATCCTACAACCTAACATTGAGTCAGTGCATGGGCTATTAAGTTTTTCTAGCCTTACGTATGGTCGACCGAATGCTTATTTTATGGATGGTAGCTCGGCTCTAAATGATGCCATCTTTTCATTGGGAAGAGACTTTCTGAGGGGTTTGTCCAGTGGTTTAGATTGCCATAGGCTAGATGGGATGCCCTTTGATGATCTCCAAGCCTAATTTGCTTTATATTTGTCCAAGGTATGGCAACACACCTTAACTCTTTGTACATAACTCGACTTATATGCTAACTTCTTGATTGCAGGCTAGTATCGTAGCGAGAGAGACATTAGCTCGGTGGGAAGGCGAGCAAATTTGCCTGGTTGCTGAGAGGAAATTTTTTTTGGCCGAGCTAAATCAAATGCGTGGCGAGGTGGAAAGGTTTACAAAAGTGAAGGAACAAAAGTATGAAGAAGTTGTTAGAGCTCCTTCTAAGGTAAAGGTAAAGGTGGCGGAATCAGTGGCCTCTCATGAAGAAGAGCTGGAGAAGGCTCGAGGAGAAAGGCGAAGAGAAGGCCAAAATGCCTTTTTTAAGATTTTTCATGCCACTGATGAGGGCGAACAATATTTAGATGCTTGCTGGGAGTCTCGATTGCTTGACTATAGGAAGAGTTGGCATATAAACAAGACTTAGCTGTAAAGGCCCTAAAGTACTGCCATTATGGTATTGATGTATGTATAGATCAATTGGAGGCTAAGGACATAATTGAAATGCGCCTAGCACAAGCTGTAATAGATCAGGCGTTTAGGTTGCAAAAACTTCTTGACTTAGATGAGGAGAACAAGGAAGGGCCAGAATAGACCAACCCAAACAAGTAGGGCTGGATGCCGAGCCAAAGCAAGCCAAGCATAACTAGATTAGCCAAGAACTAGTTGTCTTTCCTTTTACTACCTAAATTGACAAGGCTGCATAGGACCATGCTAGGCAACTTGATGCTTCTCTTGCTTACTTGACTTGTCTGATCAAACATAAGTTAGTCCTGCTATGGATTTTTCTTTCTTTTTTTTCTTTTGGGAATAAACATATTGAGACCATGTAAGGACCTTCCCAGTTTGGATCAAGTTTTCCCTTGTTTCCACAAGCACAAGCTTTTCGCAACGCCAAGTCTCCCACCTGTAACATTCTAGGTTTAACTCTCTTGTTGAACTCCATTTACATCCTCGACATGTACCTACTTGTCCGAAGGTAAGCATTCTCCCTTTTCTCCTCGATGAAGTCCAAATGGTTTTTGATAAGCTTTTCATCACCCTTCCATTATAAGACAAGACCCTATAGGACTCAATACTAATTTCTGTTAGGATCACAACATCCATTCCATAAACCATGTTGAAAGGTGATCCCCCTGTAGCCTTTCGTAGAGAAGTTTGGTAAGCCCACAATATGTTAGGCAGCTCTTCCACCCAATTACCCATAATTTGTAACTTGAGCTTGTCCATTAGTTTGTCGATAGGCCACCGAGTTGAACTGTTGAGATATCTTCATTTCTTCACACCATGCTGTTATCTTGCTCCCTTGAAATTTCCTTCCACTGTCCGACACAAGCTCACGGGGAATCCCATATCAATATACTATATTCTTCCATAAGAACTTCAAGACCTCTCCTACACTGATCTTGGCAAGTACTTCTGCTTCTACCTACTGACAAAAATAATCTATTGCAACTAATAGGAACTTCTATTACCTTGCTATTGTTGGGAATGGCCCAATGATGTCCATCCCTCACTTTGTGAATAGGCATAGAGTGCTCATGCTATGTAAAGGCTCGCCCGATATGTAACTAACTTGGGCATTCTTTTGATGCTTTTCACACTTTTGCACCAATGTTCTGACATCAACTCTAATAGTAGGCCAAAAATACCTTGCTCTGATGACCTTACTTGCTAACGCCATTCGCCCAAGGTGATTCCCGCAACATCCTTCATGTATTTCCCTGAGGATATACTCACATTTCTGGGGCGACAAACATCGTAACAACAGCTGAGAGAATTCCCTTTCATAGAGCAATCCATCTATGATGGTAAATCGGGATGCCCTTATTCTGAGTTTATGATCAGTATCCAAGATTTCTCTCTAAGGTATTGACAAATGTGTGTTCTCTACTTTATTCCATCCTTTACAGCCAAGACATCAGCCTCCACACCACCTTTATCTAATTCCTAGATTGTCACCAAATGGGTTCTATATACTCCCAAGGAGCTCATTATCTTTGCTAAGAGGTCAGATCGAGTGTTTTCTTCTCTAGGCACTTGAGCTATCCGCAACTCAATTAGTTGATCTTTGAACCATTCTACTTGTTGGAGGTAATGCTCTATGTACTACTCTTTTAACTTGTATTATCCTGCTGTTTGTTTTACTACCAGTTGAGAATTAGTACATACTTGCACCCATCTAGCCCTGCCTTTGATGTCCATTTTGACACCCATAATCAAAGCTATGTATTTAGCTTCATTGGCAGCTTTGAAGCGAAATCTAACTACATATTCTTAAGCCCTGAAGAACCATCCTCATATACTGATCTTATCATTGCCTTTTTTTGAGGCAGGACGTCATCCACCATGAAGTTCACTAGAGCTTGTGCTTTGATAGCTTTCATGGGAGCAAACTGGATGTTGTACTCTTCTAATTCTATTGACTATTTGATCAACATTCCTGCAACGTCTGTTTTTCCCAAAGTTTGCTTAAGTGGTTGGTTAGTCCTGACCACAATTATATATGATAGGAAATAGGGCCTCAATCTCCTAGCAGTGACCAACAATGCCAAAGCTAGCTTCTCTATCACAGGATGTCGCAACCCGTCTACATGTCAGCTTAATCATATAGTAGATGGGCTTTTGGCTAGATCCTTCATCTTTCACCAAAATCGAGCTTATCACCTATTTAGAATTTGCTAGATAAAAAAAAGAGTCTTAGCGAGCAGAGATTTGGTTAACAATGGTATCTCAACTATGTAGGCTTTGAGCTCCTCAAAAGCTTTTTTGCTTCCTTTCCATACTCAAATTTTTTAGCTTTCATCAATATTTTGAAAAAAGTCATGCTCTTATTTATTGCTCGAGATATAAACCTGCTCAAAACTAATCCACTCAGTGAGCTTTTAGACTTCCTTAAGATTCCATGGAGACCACATGTTTAAGATGGCTCATTTTTTTTCTAAGTTGGCCTCTATACCCATTTTCGTAATGAGATATTCAAAAAACTTCTCTTATGTTACTCCAAAAGTAAATTTATTAGGGTTAAAGTTCATATCGTACCTCCTTAAAGTTTCAAAAGTCTCCTTCAAATCCTCTTCATGGTTAGCTCGGCGAGCACTCTTTTCCAGCATATCATCCACATAAACTTCTATATTTCTCCCGATCTAATTCTTAAACATCTAGTCTACTAGCCGTTGATAAGTGGTACCTGCATTTTTCAGTCCAAATGACATGACTACGTAACAATAAGTACCTTTGGCTATGATGAAACTTACTCTCTTGCAATCATTCGGGTGAAGAAAAATCAGGTGGTATCTATAGACGGCTTAATTTTTGGGCCAATTGAAAATTGACATGTGTAAATAATATATTAGTTATTAATTTAAAATTTTCTATTTATATATTGGAATTTATTAAATTCAATTCCAAATAATAAATAGTTAATTTTAATTAATATTCTGATATTTATTGCTGACAAGTGTTGAGATTAAGATATATCATGTCAATCAAATCAAGTCTAGTGGCCTAACAATCACAAGCCAATCAAATTGTGACACGTGGCATATCTATGTACGTGGACCTATCAAGTCAAGAATATTTGATATTATCTTCAAAAAGGATAATTATCAAATGGTGTTCAAGTCATTCCGGAGTCTTCTGCTAAATGCCTATATAAAGGAATGCTTAGAGACTCATATGGGATACGTATTCACATTCATACACTTATATTCACATATCCACATATTCTCAAGTCCAAGTCTTCAAGTCTTCAAGCTTCTACTGCGACGACGTATTGTTATCGCGAAGGTCCTATACCTCTTCAGAGCATCAAGTCCTTTGATCTCGGAGTCAAGGTTCGAGTTTCAAAGAAATATCGTAGTGTTCTTTTATCAAGTCAAAGGATACAACACCATATATCCAAGAACAAGCTTCGAGCCCTTGGATCATATATATTGGGAGAAGAATCAGGGGATTAGTTTTGTTAGGGAATTTATATATTTTTTTTCTCTGATAAATTGTAATTCTTATATATTCTTCAATATAAATTCAATTTGTCCATTATTTTTCTTTGTCTTGTGATTTAATTTTGCAGACAACGAATTTTGTGTGAACAAATTTCTGGCACGCCCGGTGGGACACGAATCTACCCCTCATCTCTTTCTCCCGTTTGAATCTTGAAGATATTTGCAACCACTCAATGGCACCTAAGAGGAACCAACTTGCCTTGGCCAGGAAAGATGCTACTGACGCTGCTGACCCTGCTACTGAATCTGTCAATCAGCCCATAACTGGGGGCAAAAATACTGATTTCATTCCGTCTGATGGTTCTGACTCTGAGAGTCCAGAGGAAATGAATCCTAAGGTATTATCTTTTGCTAAACTGCCAACTACAGCGACTGGAGTAGCGACGGTGGATGAACAACTTGCTCGGATGGCTCAAGCTATAGCTGACCTACAAAAGATTGTAGAAGAAAAGGATCTACAAATTGCACAACTCATGAGCAAACAAGAAGAGGAAGATCTTAGAGGATTTGCCTGCAACCATCAATCTTCTCTTGGTCATATAATGATGCAAAAACATGTTGAGGAGATGCCTTACAAACGAAAAATAGATCGAAAGGTCGACCATTCTGCAACTTCTATTGCTACATTGTCTGTTCAACAATTGCAGGACATGATCACAAATACCATTAGAGCTCAGTATGGTATGCCTTCTCAAAGTTCTGTTGTGTATTCGAAGCCCTATACAAAGAGGATTGATTTGCTAAGAATGCCGATAGGATATCAACCACCAAAATTCCAGCAGTTTGATGGGAAGGGAAATCCAAAACAGCATGTGGCCCATTTCATTGAGATATGCAATAATGCAGGGACTTATGGTGAACTTCTTGTGAAACAGTTTGTGCGTTCATTGAAAGTAAACGCCTTTGACTGGTACATTGACCTATAACCTGAATCCATTGATAACTGGGATCAAATGGAAAAGGAGTTTCTGAATCGTTTCTATAGTACACGTCGAACTGTGAGCATGATTGAACTTACCAATGCAAAACAGTGGAAAGATGAACCAGTGGTGGACTACATCAACCGTTGGCGTGCATTAAGTCTGAATTGTAAAGATAGACTCTCAGAGACATCTGCAATAGAGATGTGTATTCAAGGTATGCACTGGGGACTTCTTTATATTCTTCAGGGGATCAAGCCTCGTACTTTTGAGGAATTAGCCACTCGTGCCCAAGATATGGAGCTTAGCATTGCCAATCGCGGGGTTGAAATTCCTGTTGAAGACCAGAAGAAAGAAATGAGGGATTTAAAGAAAATCAAAAAGTATGCCAAAGCAACTACTAGGGAATCCATGGCAATCAAGACAACCTCCATAAAAATTCCCACAAGTGATAAAAAAGCTGCTGAGAAAACTGAAGATCAACGCATTTCAACAGGCAAGAAGACATTAAAAGAAATGCAGGAGAAGGAATATCCATTCCCAGATTCTGATGTTTCTCATATTTTTGATGAATTATTGATAAGGAAGTTGATCGAATTGCCAGAACCAAAATGTCCTGAAAAAGTTGGAAATATCATCGAGTTGTCAGCCATCCAATAGAGAAGTGCTTCGTCTTCAAGGATAAAGTCATGGCATTGGCAAGAGATGGAAAGATAATCCTTGACACGGAGGATGTAGTTGGATCGAACTTGACTAGCGCTATAACTGTAATAAATACTACATGTGTTGCAAGCAAGGAATATGTCTTTTCATCTTCACTTAGGGGGGCATCAACAATGCTCCAGTTTGGAAGCTTAGATCCAGTACTAGTGAAGACTCAATTCGTTGATGGAGTGACTGAGTTGGAGACGAGTTCTACTACTAAAACTGAAGATAGCAGTGAGTGGACTCTCGTGATGCACCAACGAAGGAGAAGATAATATACAAATCAATCTCGTCCACAGGCATTTAAGGTCTCACATGTGGTCAGATGCCCTCAACCAAGGACGACAAAGAGTTTGAAGGCCACAGATGGTAAGCTAGAAAACTCATTGGCAGGTTACAAAATGAGCCAAGTGACTTTGAAGGATTATTTTCCTACAGGATTTCTTGATCAAAAAATTGAAGCAGTGCATGCTATATCTTGTGAAACTGAAGAGCAACACTCTACTTCCTGTTGCACATCAATTGCTTTTACAGACGAGAACTTGTTGGGATCAAAACCTCACAATAGGCCACTTTTCGTTTCAAGGTTCATGCAGGAGCAAAAGGTCAACCGCATACTCATTGATGGAGGATCCGCTGTCAATATCATGCCAAAATCTACTATGAAGAATTTGGGAATTTCTGTTAAAGATCTCTCACGCAGCCGCCTAACTATTCAAAGTTTCAACCAAGGAGGCCAACGAGCTATTGGTATGATTAGTCTAGACCTCACAATCGGGGATTTGGAAGCAAGTACTTTATTTCATGTCATTGATGCAAGGACTTCCTACCATTTGCTTTTGGGACGGCCGTGGCTTCATGAGAATGGGGTGATACCTTCCACTCTTCATCAATGCTTCAAATATTCAAAAAATGGGAAGTTATGAAAGTTGAAGCAGATGTGAAGCCATTTACTGAAGCGGAATCATATTTCGCTGATGCTAAACTTTATCTGGATCCTGACTCAGCAAGTGAAGTGCAACATGCAAAGGCTCCAAGCAACCACTCCGTTGAAGGGAGACAAGATTGTTCTGAAAATTTCAGTAAACTAACAATTACTGAGGTTTTGACAAACAGAAAATACAAGCACGGTGATGAGCCCAATTTACCATTATTTCGATATACACCGCAGTCATCTCAAGAGAAAAGGCAAATTCCACTTGAAGCATGTATTAAGACGAATGATGCTGCCCGAAGCCAATTAAAGATGGTGGGATCAAGTGACTGTCAAACTTTGAGGAAGGATTTCACCATGCCTATTGTTGGCATTAACTCATCAATTTATAATGGACCATCCGTTGCAGAAATTTCTCACAAAGAATTTGAGGGTACATTTGATCCTAAGGCGTACAAGTTACTCGAAAAATCTGGCTATGACTTTGCTAATCCACCCAGTTTAAGTAAGCTCAAACCTGACTTAACTGGAGATAAAGTTCATGGGCTCAATGAAGCACAACATAAACTAAGAAGACATGGATTTTATGTTGAACAGTCAAGGGTTGGCCTAGGATTTAAAGTTACCGAACCAGTTAGGATACGTATCACAAAGAAGGATGAGTGTGCTGGTGTCCAACATATTTCTGCAAAAGGTCGCGTGAAGCAAGAAGAGCAAAAACAGAATAATCATCGAGTTTCTATATTTGACCGTCTCAGTGCTCCAGTTACTCGCCCCTCTATCTTTAAAAGACTTGGTGTTAAAGATCGAAACAAGTTTTATACAGGTCCACGTCCAAAAGGTTCTGTGTTCAATCGACTTGGGAATAGTACTGCAAAAAAGAGTGTTGACAACAAGACTAACATGTTGGAGTAAAAAAATGAGAGTCAAACTCTTCATTTATCCCAATCAAATAGAGCTGAATCTACAATCCTAGTCATTAATATGGACAAACCTGTGAAAATAAAGCAGCGCATCATAGAACATTCATGCAAAAAGAATGGTGCAGATGAAGACGAAGTGGAAATCACCATAAGCTCTAATTATATAAGTGTTAAAAAGGAGCTAAATCTCACACCGCATGATCTGTGTCTTGAAGAACTTGATAGATTGGTGACAAGTGGTTTTATACAAGTTACAAACTACCCATCATGGATAATGGTGCCTACCCCAGTTTCAAAAGCAGATGGAACATTAAAATAGAGCATTACATTCTAGAGAATGAGACTTCTTGAGCTCGAACACCCATACAGTGAAGAAAATGATGAGTTACATGCATGTAATCATATAGCTATTGATGAAGAGCCTGATTCAGAAATTTTTGAAGAAGAAGTCCTAAAAGCTCCTTCACAACTTGAAGAAGGTGGACAGGCGATTGTTGATGAACTCAAGGAGTTGAATCTTGGCATAATAGAAGAGCCCCGTCCCATATTTGTTAGCAAGTTTTTAAATCCTAAAGAAGAAGAACAATATTTCAGAATCTTGAGTGAATATAGGGATGTCTTTGCTTGGAGCTACAAAGAAATGCTAGGATTAGATCCAAAAGTTGCAATCCATTACCTTGGCATAAAACATGGGGCTCGTCCAGTAAAGCAGTCGCAGCGAGTGCTTCGCGCAGAGCTCATCCCTCTAATTGATGCTGAAGTCAACAAGCTTGTTGGTGCAGGATTTATTAGGGAAGTGAAATATCCAACTTGGATCTCTAGCATCGTTCCGGTCAAGAAGAAAAATGGTCAGATATGTATTTGCGTTGATTTTTGAGATTTTAAATAAAGCATGCCCAAAGGATGACTTTCCACTACCTATTATTGAGCTTATGGTTGATGCAACTATTGGACATGAAGCTTTATCTTTCATGGATGGATCATCTGGGTACAATCAAATCAGAATGTCACCGCAAGATGAGGAGTGTACGGCTTTTCGCACACCTAAGGGTATTTACTGTTATAAAGTAATGCCTTTTGGGTCGAAAAATGCAAGTGCAACTTATCAGCGAGCTATGCAAAACATTTTCGATGATATGCTACATACAAGGGTAGAGTGCTACGTTGATGATCTCATGGTCAAGACTAAGAAAAGAGATAATCACTTGGAAGATCTCTGCGCGGTATTTGATCGGCTGAGAAAATATAACTTGAAGATGAATCCGCTCAAATGCGCCTTTGGTGTCACGTCTGGCAAGTTCCTTGGCTTCATAGTTCGACATCGTGGAATTGAAGTTGATCCTACTAAAATCGATGCTATCCAGAAGATGCCGCATCTAAGGAATCTTAAAGAATTGCGTAGTTTGCAAGGTAATCTTGCATTCATAAGAAGGTTCATATCGAATCTTGCAGAAAGATGCCAACCATTAAATCACTTGATGAAGAAAGATGTTCCTTTCGTATGGGATAAAGGATGTGAGAATGCTTTTCAGAGCATAAAGAAGTACCTTATGAATCCACCAGTTCTGGGAGCTCCTATACATGGAAAACCGTTGATACTATACATTACAGCACAAGAACGGTCAATCGGTGCTCTCATGGCTCAGGAAAATGAAGAAGGAAAAGAGAAAGCTTTATATTATCTAAGTAGAGCTTTGACTGAGAATGAGTTTAAATACTCTCCTGTCGAGAAGATTTGTCTTGCCTTATTTTATGCAATTAGAAAGTTGAAGCATTATTTTGAGGCATATTCTATCCGACTCATCTCACGTGCTGATCCTATTAAATTTGTGATGACAAGACCAGTACTCTCAGGAAGGTTGGCCAAGTGGTCTGTTGTATTCAATCAGTATGAAATCACATATGTACCTCAAAAGGCTGTTAAGGGACAAGCTCTTGCTAATTTCTTAGCAGATCATCCCATTCCTGCAGATTGGGAAGTATCCGATGAATTACCTGATGAAGAGGCTCTCTTCGTTGATATCCTGCCAGCATGGACAATGTTATTTGATGGAGCAGCTCGATCTGATGGAGCGGGGGCAAGGATTGTATTTGTTTCACCAGAAAGACAAGTTTTGACATATTCTGTAGTGTTAAATGAATTATGCTCTAATAACGTTGCAGAATATCAGGCTTTGATTATTGGGCTACAAATGGCTCTTGAACTTGAAATTGTAGAAATTGAAGTCTATGGCGATTCAAAATTGGTTATTAATCAACTGTTAAATGTTTATGAAGTTAGAAAGGAAGATTTGATTCCTTACTTTCAACTAGCATCTTGTCTGTTGAAGAAGTTTGAAAATGTTGTCCTAAGCCACATCCAGAGGAAAGAAAATAGGATGGCAGATGCGTTGGCTAACTTGGCTACTACTTTGGCCCTTTTTGAAGAAGAAACGACAAATGCCCGGTGTGCAATAGATGGATTGTACCGTCGCCCGTAAAGCTTGATCGAGAAGATGCAAATGCCATATCAGTCTCAGTGAGTGAAGATAAAGATTGGTGAACATCATTAATTGACTATCTAAAGGATGGGAAGTTGCCACAAGACCCTCGTCGAAGGATGGAGGTGCGTCGGAGGTCATCTCGATTTATTTTATACAAAGACATTTTGTATCGTCGATCTTATGAAGGTACTTATCAGCGTTGTTTAAATTGTGAAGAAGTAATTGAAGCTATGGCCGAGGCACATTCTGGAGTTTGTGGAGCTCACCAGTCGGGTCCCAAGCTTCATTTTCAAATCAAAAGGATGGGATACTACTGGCCTACTATGGTTAAAGATTGTATGAGTTATGCGAAGAGATGTGAAGCTTGTCAGATGCATGCTAACTTTATACATCAGCCTCCTGAACCCTTACACCCCACAGTTGCTTCATGGCCATTTGATGCATGGGGTCTTGATGTTGTAGGTCCTATTGCTCCTAAGTCGTCAGCTGGTCATGCCTACATATTGGCAGTTACAGACTATTTCTCCAAGCGGGCAGAGGCGATTCCCCTAAAGCAAGTGAAGAAAGAAACTGTTGCTGAGTTTATTCGTTGTCATTTAATTTTTAGGTATGGAGTGCCTCGTTACATCGTTACCGATAATAGGAAGCCTTTCTACAATAAGTTGATGGACAGATTATGTGCACAATTTGGATTCAAGCAATACAATTCTTCTATGTACAATGCAGCTGCAAATGGTCTAGCGGAGGCGTTTAATAAAACCTTATGCAACCTGCTGAAAAAAGTAGTGTCAAAATCTAAAAAGGATTGGCATGAAAAAGTTGGGGAAGCTCTTTGGGCATATAGAACAACTCATCGGACAGCTACCCAGGCTACTCCGTATTCACTGGTTTATGGAGTTGAAGCTGTTCTCCCTCTTGAAAGTCAAATACCTTCATTTCGTATAGCAATTCAAGAAGGACTTACCGCTGAAGACAATGTTCGCCTTCGACTCGAAGAATTGGAAGCATTTTATGAGAAAAGACTTGAAGCGTAACAACAACTTGAATGTTATCAAGCACGTATGACAAGGGCATTTAATAAGAAAGTTCACCCGCGATCTTTTCAGGTTGGAGATTTGGTGTTGACAGTAAGAAGGCCCATTACCATCACCCAGCGAATGGGAAATAAATTCATGTCAAAATGGGATGGTTCGTATGTGATAAAAGAAGTCTACACCAATGGTGCTTACAAGTTGGTAGACAAAGATGGATCGCGCATAGGCCCCATAAATGGCAAGTTTTTGAAGCGATATTACACATGAAAAAGTATGCTCCTTGACGCACGAGCTTAAACTGCATGTTGCTCTTTGACACACGAGCTTAAACTGCATGTTGCTCTTTGACGCATGAGCTTAAACTGTATGTTACTCCTGGCCCGCATAAGTATAAACTGTGTACGGTAACCACCAAAGGTAGTGCATGTGGTTAAACTGCTAATTTTCCCCACTAAAGGTATTTTATGTGGCTAAATATTAAGTACCCCACCTAGTCCAAGGTGGTTAAGTAATGGATACTCCTGGCCCGCACGAGTATAAACTGTGAACCGCACCTCCCCTCTAAAAG
Source organism: Jacaranda mimosifolia (assembly GCA_018894105.1). Taxonomy (NCBI): domain Eukaryota; kingdom Viridiplantae; phylum Streptophyta; class Magnoliopsida; order Lamiales; family Bignoniaceae; genus Jacaranda; species Jacaranda mimosifolia. The sequence goes on from CM032133.1 coordinate 5,904,479, forward strand.
AAAATCTTTACTTTGAACTACGTAATGACTTGATCTCCTTGTTGGGGTACGTAGGCAGCTTGGGAGTTATTTCCTGAGTTCAGTCGTATCAAAAAAAAAAAAAAGGAGGTCGTTTGTTTAGATGGTTTCACAAGCTAATCATATCATTGGATCAAATGTGGATGGATTATTTCCCGAGTTCAATCACATCATTTGGACAAGTTTGGATGGCTCGCCAAGTTTGGTCACATCACTGGAATAAATTTTGAGGACTTCCCAAATTCAATCATATCATTGGAGCAAATTTGGATGACTTGCTTCTCAAGTTCAATCAAACCATTGGAGTGATTCTGGATGGTTTATCAATTTCAAATATATCATTGGAAGAAGCTTTGATCGTTTTCAAGTTCAATTCATTAGATGGCCAGTTTTACTCAGAAGCTTAAGTAAGTTTATCTCACTCCATTGTTGGGGCATGTGATGCAATTTTCTTTGAAGTTGGCCTCAATTTGAAGAAATACTAAATAAAAAAAATGCACAAGGAGAATTCATAAAAAAAAAAAAAAAAGAACAACATTTTATTGCATATGTAGTGATCAAGTGTTCTTTTACATCAATTGTGTAAAAAGATAAATAAAAAAAAAGTAGCTAAGTACTCATGCGAGTATATTAAAAGCTATTAATTCCTTGCGAGATTCTTCAAGTAGTGCCTCCATCCTCTTTAAAGCCTCAACCTCTTGATCAGTCAAAATGGAGTATCTTCAAGCTTTGAAACTTAATCTCTTTTGGTGGCTACTTCTCTCTGAATAGTGGACAAGTTTTCTTCAGCCTTGTGGAGTGATAAGTTTGCAAGTTTTTCCTTATTGCTTAACTCGGCAAGTCGTGTTCTCAATTCCTCTTGATGCTTGGAGATTTGAAGAAGTTCATCCTTAAGGCCATTCACCTCTTCAACTCTTTCATTTTCTATTGCCTCGGCCTCAAATAGATCCTGTTGTGCAAAAAATAGTGTTTTCTCATGGGTTTCTTGTGTTTCTTTTTTAATTGAGTTCAACTTAACCTTTGTGCAGTTGGAAGCACCCTCAAAGAAAGATCTCAAGTGGTTCTCCAAGGATGATGTGTTTTTTATGTATACTCTCATCTCTGCAATCAAATCATCAATCGTTGGTTTTATCCCTGAAAGTTGCTCAAATGGAGTTTTCATGATTTTTTGACATATGCGTTCCCAATAGAATTTGAGTAACATCTGCTCAGCTTCAGTCTTTATAACTTGAGGACAAAACTCAGAAACTTCAGCAACTGGAAGTGTATAAGGTGGAGCTTCAAATATCTTTTTAGGCTTGTCTTTATCAGCAAAAGCCTTGTCATTTGCAATTTCAGGTAATGTCACATTTGGTCGCTTTTTGGAATTTGCAGTGTCATTAGTAGCTTGTATGCCATTATCAAGAGGTAGAGGAGTGATTGTTTCAAGCAAGTTACAAGGATGAATTCTATTTATCGAACCAACACTACCTTCTGATGTAATTGGGACTGGTATCTCAAGATCTGCAAGCTGGATAAAAAAAAAAAAAAAAAAAAAGGGAGATTAGTGGAAAGGATTGGCAAATATATATGTAAAAAAAAAAATTATAATAACTTTACATATTTTGCTAATTCATCTAAATGTAAAGAAGAACTTGGGACATCTGCAAAGAAATTTGAATTAATACTGATGTTATCTAAATCCAAAACCTTTGGTTTCTTCTTGAGAATACATTAGTTGCTGGAGTCATCATTTGAGCAAGAAAGTGCGGAGATTATTTGATTTCCTTCCAATGGAACATCAGCGGGGGATGAAACATTGAGTAGGCTACGTCTTTTAGATGGCAATTTGGTATGGTTAGCAATATTATATTCCTTAGACGCCAAATTCCCTCCTTTAATTTGCCCTAAAACAACAGGATTTTGAAGAGGCGAAGCAGCTGAGTTATTTTTGGGATCTTCCATTAAGGCTTGTTTAGAATGAGAAAGCTTCTTTCCAGGATGCCCAGGCTCAGATGAATAATGTTCAATTCTCTCCCCAAGCTGATTGTGTTGGCCAGAAGTTGATTCCATATCTTTTTGATTAACTTTGAGAACAATTTTAGTACCTTTTGTTTGCAAAGTCTTCCAGTGTTTGTCCCACCAGTCTACATATTCCTTTGTGGCCAATGGAAAGGAAGAAGTATTGCCTGGAATGATAAGTTTGTGAGATGTGTTTAGTAAAGTACATGACTGCCAAAGTTGAAGAAGCTCGTGCAAATCACAAGTAAGAATCTCTTTCTTTTAGTTCCCCGGGACATGTTGGTAAAATCCACAGTGTCGACTGAATCGATGAGGGCTATAAGCTTCAATGATATGCTCTTTTCCACATCGAAATGTCAAATAGCTGGAACGTAAAGCCACAAAAAGGTCTTTATAAGTATTTGATATGCATGGGCCATCTATTACTGTGAACTGCTTGCGTGGATATGAACGTAGATTTTGAATAGCTAAAGGATTGATACTAAGGAACAAATCTCGTGCCTCTGAAAGATCAAAATATTTGGCCATGTTTTCCCCTGCATACTTAACCATCTCAACTCTTCCTACGTCAATCTTGGATAAAAAGTGAGTGCTAAGGTAATGCCCTATCCAACTGTAAACATAATGAATGGGAAAGATAGAAGAAGATTCCTGAAGATTTGGCAAAGTTGACATATTCCTCAAACCACGATAGATGACCGCCAATACAGGAACTGCAAGAGAAAAACAATCACCATTTGCCATTCTACTAGCAACCTTGAAGACAGTGGCGTGAATAAGATTTGCTTTGCAATGTGGTAGAACAAAACTGCATAACCAGTATGAAAGAAAAGCAGCCAAGTAGGTCTCCCCTCTAACATCTTCTTCAACCTCCAACATCATAAATGGCTCATCATATTCCTTGGTGCGAGGCAAAAGTAATGCATCGATTCTTCCACATGGATTGTGAGAGATTTTTTGCTCAGTAGACCTCCTCCAGGAAGACCTCAAAGGGGGCTCTGCATATCTCGTTGGTCCTTTAAACCAAACGCCAATCCAATCAGAAATAGGAACACCATCAGAGTCCTTTGGAAGCATATGGTAAGCCAAAAATAGATACTTGCAGCTCCGTGGTTGAGAAGAACCATGTCTATCGTCACCTAGTAGCCCTTTTGCAGTGGGGATAGCTTCATCATAGAAACCTCCATGAATAGGCAATCCACCACGTACACGAAGATCCCATAAAGAAATTGAAAATTCACCTGTCGCAGTGTGCAAAGTGTTCGTTGAAGGACACCATAGCTCAAGGAAGGCTTGGAGGATGTTCTTCTGGCAGACGTATGTGAAAAGCGAGGCATGGACCGCTGCATAGATTCTAGCTTGACGAAGAATATCTGCATGATGTCCCAATACATCTTTTGTCTATTCCCAATAACCTGCATGAAAAGACACTTCGCCAAATCTCGGTGCAGGAATTCTCACTGAGCGTCCATTAATGTTGGAATGGTAACCTGCAAATAAAAATTCCAAACTAGTAGCTTTGGCATCATGAAGAGAGGACTTCAAGATGAGTATCCTAAAACGAGATGTAATGCCAGAACGTGGATCAATCACTTCCTTAGTTGCCTCCTCGGACCACTTCTGAATATGCTGGAATTACTAGGAGATCGAGGTATGGAACAAAGAATATCATTCGCCGATTTATGAATGACTAATTTGGTACTTTTAACTTTGAGGTTGTCTTTGTCACTCCCAATGATAATGCACGGAGATAGCTCTGTGTGATCCTCAATATACATCCTCACGAGTTGATCAGGAATGGGTTTTGTTTCCTATCCTGCAAAAAAAAAAAAAAGAAAAGGAAGAGAAAACAAAACTTGAGAAAGTATATAAGAGAAAGGGGGATTGAATAAGAAAGTACAAGATTTAAAAAAAAAAAAATCTCTTAATTTGATGACTTACTTGAAGTCTTCAAAATTTGTATGTTTTGCTATGTGTTGATAAGAATTTTCTGTTGATGAATGCCGTGGGAGGCTAAGCAATTCTCTTTTGAGCTATGTTGAAATAAAAAACTCTATGTGGCTTTTCTTCAAACAACTAGTGTGCAGAGACAAAGAAGAAAGTGGATGATTGAACAAAGAGATGAATCAGCCCAGAAAATTTCAACTCAAAATTTCAAATTATCTCCAAGTTTGTCCTGAGAAATCTTCCTTTTATAGTGTTATGTGCAAATTTTCCAGTCCAAATATGATCGGGAGTTGAGTTCTAATTAGATATGTTTGAATCTCTGCCAATAGATAAGATCTTGTTTCAATCCTAAATTCAAGTTTCAATGGGAATACAGCTCTTCAGAAAGAGGAACAAAGTGTAAGGTGATGAACTTCCACAAATTCAAGACATCTGCTCGGAGATGGATACTGTTAAATTAGTCTTATTGAGACTCTGACGTGGACGCGCGGGTCTTGACAATTTAGGATGAAAATGGTGAAACAGCAGCACTATTTGTTCACAAATTCTCTGTCAAAGAGAATAGAAAACAATTAATGCAGCATGAAAGAAATAATGGTGGGACCGTGTGGCTTGTTTGCTGTTTGTGGGAAGAAATGGAAATGGAAATGGAAATGGAAAGTATGCTGAGCTTGGACATTTGAAATTGTGGGCAGCGTAGTTTTAAGAGATGTTTGGAATGGTTTGACTTTGAAAATGCAGGAAAACTAGTTGGTTCCTAAGTGTAAGTGGCTTCTATATATATATATGTATATATTTTAAAGTTCATATGTTTTATATACATATATATATATGTATTATAAAGGTTCATATATATATATATATATATGTATTTTAAAGGCCCATATGTTATGTACATATATGTGTTTATATATATATATAAAATATTATCGTGACTTATTCACTCAAGAATGTATTGAAAAATATTATTTGTGAATCAAGTCTCGAGGGGGCATTTGTAGACGGCTTAATTTTTGGGCCAATTGAAAATTGACACGTGTAAAAATATATTAGTTATTAATTTAAAATTTTCTATTTATACATTGGAATTTATTAAATTCAATTCCAAATGATAAATAACTAATTTTAATTAATATTCTGATATTTATTTTATACAAATCAAGTGCTGACAAGTGTTGAGATGAAGATATATCATGTCAATCAAATCAAGTCTAGTGGCCTAACAATCACAGGCCAATCAAATTGTGACACGTGGCATATCTATGTACGTGGACCAATCAAGTCAAGAATATTTGATATTATCTTCAAAAAGGATAATTATCATATGGTGTTCAAGTCATTCCGGAGTCTCCTGCTAGATGCCTATATAAAGGAATGCTCAGAGACTCATATACAGACATTCATACACTCATATTCTCATATTCACATATTCTCATATCCACATATTCTCAAGTCCAAGTCTTCAAGCTTCTGTTGCGATGACGTATTGTTACCACGAAGGTCCTATACTTCTTCAAAGCATCAAGTCCTTTGATCTCGGAGTCAAGGTTCGAGTTTCAAAGAAATCTCGTAGTGTTCTTTTATCAAGTCAAAGGATACTACACCATATATCCAAGAAAAATGGAAGAATTAAGAATGATTCAATATCATTGAGGCAATATTACAAACAGTCATTGCGCATGAATGAAAGAGGCAGAAGCTTGAAGACTTGAAGACTTGGACTTGAGAATATGTGGATATGTGAATATGAGTGTATGACTGCGGTGTATATTTGGAGCTACAAAGAAATGCTAGGATTAGATCCAAAAGTTGCAATCCATCACCTTGGCATAAAACATGGGGCTCGTCCAGCAAAGCAGTCGCAGCAAGTGCTTCGCCCAGAGCTCGTCCCTCTAATTGATGCTGAAGTCAACAAGCTTATTGGTGCAGGATTTATTAGGGAAGTGAAATATCCAACTTGGATCCCACTGGGCGTGCTAGAAATTTGCTCACACAAAATTCGTTTGTCTGCAAAATTAAATCACAAGACAAAGAAAAATAATGGACAAATTGAATTTATATTGAAGAATATATAAGAATTACAATTTATCTGAGGAAAAATATAAATTCCCTAACAAAACTAATCCCCTGATTCTTCTCCCAATATATATGATCCAAGGGCTTGACTATTGGAAGCTTAGATCCAGTACTAGTGAAGACTCAATTCGTTGATGGAGTAACTGACTTGGAGATGAGTTCTACTACTAAAACTGAAGATAGCAGTGAGTGGACTCTCGTGATGCACTAACGAAGGAGAAGACGATATACAAATCAACCTCGTCCACTGGCATTTAAGGTCTCATATGTGGCCAGATGCCCTCAACCAAGGACGACAAAGAGTTTGAAGGCCACAGATGGTAAGCTAGAAAACTCATTGGCAGGTTACAAAAGGAGCCAAGTGACTTTGAAGGATTATTTTCCTACAGGATTTCTTGATCAAAAAATTGAAGCAGTGCATACTATATCTTGCGAAACTGAAGAGCAACACTCCACTTCCTATTGTACAGCAATTGCTTTTACAGACGAGGACTTGTTGTTGGGATCAAAACCTCACAATAGGCCACTTTTCGTTTTAGGGTTCATGCAGGAGCAAAAGGTCAACCGCATACTCATTGATGGAGGATCCGCTGTCAATATCATGCCAAAATCCACTATGAAGAATTTGGGAATTTCTGTTGAAGATCTCTCACGCAGCCGCCTAACTATTCAAGGTTTCAACCAAGGAGGCCAACGAGCTATTGGCATGATTCGTCTAGACCTCACAATCGGGGATTTGGAAGCAAGTACTTTATTTCATGTCATTCATGCAAGGACTTCCTACCATTTGCTTTTAGGACGGCCGTGGCTTCATGAGAATGGGGTGATACCTTCCACTCTTCATCAATGCTTCAAATATTCAAAAAATGGGGAAGTTATGAAAGTTGATGCAGATGTGAAGCCATTTACTGAAGCGGAATCATATTTCGTTGATGCTAAACTTTATTTGGATCCTAACTCAGCAAGTGAAGTGCAACTCGCAAAGGCTCCAAGCAACCACTATGTTGAAGGGAGACAGATTGTTCTGAAAATTACTGAGGCTTTGACAAATAGAAAATACGAGCACGGTGATGAGCCCAATTTACCATTATTTCGATATACACCGCAGTCATCTCAAGAGAAAAGGCAAATTCCACTTGGAGCATGTATTAAGGCGAATGATGCTCGAAGCCAATTAAAGATGGTGGGATCAAGCAACTATCAAACTTTGAGGAAGGATTTCACCATGCCCATTGTTGACATTGGCTCATCAATTTATAATGGACCATCTGTTGCAGAAGTTTCTCACAAAGAATTTGAGGGTACATTACATCCTAAGGCGTACAAGTTACTCGAAAAATCTGGCTATGACTTTGCTAATCCTCCCAGTTTAAGTAAGCTCAAACCTGAGTTAACTGGAGAAAAAATTCATGGACTCAGTGAAACACAACATAAACTAAGGAGACAAGGATTTTATGTTGAACAGTCGAGGGTTGGCCTACGATTTAAAGTCACCCAACCAGTGAGGATACGCATCACAAAGAAGGATGAGTGTGCTGGTGTCCAACATATTTCTGCAAAAAATCGCGTGAAGCAAGAAGAGCAAAAATAGGATAATCATCGAGTTTCTGTATTTGACCGTCTCAGTGCTCCAATTACTCGCCCTTCTATCTTTAAAAGACTTGGTGTTAAAGATCAAAACAGGTTTTATACAAGTCCACGTCTAAGAGGTTCTGTGTTCAATCGACTTGGGAATAGTACTGCAAAAAAGAGTGTTGACGACAAGACTGATATGTTGGAGTCAAAAAATGAGAGTCAAACTCTTCATTTATCCCAATCGGATAGAGCAAAATCTACAATCCTAGTCATTAATATGGACAAACCTGTGAAAATAAAGCAGCGCATCATAGAACATTCATGCAAAAAGAATGGTACAGATGAAGATGAAGTGGAAATCACCATCTGCTCTAATTATATAAGTGTTAAAGAGGAGCTAAATCTCACACCGCATGATTTGTGTCTTGAAGAACTTGATAGATTTGTGACAAGTGGTTTTATACAAGTTACAAACTACCCATAATAGATAATGGTGCCTACCCCAGTTTCAAAAGGAGATGGAACATTAAAATGGAGCATTACATTCCAGAAAATGAGACTTGTTGAGCTCGAACACCCATACAGTGAAGAAGATGATGAGTTACATGCATGTAACCATATAGCTATTGATGAAGAGCCTGATTCAGAAATTTCTGAAGAAGAAGTCCTAAAAGCTCCTTCACAACTTGAAGATGGTGGACAGGCGACTGTCGATGAACTCAAGGAGTTGAATCTTAGCACAATAGAAGAGCCCCGTCCCATATTTGTTAGCAAGTTTTTAAATCCTAAAGAAGAAGAACAATATTTCAGAATCTTGAGCGAATATAGTGATGTCTTTGCTTGGAGCTACAAAGAAATGCCAGGATTAGATCCAAAAGTTGCAATCCATCACCTTGGCATAAAATATGCGGCTCGTCCAGTAAAGCAGTCGCAGCGAGTGCTTCGCCCGGAGCTCGTCCCTCTAATTGATGCTGAAGTCAACAAGCTTATTGGTGCAGGATTTATCAGGGAAGTGAAATATCCAACTTGGATCTCTAGCATTGTTCCGGTTAAGAAGAAAAATGGTCAGATACGTATTTGCGCTGACTTTCGAGATTTAAATAAAGCATGTCCAAAGGATGACTTTCCACTACCTATTATTGAGCTTATGGTCGACGCAACCACTGGACATGAAGCTTTATCTTTCATGGATGGATCATCTGGGTACAATCAAATCAGAATGTCGCCGTAAGATGAGGAGTGTACGACTTTTCGCACACCTAAGGGTATTTACTGTTATAGGGTGATGCCTTTTAGGTTGAAAAATGCAGGTGTAACTTATCAGCGAGCTATGCAAAACATTTTCGATGATATGCTACATACAAGGGTAGAGTGCTACGTTGATGATCTCGTGGTCAAGACTAAGAAAAGAGATAATCACTTGGAAGATCTCCGCGTGGTATTTGATCGGCTGAGAAAATATAACTTGAAGATGAATCCGCTCAAATGTGCCTTTGGTGTCACGTCTGGCAAGTTCCTTGGCTTCATAGTTCGACATCGTGGAATTGAAGTTGATCCTACTAAAATCGATGCTATCCAGAAGATGCAGCCTCCAAGGAATCTTAAAGAATTGCGTAGTTTGCAAGGTAATCTTGCATTCATAAGAAGGTTCATATCGAATCTTGCAAAAAGATGCCAACCATTAAATCACTTGATGAAGAAAGATGTTCCTTTCGTATGGGATAAAGGATGTGAGAATGCTTTTGAGAGCATAAAGAAGTACCTTATGAATCCACCAGTTCTAGGAGCTCCTATACATGGAAAACCGTTGATACTATACATTGCAGCACAAGAACAGTCAATCGGTGCTCTCATGGCTCAGGAAAATGAAGAAGGAAAAGACAAAGCTTTATATTATCTAAGTAGAGCTTTGACTGAGAATGAGTTGAAATACTCTCCGGTCGAGAAGATTTGTCTTGCCCTATTTTATGCAATTAGAAAGTTGAAGCATTATTTTGAGGCATATTCTATCCGACTCATCTCACGTGCTGATCCTGTTAAATTTGTGATGACAAGACTAGTACTCTCAGGAAGGTTGGCCAAGTGGTCTGTTGTATTCAATCAGTATGAAATCACATATGTACCTCAAAAGTCTGTTAAGGGACAAACTCTTGCTAATTTCTTAGCAGATCATCCCATTCCTGCAGATTGGGAAGTATCCGATGAATTACCTGATGAAGAGGCTCTCTTCGTTGATATCATGCCAGCATGGACAATGTTAATTGATGGAGCAGCTCGATCTGATGGAGTGGGGGCAGGGATTGTATTTGTTTCACCAGAAAGACAAGTTTTGACATATTTTGTAGTGTTAAATGAATTGTGCTCTAATAACGTTGCAGAATATCAGGCTTTGATTATTGGGCTTCAAATTGCTCTTGAACTGGAAATTGTAGAAATTGAAGTCTATGGTGATTCAAAATTGGTTATTAATCAACTGTTAAATGTTTATGAAGTTAGAAAGGAAGATTTGATTCCTTACTTTCAACTAGCATCTTGTCTGTTGAAGAAGTTTGAAAATGTTGTCCTAAGCCACATCCCGAGGAAAGAAAATAGGATGGCAGATGCGTTGGCTAACTTGGCTACTACTTTGGCCCTTTCTGAAGAAGAAACGACAAATGTCCCGGTGTGCAATAGATGGATTGTACCGTCGCCCGTAAAGCTTGATCGAGAAGATGCAAATGCCATATCAGTCTCAGTGAGTGAAGATAAAGATTGGTGAACATCATTAATTGACTATCTAAAGGATGGGAAGTTGCCACAAGACCCTCGTCGAAGGATGGAGGTGCGTCGGAGGTCATCTCGATTTATTTTATACAAAGATATTTTGTATCGTCGATCTTATGAAGGTACTTATCAGCGTTGTTTAAATGGTGAAGAAGCAACTGAAGCTATGGCCGAGGCACATTCTGGAGTTTGTGGAGCTCACCAGTCGGGTCCTAAGCTTCATTTTCAAATTAAGAGGATGGGATGCTACTGGCCTACTATGGTTAAAGATTGTATGAGTTAGCGAAGAGATGTGAAGCTTGTCAGATGCATGCTAACTTTATACATCAACCTCCTGAACCCTTACACCCCACAGTTGCTTCATGGCCATTTGATGCATGGGGTCTTGATGTTGTAGGTCCTATTGCTCCTAAGTCGTCAGCTGGTCATACTTACATATTGGCAGCTACAGACTATTTCTCCAAGTGGGCAAAGGCGATTCCCCTAAAGGAAGTGAAGAAAGAAACTGTTGCTGAGTTTATTCGTTGTCATTTGATTTTTAGGTATAGAGTGCCTCGTTACATCGTTACCTATAATGGGAAGCCTTTCTACAATAAGTTGATGGACAGATTATGTGCACAATTTGGATTTAAGCAATACAATTCTTCTATGTACAATGCAGCTGCAAATGGTCTAGCGGAGGCGTTTAATAAAACCTTATGCAACCTGCTGAAAAAAGTAGTGTCAAAATCTAAAAAGGATTGGCATGAAAAAGTTGGGGAAGCTCTTTGGACATATAGAACAACTCATCGGACTGCTACCCAGGCTACTCCGTATTCACTGGTTTGTGGAGTTGAAGCTGTTCTCTCTCTTGAAAGTCAAATACCTTCATTTCGTATAGCAATTCAAGAAGGACTTACCGCTGAAGACAATGTTCGCCTTCGACTCGAAGAATTGGAAGCATTGGATGAGAAAAGGCTTGAAGCGCAACAACAACTTGAATGTTATCAAGCACGTATGACAAGGGCATTTAATAAGAAAGTTCGCCCGCGATCTTTTCAGGTTGGAGATTTGGTGTTGGCAGTAAGAAGGCCTATTACCATCACGCAGCGAATGGGAAATAAATTCATGTCAAAATGGGATGGTCCGTATGTGATAAAAGAAGTCTACACTGACGCGCGAGCTTAAACTGCATGTTGCTCTTTGACGCACGAGCTTAAACTGCATGTTGCTCTTTGACGCATGAGCTTAAACTGTATGTTACTCCTGGCCCGCATAAGTATAAACTGTGTACGGTAACCACCAAAGGTAGTGCATGTGGTTAAACTGCTAATTTTCCCCACTAAAGGTATTTTATGTGGCTAAATATTAAGTACCCCACCTAGTCCAAGGTGGTTAAGTAATGGATACTCCTGGCCCGCACGAGTATAAACTGTGAACCGCACCCCCCCTCTAAAGGAAAATCTTTACTTTGAACTACGTAATGACTTGATCTCCTTGTTGGGGTACGTAGGCAGCTTGGGAGTTATTTCCTGAGTTCAGTCATATCAAAAAAAAAAAAAGGAGGTCGTTTGTTTAGATGGTTTCACAAGCTAATCATATCATTGGATCAAATGTGGATGGATTATTTCCCGAGTTCAATCACATCATTTGGACAAGTTTGGATGGCTCGCCAAGTTTGGTCACATCACTGGAATAAATTTTGAGGACTTCCCAAATTCAATCATATCATTGGAGCAAATTTGGATGACTTGCTTCTCAAGTTCAATCAAACCATTGGAGTGATTCTGGATGGTTTATCAATTTCAAATATATCATTGGAAGAAGCTTTGATCGTTTTCAAGTTCAATTCATTAGATGGCCAGTTTTACTCAGAAGTTTAAGTAAGTTTATCCCACTCCGTTGTTGGGGCATGTGATGCAATTTTCTTTGAAGTTGGCATCAATTTGAAGAAATACTAAATAAAAAAAATGCACAAGGAGAATTCATAAAAAAAAAAAAAAGAACAACATTTTATTGCATATGTAGTGATCAAGTGTTCTTTTACATCAATTGTGCAAAAAGATAAATAAAAAAAAATTAGCTAAGTACTCATGCGAGTATATTAAAAGCTATTAATTCCTTGCGAGATTCTTCAAGTAGTGCCTCCATCCTCTTTAAAGCCTCAACCTCTTGATCAGTCAAAATGGAGTATCTTCAAGCTTTGAAACTTTATCTCTTTTGGTGGCTACTTCTCTGTGAATAGTGGATAAGTTTTCTTCAGCCTTGTGGAGTGATAAGTTTGCAAGTTTTTCCTTATTGCTTAACTCGGCAAGTCGTGTTCTCAATTCCTCTTGATGCTTGGAGATTTGAAGAAGTTCATCCTTAAGGCCATTCACCTCTTCAACTCTTTCATTTTCTATTGCCTCGGCCTCAAATAGATCCTGTTGTGCAAAAAATAGTGTTTTCTCATGGGTTTCTTGTGTTTCTTTTTGAATTGAGTTCAACTTAACCTTTGTGCAGTTGGAAGCACCCTCAAAGAAAGATCTCAAGTGGTTCTCCAAGGATGATGTGTTTTTTATGTATACTCTCATCTCTGCAATCAAATCATCAATCGTTGGTTTTATCCCTGAAAGTTGCTCAAATGGAGTTTTCATGATTTTTTGACATATGCGTTCCCAATAGAATTTGAGTAACATCTGCTCAGCTTCAGTCTTTATAACTTGAGGACAAAACTCAGAAACTTCAGCAACTGGAAGTGTATAAGGTGGAGCTTCAAATATCTTTTTAGGCTTGTCTTTATCAGCAAAAGCCTTGTCATTTGCAATTTTAGGTAATGTCACATTTGGTCGCTTTTTGGAATTTGCAGTGTCATTAGTAGCTTGTATGCCATCATCAAGAGGTAGAGGAGTGATTGTTTCAAGCAAGTTACAAGGATGAATTCTATTTATCGAACCAACATTACCTTCTGATATAATTGGGACTGGTATCTCAAGATTTGCAAGCTGGATAAAAAAAAAAAAAAAAAGGGAGATTAGTGGAAAGGATTGGCAAATATATATGTAAAAAAAAAAAATTATAATAACTTTACATATTTTGCTAATTCATCCAAAGGTAAAGAAGAACTTGGGACATCTGCAAAGAAATTTGAATTAATACTGATGTTATCTAAATCCAAAACCTTTGGTTTCTTCTTGAGAATACATTGGTTGCTGGAGTCATCATTTGAGCAAGAAAGTGCGGAGATTATTTCATTTCCTTCCAATGGAACATCAGCGGGGGATGAAACATTGAGTAGGCTACGCCTTTTAGATGGCAATTTGGTATGGTTAGCAATATTATATTCCTTAGACGCCAAATTCCCTCATTTAATTTTCCCTAAAACAACAGGATTTTGAAGAGGCGAAGCAGCTGAGTTATTTTTGGGATCTTCCATTAAGGCCTGTTTAGAATGAGAAAGCTTCTTTCCAGGATGCCCAGGCTCAGATGAATAATGTTCAATTCTCTCCCCAAGCTGATTGAGTTGGCCAGAAGTTGATTCCATATCTTTTTGATTAACTTTGAGAACAATTTTAGTACCTTTTGTTTGCAAAGTCTTCCAGTGTTTGTCCCACCAATCTACATATTCCTTTGTGGCCAATGGAAAGGAAGAAGTATTGCCTGCAATGATAAGTTTGTGAGATGTGTTTAGTAAAGTACATGACTGCCAAAGTTGAACAAGCTCGTGCAAATCACAAGTAAGAATCTCTTTCTTTAAGTTCCCCGGGACATGTTGACAAAATCCACAGTGTCGACTGAATCGATGAGGGCTATAAGCTTCAATGATATGCTCTTTTCCACATCGAAATGTCAAATAGCTGGAACGTAAAGCCACAAAAAGGTCTTTATAAGTATTTGATATGCATGGGCCATCTATTACTGTGAACTGCTTGCGTGGATATGAACGTAGATTTTGAATAGCTGAAGGATTGATACTGAGGAACATATCTCGTGCGTCTGAAAGATCAAAATATTTGGCCATGCTTTCCCCTGCATACTTGACCATCTCAGCTCCTCCTACGTCAATCTTGGATAAAAAATGAGTGCTAAGGTAGTGCCCTATCCAACTGTAAACATAATGAATGGGAAAGATAGAAGGAGATTCCTGAAGATTTGGCGAAGTTGACATATTCCTCAAACCACGATAGATGCCCGCCAATACAGGAACTGCAAGAGAAAAACAATCACCATTTGCCATTCTACTAGCAACCTTGAAGACAGTGGCACGAATCAGATTTGCTTTGCGATGTGGTAGAATAAAACTGCATAACCAGCATGAAAGAAAAGCAGCCAAGTAGGTCTCCCCTTTAACATCTTCTTCAACCTCCAACATCATAAATGGCTCATCATATTCCTTGGTGCGAGGCAAAAGTAATGCATCAATTCTTCCACATGGATTGTGAGAGATCTTTGGCTCAGTAGATCTCCTTCGGGAAGACCTCAAAAGGGGCTCCGCATATCTCGTTGGTCCTTTAAACCAAAAGCCAATCCAATCAGAAATAGGAACACCATCAGAGTCCTTGGGAAGCATATGGTAAGCCAAAAATAGATACTTGCAGCTTCGTAGTTGAGAAGGACTATGTCTGTCATCACCAAGTAGCCCTTTTGCAGTAGGGATAGCTTCATTATAGAAACCTCCACGAATAGGCAATCCACCAAGTACACGAAGATCCCATAATGAAATTGAAAATTCACCAGTCGCAGTGTGCAAAGTGTTCGTGGAATGACACCATAGCTCAAGGAAGGCTTGGAGGATGTTCTTATGGCAGACGTATGTGAAAAGCGAGGCATGAACTGCTGCATAGATTCTAGCTTGACGAAGAATATCTGCATGATGTCGCAATACGTCCTCCATCCACTCCCAATAACCTGCATGAAAAGATACTTCGCCAAACCTTGTTGCAGGAATTCTCACCGAGCGTCCATTAATGTTGGAATGATAACCTACAAATAAAAATTCCGGACTAATGGCTTTGGCATCATGGAGAGAGGACTTCAAGAGAAGCATCCTAGAACGAGATGTAATGCCAGAACGTGGATCAATCACTTCCTTGGTTGCCTCCTCGGACCACTCTTGAATATGCATGGAATCACTAGGAGATCGAGTTATGGAACGAAGAACATCGTTGGCCGATTTATGGATGACTAGCCTCGTACTTTTAACTTTGAGGTTGTCTTTGTCGCTCCCAATGATAATACATGGAGGTGGCTCTGTGTGATCTTCAATATACATCCCCACGAGTTGATCAGCAATGGGCTATGTTTCTTAACCTGCACAAAAAAAAAAAAGATAAAGAAAAAGAAAAGAGGATGAGAAAACTCAAATAAATAAACAGAGTAAGTCTTTTGCTAATTACCAGTTATTCCAGGAAGGATTGGAATGATACAAAAATTTCCTCTGATTGTTCTGTTCTCCTGCAATGAGATTTTTTTTAATAAGAAGAATGGAAGAATTAAGAATGATTCAATATCATTGAGGCAATATTACAGACAGTCATTGTGCATGAATGAAGGAGGCAGAAGCTGGTTCTCTTTTGAATAAATCTTACCCAAAAAACCAACACAACAGTATTCAATCAAAAAATTCAGATTCTTCTTTCTGGAGTTGAATTCTTAAAAGAGATTCCTTTTTATAGGGTTTATTTTTGAGTCCTAATAGAGCTAGGGATGCACAGTTTGGTGATTTGCTGAATTATGTAGAAGAATTTGAAAACTGTTGGATTATCTGTTGAGAAGAGAAACGTCATAAGAATCCTAGTCTAGATGGGTCTCTTGGCTTAAATATGAGCTTTTAATTGCCATAAAACTCGCACGCTGACAATTGGATTTTGAGACAGCAGTGAGTTTCATGCATCAGAAGAAACTAATCCCGCGAGCTGAAGAACTCTACTTATATCAGAGTTAATTACGCACAGTGGGCGGGTCGGTTTCCTTTTTGCAAGATAAAAATATGATTTAGCTTTGGGCAATTCAATTTGGTTTCGCGTGGGACCGTGTGGTTTGTTTATCATGGGAAGTCTGCTGTAATTGCCACAGCAGCGTGATTTGGAAATATGCTTGGAATTGAAAATTTTGAAGATGTTGGAAAGCATGTGGATTCCAAGTGGCTTTTGTAATATATATATATATATATATGAAAGAAATTTTTATGTCACATATATATATATATTAAAGCTCATATGTTTTATATACATATATATGTGTATTATAAAGGCTCATATATATTATGTATATATATGTATTTATATATGTATAATAATTATCGTGACTTATTCACTCAAAAATATATCGGAAGACATCATTCGTGAACAAGTCTCGAGGGGGCATTTGTAGACGGCTTAATTTTTGGGCCAATTGAAAATTGACATGTGTAAATAATATATTGGTTATTAATTTAAAATTTTCTATTTATATATTGGAATTTATTAAATTCAATTCCAAATAATAAATAGTTAATTTTAATTAATATTCTAATATTTATTGCTGACAAGTGTTGAGATGAAGATATATCATGTCAATCAAATCAAGTCTGGTAGCCTAACAATCACAGGCCAATCAAATTGTGACACGTGGCATATCTATGTGCGTGGACCAATCAAGTCAAGAATATTTGATATTATCTTCAAAAAGGATAATTATCAAATGGTGTTCAAGTCATTCCGGAGTCTCCTGCTAAATGCCTATATAAAGGAATGCTCAGAGACTCATATGGGATACGTATTCACATTCATACACTCATATTCACATATCCACATATTCTCAAGTCCCAGTCTTCAAGCTTCTGCTGCGACGACGTATTGTTACCGCGAAGGTCCTATACCTCTTCAAAGCATCAAGTCCTTTGATCTTGGAGTCAAGGTTCGAGTTTCAAAGAAATCTCGTAGTGTTCTTTTATCAAGTCAAAGGATACTACACCATATATCCAAGAACAAGCTTCAAGCCCTTGGATCATATATATTGGGAGAAGAATCAGGGGATTAGTTTTGTTAGGGAATTTATTTATTTTTTTTCTCTGATAAATTGTAATTCTTATATATTCTTCAATATAAATTCAATTTGTCCATTATTTTTCTTTGTCTTGTGATTTAATTTTGCAGACAACGAAATTTGTGTGAACAGTATCTCTATGAAGCGTTCATCATATTAAATAGCTCACAACCCAACGTGGAATCCACTAATTAGTCAATCTGTGATAATAGATAGTAGTCCTAGGAACAAGCTCGGTTCAAATCCCTTAAATCTGTACATATCCCCACTTATCAGCATGTTTAGGACTAGCACCACATTAGATATCCACTCTGGGAACTGGATTTCCACTATATGTTCAATGTCTAGAAACTCTTCAATTTCCCTCTATATTATAAGGTCCTTTTTCTGGCCCAAAGTCCCTTTTCCTCTACTTTGCCAGTTTAGCAAGATGAACTATGTTAAGCTTATGTACAGCTATACTTAGATCAATCCCAGTTAAGTCCTTTGCTAAATAGGCGAATACATCTACATAATCCCTCAACACTCAAGTGAGTAAGGTTACCTATTCTTCATCAAGATGTGCTCCCAGTCGTGCAATCTTTCCTGGATCCCCCGGCACCAATTTTATGGTCATGAGTTCTCCAGTGGGGCTTAAGATGAACCTGCGGCTTGGCTACCTTGAGTGAATTAGAACTTTCATGCCTTTATTGGTAAATCACTTTCCTTGAAGTTCCTTTGCTGATAAATCGCTTTCCCTGACTTCCGATCTCCTTTCCTTACTGCTTCCACATAGCATTTTTTTGACGTGTACTGATCTCCCACCAAGTTTCCAACCATATACTTGAGCATAATATCATAAGATGACGCTACTACTTGGAAGAGCTATAACATGGGTCTACCAAATATAACGTTAGGAGCGAAAGAGGCATCAACAATTAAGAATTTTCCCATGCAAGTTTTGTGATGCATCCTAGAGCCCAGAGAAACAGGCAAAGTGATTTATCATAGTGGTTGCACCGCTTCTCTAGTAAACCTAAATAGTACCATTTCTACTGGCTCTAAGGTAATGTTACCGAGTTCCATCTGATGGAAAGCAGCTGAGAATAAGATATCAATTGAGCTGCCACCATCTATAAAAATTCAAGCTATCTCATACTTAGCTAAAGAAGTTATGGTAACCAAACTATCTTGGTGTGGCAATTAAACCGCTTTTAGGTCTTTTGGTCCGAATTAAGTCATATGTTTATGCTTCTTTATTCTAACCAATGCTACCTCCCTATTCTTTCATTAGATTAGAGCTCGAGCTTGAGCTCTCCGAGCTCGGTGAGTGTTTCCTCCTATAGGCCTTCCTAAAACCATATGAATTACTCATTTTATTGGAGTATTTTTTTTGTTCTCCCTATCTACCCCTGGTTTACCTCCTTGAGTTTGTTCCTTATGCCGAGTCTTACTGGGTTGACCATCTTTAACATTCGTAGGAGCTTGTAGGTATTCTTCTAGATACCCTTTTCTCACCAACTCTTCCAATTCATTTATCAAATGTTTACATTCCTCAGTCACATGCCTATACGTATTACGTGATCTGTAGTATTTATCTGACCTAGGCCGCCAAGGTGCCTCATATGAGGAACGTGGCCATCATAATGGGTTCCTATGCTTAGTGGCCTACATCACCTGCTCTCTCGACATTTTTAGAGGTGTGTAATGATTGAATTTGGGAGCAAACTAGGCTGGCCATAGTTGTAATACATTTGTTGGCCGAGGCTATATTATATTGATCGGCTGAGCTCTCTCATCCTGCTAGGTCATTTTGTTATGTTGTCGTTTTCTTTCTTATCCTTATGCTTCTTCCCTGAATTCTTTTCCTTAACCTCATATGCTTCCTCCTCGTGTATGTATTTTTCCACCCGGTGCAAAAGCTCATCATAACCACCAACTGGCCTGTGACTTAGAGATCTAAAAAATGAATTAGGTCTAAGTCCCCGCGTAAAGGCATTAGCTAACACCTCTAGTGTAGTAGATGGGGCTTCTGGGGTAACCATAGTGAACCTCTCAACAAAACTCCTTAATGCCTCAATTTTCTCCTTACCGGAAAGAAAGCAAACTCTAGACACTCTAATAGTATTTTTTATTATTGGTGAATTGATGCAAAAATTTGCAAGAAAAATCATCAAAAGTGTGTATGGAGTAAAGAGGTAATTATCCAAAAAACCTATGGGTGGCTTCTCCAAGAGTGGTTAAAAAGGTTTGACATTTCACTCCACCAGAAAATTGATATAGCGAGGCCAAGTTCTCAAATTCGTATAAGTGATAAGCATGGTCAGACCTCCCTATTTCTACACGGAAAAAGACTTGTGGTTGTCTAGTAAAGGATCAAGCATGACATATTCTCCAAAGGGAGATGCCCTCACAATTTCTTTTTCTTCTCCAATCAACATTCTCATCTCTCTTAATTCCTTTTGCTTGTCCTCTATTTTTGAAATAACATCCGCTATCAATCTCTTCTCCTCCCAATGTTTGATAGGGCATATAGACACTTGACTTTTAGCTAGCTCTTTTTCTTCCTCTACTGCTCTTCTGCTGAGATTTTTAGCTTTACCCTTAGGCAAACCCCGTATTTTTGGCTCCTCATGTAGCTTGTCTAAAAGAGGTATGGTAGGAGCGATAGTGGGCTCTTGTCCTCCACGAAAGCCTATACTTGGATGAGCGGGAAGTGGAGATCCTGCCACTATAGTACTTTGCACCACCATTGCTAAAATGGGCGCTATGATAGTAGAACCTGTTTCTTGCCTTCTTCCCAAGGTCAATGGAATGAAGGGGATTTGCGCATCTCCAACCTACCTAGATACTGGTATAGGTGGGATTCCTACTGCAGATACAGGTACAACAACCACATGTATGGCTTAAAAAATCGAACCGGACCTAGCGATCGGACCAATTGAACCGTCTACCACTTGTCAAATCAGTCCAATTTTCTCATAAAATCAAAAAATAAAAAAATGCATTATTTTTTTAAAACCGTTCAAGCCAGTGGCTGGACTATTCAAACTAGTGGACCGGAGCAATTTTTTCTATTTAATTTTTAATGAAATTAATATTTTTTCTTAATTTTTTTAAGTACAAAGTTTTAAGGCTAAGGTACACCTCCATAAGCTATCTACAAGTAAAAAAAAATTGTATACAAGAAAAAGACACCGTTCACTGTTACTGGAAACACAAATACGAAAATACCCTTTGCAACTTCAGCCTTCACCAGTTCAAAATCTAACGCCCAAGTCCACGATGGTTCCACAATTCTCGATAAAGGCTACCCGTGCACGTCGACCGTCTCTCCCAATCGTAGGCCCACAATTGCTCTCCATATAAATTCTACTTTTTGATTGAAATCAAAATGGAAGAAAGAAACTGTTCTGATTTGGCGTTCACTAGAGTCTAAACCACCAAGGCCGTCCTTCTGAAATTGAGCTAAGGTACCCAAGAAAAAAGAATTCAAATCTATTTTTGGGTTATATTATATTGTCCTCTATATACTATTTCTTGACTTCTTCTATTCAAATCTTTCAAAAAATTATCATTTAATTTTTGCCTTTTTGCAATTCCTTCTTCAATAAATATTTATTCCCATCAATTTTGAGATGGGTAATTGGTAACAAGGGTTCTTGATTTAAAAGATAAACATATTTGAGAAGAGCTCTAGTCTATGCATGCCATGTGTTCGATAATATGTCAAAAAGGATTAGTGCTTTAGAAAATTATATTTTGGCATTTTATTAATTTATATAATATATGAATTGTGAAATTTGAATTATGAAGTTAGACAATACCATTTAAGCATTTTATATTTTATATTTTGGCATATTATTAATTTTTAGATAATATATAATATAAATATATATTACATAATTATGACATCACGGTTCAATTGTGGTTCAATTACAGTCTAAGCAATGGTTGAACGAGTGAATTGTGAATTGGTAAATTTTTTTGTTCAATGAATGATCAAATTTTTCGAACATTGACCACATGTGGCACTAAGAAAGGTGTCGGTACTGAAATAGATAATGGTAAACCAGATGGCGGCATCCTTGATAAAAAAAGCATGGCCAACGGAAAAAGTGGTGCCGTGAGAAGCATCGCTTGCCCCACTCCTAACTTTTGGATAGCCATGAAAGGATTGACCACATAGCACAAGAAACTCCATTGTTCAGGCATCAGGTGCCCCACGCTACGGGGTAAGATGGGGTGCCTTTTTCCCAGTAGTACTGTCGCTCTTGGCAGGCCAGACAATCCTCCAATTAGTGAAGCTCTTGCTTGCTCAACCTATGGTGCACTTAATATCTCACCATTCATATTTCTTCCGGACTCACTCATGTTCCTGCTTCTCAACTCAAAACCTTTTCATAGACGATGCCAATTGATGTAAAAATAAAATTAACCCCAATGAAACAGACAAAGAATACTCTATTACTCTTTCCCAGTCTCTCGTCATCATTCCCCTTTATCTATTTAACATATATTTTTTATATTACCTTACCTCCTATCTTGGCGGGATTGACTACCTACTACCTATCCTTGAGTCATGCAGCATGGACTGCTGATAGTGGAAGAGAAGAAAACGGACATGTCACCTATCCTCAATCTTTGCTGAATCACATTTAACATTCCATTAGCTCCATTGCAACTCTCTGCGGGTCGTAGCTTTGCTACAATGCTCTTGCTCTCAACTTTTGACTTAGTTTTTTGTTCTTTTTAGCTCCGCCGCACCACACAACACCATTCTAGCTCTTAGCTTGACAGCACCACTCGGTCACCTACTTTTCAAGTGCTTTGAGTTGGGAGTAAGACAACTTAGGCTACAGATATCTCGAACATAAAAAGCATCATCATCAGGTATCAAAGAGATCTATTCTTCTTTTTACCTAAAGCCTTTGGCAACTAATCTAGCTTTAAACTTTCTTATGGTTCCATCAAATTTAAGTTTCTTTTTAAAGATCTATTTACATCCAATCATAGTACATCCTATAGATAGATTGGTTAATTCCTATATCTTGTTAAAGACAATACAATCCATCTCATTTTTGATAGCTTCCTTCCAATGCCTGGTTTCTGATGAGGCCATAGCACCCTTGAAGGTCATAGGATCATCCTCGATATTATAGGTGATGAAATCACTTTGAAAAATCCTTGATGACTCTAGCTCTCTTACTCTATATAGGTTCATCTAGTTATTTAGCTCCTATAGATGTTGAACTAGAACTACTTGGATTAACTCCCACATTTGATATCTTCTCTACATGTTCAAGAATAGAGGTTGACGTAAGAGTTGAATTTGAGAAAACACTACTAAAAAAACTACGATTTGTGACGGAAAATATCCATCACAATTTGGATAGATTTTGCGATGGATTTTTCGTCACAAAAAATTCCATTGCAAAATGGAAATATTTTAAAACAATTAATGCTGGCTTTTTGTGACGAAAAAAAAAAAATAATTACAAATTTTTTTGAAATTTCAAAAAAATTTGTGATGGATTTTTTTTTCCATCACAAATCTGAAAAAAGAAAAAAAAATTAGGTGGGTGGGGAAATAAATCCTACCTCCCCCACCCACACACACACTTGAACACACATATCTCCCCTTTTCATCTTTCTTTTTTTCCCTTTTTTTCCTTCTTCTTTATTGTGGCCGGCCGATCGTGGCCAGCGAGCTACTGGCCGTGCACCTAGCTGCTGGGCGCCCCCCCAGTAAGCTGTGCTAGGGGCGCACACGTCCAGCAAGCTACTGGGTGCTGCTAGGCAGTATGCCCAGCAAGCGCACTAGCAGCTTAGCCTGGAGCTTGCTGGGCACACATGTTAATCGCTGGCCGCTGCACCGACAGCCAGCAGTTGGCTAGATCTAGCAAATTTTTATTTTTTTTTCTATTTTTTTTTATCAAAATTTGGTGCGGCGGCTAGTAGCCAGCCAGATTTGGCAATCTTTTGTTTTTTTTTGAAAATTTTATTTTAGTATTAACAAATGCTAATGGTTATTTTGTTTATTTATTGTTTTAGGTTTGAAGAGCTTATATTTTCCATTATCCCACTAATTAAGGTAATTTTTGTAATTATGATTTATTTAGTTAAAATTTGATTTATACATTTATGTATTTAGTTAAGATATGCATTTAGAATTGGTGGAGTTATGAAGGAGGATGGGATGTTGGGAGAGGGGGTGAAGCCTTATCATTTGTTGTTGATTGGTTTTTAATTGCTTGCATGATGATGATAGGTGTAACGAGGAGTGTTTGTGTGGCATTATGTATTTATGAATATTATTAATTGTAAGTGCTAGTATATTTTGATTGAGTTAAACTTTATGTCAGTATATGTTGAATTGTATTAATTTTATAAATTTTAATTTTAGTTTATGGAATTATGATTTATAGATAAATATTGCACTTGTAAGAAAATTTTAGATTGATAATCACTTTGTAAATTATAATATATGTTGTTTTGTTATAGTAAGGGACACATATATCCATTTTTTTGATTCAATATGTGTTTATAAATATTATAAGTTGTTTTTAATTGAAGTAAATGCTTTAAATTTTGTTGAGTCTTGTTTTTTAGGCAATTTGAAGTATTCTATTTAAGGGAATTTTGATAGAATGTGTCATTAATCATATTAAATCTTTGGCATTTTTATCTACTTGGATATGTTTGATGTAATGATAAACAAATTAAGAATTGGACTATCGATGGGCTATAGACATTCCAATCCTCAATTTGTTTATCATTCACATCAATATACCAATAAGTAGATACTTACATTGTATATTTGCCAATTGATATTTTAAATGGTTGAACACTATACACCAAAAGTTTTGTGTTGTCTATATCCATATCCATATAGTCTACATCAAATTAAAGGTTACTCGTTTAACTTTTAAATTTAAATTTTCAAAAGATTATATTAAATTATATGTTGGTTTATGTTGGATGTATGTTTGATTATATTGAATTATGTATTAGATTTATATGTGTTATGATTATGCATTTACATTGAATTATGTGTTAGATTTTGTTAGCTTTATATTTTGTGAATTATATGTTTGATTAGGATTTGAATTATATGTTGAACTTATATTAAGTTATATGTTAGTTAATGATGAGATGCATGTTTGATTATATTGAATTTTGTATTAGATTTATATGTGTTAAGATTTTGCATTTACATTGAATTTTGGGTTAGATTTTGTTAGGTTTATATTTTGTGAATTATATGTTTGATTAGGATTTGAGTAATATGTTGGACTTATATTAAATTATATGTTGGTTTATGATGAGATGCATGTTTGATTATATTGAATTATGTATTAGATTTATATGTGTTTAGATTATGCATTTATATTGAATTATGTGTTAGATTTTGTTAGATTTATATTTTGTGAATTATATGTGCTATTATGATTTGAGTTATATGTTGGACTTATTTTAAATTATATGTTGGTTTATAATGAGATGAATGCCTAGTTATATTAAATAATGTGTTAGATTTACATGTGTTAGATTATGCATTTACATTGAATTATTTGTTAGATTTTGTTAGATTTATATTTTGTGAATTATATGTTTGATTAGGATTTGAATTTATATTTTATGAATTATGAGCTCGATTATGATTTGGTTATGTATTGAATTTATATATTGGTTTATTATGTTGAATTGTCTATTAGTTTAGTTTATGTTTCTATTTTTTATTATTGTAATTTTGTTATTGTTTTAATATTGCAGGCTTGAATATCTCAAGGCATTGAAATTTAGTAAAAGTATTGTAAGATAATTTTTTTGGCATTATTTTGTAAATTTTATATTTTAGTTAGGGCTTGATTTATATATTTAACAATTTTATATTATTGGGCTTGATTTTTATTGTGATTTAAAATTATTGTGATTTTATATAAAATAATATATAAATATTAGTGTATGGGATGATTAGTATGTAATGCAAAGAATTATTGATATTGGGTAATTATAGGTTTTAATTTGATAGGATGTTTATATTTTTTTTTTTCAAAAAAATTTAAAATTTTGCGACGGAAATTTTTGTCGCAAAATTTATTTTTTAATTATAATTACTATTTGCAACAGAATCTATCACAATAATCCATCGCAAAACATCAAAATTGCGATGAAT